>JAUMIR010000001.1:143022500-144272500 GCA_030847615.1 Gambelia wislizenii
GATGGACTTTAAACTTACATTTTGTGAATATCACATATTAGAATAAGTTAACTACAAAAGTTGATCTGGACGCAGCTTATGTTTTCTAAAAAAAAAAATAGAATGACATAGATTTGGGGTTCCTCTAACCGTTTAAACACATGCAGACACAAGGGTCATGTATATATGAATTGCTTCCTATCTTTCCATTCATCTAACAAACAGTTCCTGGAGTCTGGTGAACAGAGCTTGGTTAATAGGCGAGGCCAACAGGGGTGTTTTGTGTGGGTGTTTAGAGGGGTAGTTTTGAGGAGCTAACTGGAGTTCTGTTTCAGTGCCTACTTAAGATTACTGAATATAGATGGTGATGGAGCTGCTGCAGTCACCTGCAGCAGCTGTGATATGTCTGTGTTCTTGCCAGAGGGTGTGGGGAGCTATACCTGCAGCAAGTACAACTTGGTGGCCCTATTGGAAGAGAAGGTTCGGCAGCTTGAGGCCTGTGTATCCACTCTTCAGCATATTAGGGAGCATGAGATTTCCTTAGATAGAGTGGAGCAGACTGTCTTGAATGAGGAACACACAGTGGAAATCTCTGAGGAGAAAGTTCCCAAACACAGGAGGTAGACATTTGGAGGAATGCGATACATAGAAGTAGAAGGACCAGGGATCGTTCAGTGAGCTTAGAGCTACAGAATCAATTTGAATCTCTCTGCCTTATTAGTGATGATAAGGAACATGAAGAAGAGCAACAGTATCTGTCCTCAGAGGACATGCAGGTGATCTTGGAAGATTCAGCACCTGGAATTTTCCCTGACAGTCCCTAGATGAGGTGTGTGGTGGTGGTAGGGGACTCCCTGCTGAGGGGAACAGAAGCAGTGGTTTGCATGCCTAACAGCATGTCTCAAGAGATGTCTCCCTAGTACAAAGATCCATGATGTAACAGCGGGGCTGACAAGACACATCAAGCCCACTGACCATTACCCTCTCCTTTTGGTTGACATGGGAACCAATGACACTGCAAGCCACAGCCTTTAGGATTTCATAAGAGATTGCAAGGCTCTGGGTAGGAAGCTGAAAGACCTTGATGACAACCTTGTCATTTCATCTCTCCTCCCAGTTGAGGGACATGGCCCAGGAAGGGATAGAAAAATAGTGCAGGTACACAATTAGCTCTGCAGATGGTGCCGCTGGGAACAATTTGGTTTCTTGGATCATGGTCTTGGTTTCATGAAGAAGGACTCTGGCTAGTGATGAGTTGCATCTCACAGCAGTTGGCAGGAACATTTTTTCTAAGAGTCTTAGAAACCTGATCAGGAAGGCTTTAAACTGAGGTGGGGGGCGGGAGGTAGTATTCTTGAAGGCAGAAATTCATCAAGTACTAGAAATAGTATTATAGAGAGAACCGGGCAAACAGTACAAGAATCCAACAGTGGGAGGAAAGAAACCTTAAACAAGTAGCTGGGTAGGATGGCCCAAGGCCTTAGATGTTTCTGCACTAATGCACAGAGCATGGGAAATAAACAAGATGAATATGGACTCTTAAACAAATATATTATTTGCAAAGCAAATATGATACATTAGGCATCACTGAAACCTGATGGGATTAGTCTCATGATTGGAATGCCATAATAGAGCGTTATAATCTATTTCAGAGAAATAAATCAAACATATGTCAAGGATGTTTACACCTGTGAAGAGATGCATGACTTAAATCCTGGAAGCCAGGTTGAGAGCATCTGGGTAAAATTTAAAAGGTAGAGAAATAAGAATGATGTTGTTTCCCAAATTTCATGGGGTCCATGGTGTTAAGGTAATGGGATATACAATCACTGGAAATTTATACTGTAAATATCTGGCATACTATAATATGCTATAGCCTGCAGGGGCCAGCAATGAGCAGGCTGAATGCAGCTGGCTATCATATCTAGATTATGTTTGGGAGACAAGAATGGGAAGGATATGTGAAGGATGAAGTCTTATCTGTATGAGAAAATGTGTGTGATAACCACTAACTGTATAACTCATGACTGTACTGTATCTGTACTGTATAATTGGATACAGTTATCCAATTATAACTGTATCCAATTATACAGTTATATATATCACCTCACTGTCTCTGCTCTTGTCTTGACTTGGATTTAACTCTCAGACTGTGTGCATCCAGCCTGGGATGTACAGTGTAAGACTGCACTGTGTATTGTGGTGTGATATGTAGGCTGTATGCTATGAGTCTCAGACTCATTGTAAATATTACTACAACATGCTTTAGTAAAGAGAAATAGTTTAGACACACATCTGTGTCTGTGTGCTCATTTCTTCACCTGATGGTTGCAACTCTTCTACAACAACTTTTGCTGCCTGGTCCTCTTGATATGCTCATACGTTCCAGAGTACTACTGTGACAGGTGGGTAACCTCTAATGTCCAATATTAAAGTGGGGAATGTTTAATTAGCTCAATTATGGCAGCAAGAGGATGGGCAACAGCAGAATATTTTAACCTATGTATACCAGTACTAAGGAGGAGACTCTAAGCCAGAAGGTACAACTAATTGTTCTTTATTGGAAATTAACAGTAACAGGATTCATGCATACACTCAGGCTTCAGACACTCGCACAAGTCTAACAAAAATAGTAGGAAGTATTTGAATAGGGGAAGAGAGTGAGGGGATGATGGATGATACAACACCTGTCCTGTAGAGCAGTGATTCCTGCAGCTGAGGCTCAGAGTTGCATTCTAGCAGCAAACTGGCAGCATGGATGTAGGAAGAGGAGCTGTAGACAGGCTACCCACTGTGATGTGGAGTCGAAAGGAAGTGGAACTGTGTGCAATTTGGTGTGTTTGGGGGTGGTATTTAAATGAACTAATTCCCCTGAAGGGATAGGATTTTGAGTGAAATACAATGGTTCTCAGAGGTTCTGAGGCCAAAACCGTGGGTACTCTGGAAGAGTTAATGATTGTTAATGATCAATACTTTCGGAATTGAATAGGAAACAGGCAAGGTCTTTTATTGGAAGGGAGAAGAGGAAAATCCCATTTCGCAAGCAATAAGGTCTCTTGATGTCACTGAGTGGATTAGTGAATGACTCACCTCCAGGTTTTAGGTTTCTTATTTGAGTATTTGTTTTGGGGAATTTCCAAAGGTCCTTCCCTTGTTCTTGCATGAATCCCACCTGGGTGTTAGGGGGTCCCTGGTTTACCTGTAACCATGTGGATGGCCACCTTAGAGCCAAATTATGAAATTATGAAATTTTCATTCCCCGTGAGCCTGATGAGGGTATAGTGCCAGAGGAGGAGGAAGACATGGCAGGGAATGGCCCTAGGCACCCTGGCACAGATTTATCTACACCTGTGCCAGCAGGGAACCCTGCCAACCTAGAGGCTCAAGCAGAGGAAGAGCCTGGTCTGAGTGGGTTGGCATCAGTCCCAGCAGAGAGTCCTGCCAATTCACATAAGGACGAAGAAGAAGAGAGGGACTTACCTTCACCGTTGTATACCTAGCAGCAAGATCAAAAGGAAGCTCAAAGGAAATCTCTGAGACTTTCTGACAAAACCTACTTGTTAAGAAACACCTGACAAAGCCTTAATTGCTTTATATATTCTGGGAGAGGTGATGGAGGCTTTGTCAGATATCAACTGATCTTCCTGGTGAAAGCTTTCTGCTAACTTCAGTGCCTGGATTCTGGTTATCTTGACTTCTGTTACCTTGACTCATGCTTAGACCTTGGACTGTCCCTGACTACTCTCTGCCTGCTCCTGTTGACCCATGGGCTGTTTTGGACCCACACTGACTGACTGCTGTAAGCCTCTGACCTTTTGGACTGTGTTACTGGACAGTCTTTGCATTCCTGTGAGCTAATTAACAGTTGGCTACCTTCCCAGACTAGTGCTATTCATACTCTGCTGGTAACCACAGTTGTCCCTGCATATCCACAGATTTTGTATCCATGGATTTAAGTATTCACAGCTTTGAAAATATTCATAAAAATCATAATCCAAAAAGCAAACCTTGATTTTACCATCTTATATATTTTGCTATGCCATTGCATATAATAGGACTTGAGTATTCACAGATATTGGTATCTGGGGGGGGGTCCTGGAACCAAACCCCAGCAAATATGAAGGAACAACTGTAGTTGCTTTACAGACAGATATATAACCAATTATTTGATATTCCAAGATGGGGGCTGTCAGGGTTGGTAACAATGTCATTGTCTACTACAGACCCCCAAGCCAGATTGAGGACTTGGAAGATACTTTCCTGGAACAGATGACCAGATATTCAGAAAGGGGAGAATTCAAATATCCTGATATTTGTTGGAAGTCAAACTCTGTCAAGAATATAAGGTCCAACAAATTCCTCACTTGCCTTGTAGACAATTCCATTGTCCAGAAGATGGTAGGGCAACAAGGGGATCAGCTATTTTAGATCTGATTCTAACCAACAGTACTGACCTGGTTAACTGGGTGGAAGTGGCAGGATCCTTGGGTGGGAATGACCATGATCTCCTGGACTTTGTGATACAGTGAAAAGGGGAAGCCAAGCATAGTCAGACATGTTAAAGCATAGACTTTAAGAAAGCTGAGTTCAGTAAACATAGAGAAATACTTGGTGCGATCCCATGGTCAGGAATACTAAAAGAGAAGGGAGTTCATGATGGATGGGAGTTTCTTAAAAGTTAGAAACTGAAGTGTTACCCAAAGAGGTAGGGGGGGTGTCTGTTGGGAGCCCACCTGTAATGTGAAAATCTCAGTTATTAGTTTGGGGAATTATTAGCTCAAGTGGATGTCTGCGAGAGGTTGGGTAACTTTCAGGATGTTTTCACCTATGTATATCAGTACCAACTGCAGAGGCTCCCAACAAAGAAAAAATAAAAAATGGTTTTTATTGGAAAATAACATGGAAGCATTCACACATGCACTCACACTCACAAGAACCACACAAGGCTAACAAAGAGTTAAAGGCAGAAAAGTTGGATAGAGGAATAGATTTGGGAGGCAAGGACTATAGGGTATATAGTTATCAGTCTTCAAGAGAGAGAAGCAAAGGACTCAGCCCAAAATCTGAGGTTGGCACTGGATTTGGTTCTGGGGGTGTGCCAACAGAGTGTTTGGGTGTAGTCACAGTGACACACTTTGCTATTGTTGGGGGACTAATATTTATACTGTATTATGTGACCTGAAGGAAACCAAAACCTGCTGATTGCTGTTAATGGTTGAGAGATAGGAATTCATGGGTTTATGACAACCTCCATATTGTGAGATAGGAAATGTGTTAGGGGATATTTCCTGGGTGTGAGGGGTGTGCAAGTCACTTGTTTGTTCATGCTGTATGACTCATTGCCAAGGGTTCCCAAGAGGGGATTAGCACATTCCACCTTGATGGCTCTGTTTACTAGGGGCTTCACTTAATTTTATCTTTGAATCATAGAATCATAGAGTTGGAAGAGACCACAAGGGTCATCTAGTCCAAGTATAGTGTTAGGTGAAGGGAAGTAATAGTACCACTCCATTCTGCTTCAGTTAGACCTTCCCTAGTTTGTGTCCACTGTTGGGCACCACAATTTAAGAAGGATTTTGACAAGCTGGGATGTGTCCAGAGGAGGATGACCAAAATGGTGAAAGGTCTGGAAGTTATGCCTTATGAGGAACAGCTTAGGGAGCTGGATATGTTTAGCCAAGAGAAGAGAAGGTTAAGAGGTGACATGATAGCCATGTTTAAATAGTTGAAAGAATGTCATACTGAAGAAAGAGCAAATTTGTTTTCTGTTGCTCCAGAGACTGTGACATGGAGCAATGGATTCAAACTACAGGAAAAGAGATTCTGCCTAAAGACAAGGAAGAATTTCCTGATGGTAAGAACTGTTTGACAGTGGAATGTGCTGCCTTGGAGTGTGATGGAGTCTCCTTCTTGGGAGGATTTTAAACAGAAGCTAGATAGCCATCCGTTGGGAACGCTTTGATTGTTTATTCCTGCATGGCAGGGATTTGGACTGGATGGCTCTTGGTCTTCCAGCTCAATGATTCTATAATTCTGTGACTCTATGGTTGTACCAAATAGGTTCTGAAAGCCAATTACAGTGGAAGAAAGTAAAAAAGTATGTTTTACTACAGTTAAAATATTGCAATAATATGGTACCCATTCCCTAAGAACTGTACCGACATATAACCAAAAGTCACCATCTATGATCAATGGTGGTCCACGGAACTTGTACTCTACAAAACTGCAAGCCATTCTATACTCTTCGGATGTTATGTGTATCTAACAAATCTGTATAAACAAATTTTAAGTATACTCTGTAACTTCTCTTAATATACACTACTGAATGTGCAAGAAGTAGCATATATTGTAAACAGATTTTAGCATTTATGCTTCTTTTATGTATGAATTTAGGTGAGCACAATAATTTATAAATTAATACAGTCAGCCTTCAGTATCCATGGATTCTGCATCCATGGATTCAACCATTCACAGCTTGAAAATGTTTTTTAAAAATCCAAACAGCAAAACCTCATTTTGCCATTTTATATAAGGGACACCATTTTACTACACCATTATATGTAATAGGACTTTAGCATCCATGGATTTTGGTATCCGTGTGTGTATGTGTGTCTCCTGAAATCAGACCCCAGAGGATAGCAAGGGCCCAGTATTAGCTAGATCCAGTGATGGGATAGTGGCTTTTTAAAAAAATCAATCTCCCCTCCATCTTATTGTAGTCAATAGTTGAGATTAATTAATTAATTAATCTTGGCTTTATCCTGGATCCCTTGGCCACATGAAGCCTAACACCTTTCTGGGGTACTGCAGCACCCCAGGGGAAATTACATTTTAAAAACCTACCATTGAAATTCAGCTATCAGCCATGCTCACTTTGGCATTCTGTGAGTTGATATATATATTTTAAAAATAATTTTTCCAAGCTCTGGTGTTATTGACAAATTGTGCATTTTACGTTTTTTTCAGGGGATTTTTTTTCTTCTCTAAAATTATGGCCATATTAAAAATGGCTGCAGGAAATAATTAACCTATCTGAAATGAACTAATACTGATGGAGGCATACAACACAATTTTATCTAAAAATCGTTCCTAGCCTCTACTGGAATCTCATTACTCTTTCTATGCTTTTGTTTGTCTTGTCAATGTTTACTAGCAGAAATCCTCAATCTGTAAATTATTGAGCTCAATAGTCATCAGAAACTCTTTAGTAGCCATTATTTTCTATTACATCATTGCTTTCTCTCTGTATCAGAAATGCATTCACCTGTGAACTAACAGATTAGAAGAGCTACATCTCAGCAATTATTTTATAGCTGAATTTCTCCCTGGAGTATTCTCATCTGGTTTAACACTGCTCGAGGCAAAAAACTACGCAATTGTCTCATTCAATTATTTGAATGTGAAAGTATCTTTCTTTATATATTTTGATACTTCAGCATGCTCAGACTTGGTTAGCAAGCACCAGTGTCAGGGATTGCCAAAAATATGGTTTTACTGTGTTCCATTAATAACATGAATGAATGTGAACTCAAAAAACAGGGGAGGGAAAAAAAAAAGAGAGTCCTCAAAAGCAACCTTGAAATATAGTGACCAGTTGTAATGTAACAATGAAGTTCAAAATAAGAAGTAAGAACTGTTTTTAGTTTGGGGTTATTCCTCCCTTTCTGTGTGTACCTTCAGCTGTTGTCTCTACTTCTTTCCCTTTGCCAAGGTAAAAAATATGCTTTGGTGAATGAGAAGATGGAGGTAAAGCTGGACATTTCTATAAAAACAACCAGCATTGTTTTCCATTGGTGACTGGGGCTTCCCCTATTATGAAATTCCCCTACATTTCATTTGCCACAGAGGAGAGAGTGACATTGGCAGAAAATAACACAGTGAGACTTATGGATAAAGATTATTAGGATCATCCACTATTCATAAAGAGTATAATAGCCCTCTCTCCTGCTCTTGAGTAGGAGAAGGGATTCCTGAAGATCATCTATCTGTCATCACCCACTGATTTACCCTATGTGACTCCGTAACTCACAGGGAAGTTACTTAGGGGCTTAACTTGCACTTTCCCCACCACTGATTCTGCAGAGACTTTTCATCCTCCTCCTTGGGAGATGAGAATCCTATGTACATATATGCACATATGCTGAGCAAAGTCATGTGAAGGGAGCATGGAAAACAAGATAACTTTAAAGGAAAGCTTGTATTCTAATAAAGCAATCTTACATTAGAAAAAGGGTATCATATATGAAGGCATCTTCCTTCAGGTGTTACTTAGGAATAGTTACAAAGTTACAAACAGCCTAGGTCATATTCAGCCAAGGTTAAAAGAAACATAAGCTCTGACATGACTTGCTGAACATTCCTATTCTACTCATGATGCGGATGGTATTTTGGGATTGGATGGTCATGGGAAGCTGGGAGTCTAGATCCCCCTTGGCCCAGCCTATGAGCAAGCTTCCCTAGAGGATGGGATGCAGGCACCACCTCTGAACATCTCCATCAATCCCAAGTTTCAGTCTCTGTCTCTCTGTGTGCCTTGTGGCACCCTGAGTTTTATAACCTTGCACTTAGAAGCATCTTGAAGTTTTCATACTTCTCCCCAGCTGGTCATCCTCATTGGGCAACTGTCTCTCATGATCTCTGTTGCCCACCCCAAATAAATATGTTAAAGCCAACACATCATTAACCCTTTCTTTATCTGGGAGACTATACTATCCCCCACATGGCTTTTTATTTGTTCAGGTTTAGAGCTTCTGTTTTCATTTTGTTGTACCAGTTATACTATGGGAGGTCAGAGATTTCTCTGGCTGTCTTTTCACTGCTTTGCTCTTTTTATGTTTTACTCAATATATATTAGTGATTAGTTTTGACAGCTTCTGAAATGTAATATCTGAAGCCTATCAAAATAATTAAGAAATGTCATGCTACAACAACATTCAAATTATAAGTGATAAAACATAATTAAGAAATAAGAAAATATAAAAACAAATAATTAAGAAATGGCAATGTTTAGTGCAAGAGAGGATAACTGTGGCCCTGCAGATATTCAACAATGCCCCTCATTACTGACTGTGTTGGTTGTGGTTGCTAGGAATTGTAGTCCAGCAATAGCTGGACTATATCATCCCTGGTCTAGAGCATTTGAATTAGCATTGTAAGATGTTTGGGGGGAAAATCATTTCTAAAATTTAAATGTAATTTTTTAAAAAATGTATCAGTCATATTTTGAATAGTAAGACTGTACACCCTGCAACATTTCAAATATTTGTGACTACTCAGCCCTAGCCAGAACCAGTGTTTCAAGCTACATGTTGATTGTTTAACATTTTTTGTTCATTGTAAGTTGATAGAGAGAAGGACCATAGTTTTAATATCTGGCCACTGTATCTTAGCTGCCAGGCAAACATAGGACTTTATCAGACAAGGCAAAAATCACATCATTATGATGCAATAATAACATTAACAGGCTGAAATTATCAGACAACATTGGCGTCCTCCCTTGGCCAGCATGTGCACCAGGTGCACATAAGGCATCTTTTTTATTAATTACTTAGCCCATCAATTGGTCTTCAATATCACTGTTTTAGTGGTATTGAAGGTGTGCGAAAACATGTCCCACTATATTCATGAGAATACAGCGTGACTGGGTGGTCCTCTTTCCCCTGTCCCCATTGCCAGGGAGAAAACTTCTGGATGGCAATGTGAAGACAATTAACAGGATGCTCTTTTTGGAACTTTCCCATTTTGCTGGCAAGTTTTAAGGTTTGTTTCAGTGCTTGGGTGTTGATTTACTTTGTTATTTAAGGTGTTTTTGGAGTTTTAACTGCACTCACATCTTCCCATGAGAACCGCCAAGATCATGCGCCCTGGCTAATGTGGAAGTAAACTCCCATTCTTAAAGTCCTGGTGCTTGTCATGTTATAATTCTGTGGCTATTCCTTTACGTGATTACAGTGACATGCGAAAGTAAATGTTATAATGCCACTCTGTTTATGCTTTCCTCACTCATGGGATAACAGAATTTTTACATGCTAGTCTGATAAAGTCCATGTTCTAGTCATTTTGGATTCCAGATTAGGATGAGTGAGACAGCAGTCATTTAAGAAACAACATGCAGGAATACCTAATCAAACCACTCCTGACAGATGGCCATCCAGCTTATGTTTAAATACCTCCAAAGAAGGAGACTCCACCACACTCTAAGGCAGCTCTTACTGTATCCTTGAGGTGGAGCTGGGGATTTCGTTCTCATTTATAACATCCTGGGACTTGAAGGGTGAGCACCCTGGGTTTGTCTTGCAGTAGAGGGCTAGCCGGTGAGCAACCCAATTGTTGGATTTCCCTCAGGGCTCAGGTGTTTCACCAAAGGAAAGGCTGAAGAGGAAGCACGGGGTGACACCTAGTCTGAGTTGATCCTGCACCAGGTTGCTCCCCCCACAATCTTTTCCCGGTCCAACACAACTTAAATAGGATCTACCTCAAATAAAGTGGCCCTTATTTAACCCAACTTTCTTTGTCTGGATTTGTTATTCTATCATTGGTCATCAAAACAATATTGATGGACATAAGGATAAACTACATATAGATCAGGCCGAAAGAAAATGACTAGCCCAGGATTGCCTAATGATATACATATACTTGAGTGGAATCTTGAACACCAAGACTTTCTGGTCTGTCTTGAACGTACAATGTAATACCTTCCCATTGTCAGGGACAGTCCCAATTCATCTTCTGCTGTCTTACCTATTCACCTGCTTTTAAAATATCCTAGGTCTTGTCTATATGGGGGGGAGGGAATACGAACACGTCCAAAAAGGCAGGCATTCGCAATGATGCAAATTGCCTACGTGGCCAAAAGAGCCCCTCTAAACTCCACATGACCCCCTAACCAGATCGCTGCCACAAGTGATTTACTAACAATTTTAAATCTGCAGCCACCAATATTTTTTTTGAAAAAAAAAATAGTTTCCCAGGGTGCACACAAACAACATTTCATATTTACAAATAAATAAATAAAAAACAAAGAGTAAAAATTGCCATTTGATTGACTTACTGGACCCTCACTTAGCTGAAAACCCAACATGGCAGCCTCAGCTGCTTTTCCTCTTTGCTAGCCCCGCCCCCTCTGCTCATCCAACCAATCAGATTGCACTGCCTGTTTGTATCTGTGAGAACATGAGTGTTCAAATGATTGCACATTCAGAAGTCCTATGGAGCTTTTCAGAAAATCCATATGAAGTCCCAGATGCAGAGCACACTGACTTTTTTTGTGGATTTGGCTGCCCCCCTTCTGAATGACACATATTTATGGAAATGGCTGTTTGAACAGATTGCTGATCTTTTGCATCACATACGTATTATTTTGACTGTATAGACAGGACCTTAATTTCTGTCTCCTCCTTCCCTTTTCCTTCTTTGTCCTCAGCTGATTTCAGTTGTTGCAATCTGATGTCAAGGTCCAAAACTAGTTGGCACTCAGTTAACTCAGCAGGAGAGGAGAGAAAAGGGTAGCATCTTGACCTTCCTCATAGACTCAGGCAAAAGTGCTGCAACCTCTCCTAGCCTGTGTGTTCTTCCTCATTCCTCATTCCTTTTGCCATCTTGACCACACTTGGGTGTTGTTTGGCTACATATGCCCTGGTTTTCATCTGTGAAATGCTGGATGGTATGCAATGTGCCACTAAGTCCTACAGAGTAAAGTAACTGAACTGTTTTGATTTAATGACAGGGTGTTACCTGAATGAATGAGGGGAGCCCACTCATGACAAAAATAACTTGAAATAAAAAGCATTTTTTTTTATATTGGAAAATAACATGAAAGCATTCACACATGTACTCACACTCCCAAGAACCACATAAGGCTAATGAAGACTTAAAGGCAGAAAGGTTGGATAGGGGAGTAGATTTGGGAAATTGGGACTATAGTTACCAGTCTTGAAGAGGAAGAAGCAAAGGACTCAGACTACTTTTGAGAGTGGTACTGGAGGTTCTGAGCGTCCAGGTAGAATTATGGTGGCACAATGATGCACCTTGCTATTGTTTTAGGCTATTATTTATACCTTATTTAATGTCCTGGAGGGGTAGTTGAACATAGGACAAAGCTTAGACAAAGGAAACTGTGGCTCCACTGGTTGCCATTAATAGCTGCAATATTAGAATTGATGGGTTTATGACAATCTCCATATTGTGGGATAGGAAATGTGAGAGGAAAGGCTTTCTGGGGATAATGGTTGTTTTGGTCACTGGTTTGTTTCTGATAGATGACTCATTGCTAATACATTCAAGGGGGATTGATACATATTTCCATGATGGCACTGTTTATTAGGGGCTTTGCTTAATCCTATCTTGTGCGTGTCTGCCAGTAGTTTTCCATAGCACTTCTTTAAGGTCCTTGTATTCTCCATGTGATCTCACTCTTGGTCCACCCTGTTATACTAGACCGTGTGAAATGTCTCAGTATTGCCCAGTTATGTAATATTATAAGGAGGGTGTAAAGCATGGTAACAAGGCTATTCACTAGCATTAAGAAATAATATTCTTGGAACAACCTTTTGAGCTAGACAATATCACTCTCTAGGTACACTTCCAGTTAGCAGACTGTTCATCTACTTGGAATTTCTTGGACAGATATGAAATATTAATTAAGGCTGACCCAAATTAAAACTTGGTAAAGTGTTCCATGGGACAGATCCAGTCAGTGAGGACAAGGCTAGTGGTACTGAATACACTGAATGTCACCCACTGTTTTTATACATCGCATTGAGATGGGAAAATATGCTCTAGAGAAAAACTCTGTAAACTCCAGTTGCCCCCTGCCCTAACAAGAATAAATTTCTGAAGTTCTACGGAAGTCTCTACTAATTCAGTGACCAGTGAATCTGTAATATATTTGCTTTGAAATTGTGAGAGCCATGGGCTTGCAAAACACTCTTGTATATCATGGAAAATGCAAGTGGGGAGAGAAAAATGATCATTCATATCCTTTGAATTTTAGCTGTTTGCCACAGTGCTATGCACATTTAACATGTGAAGAAGGTGTTTTGCTTGAAAATTAGCAATCTTTTTTAGAAAATATTTTCACTTTGGAAAATTGCTGATATTTAAAGAAATCAACATCTATTAGTAGAGAACCATCCATGCACTTTCTGTGTATTTCTCAAGGTCTTTTATTGTTATCACATGCTCTCTTAGAATGGAAGGAAGAAAAATACATTATGAATATACAGTACTTGAAAACTTAGATTCTGGTTCTGTCAGCAATTTTTTCCTTGCTCATTTAAGTAGTCAATTTAAAGGTGAGTTCACTGATAGTTGCATCTCCTCAAAAACTACACAAATCTCCCCAATACTTCTCAGAGGAAAAAAGAAAACTTTTCTATCACTGATGAGAGAGAACATTGCTTTTTTTTTTTTTTTTTTTTTTTACAAAACCTTTGGACTCTGAATACCCTGTAGGCTTTGCTTAAGAACTTCACACTTTGCAAATACATACAATCAAGTACTTCAACACTTCTTATTCACTTCAAGGAAACAGAAAATGAGTTCATGTGCATACCTAAGGATCTAGGGAGTTATTCCATCCCATTAAATGTATATTCTCTTTTTACTTGGTGGTGTGGAGAGAAGGTGGCAGTAAGGTGAGTTGCTCTTTTCCTCCCACAGCCAACAGCAGGGAAATTCCAATTGCCCCATGAAATAGAACGTGGGTGTGTGTTTTTTTACATCAACTAAAAATGCATCATATTGCTACATCAACACTAACACTACCTTGCCTCTGACCCACACCACCACTCCTGTGACCTGCTCTCCCACCTTAGTTCCCCCTCTCTTTCTCTCTCCATACTTCTTGTCCTATAACAGTGGCAACACCACTGCCTCCACCTGTCTTACCTGTCTTCTGTTTAAAGCTCTCTTTTGCTTAAAGCCCTTTAGATGACAAGAATCAGCAGCATAAAGTGAAGCAAAGGGGAGAGGGAGAACAGCTTGGAGGTTCAGCTGCAAAGGCATGGCCCAGGGGCAAAGTGAAGCTAACTGAGGGGTGATGGAGGGAGTATAGAGGTGCAATAGGTGGGTGCAAGGTGCAAGAAAAAGGAGGTGTGGCTGTGTGAATTAAGGGGGAAAGGATCGGTAGGAGGAAAGGGGGGTGAGAGGTGTTAAGTGGTAGAGTGCAAGAAGCAAGAAAGGGAAGCATCACAAAGGTATAAGGTGACACAAAAAAAAGGGAAAGGAGGATGAGCCTGTTGTTGTTGTTGTTGTTGTTTAGTTTTCCTGCTTTTTCTCCCAAAACTGGGACTCAATGTGGCTCACAATTTAAAACAACAACACAATTAAAACATACAAAAAGAGAGCATTAAAATAGAATTAAACTATTTGCAATATTAAAACAATTCACCGTAAAAGAATAAAAATGCCATTATAAAGGACAAAAAGCTCTTAAAACGCTCTTAAAAACAGTTCAGTTAAAACAGTACAGCATCCCCTAGCCCATTCTTTAAAAACTTTCTGTTTTAAAAGCTTGTCTGAATAAAAAAGTTTTAGCCTGCCATTGGAAGGACAATAAGGAAGGGACCACTTTTTGCCCTCCCTGGGAAGAGAGTTCCAGAGTCTAGGGACAGCCACGAAGAAGGCCCTTTCATGCCTCCCCACAAACCGTGGTTGTGATGGTAGTGGGATGCAGCCAAGGGTCTCTCCTGATGATCTCAGAGCCCAGGCCGGCTCATGCAGGGAGATATGGTTTGCCAAATAGCTGGGACCTGAGCCACATAGAGCTTTGTAGGTCATAACTAGCCCATTGAATTGGATTTGTGTCAGAGTATACATTGCATGGGATATGCAATCTGATAAATTCATGCGGTAAAGAGAAACAAAGGATTCAAAGTAACATATTTGCCTAGAGGGGGCATACAATGTAAACAAGGCTGCCCCTGGTCATTGTTATGAGTGTGTAGCCTGAGAACTTAGCCTTGAAGCTAAAGGAAGTGTCTATTTTTGTCCATGTAATCTGTATGGGAAACAGTGCATGTCTCAATGAGGCAGAATGTTATTGTATATGCTTTGAGACTGTGAACGAGTTGCAAGCTGACTTTTGGGCTGTGCAGTAGCAAAGTTGCTAAGTCCTGATGTTTGCCACAGAGAGGATTCTCTGTTGATCTGTATATATTCTACTATGTACCAGTAAAAATTAGTAATGTTGCCCCTCTACATTCACGACTTTAAGATTCGCGGTTTTGACTATTCATGGTTTTGGGAGCGCCCCCCTGCCATCCAAAAAACTGTTCCTATGGGGGCGGGAGAGGGTGGGAAGAAGCAGTGACGAGGCTTGCCAAGCCCCATCACTGCTCCTGGGGGGGGAGAGGGTGGGAGGAAGCAGCGACGAAGCTTGTCAAGCCCTGTCGCTGCTCCTGGGGGAGTTGGAGAGGGTGGGTAGCCCCATTGCTGCTCTTGGGGGGGGGTCGGAGGGCGGTGGTGTGACCTAGTTTTTATTCACAGATTTTTCACATTCACGGGGGTCTCATGGCCCTAACCCCCACAAATGTGGAGGGACAATTGTAGTTTTAGACACCACCTATGTGTCTGTGTACTTTATTGGGATTTTATGTGATATCTTTGGGCAAATTGGTATTCTCCTACTTTTTTTGCTACATGCATCCTTCAGAACATGAGCAGAGTGTCCAGTTTGCGCTAATGTGTCAAAGCAAACCAGCAGCCAGTGGAGCTCTTTCAACAGGTGTTATCATGCCTTATACCCCCTACTGCTAATATTTCATAATTTGGCAATAATAATTGCCAAGAGATCTAGCAGATCAGGGAGGACCACAAGTGAGGTCAAGTGGAGGTCACTAAGACCTAAGGGAGGTGTTGTGGAAAAGTACTGGTCTGCGCAGTGGTTAAATGCCAGTACTGCAAGTCACCACGTTGCAAGTTCGATTCCAGCTGGCTCCAAGGTTCACTCAGCCTTCCATCCTTTCATAGGTTGGTAAAATGAGGACCCCCAGTTTGTGGGGGAAATTAGCTAACACACATTGGAAACTGCTTTATGCAGTGTAGATGTGTAAATGACTATTGCTTAAAACAATTTGTAAGCCACTCCGATAGCCTTGTGGCTGAAGAGTGGGGTATAAACAAACAAACAAACAAATAAATAAAATAAGTACTGGCATCCACGCCCAAGACAGGATTATACGGAGCCCCCTAGTAAATGAAGCCATCATGGTGGAATGTGCTAAACCCCTCTTGGACACAATGGCAGTAAGTCGTCTATCACAAACAAACAGTGATTGGAACTCCTATTATCCTAAAAACACCTTTCCTTGCACCTCCCCATCCCACAATAAGGAGGTTGTCATAAATCCATGAACTCCAGGGTCACAACCATTAATAACAATTAACAAAGTCATGGTTTCCTTTGTCAAACTGTGGGAAACCCATCTGTGCATTGTTTTACACTCAAACACCCCTTCACGATACAAAATTATTTGCCATGTGTGCATAGTGCTACTGACACCATCAGTCTGCCGGATTGCTGTGTCACCCTCATCTCTAAGTCTGAGTCTTCCTTGCTATCTGAAAGTCTGCTCTTCAGGACTGTTAAATATTGCCCATACTTGCCAGCTGATCCTCTTTGTTTCCCAACTCAGGATGATCTCCTCGTGAGTTGGGAAAGCGAATAGGATCAGCTGGCATGGCTCTCCCAGCCAGCCAGCCACAACATTCACAACTCTCTTCCACCTTCGGTTGCTTCCCAAAGGGGTTGAAGGCAGAGGAGGGGGCCGAATGACCCTGGTTTGCCTCGACCACTGCCCATTCCCTCCGTCTTTCTTCCCTTTGCAAACGGAATGAAGACGGAGGGGATGGGCAGAAGGGTGGCTGGAGGGGGGGTCTTCCCAGGTAACCACCCCCTCCCCGAAGCCGCGATCGCGAGCTTGATTGTGGCATTATTATTATTATTATTATTAGTTGTATCCTGCCTCTCCCATCAGGATCGGCGCGGCAAACATACAAACATCAGAACAATCCCATACAAATATTAAAACAGCACCATTAAAACAATTTCTATTATTATAAATAACTTCACACTTTAAATACTTTAAATATAATACAAATGATAACAATCTAAATAAAAAAATATCATAGAATTACTTTTGCCATACAGTAGGACCCTGAATCTTCGTTTGTGAAGAAAAGCCAGAGAGAGAGAGAGAGAGAGAGAGAGAGAGAGAGAGAGAGAGAGAGAGAGAGACAGTAGTACCCCCATATCCACTGATTCAATTATCCAATGATTCAATTATCCACGGGACACAAAAAGGCACACCTACCATAGAGTATCCCTAGAAAATGTGTCCTCTCTAGCCATTTTCTACATCCTCCAAGGCAACTCTATGGTATTTTAAACTGGAAGCCCCATTATTTGCAAAGTTCAGGTTAAAAAGATAATAATATTCAAAACAACATTTTTGTAAAAATTACCTTAGCTTACCAATTAAGCAGGGCATGGGTTTAGTCAATTGGACAAAAAGTTGATCAATTGAAAAAAATATTGATTTTTATCTTTTCTTTCTTCCAATGAACTCAAGGGAATATACTGTATGTAGCTCTCTTCCTGTTTATCACATTACACTGTTATAGTGTTATTATTCCACTTTAACTACTATGGCTGCCTCCTGTGGACTCTTGGGATTTGCAGATTAGGGAGGGACAATTAGAACTGTCAGCCAGAAAGCTCTTAGGTCTCACTGAACTACAAACCCCAGAATTCCACAGGAGGAAGCCATAGCAGTTAAAGTGGAATGATAGCACTATAACAGTATAGTGTGATAAAGTCCAGGTGACCTTGGGGCAAGTCACATTCTCTCAGCCTCAGAGGAAAGCAAAGGTAAACCCCCTCTGAACAAATCTTGCCCCCCGAAAAAAACCCATGATCTGGAGCTGGATCGCGGCTTTGGGGAGGGGGTGAGTGGCTGGAGGGAGGGGGCTTCAGGGAGGATGGAAGGGTGGCTGGAGGGAGGGGGCTTCTCAGCCACCCACCCCCTCCCCGAAGCCGCGATCGGGAGCTCGATCGCGGCTTTGGGGAGGGAGGGTGGCTGGAGGGAGGATGCTGGAGGGAGGGGGCTTTGGGGAGGGTGGAAAGGTGGCTGGAGGGAGGGGGCTTCTCAGCCACCCACCCCTCCCCGAAGCTGTGATCGGGAGCCCAATTGTGTCTTTGGGGAGGGGGTGGTTGGAAGGGAGGACTGGAGGGAGGGAGCTTCACGGAGGGTGGAAGGATGGCTGGAAGGGGGGGCTTCCCAGCCACCCACCCCATCCCCAAAGCCACGATATGGAGCTGGATCATGGCTTCGGGGAGGGTGGAAGGGGGGCTGGAGGGGGGCTTTCCAGCAACATTCGCCCCCCTCCTCTGTCTTCAGTTGCTCCCTAAAGGGGGAGAAGGCAGAGGAGGGGGGGCGAATGAACCATAAGCACTTTGCCTCACCACCACCCCTGCCTGATCTCCTGCCTCTCTGCTCCATGTGGGAAGGGAGAAAAGAGGCAGGAGTTCAGGCGGCAGGGTGAAGCAAAGTGTACCCGCCGTATAAGACGACCCATGATTTTGGAGCCTATTTTTCAGGGCTCAAACCCCGTCTTATACGCCGGAATATACAGTAATTTTAGTTTCACAAGTGGGTCCCCAACAGACCCACACCAATTTGGGTAACACAGAAGCATAGCATAGTCTCTGTAACCTGTAGTGGCATTATGTATTCATATTTTTCCATCACTAGTTCATTCTTTCATATTTCCGTATCAGTTTGCAGATGCTTTTCTTTAAAAAGTTTTTTTTTAAAAAAAAAATTGTATGCTTTTCATATGTGCAAAAATTCACACAAATTTTGTATGCACTTTCCTTTATTAGATGGAAACTTCACCCAAGGAGACCCTCTGCTGTGTTTTCTGCAACCGGACTTGTTTATCTTTGATTGGCCTTTTTAGTCATCAGCGCGCTTGCAAAAAGAGTGGGATGAGTCCTTCCTGAATCTTCATTTGCGAAGAAAAGCCAGAGAGACATGCAAACAACTCCTCCTAATCTATGGCCTTGTCTAGATGGGCTATTTACCACATCTTGGCGCCATCTTTGAATCCTGCAGTCCTAATGATGTTGTGTTGTGGTCTGGCTTCCTGGCTTTGCAGAGTGGGAAATGGGGAACAGTGGTAGCTGCTGGGACAGACCAGTGTGGTGGCCTGGACTCCATCCCATTTTGTGCCTGTAATGGGAGAGGAATGGGCCAGATCCACAGCTAAAACATGGTGACAGGGACCCAGTGTATTCTGGCCCAGGTAGGTGAGGCCTATGCCTTTTGTGTGCTGTTTTCTATGATATATACATATTATATAGGATAATCAAAATCCAACAAATTACATTCCAGCTGTATACTAGAGAAAAGCTTTTTCCAGCCTGCATAGACCACTTGGTGCATCCTACCATGGTTTCACAGAGATTAAAGGAAGCTTACAGTGTATCCACAGTGTAGAATTATTTCAGTTTGACACCACTTTAACTGCTATGACTCCACCGTACAGAATTTGTAGTCTGGTGAGGCATCAGAACTCTTTGGCAGAGAAGGCTAGAGACCTTGTAAAAGTACAAATCCCAGGATACCATAGGATGGTACTTTGGCATTTAAAGTGGTGTCAAAGTGCTATAATTCTGCAGTGTGGATACACCCAATGTCGAACATGGGTTCAGATCCCTTTTGTGGTTGGCCTTTGCTATATCATCCATTTTCTCTGGAATTAATATGGAGTAATATGTGATATTAAAATTACACCTGGGGCACAGCTGCCCGTAACATGATTAACTTTATAGCTGGGATGGGAATCATCACCCTTCCAATGATGTTGCATTGCAAATCCCAGTATTTTACACCCATTGTTTCTGTTGGTGAGGGCTGCTTGGACTTGCAGTCCAATAATATCTGGAGTGCTGCACAATTCCCACCCTGTCCTATAGCATGATCCCATCCATATTTTCTTACAAATGTGTCTTATTACATTCAACAAGATTTACTTCCTATTAGTGATAGGAAATTATTGTTCATTCTATCCTCTCTCCATATCAAACTGCATTGTTCTTTGAAATAATCCATGTGTATTATCATGTACATTTTTCAAAATATAGACATTTTTTGGTATGCAATTCAAAGTACTGTTTATGACTTCTAAAGTCCTACATGGCTTAGGCCCAGGCCCAGGCCTAGATCTCCTCATATGAGCCTGCCCAAATCTTAATTTTCAGAGGAAGGTTTTCAGAAGACATGGGAAGTAGTCTACATCAGCATTTCTCAACCAGGGTTCTGAGGAAGAGACATGGCTAGGGGTTCTGCAAGAAATAGTGATGAGACCTGATGGTCTTTAGGACCCAGCTGTGTCCTGGCTGCCTCTTTCGCCTCCTCAAAGCACCCTACCAGCTCTTTCCCTCACTGCTGGCTAACTATTTTGTTGCTGGCTCTTTTCTGCACAGGATGAGCCTCTCTCTGCAGCTCCAGCTCAGCTTGGCTTTCTCCCTCCCCTCCCCTCGCAGTGTTTTTCTCAGCTGTAGCCTGTGCCTGACCCTCTTCACTGCCCTCTGCTGTGAGGGTGCAAATGGAGTGGCTGTTGGGAGTTGGCAACCACAGCACCAGCCAGTTGCATCTTCCTTTCCAGCTTGCCATACTTTGCTTTGCCATGAATAGCATCATCTGCTAAGCATCTGGGGTGGATACACTGCTGGGGGGGGGAGTTGGAGCAGGGCAGGAGGGGCGGAAGATGGGGAGGAAGGGGGATGTGCAAAGTGAAAAGTGGGGGTGGAGAGAAAAGAAGCCACTTTGGGGGAAAAGAGTGTTTTACATGAAGCTGTGCAGCCGGCAACCTCACCCCATAGGGATTTAATCGTGCATGTGTTTAAAGTGAGTTAAATCTGTAGGGTTCTGTGTGGAGCCTCACAGACTTTTAGGACATGGTTAAATGGAGCCTCCAGCACTAGAAGTAGTATATCTTTCTGTGTGTGTCTGTGTGAAGAGTGGTGAAGAGCAGGGTGCAATTAATTCTATCACCAAGTTTCCTGCAAGATTTATATCCCTTGTGTGTCAGGATGGGCTCTGATAAGAATGTCTTTGATTTCTTAGGCAACAAATGTTCAGAGGTGGTTTGCCTCTGAAATATAACCTATAGCACCTGGTATTCCTTGGCCGTTTCCCATCAAAATGCTAACCAGGCCTGATCCTGTTTAGCTTCCAAGATCAGATAGGATAGGTGCCCAGGGTAGGTGGGACAAAAGCGTGAGAAGTCCCACTTAGAGTAATGAGCTATATCAGGAATGTAAAGAACACTGCAGTGTCATTATGTATGTTTGGGTCCATTTTGGAAGTGTGTATATGCATATTATTTTAACTGTTCATTAGCTGCAGCCTTATTGGAGAACTCACGCCGAACAAGTCTTGAAGAGAAATGACAATGCAGAAAGAATCACAACCCAAAAACATCACCCAAGGAGACCTTCTACTGTGCTTTTTGCAACTGGACTTGTTTATCTCGGATTGGCCTTTTTAGTCATCAGCGCACTTGCAGAAAGCGCGGGGTGTGTCCTTCCTGAATCTTCATTTGCGAAGAAAAGCCAGAGAGAGAGAGAGCTACCATATAGTGCAAAGCATATCATTTTTAGTGCTCAAAGAGAGCTGGGCATTGTTACCTCTTGTACATCTGTATTGCTTTTTAATAGGCCATAATAAAGAATGATTGACTGATTGCTTTTAAATCCTGACCTTCCTCCAAGTCATTGAAAGCAGCATGCATATCCTTAAAAGGAACCATGTGAGGTACGTTAAGTTGAAACATAGCGATTGGCCCAAGGACACATAGCTCAGTAAGGATTTGAACCTAGATCTTCACAGTCCTCCTTCCATTTTCTTACTAGTGTATTACATCACTCACCTCGGCCTTGCTTCTTCATGAAACACAACTGGGCCCTTCTGTACACATCAGCCTTGTTGATAGGCAGTGCTAAGTGTCAGAGAGAGCAATTACAGGTTGACCCCCATAGCCACGTGGCTGGTGTCTGTGGTTTCACTTATCCAGATCCTATATATATATATATATATATATATATATATATTCTAGGTCCTCCAGTGTGATTCTATAGTGTGCTTCTGCCAGAAGTTGGGATGGAAACCATTCATTTCTATAGGGTCTGCTATTATCCACCATTTCATCTATCCACAGTAAGTCTGGGAATGTATTCCTTGTGGATACAGGGAGCTAAACATTTTTTTAAAAGTTGTAGATATGATAGTTTCAATAGAGGGGTTTCTTGAGATCTGAAACATCACTTGAAGGGTTCCTCCAGGGTAAAAAGGTTGAGAATGTCTGGTCTACATGGTGGCTGCTCCTAGGCTTTCGAACTCCTCCTCACCCCATTGGTAACTCAGTACGCCCTTTCTTTGCTCTCTTTCTTCTGGCAGATAAATAGCTTTTTATTTATGCAGGCCTTTGGCTCTTAACTTGTGTTAGATGAGTCTTTTAATGTGGTGTGGTGTGGTTTTATCTTTTTACTAAGTTTTAAATAATTTATTAAATATTTTAAATTATTGTTTTAACAGAATTGTTTGTTTAATGGTTGTCCTATCTATTGTTTCCACTACATTTTCTTTTAACTTACACTGTAAACCACTTTGGGTTCCATATTACAAAAAAAGGTGGTATACAAATTAATTAATTAAGGGGCCCCAAAGTGATTTACAGTATAAGTTATTAACTGTATGCAATTTGTACACACTTTTTCAAATGTACAGTTTTTTCATGCATTCTCTGTGGAATAAAGTGTGCACAATTTACAAAATATGTATCTCCCCGCCATCCCACAAAGTTCTTTAAAGATAGGCATTTTTTTGCATCCCCCTCCCTCTTTTATCCATTTTAGAAACTTCACTGCAAAGTTCAGAGAAGCTTGGATTTTGAGGTCTAGGAAATTTGAATTTAGTGTGCGAACTAAATGAATTTCTCATCCAGCTCCTCTCTCTAATAAGTGTATTTATGTTTGTGGCCTCAATTATTCCTTGTCTTCCACAGCATTGTCACAGATTGTTCATGGCTACCAATTTCCCCAGGGCCAAGGAGACAATTTGCATTGAATAATCAGTCATGCTAAACTGCATCATTTGTGTGACAATTTAAGAGGAGATGATTAAATAGTTCCACTGTTTTATATAACAGTTGAGACATTCAGACATTAAACATACAACACACATTTTCTTACAGAGGCAGCAGGATAATAACTCATTTTTGAAAAGAAAAGAAAAGAATGTAAACTGAAATATTTGACTCACTTTGTCTCCCAAGCTTTTGAAACATACACACTGAAGTTTGTAATGCTAAGAGCAATACAAACTTCATCCTTTGGAAGTTCCTACCTTTTAAAAAGGGTTCTTCCTTTAATGGAACTCTTGGAATTTTCTAAACCTAGAAAAAATTAATAGGAAAGTTCCTTAGAAAAAAGGAACAAACATTCCAGTCCTTCATGGATCACTTCCTGAAATTCTACATTAAACATCCTTAATGAGACGTAGTGATAGGGATGTGAAAAATGTCTGTCTCAATTCCACTGAGATTTCCAAACCAAGAGTTCTATTCAATCCTTTCTTCATATGGAAGTTGGAATCATGTTAGTACATGAATATAATTTTTAAATAGGTCTTGCTTGTCAGGCTCCATTCAAAACTTCCCTACCTTGCACCTGCTAAGACCAATAGGACCTCGAATACAGAAGAACAATGAGGAAGGAAAGTGTGATATCAGGGGTTTGTATATAAAAATGCTGCTTGGTTTATTGTGTGAGTATAAGATAAGTAGCTGTTGGGAGTAGAGAGAGAATGGAGTGTTGATGTGTATGCAGATTGTTGGAATGTTTGAGGAGATCTGCATGGGAAAGTTGGTGAATGGCAATTAGAGATTGAGTTTGAGGGAAGTTTTGCTTGGAAATGTATCAGACAGCTCATCTACATAGGGAAGAAGGATATGCTGGCTCCCCTCCAGCATGTCCTGCCCATGGATCAGGTCCATTTATCCCCTGTTACCTGGACAAAAGTCCAGAGTCCAGAGGAGCACCCTGTCACATCCCTGCAGCCACCACATCGCTCTACGTCACATTCTCTAACATCAGGTAAGCTGGGCTGCAGCATGTGAGCAAGGCCCCCTGTGTGTGACCAGTCTGGTCACATGCTGCAGGCCCCCTTCCTGGATTAGGAAAAGCAAGGAAGCTGGCAGCTACAGAGATGGTCTGCCATGCCAAAATGGACTTCTGCAGTCATGTGTGGTCCAATCCAGTTTACTATGTCTGAAACAGATTTCAACATGTATTTTCTTAAAATGTTTTAGTGGGCCCTATGCCATCTTTTCCCCATCTTAGCCCTGTCTTTGCCCTGGAAGTCATGAGGACTGCCCAGGGGCAAAAGGAGGCAAAATGCTTTCAGGTTTTGATGACTAGAAAGAATGGAATATGTTGTAATTTTGGAGAGAGAGGAATGAATAACTATATGTATATATAAATATATAAATGCTGAAAGAAAGATCAAAATCACTTCCCCCTTTTTTACTTTTCTTTTACTTTTTTTTCCTGCCTTCTTCAATTCTTATTTTATTGTACTTCAGTTTTCTATTTTTTCTTTTCTCTATCTTTGTCATTCTTAATGTTTTTAATAAAAAATATTTCTTAAAAAAATTGCTTTCAATGTTTCACAGAATTTTTTTAACATAGTATATTTCCATTGCTACTATGGAATTTATCAGATGGGGACGAAAAAAGCATCCCCATCTCGCTACATTCTCTCCCCCCACCCCACATCCCTTAATGCTACAAATTGGAAAATTTTCAGACCTTCCTTTAGCATGATCCTCCCTCCCCCTTAGCAGCCCAAACGGAGCTGCATTCACTTCCTGGAATGGAAATCCAGGCCATTCTTGTGAGAGGACGATCGCATGGGAAATTTAAAAATAAAAAGTCAAATACAAGTCAAACTAAGCACAGAAACACACTTTAAAAATACTGGTAACCCAGGGAGAGTACAAAAAAGGTGCCACATATGTGGATGTCCCGATCACACCTGGAAGTGTTCTGCAATGGACCTCCCACTGCAGCTGGCATCACACTACAGAAACGGGGCACCTTTTCACATGCCTGTCATTCTGTCATAGAAACAGAACAGGTGATCTATTCAGACCTTAAGCCATGAATAAAAAGGAGCACCATAGGAACAGAAGCAGCACAGGAGCATAATGGAACAGGGATGATGTTGTCTGATATTCAAGCCTTTAGCGATCTCCTGATGTCCTCATAACACCATATTTAGGGTGTCTGATAATCTCCTATTTCTCGCCTTCTGTAAACTGCCAGTCCTCCATCATGACAATAGTGCACTTTGCTCTTTGCCGACCGATCGCGGAATAAAGAGACCACACACATGAAATGGGGTGAAATAAAGTGTATTTATTAATTTTCCCTATTTAATTCCCTTCTCATATCTTCAGCAGGGGGAGGCAACCTGGTGAGGGACCAGCTGAGGCAGTAGGTATATACCGTACCACACCCCTCAGCCTTCCCTGGTGAACACCTGGGCCCTGGAGAGCAACCCCAATTGCCTGGGGTTGCTCCCCAGCCGGCCCCCATCTGGAAGGTGAACCCAAAAGTCCCTCACCCAAGCCCCACGGATTGGGGTGAAGGTTTATCCTTTAGGCCGACCCCAAGGCGGGTCTCCTTCCGTCCCCTTAGGCCCCACGACCTGAAGTGGGCCTTCCAGAGACCCTACCTTCACCAAAAATTGGTGCCAAGGTGCCCACCGAAGCTACGCCTCCCCCTTCCCTGCCATAGCAAAAGGGAATTTACCTATTCAGAGACCACCTGAGCCAATTTCCCAAATGCCGCCATCCTAGTATGGGGTAGGCGAAAAACCCCCCTGGTAAAAAGGGGGGAAAAAATTCCTACCCGGCTCTGAAGCAACCAATTATCATACTATTCAAGCGGCGGGAGGGTGGGTCCGAGATCGCACGATTCAAAGAGGAGGAGGTGAGGGGCGGGAGTGCCTTTATACACTCTGGCCCCGCCCCTCCCCCTTCGTCGCAGGCTTTGACAGCCTGCGACTAAACGCGGTCTCCTCCGGCGAGCAGGGCGGCAAAGGACGGCTCCCAGCAGGCAGCCGCTCAGCGGCGCAGCGGGGGAGCCGGATTGCCGACCGATCGCGGAATAAAGAGACCACACACATGAAATGGGGTGAAATAAAGTGTATTTATTAATTTTCCCTATTTAATTCCCTTCTCATATCTTCAGCAGGGGGAGGCAACCTGGTGAGGGACCAGCTGAGGCAGTAGGTATATACCGTACCACACCCCTCAGCCTTCCCTGGCGAACACCTGGGCCCTGGAGAGCAACCCCAATTGCCTGGGGTTGCTCCCCAGCCGGCCCCCATCTGGAAGGTGAACCCAAAAGTCCCTCACCCAAGCCCCACGGATTGGGGTGAAGGTTTATCCTTTAGGCCGACCCCAAGGCGGGTCTCCTTCCGTCCCCTTAGGCCCCACGACCTGAAGTGGGCCTTCCAGAGACCCTACCTTCACCAAAAATTGGTGCCAAGGTGCCCACCGAAGCTACGCCTCCCCCTTCCCTGCCACAGAAAGGGGCAAGCGTCCGCTTAGTCCCTTTCCCCCACCAGCTCGAACAAAAGGTTCCTCATCCCCTGCTGAAGATCACTTAAGAATATCAAATTCCCAGTGTCCGAAAGGTGCACCCCGTCGGCTCTGTAGAGCTCAGGCCTTTTGGACACTATATCCGGGTGAGGCAAATAATGTCCCAACCCCCGAAACATGGCATTCTTGATTTCACGGTTGGCTCCCCTACGGGCTTTATCAAGTGAACGGGGGTCGCCCTCCCCCCGCCAGTGCCGTCTTGGCAACATGGCCGACCACATGACGATCACTTTGGGCCACCGTGCCCTGATCACCTGTATGTCATGGATCGCTTGAAGGACCAATGCCTTGCCCTTCAAAAGCCCCAAATCATTTCCCCCTAAATGTATAATCAAAACATTAGGTGGAGGCCCCTGGCGCTCCTCAAAAAGCAGTGGCAACAGGCCACGCCAACGTAAGCCCCTCTTCCCCAACCACTCAACAATTACCCCATCCCCCAGACTCAGGTGAGGTCCAAAGTGGCAAAAACGGGCCTGTCGGGCCGCCCAGTAAACCATACTGTGGCCACAGATCAGCACCCGCGTCCTCCCCAGCATCGACCTAGAATCTGTAAAACAAAAGGGGAAGATGATCCATTAGAAGGTGAGGGAACGCACGTAGCGCCGATAGGAGGAGGATCTCCATCAACCAATCCCTTGGATTGCTTTTGCAGGCATTCCCATTGCAGATGCTGTAGAAGCAGCTCCTATGCGAAAGGAGTGCGTCGCAAAGCGTACCCCTTGGAGACCCAACTTACCTAATGCCTTGGTCGTCAGGGTCCAAAACTGGTATTTCGTCAGAGGGGTCAAATCGGCATGAACAAACAGAGGCCCAGGATGCGGACCCCGAACCCCTAAAAACTGTTGCAAAGCCCTAACTGGGCATAAATCTGGGTCACTACAAGGCAGCAAGGAACATAACTTACCCTTTCCCCGCTGGTCTGTCTTCGAAAAACGCAGAGTCAAGGTGACTTGGTGACTCTCTAACGTAACATCCCTAAATTCAAGGGCCCTATGAGAAGTATCCTTCTTGGATGCCTGCACAAGCTCGCTAATGCGCAATGCACCAAAAAAGGCAGTCAGTGCCGCCGCATGAAAAAGCAGCACCTCATAAGGGGACGTACAAATACTAGACCAGACTTTAGCTAACCCTTTTAAAATGGCAGGAGAAAACGGAGCCCGCCTATCAACCCTACGGCCTTGTTCCCTGGACCAACCTTCCAGGGCTTTCCGAATACGGAAATCCCCCGTAGTATCAGTGATGCCCTGTGCTTTCAGCCAGAATGCAATTGCCGAAAGACGAATTTTTATAGATTGGATGGACAACCCCTTACGGTATAGAAACAAGCAAAATTGAAACAGGTGCTCAAAGGGAACCGGCACACTGCATTTTAAGCCCGAACGTTCCCTAAACTGAAAAAATTCTTTCAAGGACCTAGTGTAGCCCTTCTTTGTGCTCTCAGCCATGGACATACCTAGAGCCCTTACAAGCTCAACCTCCCAAGCCTCCACAGACTTGCTGGCATCGGATCGCCCTCGGGTGCTGCGTCGGGGGCCAACTCCCTGAAGCGCTCCATCTGCATGCGGGAAAGAGCGTCAGCAATCCCATTGTTAACGCCCGCCACATGCCGAGCGACAAACAGAATATTGAACTTCAAATACTGTAACGTAAAAGCCCTGACGAGCACCATCACCCGAGGAGACTTTGAGGTGAGGGAGTTTATTACCTGGACGGTTGCCATGTTATCGCACCAAAAGTGCACCGACGAATTTGCCAACTCCTGAGCCCAAATATGGGCTGCCACCAAAATTGGAAAGAATTCAAGAAATGTCAGATCAGTCACGATGTTTGATATAGCCCAATCAGTCGGCCACTCACTCGCGCACCACCGTCCACCAAAATAAACTCCAAACCCCTTAGATCCCGCAGCATCGGAAGCTATCTGCAGGTTACCTTTTAGCCTGCGTTCGTCCCGCCAAAAGGAGATGCCATTAAAATGCCCCAGGAACTCATCCCACACCCGCAAGTCCGCCTTTAAACCTCTGGTTACACGGATGAGAAAGTAGGGCTGACGAACATCCTTAATGGCATCACATAATCGGCGAAGAAAGGCCCTGCCAGGTGCCACCACCTTGCATGCAAAGTTCAAATGCCCAATGAGAGCCTGAAATTCACGCAAAGTAGCTTTGGTTTTTGTTAAGAACGAGGACACTCTATACCTCAGATCGATGACCCGAGTAGTGGACAATCTACATTGCTGGTTGACCGTGTCAATTTCTACTCCTAGATATGTCAGCACCTGAGCAGGGCCCTCCGTTTTTTCAGGCGCTAAAGGGACACCTAGTTCCCCCGCCAATGTTTCGAATTGATGCAACAGGAACCCACACCTGCCCGATTGATACGGTCCTATCAACAAAAAGTCATCTAAATAATGAACTACACCAGTCAGGCCAGTCCTGGCCTTCAAGGCCCATTCAAGAAAGGTGCTGAAGGTTTCAAATGCATTGCATGAAACCGAGCAGCCCATGGGGAGAGCACGGTCCAAATAAAATTGCCCATCGAACTGGAAACCCAACAAATCAAAGTCGTCTGGATGAACCGGCAAAAGACGAAAAGCCGATTTAATGTCGCATTTTGCCAGCTCAGCTCCCCAACCGTGTGATCGCACAGCCTTAATGGCTGCATCAAAAGATGTATATTTCACCGTGCACAACTCATGGGGAATAGAGTCATTCACTGACTCCCCTTTAGGGTATGATAAATGATGAATAAGTCTAAATTCCCCCGGGGCCTTCTTAGGGACAACACCCAAAGGTGAAACACGCAGGTTGGGAACCGGAGGACTGGCAAAAGGACCCAAAACACGACCCTCACTAACTTCCTTACTAATTTTTTCTCTAACTACGTGCTCCATACCTAAAACTGATTTTAGATTGCGTGCCAGAAATGGACGCCTAACACCTTGAAATGGAATCCTAAAACCAAACTGAAAACCATCAAGTAAATATTTAGCTGCCTCCCTATCCGGGTAGGGTTTTAGCCATAACTGTAAGACTTCATTATTGATTGGGCTGGGTCCCTTTCTGAGGCTGATTACTGGAACCTCCACCTCTCCCCGCTTGATTGGCCCTGCCCCCCCGGGGAGCCGTTTTACCCCTGGGGCAGTTCCGAAAGGAATGTCCACCACTGCAGATGGAGCACTCATGGCTGAATCTGCAGGGCTTTCTGGCACAAAAGCCATGGGAACTAAACTCCCAACACACCTGCTTGTTAGCTACAGGCATGCTCGCAGGGAAGCGAGCCGCCGGGCTGCTAGATGATTTGACTAGGTGCCCGCTATGTGTTCGCTCACCTTGAATTGGTCGAGCAGGAGTCATGAGTTGCATCCATAACTGAGGATGCATCAAATCCCATCTTAATGAGGGGTAAATAGCAGCCCTCATTCTAAAAGCCTCGTCGTATAAGAGCCAAGCCGGGCCTGCAAAATCCCCGTATGCCCTGTGAATTATGTCTAAATATTGGAATAAGGCCGCAGCACGGTGAGGATGTGCCTTGACCACCACCCCGGCATAAATGAGAAATTCGGACAACCAGTTGGTCCAATTCCTCTCCACCTTTCTCTTCTTCAATTTTTCCCTATCCTTCTCATCCATTTCCTCCTTATCTTTTTTTTCCGCTTCTCTGTAAAGAAGTGAAAATAGGTCCACGTATTCCCCCTTCACAATCTTTTCCTTAGTGGACTGGTGCAAATGATCACCCAGGGGAAGGGACATTTCACCAAAAGGAATGGCGGTATATGCCACTGAATCATAGCCCATCCCCTGAGCCATGTTGGGCCAACTGAGGGCTGACCCAAAAGGGGGTGCCATTGACCCAAGCCCATAAGGCAACCAAGAGGACCAATGCGGCAGTGCACAATTCAAGACTTGCTGTTGACATGGCCAGGATCCTGGCAAGGGCTGTGTGCCTGAACTGGTCTTTTCTACATTCTTTGGCATGGTGTTTTCTACATTCTGGGTTGTGGGGGGCAAAGCTCCCCAAGGCCAAGATATGCCCAAACCAAGATTAGCTGTCTGAAACATAGACTCACCTGAAGTCCCTGGTATCATGGTGTTAGTGCCCGACTGTTCCACAGCAGTAGTTGAAAGCTGTTCAGTCCCAGCAAGATCATCCGCCTGCCCGGACCCAGAGGCCCCATCTGGGTGGATTTTGCGCTCCAGTGCATCTAAACGTAAAAGAATATCGTCAGCCATTTTCCTCTTTTTAACACGTCCCTGTGGTTCAACCAATTCTTCCTGCTGAACACCCTGTAACTTCTCCAGTTGCTGAATACAGGACATAATTGCTTTCCAAGGGATTGGATCCTCCTCATCACTGGATGAATGAAGATCGGGCTCTACCGGGGCAGGTGTTTGTTGCTTAACAGCTTTCCCTTTACCCTTGTGACCTCCCTTTCCTTTTTTTGAAGCCATCGTGAAAATGAGAAAACACTTAACTCAGGGTCGAACAACCACCACAAAGCAAACAAGGCAGTTGTTGTGATTCTGTAACTGCACTGCTGTGGCGTGTATAATAGTTATTATTGTTATTGTTATTATTATTATTATTCAATAGAGACGCACAGCAATTATCACTCAAATGAAGATAATCCGCAACTTCAATCGCTAACCATCAAACTGGTGATGGTATTATTATTATTATTATTATTATTGATGCAACAGATCAGCCGTGCCAGTCACAAACCCAACAAGCCAGCCTAAAATGGCTGCCAAACTGCTAGTTAGCTATAAAAAGGTCCTAAAATGGCCCCCCAAGCCCACGAAGGGAGAAACGCCCCCTGGAAGCCCGCCCAAAGAACTGCAGGCAACAAAACAAGGCAGGCGTACTGTCAGTTGGCAGCCAAATATGCTTTAAAATGGCCTACCCAAACCCACAAATGGAGAGGGGCCCCCCAGAAGCCCGCCTAAGGAACTGCAGGCAGTAATGGTTAAACAGCTAATGTGACAGAAAGGACAGCCCCCTGGTGGCCCGCGAAAAAACTAGGCTTTAGGAGGGACAAGTCCCCAATAGCAAAACCAAACAAACGAGAAGGCTAAACCAGCCCTCCCTTAACAAAACATATGCCAACCCTAAACATATAAAGACAACAAAATTGGGTAACCCCCCCCCTATCAAATGGTACTCCCTGAGAGGCACGGAGGATGAAACCCGTCCCAATACGGTGAGGCTAAGTGGGGAAGTAACCAGCGAAGTTCCCCTGCCCCTGTCGGCGCTAAAATGCGACCGCCAGGGGAGAGCCCCAGGCGGTGTCAGCCGGGCAAACCTCCCAGTCACGAGACCCAAAGGCCCGATCAGCCGGCCACCACCGAACCCACGGCCCCCAGTCCCAGCAGTCACCACAGCGCCGAGGAAATGCAGGGCAAAGCCCCTAAAGCGGCACCGAGTGGGCGGGTAGCCTCTCAAAGGGAATGAGCCCAAGCTGGCCCGATCCCTCCAGACTGCCGATCCCCGCGTCTCTCAGCCCACCAACCAAACCAGACAAACTGGCCGCAAGAAGACTCCACAGCCTCGCTGCAGCTAGCGATCGAAACAGTTAGCGATCTCCGAGATCGCACGATTCAAAGAGGAGGAGGTGAGGGGCGGGAGTGCCTTTATACACTCTGGCCCCGCCCCTCCCCCTTCGTCGCAGGCTTTGACAGCCTGCGACTAAACGCGGTCTCCTCCGGCGAGCAGGGCGGCAAAGGACGGCTCCCAGCAGGCAGCCGCTCAGCGGCGCAGCGGGGGAGCCGGATTAACATACTAAATAGATGTCAATTAGAGTTTAGGTTACTTGTCATCCTGATGAAAATAGAATATTTTCTGGAATTGTAATTTTATAAATAATTTTTAGAATGTGTTGTTCTTGCTAATGAAACATTTAAGCTCTTTTTTTTGGTATGACCTTTGCAAAGTATAGAACTACAGAACAAGCCATATCATGCAGCTCACTAAGCAGTGCATTTTAAATTTAGTGCACACTGAACTAATCCATCTGTTTGTAGATTTCTTTGTCCCAAGACAACACTTCATTAAAAGATACACACTTTGTCCTTCAGGATAAATTCCCTCTCACTTCTTAAGTGTTATAAGTGATAAATACCCAAGAGCAAATCTGTTCATGAATTAAAATTTGAGACCTCAGAATTCAGTTTCATTTAATGATTACCTGGGATTCAGAGGCTTAAAGGCTACAATTCACATCTCATTGGTTCCAGAACCAGTCTATCCAAATATATAGGGGTGGTTCTTGTGAATATGGATCATGTTTTTCAGCCATAGACCCAGGAGATTATCAGGTGAATCAAAAAACACAAGAGCAGCATGCAAGGACATCTTTACTGTCCTGTTAAAGGGACCCTGTTTCAGATGGGATGATGTAATCGTCACATGCTGTTCCTGTGCTGGAACCATGAATAAGGCATCACTTTTCATTGATGGGACCTCCCCATCAATTGAAAGCAATGCTTTATTCACAGCTACAGCACAGAAGCAGCATTATGTGTGGAACTAATCTTGTAAGCAGGGCGGTCTGAGCCTCTATGCTGCTAGTGATGCATTCCCAATCCTGGCTGGCAGTCTCCTTCACTCTTCATGTGCTCAGCCTGCCTTCTCATGTGCTTAGCCTCCCTTGGCCTGAACTCAAAATAACAATTCCCTTCCTGCTCTAAATGAGACAGCAGGCCCTATCTGTGCCATGGAATGCGCTATGAGGCAACTGGTCATTTCCCCAGAATTGTTGCTGTCCTTTGCTCTATCTTCTGTTGGTGCTCAGCAAGCCTGGCCACTGAATGAAGCATAGCTTTGAGGATGGCCACCCCAATATCTGCAATACACACCATTGGGAGTTGCAGGTCCACAAACATTTTTTTCCAGACACTGAGGAGGGAAATGGCAATAGAGAAGAGGGGACGGGTAGGAGTTATGTTATGTGAGAAGGAGATTTTCAGGTGCAGAGCTGTTTGGGCTAGAAGTCAACCTGAAGAAAACAGAAGTTCTTTACCAACCTGCACCACAGGACGAACACCACCATCCCCACATTGCCGTCGGCAAATCTGTGCTCAAGTCCATCCAGCAGTTCACCTACCTGGGAAGCATCATCTCCTCAGATGCCAAGATTGACAAAGAGATCGATCACAGATTAGCAAAGGCATATAGTGCATTTGGAAGACTTCACAAAAGAGTCTGGAGCAATAAACACCTGAGGCAAAACACAAAAATCAGTGTGTATAGAGCCATCGTACTGTCTATCCTCCTTTATGGATCTGAAACATGGGTCAACTATCGCCACCACCTACGACTCCTCGAGCGCTTTCATCAGCGCTGTCTACGCACAATCCTAAATATACACTGGACTGACTATGTGATGAATGTTGCTGTCCTTGAGCAAGCAGGGATCACCAGCATTGAGGCCATGATATTGAGCACGCAGCTGCGCTGGGCAGGGCATGTTTCTAGGATGGAGGACCATCGCCTACCAAAAATACTACTCTACGGTGAACTCGCCACGGGTCAGCGTAAGAGGGGCGCTCCAAAAAAGCGATATAAAGACTCCCTGAAACAACATCTCAGGCTCGGCCAAATTGATCACCAACAGTGGTCCGCCCTGGCCTCACATTGGGAGGCATGGAGACGCACTATCCACAATGCTACAGCCTTATTTAAGAACTCATGACGAACAAGTCTTGAAGAGAAACGACAACGCAGAAAGAATCACAACCCGTAAACATCACCCAAGGAGACCTTCTGCTGTGCTTTTTGCAACCGGACTTGTTTATCTCAGATTGGCCTTTTTAGTCATCAGCGCGCTTGCAGAAAGCGCGGGATGAGTCCTTCCTGAATCTTCGTTTGCGAAGAAAAGCCAGAGAGAGAGAGACATGCATGAGAAACCCACAACACAACATGCATCCCCCATGCATTGTGCATGTGGAATCCAGTGTGTGCAGAATTTGGAAAGTGCTAACAATTTAAGTGTTTAAGCACATACCCTGTCATATGATCATATGAAGATGTGCATCTTTTGTCAGTTACAAAATGGGGTGTAGCCTGCTTGGCTGCTCTGGAATTCCACAGCAGCTTGAACCTGGACTCAGCTGCTGATTCATCCCCATGGCTTTCCTCACTTGCTATTGAAGCTCTTTGTGCCATAGGAGAACATGCAGGGTGGGTGCTTTCTACAGAGGAAACAGAGGACCCCCCTTCACTCAGGATGATGTATCAGTTGACAGTTCCACAGGAGTCAAGGTGATGAACATGTCCTCAGGGACCTGTGAGTGCTCAGTGTCACCTATAAATTGGGGAAACAATAACAAAGCTCCTAAGCAACTACATAGAATCATAGTATCTTAGAGTTGGAAGAGACCACAAGGGTTATCTGGTCCAGCCCTCTGCCATGCAGGAATACACAATGAAAGCATTCCCAACAGATGGTCATCCAGCCTCTGCTTAAAAACCTCCAAAGAAGGAGACTCCACCACATTCCCAGTCAGTGCTGGACACCATGGAGGTTGTTTCCAGAGACAGGAGAATTCACAAGGAACCCCCCAGCATTCCAGACTCAAGCTTCCTCCTATCCTTGGTACTTGGGGTGTTTTAGAAGAGATCCTGAGACCCTTCTGCTAAGAGGTGATCATACAGTTGCTGGACCCTTGGAGCCTGCCCAACTGGGACCTGGTGAATGGTGGAGGTGTGAGCCAAGTGCTTGGAGTGTAGGGTGGGATTGCCACAGAGAATGCTGTTCAATACCTCATGGCAACTTCATGAATTCTGATCACACACTTCTCAGTATCTGTGTAAGAGAGCCTTGCTTTTCATCCTACATTCTTCCCTTGTCCTCTCATGTCACTTGGCCCTCTTTTATTCAACAACCCTCTTCAACACGTCAATGTTGCAATGCAATTAATGGAGTTGTTCTGTTCACCCCAAATGGCAATGATGTTAACAGTTTCCTCCCTGCTCCAGGAGACTCCTCTGCTTCTTTCCCCATGGAGGGGCTTCAGACATCCTAATAAGCAGAGGTAGGTGCAACTAATAACAATATGGGTATGCCGGTATGCACTTCCCTGAACAACTGCTGCGTATGCCAAAAAAAAAAAAAAGTGATGAAGGAATGAACTACTAAAAAGTGAAAGTTTTGGTATGTGTATGGAAGAGGTCAGGAGGAGGCTCCCTGGACTAGGCAATCAGCTGACCTTTCCCACCATGAAATGCCTCTTCAAAGAGCCATTTCTTGGTGGGAAAAGTCAGTTGATCACCTGGTCCAGGGAGCCTCCTCCTGACCTGTTCCACCCACACACCAAAACTCATCCCCTTCCAGTCCCACACCGGCATCACTCTGGAACACAGTCCACATGCACAGACAAATATCCAGATTTTCCACTCAAATTCAGAAAAAAATCACAACTCTTTTTGGCCCAGAATGAAGCCCTGGGGTGCAGAAAATACCTGGCTTTGAACAGTATATCATCTGGACAACTTGCTGTGAAAACAAGGTGAGGTTGTTTTATTTGTTCTGTGTAGACAAACCCTAAGAATCATCCAAAGCAAGATTCTTCTAGAATCCCTCTAAAATGGAATGTGAGATATTTGTGGGTTTGGGTTTTTGTTTTTGTTTTTTGTAGAACCAGGTTTTGAGAGTCAGAACACATTTTCAGAATCTTCACTGAGAGCACCAGAATCATTCCATATTAATTGAGAAAGTTCCTTCCCTCCCATTTACAAAGAAATTTGTGGATTTTAGTTAGTTCTTGTCAAAATATTTAAGTGAATCAAATTATCATTCATAGAGTTGCACATTTCTTTGGGCCATTGGACTCGGAAGTTCACAAGATTTATAAGCCTATGTATGATGCCTTTTCAGTAGAAATGCTTGATGCTATTTCTATTCATGCTTCTCAAACGTTGAAAAAAAGAAGTCACCACACACTGGAAAAATGTTCCACTACACCAGCTAAATAAAAGTAGAATTGTTGTGACCTTTAGACCAGTTTCTATTTGCTTTTTTTGATGATATTATTAATATAGTTATGCTTGGTAAGTGACGTGGCTCACCAATGTACTCCGACTTTTTCTTCCTTTCTAGCATAACACCTTATATTTTAATTTCCCCCTCATATTGTCTATTTTTCATCTCCCTTCTTCTCTCTCCAACATTGATAGAATGTGAAATGATTAACTACCAGCTTTGCATTAGTGACTCATGAATTTAATGCAAAATAAGATAAATACATAAAATTGTTGTCCTTTAAAAAGGTGGAAAGCCTAGTGACGTGGCTTTAAAAACTATTTTAAATAAGGATAGCAGTGTTACCAGTATAAATTTTAATTTCCCTCCCTCACAGATAGCAGGAATATGTATAGACAGTTTTGTGAATACCTTTTTAAAAGATTTTCCATATGAAGCCAGTAGAAATTTGGCCATGATTCTGAATTGTCTCCAGATTTGTTGTCGTTGTATACCTTCAAGTCATTTCTGACTTATGGCAAGCTTAAGGTGAACCTATCACAGGGGTTTCAGAAGGCTGAGAGTGTGCAACTTGCCCAAGGTCACCTAAGTGGAGATTCAAACTGGTCTCCAGAGTTGTTGTCCAAATCTGAAATCATTATGCCATATTGTGTCCAGATTAGTCTCCATTAAATATGCGCAATTCTCCAATTTCAAATAGATTGGATTGGAGCCAACCTGTTTTGCTAGGGTGGCACTGAAATGTATGTAGTAGTGAATGGTACAATGAAATATAGGAGATTTTCAGACCGCGTTTCAGCGTGCCTAGTGCGGGAGGAGCTTTTGGGAGAGGGACGGTGGTCTTGCGCGGCAGGGAGTCGTTTTCGGATGCCACCGTCCCTCTCCCGAAACCATCCGTGTCACTTCCGTGAAGCTTCGGCAGCCTCAGCGCCATATTTTAATCACGGGCAACCTCCGTGATTAAAATATGGCTCTGCGGCTTCCGAAGCTTCACGGAAGTGACACGGATGGTTTCGGGAGAGGGTCGGCAGCATCTGAAAATGACCCCCTGCCGCGCAAGACCGCCATCCCTCTCCCGGAAGCTCCTCCCGTGCTAGGCACGCTGAAACGTGGTCTGAAAATCTCCTAAGGCTTACAGGGTCAAAGCCCTGAAACGTTTTGATTAACTTCTGTCCCTCCCTCAAATTCCTGTCATTCTTCTGAGTTCAGTTGCTATCTGCACAGTAGTTGGAAGGAAAATGGATTTTCCAAGCAACAACATACTAAGCTATAAGCTATTCTTGCTGTAATTTAAAGTATTTTGGGGTATTCTTGAGCCGGCAAGGCCCATTCATGTTGCAAAGTATCTACTTGTTGTGAAGATAAAAGCTTATGTTGAGGGAGAGAGAGAGAGAGAGAGATTGAGATCAACAGCTACCTGTATTTTTGGACTTTTCTTATAATGTTGCTAAAGAGACTGTCATGATGAGGACTTGTATTTCAAAACAACCAGAACAAACTATTTCCTTAATTCAGCACAGATGTGTAGCTATGGAGGGAACACAAAATTAGGACACCCCTCAGAAATAAGAATTCAACCCCCCAGTGAATTTTTTCTTCATGTCTCAAATTTCTAGCATTGCAGAGAGTGACACCAAAAATTGTTCATACTTAGAACTCTTATATTTGTTGTCTTTGCATTACCTTGGTAACTGTATTTCTAAATGTTCAACTGAAGTTTATCAAATTTTATTGCAGTGCTAGAAATCTGAGGAATGAAGTAAAATTTCATGCGGGGGGAGAATTCTTATTGGGGGTCTCAATGTCCTTATTTTGCCCATGCCCCCCTCCAGCAACACAGCAGATCAGTTCATAAGAAAGACTGTATGAGAACAATGTGAGCTGTAATGGCAACATGTACAGAAAAGCTCCAATTTCATCTTGGTATGTGATTCATATTTAATAGAAATATTTTTAAAAATAATGTATATGTAATATATATTCCCATGTGTGTGGATCAAAAGCATAAGAATTCTGTTGCAGTCAGAATGTATCTTCTTTTCCACTTAATGAGTACTCTTTCTGTCTTTTACTTTAGTCACTTAGGTAGCTCAATAGTGTGTGGCAGACAGAGATATCAACTTCTTAGATTTGCTGTGTGCCAGATGCATATTTTACTTCTATCCACAAAGTCTTATTTTCTGAAGCTAAAATATACACGTTTGGTGGTGACCAAAGCTTGTGGTCACAATTTCATTGACCCATATGCATACCACGGCCTTCTAGCTTTACACCAGGGGTGGTTTTTGCCCACCTACACTAGATGGGGAAGAAGATTCAGAGGAAAGGCAGTTGTGAAAGGTGTATGAGGTGTGGTAGGCAGAGGGAGTCTTGATTGAACTTTTATAAGGCCACATGTTATGCTGCATGGGTGGAGGAACAGGTCAACAGTTTTCCAAGCAGATGAGCAGAATAACCTCATCCAAGTTTCTTTAACACTAAAAAGCCAGAGAGCTCCCTACTATACTTTGAGAAGATTCACCTTATAAAACCTTTTTTTTTCCTTGTAAATTTTATATATGAGAAACACAGCAGATCTCAACAAGGGAACCTAATGCAAAAGCAGAAGGAAGGAAGGAAGGAAGGAAGGAAGGAAGGAAGGAAGGAAGGAAGGAAGGAAGGGGAATCAGGCACATTTCTGCAAAGTACAGCTACATTAACATGAAGCTTATTACTTCAGAAAGGGACAGAGTAATTCCAGATGCCAGAGAGGTCGTCTCACTGTTACAAAAATATTTAAATGTTACTGTCCTTTGTCTCAACTCCACATGGCCAAGAAGTAGGAGTGGCCTCTACCCTCACCTGAACAACAACACAAAGAACATCTGAAACAACATGTAGGCCTATGATTCCAACATCGTCACTTTTCTTTCTTTATTTTTTAACATCATTTGCCTGATAAAGAAGCCAGTAGAGCATCAAAAGCTTGCATAATGTCTTTTTCATTTTGGTTGGCCGATAAATCGGTCTCTCTCTCTCTCTCTCTCTCTCTCTCTTTGTGGATTGTGGATTTTGTTTTGCTGCATGGCCAACTCAGCTACCCCTGAATGTGTTTTCAGTAAATGGAAAAGTTTGCTTTAAAAGGAAACATAGAACATTTGGCAATATTTCAGACTGAGGATTTATCTTAAACGTCTCATTTGTGAAGGAAAATGCCAAGCAGCTGTGAATAGTTTGCCAGATATTACTGCTCTGTCCTCCAGTCGCTGCTTATTGATTGTGCATTCTGACTGCATCTTTACAGCTACTTTTGACAGTGTTCATAATGAAAAGGCTCCTTCTTAAAGATGCTGAACATGTCAGTTTCTTGAAAATTAATTTGAAAAACTTTCGGAGATCTCCTCATTCACCTTCTTCTCTTGCTTCTGAAGAGGAGGTGAAGGATACAATGCTAATGAGGAGCTCAAATACCATTCTCTGACTTGTGGAATAAGCGCTGTCATATCCCCAATCACATTATTGTAAGTAACTCTTAAGTGCTTAAGACAGAACAAGAAATGTCTGTTCCTTGATTTTATCTGTATAGGCATTCCTTGTAATATTTTATTCCCAACATGCATTCATTAGGTTGTTTCCCAATCCCTCTTGGACAACTGATTGTTGGGGAATAAAATTTTCCAAAAGGTAAGCAACATTACAGTAGATACAAATGTATGGCAATTGTGGCACTGTTGTGTCCCCCGCCTCAATACTTTTTAAGAACCTTTCATTAAAGCCAGTTAATTATGAGATAATTTAAACAGTAAAACATAGAGAGCATTTACTTACAAGCTTTATTTGCATATAACACTAAACTGTAATTCAGCATTACAATAATATTTATTTATTTAAAATGTTTTTAAAAGCCTTTCTTTCTCCTGATGTGGATCTCACAACCTAAACTAACAACATGACCTAAACAAGGCACATCTCAAAAAGTTAATGATAAAATTAAAATAAATAAATAAATAAACTACTATGGGGTAAATGGAGTAAAATCATTCAAACAACAACAACAATAACATTAAAGGTACAGCACACACATACCATTAAAAGATCATTCTACATAGCTGGTCAGTCATCAAATGCCTGTTCAAACAAACAAACAAAAAAGGTCTTTACCTCTTGGAGAAAGGTCAGAAGAGATGGCCCCAGGCTAGTCTCCTATGGGAAGGAATTGCACAGTTAAGAAGGCTATCTCTAGTGTTCTCACCACACAAGCCTGTGGGACTAAGAGAAAACCTCTCCCAAAGGAACTTAATACTCTGGCAGGCCTATATTGGAAATAGGATCTTTCAAATAGTTTGGACCTAAGCTGTATACGTTGTAATCAGCACTTTGAATTCTGCTTAGCAACAAATCAGCAACCTATGAAGCTGTGTCAAAAAGGGAATTCTATATTTCCTGTAACCAGCCGAAGTCAGCACTCTGGCCATCACACTTTTGACCTATGAAGCTACCAAATACAGTAGTTTCCAAAGGCAACTCTGTAGGATGTGTTATGATAACTCAAATGGAATCTAATGAGGCCATGTGTCATAGCCAGATCTGACATCTCTAGGAATGGCCACAAATGGTGTACTAGTTTTAACTGTGAAACTCCATGGCTCAAACCTGGGCATCCAGGCTCAAGGATGAGCCCAGGAATCCACCCACATTATGAAACTAAGATTTATCCAGGAATGATACTCCATCCAACAAAGCTGAATCCCTATTCCCTGATCTGTCTTTTGACTGATCAGGAGCACCCGTTTCTCTGGATTAAGCTTCAGTTTGTTCACTCTCATCTAGTCCATTACTGATAGCAGGTGCATGTATAGTACAAGACAGCTTGACTGAGCCTTGTGTTGCCGTGGTCCCTTTTTGTCCTCCAAGTGGAAGTGGAAATGGAAGATTTCCTTTGCTTTGGTTGCTAACCTGTGATTACTTATTTTCTTTGAATCCCAGACAAGCTTCTGTCTTTAAACCACAGGTGGGAAATCCCTGGATCTTTGAGTTATTTGGGCTGTGTATTCACCACCAGGCTGCCTGCTTCTTTTGTTATCTCAATGATAAGAATACAAGACTGTTTAAAGTATGGGATACTGTTGCATGGATCTGAGATCTCGCCAGTAGTCTGCACAGCAGCTGCACTAAGCAGAGCTCTGCTGTTCTAGCTGTTTCCAAAAGTAGCCATAGCCATATATTACTGATTTCAAAATCCATTTTTCATGTGTTAATTAATACATAATTAATTAATATCCCACTTTTATCCCATGTAGGTCCCAAAGCCGTGTACTGAGATAGTCCCTTAAGAACATCTACTGGATTCAAGCTCAACAACTTTCTCTTCATCCAGTCTCCACTCTGCCCACTCTAGTCATTCTTATGAGCTTTTATCATCTCCCTTTTAGTTTAGTTTTTTTCTTAAATTAAGTTCATGCAAGAGCAGGTTACAATGTTGTCCTGTTTGTTTACTCAGACATAAATCTCATTGAGTAGATCTGGGAAAAATCTACATAAGCCAGTATATGTTCACTCTTCACTGGCATTTCCTGATGATGGATCAGGCCTGATCTTCCCCCATTACCTGGATGAAATGGGCTGGAGTCCAAACTGAACACTGGCCCATTGCTGCAGCCACTGCCATTTTCCTTGCTCTGCTGGCTTGAGGAATTTGGGACACACCATATGACAAGGGACCCTGCATGTGACCAGATTTAGTCACATACTGCAGGCCTGCTACCTGGACCCAGAAGAGTAAGGACAACTGGCAGCTAGAGCAATGGGCTGGCCTGCAGGAATGGGCTCCATTGGATATGTGGGGCCCAATCCATTTCCTCCTAGCAAAAATGGTGTAAACTAGGTATTCTGTTAAACCACTGTATCTGGCTGTACCCCAGCTTGTCTGAGCCCCTTTTCTGTCCCAGGGGTCGTAAGGACTGCTCAATGGTAGAACAGGGCAAATGCCCTGCATTGTTTGGACTGCATGGCTCTCAGGTGGTGGCAGAATAGGGTAAATAGGCTATGCAGATAAGCCCTTATTTCTGTGTGAAATGACACAGATTTATAGCACTGAGATAAATTGTTAAATCCATTTCACGTTCAATATTTTGCATGACGTATCTGCTGTATATTTGTACTGCTATCATTGAGTCTACTGGGGGGAGTTCCTGTGTCACTTTCCCATAACAAAGTTCAGTGGCTTTTCACATCTAGTCTGTCTATCTTTAAAATGTAGATGCAAATGATTTTTACCTCCACAGAGAAGTTGCTTCATAGAATGCTGGCCAGCTACTGAAAATTTAAAGTCATGTTGACTTTGTTATTAACTTGAAATGCCATTTTCATTTTTATTCCTGATTTAGAGCTTTAAAAAGCCCAACCTAAAATAGCATAGTGAGACTGCACAGATCAAGAGTTTCCTAATGACAGAACTTCCTCCTGCTGTTTTCAAAGTAAGTTTGACCATGAGACATCCAAATTAAATGGAATTCTGTTTTATTACTAACATCACACTGGCTCTGAACATGCAACTTTGATAGGGTTAAGTGATGCATATTATGAACAGTGGCAATTCTGCGTGTAAGACATATTTTTAAAAAAGGTTTATAAACAGTCCCACATGTAGGTCACCCAGTTGCTCAGATGGTGAAAAAGCATTTATAGCTGACAGAAGGTATCACTTGAGCCATTGTTGGTGCAAGAACTTTCCAATGGCTAGAGCAACCAAATTCCCAGTAATTACATCTTTCCAGGTAGAGGCAGAAGGTAGGACACAAACAAAGCAGTTACCCAAGGGTCGTCTATATGAGGCAATAAAATATGGATTGATGCACAATATCTCTAATTTGCAGCAGCTTTTATTTGTCTCCATACTTTTTTTCAAGATCACAAGCATGAGAAGCCATACACGTTTGTTGTTCAAATGGGTATGACAATGAATCAAGATGGTGGGCATGAGTGAATTACTCACATTTTTATTGTCACCAATTGCTGCCACCAGACAGTATTTTTTAAAAGCAAATTGCAGGTGCATAAGTGTGATCTTCCACTTAAATAAACAGGGGGGGGAAAGGGGAAAGGCTGTTTTGTCACCTCAGCTATGGCGAAGATCAGGTTCCAGGCACTTGCCTTGCCAGCAAGCTCTGCCTGCTGCGCACATCCAACCAATCAGCTTTCCATTTCCACTCTTATTAGGAAAGTGCAGCAAAGCAAATTGGTTGTCCCCATGAGTAGGAATGCATGTTTCCTTCAGAGTTTTTTTTTTTTTAAAAAATATATGGGGAAAGTCACAAAGGCTTTTCCAGTGGAGTATTTGGAGTTTTTGCTCCCTCCTCCTTCCAAATACAGCAAAATGATGTGGGATCCCATTGGGACAAAAGGTATTCTCCTCAAATTCTATGAGGAGTATTTTCACCATATAGACAAGACCCTGGTCTCCCACAAGAGTCATTGGTGGCTCAAATCTAATGCCTTTCTACATGAAGAATCATCCAGCATTGTGAGAGCAGATTTGTGTAGTGGTCTCCTCTTCGCCTTCCTGTTCTTTCCCTCCCCACACTCCAAATTGGTTTGAGAATGTTCTCCACTCTCCAGAGACAATTTTGGGATCACACAGGGGGCTGCGTGAAGGAAAAGAGAAAACAGTTTCACTACTGTTCCACTACTGTTGTGCATTCTGATTGCAGGCAGAAAACCCTGGCCAAGTTTCAGTTACAGCTCGGTACTTTTGTTATTGCAGCTTCCACACTGTAGAATGCTTTGCTAACAGAAACACATTGGATACAGCTTTCTATCTGCCTGCTATCTGCTTGCCTTTTTCCAGAGGTACTTCCATTAATCTGGTTTGCCTTTGTAAAAGGCATAATTTTAACTCAGCTGCTATTTTTGTTGTTTGTTGTGTTACAGTCCTGTAAAGAAATTATTTGATAGCAAGCGCCATTGAAAACAATATGACTTGTAAGTAGCTATGTATAGATCGACCCCTGTATCCACGAGGAATGCATTCCAAGACACCCCCCATGGATACATGAAACCATGGATAATAGGGAACCCTATTATTTTCAATGAGACAAACTCTGGAAGTTGACCATAGAATCACATTGGAGGACTTAGAATTGCCTATAGAGGACATATTTTTTTTCAGACATGGATAAGTGAAACTGTGGATATTGAATCTGTGGATACGGGAATCAACCTGTATTTTCAGTCCAATGTAAAGGTATTTTAATTTTGATTTATTGTTACTTGCTTCATCATTTTTGGGTGCCATTTTTGGTAGAGAATGCAGCTTTTATAAATCCACAATTAATTAATAATTTGATTCCATTCATATATATTTATTCATAAATTCTCTTGTGTCCAATGGGGATTACTCCCAAGTAAGCATATTGAAGAATCCTTACTACAAATTTGCATATTAATGAATAAAAACCGTTAAAAACCTTCCCAAATAACTGGAGGGAGAAAGATGGAAGCATATACATCGAATGGCATCATTAGTGTACTCTGATTGTTTGCTAATGTACATTCCACTGAACATTTTTTCCTGGGAGGCACACAATCAGAGAAAAGCAGTCACATAAAAAAGACACAGCAACCACAAAATACAAACACACCATAAAAATGAACAGCAAAATAAAGCAAATATAACAAATTTAGAGCAGCTGAAAAAGTCTCAGGTTCTAAACTTTAAAAATATGAATATCAATTATTAGATGATGCTAAGATTAAACTCTGAAAGCTTGAGAAAGTTTTTTACAATGTTCACTTAGAGCTAAAATGTATAAAGTGTAGGCACCATGTAAGCCCTTCTGGGGAAAATGTTCAGTTGTTTTTGGTAGCCACTCTCAACTCTTCAGTAGATGAGGGAACCTGGAGAAGGACCTTGAAGGTTCTTAAGTTCCTTTAGGTTATAGAGCCTTAAACATTCAGACTTTGGGTTAGAAACCCATTGACAGTGTGATGTTTTGCCATCCTAGCCTCAAGGATATGGGTTCTCTTCCAGGATAATTATGTCTCTGATAGGGATGTCAATATTTCTCTATTTTATTCTTGTGTACAAGCATGAACCCTCCCTCCAAAAATAGTGTTTCCTCACTGGGAGAGGTTTTATGCATTTTTGATTACTTTCTTTTCTCATTTGGGAACATTTTTGAAGAAAATTTCATAAACTTTTTTTTTTTTTGCCCCTTCATCTTGTATGTTGCAAAGAATGTAAGGCTAAGGTGTATAGAACAAGGAAAATGTTGCGGGGGGGGGGCTGCTTTTCAATATCACAAAGGCATAACCATACCTTTCAGTGGCTGCCAGTTTTGTTTTGTTTTTAATGAGGCATTTCAACATATTGTGACACCCTTTCTTCTGAAAGGTGAGAACATTTATGAAAACAGTATTGTTTATAATACTATAATATTATAAAGAACTATAAACTATAATAGCAGAATTAAAGTTTTGGGGTGTGTATGAATTCGAATCTATAAAGTATTTCTTTTCTGTTCAATAACAAATGTTCTCTGGGGACTTTTGTTACTGTTCTCTAGGACAGATAGATAACCTCAGATTGCTACTGTTCTCTGGGATATACAGATGATCTAGTAGAATTAATCAAACAGAGAACTTCCACCCTCATTACATCTTGAACAAAAAAGAAATCTTGAATGCTTATATTTAGTATGGACTGTAGGTCCTGTGTTAAGGGATTTTAAAAATGCAGCTCAGGGAGTTTCCACATCTTTAGCAAGACCTTGAGGTCAAGGTAATCTAGTCATCTGTTTAACACAATTGGGTCCATTCAGGCAGAATTCTCTCTTTCTGCCTCCCCCTCCGACCCCCTGCTTTCTGTCACTGTACTGATATAATGCCTATAGTAGATTCTGATCTAGAGGGAAGAACAACCCAAATGCTATTGCCTCCTGGGTGAGACAGAACAGGTCTGTCTGTGTTACTGTCTTACTCAATATGATTGTGAGCTGCAGCCTGGTTTCCACTGTCAGAGGGAAATAAAGTAGAACTGAATCTGTTTTCAACCACTGTTTTCAAAATTCCTCTTTCTAAATGCAGAATATTTTTCAGAGAGTTTCCCATTATGTGACTGCTCTAACATTCAATTATATGTTTGTCAGTTGTTGACATTTGACTGTTGAAAGTTCAACACTATGTGCTAATTAACATGCAATAGTATTTAGCATTGGCCAGTACTCACCATGTTTCAATTTTAATGAGAAAGCACAGTCAGAGGTGTTGTTTCAATGGCTAATCACACTGGTATCACCAGAATAACAATAAAATACAAGGAAGTATGAAGCAGGCAGAATCAAATTCATTGCTAGGTAGGCCATGGGTTTGTCCTTGCTAACAGTCAAAAAGGGACAGTCTTGTGCTTTGCAAGACTATATAAAATAGCCTGCAATCGGATCCCTAAACATATCTGGATTATTGTGCTTGTTGTGTGACTTCAAGTCATTTCAGGAACCTAAGGTGAAACTATCATAGGGTTTTCTTGGCAAGATTTGTTCAGAGGAGTTTTGCTTTTGCCTACCTCTGAGGCGTTTGAGGAGACGTAAGTGTTGGTGATAGGTGACCCATGTTTCAGACCCATAAAGGAGAATAGACAGTACAATGGCTCTATGCACACTGATTTTTGTGCTTCGCCTCAGGTGTTTATTACTCCAGACTCTTTTGTAAAGTCTTCCAAACTGCAACCAAAGTGAAAATATAATATTGTTTATATCTCGGATTGGCCTTTTTAGTCATCAGTGCACTTGCAGAAAGTGCGGAATGAGTCCTTCCTGAATCCTTGTTTGTGAAGAAAAGCCAGAGAGAGAGAGAGAGAGAGAGAGAGAGAGAGAGAGAGAGACCTCTGAGGCTGAGAGAGTGTGACTTCTACCATGTCACCCAGGGGGTTTTCATGACTGAGTGGTCATCATCATCATTCTTTATTTACGATCACAGCGCAAAATATTAAACAATGCATAAAATGCCAAAAATACATAAAATACATAAAATACATAAAATATACATAAATTGCATAAAAAGTACAGTACACACAACTACAACTCAGATATAAAACACGTACACAGAAGACTGTGTCTTCTGAATACTTGGAAAGATGTGACCAGTGGGGTGCCACAGGGTTCTGTCCTGGGCCCAGTGCTATTCAACATCTTTATCAATGACTTAGATGAGGGAATTAGTGGCATACTTATCAAATTTGCAGATGACACCAAATTGGGAGGAGTAGCTAATACCCTAGAGGACAGGATCAAAATTCAGAATGACCTGGATAGACTGGAGAGCTGGGCCAAGGCTAACAAAATGAAATTCAATACGGAGAAATGTAAAGTACTGCATTTAGGGCGGAAAAATGAAATGCATAAATATAGGATGGGAGAGACCTGGCTGAATGAGACTACATGCGAAAGGGATCTAGGAGTCCTAGTAGACCACAAGTTGAACATGAGCCAACAGTGTGATGCGGCAGCTAAAAAGGCCAATGCAATTTTGGGCTGTATCAATAGAAGTATAGTGTCTAGATCAAGGGAAGTAATAGTGCCGCTCTATTCTGCCTTGGTCAGACCTCACTTAGAATACTGTGTCCAGTTCTGGGCACCACAATTCAGAAAGGATATTGACAAATTGGAGCGTGTCCAGAGAAGGGCAACTAAAATGGTGAAAGGTCTGGAAACAATGCCTTATGAGGAGAGACTTAGGGAGCTGGGTATGTTTAGCCTGGAAAAAAGACGGTTTATAGGCGATATGATAGCCCTGTTTAAGTATTTGAAGGGATGTCACGCTGAGGATGGAGCAGGCTTGTTTTCTGCTGCTCCAGAGACTGGAACATGGAGCAATGGGTGCAAGCTCCAGGAACAGAGATTCCACCTCAACATGAGGAGGAACTTTTTGACAGTAAGAGCTGTTCGGCAGTGGAACACACTCCCTCGGAGCGTGGTGGGGTCTCCTTCCTTGGAGGTCTTTAAACAGAGGCTGGATGGCCATCTGTCGGGGATGCTTTGATTGTGATTTCCTGCGTGGCAGGGGGGTTGGACTGGATGGCCCTCGTGGTCTCTTCCAACTCTGCAATTCTATGATTCTATGATTCAATACACAAAAGTTAAAAACTAAGGAGAGCAATATATGTGTGTGTGTCAACATTTCATATCTGCTGCTTCTTCTTAAAAATACCTTAAATAAATGATGGATCTGAATTATAAATTCCCTCCTAATATTTGCCTACAAGCAGTTATAGCATAGGAACAAGACCTAGCAACCTCCTCTGTAATTTGATGATCAGAAGCCCTAAGCAAGAGAGATAGATAAAATCTTTCCATTCTCCCTGAATATTTTTGTAACATTGGAGTAATTAGTCTAGAGTGAGTATTATGATAAAAGGGACAGTACAGTAAAACATGTTCAAGTGACTCTACTGCTATATTTCAACATGGGCAGGTACATTTTGCATAGGGTATTTTTTTGTATCTACCTTCCAAAATGGATGATGGAACAACATTTACCTGTGCTGCAGTAAAATCATGTCTAAACTTGGGGACTAATAAATTAGTGACATATCTGGGAAAAGCACCTCTATATTGCCTGGTTTATAACTGTTACTAACTAAACTATGATGATTTTGTAGTTCAATGCCCCATATACACTGCCTTACAGCTGATTTGGCCCTCGTATATCCCATATGTAACAAAACGTTTTCTGAGAAACCACATACAGATAGCTTTTTCTTCACCATCTGTTTCCAAGAAGAAAGATTTGTCTACAATTGTCAAAGGGGCTAACCCACATGGTACTAACAAGAGTTTCAACCAATAAATGCACATAAGAATCCAAGCCCTAGCCTCAATAGAAATTAGGCCCACCTCCAGTCATATGGTTGTGCTGAAAACACAGCGTGGGACAGCAAAAATACATCTCAGAAATTTTGTTTGAATGACCTCAAATATATCATATATGGAATAGTATCTTCTTCAAAAGTCAGCAGGATTCTTTTGTGACCTTGTAGATGTGGAAGCCACTCTACATCCCAAACACCAATAGCAAATAAATTAGTTCTCAAATTTTTACTGAGAGTGATCCTGTTTGCAATGTGTTCCATCAACCCTGGTTAAGCTTGTTAGCTACTTACATGTAGTGAAATTTTATTTGGTAGCAAGATTCGCATTACATGTTGCTCCACAGCTCTTTGTAAGGCTTGGGACTGCGAGTAGGGGACATGAGATTCTCTCTTTTTCTTCCTTCTAATATATGGTAGTTCATTTCTGATCTTCCCCCCTCCCATAAGGGTAATTCCTGTCATCTTAGAGTTCATAGCAGTTTTTTGAACTGCTTAGCTTCTCTCTGTGTTTCTTGGAAAATTCCTCAAATGATTGTTCTATCATATGGATGTGCTTGTTAATTTTGGATAGTTGTTCAAATATAGAGATAATGGTGTGAGCTGTCAGTAGACACTGAAATGCCATAACACCTATTGAGGGTTCTTGTGATTGCTGTGATTGCTGTGGGAGAAAGCAGCAAACTCTCTTGCAAATCTGGGGGACATACATTGTTTTCTTTATTTCCACAGTCATGGGATTCCTGTACTTGAAGCCATTCCTCCATACATAGCGGTGAGAAGCTATTTGAGATAGGAATAGATATCAAACCCAGCTTACTCAACCGGTCAATCTTGAATTTTTTCATAGCTCTACTCAGCTGTGTAGAGCCAGACCACAGACTAACATGTTTCTTATTTCCCATTTCTTTGTTCTCAAACTGTCAACAAGGCTTCACTTTCCCACATTTTATCTCTTGCTTAATTCTTTAACATTCAAAAACTTTCTAGTGTTCAAAACATCCTCCAGCCAAGCAGAGAAGCCAAACAATGAGAGGGCAAAAGAATATGAATGGACCAGCTTAAAAGTCCTCCAATAAAATCATGACCAAGTGGAGATTTTAACCCTGGTCTCCAGAGTCGTACTCTAACACTCAAACTACTACACCATGCTGGCTGTCAATTTTTTTGTGTTGCAGCCATGGAATATATTGAAATTACAGGTCAACCCCCATATTGTGGTCAATATGTTCCAAGACCCCCACCCCCATGAATAACTGAAACCATGAGTAATAGGAAACCCTATTATTTTCAATGAGATTAAAACTGGAAGTTGACCCTAGAATCACATTGGAGGACCTAGAAATGCCTAGTGAGGACATTTTTTTTCAGATATGGATAAGTGAAACCGTGGATACCAAATCGATGGATATGGGGGTCTACCTGTAATACAATATATTAAATTAAATTTTCCAATGTTTCCTTGCAACACTAGTGAAACTGCCCACCATTATAAGCTGTCATATTTTCATTAGATTATTTGTACATGTTTTGTACATCAATGGACTGGATAAACAAACTGAAGCTTAATCAAAAAGAAAAGAATAACATCATAGAAAGTGGACAACAGCAGTGAAAACCATTAAAATTATATCTTCCACTATTCATAAAGAGCTCCAAGGGCTACCATCCTTTCTGAAAGCTTTTTGAATACATGTGGTAGTGAGGCAAAAAGCATTATATCTCCTTCTTGATCTTACCTTATTCCATTGTTTGTGAGAAGAGGTGGGCAAAGAGCATCATGGCCCCCAAATGCCCCCAAATGAACTCTAGGGAGATTACTGAGCATTTTCTCCACAATTCAGGCCCAGGAGAGGCCTGTTTTATAAACAGGAAGTGAATAGGAAATGACTTCCTCTCACTTCCTGTTGTTGTTGTCTTGGAAACATGGTGAAAATTCTCCCCATTCTCCCTGGAGGGCATGTGGGGAAAATATTTTTTGCAGAAGGGTTTAGTGAGGGGTGCATCTGCACTGCAGAAATCATCCAGCATAACACCACTTTAACTGCCATGGCTCAATGCTATGGGATCCTGGAATGTATAGTTTGTTGTAGCACCAGAGCCCCCTGAAAGAGAAGTCTAAATATCTCACAAAACTACAAAGCCCAGAATTTCATAGCATTGAGCCAAGGCAGTTAAACCAGTGTCAAACTGGATGATTTCTGCAGTGCTGATGTAGCCTAAGTGCCCACAGGTCTAAGCACACAGATTTTCCCACATAGTCAGTATTACCAATCTCAATCTGTTCCCTATAGCATAGAAATCCTATGAATTTACATCTATGTGCATAGGATTGCCATTCAAATGTCACACTACACCCACTCATGCCAGAATGGGAGGCAGTGAGCTGACCTTGGATTCTCCTTCAAACATGTATGCGTAGAGGGGTAATTTGATTGCACACCGAGTCGGAGAAATAAAGAGACCACACACAGAATATGGGGTGAAATAAATGGTTTTTATTTATCACCCTACTTATTTAAATCCCTAAATCTTCAGCGAGGGGAGGCAACCTAGTGAGGGAGCAGCTGGGGCGGATCGTCCCTTCTGGACTTATGTCCCCAGCTTCCCCTGGCGAACACCTGAGCCCTGTTGAGCAACCTCAGTACTTGGGGTTGCTCTTCAGCCGGCCTGTGTCTGGAAGGTCAACCCGAAAGTCCCCCACCCAATCCATACAGATTAAGGTGAGGGATTATCCTTCAGGCCAACCCCAAGGCAGGTCTCCTTCTGTTCTCCCAGATCATACAATCTAAGGTGACCCTTCCAGAGACCGTCCCTTCACCGAAATCGGTGCCCTAGGTGTACACCATGATCTACGCCTCCCCCTTTCCCGCTACACTGGGTGATAATTTAACCTAATTAGGCACCACCCTAGCCAATTTTCCCATATTGCCGCTTTCCTAGTATGGGGTAGGCGAAAAAACCCCTTTTGAAAAAGGGGGGAAAAATTCCTACCCGGCTCCGAAGCAACCATTATCACACTATTCCAGCGGCGGGAGGGTGGGTCGCCGGATTGAAAGAGAGGCCGAGGAGAGGGGCGGGCTGCCCTTTATATCACTGGCCCCGCCCCTCTCCTCGCGGCGCCGGCCCTTGCCGGCGACGCGGTGGGTCTCCCCTCCTCCCTCTGCACAAAAGGAGCTCCCCGGCCACCAGCTCCGCGGCGGCCAGAGGAGCTGCATTGCACACAGAGTCGGAGAAATAAAGAGACCACACACAGAATATGGGGTGAAATAAATGGTTTTTATTTATCACCCTACTTATTTAAATCCCTAAATCTTCAGCGGGGGGAGGCAACCTAGTGAGGGAGCAGCTGGGGCGGATCGTCCCTTCTGGACTTATGCCCCCAGCTTCCCCTGGCAAACACCTGAGCCCTGTTGAGCAACCTCAGTACTTTGGGTTGCTCTTCAGCCGGCCCGTGTCTGGAAGGTCAACCCGAAAGTCCCCCACCCAATCCATACAGATTAAGGTGAGGGATTATCCTTCAGGCCAACCCCAAGGTAGGTCTCCTTCTGTTCTCCCAGATCATACAATCTAAGGAGACCCTTCCAGAGACCGTCCCTTCACCAAAATCAGTGCCCTAGGTGTACACCATGATCTACGCCTCCCCCTTTCCCGCCATGGATAAGGGGCAAGCGTCCGCTTAGTCCCTTAATCCCCCACCAGCTTCAGCCAACAAGTCCCTCAACCCCCGCTGAAGATCACCCAAAAATAACATATTTCCCATATCCGAGAGATGTACCCCATTAGCCCTGTAGAGCTCGGGCCTCTCAAACACAATCCCAGGATGTGCTAAGTAACAACCTCCCATTGAAGACAAAAACTTCCCCATTTGCCTGTTGACTTTGCGCCGTGCTCTGTCAATCAAGCGGGGGTTCCCCTCCCCTCTCCATAACTGTCTAGGCAGTATAGCCGACCACATGATAGTGGTCTCAGGCCATGTGGACTTAATCACCCCCAGGTCATGTGATGCCTGAATCACCAGGGCCTTACCTTTAAGCAAGCCCAAATCATTTCCCCCCAGATGTATAATCAGAACATCAGGCGGTGGCCTAACATGTTCATCAAACAATAATGGCATGAGCCCATGCCAACGAAGGCCCCTTTTCCCCAACCATTCTATCACCCCCATGTCTTCCAAGCTCAGGTGAGGTCCAAAATAACTTAATCGGGCCTGTCGGGCCGCCCAGTAGACCATACTGTGGCCACAGATCAGCACCCGACGTCTCACCGGCTGAGTTCTAAAATCTGGAAGACAAAAGGGGAAGAAAATAGTTAGTATGGTAAAGGACGGATGTACCTCCGGTAGGAGGATGACTGCCACCTCCCAATACCCTGTATGGTCCTTGCAGGCAACCCCATTGCAGCCGCCGTAGAGGCAGCCCCTATCCGGAAGGAATGTGTTGCGAACTTAACACCCTCCAGCCCCATCCGCTGCAAGGCCTTGGATGTCACAGTCCAAAACTGATACCTGGTCAAGGGAGAAGAATCAGCATGAATAAACAGCAATCCTGGGCACTGACCCCTTACCTGAAGATAGTCCTGTAGAGCGAGCACCGGACATAATGCATCATCACTACAGCGTCGGAGCTTAACAATTTTACCCCGACCTAGCTTGTCCGTTTTCGAGAACCGCAGCATGAAACTCACCTGCTCGTCCATCTCCTTTATATCCCTCAATTCTAATGCCCTCCCTGACATATCACACTTAGAAAGCGCCACAAGCTCGCTGATTCGCAAGGTGCCAAAAAAGGCCATCAGAGAGGCTGCATGAAAAAGCAATGCCTCATAGGGTGAGGAACAGACCCCAGCCCATACCTGGCGTAAACCCTTTAATATAACTGGTGAAAGGGGGACCCGTAAATCCCTCTTTCTGCCTTTCTCCCGAGCCCATCCCTCCAATGTCTTTCGTATCCTAAAGTCACCCGTATTATCCGGGGGGCCCTGAACCTTCAACCAAAAAGCTAAGGCTGCTAGCCTACCCCTAATAGATTGAGGGGCCAAACCCTTTTTATAAAGATGCACACAAAATTGCAAGAGGTGTGTAACTGGGACCTTAACACCTTGCTGAAACCCCTTTCGCTTTCTAAACTGCTGAAATTCCTGAACTGCTCTAGTGTAACCCCTTCTCGTGCTGACAGCAACTGACATACCTAGGGGCCTCCAAATTTCGGACTCCCAATCTGCCATAGACCCATCGGTATCTTGTCGCCCTCGGGCTCGGCATCCGGAGCCAACTGTCTGAAGCGCTCCATCTGTATGCGGGAAAGAGCGTCAGCAATCTCATTGTTAACGCCCACCACATGCCGTGCCATAAACAAGATGTTATATTTAAGGCATTGCAACGTAAAGCACCTAACCAATCTCATGACCCGGGGAGACTTAGAAGTAAGGGAGTTTATCACCTGGACCGTTGCCAAATTGTCACACCAAAAATGTACAGACGAATTCGCCAACTCACTAGGCCAAATGAAAGAAGCCACAAGAATCGGAAAAAAATCCAGAAAAGTAAGATCTAATGTAATGTCCGTCCCGCACCAGTCTGCAGGCCACCGGCTTGCACACCACCGGCCACCGAAGTAAACTCCGAAGCCAATAGGTCCTGCTGCATCAGATGAAATCTGTAATGCGCCTTGCAGCTTCCTTTCCTCACGCCAGAATGAAACTCCATTAAAGTGCCCCAGGAAGTCCTGCCAAACCTGCAGATCATCCTGCATGTCCCTGGTTAGCCTGATCATGTGAAATGGCTTTTTTACACCTTTAATGGAGTCACACAAACGCCGGAGGAAAGCCCTCCCTGGGGTGACCACCTTGCAAGCAAAGTTCAGGTGTCCAATAAGAACCTGAACTTCCCTCAAGGTGGCCTTGCGTCTGCCCCTAAATTGACTGACCCTAACCCTCAAATCCTGAATTCTCGATTCAGCAAGCCGGCATTGCTGTTTGATCGTGTCAATTTCGATGCCTAAAAAAGTTAACTGTTGTGATGGACCTTCTGTTTTCTCTGGGGAAAGGGGAACCCCAAGTTCCTCTGCCATTAATTCAAATTGACGCAACAGAAACCCACAATTTGCAGTACCATATTCTCCAATAAATAAAAAATCATCGAAATAATGGACCACACCATGCATACCCGTTTTGATCTTGAGGGCCCATTCCAAAAAGGTACTAAAGGTTTCAAAAGCGGTACAGGATACTGAACACCCCATTGGTAATGCTCGGTCCAAATGCAAAGACCCCTCAAAATGAAAACCTAACAACTCAAAATCACTAGGATGAACCGGGAGAAGGCGAAATGCTGACTTAATGTCGCATTTCGCCATTTCAGCTCCACTACCATGTCGTCTGACCACCCGTATGGCCGCGTCAAAAGAAGTATACTTAACTGAACATAATTCAGTGGGGATAGCGTCGTTTACTGACTCACCCCTGGGGTAGGACAAGTGATGAATAAGCCTAAACTCACCCTGAGCCTTTTTGGGTACTATACCCAATGGGGATACCCTCAAATTAGGCACCGGTGATCGAACAAATGGGCCAATTACCCTCCCTTCCATTACCTCTTTCCGTATCTTATCCCTAACAACGTGTTCCATCCCCTGGATTGATTTCAAATTACGTGCCCGAAAGGGGCGCCTGGGCCCCTGGTACGGAATTCTAAAACCAAAATGAAAACCCTCAAACAAATAATTGGCCGACCGCCTATCCGGGTAAACGGCAAGCCAGGCATCCAAAATATCTAATTTAATTGGGCTGGGGCCCTTTAGGAGGAGGGGCTGGGGAGCCACCTCCTCTACCCATACTTTGCCCCCCTCTGGAGCCTCTAAACTGGCCTCTTCCTCTTGGGCAGTTCCAAAAGGAATGCGAGGCTCCGCAAATGGAGCACTCATGGCTAAACCTACAAGGCTTCCTGGAACATTGCCCGTGTGAGCTAAATTCCCAACAAAGCATCTTTTGCCCCGTCTGAGATGATGAAGCCATAGAAGCTGATTTATTACCTGAGCCGTCCGTTGGCCGTAACAGGTGACCACTATGCGTTCGTTTCCCCTGTATGGGACGCACTGGGGTTATGAGCTGCATCCACAATTGGGGATGCATCATGTCCCAGCGAAGAGATGGATAAATAGCCGCTCGCATGCGGAAAGCCTCATCATGTAATAACCAAGCAGGGCCAGCGAAATCTACGTAAGCCCTATGAATGATATCTATATATTGAAATAGAGCCCCAGCCCATTGCGGCTGAGCCTTCATCATTACCCCAGCCAAAATCAAAAATCCAGATAGCCAATTGGACCATGTCCTCTCGACCTTTCACTTTTTCAATTTCTCCTTCTCCTTCTCATCCAAATCCTCTCTATCCTTTTTTTTTCCATTTCCCAGTATAAAAGTGAAAAAAACATCAACATATTCACCCTTCAAAATTTTATCTCGGGTGGACTGGAACAGATGATCACCAAGAGGGAGAGACATCTCCGCAAAGGGGACCGCCGGATACGCCACCGTATCGTATCCTGGGGCCTGCGATAAACCAGCGGAAGGTACATTGCACCCACCAAAGGCAAATGGACCTCATGGATACCATTGAGGCCCACCCCACCCGAATACCTGTTGGGGCATGGCTCCTGTGCCTTGTGCTAACTGGGTATCACTCTGTGTCCCATTATTAACCGTGGGAGTATGCCAATTAGCCCATGGCCACCCTGTGTAAGATTGTGCATTGTAATTATTGAGTAACTCACCAGCATGCCTCGGCACAACCACAGATTCATGTTCCAAACCGGTCCCCAATGGCACATAAGAGGGCCTTTCCGTCTGCTGCGATCCCGAAGCATCATCTCCATGGACCCTCTTCTCTAATTCATCTAAACGTGCAAGAATTTGGTTAGAAATTTTTCCTTTGTTTATTGAGCTTTTTGTATTGACAGATTCAACCTCCCCTATTCCTTGAATCCTTTCCAATTGTTGGATACGTTGCAGTATGGCCTGCCACGGTATCTCATCCTTGTCGTCGTCACTGTGTTGGGAAGGAGGGGGAGTGGGTGCCGGCCGTTTTGGTGCTGGCCCTTTGCCCTTTGCTCCCCCTTTTCCTTTTTTGGGAGCCATTACAGCAGATGTGTTTAAGTGCCACTCAATATTATTATTATTATTATTGTATCAACTCTTGATCAAATATTATTATTATTATTATTATTATTATTATTATTATCTCTAATTCAGGCAACAATACCAGCTGCTTAAGTTAGCAATCAGATTTAAAACAGCATAAACAACAAAAGGAAACAACAGTATTCCAACAGGAAACCAAATTGGATGTCTAATCCCCAGTCTCAGTAAGCAGCAACATTAAGGCCTTAAACAGCAAAATGGAGGCTTTATCCCCAGCCTGATAACACTTTCCTAAAATGGCCCCCAACCAACACCACTTCTCAGGGGGAACCTCTGTTGGCCCGCCTGCGTCACTGCAGGCTTTTGGGCAGGCTTATGCTGTCAAACCTGGCCCCCTGGTGGCCCGCCAAAACAAGCTGCTGCCTGGCCCCCTGGTGGCCCGCCAAAACAACCCCAACTGGCAACACGCAAAGCCAAGACAACCTACTGCCTGGCCCCCTGGTGGCCCACCAAAACAACCCTCTGCCTGGCCCCCTGGTGGCCCGCCAAGACAACCTTTCTTCCCCTGTCGTCCCTGCCTAGGGCTAGCAACAAAAACCCAGGTTGGTCGCAGCCGCAACCGACCCCCACTGTATCGGGCAGCTGCCCTGATAAATGCCCCAGGGATAGGATGCCCCTAATTGCCAGGCCGCTGCCCCAAACACACCCAGGCAGATGGCGGACTCGCTCGCTTCCCCAAGCCCGAGCCACCACCCCGTTAGCCCGTCCTCCTGATCGCAGCCGCGACCCATGGCGCCAAGGAGGGCCGAGCGACCCCGGCTTGATGAAAGCAAACAGGGAGACCCTGGCAAACCGCCCCCTGGCAAATCCCGCTCCCAATCTCCAAACCACTGGGGTAACCCCCCCCCCGAGAATCCTCCACGCTCTCCTCCGATCCTCCGCTGTTCCCTGCTACCGCCAGATCCTGCTACCGCTACCGCTGCCGGATTGAAAGAGAGGCCGAGGAGAGGGGTGGGCTGCCCTTTATATCACTGGCCCCGCCCCTCTCCTCGCGTCGCCGGCCCTTGCCCGTGACGCGGTGGGTCTCCCCTCCTCCCTCTGCGCAAAAGGAGCTCCCCGGCCACCAGCTCCGCGGCGGCCAGGGGAACTGCAATACCTGCATCAAATCTGGCTTTTGAGGATGATTTCAACAGGAGGGAAGGTTCACAGAGAAAGGCACTATCTAAGATTAGTAGGCCCAAATCCAGGATGATGCCTGAATGAGCAAGCAGCTCTGGATGGCTGGTAATAACATTGGCCAGCAAATGATGAGTTCAAATGAGATCAAGAAGATCATAGAAAAGATTATAATGAAGCCAGATTTTTTAAACAAGGAAATATTCTATACAGGATTTCAAAATGTTAAACCAATACCTTCAAAAATTTTGGATTGGTTACCCATGATTCATCAGCTTGTCTAATTGATTTTTAAAGTTATGATAGACATCCAAAAGTTTCCTTTAATTTGATTTATTCTGGGCACTGTTTTAAATCACTCATCCCTTCATCTTGTCTGCTGGGACTTCCAAGGGAGCAGAACCAAGCAAATAATTCATAACTAATAATTTATTCAGAAAACATTGTCTGTTCTGTTTGAAAAAAATGTCTTTCATATTTCAGATGCCACAATGGAAGGTGCATATCTAAGAGCAAGGATGAGGGGAATGTATCTGAAAAGGAAGGAAGGAGGTTACCTCAAAGTATGTAGTGTCTTCTTCTGTATCAAAATGCCTTAATTTGGATTGTTTTAGGAGGTACTGGGGAAAGGCAAAATAGTTTCAAAGAAATGTAAAATTTCAGAGACTACTAAAGGTAAGGGCAAATTGTTAAGGTTATCCATACATCAAACACTGGCTCTGACACACCAGCCATCTTGGGCCTAAGTTCATGATACACTAGATTTTTCAGCCCCTTTCCCTATTAGACTGTAATACAATATCTGATCTAATAAACTCTTTTATAATCACTCTGTCTTCTCATTTTTACATGTCATTGCACAGAGAGAAAGCATTGTAATTCATTTTTTATTATTGGTTGGCATCCTAGTATTTACTCTTGAAACATATTAAGCAGGAATGAAATAAGGCTCCAGTCCTAGTGGTAGTCTATCTGATACTCTTAATATGGTGTTCCAGGAATTCCAGGAGATTGTCAGGAGATTGCCAAAGGGCTCAGTTATCAGATGACATCATCCTCATCCCGTACTGGCTCCATTTTGCTCCTGTTTCTTCCTATTCATGGCTTAAGACATGAATAGGCCGCCTGTTCTGTTCATGTCACAGAACGACGGGCAAGTGATAAGGAGCCCTGTTATGCTGGCATGATTCCAGCCACAGTGGGAGGTCCCTGCCAAACACTTCCAGGTGCGATCAGGACGAGGAGGTAAGTGACAGCCTCCCCCCCCCTCCCCAGGTTACTTGGCTTTTTAAAACTGTATTTTTGTGCTTGCTGTCACTTTTGGATCTTTATTTCCCTATTTATTTTAGAATTTTTCCACACACTCGTTCTCTCGTGAGAACAGCTGGGAACTCAAACCATGAAGTGAATGGAGCTCTGCTCAAGCTCAGTTCACTCCTGGCTGCCAAGGGGAGGGCGTTTGCATGATAAAGGTAGGTCTGAAATGGGGGGGGTATCATGCTGGGATGGGGCTGGGAGGGGCTGGGAAAAATATAGTGAGATGGGGATGCTTTTTGGGACCCCATCTGATAATCTCCTCAGCTAGATCTAATATTGTTGAATGGTGAGTCAATATGTCTGCAAATTCTATTTATTCAATAGGCTTTCTTGAATTGGGACTATCAGTAGGATTCAGGCTGAAGACAGTAATTCTGTGTACATGTACATGGGTCACCTATTGCCAACACTTACAACTCCTCGAACACTTTCATCAGTGCTGTATACGCACAATCCTAAATATACACTGGACTATGTGATGAATGCTGTCCTTGAGCAAGCAGGGATCACCAGCACTGAGGCCATGATATTGAGAACACAGCTTCACTGGGCAGGGCACGTTTCTAGGATGGAGGACCATTGCCTCCCAAAAATAGTACTCTACGGTGAACTCGCCATGGGTCAGCGTAAGAGGGGTACTCCAAAAAAGTGATATAAGGATGCACTATCCACAATGCTGCAGCCTTATTTGAGAACTGACACCAAACAAGTCTTGAAGAGAAACGACAATGCAGAAAGAATCACAAGTCATAAACATCACCCAAGGAGACCCTCTGCTGTGCTTTCTGCAATCGGACTTGTTTATCTTGGATTGACCTTTTTAGTCATCAGCGCGTTTGCAGAAAGCGCGGGATGAGTCCTTCTTGATTCTTCGTTTGCAAAGAAAAGCCAGAGAGATTTAGAGGTAAATCTTATTGAATTCAGTGAAACTTACTCTTTCAGAAACCTATGTAAGATTGGCTGTACAGAACAGTATTGGTACTGATTTGATCCAAAGGTATGAGAACAAAAAGAGAAAATAACATCCTATTTAATTCATCTCAGCAAACTAGATATGGGCAACACAGAGCTCCTAAGGATTTTCCTGCCTCTGCAGATTTGGCTTATTTGTCAGTATAATTTTCCACCAAACTCCATCAACACAGTGATGACTGGTCAGCAACCAGCACAGGATATTGATCAGCAACCGGGCTTCTCAGTGACTGGATGGCTTGTGTTCCACCAAACCTGAACAAGTTATAGCCAAGAAAGTGTTTTCTTCCTATTCCTTCTACCCCTTCTGTGCCTAAAGCCACCAGGGATGTAATGTGCTTTTCAGTCATGCTGAAGGAAATGATATAATGCAAGATATTCTTCAGACATAGAGAGGTTCCTACATATGTGGATCTATAGGCAAGTGTAAATCTGCACCCTGATGCTCATTTTCATTCCATTGAAATGGCTGGATGTGTCTTTCAGAATGGGCAGGGATGTACATCATAATTACTTTGGGGTGCATCATAATTACACAGTTGCTAGGGATGTACTTGAATCATTCAACGAACATTCATTGAATCATTCATTCAACATTGGGATTGCAGATGTATATTACCTTACTCAGCCCCCAAACCAAACATGGATCTGAATGATATTTGCTGTTGGAAATCTGCTCATTTATTAACTTTCCATGAAATTTGTAATGCAACAAGAATATATTCAAAAATGTATGTGCTTGAAGGAAAATGCATATACAGTATATTGGAGGAGGCAAAGATATGGATAGGGACACAATTTGCGAATGTGATAGGGACACAATTTGCGAGATGGAAACAGAAGAAATTTGACAAGTTCAAGCATTACAAATGATCAAACCTTTATCTTGTGTGACTTCAAGTTGTTTCCTACTTATGGCAACCCTGTGGTGAACTTATCACAGGCTCTTTTCTTGCCAAGATTTGTTCAGAGGGGGTTTGTCTTTGCCTTCCTCTGAAGCTGAGAGAGTGTGACTTGCCCAAAATCACCCAGTATGTTTCCACAGCTGAACAGGGACTCAAACCTTGCTCTTCCAGAGTCCTAGTCCAACACTTCAAACCACTACACCATGATGGCTCTCACACCTCTATCTATGAATAAGATTTTAATCTACTAGCTATATGAACTATACAAGACTCTCCAAAATGGACAGGAAATGTGTTTACTTTATCAGAGTGAGTGTTATATGATAATAGAAGTTTTACTAGAATAAAGAGAAGAAAAACGAGTGCACTATGTGTGTGATAATTAAACTGGCACATGTATATTTCAGGCTAATTATACCATTTCTTGGGATTATACTATTGGCAGAAAAATTACAGAACCAGAGCCAGGCACTGGCAGAGTTTGTAATTCCTTCTTTGTCATTTATGTTGTGTTGCTAGGCAAAGTTATTGTTTCTGTCAGTAACTTGAATCAAAAGCAACAACTGTGAGTGTCAGAAGAAGAATTTGAAACAATACCTCGTGGAACAAAATTACTTATGGAACGAAGGATATTTTTGTCATGGATGCCATGCCACCCAACCTCAATGCATCATTATGGTTTATATTTTGAGCTGCAATGTATGTCAAATGATCTGCAAATAGTGCACTATGGTTTACACAAGTGTGTCTTAACTTATCATTTTAAAATCATCAAACTGTGAAATAAATCATGTCCTCCTCCTCACATTCTAGTCTTTCTTCCTCCCATGAATGCTTGCTTCCATTTTGTTTCCATTTTTAGCAGATCTTCAGGTTGTTGTTTTTTAAAAAAGAAAAATCATGTTTATCCATAATTTTAATTACATAGAACTTTATTCATGTACAGAGTAGTGATATAATCATGTTAAGCTTCAGAACATAAATAATGCTGCTAGACATACCCGGCGATGGGTTCCAGCAAAGGGTCCTTCCCCTACTTCCTTTGTTATAGCGGCAGCCAGGCATGCAGTCCATTTTCTTCCAGCTACCTTTGGGGCTTGGAGGAATGTGGACTGGCAGCCAATCAGGGCAAGGCTAGCCTTGCTCTGATTGGCTGGGGGTGTTTGCTTCCCAGCCAATTGGAAGCAAGTATTCTGCTCAAATTTGATTGGCTGGGGAGAGAGAGGAGCCGTTCAGGTCTATAGGCTTCCCTCTAGTCCAGTGGCCAGGGATAAATTCCCAGCCACCTTAGTGGATCAGCAGAGCTCTCAGTGAGCTGACCCATCCTCTAGGCAGGGGGATTCATTAACTGGTTGCATATTTTCTTCATTGTCACAACTATGGGGGTAGTTGGCATGGGTCCTGGATCTAAGGTCAATGGTATTGGGGTCTCCATCACTGGCAAGTCATGGAGATTCCCTATGGGGTGCTAGGGGCATTGGCCATGGGAGCATGCCAGTTTGGGGCATACACATTCTGTCCCCTCTCCTTTTGGGAAGGGGAGGAGTTTGGGCAGGAGGCACATGGGCCTGCGGGGACTCCTCCCCTTCTTGTTTTTCACGTGTCGACTGGCAAGTCAGGAATGGATTCATTAACCAACAAGTGGGTAGATCGATGTGTGGATCCGGACCCATGTGTTTGAGCCAACCAACTGCAGCTGTCATCAATAAAGTTGTGGCCATTTATTGCCACTTTTCCTACTCAATTCTGTTTCTGACTGTTATTGTGGTGATGGGGGTGGGGGAGAGGGACTGGCATCTTGCCTGGGGATGCAATGATACTTCTGATGTGTGGACTGGAAGCATTTGATTTAATGGTGAAACATGTAAGTCAGGAATCACAGCATAGCCTTAAGGTCCTCAACAGACACCCTTGTCTATGTTGCCCAGAGATGTGAAAGCATCTACTATTGGTGAAATTTTAGTACAGAAGTTTTGATACAGGGATTTAGTCACTCAAGGATTTGCCAACCCCCTCATGAGCCCTCGTCTCGAGTGCATTACCTAAATCACTAAGTATTTCAGCCATGATGAAGTCTGAAGCCTCATTCCATGTGTAGAAATGTTCTTCCTGTGTTGGTGTACATGGAACATCTGCCATGCAACCCATCTCTGTACTTAAGATGGAAGAAGATTTGTGCCCCTGCTACATTTTTTTTTGTAAACAAATTCTTGCCATCTTAACATCTCATTTCCACTACATATCTAATTATAATTTAGATCTTATCTTCTTACCCCACAACTTTGGTCCTTCCTCATCTGCTTCTTAAGAGGTGTTCTGGTTTTAACTTCCTCTTCGATGCTCTTTTTAAGTTTTCATGTGGAATAATTTTTAAGAAGTTACTGACCCTTCCATATGAAGAAGACTTCCATAATCTTGCTCCCATCCACATCATTTTGACATATTTTTAATGGGATGGGAACAGGATGCATATCCACATAAAAGGCTTGTCATGTGGAGACAACCTCCATGTGGCCTTTTAGAAGAAACCACAGAGTTAGCACGGGCCTGCTTAGTGAAGAAAACAAAAATGCCATATTTACAATTTGTGTAACTGAACAGATTGGCCTTTCTGTATGAACATGCTAGGTTCTTTAAAGCAGAGCAAATTAAATAAATGGCAGTTAAGTCATAACTAAATGTTATAGAATCATAGAGTTGGAAGAGACCACAAGGGCCATCCTGTCCAACCCTCTGCCATGAAGGAATACATAATCAAATCATTCCCAACAGATGGCCATCCAGCCTCTGCTTAAAAACCTCCAAAGAAGGAGACTCCACCACACTTGGAGGCAGTGTATTCCACTTCCGAACAGCTCTTACTGTCAGGAAGTTTTTCCTAATGTTTTGGTGAAATCTCTTTTCCGGTAGTTTGAACCCATTGCTCTGTGTCCTAGGAGATTTTCGGACTCCTCTTTCAGCCTCTTGCTGCGCAAGCAGCCTCTGGAGCAGTAATGAGGTTACCGCGCGGCAAGGGGTCCATTTTAGACGACGCCGTTTCTCTCTTGGCGTCATCCATGACTCTTGTGGCTAGCATTGGAGGTGGCCGCGCTGTTTTTTACTCATGGACAACTTCTGTGAGTGAAAACCAGCGTGGCCGCCTCCAATGCTAGCCGCAAGAGTCACGGACGATGCCGAGAGAGAAACAGCATCGTCCAAAATGGACCCCTTGCCGCACAGCAGCCTCCTTACTGCTCTGGAGGCTGCTTGCGCGGCAAGAGACTGAAAGAGGCATCCGAAAATCTCCCTAGTCTCTGGAGCTGCAGAAAACAAGCTTGCTCCTTCTTCAATATGACATCCCTTCAAATACTTAAACATGGCTATCATGTCCCCTCTTAACTTTCTCTTCTCCAGGCTAAACATGCCCAGTTCCCTAAGCCGCTCCTCACAGGGCATGGCTTCCAGACCTCCCACCATCCTGGTTGCCCTCCTCTGGATACTTTCCAGCTTCTCAATATCCTTCATGAACTGTGGTTCCTGAATTGTTGGCTTTATTTAACATGGGCTTTGCTTAACATGAATGCATTTAATTCACCTTTTTTCTTATTTGTTTTGTCTAGTAACCTTGAAACAAAAAGAGAAATTGGCAACGCATTATTAGGCATTAATGAACGGCTTGTCAAGCTCTGATGTGACTACTTTCTTGGCCATTTTTTTTCCTTTTATGCCCTGTTACTAGGATTTGGATCTATGCCCTCAGTCACATCTGTCAAATCCTTCATTCAGTACTCAGTCATTATCTAGAACCATTGTGTAATTAAAGAATCATTTATCAGTGGTGATTCATTTTATGTTTTGTCTCACTGACATTTAACTGTCATTCTCTGAAACTTTCATTGATAGGAAAATCAATCCAATGGGTTTAGCTCCCTCTTCCGTTTTCTGCTTAGTTCAAGAGCCCTCTCTCATCATGGTATCTAAGGCTGTAACTTTTTGGATAGGCTCCTCTAGTACATCTGGCAGAATAGAAATGTGTGCTTCCACCATTCCCATGATAAATGATGTTTTAAATTGTTTCTGTAGTTTGGTTTTTATTACTCATTTGCCATGCATCAAGTATTACTGCTTGTCCTTCCTTCCCTCTGTTCCTTCTCTCATGATGTCAATCAATGCTTCTATCACATCTAATAGAGTCATAATAAGTTTGTGATTTTAATTACCAGTGTCATTCACTGATGCAGAAACACAGGTTTGGATTGGATAGACTTTTTTTGGCAGCCTTAATCGTGTCTGCATTTTATTTAGTTTGCCATTAATTGTCATAAGGATTTTTATTAAGTGTCCAGATAAATGGTAGTTAGTTTGATACCTGGTCCAGAAATTAAGATTACAGTCCTAAACCCATGTGTTAAAGATGTAACAATGTTGGGTAGAGGGAAGTAGTGATGATTAGGAGCTTCCTAGACAGGCAGAGGCAAAATATGTTTTTTCCCTACATTAGGTAATGGCATGATGTAGTGGTTTGAGTGTTGGACTAAGACCTGGGAGATCAGGGTTTGAATCCCTATTCAGCCATGGAAACCCACTGGGTGATCTTGGGGAGATCACACTCTCTCAGCTGCAGACGAAAGCAATGGCTTCATACGGTTATTCTCTGTCATGTCCTCCTCCTCTGACTCCATACCCTTATTAGACTCACAGGGCATGACAACAGTACAACCAATCAAACTTTTGGTCTAGGCATAGACTGAATCCTATCATTAATGGAATGGTGTGATTTAAAGCAGTTTCCTGCAAACTGGCACTCTCCAGATGTCTTGGACTTCTATCCATATCATTTCCACATAGTGCATCATGCTGCTTGGAGTTGATGGGTTTGTAGTCCAATGTATCTTGAAAGCACCATATTTGTGAAGATTTAAAAGATCCAAAAGCTGGCGGGGGGCAAGGTCTCTTTGGAAGTGCACATTGGGACTTGAAACAGAGAGAAATTATCCTTTCCCAGAATAAATCAAGACTGTTCAATTGGATAAGGATAACAACAAAATGTGATACCATCCAATAGAAATACTATTAACACAATATAATAGTATTAATGCAAGGTAATAAGTGTCTGTTAAATGTGCTGGAGAATTATTTTATGACACTTAAGAATTACATTCACAACATATTAGTGTCTGAACATTTACATCTCCATCTAATTGCTTTCATTTCCACCAATAAGAGTGATTGTGGTGGTGTATACCAGGGACATGGCTTTTTGGTGGAGGACCCAAATCTTTGGAACATTCTTTACATGGAAAAATAGCAATTTGAAATTCTTCCTCATTTTTACTGTCTCCAGTGAATTTCAATTTGCAGCATAGAGAAGACCGTGTTGTATCTGTCTTTCCTACCCCACTTCCAGAGAGAGAGAGAGACGGAGAGACAGAGAGACAGAGCAATGCTAATTCAGCACTAATATTGGTTGGCATACTGTTAGTGGCATACACAACCAGGAGTCCAGGATGCATATGTCATTTTTGGTCATTGCCCTATAGCCTGATGCAAACCAATAACATAATCCACCAATCTTAGCAGAAGATGTCATTGTCTGTGTCTGGGCATGGTACACACTCAAACACTACTCCATTTCCCCTGCTCCCCATCAATCATGAAATGGCCATTTGGGGGAGGGGGCTACTGAAGTAAGACCATGAATCCTGGAAGGGGGGGTTTGGTCATTGTGGAGGGTAGAAGAGAATACAAACTTCTGTAATGAAGTTGCAGACAGGAAAGGCAGATACAACATGGTCCTCTCTATGCTGTAAATTCAAATTCAGTTGGGACCTTGAAAATGAGTAAGAATTTTGATGTACATTGTTTCTGAAGAGTATGCCAACATTCACAAATTTCTTCATATCTAGGGTAGCAAGCACACTAGGCTTAACAAATTTCAGTGTGTGAGAAGGCAAAACTCAGATTTTCCTCTTAGACAAAAAAAAATGCAAATTATTATTTTTTTAGTTTACAGGTTAAGCCTCCCTTATCCAAAATGCTTATGACCAGAAGTGTTTTGTATTTCAGATTCTTTCAGATTTTGGAATACCTGTAATTACATGTACATAGTGAATGCAGAATGATGGGAAAGGGGGTTAGACAAATGTCTAATGTCCACTGAGTTTTTCCTCAAGGAGCCCTTCCTCCACCAGTCGGAAATTTGAGTGGGGATAGAGAAGAGGAGGAAGGGAGGAGGAGTCCAGTTCCTGAGGCTCTGCTCCCACAAGGGCCCTGTACAAAGCAGACATCCCAGATGTTTCCTCAGCTGTCAGCACATTTTCCACCCTTTAAGCAAAGTTGCCCTTATAGCTGGGAAGGGAGGGAATAGTCCAAATGGATCTGGCTGTGCTGCCAACTGGCATTTCATTCAGCCACTACCACCACTTCCATCAGTCTCTGTCACTGACATCTGATTCTCCAGCCTGCAGAGGCTTCACTCCAAATGTACCACATCCAGCAATCTCACGAAGCACAAGATCCCCACTTTGGAGGTAGGTGCAGCACAAAACTACACACACACCCTCTGCAAAAAGTGTATATGTGTGTACACAACCTCCAAATCAACAACTTTTCTCTCCCTTAAGAAGGAAAAAAACCCACCTTTTGCAGTAACATGGGGAGGAGGAAAGAGGATGAATTAATCTGGGGGTGTGGGAGAGGCTGGGCTGGATGCATTTCTTGCTCCCAAAGGATGGTTGCAATAGTTTGGGCAGACCCTTTGCTCTGAGCTGTGAAGAATGGTGCCTGGGACCACTTTCTTAGGGCTAACTACACACACACACTTTATATACTGTATGTACATATTTAAGATGACTTTTCTGATGTAGCACTACTGTTTGTGTCTGGAGCCCCTCCTCCATCAACTTTTAGTTGACCTACACAGCTATGTGCAATAAAGCGAGCAAACCCCTAGACCTTTTGCATAATGTAGTCCTGGGTATGTCTACTTGGAGATAAAATCATTAAATTCCATAGGATTTACTCCTGGGAAGGTGTCTTTGTTGATTACCTCTCCTGGCTGTCTTGCAAAACTATGGCCTTCTCAAGCCACATTGTTTGTTTGTTTTGCAAGACGAGTTAAAATAGGGACAATTCTAGCAACAGGCTGGTGGCAATGGCAGTGGCTGAGTGATGCACCAATTGGTGCACAGTTGGACCCACTTAGACTGGTTCCTTCCTTCCCAGCTTAGAGGGCTACTTTGCTAAAAGGGCAGAAAGTATGCTGACAAGCCAGAGAAGTATCTGGGACATCTCCTTTTTACAGGGGCCTTGTGTGAGCAGAGCCACAGGAAACAGAAGCTTCCCCCCTCCCCCATCTTCTCTCTCTCCCCCATCAAATTTCTGACAGTGGTGGAGGAAGGACTCCTTGAGGAAAAATTCAGTGGGCACTGGACCTGTGACTAACCTCTTTTCCTCAAATGTGAACATGGAAGCAAAAAGTTTCAGGTTTTGGAATATGTAATTCCAAATAGGGGACCCTCAACCTATAGTTTAGTAAAGTTTTTGTAAAAATAAAATTTAAAAAGCAAAAAGGACACATCCATCACAAAATAACTAGTATCTCATCCCTCAGAATCATGCTTTTTAAACTCACTTTTCAGCTCAGTTTTAAAATATCCCATGCTTTGTATCTGCTGCAGTTGTGGACTTTGCCACAGCAGGCAGAGGGGATAGTGTCCGTGCCTGTGAAAATGGATGCATCTTGTTTTGAATTTCAACATACTAGGACATGGATGGGCAAATCTGGCAGGCCCCATTGCCATTTTTTATCAAATCCCAGGAACAATTGTGTAGACAACATTGATGAAACAGAAACTGATGACAAAAGGGGGGAAATATAAAGTAAGAATTGTATTTCCTTTAAATGTATTGTAGATGCATCACACATTTGGTTTTTTTCATGCTTGCTGCTGAATTTCTATAGGAAACCACAGCAAGCCTTTTAAGGCAAGTAAAGTAAGTTGTCCCCAGCACCAACACCATGCTGCATGATTTGTCACCAAAATTCAGTGCCAGAGCACTTGAAAACAACCTTAACTCCATGCAGTCCTCAGGTTGCATGGTTCTCACCCTTACTCTAGAGCAACCGAGTTCTTCTCACTAAAGTCAGAGGCTCAGGTATGCTCTCTACCTTTCAGAATAAATCCCACACAGCCTCCTGTCTTTGAAGGAACAGCAGCAATTACCAGAGTGGAGTCTAGATGTTCTGAATGGCAGTCTCTCACTATTCCTCCATTGTTCCAACCACTCTCTGTCTCTGCTGTGCCCTCTGTCCAAACTTGTCATTCAAAACCACTGGTGGCAATTTGGCATGAAACTGCAAATCCTTGTAATGTGACTTGAGGAGGGGCATCCTGAATTGAGCTTAGAATAAACATACAGAAAGATCAAGCTCACCATGAACAGAATTCCCTCTAGGCTCAAAGCAAAAGCTGGTAAACATGTGCTTACTGTTCATGCGAAGCACTACTTATTCTTTAAATATTTTCTGGTATTTAACCATCTTATCTCAAACATAAACCTGGCCTGCTACACATCCAAACTGTGCAGAAAATACTTAAGATTAGATTTAAAAAGAGATACTGACTGTGAAGACTAAAATGTCAGAAGAATGCTTATCAAAACCCAAGGGAGTATTAACTTTCCAAATCCACTACTCCACATGACTATGATGAATGGTCTAGGAAAACAGCCAGAATGCCAGCAACATGTTTTTTGTGTGTTTGAATAAGTAAAAATGGAACGTATAATATTAACTGGAAATAAAATACTGCATCAAACACATTAAGCAAAATCTTCCAAACCTAGGACAATATGGCTAGAGCATAGGAGTGCATTGGTTTCTCATAGCAGGAGCTGCACAATTGTGCATTTGCAATTTCATCATTCACACTACACAATCATAGCACTATGATTCCACTTTAACTGCTATGGCTATAGCCTATGAAGTCCTGGGGTTTGAAGTTTGGTGAAATACTTAGAGCTGTCTGGCTGAGCATTTTAAATGCCCCTCTCAAAACTACACATCCCAGGATAATAGTACTATGCTTCTACTTAAACTGCCATCGTTTCATCCTATGGGATGGAAAAGCCCCCGTAGAGCATTATGGAGATTGTTCCCCATGTATACAGATGTGTATTGGCAGATGTGTATATCTTTTTTATATTCTTGGAAGCTGAATTCATAAACCCAGTTTTTTCTGCATTTTTTTCTATTAGGGATTTATCTAAAGAAGGAGAACAAAAATATTATTGCACTCTAGCATGACTAAGAGTGCTTTAGCACTGGCAATTTATTTGCTGGAACTACTGTTGGATGTGTTCCTAATACTTTATGGTTCACACTTGTCCAACAGCAGTTCAGTGTTAAATTAATCTTGGAAGGTTCAGCAATTGTTTATGCTCCATCTCTTGAAAAAAATGAAAGAAGTAGTGAAAATGGTCCAGAAGCAGTATCTAACAAGTTCTGTCCTCCTGTGCAGAAATAGTTGGGTAGAGTGTCCTTTGTTAAAAAGAACCCCATCCATGCTCCTTTTCTTAACACAGAAAATTATGGGATAGCTATTGCTTTCATCCATAGTCTTGGTTTTATGCAATTTTATGGCATAAAACAAGTTGGCAGTAATCTGGGAAATAGTAGGGGTGTACAGTAATTGCTAACAAACAGCACAATCCTAACTCAGCAAGAGGGCCATTAGCTCGCTGAGGCAGCATTAGGCCAGCTGAAACTGCTGAATCCAAACCTTGGTCCTTCCCGGTTTGGTGTGGTTCTGGGTGACGGACTGGGACCCATTAATTTTGTTTTCGAGGAGCTCTCATTGGTTTCCATGTGTTGGCAATAAACCTAACCTCAGCCTGACTTTGTACCAGCACTGGGACTGTGATCAAACATCACAAGGGGGTTATGTTGGCATAAGGAGAGTTCAGTCAACTTAGGACCAGTTCAGCTAACACAAGTGCTTTACGCCTCATCCTAACCCACTCCAGCTGTCTTTCAGTTAAGATTGCACTATTAGTTCTCAAAGGAAGCAATGAATTATTTAGCAGTGTTCTTCTCACTGTGAGAAAGTATATGAAAATGTTCAAGTTTTGAAGGCTATTTGCAGTTCAGGACTTATTCTGCATAAAATTCTCATGTGTTATTTTTGTGAAGGAATCAGCATTTTCTGTATAGGAAATATAATTTGCAGAAAATAATAGAAAATGCTGTTTTCAATGCAAAAAAAAAACCTTTTGCAATTTTTGTGCACAATAATTACAGCATTTTTGTGTGACAGTGCATTTTCAAAATAGAAAGTAAGGTTTCTGTGCATAGAAAATTCTGTTTCCTTCACACACAACAATGTGCAAAATTTGTGTAGAATAAGGCCCAAGCTGCAAATATTCTCATCAGTCCATGATTTTTCCCATCAGGTTTTCTCACATCAAAGAGATTTTTAAAAATAATTCAGATATTTTCAAATATTCTTTCTATCCCTTGGGACATAGGAGAGGGACATAGGTGTAGAAATTTGTGAGTTGGGTTAGAACTCTGGGACTAGGGGTGAATCTCTGCTGAGTCATAGAAATCCACTGGGCGACCTTGTACAAGTCACATTCTCTCAACCTCAGAGGAAGGTAATGGAAAAACTCTGAATAAACCTGGCCAAGTCAACCCTAGGATAGGGTAGACAAAAATCCATGAAAGCCCATGAAACAACAATAAGAGGAGGTGAAACCTGCCACTAACATCAAACACAGATACCAGGAGGCAGGAGAGAACAACAGAGGCAGGAGAGAATTTTAGCCCCCATCAGGGACCTATTTGTGGTCATGTTAGCTGAAATTAAGTTACTGTAATACATCCTCCCCCAGTACAGTAGCAAATGGCCATCATTCATTTCATCCTGTGGAGAAGAATATTTTAAGAATATATTGTTAGAACCAGCATATGTCAGTATGCTGCCACCACCTCAAGTTCATTTTCCTTTGATTCACCATAAATAAACCCAGAAAGGACTAGACTGTTCCTCTCTATAAAAGTGACTACTTCTGGTTTCCATGTCAGTGGGACAGTGAATCCACTCCAGCGTTTTGTCTAAATTTTAAAGGAGCTATCCAAGGTGCTGACCCCATCACCAAATTAGCTGCTTTAAGATAGCTACTTTAAAGTTTGAACTAAATTTCACCAACCAACCTACACAGATGTCACCACTCCTTCAAAAGGTGCTTTCAAATGTGTTCTTCTATTCTGCCATCACACCTGTTCTTCCTCCTGATACTGAATCATTTAGAAGACACTGAGAAGGATCTCTGACAATGAAGAAACTGCTTATGATTAGAGATAAATTGTTTTTCCTTGTCCCTACATGGCAAATAGAAAAATCATAGGGGAAAAGAAAGAGAGCAGCTACTATAGTTTTCTCCACCTATGAAACTGGAAGTTGGACTAGATTTAGCAGATGGAAGCAGAGAGAGGTCAGGAGTGAACTGATCTTTACTGTCTTCTCAGGTATTATCAGCACCTTGGATCTGTAAATGTTTGATAAAAAGAGTGGGAGTAAGAACTAATTCTCAGGCAGGTCACATTCATGGTCACAGTCCTTGAAGAGTGACTTTTCTTGATACAGCTAATATACATGTGATTTTGAAAAGCGTTTTTGGAATATGAAACCATCAATCTGCTGTTTGTAGAATTCTAATTAGGCATAAGAAATAGCATTTATGTATGGATTTTTGAGTCTTTTGTTTTCCATTAATGCTAGATTTAAGGCTATCAATGAAACTGAGGCTGCTATTTATGACTTTGCTCATTAATGCTTAAAAACAGACAGTATGGGATTGGTATTTATATAGCATACTGGACTGATACCAAATGCCAACTGAATAATTATTTGGTTTTAGAAAATTCCAAGACAGAAAATTGCTACATTACAGAATTCTGTTTAGATTATAGAAAATATTAACTGGCATGAGAATGCCCCAGAGAGAAAAAAATTCCTATGTTATGTTCTCAGGTACACTTGTCTAACTTACAAAATCTAAAGATATATCTGGAAAAAAATATGACCCATTTCATAGCCTACTGTGATTTGGTGCCCTAACTAACAGGAGAAACTGTGATTTACATAATTTTATTTGAGATTTTTAAATATATGTTGCTTTACAGATGAAATCATTTCCTCAAAGTGCCTTGCAAAAAAAAAAAGAGAGAGAGAGAGAGAGAAATAGTAATCGTGAAACAGAGCCTATTTATTAAAAAAATTAATATCAATGACTAAAAAAAGCAACATACTGTAAATGTATACCTCAAAATAGCTAACCAACTGAATTTCTCCCAAAAGACAATAGTTAAAACAGCTCCACATGAAAGCTGAATTGAAACAAATATACTGTAGCTTCATGGCTTGCGTGATAGAAAACAAAGAGACCAAATGTTTTTAATATTTATAGATGAAAACTGAACATGCTATGTAATGGGTTTAAGTCATTCAAGGAACCATTTACCAAACCATAATGCTTTTTGAGGCAAGAGGTATGCCCTATCTTAAGTAATAGGCTGGGGTAGTTTTTTTGTGCAAAAATCACTTTCTAGAAACATATATTTCTCTCAAAACCCATTTCTTGTTCTGGGTAGAATAATTTGCTAAAACACTTCAGATTGTGCAAATACTAGATGAAAACTGCACAGAATTCTTCTATCCATCCTATTATATATATCCTGCCTTACTCCCAGGCTGCAACGTGAGACATTTTACAAAAAAAAGCAGAGAATACAATAGAACACATGCAGGTCGACCCCCATATACTTGGGGGATACATTCCAAGACACCCCCCCCATGGATATCTGAAACTATGGATAATAGGGAATCCAATTATTTTCAATGATAAGAATGCTGGAAGTTGACCATAGAATCACGTTGGAGGACCTAGAGAGAATATATTTTTTCAGATGGATAAGTACTGAATCCATGGATATGGGGTCAACCTGTATGATTAAAAACATACAAAATTAAGATTAAAACAGTATTAACTAACACAAGAGTTAAAACTAATTAAAATCTTACTTTTAAGCATATTAAAAACAGTATAGCACCAAAAAAGCCCCCATTTTGTTGTTGTTGTTGCTAAAGTCAGGTTCCAAAGGCTTGCTAAAAAAGGTTTTAATCTGCCATTGAAAGGAAAACAAAGAAGGAGGCATCCTGACTTCCCCATGGTGAGAGTCTGAAAGTGTAGGAGCAGGCACAGAGAAACCTTCTCCCACATCCTCACCAATTGTGCCTGTGAAGGTGGTGAGATAGAGAGAAGATAGAGGCACTTCTCTCCAGGAGAAAGGCAGTATGTAAAACAAATAAACAAATAACTAAATTTATCTTGCCTCTCTTTTATTTCTGATTTGGTTTCCTGATGTGGAGAGTATGTGATGAGCGAATGGGAAGAAAGCATGAAGGAGCCAATCCTGTGGCATGACAGTTGAGAGAGAAGGAGATGGCACTTGAGAGGGAGAGTTGAAGATGTAATGTGATGAGGAGAGGGCTGGAATGTGTGTATGATTGTGAGTGGAACTGAGGGAATGTATGTGCAGTGAGAATATGTGTTAAGAGGAATACAGGCTGATTGAAAATAAAGACCAAAGCAGTTCTGTTATCTTGTTCAATTAATACACCAGTCTTTATGTTTGTTTATCCTATCCAGGCTCCCCATTAATTTATTTTCCTTTACTGATATTTGACACACTAACCCTGCAATTAAACATACTGATACAAGTACTATCCAGATGAAGTCAAACCCCAGTCCAAGGAAAGGATAAGGGGGAAGTTTGACATAAAGGTGGCTACTGTGGAATTGCAGTCTCCACAGATATTTATTTAATGGCAGCGCAAGTGAAGAGGAGGCCAGGCTGAACAGTGATGTAAAATCAGCTGGTGCACCTGCGTGTCACAAATTTGGTGGCAGCAGTGTCATTTGAAGAAAAGAAAAAACTCCTGTGTCACAAAAGTGGTGGCAGTGGTGGAATTCAAAAGGCCCCTGCATCACACCCGAGTGTTGGGAAACCTTTTTTTCTGCCAGGAAATTAATAATGATGAATAAAATGAAGATTGTTTCTATTGATAGTCTAGGGCACCCTGTGGGGTAGGCGATGGTAGTCACTAGGGTAATAGAAGAATGGGGATTCTCTCAGCAGGTGCCTTCAGGTAATTGTCATTTTTATGCCAAAATGACTTGGACATAGACTTCATCTACACTATGTAGTAATAGAAGTCTTATACCATGTTAGTTGTTATGGGCCCATCCTATAGAATCCTGGGATATGTACTTGAATGTACATGATGCTTAGAATTCTAAACTAAAGAGCTCTAGAGCTCAGGGGATCAGATTGCAGACAATTTTAAGCATCAGATTCTGATGGATGGATCCATTACACTTAAAGTGGTATCAAACTACTATAAATGTGCAGTGTGGATACACTTATAATGTGATTCTGGTTAATGGGTAGCAGCTCCAGAGACTGGGATTGGAGAGGGAGGGACAACAACTTCCAAAAACTGTCACAAATTCCCACTGGTGGCTATTTATAACATCCGCCTTTTTATTGTTGTGTGCTTTCAAGTTGATTCTAATGTATGGTGATCTTATTATAGGATTTTCTTAGCAAGATTTATTCAGAGGAGGTTTTCCATTGCCTTCCTCTGAATATGGCTTACAGCACTTAGTATTCCTTAGTGGCCTCCCCTCAAAGTACTAGACAAGCCTGACCCTGCTTAACTTCCCAGATCAGATGTAATTTGGTACCTTCAGGGTAGTTAGGCCACTGCTTACAGAAATTTAAATGAATTTGTTTATTGCATGAGATATAGAAATAATGCATAGTCATTTAAAACTGAACAATAATGTTCACTGATCTTGGAGCTCCAGTTTGAAATATATCCATTCATCCTAGCTTATCTTCCCACTATATTAACACAGATAACATACAGTGATGAAATCTGTGAAGCAGTGCCTGGAATGTTTCCTAGTGGGATATGTGTTTTTAGCCTTCAAGGAAGCACTGTTAGGTCTTGTCTATAGGAGGGGGGGAAATACGAACACATCTGAAAAAGCAGGCATTCACAATTATGCAACCTGTCTTCACAGCAAAAAAAAAAAACAAAAACAAAAAACAAAAAACGTAAACTCTGCATGACCCCTTGCCAAGATGGCAGCTGCAAGTGATTTCCTTGCAATTTTAAATCTCCTGCCACCAATTTTTTTCTTTAAAAAAACAGTTTCCCATGGTGCGCACAAGCGTTAGTTCATATTTACAAAAAAACCCAAAAAACAAAACAAAACAAAACCAAGATCACAATTTGATCTACTTACCAGACCGTCGCTTAGCCAAAAATCCAACATGGCAGCCACAAGCACATTCCCTCTTTGCTAGCCCTGCCACCCATCTTCATCCAGCCAATCAGATTGTGCTGCCTGCTCGTATCTGAGCAAATGCGAGTGTTCAAATGATCACACATTTGCATGTTGTACAGACCTTTTTTAAAAATCCAGATGAAGCCCCAGAATTTGCAGTGGATCTGGCTGCCCCCCTTCCTAATGACAGATTTGTGTGAATGTCTCTATGAATGGATTGCCTTCCATCCATATGCCATTATGTTGACTGTATAGACAAAACCTTAATCTTAGATTAACTCAGATTTCCCTTTTAACCACAGGACAATTGGACAGCCAAGAGAATCACTGTGTGACATCCTGATCTCAGCAATTAAAAATTAGCACATTTAATTCCTTTCTTTTTCTTTTAGTCAATGTACACACATTGTTCTCATTAGGGTCCTAATTCACAATATTGCCTCCTTCTACCTCTGCAGTGTGACATGCAAAGCCTTTTGATAGAGTAGACACAGAGGAGATATGTACCTTGCCATGTCTGATTTCTGTCAGAAATCCACTGACACCACTCCAGCTGTCTAGTGCTGTCATCTTCCCTGAAGTCAGCTGCAGGCTCACTAAAAAGTGACATGTGGCAATATTTATATGTCCCTAGGCCACATTCATGCGCTGTCATTGGTCTGCTATGTATAAACTTTGAGATACTTTTTCTCCCATGGTGAACGACTGTCTTCTGGATAGCCATGATACTTCTAGGAGAAGTATTTTCATCATTTAATGCATATGTGTGTTTATTCTGTTCCTGTGTGGTCACTGAATATTTGACAACAGGATCTATTTTTAATAGGTAGCAGCTCAGGAGGAACCTTCAAACTGTATTTCTGCTGACTTAAGACCATACATATTTTGTGACATTCATCCACTGTTCATTATAAAGTTAATAGATAGATTTAACTAGCTCGATTCACACCCCTGTAATATCCTACCATTCAGATTCTTCAGGATTGTGTATCTTTCTATTGACAAAATGTAAACTGTACTGTAGGTACACAAAGAAATCAAGAAAGAGATAAAGAGAGTGAATACATATTTATATAATGGGATATAAAGGAAAACAGGAAGCATCATCTCCTCAGATGGCAAGATTGACAAAGAGATCGATCACAGATTAGCAAAGGCATATAGCACATTTGGAAGACTTTACATAAGAGTCTGGAGTAACAAACACCTGAGGCAAAGCACAAAAATCAGTGTGTGTAGAGCCATTGTACTGTCTATTCTCCTGTATGGGTCTGAAACATGGGTCACCTATCGACACCACTTACGATTCCTCGAACGCTTTCATCAGCACTGTATATGCACAATCCTAAATATACACTGGACTGACTATGTAACAAATGTTGTCCTTGAGCAAGCAGGGATCACCAGCATTGAGGCCATAATACTGAGAACACAGCTGCACTGGGCAGGGCACGTTTCTAGGATGGAGGATCATCGTCTCCCAAAATAGTACTCTACGGTGAACTCACCATGGGTTAGCGTAAGAGGAGTGCTCCAAAAAAGCGATACAAGGACTCCCTGAAACAACATCTCAGGTTCGGCCAAATTGATCACCAACAATGGTCCACCCTGGCCTCACATCAGAAGGCATGGAGACTCACTATCCACAATGCTGCAGACTTATTTGAGAACTCACGCCGAACAAGTCTTGAAGAGAAACCAAAATGCAGGAAGAATCACAACCTGGAAACATCACCCAAGGAGACCTTCTGCTGTGCTTTCTGCAAACGGTCTCAGATTGTCTCAGATTGGCCTTTTTAGTCATCAGTGCGCTTGCAGAAAGCGTGGGGTGAGTCCTTCCTGAATCTTCGTTTGCAAAGAAAAAAAAGAGAGAGAGAGAGCCTTCTGGCTGAAGAGCAGGGTATAAATAAATACATTTTAAAAAAAATATTCCCAGATGTTACTTTTCTCCCCTTAATGCTTTCCTTCAAATAGATAGACTTTTTTCTTTCCTGATCACAACATCTATGATTTTCAAATACATGAAGTTGATTGCTTACCTACCATAATTTCAATTAGGGAGGTGTTGCTAGGACTGAAAATATGTAAAAGAGAATTTGCTCTAAAGACCGTGATGCTTCACAAGTTTGGAATATGAATTCATTAATCTTTATCGGATATTTCTTTCTTTTCTCCATTTTGTGGAGGATATAATCAGAAGCTACCACTTATTATGGCTTTTCATAATCTCCAGTAACAGCCAGTATGACTCCATGTATTATTTCCAGGGGAGCATGAATAAAAGGGTGTAGTTGTACTTATACCCTGCTTGTGACCTTCACATTGACATTAGGTTGGCCAATGTGTGAAGAGAATGCTGGATTAAATAGATTTTTGGTCTAATCTGGCATGCCTCTTCATATATTACTAGGCATGTATGAGGTTACTAATGGTCACATCATTCAACGAGGTCTTTCAGTCTTCCTATCTGATCCATGAAATCCTTCACAGAAAATGCTATGGTCAGCATCTTTTATTGATTGCCATCTCCTCCACCTCTACTAAGGTAATTGGAATAGAAGGCAGTAAAGGATATCTCAGCTAAAGAATAGAAAAACGTCCAAAGCACCCTTGTCCATTCCTGGAAGGCATTGGAATCACCAGTCCATGCTGTTACTGTAGGAAGATAGTTAGCATCTTTCTCCTCCATGGGAAAACTGCTTAATGAACTAGGATTGCACAGAGGCACATAGACAAGAATCAATAGTGTCTTCTTAGTGGTTTTTTAAAGTATTGGCTGAGAAGAAGGGGCATTTCATAGAATCATAGAATTGTAGAGTTGGAAGAAACCACGAGGGCCATCTAGTCCAACTCCCTGCCACGCAGGAAATCAATCCAGCCTCTGTTTAAAGACCTCCAAGGAAGGAGACCCCACTACGCTCCAAGGGAGTGCATTCCACTGCCGAACAGCTCTTACTGTCAAAAAGTTCCTCCTAATGTTGAGGTGGAATCTCTGTTCCTTTGTTGGGCATTCAGTAAAATGGCCTCTAAGGTTATGAGTTAAGCACGTAGTTTCTGGGATTTATTAGTTTTGAATTCAAAGATTCATAGAATCTTAGCTTTGGAAGGGGCTGCAATGGCCATTTAGTCCATCTCTCTGCCATGCAGGAATGCACAATTACAGCACTTCTGAAAACTGCCCACCCAGCCTCTATTTAAAGGCCTCCAAAGAAGAATTAACTCTCTGCTAGGAAGCTTAGTAGATAGAGGGTCTGTATGCTTAATTAGTACAAGGGACTGAATTCTGTAGATCCAGGTTTTTGAGATCTGACAAACAGTCCCTTTTGCTCCCGGTCCTGCCATATTCATTCGTTTTCCTGGGGCTTTGATGTAGAGTATGCATAGAAGTTTGTGTAGGGGTGAAATGATATACGATTTGTGTAACTATCTGGGCTTTGCTTGGGAAAGGAGATAACAAGGCAGCTACAATTAGCAGCTTTAGTTTCAAGGCAAGGTGTGGAAGGTGTTTGATGGTAGATGCAAAACTAAGGAGACCAGACACAAATAAAGAGACCACACATGCAGCTGGGATATAAAGGGGCACTTTTATTTAGCTATAAAATATTTAACCCCATTTTGAGAGATCTGCAATGGGGGAGCAACCTAGTGTGGGAATTGTTGGTGTAGGAGATCAACTCCAAGACCCCCTCTCCAACTTCCCTTGGGCAAAAACACCTGAACCCCATGGAGAACCCATAAGCTGGGTTGCTCCACATCTGGAAGGCTGACCCAGAAGTCCCTCCCCCAAGTCGCAGGACTTAAAGAGAGGGTGTATCCCTCAGGCCAGCCCCAAAGGAGGTCACTTTCCCCACCCCTCAGTTCGCAGGAACTAAAGAGGCAGTACCAGCTCCCCCCTTCACCTCCAAAAGAGGGAGGTGCCAAAGGTGCACACTGAACTACCAAAATTTCCCCCTCTGCCTACCATAGAAAAGGGGAAAGCATCTGCTTAGCCCGTTTCCCCCACCAGATCATCCAATAGGGACCTCACATCCCTTTTGCAGATCTCTCAGAAAATTAAATGCCCTATATTGAGCAGAAAAACTCCATCAGCCCTATGGAGAGCAGGATTCTTAAATAATTATATCAAAGAGGGGTAGATAATGCCCCCAAAACCTTCTCCATTGCCTTGTGGAGTGCATAATTAACCCAATGCCAGGATATGACGAGAAGGCACACTGGCGCTCCCTACTCCAGGAGGCACACTGGCACTTCCTCCCCTGGCAGTCACATAGGCACTCCTGCTCCACAGAGGCACACGGGCACTCCCACACCAAAGAGGCACACGGACACTCTTGGAACAGAAGAGCAGTATCATGTGGAGGCCCACAGCAAATCTGAAACAAGAAAAGAATATCAGGTAGAAACCCAAGGCTCTCCAGGAATGGAAGGGGAATGACAGCACAGGCCAATCTTCCCATCCATCCAATAAGGGAAACTGGCTCAAATGGGCCTGTTGCGCAGCCCTGTAAGACAAAATGTATAGGTTAGAAATGAATTAGGTAACAGTCTCCCATCCGAGAAGAATCCCTGCTTAGTGCCCAAGATCAGCCAGAATATTGTGTCATCAAAAATCTGGTATCTGTAAGGTATTTAAATAAATGTCTTAGAATAAAGAACAGCAATGTATTTATCAATTAAATAATATGTAATATCATTTCACCAGTAAGTGTAGAACTCTATTAATCGATTAAATAATTAATTAAAGCAGATAGCACTCAGCAATAACAATAGCATTTATATTGATATACCACTCCACAGCGCCAAACACTCTCCAAGAGGACCACAATGTGCCAGGCAATTGTTCCCCAACCAGCTGTGCACCCACCTCACCAACCCACTGAATGATGGATGGCCGAGTCAACCTCAAGCCCAGCAGGACCAAACCCACAATGCCATGGCTGCAGCACCGGCATGTAACCACTGTGCCATCAGATTCTCCTAATGCTACCACGTGTCAATACAGTAGATGATGAAACCAGAACACAAGTCACAAAGAAACTTCAAAAAAAAAAAACAAAAACACCCACAATAGTGAAGAGACAAAATGTTGAATCAATGGTCTTTCATCCAAAAACAAAACAGAGATGACCCTGCATAGCACCTAGTATGACTATGTCAGCAACAACTGAAAATCCACAACCAAGTCTTCACCAGTGGTCAGCCACCAACCAGATCTGACCCTGTAGAATGCCTAAGAAACCAAGTGCTCAAACCTCAAACAACTTAATGCCTCAAAAATAAAGCCATAAATGTGATAATGTAAGTAATATAAATAAACCTACAATGAGCCTTCACAAGTGGTCTCCCCTCCAAGCCACCACCAGGACCGACTCCCCTTAACCTCCAAGATCAAAACCTGTCCAGTGACCTGGAGGGATTATTAATAGCAAAATACAGGCAATACTGATAAAAATAAATTAACAACATATAATCAATTAATCCAATCATACCACTAACTTGTGGATTGCCAATAATAGCTTTAGTCATTGTTATTTACATGAAAATAAATATGTAAGTAGTTATTTATTACACTTCCTAGGAATTGAATTACTGTAAGCATGTAATCAAGAAAAGTAAAATATTGCTGAAGCAGCACTAAAGTAGCTGCCAGTGCCAGTTAACAAAATGGCTCCTGCAGCCTTACACGAAATGGCTGCAAGTGCCAATAAACAAATTGACACCACTTGCTTCAACCAAAATAATCAGGCACCAAAACACCTTCCACTAAATGACTGGTTAAAACAAACCATTCTGTCAGCAATAAAAGAAAATAGTCTGTACCTGAGGTTTCCCATCCAAGCACAAACCAGGACAAACCCTGCTTAACCCAAGATCAAATGAGGTCTGGTGCCCTGGATGATTAATAGCTATAAATGCAAGAATGCCAGCTATAAATTAAAAGAGTAATATTTAATGCAACTACATTAATAAATTGTGTAGGGATAGAATCAGTCTCCCCACCAAGAATGACTAGGACTGACTTAGCTTAGTTTCCAAGATCAAACAGAATCTGGCACTGTTAAGTGAGTCAAACTAACTAATAATAATACAGCAGAAAGCAATATAAATACATTAATGAATTCTGTAGGGATAGTAGAATTTAATACAATCTATAGGAATGAATTATGGAGTAATAGAATTGGTCTCCCATCCAAGAAGAAATCATAGCTGATGCTGCTGAGCTTGCAATATCTAATGAGATCTGGCAGTATTAAGAGAGTCCACAAATTAAGGATAAGATAGTAAAATTCAATTCAATATATAGTAAAGAATTATGTAGTGATGCACACAGTCTCCCATCCAAAATTAAACCATAGTTGACCCTGCTTAGCATGTATTAGTATGCCAATTAATTAGGTATATATGATTAATGTGACATATTATCCAATATCAAATATATATTTTAAAACCATGTATATATTTATTAATGTGCCAATTATGTAGATGTGATCAAGTCAGATCCAAAAAGATAATGACAACTGAACATCAGCTATGAATTTGTTATTGAAGTGCATCTGGCATATTAACAAAATCAAATAGTTATTTATTAAGTATGTATATATGCATTAATACGACAATACACTAATTGGAAAGAGAAAACTACCAGGAAAAAACTACCAGGCAATGGCTGTGGTGGATCCAGGGGGAGCCAACATCCCTGCAAACAGAATAACCAGCAGGGGGCCTAATATGCCAAAAGCTCCACCAAATGTAGCCAGAGGTTAAGAAAAGGAGCCTTACCAGAAACAATCAATTCTGCCCCACCCTACCCCATTGCACCGACTGGGGCTGAACCCTCCTAGCACTCCAAGATCACACAAGATCTGGGACAGTACCACCGATCTGTACTAGAAAGCCTACAGCACCTGGGAATCACTGTGGTCTCCCAGTCCCAAGCAGAAGTGATCCTGCTTAGCTTCCCCCCAAACCCCCCTGTGAACAGAGCAACTAGCAGGGGGGCTAATATGTAAAGGCACACCAAAATGCAAAGGCTACAAATGTAAGCTCAGCATAGTCAGTAAAAAGCCCACCAAATAGCAAGTTATGCAAATGGCCCATTAAAAGGCAGGTAGATCCAGAAAAGGTCCATAAATGCTCCTGCCAATGTACGCACACATGCGTGCGCGCACACACAGCAGAAGGAAGCTGTATGATGAAGAGTGTGCCCATGTTGCCCATCTGCCTCAGCAAAGGCTGCTCAGCCCCTATCTTCCCCCCCCCCCAGGACTATCAGCAAAGACCTGTCAGGGAAGTAAACACTTCTGGCCAGCTCCTGCTCTGTCTCCAATGAAGCTAGTAACAGTCAAGCAGAGCAGGCAGACAGCAAGGAAAAAAAGATGGTGGAGGAAAGGGAGGCACAGTGGGACTTGAACTCCCAACCATAGGAGCCCCAACCATCAGTCTGGTTTCTTAGCCACTAGGCTGTCCCAGCTGGGTTTAATTCCTGCAGAAAGAGTTATGTGACCACCAACAAAGCTAATCTGCCCAACAATGGCAGGTCAACTCTCCCCCCCCCCGCAACAGCAAACTCCCCAACAGCCAACAGAGGGGCGCTGAAAAGAAACAGTCAAACTGACAGTGACAGTCAAACTGACTTTGATTGAAAGGCCCTAAATGCAAAGCTCCCTCACAGCACTCACTTGAGGGAGGGGCGGGGAAGAGTCGAAAGAAGAAAATCCTTTTTAAACACCCACCAGGCTGCAGAGATCGAGCACACCAAGCAATCACACTGGAAACACCTCCCCTTCCCTTCTGCCTAATGCCCTGTGAGTGTCCACACCATTATAAGGCAGCTCCCAACCAGGGAGAGGAAGGTGACAGGCTGGCAGATGCACCCTCTCTCTAAATCTAAATAATTAAATTATCTAAATAGTGAAAAGCAGACGCCCCCTCCCTCCAAATCTTAATAATATAAATAGTTGAGAGGGAGGGAGTACAAAGGGTGCCTTAAAACCCTTTGAAAAAAGGCCTGTCCAAGCACAGGCTGAAACTCTCCTGTCTCTTCTCTGATCAAAGTGATGAAAGGAGGGGGGGGCTGACCTTAAATCCCATCTAGCCTCTGCTCTTCTGGCAACAGCACAGGGGCTGAGGCAAAGTTACAGGCCTCCATCCTGCGCTCCCTCAAAAGGGGTTCCTACACTGTAGCCGTGACTGTGCTGGGAACCCTATAACTTTTGATTTAAAGAATGCCTGTGTCAGTGGATGATGGACAACCAATAGTCATGCAACCTGACAGATTTTGTTGATTATGTAATGCTTTTAACTGAGAGTGTATCCGTTAGGTGCTGTAAGGATCCAGTCAGAACTTCAATTCACTCAGACAACCATCACTAGCGAAAGTGTTTTCTTGCAGAGGTAAAGAAGTGAACAGGTCCAGTAATAATGGCAGAAGTGGTTCACAGAAAGGTAGTGTAGGGTTGAAAATGCGGCTTCACCCATTCCCCCTCCCCTTCGTTCCCAAGCTCTCTGCCAGCTGTGACCTTGGAGATGGGATACCAGGTTCTCCAGGCCTGGGAAACTTAACGTACTCACATTCTAGGCCCCTCCTAGCTAAAAACAATTCACTGCCCTTCAGCGCATGACAGGAGCCTGGCTGGAGTCAGGCCAAGTGAGGCCTAGTCCAAAAAGCCCAAACCAGGATCCTGACATGTGCTCAGTCTCAGCAATGATTTTATGTTGTATGCTTTCTTTGATTTCTGGCAATAAAGCTTTCTGATAAACCCTGAAGCTTCTGCTCTTTAAGTTTGGGAGTGCTGATAATTGACAATTTCTTTTATTTATTTATTTATTTATTTATTTATACCCTGCTCTTCAGTCACAAGGCTATCAGAGCGGCTTACAAATTGTTTTAAGCAATAGCTATTTACACATCTACACTGGATTAAACAGTTTCCAATGTGTGTTAGCTATTTCTGCATTGAAATATTACTTTCTGTGCAGAAAAGTCTGTTTCCTGCATAGAAAATGCTGATTTCTGTACAAAATAACCATGTGCTTTTTTAAAAAAAAAATATTTTATTTTATTTGCAGAATAAGTCCTGAATAGCGAATAGCCTTTGAAAACTGTGAGAAATTTCAAAGAATTTCTCACAGCAGGACAAAAACAAACAAACAAACAAACAAACAAAAAACAGAAATTATTTGTTTCTACCTTCAAGAAGAAACTTGGTGACAAGTTAAACCCCTATGAGTCAAGAAGAACAGCTTCTGGGAAGGAAATGTCATGGAAAAAAGTATTGGTGCAAACAGCAAGCCTATATGTGAGCCCTTCTGAACTGTCTTCTTTCATACTCCATAGTTTCATAATGACAGCACTATGCAAAAACCCTGTTATCACATTGGATAAACTATAAAGCTGTTAAAACTGGGAAATGTTTTGAATGAAAGCCTGCTGCCTCTTGTACCTGCTAATAATCAAGTTGCGTTGTCTGGGCCAGAGTCTTATTTGACTTTGCAAATTTCTGTTTGAACACCATATGCTGTTACAAAGCATATGGACTGCTGTAATAATCCCATATGCAAAATGATTACTGGCAGTTCTCCATGCAGATTCAGAGAATGATGAGATTATAGAATGATTAAACTGTGGAGACACTATCTTTAAAATATATATTTCACTTAATCTGCTTTTGAGGAAATCTCAAGATCTGTACTGACTTTCTTTTAAATTCCATTGCCTCCTTTCCCTTTCAGAAGTCTTACTGATAGTTCTGAATATTTATATGTATCCCCAGCTGAGTAAAAACAATATTTAGAGAATGGAAGAGACTTCATATTGCTAATGATAAATGATGGCAGAGCTCCTCTGCATCTTTTGGAATAAAAAAATAGCATTAGTTTTTCATGATTTTATATTGCAGTCCAGATGTCCTAGGACAAGCTACAAATTAGTTTAAACAGCACAAGCCATTCAGATTTTGTTTTTTGTTTTTTAAATGAAGCAATTTGCTTGGAATGGAAATGATTAAAGTATGGAGACACTAGCTCTACTATGCATGAAGATGTTTTTTCTATGGTATACAAAGGAGAAAGGGGGACACTGAAAAGAGAAATGGTCAATGTCAGCAACTGTGCATTATGTGACCTTGTGTAGTTTGTAAAGCAGATATATGTACTGCATAAAAAGAAAGCTCATGAATATTCCCCACATGTAGGCAATATCACATGGTCCAGACCTGGATTAAAAGTGATTCCATGCTTTGAACCTCAGGGCAAATACAAGTTCCTACAAAGAGACAATCAGTTTTACAAAGTGATCGGTGTGTATAGCATAACTATACACATATAACCACAATGACACCTGAACAGAACTACTAACAGGGCCAGACTGCCAAAAGCTGCTCAAGTAGCACTGAATGAGAAGCAGAAATGATAGCTTCCCAGCTGTTCCTCCTGAGCTCCCAAGTCTTTCCCTTCTCGTGGACGCCAGAGCTGTCAGGTACCTGCTGCTCTGAGGGGTAGTGTAGCATCCTATCCCATTGTCCATGTAGATGTACAAGTCAAATGTCAACCCAGGGAACTTTTGTGCATAGAATGGTAAGGGCTCTGTTTTATTCTTTGACTCATGAAGCAAAATATACAGTGTCAGTTTTCGGTACCAAGGCTTTTAAAAAGACACCAGGAACCTAGTGTCCAGAGGAGGGTGACCAAAATGGTAGCAGGTCTGGAAGCCATGTCCTATGAGGAGTAGCTTAGGGAGCTGGGTATGTTGAGTCTGGAGAAGAGAAGGTTAAGAGGGGACATGATAGCTATGTGTAAATATTTGAAGGAATGTCATACTGAGGATGAAGCAAGCTTGTTTTCTGAGACTCCAGAGACTAGGACACATAGCAATGGACTCAAACTACAGGAAAATAGATTCCACCTAAAAATTAGAAAGAACTTCCTCACAGCAAGAGCTGTTTAACAGTGGAGTGCACTGCCTCGGAGTGTGGTGGACTCTCCTTCTTTGAAGGTTTTTAAGCAGAGGCTGGATGGCCATCTGTTGGGATTGATTTGTTTATTCCTGCATGGCAAGGGATTGGACTGGATGGCCCTTGTGGTCTCTTCCAATGATTCTATGATGCTCTATGATTCTATGATTCTATGAACCTGGAGGATAGGTTAGCTCAAGTTAGAATTATGTATACATTGGGACTAATCTCCAAGAATTGCCATCGTCTCTTACTGAGGAGAACATGGCAGCAACCACTGATCTCCAAGTAAGGTGTAGACTAAAACAGGAGCTTTGTTGTCAAGAAAGAATTATGTTGTGCCAACAGCTACAAGAGGCATAAACTTAAAAAAAAAAAAAAAAGGTTGTCCCAGGCTAGAATTTTGCACCAAGCAAAATGTTGTTTCTGTGAATGACCAGAATACACAACAGCCTTGCCTGATAACAGCAGGAAAAGTGGCAGAAGTTGTTTTAGGAGACTGAGAGGATTAAAAACATCTCCCCCAGTGATAAATAAAAATACAAGGGAAGCGGGGGGAAGGAGGGACAATCATTATGCATTCCTTTGAAAGATCTATAACCTGCTTTCTCCTCCAATAAAGGAGACTCTCAAGATGACTTACAGTCCATCGAACAGGTGTGGGGAAAGTGTCACCTGTAAACTACCTACAGCCTCTAAACCCACCAAGATTCTCCCTAGTGTTACCCTGGAATCAACAAACTTGCAGTAGTAGTGTGATATTGGCCAAGATGTTTGCCACCAAAATTTAGTGGTATATGGCCAGAGGAAATAGCTAGACCCTTAATCACTGGGGGGGGAGGTTGGGGAGGCAAAAGTGGCAATCTTGAAGTGGCATGTGTTTTGGAGTAAAAGAGCTTTCCCATTAGCAAAAAATGTGGATTTCCCTCTAGCAAATATATTCCAAAGAGCTTCCCTGATGACAACAAAGAGAACTCTAATGTATTATGGACACAGAGAAGTCAAGGTGATGCGAGAAGGCAAGGCATCCTGCCCTCCCTCCTGTCGGGAGGACTTTGCCTTTTCTCTTGGCACCAAGAAACAACTTGCAGTTTCAGGAAAACTGAGGGCTGGTTTACACAGCAGATTTATTGTGGCAACTTGCATTTTAATTCTTTTCCACAGCTGTGCCAGTCAGGTTTTTTTTCTAATTATGCCACTTTTACGTTCAGACTTGAAAAAGTGTGTGGGGCGTGGCCTCCCAAGCAGACAAAGGCTGTATGGGGAAGGGCATAGACCAAGACTCACAGACTGCCCAAATAGCAGGGGGGGAGATCAAAGTAGTGGCTCTGTCCCTGTGTCTCTGTAAATCTGCTTGTAAATGAACTCACTCCGTGAAGCAGAGGGACAGTAATCTCTCTGCTAAAAGACCTTGCTGCCATGCCGTGGATCCTAAGGTGAATCTATCACAAGTTTTTCCAGCCTCCCCCCTCTCTCTCCCTCCCTCCCTCCCCCAAGCAGAGCTGACAGATGGGAACTTTATGACTGAAAGGTCTTGGGAATCCTTTTTCTTGGCAGATCTTCTGCAAAATAGCAGAGAGGATTTTTCAAAGTTTCCTGATGCTACTGAACGCAGTCCCTCTCTTTTAAGCCCGCCCCTTACATCATAGCAACCAATCACAATGCAGATCTGATACAGCCCTTAGTTTACACTGCCAATAAAGCGCTACATTGCAAATATGCCGGCAAAAGTAGTGACATCCCCTGGCACGCTATATTTGGGTGTTTTACCTTCCCCCCTTCTGAATGAGGCGATGCTGTGCTGCGATCCGTGGGAACTATGAGCTACCTTAGCAGTATATTTAGAGGAATATTTGCCCATGTAAATAACCCCTGAGACAGCCTTCACTATTACCTCACTTTCATCTGCTTCTTTGTATCTATAACATGTGATAATCATCTGCATCTTTGCTTATGAGCTGTGGTCCATCTTTGCGAGTTGTTTCTTTGGAGTTTCTATGCCACCATCTCCCCCTTCCATTTTTTTTAAATTTTCTCCACTTATATAAATATGTTACTGAGTGTATATTGTTTATACTACGATCATAGTAGATAGAATAAGGTAATTGGACTGTTGAGAGGCATGAGAGCATAGAATGCTAAATATAAATGGTGATTCGCTGGGAGTTTGAAAGGTGGGTTGAAAATGCTTGTGAGTGAGATAGTTTAAACAGTCAGTTGTGTTAAGAGTCAGTTGAGTTAGAGCAGGGATAGGTTTGTCAGAGTAGTTTAGCCAGGACAACGAGTTTAGTCTGTGAGGTGTGATTATGATACGATATTAAAGGACTGTAGCAACCAACCTAGAAAACTTTTTTGTAACCATAAACTTCAGCACACTAGTAATTTTGAACTGTTCAATACAATTCTGTTTAATAAATTATTTTGTAATATGCACATGCCTATGGGGCAATTAGCTAACACACGTAGTATTCTTACAGTTTATCCAGGTTCTTGTACACTTATAAATTTAACACGGAAAGAAATTAAATTTGTAAGGTGAGCCTTTTTGCATTTTATAATTACATATGCAACAACATTACTCCATTAGTAATTTAGCTGAAGGTATAACTTAGTTCAAGTGTATAATTATAATATGTCATATATTGATTGGCACTGAGAAAGGGCCACTAAAGGTACCAAAATGACACCATATTTGCTCCAGGGGTTGTCGTATGCCCAAGACATATAACCAACAGGAATTTCACAGGATATACAACCAACAGGAACACATGGACTTTATTCATTGCCTAATAATGATATGGATTCTGTTTACCCACCTTTCTTATTGTAGTCTGCACTGTGTTGGCAGAAGGGCCAAGTTGCATTACAAGTAAGGATATATTTTCTTGTATACATATGTAGTATATAGTGTTGTGTATTTAGAGTTCATCATAATTTTGGATGTATTATCACTCTATATACTCACCTATATAGGTTTATCAATCATTGTTTAAAAATTTAAAATTATTGTATTGCATTATATGTTTAATACTGTATTGGTGTGAATATAACACTATATATATATCATTATCATTTCATTCTAGAGGCTCATGAATTCTTGTTTAAAAATTATCATATTATATGTTCAATATAGTATTTGAAAAATAACACTATACATAGTTCATTATTGTTTCATTTGTGTATATACTGTTGAAAGTGTGCACTCTATATAAATACAAGTATTACTGGCATTATATTCATTGTAGGTAATTGTAACTAGAGAAATATAAGTTGTGGTATATGATTAATATTATATCATTGGCGCTTCCCATTGGGTTAGGTAAGAAAAAGTTGACATTATTCTTTCTTGCATGCAATAATGAAACAAATGTAGACATTCCTTTTTAAAAAAAATAATCAGGACTTTGCATTGGATTTTGAAATAAACTGGCAGCCAGTAGAGTACTTCGAATGTCATAGACCTTTTAGCTGGGGTGAAAAGATGCAGAATATCTTAAATATATAGATTATTGCAACCTGTCAAGAAAAGGACCACTATATAAATTTAGCTCTTATAATATACACTTAAGCTGCCTGATGTATATATGATATGGGGACAAGAAATCCTAGTTAATGTAGTAGGGCATATAGTACATGGGGAGGCAGGAGTTTTTCTTAGAGAATGTGTTGAAAAACAAAAGGTGACTTAAAGCCACTATCAGTGACATTGCCTGGAGCCTGAAATAAATTATTTCCATGATGGAATTGTATATTGTTCTATAGTAATTAGAATATTAATAATTAATTTTGTAATAATGTATTAGAAGGCCCTCTGATATTTGTAAATAAGCTAGCTAGTTATTGCCATATAATATGGGAGATGCTATTGACATCTCTGTTTAACACCACAAGAATTAATGATCCTTTTAAAATGTCCAAGGCCAGATTCCTTTTTTAAGAAAGAGAAAATGTAGTTTAGTGGATTCAAATAGTTTCAAGAAGAGGAAATATCCCAACATCAAGAACACAGAATGTGTAAGGAAAACAATGTGAGATGATAATTTGAAGAAATATCCAGGGTGTTGGAATTAGTGGCATCCAAACATAAAGAATGAAGAATACTCATTGAATGTAGTATTACTGTGCATGTACTGTACTTCCTATTATTTATGTCAGTGGGGCAAGTCCTGATCATGATCTAAAGGAACATTTGGTCTCTCTCTTTCTCTGGGCTTTATCAGACCTACCCCCTAAACACATTTGTTTGCTGGCATAACTTCTGCCATTTTTATGCGAGCAAAAGAGTGCCCCATACCTCACTTAACTTGCATCCAGGCAAAATACTTCCCTCGCAATGAACACAATGACACAATGGCAATGACAGCACAAAAGCACCATGGGGGAGTCAATTGACGGCTTGGGCTGTCAATAAAATAGGATGGGTTTTAGCAGTACATTATTGCGAAAGGATGACATCATCTGCTATGTGCGCCCTTTCATGATCATTAGGTGTCCTTATGACACCATATTTGCTGTGTCTGATAAAGTCCTCTGTGTGTGTGTTTGCGTTTGTCTGTGTATACATGTTTACATGGGCTACCTGAATTGTCAAGAGGGGCACACAGTTCTACTTGCATCAGGCACCAACAGTAACATCTACTAGTCAAATGTTTTATATACGGCTTGTGACTGAAGAAAATTCTTTCCCATCATTTATTAATGTTTTAAATTTTCTTTCTTTCTAACCCTGCTGTCATAGAATTTTACTTAACAAAATCTATTCCCCCCCCCTCCAGTTATGTTTTAAATGATTTTTTTTTCTTGCCACGGTGGGTGCCTGCATCTTTATAAACACAATAAGGACAGGGAACGTCAATAAGATGAAATGTCTTAGTTTATTATGCCTAGGAAAGCTTAATTAAAATCAATAAAGAAAACTCTTATGTGAAAGAGAGTTTTAACTACATCTGATAGTCTCCTTCCCCTCCCCCCACAAAAAGGATGTCCTTTTTAAACTAACAAACAAACAAAACCACCACCAATCTCTTGAAATGAAAAGTTACACACTGCATTTAGGAATGATGAGATTCCATTTTAACATGTTAGATCTAAGGAGTCTACTGTGAAAGTAAAGAAAAACAACCCAGATTAGTGACAAAGTAGTAATTAAAAGTTTAAGGTGCAGAGGCACCCCCTTTTTTTTCTTCACAAAAATGAGAATTGTTTTTACTAGCTACTTAATCCTATTTAAACCTGAGCAGAGATGGATGTACTCTCACTTCCATTATGTCAACAATTTGGACACAATACCCCCCTTCTGTTTCTCATTTCCCATCCAGCCTCTGTTAGTGGTGGTACATGCAACAGTGTTTTCCAACTATGAGCAAGTTCATATGGAAGAAGACAATCTTTCGTATACCCATGCCCCATACCATTGAAGAATTTAATAGGCAAGAACCAGCAACATGAACAAACAGTCTGGAACAAACAGGAAGTTAATGCTGTTGATAAAAGACCAGTCTAATATGGTCTACACATACCAGAAAATTTTGGTTGTCAAATTTTGTACTAGCTGCAGTTTCTAAACACTCTTCAAGGGCATTTTGCAGTAATAACATAGGATGTTACAGTAATCCAAATGGGAAATGACTGAGAGGTAAGGGCTATTTACCCTGTCTTGCCCCCATCTTTGAGCCCTGCAGTCCTGGCAACACAGGGCTTTGTGCTGTTTTGCCTGCAGACAGACCTCATGACCCCTAGGGCAAAGACGGGGCTAAAGTGGGGTGAAGACAAGGTAGGGTCTCATAACACATTCTTTTTTTTTTTTTAAGTACCTCTTTAAATACATTCCAGCTGAAATAAAGTGGATCAGAGCCCATGTGACTACAGGAGCCTGTTCTAGCATGCCAGCCCATTCTAGCATTGCTGTAGCTGCCAGCTGCCTTGCTCTTCCAGGTCCATGAAGGCTGGTCACATGCAGGGGGACTTGCTCACATGCTGTGGGCCTTCTGCTTGGATCGAGACAGTGGGATACAGGTGGCAGAGGCTGCAGGGATGAACCAATTGTGCTCGTCTGGACTTCCTCCCATTTTGTGGAGGTAACAGGGGAGGAATGAGCCTGATCCACAGACAGGATATGCCAGCAAGGAGGTGGCATATCCTGGCCTGTGTAGATGAGCCCTTAGTCACTGTGGTTGCTGGTACAGCAGCTGAACAATGCTCAAATTTAGCCAGTACTAGAAGTAGAATTCAGAGCTTCATTTGCAACACTATAATAGGCTGCAGGTAGAGAGCCAAGGAAATTCTCTAAGGGTTCAATTTGTCTTGAGCTACTGCTGTCACTAGTTTTTCTAGTTTTTAGAGATATGGCTCTTTGAAAACATTCTATGCAGGAACATTGTTTTATTAAAATTAACGTATTGCATGTTATTTAGAATCCACTTTGCATTCTTCTTAAGGTGCTCTGGAAACAATATGAATTACTATGAAGTAGGAACGAATGACTTACTCTATATCTAGACTGTGTCAGTTTCTTATTTACCCAGCATTTCTGTCCAAATTTTGCATCATTTTGAGATTTAAAAAACAAACAAACAAAAACAAATACAAAATGCATTTATTTTTGTATGCAGATTTCCTCCCAGTAGCCATGCCTATGAAGGATTTTTGAGTTCTAGTCCCAAAAGCACAATGTTTGAACAAAGAACCACATAGAACAATTCAGAGAAGTGCCTAATAGGAAGATTATATGTGTTGCAGACTGCATAATTGTCCAGGAACTGAAAATTAGGAAGGTTCATTCACAATTGCATACCAAATAAAATTCACTAGATGATTTCAGAAATTGTTGTAGAACAGTGTGTGTAGTTCACCTGAAATAGAAATATTCAGTGTACTTCTGATGTTCATGACCATGCATTTTGGTCACTGTGATTTGGAAAAATGGGCAAAAGTTCATGAAGGCAGACATTCACTTTCTCCTTAGATCTGATAAATCTCCCATCCTGTATCCCCTTCTCCTTCCTGTTTGTGAACAAAAGATGGTACTGAATAAAAATGTATGTACTACTGTGCCCTGAGTTTCACTTTCAATAGTTGGTCCATGTAACTACTTGTAGAAACAATGTATGCAGTATTTAGGCTAGTATGTTTCTGCAACATAAAGATATTAGCATTAGAACAGGGATCTTTTTGTTTTGAGTTTTGAATTAAAACTATGAGTTTTAACTGCTTTTTGGCAGTTGCTTTGGAGTGTCAAAGGTGGAAATCTTAGTCTTGAACACTGATATCCTTAGGGAAAGACATGAAAGTAATTGAAGCTCATGTAGAAGATGTATATGGATTATTGGTGAAATTTTCAAATAAGATTTATGTTGGTCTGTTTCAGTATGAAAAGGGAAAGGAAAAAAAAGGCTAGCCAATTGCTACTAATCAATAGACCAAACTTTGGTTCAATGCCAATTTGATCAACCCATATTTATATTTATTTACTTATTTAACTTATATCACACCTTTTCCCCAATATGGGACCCATATTTATTATTTTTTGAACCTTCTATATGTGGGTTAATCATTAATTCAGACAAGCATTAACCCCAACTTTAAATAATGTATCTCTATGCTGAATGTTATTTTTCCACCACAGTTTTACATCAAGGTTGATACATGTAGGCCTGCAGATGTTGCTGAAGTGTACCTCTCCACTTACACTGTTCACTGTGAAGAGTGTGTGATGAGAGTCAGATGGAATGTTGATGAGCGAATTGGGAGAGAGCATTACAGATCCAATCCTGTGGCAGGAAAGTGGTATGGGAGGGGTCTCTTAGAGTGAAAAAGTGTGGATAACAGTTGAGAGGGAAAGTGTGAGATGTGATGTGATGGGGAGAGGGTTAGAATGTGGGGCCGTTTACATGATGAAAATGTCCTGGGAAGAATTTGTGTCGATCCCTGGCAGTTTACACGTACATCGGGTCGGGTACGTGATTTTCGGAAGGGGGGGCACCTTTTATCCCTCAACCTGCGGGACTTCCAGTCCCGCAGGTTGTGCTGGTTTTTAAAAAAGTCACTGGAGGATTCGGAAAATCGGAAATGTAAACAGCGTGGGACAAAAAGTCTCGGTACTGGGATGACCGGAAATGGTGACTGGGGGCGGGCTTAGAGCTCAGAGACCAGAAAAGGAGGGGTCAGTCACCCGTTCAACAGATCCAGCCTCACCAGCTGAAAACAAAGGCATCCCTTCCAGCTGCATGAAGGTTGATGTGTGTGTGTGTGTGTGTGCGCGCGCGCGCGAATGTACTCAATCACCTTTTTAAATGGATTTCTACACTGCATGCTACAGAGAGATCATGGTGGGCAGATCCTCCCTGGTTCTGAACAGAGAGATCGTGGTGGACGGGCACAGTAAAATATTCCAGCCTCTGAGCGAATGAAAATTCCTTAAATTTCCCCTCTATGTCTGTGTGTTTCAAAACAGCCTGTTTGTAGCTGGTTTGAAGCATGAACTCTGCAGCTAATCTGTGTTGTAAGGGTTAACATTTTACAGAGGCAAGGGGAATACGATGCCTCCCCTCCCCTCCCATCCCCCTCACTCGCTTGATTTCAAATGGAAAGCACTCTTTCGTTCCTGCGTCTGAGTGAAAGATCTCAGTCTGGACCTTTAAAAATGCTTTCTGCCTCTTCTGAAGGGGTTAAAATGTTCAAGAAGCAAAGGGGGAATACCAAATCTCTGCCCCCCTCTCTCTCTCCCCCCCCCAGCCAGCCAATAGCATCGCTTGTGGCACGGAACTCTAAGGGAAGTGTGTCACCGAGGTTGTGAAAACACGAGTAATCACATCTTTGATTGACAGCCAAAAAAAAAAAAAAAATTTAAAACCTAAACAAAACCGGAACTATGGACGTGTAAATATCAGTCACGGGACCACACAGGATATCCATATCAGAGACATAAATCGTATAAACAGCGAGGGGCGGATTCGTTATCACTTTGTCCCGGTAGGCAACGCGACAATTTCTGTCGTGTGACTGGCACCTGTGTGTATGATTGTGAGTGCAGCTGAGGGATTGTATGTGCAGTGGGGATATTGTTGAGAGAAATAGAAGCTAATTAGAATATAGAATGAGAGGAAAGAAAGAACCAAATTCTGGAGTTAAATGGTCACCACAGAGTGGGACTATCAAACAGTTTGAAGTTAACCAAGTTGGAGACAAAGTTCAAAGCAGTTCTTTTACACTGTTTATGCAATAAATCAATCTTTATGTTTTGTTTACCAAATCCAGACTCCTCATGAATTATTGACCTTATTAGTATTTGGCATGCTAACCCTGTGAGTAAACACACACCAATACAAGTACTATCCATAGCAAGTCAAAGCCCAGTCCAAGGAAGGGAGAGGGGGAAGTTTGTCATAAAGGTGGCAACTGTGGAACTGTGGTCTCCACACTCACCAGGACTGATGGAAACTGGAGTTTAAAAATCACTGAAAGATATTTCAGAAGATCCAGCAATTGTATGCTTTTCTTACATTCCTGTTATCTGAAAGAAGCACACCCCTCCCCCTTTCTTCAAAGAAGATGTTTCCTTGGAAAACATTAATGTTTTATTTTGATAGGGTATCAGCGACTTACTTTGATATTGGAAAGGGATGATGACTGTAGTAAAGGGGTGCAAAGGGATGACTATATGGGCATAGGTATTACAGGAGGAGGCACAGAGAAGGAGAAGCTTTCCTAACAAAGATTCGTTTAAAATAAATACCTTGATAGAAAACAGAAGAGAATTGGAAAGATGTGAGAAGATTGATGGGTAGTGAAGGGAAATATCATTAAAATGTGCAAGGACATTTTGAGGTTAGTAGCATATGACACCTGGGAAAACTTGAATGTAGCATACACTTGTGTAATCAACATTTGATAAATTAAGAAACAAAATACTCAGTTTCATAACATCGACATGACATCATGATGAATATCTAGCATCTAATATTCAGACCAAAACTTAGAAAACTTAGAAAACTGTTGATCAATTTCTTAAATGGTTAATTTGTTAGATTTCTACCCAATTTGTCTTAACACCATAGATTACCTGATTAACACTGCATATATTCCCACACTTACTGCATATATTCCCACACTTTTACAAATGTGGTTTTAGAATTAAAACACATTAGAATCCATTTGAAGTGACACTTTCTCAGCCAGATAGAAGAGACAGGGGATGAAGAATTAGGACTGGAGAAACTATATCACATGACTCTGTGCTGCTTGCCCAATGCCTTGTGCATTCTAAAAGCAAGAGAATGGAGCAGAAGAGAAATAGTGAGAATAATAGAATCATAGAATTGCAGAGTTGGAAGAGACCACGAGGGCCATCCAGTCCAACCCCCCTGCCACGCAGGAAATCTTGATCAAAGCATCCCCGAAAGATGGCCATCCAGCCTCTGTTTAAAGACCTCCAAGGAAGGAGACCCCACCACGCTCCAAGGTGGTGTTCCACTGCCAAACAGCTCTTACTGTCAAAACGTTCCTCCTAATGTTGAGGTGGAATCTCTGTTCCTGGAGCTTGCATCCACTGCTCTGTGTTCCAGCCTCTGGAGCAGCAGAAAACAAGCCTGCTCCATCCTCAACGTGACACCCCTTCAAATACTTAAACAGGCCTATCATATTGCCTCTTAACTGCCTTTTTTTCCAGGCTAAACATACCCAGCTCCCTAAGTCTCTCCTCATAAGGCATCGTTTCCAGACCTTTCACCATTTTAGTCGCCCTTCTTTGGACACGCTCCAATTTGTCCATATCCTTTTTGAATTGTGGTGCCCAGAACTGGACACAGAATTCTAGGTGAGGTCTGACCAAGGCAGAATAGAGCGGCACTATTACTTCCCTTGATCTGGACACTATACTTCTATTGATGCAGCCCAAAATCGCATTGGCCCTTTTAGCTGCCGCATCGCACTGTTGACTCATGTTCAACTTGTGGTCTACTAGGACTCCTAGATCCCTTTCGCACATAGTCTCATTCAGCCAGGTCTCCCCCATCCTATATCTATGCATTTCATTTTTTCACCCTAAGTGCAGTACCTTACATTTCTCCGTATTGAATTTCATTTTGTTAGCTTTGGCCCAGCTCTCCAGTCTATCCAGGTCATTTTGAATTTTGATCCTGCCCTCTAGGGTATTAGCTACTCCTCCTAATTTGGTGTCATCTGCAAATTTGATAGGTATGCCCCTAATTCCCTCATCTAAGTCATTGATAAAGATGTTGAATAGCACTGGGCCCAGGACTGAACCTTGTGGCACCCCACTGGTCACATCTTTCGAAGACGAAGAGGAGCCACTGCTGACCACCCTTTGGGTTTGGTCGGTCAGCCAATTACAAATCCATTGAACAGTTAACTTGTCTAGCTCACATTTTACAAGCTTGTTTGCAGGAATGTCATGGGGAACCTTGTCAAAGGCCTTACTGAATTCAAGGTATACAATATCCACAGCATTCCCTTCATCTACCAAGCTGGTAATTTCATCAAAAAAAACAGATCAGATTAGTCTGGCATGACTTGTTTCCCTGAAACCCATGTTGATTTTTTGTGATTATGGCATTGCCATTTAAACGTTCACAGACTCTCTGTTTAATGATCTGCTCTAGAATCTTCCCTGGTATTGATGTCAGACTAACTGGACGATAATTGTTGGGATCCTCTTTTTTCCCCTCTTTGAAGATGGGGACAATATTTGCCCTCCTCCCATCTGCTGGGACTTCATCTGTTCTCCAGGAGTTCTCAAAGATTATTGCCAATGGCTCTGAGATTATATTTGCCAGCTCTTTTAATACTCTTCGATGTAGTTCATCTGGTCCTGGAGATTTAAATTCATTTAGTTTAAGAAGGTATTCCTCTACTACCTCTTTGCTTATTCTGTGCTGGATTTCCCCTATTGTGTCTTCTGTTCCTTTATCCTCAGATTGGTCACCCTTTTCCTTTTCTGAAAACACTGAGGCAAAGAAGGTGTTGAGTAATTCTGCCTTTTCTCTGTCCCCTGTTAGCATTTTGCCATCTTTTCCACGTAGCGGCCCTACCATTTCCTTCTTCCTCCTTTTGCTGTGGACATACCAAAAAACCCCATTTTTATAGTTCTTAACCTCCTTAGCAAGGCTGAGCTCATTCTGCACTTTAGCTTTTCTGACTTTACTCCTACACGTGTTCGCTATCTGTTTGAATTCTTCTTTGGTGATTTCCCCCCTTTTCCATTTTCTATACATGTTCCGTTTAAAATTTAGCTCCGTTGAAAGTTCTTTAGTCATCCATCCTGGTTTCTTGAGACACCTCCCATTTTTCTTCCTCAATGGTACTGTTTGAAATTGTGCCTTCAGTATCTCCCTTTTGAGAAAGTCCCATCCATCTTGAGGTCCCTTCTCTTTTAGTATTCCTGACCATGGGATCACCCCTAGTATTTCCCTGAGTTTATTGAAATCAGGTCTCCTAAAGTCTAGAATGTGTGTCTGACTATGCCTGGCTTCTCCTTTCCATTGTATAACAAACTCCAGGAGAACATGATCACTCTCACCTAAGGATCCCACCACTTGCACCCCATTATCTAGGTCATTCCTGTTGTTTATGATCAGATCTAAAATAGCTGACCCCCTTGTTGCCTCTTCCACCTTTTGGACCATGAAATTGTCTTCCAGGCAAGTAAGGAATTTGCTAGACCTTGAAGTTTTGGTTGAGTTAGATTGCCAGCAAATATCAGGATAGTTGAAGTCACCATCACTACTACATCTCTCCTTTCTGTGTGTGTGGTCATCTGTTCTAGAAAGGCATCATCCAATTCCTCCGTCTGACTTGGGAGTCTGTAGTAGAGTCCCACAATAACATCCCTGTTGTTTCCCTCCCCTTTAATTTTTATCCAGACTCTCTCTGCCTGGCTTCCAGTATTGATGTCATGGATCTCTTCACTGGTGTAAATAATGCTATTCCTCCTCCTTTCCTGTTTGGCCTGTTTCTCTTATAAAGGTTATACCCCTCTATTCCTACATTCCAATCATGAGACTCATCCCACCAGGTTTCAGTAATGCCTATTATATCATACTTGCTTTGTAGTGCTAGGAGTTGAAGTTCATCTTACTTATTTCCCATGCTCTGTGCATTAGTGTAGAGACATCTAAGACCATGTGTTCCCTTTACTTGCTGCCTGTGCAAGTTTTTTGCCTCCCACTGTTGTGTCCTTGCGCTGTTTGCCTTGTTCCCTCTATGACAGTTTGACTGTTTTCTCCAGCCCCTTTGCCTTCCAGAATACTGTCTCCCTCCCCCATATGACTCAGTTTAAAGCCCTCCTGATCAAATTCTTGAGACTGTAGGCAAAAATGTCTCTGCCAACTGTTGTGAGATGCACCCCATCTCTTGCCAGAAGTCTCCCCTCATGGAAGCACAGTCCATGATCCAAGAATCCAAATTGTTCTTGGCGACACCATCTATGGAGCCAGTTGTTTACATCAGCTATTTTCCTCTCCCTTCCTGGACCATGCCCTTCAACTGGAAGAAGAGACGAGAGGGAATGGAGGAATGAAGTGTGTGTGTGTGTGTGCATGTGCGTGTGGAAAGAGGATGATACGTTTGTTCAAGAGGAGGTCTTGAAGCATTTGTATCCCTTTGAGAAGATCAGGTAGCTTACAACGGAAGGTGATGTCCCCATCTCTCATTATTTTGGTCTGTATGGAAATCATTAGAATTTTGTGGTGGGGCAGGGGGAGGCATTATGGCTCTTTTAAATTCTGTTTCTCACATTGTTATGGCTTTTATAACATGGTTTGTATATTATTATTTTGGGTGAGCTTCAATGAACTCCTTTGGGCACTTAGATGATTAATTGAAAATTTTTCCTCACCTTCCTACTTCCTTACTTGGTTTCTCCCTCCCTCCTTGCACTCCATTATTTCATTCTGCTTTCTATCCATCTTCTACTATAGTATGTTTCATATTTTGAGGTGCTTAATGGTAACTATTAAATCAATTTTTTTTTCTTAGGTGACAAGGGGGTGAGGCTTTAGTGGTTGTCCAGAGATAAGGCCAGGCTGCCCAAGTGCTGCTTGAATAGCCATGTATTTATGCTGCTCTCAGATTCCTTTCTGAACCTTTATTGCAAATATTTAACATGTGTTACACAGGGTGAACAGTTGTGCATGTTCCCATTGATTTTCAAAATGTTCAACTATTGTATCAATTCATTTTGTATTTAAATTATTTTTGCAATTCATTTCATAAATATTTTTACTTGTTGTGTCTTGCCTCGGGGGCCTTGGTGGGTTGGGAGGCAATATATAAATCATTAAAATAAAAAAATAAAATAAAATTGCATTACTTGTTAGGAAACTTACCTTTGTTTACACAACACATCTTCCAATGGTTTCACTTCTCTCAAAGTCAGAATGGTTAGGAGTGTGTTGATCCTGTGCCACTGTTGATATTGGCCAGCCCTTCTCCTCCAACTCATTATAATGTCCAAACTGTATGGTACCTTACTAGCCTGGTGTAACCCTTCTTATTTAGAATAAAACCACACTTTTCTCCATTTCATTTTTAAATGCTTATTTTTGAATAACTCCTAGTATGTTGAGCCAGGCACTCTACCACTAATCCTTGCAAGCCATGCTTCTGGATGGAGAGTTGGGAGAAAGAGGTGATGGACTGATTCACTTGTGCAGAAAATTGTCCTGCATATGCTCAGAGGGATGCAAAATATTTTGATTGAATTCTCTACCCTTACATACCTTACTGATATTTGTAGCCAGCCATTATGGCTGAACTTGCAGTGGATCAATGTCCTCTAACTAATATTTATTTATTTATTTATTTATAACTTCCTATCAAATTTTAATAAACCAGTTTGTCTGAACATGTAAGAAGGGTATGTGAAGTATACATCTAGTTTGAGGAGTGGCATGTATATGAGAAGAAAAGAGAGACACAGATGAGTGACAAACTTAATTGAACAGCTTGTAAGATAAGAGCCTGTCTTTTAGGACAGCCTTTCCAAACCTGACAGCTACCAGACACATTGGATTCCCATGACCTGAGGCAACTATCTTGTGGGCTTAGTAGTCTACTTAGAAAAAAAGTGCCTGATTGGAGGAAGACAATTTAAAAAGACAAAAAAGCACATCTCAAGGAGCCTGTAACAAAATGTGTCTCTGAGTCAATGGTGACAACCTCCATGCTATTCTCTGCAAACCTCATGGCTTTCTCCCTTAAAACCAGTGCTTTAATCAATGAACTATCATAACTAAGTAAAATTCAAACAATCTGAATCAACAGTGTAAATGCTGTTGAATTAATCTCCTAATTTTTAATTGTTAGTACTAACAAATTAGTTTTCAAATCCAAATGTTCCACGTCCTGATTTAGACATCTGTGATTGACCATCAGAAATATTTCTGATCCTTGTTAGAGATGAACAGACTGGGTCCATGTTACCATCACCTCTGTTTATTCATAAATATATTCCAGCCTGTTTCTGCATTAATCTAGGGTGGCAGGGGACAAGGGGAATTGAAGACATTACACAGATCTTTTCTAGCTTCACTTCTAAAATTATAATTGGAGATTCTGGGGATTAAACCTAGGTCCTTCTGCATGCAAAGGATGTCTTCTATGGAAATATGTACTTTGGGCCGCCTTACCAAACTCCACACTCTATCTTAGTCTTCCTAATTTTTAATTTTGTTTTTTTTCATTCTATATAAGATAAGTTTAGTCCACAACATCTCAAAAGAGATATCCAAGGAAACTAAAAAAAAACCCATAAAAGTTATATATATTATTGAACCGTCCTATCATCTCTCTCTCTCTCTCTCTCTCTCCCCTCTCTCTCACACACAGATGTAATTAATAATCTGTGTGTGAGAGAGGGTGGGGGAGAAAGGGGGAGAGAAGAGAGATGATAGGACAGTTTGATAATAGGTGGACAGATAACACAATACAGTGTTCATAAAATCACTGTACTTGTACTTTTCCTCCTTCAAAGTCACTGGCAGAATCTCAATGAAGGATCTATAAAGGCCTTCAAATGTTAGAATCTCATTATCTCAAGTAGAGTCTCTTCCATATCTACCCACATGGCTTTAAAATAATCCATTGAGATCCTTATGTGATTACCTTACAATTTGAAATATAGAAAATAGTTAGAAAGGGAAAATTTTCAGAGATGGCCCCCAGAGATCATCCTCTAGCAGCCTCCACTGGCACCCTGTTCAACATCTTTTTATACCAGATGGAAATCTTTGGCTTAAAAATATTGTCCAGGGTTCAGATCAAACAAACAATACAATCCCAGGTAAGTCTATTCAAAAGTGAGTTAACGGGACCTTATCTCAGTCAATTTAGGGCTTGTTTACCCTGGCCAAATACCCTGACTTGCCCCCGTTCCAGAGTCCTGCAGTCCAAATGATGCAGGGCCTTTAAAGAGAGATCTCAACACAATTTTTTTTCTGCTTCTCAGTTGGAAACCAAGTGAGTGAAAAATTGCAATATCACAAAAGTAAATATATTTTTCCCCAATAAGCTGTATAAACAAATTTCACACAGAGAGAAGTGGTGATATTTCAAAAATATGATTGAGACACTGCAGGGATACCTTTTCATCAAAGCACTCTTTATTCTATGTTACAATCATCTAGTGGTGTCACTCCTTTGAATGTCTCAGGGTGAAAAAGAAAGGTGTATGTGTTTTTTCTCATTTTTAAAATAGGAGTAAATGAATAGTAAACATTTAGTCTAAGTTAATTTTTCATACACATATGCACATTGAGGAATTTATTGGATCCTGGACATTTTCAGGAGAAAAAATGTATTTGAATTATAATTTGAGAGTGGCTGTGAGAATATAAGGGATGTACAGTTAGGTCCAGAAATAACTGGACACTGATGCAAGTTTTGTTATTTGAGCTGTTTACCAAAATAAATTGAAGTTACAGTTAAATAATGAATATGGAGTTAATTCCAGGTGTGGCATTCGCATTTGGAAGCTGTTGCTGTGAACCCACAATATGCCGTCAAAGAAGCTCTCAATGCAAGCAAAACAGCCCATCCTTAGACTACCATAATAATAATAATAATAATAATAATTTTTACCCCACTCTTCTGTTAAAAACAATCGGGGGGGTTTACAACAGTTAAAATACAGCAATACAGACTAAAACCCCTCAGCCCCACCAACCCCCACCTCTCCCATAAAAACATATTAAACTAGCATCAAATTAAAATCCACCTAAACTTAAAAGTCACATAAAATAAACAAATACAAAAATCAACAGCCAGCGAGTCAGGGTAAAGGACGAAAAGAGGCCAGGAGACGGAGCCCCTGAGGCTGGGATCTAATCAGGAAAAGCATGCCGAAAGAGATCCGTCTTTAATGCTTTTTTAAAGCTACTTAAACTCGTCAACTGATGGATCTCATCCAGCAGGCCATGCCATAATTTGGGGCTGATTACTGAAAAGGCCCTCTGGGAGGTTGCAGACAGCCTAGATTTTTATGGTTGAAGCAAAATCCTCCCAGAGGACCGGTGTGCGCGGGGAGGATTGTATGGGAGTAGGTGGTTCCCAAGATAAGTTGGACCCAAGCCATTTAGGGTTTTAAAGGTAATAACCAACACCTTATACTGGGCCCGGAAATTGATAGGCAGCCAGTGGAGAGATTTTAATATATGGTCTTTCTGAGATGTTCCTGAGACCACTCTGGCTGCCATATTTTGAACCAACTGAAGTTTCTGGACCAAGCATGAGGGTAGCCCCATGTAGAGCGCATTACAGAAATCCAGATGAGAGATTACCAGGGCGTGTACCACAGTCTCAAGGTCCGTTACTTCCAGGAAAGGGCGCAGCTGGCGTATAACCCGAAGCTGATAACAGGCACTCTTGACCTTCACACTCACCTGACTAGTTATCTGAATCGACGAATCATGGAGCACCCTCAGACTGCAAACACAGTCCTTAATGGAGAGCGTGACCCCATCCAGGACTGGAGGTTGTAACCCAACTCCTGGTTTTCGGGCCACTACTGTGAGCATCTCCGTTTTGTCAGGATTGAATCTCAATCTGTTTTTCCTCATCCAGCCCATTACTAGTTTAAAACAATCATTAAGAGGAGAGATGCCATCGGAATCTGAGGCCAATGATCGAGACAAGGAGAAATAGATCTGGGCATCATCCACATACTGATAACACCCAGCCCCATAACTCTGAATAATCGCACCCAGCAGCTTCATATAGATGTTAAACAGCATTGGGGACAGTCTGGCACCTTGCGGAATGTCACAGGTAAGCTCCTTTTTGCTGGAGCAGCTGTCCCCAAGCAGCACTCTCTGGGACCTGCCCGAGAGGAAGGACCAGAACCACTGAAGCGCAGTGCCTCCGATTCCTAATCCACTCAGGTGATCTAGGAGGATGCTATGATCTATCGTATCAAAAGCCACTGAGAGGTCTAGAAGAACCAACAGGGACACATTACCCCTGTCGATACTTAGATGCAGATCATCAGTCAAGGCAACCATGACTGATGTTTCCTGCCAGAGAGAAGGAGAGCAGCTTCTGGACAGCAAGTTTCCTGCCAGGGAGAAGAAGGAAGCAACTTCTGGACAGCCATTCTGACTGGGGAGATTGAATTTTTTAAAAAAAAACTGTTGGGAGAGGCTGCTTGTTGCTGAGGGGCTTGAACTTCTGACCTTGCCCCTTTACCCTCAAGAGCCTTCCTGTGAGTCACACCTGTGAGTCATTAGGGGGTGGAGCTGGGAGCCTAGCTCTATATAAGTCCTTGCAGAGGCTTTCCAGGCCAGTTTCCTGCCAGAGAGAAGGAGAGCAGCTTCTGGACAGCAAGTTTCCTGCCAGGGAGAAGAAGGAAGCAACTTCTGGACAGCCATTCTGACTGGGGAGATTGAATTTTTTTAAAAAAACTGTTGGGAGAGGCTGCTTGTTGCTGAGGGGCTTGAACTTCTGACCTTGCCCTTTTACCCTCAAGAGCCTTCCTGTGAGTCACACCTGTGAGTCACACCTGTGAGTCATTAGGGGGTGGAGCTGGGAGCCTAGCTCTATATAAGTCCTTGCAGAGGCTTTCCAGGCCAGTTTCCTGCCAGAGAGAAGGAGAGCAGCTTCTGGACAGCAAGTTTCCTGCCAGGGAGAAGAAGGAAGCAACTTCTGGACAGCCATTCTGACTGGGGAGATTGAATTTTTTTAAAAAACTGTTGGGAGAGGCTGCTTGTTGCTGAGGGGCTTGAACTTCTGACCTTGCCCTTTTACTCTCAAGAGCCTTCCTGTGAGTCACACCTGTGAGTCACACCTGTGAGTCATTAGGGGGTGGAGCTGGGAGCCTAGCTCTATATAAGTCCTTGCAGAGGCTTTCCAGGCCAGTTTCCTGCCAGAGAGAAGGAGAGCAGCTTCTGGACAGCAAGTTTCCTGCCAGGGAGAAGAAGGAAGCAACTTCTGGACAGCCATTCTGACTGGGGAGATTGAATTTTTTTAAAAAAACTGTTGGGAGAGGCTGCTTGTTGCTGAGGGGCTTGAACTTCTGACCTTGCCCTTTTACCCTCAAGAGTAACCAAACAAAAATACAGCAGACCTAAAAGTACAGCTTAGCATTCTCAGCGTTAACTAAGAGTTCTTAGATTACCTAAAAGCTCTCACCATGGACACTGAGGGGACTGCAGCAGTCACTTGCAACACTTGTGCGATGTTTGTATTCTTGTCTACAGACATGGAGAACTTCACATGCACCAAATGCAAGCTGGTAGCCCTCTTGGAGGAGAAAGTACAGCAGCTGGAGACATGGGTAGCTACACTTCAACAGATTCGTGAGCAAGAGGTTTTCCTGGACAGAACAGAACGAACAGTCTTGGATGGGGAACGCACAGAGGAAGTGGCTGTGGAGGAGAGGGTCACTTCACGGACACAGGAAGTAGACAGCTGGAGGAATGTCACACACAGAACAAGAAAATCCAGGGATTCTTCCAGCAGCTTGCAGCTACAGAATCGATTCGAAGCCCTTTCCCTTATCAAGGACAACGAGGAAGAACAGCATGGACAGACTTCAGGGGTAGAGCAGGGGACCTTGACAGGACCACCGCAAGGAACAGCAGCTGCGAAGCCTCAGCGGAGGCGTGTGGTGGTGGTGGGGGACTCCTTGCTGAGGGGTACAGAAGCAGTGGTATGTGGCCCTGACAAGATGACTCGGGAGGTGTGTTGTCTCCCTGGGGCAAAGATCTGTGATGTGACCGAGAGGCTGACAAGACTCGTCAAGCCTACGGATCATTACCCCTTCCTTTTGGTCCATGTGGGAACCAATGATACTGCAAGGCACAGCTTTCCCAAGATCAGAAGGGATTATGAGGCCCTGGGGAGGAAGCTGAAAGAAATGAATGCACAGGTGGTCATCTCGTCTCTTCTGCCAGCTGAAGGGCATGGTCCAAGAAGGGAAAGGAAATTAGCCGACGTAAACAACTGGCTCCGTAGATGGTGTCGCCGAGAACAAATTGGATTCTTGGATCATGGACTGCGCTTCTATGCGGGGGGACTTCTGGCAAGAGATGGGGTGCATCTCACAACAGTTGGAAGAAACATTTTTGCCAACAGTCTCAAGAATTTGATCAGGAGGGCTTTAAACTGAGTCAAATGGGGGAGGGAGACAGTATTCTGGAAGGCAAAAGGGCTGGAGAAAATAGTCAAACTGTCATAGAGGGAACAAGGCAAACAGCGCAAGGACCCAACAGTGGGAGGCAAAAAAACTTGCACAGGGAGCAAGTAAAGGGAACACACGGTCTCAGATGTCTCTACACTAATGCACAGAGCATGGGAAATAAGCAAGATGAACTTGAACTCCTTGCACTACAAAACAAATATGATATAATAGGCGTTACTGAAACCTGGTGGGACGAGTCTCATGATTGGAATGTAGGAATAGAGGGGTATAACCTTTATAGGAGAAACAGGCCAAACAGGAAAGGAGGAGGAATAGCATTATATGTCAGGGATATTTACACCAGTGAAGTGATCCATGACATCAATACTGGAAGCCAGGTGGAGAGCATCTGGATAAAAATTAAAGGGGAGGGAAACAACGGGGATGTTATTGTGGGACTCTACTACAGACCCCCAAATCAGGCGGAGGAATTGGATGTTGCCTTTCTAGAACAGATGAACATACATGCAGAAAGGAGAGATGTAGTAGTGATGGGTGACTTCAACTATCCTGATATTTGCTGGCAATCTAACTCAGCCAAAACTACAAGGTCTAGCAAATTCCTTACATGCCTGGAAGACAATTTCATGGTCCAAAAGGTGGAAGAGGCAACAAGGGGGTCAGCTATTTTAGATCTGATCCTAACCAACAGAGACGACCTGGTTAATGGGGTGCAAGTGGTGGGATCCTTAGGTGAGAGTGATCATGTTCTCCTGGAGTTTGTTATACAATGGAAAGGAGAAGCCAGGCATAGTCAGACACGCATTCTTGACTTTAGGAGAGCTGATTTCAATAAACTCAGGGAAATACTGGGGGTGATCCCATGGTCAGGAATACTAAAAGAGAAGAGACCTCAAGACGGATGGGACTTTCTCAAAAGGGAGATACTGAAGGCACAATTTCAAACAGTACCATTGAGGAAGAAAAATGGGAGGTGTCTCAAGAAACCAGGATGGATGACTAAAGAACTTTCAATGGAGCTAAGTTTTAAACGGAACATGTATAGGAAATGGAAAGGGGGGGAAATCACCAAAGAAGAATTCAAACAGATAGCGAACACGTGTAGGAGTAAAGTCAGAAAAGCTAAAGCGCAGAATGAGCTCAGGCTTGCTAGGGAGGTTAAGAACAATAAAAAGGGGTTTTTTGGGTATGTCCGCAGCAAAAGGAGGAAGAAGGAAATGATAGGGCCGCTACGTGGAGAAGATGGCAAAATGCTAACAGGGGACAGAGAAAAGGCAGAATTACTCAACACCTTCTTTGCCTCAGTGTTTTCAGAAAAGGAAAAGGAGGACCAACCTGAGGAGAATGGAACAAAGGACACAATAGGGGAAATCCAGCTCAAAATAAGTAAAGAGGTAGTACAGGAATACCTTCTTAATCTAAATGAATTTAAATCTCCAGGACCAGATGAACTACATCCAAGAGTATTAAAAGAGCTGGCAAATATAATCTCAGAGCCATTGGCAATAATCTTTGAGAACTCCTGGAGAACAGGAGAAGTTCCAGCAGAGTGGAGGAGGGCAAACGTAGTTCCCATCCTCAAAAAGGGGAAAAAAGAGGATCCCAACAACTATCGTCCAGTTAGTCTGACATCAATACCAGGGAAGATTCTAGAACAGATCATTAAACAGAGAGTCTGTGAACATTTAGAAGGCAATGCCATAATCACAAAAAGTCAGCATGGGTTTCAGAGAAACAAGTCATGCCAGACTAATCTGATCTCTTTTTTTGATAAAGTTACCAGCTTGGTAGATGAAGGGAATGCTGTGGACATTGCATACCTTGAATTCAGTAAGGCCTTTGATAAGGTTCCCCATGACATTCTTGCAAACAAGCTTGTAGAATGTGGGCTAGACAAGTTAACTGTTCAATGGATTTGTAATTGGTTGACCGGCCGAACCCAAAGGGTGCTCAGCAGTGGCTCCTCTTCGTCTTGGAAAGATGTGACCAGTGGGGTGCCACAGGGTTCTGTCCTGGGCCCAGTGCTATTCAACATCTTTATCAATGACTTAGATGAGGGAATTAGGGGCATACTTATCAAATTTGCAGATGACACCAAATTGGGAGGAGTAGCTAATACCCTAGAGGACAGGATCAAAATTCAGAATGACCTGGATAGACTGGAGAGCTGGGCCAAAGCTAACAAAATGAAATTCAATACGGAGAAATGTAAAGTACTGCATTTAGGGCGGAAAAATGAAATGCATAAATATAGGATGGGAGAGACCTGGCTGAATGAGACTACGTGCGAAAGGGATCTAGGAGTCCTAGTAGACCACAAGTTGAACATGAGCCAACAGTGTGATGCGGCAGCTAAAAAGGCCAATGCAATTTTGGGCTGTATCAATAGAAGTATAGTGTCTAGATCAAGGGAAGTAATAGTGCCACTCTATTCTGCCTTGGTCAGACCTCACTTAGAATACTGTGTCCAGTTCTGGGCACCACAATTCAGAAAGGATATTGACAAATTGGAGCGTGTCCAGAGAAGGGCAACTAAAATGGTGAAAGGTCTGGAAACAATGCCTTATGAGGAGAGACTTAGGGAGCTGGGTATGTTTAGCCTGGAAAAAAGACGGTTTAGAGGCGATATGATAGCCCTGTTTAAGTATTTGAAGGGATGTCATGCTGAGGATGGAGCAGGCTTGTTTTCTGCTGCTCCAGAGACTGGAACACGGAGCAATGGGTGCAAGCTACAGGAACAGAGATTCCACCTCAACATGAGGAGGAACTTTTTGACAGTAAGAGCTGTTTGGCAGTGGAACACACTCCCTCAGAGCGTGGTGGGGTCTCCTTCCTTGGAGGTCTTTAAACAGAGGCTGGATGGCCATCTGTCGGGGATGCTTTGATTGTGATTTCCTGCGTGGCAGGGGGGTTGGACTGGATGGCCCTCGTGGTCTCTTCCAACTCTGCAATTCTATGATTCTATGATGACAGTCTCAACTTCAAATCCCGTCCTTAAGCCAGTTTTAAATGAGTCTAGACAATCAGTTTTGCTCAAGAATGATAACATAGAAACCGGCCTATAGTTGTTCATATCCAGGTTGTCCAGGGAAGGTTTTTTCAGGAGCAGCCTAACCGCTGTTTCCTTTAGACAGGATGGAACACACCCTCCCCTGAGGGATGCATTGATGATGTCCTTAAGGAACACCATCAAGGCACCCCCCCCCCCAGATGGCCAGCCATGAAGGGCAAGGATTGAGAGGGCAGGTCGTCTTCCTCAATCTACCAAGTAGCTTATCCACATCCTCGATACTCGCAGATTGAAATTGATCCATTAAATTTACATCAACGGAGGTGCTGGACACCTCGTCAATTGTTTCTGTCAAAATACTGGCATCTAAGTTGGCTCTTATCTGAGAGATTTTATCTGCAAAGAAGTTGTTAAACATGTCGCAACAGGCCATTGTTGGGTTAAGCAACGGGTTCTATGCAGGAATAACCTGTGTCATCTCCCTTATCACCCTAAACAGCTCTGCTGGGCGGGACTCTGCAGATGCAATACGTGCAGAGGAGAAGGATCTCTGAGCTGCACGTATTGACTCTCAATTGGACCAAAGAAAGTTCCGATGATGAGTCTTGTTGGATAAGAGTCGAGTTTTCTGCCAGTTGCACTTTAGTCATTGTCCAACCCACTTCATTTTCCTAAGCTCTGATGTATACCATAGCCTATGGTTTGAAGCAGGTTGGAAAGGATGCTTGGGAGTGATTGTGTTGATAGCCTTGGTAAGGTTGGTGTTCCAGGTATAAACCAAAGCTTTGACAGGGTCACTGGCATTACCAAACATTAAACCCTCCAAAGCTTTCTGGAATCCTATTGGTTCCATTAGCCTTTGAGGGCAGACCCTTCTAATAGGTCCACCACCCCCAGTGCGGTGGGAAGAGACTCTTAGTTCAGTCTTGACTAGGAAATGATCTGTCCATGACAATGCGGTGGTTTTAATAACCTCCGCCCATGGATATTCCTGTTCTGTACTAAAGACCACATTGAGGGTATGACCCGCACAATGTGTGGGCCCGACGACCAATTGGGATAGGCCCATGTTTGTCATGGTTTCCATGAACTCCCAAGCCGCACCAGTCAGATTTGTCAAACTGGTCTCGAGTGGAATGTTGAAGTCACTCAAAACTAAAAGTCTGAGTGACTCCAACAGCAACTCTGAGACCAGCTGTGTCAGCTCAGTTAGGGAGTCTGCTAGATAATGGGGTGGTCGGTATACTAGCAGAATCCCCAAACTGTCCCTGGTCCTCAGGCTAATGTACATACACTCAAAGTGGACTGTGTTCCGGACAGGTATCCTGGTCAAAGTCAGATTGTCCTTATAAACCAGAGCCACTCTGCCCCCCCACCCACTTCCCCTCATCTGCTCACTGACAGAATACCTGGCTGGAAGGGCCTGCATCCATGTGACAGCGCTATCCTCTCCTAGCCAGGTTTTTGTGAAGTAAGCCAGGTTGGCATCCTCATCCAAAAGAAAATCGTAAATAATGTGAGTTTTTTTAACCGACCTGGCATTGTAAAGGAGAAAAGCAAGGTTTTGTGGAATGGTTGGTACATTCTCCAATCCATTCTGGAAAATAGAAAAATAACCCATCAGAGCGATAGCAGGAACATTAGGAGTGGCCAAATCAGCAGCTTAGTACATTCTGAGAAAAACAGAATGCACTGGTGAGCTCTGCAACACAACAAGGCCTGGACATCCATGGAAAATAACAGTCGCAGATGATCATATGATCCTTTTCATTGTAGTGAAAAACCTCACAGCAACAGCTTCCAAATGTGAATGCCACACCTAGCATCAACTCAGCCCTTTTACCTGCTTAGTTGGTGAATAAATAATGAAGGAATAGCCCACACCTCACCATGAAACAGCTTTTTATTCAATCCAGCTAGCCCACCTGTTCAGCGCAGCCATGCGGCGGGGGGTGGGAGCTGCCCTTGCTAGACGAGAGGGGAAAGGAGACTGGGAAGATAGTACTATATTGTAATAATAATGGTAATAACCGATCAGTTTCTTATGGCCAATGTTTTTAACCATAGGGATGTTTTAATTGCACAATCAGTAGAGATAGCTCTGGCCACAACACCTGAGGGCACCCCGAGGCTGTCAACTTTTAACTATTAGTGGGTTGAGGTCTTGAAGACCTTGGATGTACATATTATCTGCCATCCTTACAGGTTTGCTAGACACCTAGGCTGATATTTGCATATCACCATATGGGTGCTGCTACTTGCTGTGGAAGCAATTGTTGTCTCTGATGCTTTATGCATTAGTGCTGGTCTGATTCATAAGACTGAGGAGTCCAATGAGGATTTGGAGATTTGGGAGGCACCTGTTTTTGAGTGGCGACTTGTTCTGCCAATACCAGCTATTATGAGCTAAGTTCTTATAGTGGGCAGGACATATGCTAACACATATTGGAAACTGTTTAATGCAGTGTAGATGTGTAAATAGCTATTGCTTAAAACAATTTGTAATCCGCTCTGATAGCCTTGTGGCTGAAGAGTGGGGTATAAATAAATAAATAAATAAAAATATGTCCAGTGAAAAGGCCTTACATGTTTAGTTACAGGTAGTTGTGGGACCCACCTGTTTTTGAATGGTGAGCAGTTATGAAAACACCCCCTTTTCAAGTTAATAATGCTGAGGGGACAGCTACTATGAGTTACGCTTATCGTAGCTGGGATTTACATCTGTTAAAGGCCTTACATGTTTATTTACGGGATGGATGGTGCCTGGCCCCCCTCCCCTTTGTTCATACATGCTATCTCGTGGGAGTGGATAGTAGTGGCATCCTCCAACCATGCTTAAGTTAACTAGCTATTTCTAATACATGCTTTCCTCTTTTGTCTTCCAGGTGTTGGGCAATGGTGGTGAGATGAAGGGTGCTGAAGAGGCCACAGTTTGTCTTCTGGGCAGCTTGCAGGCCCCTTTTTGTGCCAGGCAGGCATCACCTGACCTTCCCTGGCATGTTAACAGTTGTGTGGATGTTAATGAGTGATCTTCAGTGGAATGGAAGATGCCTTTGTCTTTGGGGAGAGCAAGGGGCCTCCACCAGGTTTTCATTCACCACCTCGGTGGGAATGATTCATAGAGTGGAAGGTGTTCGTCTTTCAGGCAATCTTTGATTGGGGGAAGACAAGTCTGGATGACCTGGGCTTACCATCTTGGGGTCGGCCATTTTGCTTGGACAACTGGGCAGGGAACGGTGATCCCAGATTGATGTTGAGTGGCACAGAGTGAATAGGAAGATTGGATTGCCCTCGCGGAGAGATTAGGCTTAATTTACTCAACCTGACATAGTCCTTTGAGAGGCCCGGGCTCTACAGAGCTGATGGGGTTCATTTCTTGGACATTGATAATTTAAGATTTCTGGGGGGGTTTCAACAGGTTTGAGAGACGTTTTGGTTCACCTAGAGGGGGACAGGGACTAAGTGGATGCTTGCCCCTATTTGTGGCGGAAAATGGGGAGGCGTAGATCTCAGTGTGCACCTTGGTGAAGACAGGGTCTCTGGAAGGGCCACTTAAGGTCATGTGGCCTAAGGGGACAGAAGAAGACCCACCTTCGGGCTGGCCTGAAGGATAATCCCTCATCGAAATCCATGGGGATTGGATGAGGGACTTTTGGGTTGAGCTTCCAGATGCGGGCCAGCTGGGGAGCAACCCCAGTCATTGGAGTTCCTCTCCAGGACCCAGGTGTTCACCTGGAGAAGCTGAGGGGTGTGGTCTTGGATAGACCTACTGCCTCAGCTGCTCCCTCACTAGGTTGCCTCCCCCCACTGAAGACCTTTAAAGGTAAATAAACAGGTAGGGTTAAATAAAGACCCTTTTATTTCATGCCATCTCTTGTGTCTGGTCTCTTTATTTCCCTGAATTGGTCAGCAATTGTCCAATTACTTTTGGTCCCTTGAAAAAGAGGGGGCTACATATTAAAGAGCTGTAATTCCTAAACCCTTCCTCCAATTTGGATGTGAATACCCTCAAATTAAAGCTGAGAGACTGCACTTTAAGCCCATATTCATTATTTAACTGTAACTTGAATTGACTTTGGTGAACAGCTGAAATAACAAAACTTGCACCAGCATCCAATTATTTCCAGACCTAACTATTTGCTAGCAGTCTCTTGGTAAATTATTTTAATATAATAACTGGTTAAGCTAACATATTCCAGTATTGTGCAAGGAGGGCCCAATGCATCCATGAAACAACAGTTTTTCCCAGGCAGGTCAACAGTACCAGACAGTAGCCAGGTGCTGTTCTGCCCCCAATCCAAATGGCTACTTATTGGCCAGTGGAGGGGGGACAAGACAGCCCTCTCACCCCATTTCTGTTATCAGACATCCTCCTCCTCTATAAGTACTCTGGTGGAATGTTGTTCTCCACCAGCGTTAAATAGAATATCAACCATTAAAAACACTACAAAAAAGCCTACAGGGGTGCCCTATTCAAGTTAGTAAGTCATTCCCACTCTTTCCCCATGCTACAGAATCAAAAACAGGTCACTCATTCCAAGCTTGGCATTTCCATTTCTTCCCGGCATATTTCTTTTCAAGTCAATGCATCTGAGGGTATTCCCAAGAAAAGCAAGGGCAGAGTTACAATTGCCGCCCAGCATGGAGCCATGATAGCAAGAGATTGGAATACAGAGTTCTGTTGATGCCTGTTAGCCAGTTCATAGGATTATCTGAGCTGGAACACTCAGTATATTCTGCCTAAAGCTTTCAATGATCCAAACAGTGGTTAGCCTCTTAACTGCAGATTGTATGGACCAAAGTGATTGCTCCATTGGTTTGCTGAATGCATTTTTTTCTGAAAATTTATTTTTTATTTTTTCTCACCCTTCAAATGCCTAGAGATATTTGCATTTTTCCACTTTTGCAGGGCTGCTGTGGCCCCAACCCCTGCAGGATATGAGGGCTGACTATACTAATAAATGTACCTTGATACATCTGATGGGTTTTCACTGTAGACTGTGAAAGGTTCTTGAATGACTCTTATTTCTAGAGGAAATCCTACTGGACACCTCCAGAGGGTGCAATGGGCTCTTTATCCATTGGCAAAACTACATCCCCCCCACTCAGTGGGTGTGTAAATTCTGCCTAGTTGTGTCTCAAGGCTCACCTCTTTCCTTTTCTTTCAAAGGGTTCCTTCCATTTTGATGGATATTGTTTTCCCAGTTGGAATTGAAAATTATCTTGAAAAGTTCCCAATATGTAGTAGACCCCAAGAAATTGAACGAGGTGTTATATGATACAACCCTATACCCATTCTTCATGTATACAGTTACTCAAAATGGCTATTATATGGAGTTTAGCCATGGGTGGGAATGAGGTTATTACCCCCAATAAGAATTCTCCCCCCCCCATGTAATTTTGTTCTATTCCTGAAATTTATACCATTATAGAGAGTGAGACATTGATAACTGTTCTCACCTAGTACTCGTACATTTGCTGCGCTCAAATTCCTTTGGTTACTCTCTATCCCATTTCTTTTAATGCCCAAATGTATATTTGTAAATGCTGAACAGAAGTTTTAATTTAGTGCAATGCTAGAAGTTTGGGAACTGAATGAAAATTTAATGAGAGGGAGTAAGAATTATTATTTAGATGGTCAATGACTGCAGTCCCTCCCTGCCCTACCCGCTTAGCTATATCCCTGTGATTATATGTTTCAGTCTCTCACAATAGATCTTGAGCCTATGTGTTCAAAGCTCCCTGGAATTTTTGTATTCTTGCACTTTTGCTGTCTGTGCCACAACTGTGGCTCCTTTAGAAGGCATTGTGGTATCCTTGTGCCTGGAACACCAGGGTGACATCATGGGGGGAGGGGCTCTACAAATGCAAGTAGAGCATTGAAAATTTGAGAAGCATAATTGAGTGGTGAAAATTCTGTGAATCTAATCCAATATTCATGTCTCCAAAGTACTTGTTTTGAGTAGGCAAATGTGGCCTGCTACTGACTGTCTCCACTGAAACCCTAACTCTGAGTCTATTGTTTGCCAGCCAGCACAAATTGGCTAAGAACCTTTGAGGCAGGCCTATGTAAGGCCCCCACACGTTGTGTTCCCACAAGACCTCACAATCTCATGGGAATCCCCAAACCCCAGCAAATCTTACAGTAACAGGCTAACAGCCATTGTGAGATAAGAATTTCACCAATGTGATAATATTGCTTTCCACAGATGGACCCAACATTTGGTATGTAATAAAGTTAAATGCATTTAGTCTTTTATTTCTGAGTTCTCAAGCCATTCAAAATAAAGTCATTCTGTGGGTTGAAATCTTTAAATAGTACCTAACAATAGTACCAAATGCCACCTATGGCTGGCATCCCCTCTTCCCACTTTCTTTGTAGAATCCACCCACCTAGAACAATTCATAGTTTTTCAAAATATGGTGGGAATTCTGTGGAAAATATCTATACATATAATTATCTTAGGTATGTTGCCGTTTCCAGTGTACTGATTGACTGCTTAGCAACCTGACCAACCAATTACAGGTCTGTTGGGCAGCCAATCAGCACACTGGATGTGGGACCATGTAGATTCCAAATATGGCCACCAGAGAGCAAGAGTGAGTACCATGGGGGTTGATGTGGTATGTGCTAGAGTGCAGGGGGTGGGGGCAGAATGAGTGGAGTGGGTGTCAGGGGGCAGAACAAATGTACGGGGTGGCAGGGGGAAGAACACGTGGAGGGGGTGGCAGGGAGCAGAACAAATGGAGGGGGTGGCAGGGGGAAGAACAAGCAGAGGGGGGTGGCAGGGGGCAGAGCAAATGGAGGGGGTGGCAGGAGGGCAGAATTTTTTAATGGCATATGGTATGCTGGGTCTAGCTAGCGTTAATTATTTGCCCTAACATGCAAAGGCCAAATAGTAGAGGAATTAAATTCCTAGGTGTTTCCAATTATTATGTATCAATTTTCTTCATTAACGAGTAGCTAAAGATAGGCAGGCATAAGCTAGGGTAATAGAAGAATTAGAGTGGGGAGGTTTGTTTTTCTTAATATAAAGTATATATATATATACAAAATTCGTTTATAGACAAAATATTCTCTCACATATTCTTATTAAGCTGTCTTGCACTTCCTTTGTGAATGTATTTTGAATGTCACTGTGGACAAAACACATTTAACCAGCAGATTGTGTAACAATATTTCACCTTAGGTTAGTTTACTTTTGCCTGCTGCTATAACATTAACTGATGTATGAAATAAATGTTTTTCAACATACAAGGTTGAAAAAATAAATAAATGCACTGCTGTTCTCTTTGCTTGAAAAATGACATTATAGTGCAGCCACCTGCTAAGATGACAATGTTATGTTGATTACATTAGTTCACACCTAAGCACATAGTAACACAAACATGCCTTTGTCACAACACATCTAGCTCAACAGACTACAAATTTTTTGCAAGCATGTGTCAAATTGTTTTCCAAAAAGAGTCAAGTGTCACTTCCTTGAAAATCAATTAACATAAAGACACAAATTTCCCCCTGTGTTAGGGCTGGAGGTAATGGCAGATATTTAGCTCAACAATTTTTTCTATCTCTCCAATTTGTGTGTCTCACATTGAGGGAAATTAATAACTGACTAGACGGATAGTTTTAAAAATATGATGAACACAATTCAGCATTTAATCCATCACTCTTAACTCTACAGGAGATTGTAGCCCAGATCTGCACTCCAACGACTACTGCTGTTCATACCAATGCATGTCTACAGAAGGTGAAGAAATGATTGACCTGTTGGGGTGGTCAAAAACATGTCTGGTTCAGGATATCTTGTTGCTTGAAGCAGAGCAAAAATTATGCTCTCCATGCACTTGAGTGCACACAGAAACACACACACTGAAAATGCATATTGCCCATATTCAGTCAAGTTATTTGAGGATGGAAATATCACAAACATGTCTTCCTTTCTCTCTCTCAATAAAAGCACAATGTTCTTTAGTTAAACACTTCACAATTTGCTTTCTTAACACCTGACTTAGCTGCCTGAGGATATTATCAAATCACCCTCCCAAATGTTCTTTTGCTGGCATAGGTTGTGCCATTTTTATGCTAGCAAAAAAAGTGCCCCATACCTCACTTACCTTGCATCCTGGCAAAAGGCTTCCCTGGCAATGAATGAAGAGTGAATGGAGCTCCATTCACTTCCTCGTCTGGAATCTCGTGGATTCTCGTGAGAATAGGTAGCATGGGAAATTCAAAATAAAAACTAAAATGACAAAGTTAAAGCTTTTACAAGCACATAAACAAACTATAAAAGTCCCAAGTGAACTGGGGAGGGTCATAAAAAGTGTGCCACCTACCTGGAAGTCACACTCCCACCCAGAAGTGTTCTGGCCAGACAGGCCATTAACGCTGCATTCACATGAGTACAATGGTGCACAGATTCAAATGCCGGCAATGCTGGCCAAAAAGTGCCATGAGGGATCAATGGACAGCTTGGGCTATCAATAAAACAGGATGGGTTTTGGACCAGACATGATCACAAAAGGGCAACATCATCTCGTACGCACACCCTTTCATGATCATTAGGCATCCTTATGATGCCATATTTGCTGCATCTGATAAAGTCCTGAGTCAGGTGAGTTCTTAAAATGTAGGAGGCTCTCTCAATGCTAGACAGCATTGTTTAGCAGTCATGGTAGCAATTAGGGGTGTGGTTACCCTATTTGAAATGTGGCAACCAACACCAATCTTGGACATTTACATTCTTGGTTTGGCCTTGTCGTCAGGGCGGCCAACCACCGTCTAAATCTGGCATCTGCTTGTGTCCAGTGGTGGCATGGGGGGGGGGTGTAGAGAGGCTGAACAACACCAGGTGACACCATTGGAAGGTGAGGTGACACCGGCCTTAGTAACGCCACAGATTCTGTCTATTTCACTCACTGTCAAAGGAACATACTTTTTTAAAAAACTAGAGGATCTCCATTTAGTTCCTGCTTATCATATACAGCACTCAAATAATATATTAATTTCCCCCTTCATACACAACCAAATTTTGGAATATTACCCATGTACATATGGCAGCTAAATGTTTGATAGCTATGGTGAATTTCCATCTTCTTCTATATCTCTGTCTTCTAGCTGGCCATGGGAATGATCCTCTGGATTGTTGATTAGAATTTGAAAGAAGAGTATGGTTAGTTGTAAGAAGTGGCATAACCATTATCCCTTCAGTTCATGGCTGGATGTTCTCCAAGGTTCTCTAGTATACTTATGCTTACACTTACACACACACACACACACACACACACCGAGTCACTGGATAAGTAAATGCCAGAGCACCAATTCATATTTTGCTGATTTTCCCCCCATTTAGCTACATAAGTTTTTTTTTTTAATGATTTTGTTCTTGCTATGGTCAAATTAATTCCCTCTAAAGGTGTTGTTCATTTTAAAATATAGTGAGTGAACCAAAAATAAATTGAGTAATGAGGGATATGTAATGATGATGATGATGATGATGATTTGTTGTTATTTGTAGGTAGTGGGTAATTCTGTTTTGTGTTTTCTATATTGTATGAGAAATGGATAAAACAATTACAGAATTTTCTGAACTAAGAACTTTTACATTTTAGTGTCTGTGCTTAATTTTTAGTAGTATTTAATCAAGTTATTCAGCAGTTCATTAATTTTTCTTGTATCAGACTCTTTCACCCAATCAATGGCTTTAAAAAATTCAGTAAGTATTTCCACATTGTTGTTTTTTAAATGAAAAATAATGACACCAAATATATATTCATTTAAGTAAATGAATAGAATGTAATTGTTGAATGAATTACTAAACTGAGAAAAGCAATAGGACTATATGGGCAAGAATCATATATGCAGTGCTTTGGGTAGTGGAGGGGTTGGTTTGTTTTTCTTACAACTCCCACTGTTGAGGAAGACATCTCTCTCTCTCATATATATATATATATATATATATATATATATATATAGTCTTTTTGCCACAGTACCAGATGAGAAACTTTTTACACAGCATTTGTTGTGTGCACATTTAATTTCTTTGGGTCACTGCCATAATGTAAAAGATTCAGAAATATAGTGAATTAAAATTCATTTACTATTTATATGTATAATGTGATGGAGATAGTTGTGTATTCAAAGAGATAGACATGTTGGTATGTTTTAGCATAAATAGGCATAAAAGAATGCAGTAGCACCTTTCATAGTAACTGGTTTATTCTACCATAATCTTTAATGGACTCCAACCTGCTTCATTGGACACAGAGAAAATGGGTGAATTCTGCCAATCTGGCATCCTATTAATGTAAAACTGATAAAAGAATTTCTATCACAAAATGGAAAGCTCTCATGACATATTTCTGAGCCAATAAATCTTTGGAAAATAGTCAAACTCTCATCTTCGTAAATATACCCGTCCTATCACACCAGCATATTACGTATTTGGATTAAGTGGTTTCAGGGTTTAAAATCAAGGTTGGGGGAGAAATCCCATCCCCAATAGATCCTATGTAACAATTAGTTCCCCCTATGTTTTGGCTCCCATGGCCTGAAACATATTTTTCAGAATATTTTCTAAGGACATAAATTGAGCCACTGAAAAAATGCCTCTCAGTTTCTTAAATATCCCCACTCTCCAAGAAAATTATTATCAGTTAAAAGGTAAAAGGAGAACTGTGGTTTGATACATCCCATTATCAGTCCTGCTGTGGTGATTAGAATGGAATGATCTAGAGTGAGGGTAGGCAACTGTGGCATATCTGGGAGTTAATTTTTTGCCCCTGCAACCCTCCACAAGAAGCACTAGCAACCAAAGCCCCCCCCCATTTTTTTTAAATGTCTCTGGATGGAGCTGGAAGTCCAGTTCTGTTTTTGAAAAACTGATATTAAAAACGAAGAAGCCAAACTGAGTATCTTCCAACTGCCCGGATTTGGCAGAAATGGTCCAAATTAATGTTCTGTTATCCAGTTTTTCAGTTGTTTATAAAATGTCGCACTGTGTCTCTTCTCCTCCCACTTGTACCCCTTGACTCAGTTTACTGCAGTTACTGTGAACTCAGCTTAATGTGTAAAAGTAGCTATCACTCAACTCAGCAGGAGGAAGAGGAGAGGAAGGGGTTGAATCTTGCCCTTCTAGAAGGCTCAGGCAAAAGCAAACTGCTCTAGCCTCTCCTAGCTTGTGCGTTCTTTCCTATTAATAATTTTAGCTATCTTGATGTCCATCAGATATAGCTCAACCACATATATCCTGGTTTCCATCTATGAAATGTTGGAGGGCATGAATCTATGCAAAGAGGACCTGCAACCCTACAACATGCTTCTGGAGGCTTCCAGGAGTGGCAGTTCACCTTCAAAGGTGGTCTGGGGATTCAGGACTGGCTAAAGGCCTCAAAAGCAGTGCTGGGGGCTTACAAGAAGCTCCAGGGCCACACTTGGACCACACCTGAGACCCTTTCACATCACACAATTATAGCATTATTATTCTACTTTAACTGCCATGCCAACATCTTATGGAATGCTGAGTTTTGAAGTTTGGTGAGGCACCAGAGCTCTCTGGTTGAGAATTCTAAATGTTCCTCCCTGAACTGCAAATCCCATGATTATATAAGATGCAGCCATGGTAGTTAAAGTGGAATCACAGAGCTGTAATTATGTGATGTCAAAGGGCACCTGGCCTAGGCAACAAATAGCAGAGAAGGTTGGCAAACGGGAATATCAATTAGGACTAAAAGTGTTATGATGGGAGCTGTTTTATTATGGATTGAGTTTTGTATTCAGCAAGAACATTCATGTGTTCAAGTGCATTACACAGGCAGGCTGGGCTGGATGGATGATCCCTGACTGACAAAGGCTTTGCTCACTTAGGAGAGAAGGAATTGCTCGGTTGGTCATGTGAAACATTTTGTCAGCTAGGGAGGCCAGTTTGACCTGAGCTGTAAAAGAATTTGAGGGATTGATAAAGCTTGTCTCTCCTCCAAAGCCTGGTTTAGGAGAATTCTTCTGGCATCTCATAAGAGATTGAATTTGATTTCTTGGATTCCACCCCCTCCCCATTATTCAAACAATATGTGAAGACTTCCATCATGAACAGTCAGCCTTCCCAATCTTATTACCCATTTTCTTCATGAAAGGTAACCTGAATCTTTGTGTTTTCAAAAACAGGGCTTCATCCACAGGGCTTAATGGACAGTGGTAGAAAAGGAGGAAATTGTGGGTAATACTGCCTCCAAATGTGTATATTTCAGCTGTTGCATACTTTTTCACCTGGTAAACTCATTAAAAAAATGCACTGTGGAGATCTTGGATAGTTTCCTCCTGTCATGTTCACATTTTATGCAGAAAAATTAGTTTGAGAATAGATTATTGTGAGTGTTTTCTCTTGCAGGTGAGAGGACTAGATGATTAGGGGCAATTTCACACTACAGAATTATGGTTGGAATCCTGTAAGGTCTTTATATTTATGTAGGCACTATAGTAACCATGGTATGCACTGAATCCCTACTTACTGGGCACCGCTTGCTGCAATCAATGAGGTTCTGTTCCCCTGTCACTCAGGAAGCACCTGGCAGCCTTCCTCACCCCCTCTTGCAATGATCCCCGTTGTGACAGGCAGAAACAGGTTCCCTATCACAATTCCCCCTCATGCCAGAGATAGCTTATGAGTGGACGGGTGGGCAGTAGCCAGCTGCTTCCCAAGTGACACGGAAATGGACCCTAATCAATTGTGGTGACTGCTCCCAGTAAGTGGAGATTGGGGATCTTTCATGACTCCTACATAGCCTTAAATTATGGGCTACATATGGATCATGAATACATCACAGTCATGAGTACATAACTCCAGCAGTTTTTACGGTTAAGCATTTGTAACTGTTACACAGGTTTCTGGCCTATGACACTACAATTCCACTTTAACTGCCAGGGTTACATCCCATAGAATCCTGGGATTGGCAATTTAGGGAGGGGCATTTAGAATTCTCAGCCAAAGCAACAGACCCCAGGATTCCATAGGATGCAACCAAAGCAGTTAAAATGGGGTCATAGAGCTATCATTGTGTAGTGTGAAAGGTGTCCCAGAAGTGAAGTCAATGTGCACAGAAGACTGAGTCCCTCAGCCCAATTTCCAGATGAAATTGCTTAGAATAAGCATATGGAAAATGTGGCCCTTAGCATCCCCCTTTTTTGGCCCCAAATGTCTCCCCATGCCTCTTCACAGCAAACAGAAGTTTTCTAGTTGACTTCCTGCTTTTTAAAGGCCTCCCTAAGACCTAAACTGGCCCATGAGGAGCCAAAAATGTAATGAAATTGTCCCAATGCTCCCTGGGCCTTAAAAAAAAAAATCATGGTGATATTTTTGGGAGGACAGAGAGTATAGAGGGGTTGTGACATTCCAGTGTCTATAGGGGTCCAATGTGGCCCACCAACCCACAGCAGCTACCCACCTTTTGCTTACATAAACCAAAGACTGAGAGACTAACAGCACAATAAAATTTCCAGACAGTTTGAATAAAAACTACCAGCCAGGAGGGACCAATAAGGAAAGTTGCTGGTGCTCATACGACATGAGTGTGCCTGTCAGTTTTCAACAAGTCATTATGCAACAGCTTGCAAAAAATGAAGCGAGTTGGCAGTAGAAGAGACCAGTCTCACTCTGAGGCCTTCTTTGGACACAAAACCAGCAACAAACAGAAGCCTGTGGGTGCATCACTTCAGAGCCCCCATCTTCTAACATACATCACTTCAGAGCCCCCATCTTTTCTCAGTTGAAAACCAGGATACATGGCCAAGCAACATCAGAGTATGATCAAGGTGGGAAAAATTAGGGATGACAGAGAACACACAAACTAGGGGAATGTGAAGCATTCAGAAATCTTTGCCTGAGTCTGCAAGGAAGGGCAAGATTTCATCCCTCCTCTCTTCTAACTGATGAGTTAATTGAGCACAGACTACTTTTGTACTTTGAACTCAGTTTGCAGCAAATGAAGTAAGTTGGCTACAAAGGAGGAGACAGGGGGCTGCTTTACACGGCAGATTTATTGCGGCAACTTGCACTTTAATTCTTTACCACAGCTGTGCCAGTCAAGATTTTTTTTCTAATTATGCCACTTTTTCATTCAGACTTGAAAAAGGGGGGGGGGCTCCCAAGCAGAGGCAGGCTTTATGGGGAAGGGCATAGACCTTCCTTTGAAGCCCTGCATTTTCAAGCTAAAGAAAGACTCACAGACTGCCAAAATAGCAGGGGGGAAGATCAAAGAAGTAGCTCTGTCTCCGTCTCTCTCTAAATCTGCCTGTAAATGAACTCAGTCACTGCCCGAAGCAGAGGGACAGCAATCTCTCTGCTGAAAGACTTTGCTGCCATGCCGAGGATCCTAAGGTGAACCTATCACAAGTTTTTTCAGCACAATTTGTTTAGTCAGGGTTCACAGACTTGCAAAATAGCAGAGGATTTTTGACTCTCCCTCCCTCAGTCCCCCTCCCTCCCCCCTTTCTCTCCCTCGCTTGCTCTCTCTCTCGCTCGCTCTCTCTCCCTCCCCCAAGCAGACTGAAAGGTCTTGGGAATCCTTTTTCTTGGCAGACTTGCAAAATAGCAGAGAGAATTTTTCAAAGTTTCCTGAACACTACTGAACTCAGTCCCCCTCTTTTAAGCCCACCCCTTGCATCAGAGCAACCAATCACAATGCAGATCTGCTGCAACCCTTAACGGAATGGTAGTTTACACTGCCAATAAAGTGCTACATTGCAAATATACCTGCAAAAGTAGCGACATCCCTAGCCATGCTATATTTGGGTGTTTTACCTTCCCCCCTTCTGAATGAGGTGATGCTGTGCTGCTATCCGTGTGAATTATGAGCTATCTTACCGGTATATTTAGAGGAATATTTGCCCGTGTAAACAACCCCAGGGAGAAGAAAAGAGAAACTGAAACATTTTAAAAGCAACTGAGAAAATGTGATGACAGAGGATTAATCAGGGTTGGTCCTGACAAACTGGGACAGTTGGAGGGGGGTATGTTCTAATCCTTTATTTTACTGTGATCTGGCCTGTCAGCATTTTAATGACTATGCTTGATACATGAAATATTATTGAAAAACAACATATGGTAAGTAACTTGACAGCTTATGAATTATTGCTGAATTTTAAGTATTTAGAAAGAACTGAAAAATTATATTAAATTCAAACGTTCTGAGTCTGAAATCCCCTCTGTGTGCTGGGGCTTGTTCACCTCTAGTTTTCCAGTAAAACTGATTACATCCCCAATGAAATTAATTGTGGGGTATTAAAATGCCCCATGTCAAAAGGAGAGTTTGTGTGTGAAAAGTACTTCCACTCAGTTTCCTGGAGTCAAAAAACACAAGGTGGAAAAAAGGTAAAATATAGTGGGACCTTGGTATCTGACGGGATTTGATTCCAGGACCCCCTGTCCTGTGGAGACCAAAATCCGTGGACACTCAAGTCCCATTATGTACAATGGTGTAGTAAAATGGTGTCCTTGTATAAAATGGCAAAATCGAAGTTTGCTTGTTGGAATATTCCTTTCTTTCTTTCTTTCTTTTAATATTTTCAAGCCATGAATGTTGAGTCCATGGATGCAGAATCCGTGGATATAGAGGGCCAACTGTAAGACCAGGTTACATAAAATGAACATACACTGACTGTGCAATGTGTATCTTATTTCTTGACCCTTTGAATTCAAGTGTCCCACAAGGGAAGAAATTTCAATTTGTCCCAATGGGGGACTGATCTGTTGAGCAACAGAAAACATCACATCTGCTTGATTGCATCTTGAGACACTGAGAAACAACATGGGGTGGGGTGTTTTTTTTGTTTTTTTGTTTTGTTTTTTTTTTGGTCCCAATAATTTACATTGACTAGGACAAAAAAAAAGTACCCAAAGGGCAAAATCCAATTAAATTGTTGGAACATTTTTGTCCCAGCTGGCTATTGTTTGTAAAGGCGAAAAACTGTATGTGACAAGGAGCTGATAGTTGAGGGTATATACCTCTAGGTGACAATGTTGTAGAACGCCTCAGATATAAGTCTAGTTCTGTATAGATTCCACAATGAACAAGCCTTGCATCATTTGCATGACATGTTCCACTTCAGTACACAAGAGTTCAGTGATATGCTCCATTCACACTGCACAAGTTTAGTGCTATATTCCAGTTCAACTGCCATGACAACATCTTATAGAATCCCAGGGTCTGTAGTTTAGTGAGACACTAGAGTTCTGTGGCTGAGAATTCAAAATACCTCTCCCTAAATTGCAAATCACAGGATTCCATGGGATTGCCATGGCAGTTAAAGTGGAATAGGGCTCTAAATTTGGGTAGTGTGAATTAGCCTTGATTTCTTTACAGATGCACATCTGTCCATAAGCTGCTTGCATTTCTCCTCCACCAAAACAACCACATATGGGTTCATAACGCTTAAAGATTGATTTTATAAAATGGTGATGTTTTAATCATTTTATGTGTTAAAAATACTCTTCCTTGAGGTTCACACAGGTTCCCAAGGAAGATGATGCTGAGTAGCTACATAAAACAACAATCTGATTGGCATCCGTCATCTATCTCACAAGAGAAATTACATGCATAATGAGCTACTAGAATAGACCATTTCAAGTTGAGATGTGTTTGGTTTGAAAACAGAGGCCCCATTTACACGGCAAAATATTCCCTTGAATAAATTGCTAAGATTCCTAATTGTTCCCATACATCACACCACAGTATCACCTCATTCAGAAGTGGGGGGGGAGCTCAAAAACTCAAAAGTAGCATGATAGAGGATTTCACTACTTTTCCAGACTTTTTTGAAAAGTAGTGCAACTTAGCGCATTTTCGATTGCGTGAACTACCATTTCCCTAAGGGCTATGTGAACTACCAGCAATCTTTCTGAAACAAGAACAGCAGAGTTTTGCCGTGATTGGTTGAACTCACCAGGGAGGGGTTTGGACTGACCAGGAGGGGATAGAGGAGCCTCATTCATCCACTGTTGTTTCCAGCCACGGAAAAGACCGAGTGAGTGCTATACCCATCCCAATCACCCAGCTTTCTGCCTCCTGGTTTCCTTGGCTGCTCCATCTCTCTGTGTGTGTCTTTGTTCCCTCGCCCTGCTGAGATCCCATTTTAAGTGTGTCAGAAGAGAGGGGGGAGAGTGGGTGAGGGGAAGGGTGCTTGACAGGCTGACACTCCCTGCTAAAGGAATAAAAATTAGCAGGCATTCCTCTGGTAATCAAAGGAGGGAAAAGTGCCAGCTCTCTCTTTCCCTCCCTCCCTCACAGCTCCTTGGCATCTTCCTGCTTGGCTGCTGCCAGCTGAAGACTCCCCAGTTAGCCTTTTCCCGTCTCTCTGTGTGTGTTCCTTCGTTCCCTTGCCCTGCTGAGGCATTTCTGTGTGTGAGAAGAGAGAGAGGGGGGAAGAGTGAGTGAGGAGAAGGGGGCTCGACAGGCTGACACTCCCTGCTAAAGGAATAAAAAATAGCAGGGAAAAGTGCTAGCACTTTCTCTCTTTCCTTCCGTCCCTTGCAGCTCCTCGGCATCTTCTCCCAGATGTGCTTGGGAGGCCACGCCCCCCACCTCAGTCTGTGTGTGCATTACGAAGAGGAAGACTAAACCAAATGGCCAATTTAGCAGTATATCATGTGAACTATGCAGCACTGGTGCAAAACTGCGATAAAGCACAAGTTACTGCAATAAAAACTGCTGTGTAACTGAGCCCAGAAAGAACTGATTTGACTTTTTTATTTTCCTGCAAGGTTGATTAGTGATCCTATCTAGAAAATCAAGTAAAATGACGTTTCACCAAAAACTAAAATAGGTTTGATGAAACCAAAGCAGAACATAAAACAGGAAGTAGTCAGTAATCAAGCAAAAATACAATGTCAATGAACAGAACGTTTTCAGCATCTATATTCCATGGGATTATCATGGCAGTTAAAGTGGAATAGGCCTCTAAATTTGGGTAGTGTGAATTAGCCTTGATTTCTTTACAGAAATCTGTAATTTGTTTATAACCACACTAGTTTGTAAATGTTTGGGAAGCAAGTAATACTAGTGGTGGCGCAGTGGTTAAATGCCAGTACTGCAAGCCACAATGTTGCAAGTTCAATTCCAGCGGGCTCCAAGGTTCACTCAGCCTTCCATCCTTTCGTAAATTGAGTACCCAGCTTGTGGGGGCAATTAGCTAACACACATTGGAAACTGTTTAATGCAGTGTAGTTGTGTAAATAGCTATTGCTTAAAACAATTTGTAAGCTGCTCTGATAGCTTTGTGGCTGAAGAGCGGGGTATAACTAACTAACTAACTAACTAAATAAATAAATGCCAGATGTGTGTGTTTTTATTGATAACGTGGGGTGAGGAGAGAGGGAGAGTCTAGTATAAAAGAATTCTAATTTTCAAATAGCCTTACTATATATTGATATAATTTCTTTCATACATGTAAGGTAGGAAATATCAAAATATTTTGATGTTTAGACACAAAGCCTCAAAAGCCCACACAGTAAATTCAAATAAATGAAGCCTTTAAATAGCTGATATTCAGCTCCTGTTTGGAAAATGGTGTTTTAGAATATTTTATTGGAATGGATTGAAATGGATGGAACAATTTAATGGTCTGACCTATTGACCATGCCAATGTTGCTACAATATTGGTGTTAAGGACTTAAGATCCTATGCATTTTCAGGAGCACAATGCCACTTAAAAATTAAGAGTTGTGTATTGGGTTTGAAGCAAGTTCAGAACTGAACTAAGTAGTCCCATTTGGTTCAATTTTAATCAGTTCTGAAGTGAATATATCCAGTAAAAAAATGGCTAAGACCCTGCATCAGGAAATGTAGCTGCAGAGACAAGGCTTGGTCCATTTAGATATGTATCTCAATGTTACTCCCCCAAAACCTTTAAGCTGTAACATGGTTAGTTCCATGTAGCTAGAAAGCAGGACAATGAGCAGGGACATACAGCTCTTTTCCTGTGGAGCCCTGCAGATGCCTGTAGCAGCACATCCAGCTCAAGAAAAAGAGCTGGCTATGTATTATTTTATTTTATTTTATTTTATTATTTATTTATACCCCGCTCTTCAGCCACAAGGCTATCAGAGCAGCTTACAAATTGTTTTAAGCAATAGCAATTTACACATCTACACTGCATTAAGCAGTTTCCAATGTGTGTTAGCTAATTGCCCCCACAAGCTGGGTACTCATTTTACTGACCTATGAAAGGACAGAAGGCTGAGTGAACCTTGGAGCCCTCTGGAATTGAACTTGCAACGTGGTGGCTTGTAGTTCTGGAGTTTAACCACTGCGCCACCAGGGCTCCTTATATGTCTCCTCTCATCCCCCAGCTCTCCAGCAATATGAAAAAGGTTGTATTGGCAGTAGGATGGGGCTGCATTGCTTAAAAAGTAGGTTTTGGGATAACCTTTGGTCATTGTGAATTGTGATGACAGGAGTCAGACTTATGTCATCTTAATTCATGAAGACTATAGGAGAAATAGCTTACCCTTTTGTTGTTGCTGTTGGCAGCAAAACTGATTTCATCATCTGTTTCTGGTATTCATTGTTTTCCAGAATGCCTTGGACACTTTGGGATGGAATGGTGGCCATGGGGAGAGGAGACTCATAATATCCTGGGATGATTAAAAGTCCATGGCATTCTGGAAAAATAAAATTGTGGTTATCAGAAGGAGAAGCTAAAATACAACATGCCAGGACCCTGCATTTAGACAGATTAGTGAGGAAAAGCGACATATACTTTTTACTAAATCCGGGGTTAGCATAAGGTGTCATTACTGGTAGCTGGGCAAAGCATAAGGCTCTTTTCTTCTATCCTGACTTTTCTGTTTCTTGAGGATGTAGCATGCCTTCTAGCTGCCAACAGCCCTCCACTTCTTTTTGTAGCCCCTGATCATCCCCATATGGTTTTTCTTTCAAACACCGCAGAAATCCGCCAACAAACTCCAAATTCCTTGTGATCTAAAGGTTTTTAGATGGCAGATGACAAGAAAACAAGAGAGAGCACTGCTTCCACTTCCTTGTTTTGCAGGCACAAGTGTTACCCAAAATGCTTCTTGGAAAATTCCAAGAAAATATTGAGTTTCTAATATGTTGGGGAAATTAGCAGCAACTCGACTTAGCTATGCAAAAGAGGGGGTAACAATGGAATCTTTTTAAACCAATTATACCAGTACTAGTCTGGATGGAATACATAGTACACATTTAAAATTAAGTATGTTTTTTTTTTATTAATGAGTTCAAAAATAACACCAAACACACACACATTCATCCAGAAGAAGCATTCACTCAAGGCTATAGAAAGAAACAGTAGGAAAACTTGGATAGGGGGTAGCAAGAGGATCTTGAGGTGGTACAGAGCTGTCATGTACTCAATCTGGCAGAGTGTATGGAGGAAACTGCATGTGGCAGCACATAGCAACAGAGTGTCCCCCTGTGACTGGATGTACGCAAATGAGGCATGCTTTGGAGGGTCTTTTATACCTCCAAATACACCTGAGGGGATTGGTTGCTTCATGGGTTGAAACAATGGATTCCATGAGCCTTCATGGATTGCACAATGAGTTTCCTGGTCTTGACAAAAGGTGAGGGAGATGCTAAATGTGTTTCTTAATGTCCACTGATTGGATTTTAACAGCTTTGAGCAACTTCTTTTAGGTTGGGAGCTGAGGAGAGGAAATTTCACAATCAGCAAGCACAAAAGGGTTTCTCCATCCATTAATCTCCCATTTATGTGGAATGTGTCTCTTTTGGCTTCTCAGTCTCAGGCCTTCCTTTCCAGGAAAAAACCAGAAATGACCTTTTCTGAGACCATCCTGTCTTTTTCCTTGTAAAAGGTCACAATAATGAACCAAGCCTGGCCAGTTTCTGAGGCCTATAGCCAATGCTAATATTCCAGAAGTGGGGTGCATTAGAATTAGGGTGCTAGCTTTGCTTACACAAGTGGATAGGAGCTGGTTGCCAAGGAAAGTGAGAGAATTAAGTCCTGAGTGTGAGAGCTTCCTCCTTAGCGACCTTGTTCATAATTAATACTACTCCTGCTTCACCTTTGAAGGAGCCATTGAGTACAAAACACGAGCAGCCGTGGCTGAGAATCTCCCTTTCTTCCTGGAGATAAGGTGTAAGCACAGGAGTTGCTACAAAATATCTCCGTTAAGGAAGTAGATGTGTTTGTGGGCATGACTTCTTTAATCGAAATTTGGTTCCAAAGGCAGAAATAATGTGGAAAGGATAAGGATAAGTTCCTACTCCACAAAAAAGAAGACCACTTTAAAACACACAAGACATATACATACATACAAACAAACAATATCATACCCTCCAACATTTCACAGATGATAACTGGGACATATGAAGCCAAGAAAAGGAGTTCACATCATAGTTCGAGTTCAGGTACTCATTTGAGTTCTTCAGCTAGGACTAATCATTTAGGAGCCACCTTGCCTAAGCACAATAGTGAGCTACTTAAGGCTCCAGAGTGAATAAAGGAGAAGCAATATTATTCCAGCATGTCTCTAACTTTCCATACCCTTCACCATTTCACATATCAAAATTGGGACATGTGAGACCAAACAATGGCTGCATCTGTCATCTGTACTGCAGAAATAATCCTGTTTGACACCACTTTAACTGCTGTGGCTCAATGCTATGTTATCCTGGGATTTCTAGTTTGTTGTGGCACCAGAGCTCTCTGACAGAGAAGATTCAATATCTCACAAGACTAAAAATCCCAGAATTCCATAGCACTGAGCCATGGCAATTAAAGCAGTGTCAAACTGGATTATTTCTGCAGTGTAGATGCAGCCAATATCACCATACTGTCAAGACGGCAACAGTTATTCATGAGGAAGAGCACACAAGCTAGAAGTGGCTGCAGCAATTTGCTTTTGCCTTGTGGGAAGGGCAAGATTCTATCCCTTTCTCTCCTCTCCCACTGTAGAGTTAATTTAGTGCAAACCACTTTCATACTTTGCACTCAGTTTGCAGCAACTGAAGTAAGCTGAGGACCAAGAGGGGAAGTGAGAGGAGGAGAGAGAAACTGGGACATTTTTAAAGCAGCTGAAAAAAATGGGACAATAGAGAATTAACTGTGACTATCACTGCCAAATTGGGACAATTGAAGGCAGGGCAATATAAACCACCAGGTCTGGTAAGCCTTGCATTAGTAAACAAACAAACAAAATTTTTGAACCTTCTAGAGACCACCTGAAGTATCTTCTGAAGTGCATCCAGAGCTTACTTTTTCTTTCACTAGCATCCATTTTTCTTATATTTCCATTTTAATGGCCAAAGTTAAAGATCTAGTCTTTTTTTTAAAAAAATACCAAGGGACCTTGTGAGGTAGGCTTTTCTACCATCCCCTTTTTGGTTATGCCTTTTCACGCACACTTAGTAAGGGATTCTGGAGGCAGCTGCTGCTTACCTTGCCTGTTGAATACAGGCACGCACTGTTGCAGTAGGGTTGATTAGTGTAGAATCCCACTCTTTCTCAGCTCAAGCTTCATTGTGTGGCTTCCTATGGACATGCTGATGCAACCCAACACCAAAAGTCTGTGTTTTTCCAACCCCCCCCCCATTCACCATCCACCCAGTGCCAAGACTGCTAAATAACTCCCAGCTAGATAGAGGATGAGGAAGAAGGGAGTTGGGGAGGCACAAACAGACAGTGGAAAAAATGAGCTTCTTTGCCAGAATCTTTGATAAGTGAAGTACGGTTGTACTTCCACATTGTTGCCATTCAATTCTGCCCAGAAATGGAAAAGCTGCCATGAGACTACTTTCACACCAAGCCTTGCCTTGTGTGAAGCCATTTAGATAAGCAGTCACAATAAGAAAGCAGGAAAAAGAAGTTAAACAAGGTAGTGGGGGAAAATATTTCCTGCTCTCCTTTGAATGTCATAGCACTTCCTGGCTGATCAGCTCTCTGGCTTTATGATCCACTATCTGTCCACAAATAATCATAAAGTTCCAGGCCCAGCTGCCTCTTTACTTTCTGCCATGGAATGTACTCCTCCTCCAAGTAAGCAACTAATTAATTGTATGTATGTATTTAATGTTAGTGCTGGCCTAATTACCCTAAAGGCACCAAACCCCTTTTGATCTTAGAAGCTAAGGAGTTGGCTCTCTTAGTACTTGGATGGGACACTGTCAATGAGTATCAGGTGCTGTGGGCTATAATTTAGAACTGGCAAAGCCACCTCTGAGTATTCCTTGCCTAGGAAAACCCTATGAAATTCATGGGGTCACCCAAGTCAATAGGCAAGTTGAAGGCACATGCACACACATTTAATGCTAATTTAGCTGAAAATTAATGTGATGAGTTGAATCCTCAATTGTAAATAATAGCCAATAAAATACAAATAAATGCAATGGAATAAAAATCAATTGCTAAATTAAGTACTGTACTTGGCCAACCTGAAAAGTGGCAACAAACTGTGCTGTAGTTGCCCATCCCTGTTTGTTTGTTTTTTAGATACAAATATTTACAAATGTTTATTTTTAAAATTATGAATCTTTCTGAAATGCCTTTGCATAATGAAATGTTCTTACCATTGGCAATTGCACATAGGCTTCATTTATAATATTTATAATTGGAATGTTTCTCTTATAACCCAGGTAATTTGCAATGGCAATTGTTATAACATGGCATTTGCATATTCATGCAAAATTGTGTTTCAAAACATTGCTGTGGAAACTGTTACTGTTTTCAAAACATTTTCTCATTGTCTAGAGCTGAAACAATAGGTGCTTGAGTAGAGTTAATGATTATGAATACATATGGGAATATAGCCATGTCATATTCTCTGACAGTCTGTCAATGATGTGTCCTTGAAACCCCTTGAAGGCTGATATGTTTGCAGCAGAACACTCACATATGGTACTAATATCCAATACAGTGGTAGAATAATTCATTTGAGCTGCTTGGTCTGTTACAGTATTAGGCAACTGTCAGTTAATGCTCAAATGTATTTCTCTTGCAAAGAGGATTCTTTCCTAACCTAATATGGAAATCCCTGGCCTTTCCTGGTGGTCTCCCATCCAAGTACTAAGAAGCCCCAAGCTGTTTTGCTTCTGAAATCAGACAGAACCAAGTATGGTGTGTTCAGTGTATTATTGTAGATTTCTTAATTTCACCTCTGTTTGGGAACCTAATCTGATCTCTTCTGAATCAACAAAATTAGGCTGTTTTCTATAGCACCAGAAGAGAATTTGATTTGAATTGAATACTAGAATATTTCTGTTCATTTCAGTTCTCAGTACCTCTCTCCATGGTTGGCAAATTTTGCCTCTGGTAGCATTAGAACTGCATTTAAAAGTTCATTCTCAGGCAAAACCTCTAAGACAGGGATGGGGGACCTCTGATCCACCACAATTTTTTTACTGCAACTCCCATCAACCCCAGCTGATCATGAATGGAACTTACTTGGAGGGCCAGAGGACCACCTTTGTTTTAAGGAACTGCAAAGAAAGCCAAAAGTGTTTGGGTAATTCTAGTGAAATTTCTTAATGATTTGGGGGAGAGGGGTTACAACCTTAGCTGTTTTTATTTTTATGGCAGCAAAACAAACTCTACAATACAACAGTAGTTGGTCCTGGGAAAGATTTTTTTAATTGATTCACCCTTTTCAACACAGAGTTACTTCAAAACTAATGACATATAACATACAGGATGGAGATTTTTAGGGACTACAACTGTTGAATTGGCAAATCCAGGGCCTATCTACACTGCAGATATATAGCAGTTTGACACCACTTTATCCATGATAGTTCTATCCTATGGAATCCTGGTTTTTGTAGTTTTGTGAGGTATTTAGCTTTTTCTATCAGAGCACTCTGGTGCCTCACCAACTACAAATACCAGGATTCCATAGAACAGAATTGTGGTGAATAAAGGGGTGTCAAACCACTATTATTTCTACAGTATAGACAGGACCAGATCTCATGTTAAATTCTTTAGAATACTCCAGCGGTCATTAACAGCTTACTCTAAAACATCCTGCACCATCCTCAACAGAATCAAGGACTTCACTGTATTTACAAGCCCTATTTTTCATTACAGAGATCATTTGTTCCCACTGGGAGTCATACATTCGTAATATAATTCATTAAGACATGTTAACTAATTGTCTTCTTTCTCCTGCAGTTAATTAAACCAAATTAAGTTAATTATGCTTTTTTCTTCCAGACTTCTCTTCAGCCTAATCTAAATGGAAGAATGCAAGTATTTAGTTTTTTAAAATAAAAATATTAGTAAGAAGAAATGGGAACATGACCTGGAACAGAATGAAAAACACTAGTATTATAGAATGAAATCATTTCAAAGTCATAATTAAATGCTGACACTTTAGCTCTAATTTATTGGAGGAGGAGGAAATCCCTCCTGAAGTTTTCGAGAACATTGATTTTAGGAAAGGATTCTGCCATGCTGAAAAGGCAGTCTCAGAGGGAGATACACTGAATTGAATGCCTTGAGTGGAATGGCCTATAAATGTAAGTGTATATGGGGAAAACAAATGAACTGGACCTCTTTGACTGTTCCATCTGAATGTCCAAAATCCCAGAGAGGGTTGGGTGTCTACATGCAAAATAGCACAACGTTCCTGCATTTTATAATTGTGCTAAAGAAGGAATTAAAATAGGTGCAGCTTGTCACACAATCAATACCTGGTAAAAACCCCTCTTCTTCATAGCCAATAAAGGTTATCAAGGAGCACTGTATCCTAAACCTCGCCACCATAATTGTTTCTCTGTCTGTCTGTCTGTCTAGTATTTTAACGAATGTCCCAAGGGACCCAATTCCCTCTGTGATGTGGTGGCCCATTCCTTTCATAATGGGAAAAAATTAACCCCACCATGGCAACTAGGAAAGCAACATGGTGTGAAGGCAGCTCCCTTAAGGGCAGGAGAAATCTGCTGCTCCCCTTTTTTCTCCAACTATTAGAAGTGGAAAGGTACTGCCAGCATTTTCCACCAACTAGAGATCCAGGGGGCAAGCACCATTTTCTGCAAAGAATCATGGAATTGGAAGACAATGGACTGAATTTTTTTTCTTGCCTCACACTCTACCTTGCTGCCTGTTAATATGTAACTCCTTCCCCCTGCACACTTTCCCACACCTGCCTTATATTATTATTGAAGGAAGCTAATAGAGAAAGACACAGGCCTTACCTACATGGACTAAATGCCCTATCTTTCCCCATCTCAGAGTCTTGCAGTCCATATGACCTAGGGCATGTGCTCTGTTCTACCCCTGGGCAGTCCTCACCACTCACAGGGCAGATATGGGGCTGAGACAGCGGGAAGGCAGAGTAGGTCCGATAAATAGGAAAATACCCAGTTTACACTGCTACCACCACCAAAAACTGGATTGCACCCCACATGTCTGGAAGAGCCAAACCGGCATGCCAACCCTCGCTGCTTCTGCTTTCTCCCTGGCTCTTCTGGGAGGCAGGAAGGAGTTCCTCAGCATGTGATAAAGGTTGGTCACATGGAGGGGGCTTTCAGTCACATGTTACAGGACCCTGTCCTGTCTTCCGAATTAGCAAAGAAAATGACTACAGTGGTGGCTGCAGGGATGGGCCAGCATGCCTGTTTGGACTCCGACCCATTCTGTGCAGGTAATGGGGGGAAGAATGAGCCAGCTCTGCAGCCAGGATATGCCAGCAGGGGACCAGAATATCCTGGTTCATGTAGACAGGCCCTTAGTCTATGGCTGCACCTGCAGTGCAGAAATAATCTAGTTTGACCCTGCTTTAACTACCATGGCTCAATGCTATGGAATTCTGGAATGTGTAGTTTTATGAGAAATGTAGTGTTCTCTGTCAGAGACCTCTGGTGCCACAACAAACTACAAATCCCATGATTCCATAGCACTGAGTCATGGCAGCTAAAGTGGTGTCAAGCTGGACTATTTTTGCAGTGCAAATGCAATTATGTTAGGTTAAATGGGCCATTAATGATAGTTTTGGTCACTGCAGAGGGAAGAATTTTCAGGCCCCTGAATGTTTTGGAGTGAGGTCAGCCCGCCTGGTCAGCATGGGAACGCTGATCTCTCCAGCAGCTCAAGGACAGTGGGCCCAGGTGCAAGGCGTCTCCCCGCTTTTGCTGTGAAATCCTACCTAACTGCTTTTCTCACACTGTGTGCTTTTATCTAGAGCCCTGCTTGGCTGTAATTCAGTTTCGGCTTTTCCAATGTTCCTGACACATGAATCCATGTCAATAAAGCAATTTATTGAACACATGTGAGCGTGTGTTCTCTGTACATCACAGTAAGCCAAAACTCCTCTTTACAACCTTTTCCTGTGAGTGGTTCTACCCGCAATGTCGGACGATGCGGAGACTGGAACTCAGATGGATAAAGATTTGGTTGCCGGCAGTGACCAGTGTGCCGCTGCCTCTGGGCTGGAGGCCGGCGCAGCGGGAGGTGTTGCAGCAGCTTCTGATGAATACAAGAGCCAGGACCGCCGAAGGGCTGGGAGATTTATTCTCCCCTCTGACCCCTTGGAGCTGGGAGCCAAGCAAGCTCAGGGGAGGGGCAGCATGCCGGTCTTCGGCATTCCAGTTCGAGAAGTCCTGGCTCCCCACTGGCCTTGGGCGGACGACCGCAGCTGAGAGGAACGTCGGTCCTGTTGGCGGGACAGGCCCCTGGGCGAGGGGGCTCGAGAGCCAGGAGTGAGGTTTTCCCTGGCAGAAGTAGGAGCTGAGGTCCTGCAGTTGAGGCAGCAAATGGGGGAAGTGCAGACGAGCCTCCTAGAACTCCTGCAAAGGATACCACTGGCCCCACCCACCCCTGGAGGGGCCCAGCCTCCCCAAGCCCAACCAGCCGCCGCTTTGGCACCCGGGGCAGGGGCCCCAGCTCTGCCTCCTGAGATCCCTGGCCTGCCGGCTCCTGGACCGGCTCCTCCTGGAGGGGCTGGGCCCATCGAGCCGCAGGAAAGACCCTGGGACCTGAAGCAACGGAATCTGAAGGTGACCTTCGACGGAGATGCAGCAAAGCTACCATACTTCCTGACCCAAGTGGTGAGTTTCATGACTCAGTGGGAAGGGGAATTTCAGACGGAAGCTGAGAAAGTGCAGTATGTGTCCAACCAACTAGAGGGAGAGGCAGCATAGTGGTTGGTGGGGCTCTATGGCATGGAAGCACCAGAACTGGGAAACTTCCAAGAGTTCTTGCTGGCCCTACGGGCCCAATTTGAAGACCCCTTGAGAGTGAGGAGAGCCCGGGCAGAGCTCAGGCAACTAAAGCAAGGCATAAAGACAGTGGGAGAGTATGCTGCTGAGTTCCGCCGCCTGGCCAGCCAAGTGCCTGAGTGGTCGGAAGATATCAAGGTGCAGTTTTTCCAAGATGGGCTGAACGCTGACATCCTAGAGTGGGCGATGTTCCAGGGGAACCCCAAAACCCTCTTGGGGTGGGTGCGGCTTGCCGGAGAAGTGGAGACGCTGAGACGGAGCGTCAAGATGGTACAGCGCCAGCAAGGGTCAGAGGGGAAGGCTACCGGGTCCACCGGGAAGAAGGGTAAGTCAGCCCGCTCAGGTGGAAGCACAACTGGAGAGTCAGAACGGTAGTGAAGGATGAGAAAGGGCTTGTGCCTGCATTGTGGGAAAGGAGGGCATCACATAGCTGAGTGCCCAGAAAGGAGCCCTCGGGAGCCAGCGGCAGCTGTCAAGCCCCAGCGGAGGGAAAGGAGATCAGTGTCGTCTAAGAACCCACTCAAGCCCAAGTCTAATGCAGCAGCTCGGGAATTGGTGACAGGCCACGCAGCGGGGGAGTCTTCAGTTGACCCAGATGATAGTGGATCCTACTCTTCTGAAACTGAGCCAGCGGGAAACGGATCCAGCCCGCCCTATTAAGCGCCCGAGGGCAGGCTAACCCCGAAGGGCACCCGGAAGCTGTGGTGAGTGGAGTGAAAGGCCCATTCTTTATTAAAGCCAGAGTAGGGGCTGAAGGGCCCACCCGAAAACTAATGATAATGATATGATTCAGGATGCACCCAAGTTGTAATGCACCCCTCTCTAGCCAGTGAACTGGATATCAGTACTATTAAGCTGGACAAGCCTGTGTGGCTGTCACAGATGGATGGGGGGATGATGAAGGGGGGCCCCGCCAGGTGAATGACCAGCCCTATACACATGAAAATGGGGAACCACCAAGAGGAACTCCAATTTGTGATTGCCCCAGGGTTAGTTCCCGCTGCAGTGGTGGGCCTAAACTGGCTAAAGTTCCACAACCCCACCATAGACTGGATGAAAGAGACAATGACTTTTGCAGACCCAGTGTGTGTGAAGGAGCACTGGGTGGGGAAAGCATCCCCAAGGGGGTCCCTCTAGAGGTTGATTCACGGAACTGCACGACTGCTTTAGTCAAAGGAGAACTGAAAGGCTTGCCAGTGGAATACAAGGTGTGGCAATATGTTTTTGAGGAGAGGGAGGGCAACATTTTGCCACCCCACAGGCCCTTTGATTGTGCCATTGAGATACTCTCTGAGACTAAACTACCCAAGCCCAGGATTTATTCCATGACCCCTGCTGAAATGGAGGCACTCCGAGAGTTTATAGACAAGAACGTAGCGCGAGGGTTCATTAGGCCCTCAACCTAACCTGTGGGGGCCCCAGTGATGTTCAGGCACATATCAGATGGGGGTCTTTGTTTAATACAAGACTATCAAGGGTTAAATGCAATTAGTGTCTCTAATCAATACCCCCTGCCCCTGATGAAGGACATATTGGCACATTTGTCCAAAGGGAAGATTTTTACTAAGTTGGACTTACGGGATGCCTATTACAGAGTGCGGATCAAGGAAGGGGAAGAATGGAAGACTGCATTCAATTGCCCTTTGGGGGCTTTCGAGTTCAAGGTCATGCCTTTTGGATTAAAAGGGGCCCCAGGGATATTTCAGAACTTAATTAATGATGTTTTGAGAGACTTTCTGTACAAAAGGGTATTGGTGTATCTGGACGATGTGTTGATTTATTCAGAGGACTATACGTCCCATGTGAAACTGGTGAAAAAGGTGCTTGCAAGGTTGGGTGAGAACCATCTGTATGCTAAAATGTCAAAGTGTGAATTCCATCAAAGCCATTTAGACTACCTGGGCTACCGCATCTCAAACAAGGGGATAGAAATGGACCCAGAAAAGGTCAAAGGGGTGTTGGCATGCGAAGCCCCTAGAACTAGGAAGCAACTGCAAAGCTTCCTGGGGTTTGCTAATTTCTACCGGTCCTTCATCCCTGACTTTGCAACGGTAGCCCTTGCTCTGACTGATTTGTTAAAGACCAAAGACGTGGTAAAAAGGGGTAAGGGGGCAGGTAAAAGGGACAAGCCTCCCCAAAAAATAGTGTGGATGGACCAGTGTCAACAGGCTTTTGATAAATTGAAATCTCTCTTCACATCAGAACCAATTCTCAAACACCCAGACCCCTCCCTACCCTTTGTAGTCCAGGTTGACGCATCTGATGTTGCGATGGGAGGAGTGCTGTTGCAGCGGGGGGAAGAGGGAGAGCTCAGGCCATGTGCCTACCTATCCAAGAAATTTAATTAAACTGAGTGGAATTGGCCTGTGTGGGAAAAAGAGGTGGGTACAATCAAACTGGCTTTAGAAACGTGGCGCCACCTGCTGGAGGGATCTCCCAAACCTTTTGAAGTTTGGACAGATCACAAGAATTTGGAAGTATTAGCCACCCCTAGATGGTTGAGCCCTAAGCAGGTCAGGTAGGCCAGTTTCTTTTACCGGTTCAACTTCACCCTGAAATTTATCCCAGGGAAAAGGAATTTCCTGGCTGATGCTTTATCCAGGCTCCCGCAACATGAGAGTAAGAGAAAAGAGGTCATTGATACTGTTTTCTCCCCCTCCCACTTGGGGCTTGCAGTCCTCATGCATAGTAAAGCAAAGCAGCAGGAATCCCAAGCCAGCCCCTCGGTGGGCCAAGGCCTGATCCGAAGACAGCCAAGGATGGTGCTCCCCCACCAGATGCTGGGCCCATTGATGCTCCGCCCGTGCCAGAGCACACTCCACAGCCCCTCCTCCCACAGGATGATGGGGGTGGGTGGCAGTCCCAACTAGCGTTAGTCCTGCCCAAGGACCCGTGGTTCTTATCCCACCCTGGGGAGGTGACCATGAGGGAGGGCCTGGCCTGGAAAGGAGACCGTCTGTATGTCCCTGAGGCCCTGAGAGCAATCATCCTCAGGCAGTGCCATGATGTCAAAAGTGCTGGGCATTTTGGGTATATCAAAACTTTGCATTTGGCCCGGAGACAGTTTTGGTGGCCAAAGATGAGGAAGGTGGTGGAGGAGTATGTGAAGGGGTGTTCCACATGTGCTATGGCAAAAGGAGGGACAGGGAAGCCGAAAGGCCTGCTCCAACCTCTGCCTACCCCAACCAAACCTTGGGAAGTCATCAGTATGGACTTTATAGTAGAGTTACCAGAAAGTAATAAAAAGACTGTTATTTTGGTGGTTACTGATCTGTTTTCTAAACTAGCACAATTTGTGGCCTGCAAGAAACTTCCAATGGCTTCCCAACCGGCCAGGTTGTTCATTCAGCACATCTACCAACTCCATGGTATTCCTGTAAATATTGTGTCTGACCGGGGGGGGCAGTTCACTTCCCAGTTTAGGAAGTCTTTCACGAACCTCCTGGGAGTGGAGCTAGGGCTCAGCAGTTCCCATCATCCCCAGAGTGACGGGAAGACCGAATGCATTAATCACATTCTTGAGCAATACTTGAGGTGCGATGTGAATTTCCAACAATCTGACTGGGTTGACCTCTTACCTTTTGCAGAGGTAGCCAATAATAATGCCACCCACCAAAGCACTGGCCTTTCTCCCTTTAAGGTTGTCTCAGGACAGGATTTCAGTCCCTTGCCCCTAAAGGAGGGGTCCCCCATGGATCCAGTCTCAGTGATCCAGTGGAGTCAAAAGGTCAGAGACGCCTGGCCCCAGGTGATCTCTGCCTTGGACTTTGCCAAAGCTCGCTACAAACATCAAGCGGACCAGAGACGGGATCCCACTATGGGATACGCCATTGGGGACCTGGTCTATTTGTCCACCAAATTCCTTAAGAGCCCCCAACCTTCCAAGAAGTTGGGGGCCAAGTACATTGGACCCTTTCTTATTACTAGAGTGATAAACCCAGTGGCGTTTGAACTGTCTTTGCCTAAACTGTACCGAAATGTGCACCCTGTGTTTCATTCCAGCTTGCTCAAACCGGCGTGCCCTCCAGACCAGCACCATCCAGCCCCGGGACCTACACCTCAACCTATTCTGGTCGACCACGATCCACATTTTGAAATTTCTGATGTGTTGGACTCTCGGGTTCATCGGGGAGTGTTGCAATATTTGGTGAAATGGAAACATTTGCCTCTGGGTCATGCCGAGTGGGTGAATTCTGATCATGTTAATGCTAAGCGCTTATTGCGAAAGTTCCATGCCCGCTTTCCTGATAAGCCAGGTTAAGGGGGAGGTTTGTCTTCGGGAGGGCAGTATGTCAGGCTCGTCCCTGAATTCTGGGTTTTGGAGTAGAATTCATAGAGGACCCTGACATATAGCTGGTTCGGGCCTGGTTCCTTTTCAGGCCCCTGAATGTTTTGGAGTGACACCAGCCCACCTGGTCGGCACGGGAACACTGATCTGTCCAGCAGCTCAAGAACAGTGGGGCCCAGGTGCAAGGCATCTCCCCCCTTTTGCTGTGAAATCCTCCCTAACTGCTTTTCTCATGCTGTGTGCTTTTATCTAGAGTCCTGCTTGGCTGTAATTCAGTTTCGGCTTTTCCAATGTTCCTGACACATGAATCCATGTCAATAAAGCAATTTATTGAACACATGTGAGCGTGTGTTCTCTGTACATCACATTCGCATCTTTCCCCGTCTTTAAAAACACACACACAAAGGTGCACATTTCCACTCGATAGGACAAGCGAATCGATCTGATTTGCTTTCCCAAATGAGAAGAAGCTCAAACTTGAATGGCCAGATGAGCAGAAGGTGTGGGTCTGGATTACAGGGCAAGTGCCTGCTGCCACCATGTTGGATTTTTGCCTTATCAAGTAATCGCTAAGGTGATAAAATGGGGATTTGTGTTAATTTTCTCTTTTTCCCAAGGAAGGCAAAATATCAGATGTGCATACCATAGAAATGGGTTTTTAAAAAAAGATTGGCGGCAGCAGATTTAAAAATGTGAGTAATCCACTTGCGGCTGCTATCTCAGCTACAGGCATGCAAAGTTATGGGGGCCATAAAACCATTAAGACAGGCCATAGCTGCTGCGACTTTCTAATACTGTGGGGCAATTCTTCCCCCCCCCCTGTGTATACAAGTCCTGTATATGGCTATAGGTCAGATACTTTTCTGATGTCCCCAGGTCTCCTACACTGACCATTAAATGGCCGGGATGCAGGGGGTAAGAGGAAGGTGAGTCCTATGGGAAGAGAGGGAGGAGATGTTCTACCTGGGCAGAACTTTACAATGCACCTCCAAGATTCAGAATCTCAGCCACTGTTCATTACTCATGAACTTCACACACCCAGAGTACCTTGTGGTGAGCTCTATTCAACACAGAATTCAGAATACTTACACTGTTAGACCCAAATTCAGTTGTTATTGCCAGCTAGAATACAACCAATGAATCAGTGGGATGATGATGATGGTTGGGATGTTGTATGGGATTTTTACATATGCATAAGCACCATCATTACAATGCTATGAAGTGAATCCCAGCCCATCCACATTAGACCCCACTTATGGGTGAGTGGGTGCTGTGATTGATGAGGGTCTGGTCTCCTGTCACTCAGGAAGCTGTTGATTACTGTTTCCACTCTCTCCGTTGAGCAATCTCCAGGGTCCCCATTGCAATTCCCCCTAGCTCTGGAGATCACTTACATGGGAAGGGGGGCATGCTTCTCAGTCAACAGGGGAACAGATTCCTGTCAATCACAATGACTGCTGGCTGGTAATTAGGGGAGTTTCATTGTCCCTACATATCCCCTAAACTAGACAATCTAAGATGCATTCTGACTTGGATGCTATAGCTGATACAGTTCCAGCAGATGTAACCCTGATCCCTGCTTGTCCAGTAATAATGGATACCTTTCAGTTTATGTAGCCCAAGGATGTCAATGGGATCTTTGTATATTTGACAGCCACCATATGTGCATTAGATCCTTGCCTTTCTTGGATTATTAAACAGTCCAGAGAGGGACTGAGTGAGTGAGTGAGTGGTAGAACTGATTAATGTCTCTTAACAGCAATGGAGGATCTTAGCATGCCTGAAGGAAGCTCTTGTAAGATCTCTGTTGGGGAAAAAATGTTCCCTGGATCCTACCATATAGGATAACTATTGACTAGTCTCCAACATGGTAGGTGAAAGGAATGCTGTGGATGTACTGTATCTTGATTTCAGTAAAGGCTTTGACAAAGTTCCCCATGGTATTCTTGCAAAAACATTAGTAACATGCGGGCTAGACAATGCAACTGTTAGGTGGATTTCTAATTGGTTGATGGGCTGAATCCAAAGGATAGTCACCAATGGCTCCTCTTTATCCTGAAGAGAAGTGAGCAGTGAGGTGCTACAGGGTTCTGTCCTGGGCCCACTGCTATTCAACATCTTTATCAATGACTTGGATGAGGGAATAGGGGGCATGCTTATCAAGTTTGCAGATGACACCAAATTAGGAGGAGTAGTTAATACCCCAGAGGACAGGAACAGAATTCAAAATGACCTTAAAAGATTAGAAATCTAGTCCAAAATTAACAAAGTGAATTTCAACAGGGAGAAATGTAGGATGCTACACTTGGGCAGTAAAAATGAAATGCACAGATACAGAATGGGTGACACTTGGCTTGAAGGCAGTACATGTGAAAGGGATCTAGGAGTCTTAGAACATTTTCAGACAGCGCTAAACGGAGCTACCGTGGGATGAACTCCCGGCAGAGGAATGGCGCTCTTGTGCGGCGGGGGGTCGTTTTTGGACGCTGCTGTCCCTCTTCCAAGATCATCAGTGTCACTTCCATTAAGCTTTGGAAGCGGCCGCGCCATATTTTAAGCACGGGCAACTTCCGTGCTTAAAATATGGCGCGGCTGCTTCCAAAGCTTAATGGAAGTGACACTGATGATCTCGGAAGAGGGACGGCAGCATCCAAAAACAACCCCCCACCGCGCAAGAGCGCCGTTCCTCTTCCGGGAGCTCATCCCGTGGTAAGCTCCATTTAGCACTGCCTGAAAATGTCCTTAGTCGACCACAAACTGAACATGAGTCAGCAGTGGGATGCAGTAGCTAAAAAAGTGATTCTGGGCTGCATCAATAGGAGTATAGTGTCTAGAATAGTGCCACTCTATTCTGCTTAATCAGACCTCACCTGGAATACTGTGTCCAGTTCTAGGCATCAAAATTATAGAGGGATATAGGCAAGCTGGAACATGTCCAGCGGAGGGTGACCAAAATGGTGGGAGGCCGCCCTCCTCTGGAAGACAACCTATGAGAGAGGCCTGGAGCTGAGTCTCTAGTTTCTGTGAGTCATCTCCAGGCAGGAGATGAGTGTGCAAATTCTCAATTTTTGTCAAGTTCATCTCTAGGCAAGAGAAAAGGACTGTGTGCAAATCTCCAGTTTCAGTCATTAAAGCAGCAGAATGCTACAATTATCAAGGCTTAGTTGATTTGTTGCTGCAACTTGCAAAAACTCTCCAGAGGGTCTATGTATTAACATAGTTAGCTTCCTCCTTCCTTTATTGTGATTCTAGCCATCCACTCACCATCCACTCAAATTTACAATCACCTCCTGCCAATAAACTAGATTAATTTTTCCTTATTCTGTCTCCCTAAGTAAGTGAGAAGAAATGAGGACCAAACACATGGGACCAAAGACTGGATTTAGGTTCTAGGCTGTGACTATGTCTGTATGAGATCTATCCTGCCAGTCTTGTAAAATCCCAGTGGCTTTTCACCACTTCTTGTTTATAGATTAAACATTGCAGTTGTCTTCATGGTTATGTCAGAATATCTCTCTCTCTCTCTCTCTCTCTCTCTCTCTCTCTGGCTTTTCTTCACAAACGAAGATTCAGGAAGGACTCATCAGTAAGGCCTTTGACAAGGTTCCCCATGACATTCTTGCAAACAAGCTTGTAAAATGTGGGCTAGACAAGTTAACTGTTCAATGGATTGGTAATTGGTTGACCGGCCGAACCCAAAGGGTGCTCAGCAGTGGCTCCTCTTCCTCTTGGAAAGATGTGACCAGTGGGGTGCCACAGGGTTCTGTCCTGGGCCCAGTGCTATTCAACATCTTTATCAATGACTTAGATGAGGGAATTAGGGGCATACTTATCAAATTTGCAGATGACACCAAATTGGGAGGAGTAGCTAATACCCTAGAGGACAGGATCAAAATTCAGAATGACCTGGATAGACTGGAGAGCTGGGCCAAAGCTAACAAAATGAAATTCAATACGGAGAAATGTAAAGTACTGCATTAAGGGCGGAAAAATGAAATGCATAAATATAGGATGGGAGAGACCTGGCTGAATGAGACTACGTGTGAAAGGGATCTAGGAGTCCTAGTAGACCACAAGTTGAACATGAGCCAACAGTGTGATGCGGCAGCTAAAAAGGCCAATGCAATTTTGGGCTGTATCAATAGAAGTATAGTGTCTAGATCAAGGGAAGTAATAGTGCCACTCTATTCTGCCTTGGTCAGACCTCACTTAGAATACTGTGTCCAGTTCTGGGCACCACAATTCAGAAAGGATATTGACAAATTGGAGCGTGTCCAGAGAAGGGCAACTAAAATGGTGAAAGGTCTGGAAACAATGCCTTATGAGGAGAGACTTAGGGAGCTGGGTATGTTTAGCCTGGAAAAAAGACGGTTTAGAGGCGATATGATAGCCCTGTTTAAGTATTTGAAGGGATGTCACGCTGAGGATGGAGCAGGCTTGTTTTCTGCTGCTCCAGAGACTGGAACACGGAGCAATGGATGCAAGCTCCAGGAACAGAGATTCCACCTCAACATGAGGAGGAACTTTTTGACAGTAAGAGCTGTTCGGCAGTGGAACACACTCCCTCGGAGCGTGGTGGGGTCTCCTTCCTTGGAGGTCTTTAAACAGAGGCTGGATGGCCATCTGTCGGGGATGCTTTGATTGTGATTTCCTGCGTGGCAGGGGGGTTGGACTGGATGGCCCTCGTGGTCTCTTCCAACTCTGCAATTCTATGATTCTATGATCCCGCATTTTCTGCAAGCGCGCTGATGACTAAAAAGGCCAATCCGAGATAGACAATCCGAGATAGACAAGCAGAAAGCACAGCAGAAGGTTTCTTTGGGTGATGTTTCCGGGTTGTGATTCTTTCTGCGTTGTCATTTCTTTTCAAGACTTGTTCGGCATGAGTTCTCAAATAAGGCTGAAGCATTGTGGATAGTGTGTCTCCATGCCTCCCAATGTGAGGCCAGGGCAGACTCACTAATAAATATTAGGAATCATCCATTTTGTCCTAAGCTAAGGTACAAGTCCAAGGCTGCTTGTCTAATGACTCACAAATTGGTTGTCTCCCTATCTTACAGCTGTGTCCATAGACAGAATCACTGAAATTGCAACTTTGTATGAATGTTGCATTTGGAGTGCATAGCTTCATGCCCTTTCCTTAGTGTCATTGCTAATTCTGTGCATTTACAAAGGTAACCAATCAGTATTGCAGCAAAGATCCAATCAAACTCTTCTTTTTAACCTTATTTTCTTAATTTCATTTTTGGTGCTAAATTTGTGTAACAAGTTTCTTCCACACTAATGTAGAGAAAAAAGTCTAAGCATCAAGGAAAACTGTTTTTAAAGAAGAACTGCTCTTCCCAGGCAAAATGCTATCTTATGAAACAAAAGGCATATTTGATGTACAGAATTTTTTATTTTACCCTTAAGAAGGAAACAAATAGCAAGCTCTTAGTCTCACAAGACTTTAGATTCCTTCTAGCTCTTTGCCTTTATTTCTTCTTAGACAAAGCTGCAATACATCCATCTTTTTTTGACATGTGACACAAAAGTGTTCAACAACCATCAGGTATTTTATTTTCTAGTGAAATGGCTCTCTGTTTTCTTTCTTTGAAGAATAAAGAGATACCATTGTTGAAAAAGGAACAAGTCACTGAAAGTAAAAGTAACAACCAATTGATGTCTGAGCCTCCTCTAAGTCACAATTGTGTAGTGGTTCTGGTGTTTACAGTAGACTGAGCACTGCTGCAGATTATAACACACATGGTTGAATAGATGGCAGGAGGCATTTTACTGCTGATAAAGACTGCAGAGATCCTAATCTAAGAGCTACTGATTTAAGTACTGTATGCTGCCATTACTGCTTCACATACAGACTCTGTTTCAAAGGCAATTTAGTGTAATGATAACAAAAAATCACTCTAAATTGAGGGAAATACTGATTTCAGCCAAACATGAATGGGAGAAGTAATGTGTCAGTGGAAATCTTGAGTAGATGTGAACACATTTGGTATTAGGGCCATGTATGTAAATTATGATGATGAAGAAGAATTGGGGACACTCATTGGTGACAAGAGAGGGGCAAAACATGGCTAATAGCTCATCACTGTAGTTTTCCCATATTGTTTACTGACTGCATCATCTTATTTTTCTTTTTGCGCCTGGCCACACTACATGCAGAACCCCACTGCAATGCCCCTATAGAAGACATATATAGTCTCATTCATGAAATTCTCCCACCTACCAAAGGACTGGAGCTAAGGCAAGCACATTTAGGTGGCATGCTGTCTCAATTACTTGCTTACAACTGGACTTATTTTCTGTGCCTAGACAAGCAAATGCCAGAAAAGGCAAGGTTGAGTAGGGGGAAGGTTTACAAGTGAATAAAGCGTGTCCAGCTCATATGCATGTTATATAAATATTTGCAGGAATGTCATATTGAGGATGGAGAAAGCTTGTTTTCTGCTGCACCAGAGACTAGGACACGGAGCAATGGGTTCAAACTACAGGAAAAGAGATTCCACCTAAACATTAGGAAGAACTTCCTGATAGAGCTGTTCAGAAGTAGAATACACTGCCTCAGAGTGTGGTGAAGTCTCCTTCTTTGGAGGTTTTTAAGCAGAGGCTGGATGGCCATCTGTCAGGAATGATTTGATTGTCTATTCCTGCATGGCAGACATTGGACTGGCTGGTCCTTGTGGTCTCTTACAGCTCTATGATTCTATGATTCCATATGTAGATTAGGGAATTTGCTAAAGATGAGGAGAGGCATAGTGGCAAGGTTTCAACTGAGAAGTTGTGAAATGTCAGCATTGCTGATAAACAAAACAAAACGGGAAAGACAAGGAGAAGTACAGCAAGCCAGTCTAGGGGTCAGCAATCCAAATAAATCTAAGAGCACTGAGTGCCAGGTAGATGAATGGCTGCAGGCAACATGAACTTCCCCTCAGCTGCAGGGAGATTTGCAGCTTCTTGACCTTGAGATACCAGGGGGTTAATTGTTCAATTTTTCTCACTGAAGCCTCTGCAAGAGGTGTTGACTCCCTTGGCACTGCTGTTTTTCTTCTTGTTGTGCACATGATCTTTTCAGTGTCCCTCCATTCTGGCTGAAGTGAGGGCCTAACCTGCTGAAGGTCATTGTCAGCTGTATAAGCTGCCTAGATTCTGGGAAGGAGTAATCATTTGGAGGTTCCAGGTCTGACTCCCCTTAGTCCGATTCCATAGTGTGAGTTATGACAACTTGGAATGGACATAATCCTTTAAATAGAGGATTGTTCTCTGACTGTTTTTCAATTAGAAGACTGATCTCCTTACAGTAGGGTGACAGTTGCCAGGTGTTCCTTATCATAAGAGATGTACCTTATTTGAGGTCTGGAAAACTTGTCTCTTACTGGACTGGGAGGTGTCCCTTATTATAAGGGATGTCCCCTATATGAGTGTTGGAAAACTTTTCCTTTTATATAGAGTGAAAATGATACCAAAGGTGTGAACCATTCATAAAGACAGAAATGCATGGATCATGTAATTTATGAATGTGTAATTTATTATGTAATTTATGAATGTTTTAATTTTACGGAGAAACACATGGCTAAGTTAACTGAAATCCATACTTTCATTCGGTATTTAGGCAGAGCACAAACTTGTTAATAGCTACTTCCTAATTGACTGTCCCTTATTGCTCTTTTGAAAATCTAGAAATGCTAAGTAGGACACATAGCTACATTGATATTATGTTTCATAAGGAAAGAACTTGTCTTCTACAATTCTTGGCTGCGGCATATATTGATAATTTTATGGTCTGATGCCTTAGGGAAATAATGACACCTCCATGATATGTTTGTCCCATGTCTGCTCCCAGGGCTGAGTTTTAAGAGAACAAACTCAGTATACATGGTGATTCCACCAACACACACAGTAAGTGGAAGGGGTAGGTCACAACTTTTATTAGTTACAGCAGTACACAGGGTTGGCATACACATGGGACCAGATCCAGGCATTGAACAACCCACCTGTTGATTGATGAGGCTAGCCCTCTGGCCAATTGCTGGAACCCTTGGGGTGACAGGAAAGGATCCACCTGGGCAGATGCCCAGCATTATCCCTCTGCTACCAGGGGGTGCAGGAAAGATGTTTGTTCCCGAGCTGGGCAATACCAACTCTACCTCACACCCCCTGAATCCCTTAAGAGGACACCCATATGTGCCTCAGAGACACTGGGAATAGATGTCCTGGATGGAGGGGAACCCTCCTCTACCCAGAGCCCACCTTCTGCCAATCTGCTATATCTGCAACCAACGAATGAACTCACTGCTTGCACATCCACTAGGCTACAAGACCCACCACCATCCAGTGGAGAAGGGAGGTCCCTATCCCAAAGTGCAAAGGAACAAGTCCTCAAGAGCTTTGACAAGTCCATGACCCCATGTGTCTTCTCTAGCCAGAACAGGCCCTTCGTGTAGTGCCACCCTTCAACCTCTGGTGCACTCATTTGCAGTGCCACCTGTCCGGTGTCTCAAAAATGCCACCTCCCCTGCAAATGATAGAATCCAGGGGCCCATCTGAGTGACCTCTCCCAGCCTGTCTCTTGAATGTGTTCCACTGTCATGCATCTCTCCCAGCCGGTAGTCTTCCTTTTCCATTATGTCTCCCACCCTAACATTAGAGCACACTTACTCTTGATGCTGTTCTGCAACTGAACAAAAAGCATCTTAGTGAGTGGCCATCCCCAATTCTGGCAAAATATTTCATGCATATGCCCTGGATTTCCACCTTCCTAACCTCTTGATGGTTTCAACAGGGAGACACATTCTGCAGCCACAGTTGCTTCCCCTATTCTAAATGAATAGCCCCTATATTCAGTTTCTAGGAGCCCAACCACCCCACAGCTGATCTCAGAACTGATAGCAGGTGGGGTCATACGAGGAGAGAATTGTCTAAGTGGGAAAAGAGGGTGACAGACACATGAGGCCACCTCCCTATAAACCTACATAAGGTTTTGACAGGACAAGGACCTGTACACTCTAGCCCATGGAGCCAGATAACCAACCCACAACCGAGCTGATCACACTTGGAGCACCTCACCAGAATACCAACAACATCTCCTTTGAAGGAGACATCTCCCATCTGTAGGACTCATCCAAACTTGTCTGTCTTGGACCTGGACACCAAATTACCTACCCTCAGTGACCCCAAAAATGTGATAGTAATGGTTGCTTTGAGCATCTCTTCATCAAACTCTGAATGGCAAATGACCAGCAGCTATCCTACCAGCTTCCTAAGCAGCCAAAATGTGATGGGCTTCCTGCCATCAGCCTTCTGTGGTGCCAATTGCTTACACCCTTCTACTCTCCCCCTTATCAAAAATGTGGCACAAGGATCTTCAAATCTCCCTGCTTCGCTAAAAAATGTTATACCAGCCAAATGGCAGGATATGGACCATGGGTCCAAGCCCTGTTCCTTCAGATACACCAAGTAGTGCAAGACCTGTTGCCCAGAGGTGAGTCACACCTCCTCATACCTCCTTCCTGCCTTTTACAAGTGAAGAACTCACCCACAGCCCTGCTGTAGGATTTCAAAGTAGTACCGGCTACTGAGTTTAGACTACTCCCTGCATCACCTTGGCTCCCAAGCCATCCTGTGCTCCCAAGCCCTCATGTCTGAGAAGGCTGTGAATCTACTTCTGCTGAAAGTGCATAAAACCTGTCATCCTGTACTTGAGACAATTAATGTGCTTCTATTATCCAGTTCTGGAAAATAACAAACTGAGAGTGTCATGTTTGGAGACAAACATACCAGCACCAAATTCCTCAATAGCCTCATGACCCTCATCAACTGAAATGTACCCTCTTGTCCCTAATCCTGTCCCATCCATATGCAAACAGCCACCACTATTGGGAAGAACTCAACAAAAGTGAAGTTGTGTAGTTGAAGGCTTTCACAGTCGGCATCCATAGGTTTTCTATTTTTTTTTTCCTGGTTGTGTGTCCATGTTCAGGACGAGTTTATTCCTGACATTTTGCCTGCATCTGTGGTTCTGTGGCTGGAATATTCAGAGGTTCTCTGAAGATGCCAGCCACAGATGCAGGTGAAACATGAGGAATAAACTCTTCCAGAACATGGACACACAACCCAGAAAAAACACACAGAAAAAGTGAAGTTGCCAACTATGTCACTTTCCAGCCAACTTCCTAGCCACCTTTGTGTGTACCAGTGCCCCTGAAAATAAAGCCCATACTCAATTCTCCCTGACACATCTTAGTGTACTTGCAACCCTCACCTGGCTCCCAGGCCTCCTGCCACAGAGGAACCTGATTTAGTCTTCAAGGAACATCAACCAAACCTATAAGTTCTCCTTCACACCCCGATTGGGCTGTATCCAGTGGTGCTGGCCCTTTACCCCAGCTGTAATTCTAGCTGGTTGCTTGCAAAAGGCCCTCCCTGGGGTCACAACCTTACTAGCAAAATTGAGGTGTCTCAACAGGGGATGCACCTCCTTAAGTTTGTTTTTTTGGTGGTGAATCAAAGCATTGAGCTGTTTCCTCAGTGCCTCTAAATTCTCCCTAGTCAGGCAAGATACCTCCCACACTGAATCTAACAAGATGCCCAAATATACCAGAGAATTGGTGGAGCCCTTGGTATTCTCTTGCACCAGTGGGATACCCAGTTCGCCTGCCAAAGCTTGGATCATGTTCAGCAAATTGCTACAGTTCTCCATCTCAGCCCTGCCTATTATCAGGAAATCATCCAGGTAATGCATAATGAAAGGAGACACAGCCCTGAAGTTTACCACCTGTTCAAGGAAAGTGTTGAAAGTCTTGAAAGCAGCACAACTATCTGAGCATCACATAGGATGGCCTTGTCATAATGCCACCAACCCTGAAACTTAAACCCAAGCAGCCAGAAGCCATCCAGACATACTAGGAGGAACTTGAACACTGACTGAATATCACATTTTGCTGCCAGTGCCCCTTGGGGACGCACATGTATCAGGCGAACAGCCTGGTCAAAGGAGGCTTAGCAAACTGAACAATACTCTGGCAGAATTGAATCATTGACTAATTCTCATTTCAGGTACCAGAGGTGGTGAATGAGCCTGAACTCCCTTGGAGATTTCTTAGGGAAAACTACCAGTGGAAATCCCCTCAGATTGCTCATGGGTAGCTCAATGAATAGTCCTGCCACCTGCCCAGCCTTACCCTCCTTTTCCATCTTTGCCACCACTATCTCTAGTAACTCCCTAGTTGACATAAGCTTTCCTGATTCAAATGCTACATGCTGTAAGGATTGGCCCAGAACAGTGCCTGCTTCTGCAATTTTCTGTGAGTTTTCTGTAACCTTGATACTAATTTTATGATTGTTCCCCTGTACTTGCTAATGAGTGTTCTTTGCCAACTATGTTTGTGTGGTGGGGATGGGGGAGAGAAATGAATGCAAATGCTAATTCATCTTGGGATAAAGAGGCTGGCTGGTGTATGAAAAAACATGTTAGGAGGTGACCGAAGGTGTAAAAACCCGCCAGATTTTATAGATTGCAATATACTTTTAATATAGTGTGTGTCCATTAAGGCTCAATTCTCAGCAACAACCTTGTATGATATGCTTCTTGGGCTTCTGTGCCAATAAAGTTTTCTGATCACTCTGAAACTGTGGTCACTACATCTGGGAATGCTAGTACATGATATATGCAGTCCCTCAACTGGTATCCAAAATCCATCCATGATATTGTCCTTTACGAACCTAGCCACTTTCCTATTAGAGTATTGTTCTAACAAGGGGATCAAGAAGCACAGAACTGTGGGTAGCACCTTTCCCCCTCCCCCAGCCACCCCAGCTTTGCTATTTTGAAATTAAAGAGATGCACCCATAGGTACTACTATGCCTGAGCCCAGACAATTACCAAGATACCCCAAACTGCACCCTAGCTTTGTCCCAGTATTGGCATCTCTGGTATGAGTTTGGTATTTTAATTAATTAATTAATGTGGGACAGAAACCCTAACTTAGGGAACTTCATCAGAGGTTGCCCTTAAAACGTTCTTTTGCCAGCATAAAAAAACCCCATTTCTATGCAGGCAAAAAAAAAAAAAAAAAACTCCCTATCCCACACTTACCTTCTTCTCCTGACAAAGGCTTCCCTGGTAATAAAGAGAAAGTAAACAGAGCCCCGTTCACTTCCTTGTTTGAAATCCCACGACATTTCATCACACAGGAAATTCAAAAATAGAAACAAAAATAAGACATAAAAAGTTACACAAAGAACCCCCACACACTTTAAAAGTCCCAAGGAACCTGGGGAGGTTTATAAAGAGAGCAAAACTTACTTGGATGTCCCAATCTTACCCAGAAGTGTTTGCATCAGACCGGCCATTCTCGCTGCATTGTCGAGATTTAAATGATCCGAGGTTTCGCATGCCAGCAATGCAGGCACCAAAATGGAATGGGGTGATGTCGTCTGATCTGCGTGCTCTTTCACAGTTATGTGGTGTTGTTATGACACCATATTTTGTCTGTCTGATAGAGTCCATGAACTCCCCACCACAAGCCCTAAAACAAGCTGGGTGGGAGAAAACATCCGGGGCTGGCAGAGTAAAACTGCCTGAGTCAAAAAGGTGTGTGGAAATGCAACAAAATGTGAGGGGGTGTGATACACCAGCCACCTGCCAGGACAAAAAGCAATGGGAGGGGGAACCCCCAGGTCATGAAAGCATTACAGAGCCCTTATTAAAGCGATTGTGTGAATGCCACCTCTGCCAATCGGGAGGGAGAAGCTTACTCCTATCACACCTCCAAGTGATGTGGCAAAATCCACCAATGACCTGTTTGCCACCACTGCTTCTCCTGCCCGCTTCAGTCCCATTTAGCTTCTTGTTCATTCTGCAGTGCTTTCCATGTCTCTGATGATACCACCACTGCTGTCACTGTCTCCAACTAATCCTGTTCTCATGACTCTTGGCAAAGAACTATTGAGCATGTGTGAGGGCAGTAGGCTAAATAAATACCCCTCACCTGACTGGAGCCACTGCGGTCAGGTCTGCCAGCAAATGGCTGGCAGTACCTGTTCCCTGACAGGGTTGTGTCAAGCTACATGGGCCCCTGGGAAGAAGAACTGGTGATCCACCATTACAGGCAAGACTGTCAGCACTCCAGTCCCACCTCGAAGCTGCAAGATTTCCACGTGGGTAAGTCTCACAGTGCACTCATGAAGACCTCTTATGTGAGAAAATATAGTCAAAGATATGTATTTAAAAGCCTACACGTAAATATGCTGATGGTGGGGTACATGTATTAAAATCACAAATCTAGGAACGTCTGTCCTGCTTGTTTGCTCTTTTCTGCAATCTGCATTAACAATATTAGAGCAACTAGGTAAAAGTGGGATTTCATTTTCCTCTGGCTATTTCTTCAGGTGGGCTTGGCCCTGACGGCCCTGTTTTCTCACTAGTCCACTTCAATTACCGGTTTTGCTTATTTCACCTCCCCCCCAGAAAAGATAGATGTTCTCTCCCTAAGACTTGAACCCTTGCTTTCAGAAGGCCCATTTATTACCTGGGCATACCTCCCATCATGATTTAAACTGGTTTCTGGCATACTAAATTTGTGGATTTGCTCATAAATTACAGATGAATTGGCCAGGAAAGAGAGATTGTGAGATTCTCATCTATCAAAACTGCTTGAACTGCTTTATCACTAATTAAATGTAACTCACATAGGATATAGTAATATATTGTTTTCTGGATGATAAGCAGGCTAAAAAAACCGCAGCCCACTACAATTAGTACTTTCTGTTTGCTTTATTTGCTGAATTAATGATAGTTAAAATAGCCCCAAGCCAGAAATGAAGAAGTCATAAAAGTTTAATGCATTTCTCTTATGATAGCTGACTTAAATATATTAAATGTGTTAATGCAGAAAGTACAAAAACAAACATTAGGAGAATATAGTTAAATGAGATTAACTGATCAATAGCATAGTTTATAATAGTATGTGTGTGGGTGTATGTGCATTCATAATTAGATACATTTTATTGTCACAAAATATATACATGGTTAGATTTTTAAAATTGCTTTAACTGCAGGTACTTGTTCACTGAAACTCATCTATACACATATTTGACTACTTTCCTATGTATTAAGATTTTGATTCTTGGTAAAACCCAGGTATGTGCATTGTGGTATGCATATTTGGGATGTGGTTCCTACTGATAAAAGACAGAGTACTAACTATGCACAGGCCAGGACATACAAGACCACAACCCAGACAATGCATAACTTACAACAAATATTGTGCCAAGGACCCAATTTTCTTTGGAGCATAATTTGGTGATTCTGACTGATCAGGAGTCTGAACAGGAAATCCAGATAACCTATGTTCCCATTGAAATGGCAATAATTTCTTTTGTTGTTGTTGTTTCACATGTCTGCATGAAATTTGTAAACAAAGTAGACTCTAAAAAGAGGATTAAACTTATCATATTTCAGATAGATATCTCCAGGAGGTTTTGTATTTTAATGTTTGTTTTAAAAAACACAATAATTTAAAAGCATGAACTCTCATTTGAGTACTCAGTTTCTAAAGAATGAGATTAGGATTGTGTATATTGAAAAACTGCACCCTTAATACAGAGCAGGACTTGGCAGAGGTGGGCCCCCAGGCTAAGCAGGGCAGATCAGCAGCCATATATATAACCTTTCCCAAATATGCATAGTTTCCTTTTGGGGCGGGACATCATTTTAGATGCTCCCCCTCTGCCACTCAGTATCTCAAAGTGTCACAGTTGTGCTGTGCTGAATAGTACAAGCTGAAATATTTCACCTGATAGTCCAGTGTTTGGGGGACCATGGATGGGTATTGGGCAGACAGTAGTAGTTGCCAGAGTCAGGCAGTTTGGTAGACTAAGGACTTTATCACTCTTCACAGTTACAGTGTTATTATTCCACTTTAATTGCTCTGGCTGCCTCCTGTGGAATTCTGGGGTTTGTCGTTTAGTGAGGCCTAAGAGCTCACTGGCTGAGAGTCCTAAATGCCCCTCCCTAAAATGCAAATCTCAGGATTCCACAGGAGGCAGTCATAACAGTTAAAGTGGAATAATAGTGCTATAACAGTGTAGTGTGATAGTTCGTAAGAGGCAGAGGAGCAAGCAGCTAAATCTAACCATAACACCTTTTAGTCTGACCCCCCCCCATTTCATACCTTCCAACTATCTCAACTTGCCAATGATGGTCCTTAATAAATCCTCCATTGTCCCACCTTTCAGCTACTTTTAAAATGTCCCATTTTCTGGACTTATCAGTCCAGAATCAGACCCCCGCAACCTGTTATTTTGCCGGGATAACTTCTGCCATTTTTATGCCAGCAAAAGAACTCCCCATGCCATACCTAGCTCCTATCAACTCTAAAGGCTTCCCTGGCCATGAATGAGGAGTGAACCTCTATTGAGATTCCATGGATTCTTGCAAAAATACATAGTGCGGGAAATTCAAAAATAAAAACTAAAATAACAAAGTTAAAGTTTTAAAAAGCACATAAACACACTATAAAAGTCCCAGGTAAACTGGGGAGGATCATAAAAAGTGTGTCATCTACCTAGATGTCATAATCTCACCCAGAAGGGTTCTCGCCGGACTGGCCATTGATGCTGCGTTCATATAAGTACAGTAGCGCACGGACCAAAAAGCCGACAATGCTGGCACAAAAGTGCCACGGGGGATCAATTGATGGCTTGGGTCATAAAAAACAAAGTATGGGTTTTGGACTGGACATGATCACAAAAGGGCAATGTTGTCTGGTACACACACTGTTTTGCAATCGTTAGGCATCCATATGATGCCGTATTTGGATGGTCTGATAAAGTCCTCTGTCTCCTGTTCCCACTTTCCCCTTTTGTCCTCAGCCTACTTCAATTGCTGCAAACTCAGTTGAAACTACAAAAGTGGCTTGTACTCAGTTAACTTAGCAGGGGGTGGAGGAAGAGAGGAAGGGGTGGAATCTTGTCCTTTCCAGCAGGCTCAGGCAAAAGCAAACTGTTGTAGCCTCTCCTATCCTGTGTGTTCTTCCTCATTTATGCCATTTTGTCCCCACTCTGATATTCCCTGGCTTCATCTGTCCTGGTTTTCATCTTTAGAAAGCTGGTATAAAGTTTTAGAGATGCCATGCTAGATGCCCTGATACCACAAACTAACTTTAAATACCTTATAATTTATTCCCCATACACCTTGTAATTAGGAACTGTTGATGAGATTCTTGCATAGGAAATGTACAGCCCACCACATGTTGTTGGACTGTAACTCCCATTATTCCTTATCATTAGCTATGCTGGGTAGATGCTGATGGGATTTTGAGCCCAACAACATCTCGAAGGCCACATGTTCCATATCACTGAAGTATATATTTGGTACTATATAAAGGGACATATAAATTAGTGCCAGTCAGGGGCTTACCACACTCCAAAAGAAAAGCAGCGGGGTAACAGAAAGGTTTCATCTTTCATGCTTCCTTTTCACATGACATCATCATTCTTTCATTCTGGTCCCGTGGGGGACCTAGGTAAAAACCACATCTTTTTGCTAACCAAAAAAATCTGTGGTTTTACCTCAGTCCCCCATGGGACCGAAATGAAAGAATGATGATGCCATGCAATAAGGCAGTATGGAAGACAAACCCCTTCCTGCTACATTGCCACTTTTCTATGAAATGCAATGAGCCTCTCAGTCAAAGCACAGTTTTACACCCTATTCTAAATTATACTGTTTGAGATTTCTAAATACTAAGATTATTTTACTATTTTGACCCTTCAAATGTATTATAAACTTCATTTCAGCAATTCCTTAAATTAATTAGGAAGACTAATATTTTAAGTAGGATTTTCTTTTAAAAATGTACAACTTGCATTTTTAAAGGGAAAGTATTTTCACTGAGTCTCTCCCTCTGGCTTTTCTTTGCAAACGAATATTCATGAAGGACGCATCCCGCGCTTTCTGCAAGCACGCTGATGACTAAAAAGGCCAATCCAAGATAGACAAGTCCGGTTGCAGAAAGCACAGCAGAAGGTTTCCTTGGGTGATGTTTCCGGGTTGTGATTCTTTCTGCGTTGTCGTTTCTCTTCAAGACTTGTTCGGAGTGAGTTCTCAAATAAGGCTGCAACATTGTGGATAGTGTGTCTCCATGCCTCCCAATGTGAGGCCAGGGCAGACCATTGTTGGTGGTCAATTTGGGCCTGAGATGTTGTTTCAGGGAGTCCTTGTATCGCTTTTTTGGAGCACCCCTCTTATGCTGACCCATGGCAAGTTCACCGTAGAGTAGTATTTTGGGGAGGCGATAGTCCTCCATCCTAGAAACATGCCCTGCCCAGTGCAGCTGTGTTCTCAGTATCATGGCCTCAATGCTGGTGATCCCTGCTTGCTCAAGGACAGCAACTGTTGTCACATAGTCAGTCCAGTGTATAATTAGGATTGTGCGTAAACAGCGCTGATGGAAGCATTCGAGGAGTCGTAAGTGGTGGCAATACGTGACCCATGTTTCAGACCCATAAAGGAGAATAGACAGTACAATGGCTCTATACACACTGATATTTATGTTTTGCCTCAGGTGTTTATTACTCCAGACTCTTCTGTAAAGCCTTCCAAATGCGCTATGTGCCTTTGCTAATCTGTGATCGATCTCTTTGTCAATCTTGGCATCTGAGGAGATGATTCTTCCCAGGTAGGTGAACTGCTGAACTGACTTAAGCACAGAGTTGCCGACGGCAATGTGGGGATAGTGGTGTTCGCCCTGTGGTGCAAGATGGTGAAAAACTTCCATTTTCTTCATGCTGACTTCCAGCCCAAACAGCTCTGCAGCTCTTGCGAAGCAGGATGTTAGGCGCTGCAGAGCTGCTTCTGTGTGAGCAACAAGGGCAGCATCATCAGCGAAGAGCAGCTCATGGACTAGATAGTTTAGAGTCTTAGTGCGAGCCCTTAGACGGCTTAAGTTAAACAAGCTACCATCAGTACGGTAACGTATATAGATGCTGTCTTCTTCTTCAAGCTCTGCCGTAGCCCTTTGAAGCATCATGATGAAGAAGATTGTAAATAAATTTGGAGCAAGAACACAACCTTGCTTCACTCCATTAGTTATTAGAAAGGGCTCTGAAAGAGTATTGCCATATCTGACTTGCTGCGCTGTGTAGCAAGATAATCATTTTAAGGAATTTGGGGGGACTTCCTAGTCTTTCCAGGATGTACCACAGACTTTTCCTACTCACGGTGTCGAAGGCTTTGGTGAGGTCAACAAATGTTACATAGAGACTCTTATTCTGCTCTCTACATTTCTCTTGCAGTTGTCTAAGGGCAAATACCATATCTGTAGTACTCCTATTGGCTCTGAAGCCACATTGGCTTTCAGGAAGAAGTTCTTCTGCAATGGCAGGAACTAATCTGTTCAGGAGTATCCTTGCAAGGATTTTTCCAGTAATACAGAGCAGTGTTATGCCTCGATAGTTTGAGCAATCAGATTTTGCTCCTTTTTTCTTGTACAGGGTGATGATGACTGCATCTCGGCGATCTGATGGCAGTTCCCCTTTTCCCCAGCAATTCACAAGGAGGTCGTGGAATTTATCATGGACTACATTTTCACTGAGTATGATTTAATGAAAAGGTGTTGTGATGAAATATAATGGTATTTATTATGATGAAGTAATTTAAAATATAAACAAAATGTGATTTGAGGCATCTTCAGGTATGGAATATGTATAAGACATTTCCACCTAAAGGGTAATATCCTCTCTCCTGAGGCCTTAGAAACTGCAGTATATGAAAAGAGAGGCTTATAAAGAAGTGTCTCTTCAACCATAGCTATAGTATTACCAATGTGATGCTATAATAAATTGAAATTACTGAACCATATTTCAAATGTGATGGAGATTAAGATGCTATATAGCATTTAAATTAAAGCTGGAAAAACCTAGGGAGACACACTTGGCCAAATATATATATATATATATATATATATATCACCTTTTATTTTTATTCTAAAAAAAAAATTGCTGTAAAGTAATGGTGAATTTAAGGACTAGCCAAATTATGATTGTTGGACTGGATTTTAAACACAGTAAACCCTGGTACTCACACTGCTTTTGAATGCTGGTGTGGTATAACATTTAGAAAGACATCTTGGGATTCATGCTTAAGTAATGACTAAGCCATGAAACTCTGGATCTCAACCTGACCCTGTCTCACAGGATTCTGTGAGAAGATTAATATATGCTGCCTTGTGATTAGTGAAGGGAAGTTGAAATACAAACAACCCTTCTATGAAAGAAAGAAGGCTAAATCTTTAGATCCAAAACTGGATCCATTTCTTTACATTGGAAAATTGTTACTCTGTTTACAGCCACCTCCCAAATCAATGAAAAGGAAGAGGATGAATTTTGCAACACAGAGACTTTTCTAGACTTTCTTAAACCCTAGCCCCACTTACAAGAGAAGGTCAGTTAAAAAGTGACATGAATCTTATTCATCTGTTATTCACTTAAAATAATCATGAGGTGATGCAAGATCAGGACCTCATTCTTGGCACCAACTTTGATGTTTCATCTTTCCTTTAGCCCTGCTTCCCAGAATTCATACTGAGCATGGTTTATTTTATTTATTTATGTATTAAGACACCTATTCCACCCTTTATAACAGAGAACTCAGATGGGCATACTATATAAATACAGGTCAACCTCTGTATCTGTGGGGGATATGTTCTAAGAACCCCCTCCATGGATATCTGAAACCATGGATAATAGGGAACCCTGTTATTTTCAATGAGGCTAAGGAGATTATGAGATGACCTTTTAAATCTGGAACAGGGACAACAGGAGAATGCCAAAGGGCTCTCTTTTCAGGTGACATTATCCCTGTCTAGTTCTGCTCCCGTGCCCCCTCCGTTCTGTTTGTGTTCTCTTCTATTGATGGATTAATCCGTCAATAGATTGCCTGCTCTGTTTCTATAACAGAATAACGGGCTTGTGAAGAGGTGTCCCATTCTGCTGGCACTATGCCAGCTGCGGTGGGAGGTCCCCCCAAAGACTTCTGGGTGCGATCAGGATGAGGAGGTAAGTGGCACCCTTGTTTTCCCCCTCCCTGGGTTACTTGTTTAATTTTTAGGGTGTTTGGGGGCTTAGTTTTCTTGTTTGACGTTTGGTTTCCTTTTTATTTTTAAATTTCTCACACATCGTTCTCTTGTGAGAACATGCAGGATTTGCTTTACGGGACGTGAATGCAGCTTTATGACAGCTGCATTCACTCCCGGAGGGCTGAGGGGAGGGGGGCAGTTATTATAGCGGCATAAGGTAGGTGTCTGGATTTTTTAAAAAACTGGAACAGGGACGGGAGTGGGTCAGGTGAGGGAGGTAGTGAGATAGGGATGCTATCAAACGGTTCGTCTGATAATCTCTTAACTCAAGAAGCTGACCATAGAAACATTGGAATGCCTAGAGATAACATTTTTTTTCCAGAAGTGGTTAAGTAAAACCATACCGAATCCATGGATATGAGGGTTGGCTTGCAATTTGAAAAACAATTTGAAAAAAGATAAAGACACAGTAAACATAGCAACAGTTAAAACTGCTTTAAAAGCAACAGTTAAAACCACTTTACAAACTACAATTTAAAACCATGTCCATGTCCATATAAAACAAATTAGTCCCCAAAGGAAAAATCATGTTTATCTTAGTGCTGGGAAGAAACCAATATTTGTGAATGTCAAACCTCCAAGGGGAGGGCAGTCCACAATTAGGGTGCCACAGCCAAAATGCGCCCCTCTTATGTTGTTCCATTCTGTATTGCCCCCATTGGTGGATGCATAGGAGCATGCCCTGCAGACCCCAATTTTTGGGCAAGTATAGATAGGGATAAGCATACTTTCAAATATTGAGGTCCCAAGCTGTTTTACATGCCATCACCATTACCTTGAACTCAAACCAGAAGTGAATGGGTAGCCAGTGCTACCCATACTTTGAGTTATATGTTGTCTATATGGTATTTTGGTCAACAATCTTGCTGCTGCATTTTGTACTTGCTGTAGCTTCTGAGTCATTTTCAAGGGCAGCTCAACACAGAGCACATTGCAGTGGTCTAATTGGGAAATTACCAATATGTGGACTATAAGTTGTACTTGTCCAGGAACAGCCATAGCTGGCACCAGAGTTGGAACTGGGGCCAAGCTCTCCATGACATGGAGTTCACTTGGGCATCCAATGATAAGGACAGATCTAGGATTATTCCCAAGCTACACATCTGCTCCTTCAAGGGGAGTGCAACCCCATCTGAGTAGATTGCGTACCCAATTCTTTGAGAACCACCAATCCACAGAGCTTCTTTCTTATCAGGATTCAGCTTGAGTTTGTTAGTATGAGCTTCACAAAACTAGGAAGTTTGTACAATTGGACGTCCCCATACAAGGGGCTATCTACTGCTCATGTACTGGGGTTCCCTGGAAAACAATCAGTGCTAAATATGTGCATGTTGTAAGTGTGGCTATCTCAGGAATGGGAGAAAAAGCAAGATTCTGTTTCAACTTCTAATAGCCCTACAGACAAGTGGCTGGGGGATCTGGGAGTTGTAGTCCCCAAAAATTATTTCCCCAAGATATGTGAGTAATATGTGCATGGAGTTGTTAGCTGTGGGTTACGATGTGGTGCTGTATAGCCTTTTGCTACTTGCACTTTAAGTGATACTATACAACAAGAAAAGTGAGATAGATCTATCAAAGCATAGCTGAAACAACTGAAGTACATAAATGAACACTTCAGCATTTCTGCAGGCAGCAAAACCAATGCATGAATTTAATCTTAGTCAACTAGTTTTGAAGATAAATGGGAACTGAAATTGGATCCTTTAATGTATGGACTACAGATAATTTAAGACAACTAGTAATGGAGGCTGCATATGGGACACAAACACATGGCTCCAACAGATGAAGACATCAGGATGCTGCAGATTTGTTGTTTTTATTTACTTATTTTGTTTTTAGGAAAAATCCAAACAATGCTTCTGCTGTCCCAGATTACTTTCCAGCAGTTCTTCACACCAGCTACATTTTTCCTTGAAATCATTTTTATTGAATAAAGTCTACATAAAATAAAAAAACGAATAAAACATATAACAAAAACAAACTACAAACTACAAAAACAACACAAAAAACTAACAAATAAATACAGAAATAAGAAAAAGAAGGAAGTATAAAATTTATTTTATAACCTACAAACAATTCTAAACTACCTAAATATAATTACAACTAACAAGGTAAAGTAAAGAAAAATGACTTGTGACTCTCTTTTCATTGGTTATATTTTAATTCTTAGACTCCCACCTCTTTTTACTTTATCTAGAAATTACACTTCATCTATAAATATTAATTGATGCTAATTAACAAAACCATCAATAATCAAATTACCATCATTTTTCTTTTCAAACAGTCAACCAGAAGTTTCCAATATTAAAAAAAAATTACTAATGATTTTATTTAATTAAAGTAGACAATTTATCAATTTCTGCCAAATCATTCAATTTTGATAACCAATCTTCATTAGTAGGCAATGTCAGGGGAGGATAGTACACTCAATCCCCGACAGAAGCCAAAATCTATCTCAGCAGACTTAGTAGCAACCCCTTCCCAAGAATACTCATGCACAGAGTGTTTTGACATCCAGAAAACAGGAGGTACTTTAATCTTCAAGTAGTTGCAGATATTCACAAATATTTATAATCTCGTCAGCCAAAATGCTACACCAGGAACCCAAGAATGGCAAGAAGAGAATGAGCTCTGGACTAGCTCCCTTATATACACATGTACAGGGCATTGGCTTACTCAACCACATGGGTGCATTACATCAGATATTGCACTCCAAAAGCTATGCCCTCTAGTAACCTTTTCAGCAGCTGTGGCATGACTAGGCATGACTTGGCAGTTCATGGAGTCAGCCATCATGACTCAGCATGACTCTGCAGTTGTTTGGCCATTTTATAATGGAGTTCAGTCTCTAACGCCTGACAGCAATAAGGTACTCTCCCATTTCTGAGCATATAATTGATATAGGACATTTTCAGACAGTGCTTAACAGTGCTTACCGCGGGATTAGGTCCCGGGAGAGGAACGGCGCTCTTGCGCAGCAGGGGGTCATTTTCGGACACCGCCACCCTCTTCTGGGATCCTTCGTGGCATGTCCATGAAGCTTTGAAAGTGGCCGCGCCATATTTTAAGCAGGTCCACCACATATGATAAAAAGTGCCTTCTTGTTTTTCACATTTCCTACATACGTTTGATATTTCCTTGTACATTTTAGACAGTCTCTCTGGCATTACATTCCAATGATGTATCATTTCATAAAAAATCTCTTTTTGACCGCATCCTCTCCCATATATCTAAAGTTTCTAACCCATTCACTTATTCATCTTTCACTTCAAATTTTAACAACAGTTTATACATTTTATCAATTACCCACAAGAAAATATAAGAATGACATTTATTAATTCCTTGGCAAATTTTCTGGAAAATTGAAAAGAGGAAATAGATTTTGAGATGGACAGGATTTACCAAATAAATTCAAAGTTGGCTAGGGCAAAAAAATTGCCAAGACATGTAATTGCCAATTCTCTCAAGAAGACTACAAGGGGGTTCTGCAGAAACACATTGAAATTAAACTGAAGCTGGATGGAAGAGAGATAATAGTTTTCAAGGAGATACCAATGAGAATTCTGCATAAGAAAAAGGAATATGGCTTTTTGGCAGACAAGCTGAAACAGAAAAACGATCCCATTCAGATGGGGAAACGGGGAAGGACTGCGCTTTACTTTTAAAAGTCAAAGGAGATTATCTGACACTTAAAGAAACCGAAGGAACTCACGAGAATGACGTCACTGTACCAAAGGGTCCTGATATTGCATGTGTTGGCCTCCTGGTGTGCTTGCTCTGTTCTCCCTCCATGCTGAAGTGACAAAACAGTGCCACTTTCATTAGTGGAAGTTTCTGCTAATGAAAAGTGGTTCCTGATTGGTCACTTCAGCATGGAGAGAGAACAGAGCAAGAACACCAGGAGAATGACGTTGTGTGATATCAGGACCCTTTGGCAGTACAGTGACATCATTCTCATTGTCTCCTTAGGTTTTAAGCATCTGATAATCTCCAAAGATTCTGAGTGGACTCAGTGCAAAAAGCAAAGGACTTCATGAGAAAATATAGAAATTAATTGAATGGGGTGCAAAAGAAGACAAGACAGAAGATCTAAGGAAAAGAGACAAAGAAAAGTTCAAAGGGAGCAGACTTCTTGAGACAAGACAGACCAAGGACTTGGCCAAAAATCTCAATTGGATAGTGAGGAGGTTTTGGTGATACAGAGTGCTGCTGCTGAGGACTCATCTGATTAACTGGTCCAGTGGTGGATTACAAATGCTTTTCCTATAACATAACTGGCACTAATGCTCCACAAAAGATAAGAGAGATTTTTTTTTTCACTATTTGAGGAAACTTAATCTGGATATAATTTGTCTATAAGAGACATATATTAGAAACAACATATAAAAACATTTGATACATTAAAAAAAGGACAAGAATTTATTTCCATGGAACAGAAGAAGAATGGTATGGTATTAATCCTACTCTGGGCCCAGAGTTGGTATTGGTTGAAAAGAAAGCTCAGTATGTGGGGTTCAGACTGATTTCCAAGGAACCAGTACTTTGGTGGTGGGTAGGTATGCTCTGAGTGAAGATAGGGGACATTCTTTATGAATCCTAGGCACAAACTGTTGGATCTGCCATGGTTGGTGTTTATTGGGGGATTGGGATAGGGTGATATACCATGAAAAAAGAGAACGCCTGATAAAAAGATTAAAATCTCCCAAGGTAAATTAACTATGGTATGCTTTTATTTAATGAACAATTTAGAATTAGTTGATTCATGGAGATATAATAAGGGAGAGACAAAGGGTTATACTTATTTCTCTGAAACACATAAATCTTTTGCAAGTATTGATATGATTAGGGTCTCAAAGGGCAAAAAATGGTTGAGATATTACCAAAGATGTTTCCAGACCATGCTCCAGTGTTATTGGTCCTTAAAAGGACAAAGGAAAATTTTAGATGGAGACTAAATGAGTCAATATTGCAAAAAGAAAGGGTTGTGGAGAAATGTAAGAAGAAAACTGGAGAAATGTAAGAAGAAAATGAGAGAAATTTTTGAGGACGATTTAGATAAAGGATTGGACATTAGAATGGTTTGGGATGCAAATGAAGCAGTTGTGAGAGAATATTTTATTCAATGCAACAGAGATCTTTTTTAAAAAGAGGCAAGAGAAGATTCAATAGATTTTGGATGGATACAAGGAAAGGAGAATAAGTTTTAAACTTCCAAGACTTGATGGACAGATTAAATCTCTACAGAGGCAATTGTCAATATTAATGGTGGAAAAGATGGAGAAAAAACTGAAATATGCAAAATAAAAGAATTTTGAATTTGCAAACAAACCAGAGTGACTGCTAGCATATGAACTGCAAAAAGAGAGAGAAAAGAAAGTGATCTTGAAAATACAGGAGGGTAATGCTTGATTCATGACAAAATGCAAAATAGCAACTGCAATATTTTAATCCCACCCTCAAATGGGTTTCTTTTTAATTCTGAAGCATACTGAAACAATATGTTTTCTTCTTTTTTCCTCCTTTCTTAATTTTTTTAAGAGTTCTAATGCTCTACTGCATTAGTGAAATAGCATATTTTCACTCTATGCATCTAATTAAAAAAAAAAACAGGGATGTGAAAAATTGCCTCCAAACCATAGAACCACCTCAGCAAACCATCTCCCAGTTTGTTTTATTTATTTTAAAAAAATCTTTGGAAGAGCCCAGATTCAAGAAATCGCTACAAACAGCTTTCAAAAGGAATGGTTTGAGTGGAGGTGGCAACAACTGGCAAAACTCAAGGAGCTGTATTACAAAGACACAATTCTCTAGACCAATCTGGAAGTGGCCACAACCACATAGAAATGGTTGCTCCATCTGATGTGTACTATTTTATTTTTATTTATTTTTTGGTAGTAGCTGCTATTTTCCCTTAAATCACCCTTGGGAGCAAATTATTACAGGAAATGTAAGATTTAAGTGCTCTTGTAAGTTACATCCTGCTAGATATGTGCCCTTTTGACTCATCAAAAAGCAGAAATGCCTTCCCACTTTGAAAGCTAAAGATGTGACTGCAAAAGTGAGGTCCATTGTCACTCACCTCTAGTAAGTAATAATAGTCAAATGGAGTATTACACTAATGGGACTGGCAAGTTTATCAAAATATAATTAAGGTGTGAACCACCATGCCACAAATCATCTGAAACAAATTATTCTTCTCATTCAATCAGTTCCAAATGGTAAGCGTGAGATACAAGTAACCTGCAGCAAAATCTGAATAATTTGAAAGCTTTCATCAACAATAATCCATTCTGAACATACAATTTTCTGACTCCTGATTACTGAGATTAAAACTTGATGCAATGACTCACTGAACCTCTCTGTACATAGTTGTTACTGAAACTGTCTATTTAAAGGTATAATTTCTGAAATGTCATCTGTAATAGCTTCCTTTTAACCATTGTTCCATGTACAAGGAAATCAGAATTTGCATGAAAAGATGGTCACATGTAATCTCTCACAGCTAGTAGATATTTATCAGCAATTTGTTAATTTAAACAATGAATTCCCATCTTCTTGTTACTTTTCATGCAGGGCAAGGAAATCAACAGAGGCTGTGCTCTGTGTCTGTGCTGAAATTAACCAAGCACTTCTGAAGCTGCATAGATCAAATGAAAGGATGTTGTCCATGTATAAAAATACATAGACATTAAGAAGAATGCAATATGTCCTGTGCGTATGAACTTTGAAGTAAGTAATTTGAAAGCGGCATGGGACTTCCATTTGGATCACATAGATTATTTAGTCACATATTAATAGGGTTGTCAGAGATGTCTCACAAATAACATTTGCTGAAATTCCCTCATCTATACAACCATTAAATGTACTGCAGCTCTCTCCAATTTTCACTCTGGCAATCCTATATGGTTACAGGGTGGAAATTCTTTTTGTAGGTCATGAGTGAATTGTGCAGTGGGATAGACAGAATCCTATTGATCTTGATGGACTTCTTGCCACAAATGTTAACCACACCTGATCTATGATCCCAGATGTTGTCCTCTGCCCCACCTCAGTTTTGAAGTCCCTGCTGACTGGGATTGTGGTGATAAACTGAACAGAGCTCTTGCACATCTAACAGAAGTATAGAAGATGGAATTTCAGCAAGTGTTGCTTATCTCATAAGCAACACCTGCTAAATTTTCCTCTTTTGCACAACCATTAAAAGTACAGGTGCTTTGTCCTGTAGTTCATCTGGCAACCATACTATTGACCCACTGGCTGCCACCACTAAAAGCCTGGTGCTGAAAAATGGGTCCTGTCTATATGAGGGGGGGAAATAAGCAGCAGCCATTCATAGCACTGTGTGACCTGTCTTAATGGTCAAAAGAGCCCCCCTAAACTTTGCATGTCCCCTAGCCAAGATGGCAGCCATGAGTGATTTATTTGCGCTTTTAAATCTGCTGCCACCACTTTTTTTTTAAAAAAAGGTTTACCATGGTGTACACATGCAATATTGCATATTTACAAAAATGAAAAAAGAGAGAATAAAATATCACTGTTTTTTTAACTTACCAGACCCTTGCTTAACCAAAAATCCAACATGGCAGCAGCAGGAACTTTCCCTGTTTGGTAGCCCCTCCCCTATGCATATCCAGCCAATCAGATCATGTTGCCTGGTTGCAGCAATGTAAATGTGACTGTCTTAACAATCGCACATTTGCATGCCCTATGGAGCTTTTTAAAAACTCTGAGAAAAGCTCCAAAAGCTTCCCTGAAGGTGGATTGGCTGTCCTCCTTCTGAATGAGACATATTGATGTGGATGTCTATTTGTACAAATTGCCTTCCATGTGATTGCCATTTGGATTATTTTCACCCTTTGGGCAGGCCCATGGTAAAACTGCATTTTTCCGTCACCCCCTTCCTTTGCCAAGTAAAGAGATTCCCTGCCCTACCAGTCTTTAGGGCTCTTTGTTACAGGGCAGGATTCTGGTACCGTCCTACTATTAGAAGCAGTAACCTTAGCGTGACAATATTATGTTGTTGCTAGTTTGACTGTTTCTCTAAAAGTTTGGGCATAACATGGTATTCATGTCATTTCCTGTTTGTTGGTCTAAGCCACACCTTTCCCTCCCTACATAATTGATCTACAGATAGCCTTACTTTGTTCATCCCCCATTGTGTAGTTTGCATTTCTCTTTCTCGTATATATTTGAAGCACCCATATTGCAGACCCTCTCACCATGAGATGTTATAAAAACATTTGTATTTGTAAGTAAGCCTAATTCATGTGCTTTCACAAAGAAAACTAAACCTGCTTTATTTCTCTCCTAGATCCTGGGAAGTGGGGGTGAATTGGGGGGTCTGGTCATTGCTCACCATCTGCTTATAAATACTAATTTACACACTTGCACCTGATGTACTTCTGAATTTCAGTAGCCAGTATAGTGGCAGCAAGATCCTTAACAGCAAGATCCTTACTAATTTTCAATAAAAACAGTGTGGCCCCACTGGACTGGGAGAGAAAAAAAAATGCAGAGCCTGGGTATAAAGATATCGTCCATGTATTTGTTGCTTACTGTCACTTAATACCAAGGATTTTTAAAATTGTCTTATGGAATTGTTAGAAAACAATTAAGTTATTTGATGTGGGCAATTAAGTTATTTGATGTGGACCTCATGACAAGCTGTTATTGATGATTAACTTTACCCATTTGTGCCAAAGAAGGAACAAAGAAAGAGAGAACTGGCTGTATCTACTCACCACCACACATTTCCTCATAATAAGCCAGGATTCCTGACCTGCGTTTTGTGTGATTGTGCCCAATTTTGCAAAAATCCTAAATTTTGAAATCTACTACTACTACTAATAATAATAATATAAAATATATTTATACCCCGCCCCTCTGTTAAAACAATCGGGGCAGTTTACAAAAATTAAAATACAATACAGATAAAAAAAACCAAAACACTACCCACCCCCACCCACCCCCATAAAAAGATATTAAACAAATATAAATTTAAAAGCAACTAATCTAAAAACACATTTAAAAAACAATAAATACAATAAATAGCCAGCAGACTAAAAGAGGCCAGGAGCTCCTGAGGCCGGGATCTAATTAGGAAAGGCCTGCCAAAAGAGATCTGTCTTTAGTGCTTTTTAAAAGCTACTCAGGCTTGTCATCTGACAGATCTCATTCAGCAGGTCATTCCACAATTTGTGGGCGATTACTGAAAAGGCCCTCTGGGAGGTTGCAGACAGCCTAGATTTTTGTGGCTGAAGCAAATTCCTCCCAGAGGACCGGAGTGCACGGGGAGGATTGTATGGGAGGAGGCAGATCCGGAGATAAGTTGGACCCACACCATTTAGGGCTTTAAAGGTAATAACCATCACCTTATACTGGGCCCGGAAACTGATAGGCAGCCAGTGGAGAGATTCTAATACTGGACTTATATGGTCTCTCCGAGATGTTCCCGAGACCACTCTGGCTGCCATATTTTGTACCAACTGAAGTTTCCGGACCAACCATGAGGGTAGCCCAATGTAGAGTACATTGCAGAAATCTAGACGAGAGGTTACCAGCACGTGCACCACAGTCTTGAGGTCCCTTACTTCCAGGAAAGGGGACAGCTGGCGTATCAGCCGGAGCTGGTAACAGGCACTCCTGACCATCACATTCATCTGAAGTGATGAATCAAGGAGCACCCCCAGACTGCGAACACAGTCCTTAATGGAGAGCATGACCCCGTCCAGGACTGGAGGTTGCAACCCAACTCCTGGTTTTGGGGCCACTACCGTGAGCACCTCCGTTTTGTCTGGATTTAATCTCAATCTGTTTTTCCATTACTGCTTTAAGACAATCGTTAAGAGGAGAGACACCATCGGAATTTGAGGCCAACGATCAGGACAAGGAGAAATAGATCTGGGTGTCATCCACGTACTGATAACACCCAGCCCCATAACTCTGTATAATCTCACCCAGTGGCTTCATATAGATGTTAAACAGCATCGAGGACAGGATGGCGCCTTGCGGAATACCACAAGCAAGCTCCTTTCTGCTGGACCAGCTGTCCCCGAGCAACACCCTCTGGGACCTACCTGAGAGGAAGGATCAGAACCACTGGAGCGCAGTGCCTCCGATTCCTAACCCTCTCAGGAGATCCAAGAGGATGCTATGATCTATCGTATCGAAAGCTGCTGAGATGTCTAAAAGCACCAACAGGGTCACACTACCCCTGTCGATGCTTAGACGCAGGTCATCAGTCAAGGTAACCATGACAGTCTCAACTCCAAATCCCATCCTAAAGCCAGTTTGAAATGGGTCTAGATAATTGGTTTCATCCAACACCACTTGGAGTTGAAGCGCAACTGCCCTCTCGATCACTTTACTCAAGAATGGTAACATAGAAACCGGCCTATAGTTGTTCATGTCCAGGGGGTCAAGGGAAGATTTTTTTCAGGAGCAGCCTAACAGCTGCTTCCTTTAAACAAGATGGAACACACCCTTCTCTGAGGGATGCATTGATGATGTCTTTAAGGAACACCATCAAGGCGCCCCCCACGGATGGCCAGCCATGAAGGGAAAGGATCAAGAGGGGTGGTCATCTTCCTCACCCTACCAAGTAGCTTGTCCACATCCTCGGTACTCATGGATTTAAATTGATGCAGTAAACTTACATCAATGGAGTTGCTGGACACCTCATCAATTGTTTCTGTCAAATTGCTGGCATCTAAGTCGGCTCTTATCCGAATGATTTTATCTGCAAAGAAGTTGTTAAACGCATCACAGCAGGCTGTCGTTGGGTTAAGCAACGGGTTCTGCACAGGAATAACCTGCGTCATCTCCCTTACCACCCTAAACAGCTCTGCTGGATGGGACTCTGCAGATGCAGTACATGCAGAGGAGAAGGATCTCTGCGCTGCAAGTATTGCCTCTTGATAGGACCAAAGAAAGTTCCTATGATGAGTCCTGTCAGATAAGAGTTGAGTTTTCTGCCAGTTGTGCTCTAGTCGTTGTCCAACTTGCTTCATTTTCCTAAGCTCTGCTGTATACCATGGGTTACGGTTTGGAGCGGGTTGGAAAGGATGCTTGGGAGTGATTGTGTCGATAGCCCTGGTAAGGTCGGTGTTCCAGGTATTAACCAAAGCTTCGACAGGGTCACTGGCGTTACCAACCGTTAAACCCTCCAAGGCTTTCTGGAATCCTATTGGTTCTATTAGCCTTTGGGGATGGACCATTCTAATGGGTCCACCCCCCCCCCGGTGGGGCGGGAAGAGACTCTTAGTTCAGTCTTGACCAGGAAATGATCCGTCCATGACAATGTGGTGGTTTTTATAACCTCCGCCCACAGATATTCCTGTTCCATACTGAAGACTGCATCAAGGGTATGACCCGCACAATGTTTGGGCCTGAAGACCATTTGGGATAGGCCTATGTTTGTCATGGTTTCCACTGATACTGTATATCAGTGAACTATAAAATCACAGCCAACCAAAGACAGTGCATTTTCATATCCAAACACCAAATTGCAAAGTCATCTGTTCCAAAGAATAAAAGCCACCATGTATAATAATTGCCATTTCCCACGTTTGAATGATTCTTCTGTTTTAGAAAAGCAAGTAAGAAATATTGTCCACTCTGAAAACCTTTGTAAAAAATACACTTAGTTCCACAAGACTGAAAATCCTCCCAGCTGTGTTACTCAAAGATTAGTTAATGTTCTAATGCTCTAGAATCCCTAGTGCTAATCTTAGACACAATGATTCAGTGAAGAACAAGCAAAAGATTTACATAGTTTGGCTTTTGGAATAAAAAAACAGAATATGAATGTTAACCTTTCCAACATTCTTTGTCAAGTACAGCTTTTATAATTCACTTTTAGATTGCCAGAGCTTTAAAACAATACAATAAATATTCTGCTAATACTGTTCGGCATTAATTAGTGATTTGGTTTTGCTCCAGTGATTTTTTTTAAAAAAAAATACTGTACTTGCAAATACAATTAATGGGAGAGTAGCAAATTCACAGCTTAAAATGAGTGTCAAAACTAAATATGTGTCAAATTACAATATTGAATAATTACATTGTACAGATGTTAATCATACAAACTGGATCCAACATTTCTTAAGCTTCTAGCTAATACTCTTTACTCTTTTACTGTAAATGCACCTTATTTTTCCCCAAATGAAATGAAAAATAAATTATTGTATTATTAACACCCACTTCTTTGTAAAGCTGTGTAATAGAACTTCTAAGAGAATCACAGGTTCATGCAGAGCTCCCCATTCCTCCATTGTGCCAACTGGATGTGCCCCCTGGGGCATGCACAATGGGCAACTTGAGAAGTATACATGTATACTGACATTCTTGCACAGATCATCTACATTACACAGGACATAATCAGGCTAGCCCCTTAAAAATGTTCTTTTGCCAGCATAACCCCCCCCCGACATTTTATGCCAGCAAAGAATGTCCCCACCCCTGCACTTACCTTCCTTTCTCAGCAAAGGCAGCCCGGCAATGAAGAGGGAGTGAACAGAGCCCCGTTCACTTCATCGTTCAAAGTCCTGCGAGACTTCATTGCATGGGAAATTTAAAAATACAAACAAAAATAAAGCAAAAAAAGTTTTTAAAAGCACACACACACACTTTAAAAATTCCAAGTAACCCAGGGAGGGTCATAAAAAGAGTGAAACGTAGCTGCATGTCCCAATCTCACCCTGAAGTGTTTGCGCCAGACTGGCCATTCTCGCTGGAGTCACAACTGTTAAATGCCCCAAGGTTTCACACACTGACACCTTATTTTGTGTGTCTGATAAAATCCACAGTTATAGCAGTCAGATACTATTTTACCTGCCGTGGATCTATTTTACAGAATTCTGGGACTTGCAGTTTGGTGGTGAAGTACTTGTCTGGAGTGATTCCACATTCCACAATTATATCAGTTTCATATCACTGCCAGCAAGCTGTGGTGATATACAGCATGGAAATGCATCAGAGCAACCTACCAGAGCATTCTAAGGACCTCACCAAACTACAAACAATGATTTGTGGTATCAAACTACTATAACTCTGCACTATAGATTATACTCTAGTTTTTCTGGTTGAACAGAACAACTTTTTAAAATGTATAGAAATCCAATTGAATTCTTCATTCCCACCTCATTTGGATCACTGTGTGCTGGTTAGGACTGAACCATGTGATTTATTTAGGCATCTGTATGAAGAAGTTGTGCAAAAGAGCAAAAATATCAACTTCAAAGCAGGAAAAGTAGTGCATGGGGGAGGGATAGGGACAGAGCTAGATGAAGGAACTCATAATGCCAGAATAGAAGGTCTCTACCTTTCCTGCAGGAAACATTGAACACCACAGAATACAGGCTGCCATTAGATAGCAATGTGCATTAGTGTATGCTATACCCCAACTTGAGTTTTCTCTTGAAAAAGCCAGGAGAAGGTCTGGAAATCACAATTACAATTTTTGGTTTGTTCAACAAAACCAGTCCCCTTTCATGTAGATGCCTGGTTGGGATAAAGGATCAGCAAGACCCAGAAACTTCCCTAAACTGTAGTCATATTCAGAGACATAGTTGTGTTAGTCTGCACGGGTCAGCCCCCATATCCATGGATCCATGGTTTCACTTATCCATATCTAAAAAAATTATATGTTTTTTCTAGGCATTTCTAGGTCCTTCAAAGTGATTCTATGGTCAATTTTCAGTGTTCATCTCATTGAAAATAATAGGGCTCCCCATTATCCACAGTTTCAGGTATCCACGGGAGTCTAGGAACATATTTCCCATGGATATGGGGGGGTCGACCTATATTAGTATGTGAAGAGATCTTGTTACACCTTTGAGATTAAGAAGTTTATAGTATAAATTTCATAGATTCAGTGTAATTGCCATGTTGGATTTTTGCTGTAGTGATCATGCACTGAGGCAAGGAAACAGCCCTTGTCTCTCTCTTTTTCTGTTTATTTAAGCAGAAGATCACACTTCCGCATCCTGAATTTGCTTTAAAAAACAACACTGTTCGGAAGTGGCAACTGGTGACAATAAAAATGCAAGTAATTCACTCGCACCCACCATCTTCAGTAACAGGCATGTCCATTTGAACAACAAATGCCTATGGTTTCCCATGCCTGTGATCTTGAAATGAAAACCATAGAGACAAATGAAACCTGCGGCAAATTGGCCTTACTGCGCATCAATCCACATTTTATTGCCTCGTATATATGAGGCTGATGTAGACTGAATCTACAAAATTTTATGCTATAAACTCAGTTAGCTTTAGAGGTGCTACTAGATCTCTTTGTATCCCTAAATTGTGTTGGCATTCTGCTTTCCATGCTTGATGCCACTGATTGAGAGCAGTGAAAAGCACCAACCTTCTACCTGCAGTGGCAGCTTGAATTCTAGCTGAGGTTCTTAGGACAAGTTGAGAATAATAAACGTAAGACCTACCAGTTAACATAGCATGTTACTTTATTTTACAAGGAGCAAAGTGATGGCCAACTTTTGAGAAAAACACAGAGAAGTTGCTTCCCCCGCTCTTGTATTAAAAAAGGTTAAAAGTACAGAGAAAGGTCCCTGATGCCACTTTTAGAAGTTTAAGTTCTTCCAACTGGTTTGCTCCCATAGCTGTGATGAAGTCTGCACAAACTAGCCTTTAATGAGCAAAACTCAAGCATACCCCCAGGAATGATATATCTTTGAGACATTTCTGTCTTGGAATACCTCCACATTCTCCAATAGTTAAAGTCCTGTTATAGTTGGAGAACTGTGAGGTGTTATTGATTTTTTCTGTGGCAAACATACCCCTGCCTCTAGGCAAGGGGTGCATATTGGATTACTGTATCTTTTGCTTCCAGTTTCCACTTTTTATATCCCAAACACACTAGGTTTGTTTTACTTTAAATTGTGTATGCGTGCTTAGGCCACCAGAGAGATCTATAGCCCAATGCTGCTTTTGCTTTCATTGGAAAAAAAATCAGAAGTAATATAGCCGAATGCATTTGTCTCACCGATTGCAGTCATCCAATAAAATTTATAAGGCACATTTACCTTTTAATTTATAGAAAACTAACAACAAAAACTTTAGAAGTAAACTGATGCCATTTATTTTGAGCTTCACATCTTTGCAGCACAGAATCATCAAGGGGAATAGACTGAAAATGGCATTTTAATAAAAGAAGCATAGCACAATTTTTATTTCTTCAAAATCTCAGGTGTGTAGCCTTTAGCTTCAGAGCTATGTGCAATTCTTCAGAAGTTGTCTTACTGTTCTTCAAAAGCAGCAGTTTGAAAAGGATTTAGCATAGTGTGTGCTCATAAAAACACACATACATACACACACTGATGCAGAGGCTTTGCTAAGTGGGATAGAGAAGTGCCAAGCAGATATCAGGTGGTAGCTTTCAGTCTCAAAATCATCATTAAGTAGCTGCTAGCTTCCATGTCAGTCTGATAATGAACCTTTTGGGATTTTAGTCTCAAGTATAGTTTCAAGTTTAATGTCCTGAACCCCAAACATCAGCTCTTTCAAAGTTCTGATTAAAACCTAAGAATGGAGTCACCACCCCACTGACAAGGAAGGTATCAACCTTCTGCCTCTTTCCTCACTGTATTCCCATCACTTTTTCCCACTGGGAAAACTAGGTGGGTGCTATTTATCCTTGGACCTTATGGCCAATAGTTAGGTTTACTGTTGTCAATCAGCAGGCACTTACTTACAGCCAGCTGAGTTGTGGACCCCTGGTTAGAGGGTTAGAACCTAGCACTGAGTAGAAGGTGAGCCTTCATTCTATTTGGAAGATAAGAATTTCAGAGAAAGATTCTCCCTTTCTTTCCAATTAAAATGGATCAAGAAAATCAATTCCATCACAGTGAAAATGGGGTTAGCCATTCATCACTCCATGTCTCTAAGAGGCATTTTGAACTTTCTGGACTTAGCTGGCTCTTCCTTTCCTGGTAGATTTTAATAAACTATGAGAGGCAAGGTTGGCTAGATTTCTCCAACTAGATTTTCCTGAGCTTCAAGATCCAAAAACTGGAAGTCATCCAACAAAGTTTGATGATATTGCCACAAGTTTGGTGTCCAAGACATACGGCTTGTCTAGAAGGGCAATTTACCCCAGCTTCCCCCCTGCTTGGAGCCCTGCAGTCCAAACAACACAGGACTCTTACCCTGTTTCACTTCCATCCATCCATCCTGATGACACCCAGGGCAAGCCAGGGGGAAGCTGGGGTAAACCCATTTACAATGTTTCCTGTGTTATGTGGGAAAACCCGGATGGGTTTGATCCAGGAATGCAGGTCCCTACCTGCAAACCAACCTGTCGCCACTGGAGTCACTCTGAATCTGTGAAGGAGGCCCCCAGCATGTGACCAACCTTGGTCACAGGCTGGTCACAGGCTGTTTCCTGGCTTCGGAAAATGCAATGTGTGAGAGCAGGGGAGGAGCCTACCATATTCAGAATATGCCCAGAATATGGTGGCATATTCTGGCAGGTCAGACATGCCCATAGTGAATCTTAGCATTTTTTCTCCTTCAGTCTCTTGTAAACTTCTCATAATGAACCACTGAGGGTTCGCCAAATATCCCCCATGGTCTACTTGGAAAGGCTCTACTGAATAAGAATGATATGATGCAATCAAGTTGGAGTAAAATAATTTCATCACATTCAGTACAACAGGTTAGGTACTATCTTGTGTTTGGTCGGACTCATTGGGAATTTTCCTCTACATGGATTTTGACAGTATTTCAGACCCAAAGAGTAGTCTTTAGTCCATCCAACCCCTCCACTCAGATCCCATCCAACCTCTCCACTCCATCCTGGAAAAAAAAAGTCCCCACATTTTGTTTTTTGTTTTGTTTTTAAAAGATGCTTACAGAAGTCTACAGGAGTGCAATTTGGATTTAAAAGCAGATCTTCCACCAGTCATGTTTTCAACCTGAAAAACCTTTTTCCTGAAAGAAGCCAGTCACTTCCTGTTTCTCAAAAATAGTGTTTTCTTGCTGAAAACAGGCTCATGAAGCTAAATAGTACCTAAATGACATTCCCAAGGCTTTGCAGGGCATGATTTGTCCTTAGAGGAATCAAATGGGCATGCCTGGTCAAGATCCAGGGAAGGGCAAAATTTCTCCAGAAGTCACTTGGCCATGCATAAAGGCATCTTGAGCTAGCATTTTAAGACTTCAGCTGTACTCAGGAGCTGGCATGTCTGTTTGCAAAACCAAATTTGCTAAGTGCTATGATGACCAATGTAAAAAAAGAAAAAGAAAAAGTCTCATTATGTATGAAAATATGACATTTACTTTAAAAGATGCAGTTTTTAGTTTTAAAATGTTGTTGTTCTTGTGTGCCTTCAAGTCATTTCAGACTTATGGTGATGCTAAGGTGAACATATCGCAGGGTTTTCTGAGGTTGAGAGTGTGTGACTTGCCCAATGTCAGCCAACAGATTTTCATGGCTGAGGGGTATTTGAACCCTGGTTCCCAGAGTCATAGTCCAACACTCAAACCACTATGCCATGCTGGCTAATACATTTCAGTTAAGAAATGTTAACATGGCCTTCTTCAGGGGTAAACAATTTAAAAATCTGCTTCTAAGGATTTCAAGAAAGCATGTATCCAAGTACTGTGGATGGTACTTGGCCTTTTATTTTATTTTTTGAATAAAACACATTCTTAAAAAAATCATTTGCCTCTGTTTTAAATTGGGATCCACAGGATGCTTTCAGTTGATTTTGCTTTTGTGCCTTGATGAGCCTTCTGCCACCTTCCTTCAACATTCTGCTATGTCATGGCCTGGGTGTATCTATCATCTCTATTGATACGCAGTCAGGTGGTCTAATGTCTTGATAGATTATTGCCCCATATCACACCAGACTGCTTGAGCTGTAACCAATAATGTTGTACCCATTTTCCAACCCATTTCTGCTTGTATGTAATCCATAGCTCAGCACATCACCCTTTTCAAGTTGCAAGCCCCATCCACTTTACAACACTGGTCTCATTTCACTGAGCAGCTTTGTATAAATCAACATTGTATAACTTATGATCTATTGTCATGATTTTTACATTGTCTTATTGTATTGTATTGTCTTATGACTGTCAGATTTTTGACATTTCAATTTCCCTTCTCTTAAGCACATCTCTAGTAGATCCTACATGGCATATGAGCTATATTTACTTAGATGGGCTACAATTGATGGAGGCTGGATACAAAACTGAATGGGAATGGGAATAAAACACAACCTTCTGGGAAATTTTAGGAAAGCTCCTAAAATATTGCTCAGTGAGCCCCAATAAACATATTTTTGGAGGTGGTAAGAGGAAAAATCAGAGCCTATTCAATATAATGGCTGGAATCCTCTATGGCAATTACAAATGTGCAACTTAGAGTTACACACTCATGACTGTTATGTATTTATGATTCCTATATAGACTCTAGTTTATGGGCTATGTAGAGACTGTGAAATGCCTACTTACCAGGCAGCAGCTGCTCCAATTGATGGGGGTCTGTTCCCCTGTTGAGCAGGCAGCAGCTCACTGACATTCCCAGCTCCCCTCGTGTGAGTGGTCTTGGGCACGAGAGGGGATTGCAACAGGGATCCTGTTTCTGCCTATTGCAACAGATATCACCCATGGAATTGAGTGAAAGCAGCTTTCCAGATGATAGGGGAACAGCCCACTATTGATCACAGTGGCTCCTTACCTGTAAGTGAGGATTGGGTAGAGTTGGGCTGGAATTGACTGTATAGTACCGTATCTATGGTGCTTACACATACATATGACCCATAGTTGATTCTGCCTCAACTATTAGTAACAAAAGAGAAGGACATTTGATTTACATTTTTAAGTAAGCTGATTTTGTTCACCCTTTCTGGACTAACGTGTATATTGGAACATAATTTACCTTCATATTTTCCCAGCCTTGAAGCCATCATATTTTCCCAGATTTTGTGATGTGGTTCTCAGTTTTTTAAAAAAAATGCACACAAAATATCAGGGGAAGTAGCACACACAAAAATGCAGCCTGGTGTGGAAAATGGATGGAACAGACTTATGATTTAATACATGTGAAACTGACACAGAATGGAAATAGATGGATTCATCCATCCTTAGCTAACATTCATCCCTACAAAATCTGCTTGCAATATGGTGAAAGAAGTATCCTGTGGTTTTGAAATCTACTCAGATGCATACTAAAATAAAAAAAAGTAATACTTCCCCTTTTCATCTTTTAACACTCAAATGTAGACTCTAATTAAAGTTATTGTTAAAGAAGTTGAAATGTGTTACTCCAGGACCAATCTGGAGATGATGAGTCCACAATCAGCCCTCCCAAACAATTTATTTGCTTAAGCCAGCTATTTGATTCAGGACATGGTTTAGGTAATTAACCTTCTCTCCTCACATCATTTTATCAGTATAAATCAGCTAACATTTAGGCCCTCTGTTCTTTCAAAATATTTCTTATGCTTTAGGCTGAAAACAAGTTCAACTGACGAAGAGAGCAGTCAGAAACTGCTTGTAATTTTGACCTCTAAGAAAGAACCTATAATTCTATATATGATTACTTGAAAGTAAATCTGATCAAACCTAGAGGAACCTACATTAGAGTAAGTAACCACTGGTCTGGGCTGTAAATTAATTTGGGAATAGTCTTCATTTGCGAAGAAAAACCAGAAAGAGAGAGAGAGAGAGATTTGACTTGGCTATTATTGCTTCAAAAACAGTTTATTTCACTTTGTGTTCTGGGTGAGAACACAAAAACTAGGTACGGGATGCTCTTTTATGACCCTCCCCATTTTGCTAGCAAGTTTTTAAGTGTGTTCTGGTGCTTCTGTGTTCATTGTGTTTGTTTCTTTAGGTGTTTTTATGCTTTTAAGTGCGCTTTCATCTTCTCGCGAGAACTGTCAAAGTCTCACCCATGTGAAAATGCAGAAGGAAACATTGTGATCGATCATGTTACTGAAATTCTGGAGCAGCCCTTTCTTGTGAATACAGCAGTATGTGATAAGAAGTGTTACTATGCCAGGATACCTACGTCTTAAAATATAGTGGGACAAAAACTTTTTTAGAAGCTCATCTGATAATATCCCATATATGTATTTCTGTGATGGTGAATTCAGTTTTATTCTAGGTCGGACACTTTTTTGAGAGCATGGGATATGAAGGTGTGTCTCACACATAGGCCAAGATCCTACATGTTGTGTGGCCCCACGCATGCAGCTCTGCATCATCTCACTGCCTGATACCTGTCGAGACCTAGGAGGGGCCCCTGCTGCTGCCACTAACTAGTTGAAAAAGGAGGAAGAGGAAAGGCAATTCAGATAATCAGTTGGTCTTGACTTTTTCAGGGAGAAATAAGGGTGCATTCTCAAATGGAGTGTACCCATCTTTTCCTTTCCTCAGGAGATCAGAGCAACCAGAGTTTAATGGGTTTGAATTACCTCCTCCCATCCTCCCTCCCTCCCTCCCTTTCAGTCTCAGCCATGGTCAGAAGACAAGTTTTATGTTGAAAAGCCATCTTGAAATGATTTTGAAGTGGTGTTAGCCAAATTGCTTATGGAATTTCTACACAAATATTGAGTTTCTACTATGATGGGGAAATTAGCAGCAACTCGACTTGGTGATACAAGAGGGGACAACAGAGAGGGTCCTTACACCTATTTTTACCCTACTAGCTCTGAACTGACACACACACAAACACAAAATGAAAAGTTAACAATGATATTTATTAAGGATTTTAAAAAATAAAAACACCAATCATGCACACATTCATATGATAAAACATCCACACAAGAACACTAGGAATGGAAGAAGAGAGGTTGATAGAGGGATAGATAGGAAGTTTCTCAGGGGGTTATACAGCACCTGCTTGAAGTTTCAAAGGAGCCTGGCAGTGTGGGTAGATGAAGCAGTACTGGCTAACACAGAGTGATGTAGTATCCCTAGGAAGAGACTCTGTGTACAATGAGGCAGGATTTTGGGCCAGTATTTATACTCAAAAACATTCCTTCAAATGATTTTGTGTGTTGAAACAATGGATTCCAGGTGTCTCTCAGAGACTGAACAATGGGTCTCAAAAAACTCCTGGTTTTGATCAATGAGTTTCCTGAAGCTCCTGAGTTTAAACAATGGGCTTCTGAAGATGTTAATGTATTGCAACTACTCTTAATGTTCTAGTGATTAGTTTCACAAAGCTTGAGTTGCCTCCTTGATGGCTGGGTCTGGGGATTAAGGGAAGGGGATATCTTCTAACAAACGATTTCTCCATCCACTGATGATGGGATCGATTGTCTGTCACTAGGGTATCTGCAGACAATGTCCTCTTGACCTCATTATGTTTCCTCACAGTTTGGAATTTGTTAATAGTCCTTCCTTTGGGTGATACATGGCTTAGCATGTGCCTTTGGGATCCTTACAGTGAGTCCCTTATATTTTACTGCTCTTCCCTCTGGAAGACTATATTAATATGCCAAATTATAAATAAACCAATTTGGGGTCTTTCTGAGAGTGGGACTTATTAGGGGCACTAACAGTGGGGAAGGAGCAGAGTGAAAAGACTAGCTCCTTGCCATTTTTCCACATCAAAGATATGTGGGAGGATTGGAGCTGACATATTGTATCTATACAGAGTCAACCTGATTGTATGTATTTGACCCTTAGAGATTACCCTTTTCCTGGCTTTGTTTAACTGAAGTTTATAAATCTTAGGAAATTGCTTAGGAAACGTGCCCAAATATGAAAGAGTGTATTAAACAAGCTCAAGCCATGTTCCAAACACAGAGGCTTTGTTTGATGGTATTATATGCTGTCACCTTGCCATTTCTAAGACACCTGACTTATTCTGCAATACAGAACTATGACTTACAAAAGTTAAAACTTCGAAAGGCATCCAATTAAAAACATCTTATAGTTTGGTTTTGACTTCAATGGCATGAAAGCTCAGTCAATACATTTGAAAGGGGGACTCTAACAAGCAAGAGAAATAATATGTCACACAGCTACTGCATTCTTGTCTGTTTCTCAGTGTGTTCAAGCATTTTGCAACTCTTTGTAGAAACGATGCACATGAAAGTCTTTGGGGATAATAGTTAACCTAGAACTGCACGTGCTACATAATGATAAACACTACACTGCAGCTGGTTCTACTGGCTAGGGGTTGGGGATATATTTTTATTATATGGTGTGTAAGATGGTTGTCCTAAACATGATCACATGCTGGTTAAAAGTGATCAGACTTTACCCTAATGTAAACGGTCCCTATTGAGCTAATATTAGTTGCCATCTCAACTAAGATATCGTGTGTATGTGTTTTTGTTGCTTGCTGGATTTATTTCACCCTTTTTAAAATCTAGGAGACATAACTACTTTTACTAGTCTTTTACTAGGGGTCCATCACCTCCCAAAAATACTACTCTACGGTGAACTCGCCACGGGTCAGTGTAAGAGGGGTGCTCCAAAAAAGCGATACAAAGACTCCCTGAAACAACATCTCAGGCTCGGCCAAATTGATCACCAGCAGTGGTCAGCCCTGGCCTCACATCGGGAGGCATGGAGACGCACTATCCACAATGCTGCAGCCGTATTTGAGAACTCACGCCGAACAAGTCTTGAAGAGAAACGACAACGCAGAAAGAATCACAACCCAAAAACATCACTCAAGGAGACCTTCTGCTGTGCTTTCTGCAACTGGACTTGTTTATCTTGGATTGGCCTTTTTAGTCATCAGTGCACTTGCAGAAAGCGCGGGATGAGTCCTTCGTGAATCTTCATTTGCGAAGAAAAGCCAGAGACTAGGGGTGTTGAAAACCCAAGCAAATACATTGATTGAATGTATTGAGTAGAATTGGGTGGACAGCACAGAATTGGGTGTCCACCAGAATTGGGTGGACAGCACAGCTAAATTGGGGGGGGGCTGCCTCAATTCTGCTTACAGACCCCACCAGAGCTTGTAAAAATTGCTTTTTGGACAATAACTTCCTCAACATTCCAGCCAATGGCCATGCTAGATAGGATTCTTCCAGTCCATAAAACCAACTTTTCTGAGTTCTGCTCTTTACTGACTATATCTTCCTATGATTCTCAGAGGGGGAAAACTTGGCTGGAATGCTTTTGGTTAGTCCAAATGGAATCAATTGATCAATGAATAGTGAGTCAACACATAAGTAAATCCAATTGATTAAATGGCTCTACTCTAGCTGGAACAATCAATAGGTTTAAAGCCCTTATCAGAAGAAGAATATATGCAATGGTGACTATAAAAGGGGGGAGGGGAAGATCACTGGCCCACTTATGCCCTATGTTTCTTTTCCAAATGCAGAAAATGTTGCCAGTCAAGAGACATGCAAAGCATCTTTTTCTGGAATGGAACACATGATTTAACACCATGGTGTCCAAAAGAAAATCCCTTGGTAGTCAGTCCTAAGGCTGAAATCCTATATTCTGTGGGGAGGAGTTAGGAGTAATTCCATTGAAATCAATGGGACTTGCTTTGGAAGAAATAGAAGTAAATTTCTTTGTTGTGAAATAAATGGATAAGATAGTGAAACAACTACTGACTGGTGCAAGGGACACCAAACGTTTGCATTCTAATTAAAAATTGGATTAAATAAAAAACTGAGAAAACTGGAAGCATACACATGCTGATAATTTTGACTTTATTGGTTTCTTAAAATTATTATTTCAAGCAAGATTCTTTTTGGCATTTGTACATACGTTGAATGCATTCACAGTGAAGCTTATTGTGCCATACATGAAATGGTTCTCCACATAAAATAGGAAACTGTGGCAAGAGGGAAAGAGAAAAGAAAAAAAAATCCTAAATGTAAAATGTGATCTTGCATAAACAGACTATCCAGTGGGTAAGATGTGGATACATTATTTATTTTGACTCATTATGGATGACCTTTACTAAATCATACATGGTTTCCTTTCCCCCCATCACTTATTTGTTAAAAGTCATCATCAATAACCTGTGGTGATGAATAATGCATTTCTCTTCCCTTCTTTGGCACAGCTTTCAGAGGCTACAGTAAAGAAAAGACAGAAAAGGTCCTAGCCAGTGCTCTTTGGGGAATGGACACCTCAGTATGGCAGGGGTCATTTGAAAATTCTGTTCTAAACTTATAGCCAGTCTTGATAAGTAATTGCTTTTTAATTAATCCATTACAGTGTTCCAGGAATTCCTGCTGTACTTTGTATACTTAATTCTTTCTATATCTCCCTACCTCCTTCTCAGAATGACAAGCTTAGTGTTACATAGCAGAAAACTTATAATACCGAAAGATTTCCTACTAAACAACAGAACTGTCTAGAAATAATCACCCTTACACAGTGTATTGTCAACATTAAAAGGGGTGGGGGAGAAAAGTGGGCCCCTCCCCACTCCTCAAGAGATTGGTACTTTGTTGTTTGAAGCATCCATGGAAAAGCACTGCCCCATGTTATTTTAGCAAGATGCGGAACAATAGGATAATTCTTCAAGCTTTTAACTCCCCCATCCATTTTAAGAGCAGTGCTTATTTTTATCCAGTAAACTGTCATTCTGAGTCCTTTCGAGGAAGCTGTCAAGTCTTCAAGACAATTATTAGTTTTGTGTGTGTGTGTGTGTTGGGGATAGAATGCAAGATAAAAGGATATTTAGGACTTTGTGATGCAATTGCAAGCATGGTTCCTCAAAATCAAGCCACATTCTATTCAGTTGTGCCTTACTTCCAGGCAAGTGTTAATAGATCTGCAACACTGAAGTAGTATTTTTTGTTATCCTCCACTATTCTTTTGAATAAATTCTGAGTATTACCCATTGGCAAGATTCAGGGCTATCCCCCTCTATTCTTCTTTGCATGGGTATGAAACCATGTATGAGTACTGGTAATGGTGTATGTGGGAACCAATGTACTGTACCCAGAAATGTGGTATGCACACAGAAATCTGCATAATGATGAAATGCAGAATATTTACTTCTGAACTTTCAATAGCTTTATATGTCTTAAGATTGCAGACTTTATTTTTAATACCCATACAGACAATGAAAGGAGGGGAGTTTGGTTAGTATAGACACCCCCACACCCCCCCACACACATACACCTTTCATATACACTGAGAAAGATGAAGATGCAAGATGATGAACAACTGTGTTTGCTAAATTTATTTATTTGTGTAAATAAGAACTGGAATGAAGTACTGTAGAAAACTACTTTTTTGGACTATGCCTCCCAGAATTTCTTAGACCAGTGGCCATGCTAGATGTGGGAGGACACATCTGGGAGATATAGACCAATAAAGTAGTTTTTCCAAGCTTAAGAAGGAATTGGAAGTTATACACCAAGGGGGAGCTTAAGTGCTGATAAAAGGACAAATTACATTTTCTGGCCGGAATGAGAACACAGAACAATGGAGAGAGTGCTTGGAAAGGAGGACATGGACAAACCTGTTCAGGGTAGACAAAGTGTGGCCTTCCAGATGGTGTCTGGCTGCAGTTTCTAATATAGATTACCATTGGGTGCTTGGATTTGCAATTTAGCAACTTCTAGAGGACTTCACATTGCCGATTCCTGAACTTGGACCAAAATCCCAACAAGAGTTCTGATATATGCTGGATGCTGATTTGGGTTGATTAACTGAAGTTCCAGGGTTAAGAAACAGAGGATCCAGAAATGTAAATAGTATGTTTATGAAATCATAAAATATACAGCAGAATGTTTTGTGTCTTGTGAAGTGTGCGTCATATTAAGAGTGTAGGAACTGGCTAGTTCTGGGCATAATGTCAGCCTAACTATAAGTAATGATAAGCAGTGAATTGACCTATAATGAACCCAAGACAGGTGCCATGTTAAAGGGTACTGGCTGATGCAATCAGTTGGCTGATGTAATCTGATGAAAGTCAAGAGCATGTTATGTCACCTCTAGAAGTCTGATTGGAGAAGAAGAATTGTTTCTATAAATGGGTTTAGTGAATGTCCCTATACGGGTTGGATGAGATATGTCAGCTGATTGGACAAGGAAAGATATAAAACAGGCTGAGAAGAGATAGAAGTCATACTGAGTATCAGCTTTAACCATAGATAAGGCTGCTACTCTGCATCTAATGATACCACTGTTCCTAGTTGATAACTGCCCAGACCATGCTGATAAAGGCAAACCATGCTAGTAAGACAGAATAGTTTTCAAATAGGCTAGATATGCTTCCTATTTAAATAGATATTTTCCAGTATAATTATGATGAGTACTACTAGACAAGAATATTAATCTGCTAGATGCCTGTGTGGTCCTACATGGAGGGTATATGTGTTAGGACACCCCAGTATTGTTTAAGATGGTAATGTTTATATCTATATGTAAATGTAGAAAAACCTGCTAAGAAAATGCAGATGATACAAAGGTTCAGTCCATATGAAAGTGTAACACTTTACTTGAAATATGATGTAATGAATGTATGATGCCTTACATTCCATATAATGTAATAAAAGTAATATTCCTAGACATTGAAATATCTATGTTTATCTATAAGGAGAGTGTGAATATTTGTATATCTATAACTGCAAATAATAAATGGCCTAAAAGACTAACAGAGAGCCTGCTCATTCTCTCATATAAATATCCTGAGATTCCAATGCTTAAGTGGAGTGTTGATGCTAACCCTGCCTGTTTGGATTTTTACCAATTGTTATGAGTTGGAAGTCCAGGAGACCAGAAAGTGATAAAACGGACCTCCAAATAGATACAGATAAGCTGAAAAACATCAAAGAACATTCAATGCTCAGTCTAAAAAAATAGAGGAGTGGGGAACTACATCTGTTTCAGTATGCCCACTGAATCCATAAGAATTTGATAAATCAACACATATGTAAGGTCTATTGATTTAATGTGTCCACTCTCGCTAGGACTAACAATTGGGTTTAAGCCTTGAAGACAAGGTGAACTCCAGGTTGAATTTACAGCTGAACAACAAGAACAAGAACAACAGCAAGAACAAGAACATTTGTGGGGTGTACTGGGTGTCCAGATCATAAAACAAAGCATCACAAATTCTGATGGCCATACTTAGAGGCATTGAAGAAAGAGACCTCCATAAAAGACTGGCTGAGATCCTGCATCAGAGGCTATGATGCACAATTTTATTATTATGTAGCTATGTCTCTGACAGGATATGCACAGCTTCTAGTGAATTGCAACAGTGTACATCGGGACACCATGCATGTTGTTCCATTGTGCTACAGGGATCATCTCTGTGTAACAGGAATCACAGTGCAATGGGCCTGCCATGCAACAGCCACACTGCCGACTCCACTTTTGCAACTGCCCTGATGGCACAGTTACATCTCTGATCCCCTCCTGAGAATATGAACAATGCACAAAGGCAGAGTTCAACTTTATGTAACCATAAGTCAGCTTACAATGATGCAATTCCCCAACAGGATACCAGCCTCTTACTACAAGGGGCCCAACTTTCTAGTAAACAAAATGTTTTGCTTTGCAGACATTTAGATTAACAGTCCAGCTATTTAAAGAACTTGTATCAAACACAACCCTTTGAGATTTATCACCAGAATCACAATTTGCATCTTTCACTTGTTCATCCTCTAATGTGATATATACCATCCTCTGTCAACAATGCCCTTCAGCACTCTACATTGGACAAACAGTCCAGTCTCTATGCCAGAGGATAAATGGACATAAAGGAGACATTAGTAATGATAATCCACAAAAATCAATTGAAAAACACTTCAAACTTTCTGGACATTCTACCTCTGACCTCAGGACAGCTGTTCTTGAACAAAAATTACAAGGGAAGCTTGGAAAGAAAAAGAGCTGAATTGGAATATATCCACAAATTCCAATCCATCAACAGTGGGTTAAACAGAGACAAATCCTGAGATTATCAGATGGCCTTTTTAATCCAGAACAGGGATGACAGGAGAGTGCCAAAGGGCTCTCTCTTCAGATGACATCATCCCTGTTCAGGTCTGCTCCCGTGCGCCCCCATTCCATTTCCATTCTCTTCTATTGATGGATTAATCCATCAATAGATCACCCATTCCTTTTCCATAACAGAATAATGGGCTTGTGAAAAGGTGTCCCATTATGCTGGTGCTATGCCAGCCATGGTGGGAGGTCCCTCCTGAAGACTTCCGAGTGCAATCGGGATAAGGAGGTAAGTGGTACCCTTGTTTTTCCCCTCCCCAGGTTACTTGTTTAATTTTTAGGGTGTTTGGGGGCTTAGTTTTCTTTTTTGACATTTGGTTTCCTTTTTATTTTTAAATTTCCCATGCATCATTCTCTCACGAGAACATGCAGGATTTGCTTTCCAGTACATGAATGCAGCTTTACGACAGCTGCATTCACTCCTGGAGGACCGAGGGGAGGGGGAGCAGTTACTATTGCAGCATAAGGTAGGTGTCTGAATTATTATTATTTTTTTTTACTGGAACAGGGATGGGAGTGGGGTGGGAGTGGGGCGGGTGGGAGGTAGCAGGATAGATACACTATCAGACAGTTAGTCTGATAATCTCCTATGAGACTATGACCCTAGTCTCATGAGGGCAATCTTGGACAATTTATGACATCTCCTTTCTGGTTCCCAATCAGCATCACACTACATTCCAAAACTCCCTTCACCCACCCTGACCCTAGGAACATCTTACCTCCTGCCTTTAACTCTCAATAACTATTGTTAAATTGAACTTGTCACTTCAACACCACACACACTAGTTTTGCATTTATTTTGCATTACTATGGCTATTCAACAGCCTACTTATAAGGTCTCTTCCTAGGCACCAGTTCACTCCAGCATCTGAGGAAGGAGACCAAGTCTATTAAAGCTTATGCTACATTTTTTTTTCTCTCAGTCTCAAAGGTGCTACAAGATCCCCTTGCTTAATAATTTGCATCTTTCTGTATCTCATTACACTCTGGAACCATTCCACAATGATGTAACTGTGATTATATACCTTGAATCTGGTATTCCATCAATACATCTGAAGAAGTGGATTTAAACCCACAAAAGTGCATGCTAAAATAAAACAGTTAAAGTTGTTGGTAAAGTTAATTTCTCTCTTTATATTGATACAAGCTAACAGGGCTAACTCTTGTATGAGTAGGCAACAGTATGCAAAACAAAAGATGTTGCAGGAAGTATCTAGATGGATCTTTCTTGTGATAGGATTGGACTGTTCTCACCAGGCTTCAGTGTATGAGTGCCCTTGTAGGTCTGGCTGGGTAGTAACACAGAAGGAACTTAGGCATTGAAACATACCTACTGTTCCATGGAATCAATTCTCTTTCATACAACCAATGAAGAAAGCTCATAAACAATTAGACTTTACTTTACAGCCCAAGAGTCCATGATCACTTATTGTTTCTGACAGCTTTCCAGCCTGTGGCTCTACTGCTTTTTCTGGAAGAAAAAGGGATTCTTAAGCCAAGGTGTTGGGGTAATGCCAACACAATTGTACATGGACAGAGAGCCAACAGGCCTGAAGTCACTGACTTTTCCATTTGGATTTGTGAATAATTCTTTGTTTTCTTGACAGTGGCATGTAGATTGGAGTCTCTTTTTTGCAGTTGGCATCTGGATGCCTTTTCTGTGTTTCTGACAGGCTGAGGGAGGCAAGTTTTCATCACTTGGCTTATGGAACAAAGGTTCGATGATGAGCAAATGTCATGTGTGAGGACACTGAAATGCAAAAGAATGTAGTACATTTATAGTTGTAGAATTTTATGAGACGTATAAGCTAATGCTATATTTCTCCAGCGTGTGAGTATACTGTCATATAGGTAAATCTGAACTGTTGGTAAGGAGGTTAGTATTGGCTCCATTCAAACTATGGCTTATTTTGCTTGAATGGGAATAGTGTCACTATAAAATTTAGCCACTAGGTTATGTCAGATTTTGGTTTTGTGTGTGGTTTTTTTTAAGATAAACAATAAAATTATTGGCAAATATCCAATTGGTATCATACACACATGTATATAGAACATATGGTTGTACTTATTTGGCACTTGTGCAAAGGGCATATTGAGTCCATGGTTGCATAAGTGGAATTCCACAAGTGCAGCCATTTCCCATGCAGTGGGAGAAAAGTTCAATGGCATGTAACTATTTGCCAGTTCCTTCAATGTACCACCATTTGATCCTCTGGAATTGTGGAGACAGGAATGTTACCTTCCTCGTTGCACAAGGGACAACAAGGAAGCACATTGGTACACGATCAATCTATTGCACAATGTCAGCATTCTGCAAATGTGATATAGTTCAAGCACTGTATAACTACATCAGTATAGAATTATACTTTGCAAGCACACTGTAGGATCTTAGCCATTGTCTAGTAAGATATGCCCACATATTGAGGGTGAGGGCTTTTATGAATGTTCATATGGCTTCTATACAATATGAAAATGTTTAGGAGATACACTGTTTTAAAAGAGGCCTATGCAAAGGATTTCTTTGCTTATATGAAGCACTGAAATTGTTCAAATATGTCCAGAAGAGGCAGATTTTGTGGTGGAGGAAACAGTGTCATAAACCCAGAGATTAATATCCATGTCTTCCACTCTTCCTCTTAAGTTACAAAATATTTAGTGTCTGTGCTTTGAGGTATTGCAAGAAAGATACAAATTACTGGAGGAATTAGTGCATGTAGCTGCTTTTGAGAAGGCAGTAATTTTCATTATGCCTATTGGGCATAAACAATAGGGATACTAGCTCCACTTTTACATCTTCATCAACTATTTGACAACCAAAGAAGCATGTAAATGAAACTCATCTCTCTTTTTTGATACTGAAGTTAAATGCCTTGTAAAAGCTTCAATATATATATAAAAAAACTGAAATGACCTATGCAAAGAATTCATGGCCCATTTATAGGTGTTTTAGGCAAATATAGTATGTATGAAGTTTATAATTTTGCTGTATAAAAACAACTGAAGACATTGCTTTTATATAATGACATTGTTGTTGGTCAAAGTGCAGAACAATTTTGCTCTCAAGAATTTTCATTTCCTGTGAAAATCAAATAGCTGACAAAAGGCTATGCACATGTCAACACCTGCCTTTCAGTGAATCCAGTCTGCTTAGGTTATTCCAATGTCATTTGAGTCTGAAATTTGATGTACTTTGCTTGAGACAATATATACCAAATGTCTTGTTTATAACATGCAATCATTTTATTGCATTAAATTGTCTTTTCCCATTATGTCGCTGTCAAAACATGATGATAGATATAAACCATCAAACATGGCAAAAAAAATCCTTTTCATTAGGAAGCATTTCAATTGTGTTTCAATGTTGTTTCTTAATCTTCTTATGTGTAACCTCTAGGAGTTGCAGGGAGATGAGAAACAGTCAGATTGCTTGGCTGCTTTGTATTTCCTCTCCTGAGATTTTTCAATTGCTTCTAGCCAGCTTAAAATAATCTTTACACAAACAAATCTATTCCTTTGTCTTACTTAGCCTTATCTATCAAGCCCATTTCAAGAGCTGGGATATGAACAAAATAATGATATACATCCTGTACTGTCGCAATGTGTTCACTGCAATGGGAAAGAGACAACATTCCAGAAGCATTCGTGTGGGCTTGCAAACACTGGCCAGCTCCAAGAACTAGAGTGGCACTCAGTGAATGCAGTGACAGCTGGTGGGTTCCATGTCATGGGGGTAGTGGATTTTAGTCTGAACCCACAGATTTTGAGCTATCGAACTCTATTCTCATATTATGTTCAACTATTTGAATAGTTCTTTTAAAGTTGGGCCTAAATTCTGATGTGGATTCACTCCCTCGCTGACCTGGAAGCCACCAGTTGTCACTATTATTTTGTTTTGTTTTGTTTTTTATGCATGAAGCTTTGGAATCTACAACAATTACAAGGAAATACATTTTGTTCTGACTATGGATGTAAGTATTCATTCTTTTCATTCTTGCGTGCAAGAGCAAAGACTTTAAAAAAAAAATATCCCCAGTGAGTGAGATTACAAGAAGTTTTGCACATTTCTCCTTTTTGTTGTTGTTTTGTTTTTTGCATTTCAGGATTTTACTCATTAAAATACCCTTTGTATCTCTGTTTGTAAAAATGAAAGGACTCATATAAACCTCATGAAACTTGGGACTTGTGATTCCTCCCCCCACCCATATTTCACCAAAAATTACATTAATTTCCCATAAACTTTCTGGCGCACAATGCTGCATACCTACACTGGCATAGGTTATAGCAGCAGAAGGGAGAAAGTTATGGGTGCACAAGCCATTAAGAAAGAAGACATGGGAGAAACAGGCTGCTTGGACCTCTGCCTTCCCTCATCACTCTTCTGAGACCCTGAAAAGGTACAACCATTGCATAATGCACCAACAGAATACTGGCCATTGTGTTTTAACTATGTTTTTCTGTATAAGTATTTGGTACAAATTGAAGTCAGACTGTTTCCCCCACCCCTCTCTATCTCGGGGACAATCTATAGCCAAATAGTGCATTTTTGAACCCAGTTCTTTATATATTAGTGTGTATATGTATTTGTGTGTGTGTGTGTGTGTGTGTGAGAGAGAGAGAGAGAGAGAGAGAGAGAGAGAGAGAGATTTGTGTGGCTCCCAAATAAATCTGTCACTATGACCTTCCTTATGTTTGGTTGCTACAAGGATGGCCACATGACAAAAACAGAAGAGCTCTTGTACCTTTAATAGTTGTGGGAGGAAATTTGGGCAAGTGAATCTTGTATGACAAGCTACATTGTTGAAATTCTGTATTCCACACAACTGTTCAAGGTACAAAAGACCTATGTATTTTTTTTTTCAGCATGGCCTTCACTGTTGTGATCCAGAATTTAATCCCAAATGACGAGCTGAAAGCCAAAGGACTAGAGAATGTTTGACTACACTTGCTAGCTCAAAGAAGCTATTATCTTTGTTGAAATTCTTAGTTCAATGTTCAACTAGAAAATGCTGGTGTTTAAGTGGTTAGGCAACAGAGGACTGTGCCTATCCCCCTACAGCAGGCACATCTTTGAGCAGAAATTTCCCTACCCTGATAGCTTCTTTGGGAGGTTGATGGTGTCCTTGTTTTCCTTCTTACCTTCACATATGTCATAATGGAATGGTTGATGATCCTTACAAGCCAAAGTACCACCACCCCTTACTGTCTCTGCTTATTTCACAGGGATTACTTTGGTGGTATTAGGAAGTCAGGTGCTTTTGTTTTTCTTTCTAAACGGTTTTCAATGAAATACCACATTTTTGCATTTAACATTTAGTCTCCCAGTCTGATGTAGCTATATCCCAACACCCATTTACACAGCTCTTGGCACCATCCTAGATTTAAGGGATATTGCAAATAAACACATGTATATTTATGTAGAAATAAACTATATTTATGTAGAGAGGAACTACACTGGGTTCGTGTATGTATTTTTATTGCACTCTCTTTGGAGGTTTGGGAGACTTTACTGCTTATGAAAATGAAAGATTTACTGTACTGGCTTGTTCTCTGCATGATGCTGACAGTTGCTATGCTTTACCTAATCTTTACACCTTTGCAAAAGGCATTTTGTTCCTGACTTATGGCTTCTTGGCTGTTTTAGTTTCAGCTGCCTATGTCTCCCCTGAGCAGGAGCTGTCAAATTTGTCTTAGACTGTATGGTGGTTTTGGGAGCTGGACAGTAATGAGACCACCAAGCTGGGGACTCTAATCTGACCACCAAAATAAATCCACTTCCCTAGTAATTCTAAAAAGTAAAAACCATATTCCCCTGTGTGTAAGTGTACACATGCATTTACTAAATCTATGACATTCTTCTCAGCACAATCATGCCCTAAACTAAACTTATGTTCACAGGAAGGAGGTTGCAGACTGCTCACTATGCACTTTCACTCTGCCATAGATTGGGCTTCTTATGCACAATAGGAAACAAAGTTAGTCAACAGAACATCTCATGTCCTTTTGCTTCAGTGTACTAGTGTACATTGATAACAATTCAAGAAACAAAGTCTGGATGAAATGTAACTGGAAAGAACTGTGATTCAGAATCAAGGGGAAATATTATGCATTATGGCAAATACACTAATTTTATCTATGTTATTTCCTATCATCATTGTGCAATGGATGGTTTTTTTGAAAGGATAAGTGAAGTGGATCCTAATATTACATTCACATGCCACAGGCATTTATGATACACATATACACACAGAGAGTGTGATTACAGAAAATCAATAAGTGTCAATGTTCTTTTACACTCATAGTTTTCATCCAGTTTATTTGTGAAGCAACTTATTCATGTCTCCTTTTTAAGAATAGAACAAATGGTACAAGAATGGATTTAAGTATAACCATAGAGGTGAATATACTGAATAATTAGGAGTGAGTTGTTTTTCTCAGAAAATTATTACAAAAAAGTTAGAGTCCAGCTGAATCTAAGGAGTGAATTTATTCAGGACAAGAACAGAACTGGGAGTAAAGCTTTGTTTTCACTGACTGGAATATCATAAAATGTCTCTTCCCATTACAGTTCTGGTTTGCAGTCTGAGAAAATGGTGTATGGAACTGAACTAAGCTTCATAGCACTAAGCTGTTGTGCTAGGCTTACTCCTGAGTATGCATAGAATTGATATGTACTTTGCATGTGTAATGGGAAAATGATCATATAATGACAATTATATTTGGCCTGCCCCACATTGCATTGCTCCAATACCATGCAATTAGCCATTGCTGAAATGAACTGGCTGGCTAAGATCCTTCCCAAACTGGAATTTGGCCTCCAAACCAAAAAAGGCACAATATCACTGGTATAAGAGAAGAATAAACAATGTTAATGATTCCCATGACCTGTTCAAAAATGCTACATACCAATGAAACCCCCTTCCATTGTTCTCCAGTTAAGAATCTATCTCCTTTCTGTTAACTGATGATAAATAAGCAGTGAGTCCAAATTAATTCACATGACCTGGATTCTTGACTACACGACCATTGAATTGTTTCAGTATGTGCCCAGATCCAGTATTTCTGAGAATTTGCTACAGCTCCATGTTCTACCAACAATATTCTTGCAGACCTTTTACAGGCATTATCACACTATGACACCTCTGACTAGTTGCCACTGCTGTGGCCTCTGAGGGAGAGAAGAAGGGAAGAAGCAAGCACAGCTCTGACATGCTTAGGCCCAGACACTAATGAAATGCCCACCCTCCATTCCAGCTCCCACTGCTGTGGCCTTGGAGGGATGAATTTATTTCAAAAACATGAGGAGGTTAAGTGAACTATAGTTGAGTAGTAAGTACTGAAGTTAAAGGATAAGATATTGTTATATTGCTTGCTTTAGAAAACCAGTGCATCTGATGATGTCTCTCTCTAGGAACTGGGAAAAACCAAAAGACTAAATGTATATGGGAAAGTGATTCCTGAAGATCTTTCACCTTAAAAGAAAGATTTTCCAAAGTTTATTTAGTTCAGGTTAAGTTAAAATGTTTGAAGCTGTTACTTGATGTATCATTTATTGATCAACAACAGAGCCCATGATTACTCCCTTGTAGGCTGGGAGGTGGTACAAAAATAGTTTAAATAAATAATAATAAATAAAATATGTTAAGTTAGAAGATATTTCAGATTTTTCTTATTATGCTTTTAGTTTTAAGCAAATAGCTCTTGTGATAGTGATTTTATGTAGCAATGATAGCAAGTGTATATTAGTGTCCTTACAATGCAAATTGTAAGTTGTTGCTTAACAGAAGAGGCTGAAAAATGCACTTTTACCTGTACATAGGAGGATTTTGAAATGCAATTTTTATTGTACCAGTTTGAAAAATAGAGACTGTGGCATCCTGCTGATAAAAAATAGAAGGCGAACACTGTCTCAGTTGTTCACATATTCTTTCAGTCAAAAGATATTCTGTCTACTACTCAATTAAGCTGCAAAGAGCATATTTCACTGATGGTAAGAGTCAAATTCATGGTACCATGCAAACTATAAAAAAGATATCTCTGTGTGGCATAAAGAGATCCTACTGATTTGCATATAAAACACTCAGAAGAAATATATTCAGTAAATCCTCTGTTATTTTCTTCCGTAAGAATTTTGATACCAATTCAACAGGATGCTTACACTCTGATAAGAGTGGAACAATGAATCTATGTATGGAAACCCTTCTGTACTAAAAGAGTATAAGACTATAAGCACGAAGTTGAATGCACGAAGTCACCTCTCTTATTTCAAAACAAGCATGCCACTTCCCAGGAGCCACATTTTAAATGACAGTTGGGTACTGGTAATGAATTGTCCTGGTCACATCTCAATATCTTGTATTCTCCCACTGGTCCTGTCTCCTAATGTCAGTTCATTCAATGAGACATTTTAAAGGGGATCACATTGTTGTGTAACTATGCATACACAGGCTTTCTACACAATCTAGAACTTTTTATAATTTTATAATTTAGATTCATTGTCATGTGGAGAGGGTGCATGTGCCCATAGAAGTTCCTTTCAAATAATGTGCTGAATGCACAAATACCAGTGGTGTGGATAGGGAATATGCCATCCCCATGTTGAAAGTATGCATGGAAGAACCTCAATTACACATTCCTATTGCTTTTATAGGAAGTAAAAATATATTCCATTCACTTCTATTTCTGTCAGTGAAAGTAAAACAAAACATAAACAAAGTATGTGAAAAAAGTGTTGCTATCCCAAACACAGAAGACAAATATGTTGATAGAAGAGAAGGTTATGCACACAGCACCATAATTCACAATTCTATCCAGTTCAATATTTTGAACTACCACTGAAATGTATTGCCAAAACTGGAATTCATGTTGTGTTGAAATCTCTCCTCCCCAAATTTCTGGAAATATTCTTTGGGGTTTTTTTCTGTTTCTTTCTCAGGGTTATTTAAAAAAGAATTTCTGATGGTCTTATTTTTGAGCTTACCTTCTGGCTGAGAGATGTTTGAGAGTGCTTTGCTTTAATCTCCTTGCTGTTGCACACATTTCAGTCCTATTTTTCTGGACATCTTCCCTTGATTCCTACTCTGAAAGGGGAAAAAATGGAAGGGGCTATCCCATTTTAATTATTTATTTATTACATTTTTATCCCACTTTTGCTCCCCCCAACTCAAGACAGATAATGTGCATAATTGGAATTAAACTATAAAATCATTAGATTCCTCTCTATAAATAATCAACTAATTTTAATTGAAGCTCAGAAGGTTGCAGGCCCCTGAAGAAATGAGCAAAGAAAGACACCTACAGATACTCTTCAGTCACTTCATAACTGAGTCAGAAAAAAAGAATAAACCTAATTTACCTTTTCATTGTTGGGGGACTATGAATACTGTAGTTCCTTTCTATTAAACTCAAAGATAACAGTAAACAAACATGGGAGGGGGAATGGTTACAGCATTAATTCAAAGTGAATTTTGGGATTCCACCTCAAACAAGAGTTATTAGAAAGGAGGACAAGAAAACTTTGATAAAACTCCCAAACACATCAGGGAGACATCATATACTCCTATTTGCTATGCACTTTGACAGCAAAGGATAATCATCAGATCACGTTGTTGCTAAGCTGAACAAAAAGAAATGGCAATAAATGACCTGCAGATTTTACTTACTTATTTAATATCCTAGAACTTGAACTCAAGGAGTCCCATATCTTTTAAAGCATCAGCTTTGGTTTCCAGTCACTTAGCTCTGTGGAACATGAGCTAACATGAGATAGTCTTGGTCTGGTCTTAAAACTGTAGGTTAGGTCCCACACACACACACACATTCAAATTGCCATTAAAAAAAGGAATGTATAATTAAAGTGTTGACAAGCTTGCTCATAAATTTCAATCTACTTTCTTACTAAAATATTACAAGAACTCTTATTCTAGGGTTGGCAAGTTTTATTTTCTCCTGCAAACTATGAATTTCAGTTACATCCTTATGAAAGAGAAACTTGCACAACATGTTCCTATTATACTTTAAACAGAAATTTCTCACCTCACTTCATGGGAAAGAATGAAATCCAGTGACCTCTGTGCCAGTTCAGTCTCCTAGGGCCCTCTCACACCATGCAATTATAACACTGTGATTCCACTTTAACTGCCATAGCAACATCCTATGGGATTCTGGGATTAGCAATTTAAGGGAGTGGCATTCAGAATTTTCAGCCAGAGAGCTCCTCTGGTGCCTTATCAAACTACAAACACCAGGATTCCATAGAAAATTGCAATGACTGTTAAAGTGGAATCATAGTGATATAACTGTATAGTGTGAACCAAACCCTGCTCAGCTGCTAAATGTTGATGGTCACCTTAGAATCAACTGCTCTCCTTTCTTACAAGCCTTTATCTTTAAAATGTTTTTTGGCATAAACAGCTCCTCAATTAGAGGGCTTAAGACTCCATAGTGTCATTTGTAATTCATTAACAAAAGAAGAAAAATGATCATGCATTAGTAAGAGCATGGTTCCATGTAACGTCCAGTGGGTGTTTAATCCAATTAATGATGGTTTGTGCCATTTTCATGACCAAATGAATGCTGCTTATGAAATCTAACAATAGGCAGTTGTTAATGATCAGAAGTTAATTATAGTTTACTGTTCTTATAAACATAAGTAACACAGAGTGTTTTCTACACTGTTTAATTAACAGACAAGGAAAAATAAATGTTCAGCGTGCTTCTATTATGTGCCCCAGGCTTGCCTGACACTATCAATTAGCAGAGCACTTTTTAACATCAACAATGGGGGCATAAGGCTAGAATGAAAAGGGATTCTCATAAAAGAAGTATCAGCTTTCGAGAGGGTCCTGGTGAGCTACAAATATAATTTATTGATCTACCTAGTCTTTATCTCCTGGTTAATGTAACACAGATGATTGTGTATTTCTTCTTCATTTCCTATATTCCATTTGTTTTTATCCTCCCTCCCTCAAGGTCAAGGCAGTGTATTATGTCCTTCCTTATATGATGTTTGTAGATTGGAAATTAAGTGTTTAATAAAAATATCATTTTTAAAAAAGCTCAAGGCAGTGTATGAACCTTCCCACAGATTTCTATTTAACTGTCACAACATACTCTGTGAGATAGGCCACACTGAAAAAAGAATCCAACTGCCCCTAAACTGAGCTTAATATTTTGAAAAGGGGTTTTCAAATGTGAATCTTCCTTAATCCAACAAAATTCTACATTCATACTGGTGCCACTGAACTTCTAAAGGGTTGGGAACTAATGCAAGAAGTTCTTGTCATATGGTTGCTTTGTTTATTCTTTCAGCCATGGAATACAGTGAGCTGCAGACTGGAGTTGTCCTAATTTATATTACACAATCTAATTTGTAATCTATTTTTCTTGAAGGACTTTATCACAATACACTGTTATTATCCTACTTTAACTGCTCTGGCTACCTCCTGTGGAATTCTGGGGCTTGTAGTTTAGTGAGGCCTAAGAGCTCTTTGGCTAAGAATGCTAAATGCCCCTCTGTAAACTGCAAATCCCAGGATTCCACAGGAGGCAGTCATAGCAGTTAAAGTGGAATAATAGTGCCATTATTCCACATGGATTTTTTCCTGTCATGTGGAAGAAGGTGAATACAAAAGGAAGAAAGAAACAATGCCACTTCAGATATTCTAACTGGTCTTTTTGCAGAAAGGAAAATAACATAGCCTCATGTCTTCCATCTTATCCTATTCCACCAGGCACTGGAAAAGTGTGACTGTTGTCAACCCATCAATCTAGTTTTGCTGCACATATTATATAATCTATAGAATTATAAGATTACACATTATACTCTGCATCAGCTAATTGGAATAGCTAATATCTTCTTTCGATATTCACAATGCAAATTAGGGTTTCCTTAAGAATGATACATTTCTTCCTAGATATGAATACAAGAGCCTGGATAAAACATACCAAAGAGTACTTAATCCATGCAAACTGCTCCACAAAATGCCACACTATGCCACAAGGAAATGTTCAAACATCTTTTTGTATTTGGGAGGATATTTATGGAAATAACAGAAATAAAGGCAATGATAGATTTGGTATCAAAGCACAGGAGATTACAGAAAGTGAAAACAAAGGAAAAGGCACATAGGATTGGTAGCAGGTGCAATGTCTGAACTTTAAAAGCTAGAAGACAATGACTATGTGTGTTTCTCATAAGACAAGAAATGTCTCCCCACCCCCAACCATGACTTTTGAAATCAAGAACCACAGTGAACAAATTTGCAGTCTGAACATTGAGACTACAGTTTATCAGAATACTTGTTAAATAAACCTGTAAGAGGATGGGAAGGAAAGTACAAGAAGGACACATTCATGCCTAAAGGAGAAACTAGGTATTCAAATGATACACTGTTATAAAACCAGAGATATTTGTTTATTTGGGAGGGGGAGGGGAAATGGTGGATGAGTTTTCAGATCCAAAATGGTGTTTGGAGAATGGTGTTTGGATAATCTGTGTTTGTGTGGGTATATCCAGGGGTTGGCCACTGAGTGCTCAGAATTCAGATCATGTTTATCATTATATTGCAAAATTTCCTGAAATAGATTTCTGTACCAATGGTAGAGAAAATATCAGTGGAACTGCAGATGTCTGTGTCAGATTATGTCAAACAAAATACAGTACATATTCACTCATTCAAAGGGCAGAAACACTTTTTTTTAATGTACTCTCCTTCAACAATTGTTCCCTTGTGGTTAAACACTTACATTTTTTCTGCTTTAAAAAAAAATTACATATGCTTTGGATATATAAATTCCACTTCACATATATCATTTAAAATTGTGTCCCTGTTAAAAATGTTAGAGGGACAAAAATTGGCCTAGGAATCCAAAGGTACTACATGAACAAAGGTAGAACATAAAGTAAACCTCCAATAATGTCACTCAGCCTTTTTCAGTCACTGTATGTTCATTAGACTGCAATGTATAATGAAAGCTACAGCAAGTAGCTTAATTCTGAAAACTGCCAATTAATCATATCAATATTATTGCAGCTGGGAATATCATTACCATTATATGGGTTTGTTACATGGTTTTGATGAGAATTACGGCAGTTAGCCATAGTTGTTAATTTCGGGAACAATCCCTTTATAGATCACGTTAGCCATGTTTTGTCCAGCAGCTGTAGTGTGTCAAAAGAATACAAAGTGGAAAATGAGTGATTTAGGAGATTTTCAGAAGGGAACAACAACAAAAAAGCATTTCTCTCCTCTCCTGCCCCTCTCCTGTCCCGGCACAGTAGCAAAAAGTTTCTCACTTACCTTTCTCTTGCATCCATGACTGCCCAGGAGAGAATGGAGATTGAACAGAGCTCAATTCACTTCCTGGTTTGAAATCCAGCCATTCTCATGAGAGGATGAGCGTGCGGGAAATTTTTTAAAAAAAGGAAAATAAGGTAAAAAAAAAAAGTGACAGCAAGCACAAAAACACACTGAAAACATAACAACTAACCTGGGTAGCATCATAAAAAGTGTGTCACTTTGATGTCCTGCTCTCACCTGGAAATGTTCTGGCATGGACCTCCTACTGACATTGGCATCATGACAGCATAACGGGTACCTTTTCACTTCAATGAAATTCCGTTACAGAAACATAATGGGGTATCAATTCACAGCTTAGCCCATGAATAAAAAGAAGTGCCAGTGTAATGACAGCTGTACAGGAGCATGACAACACAGGAACGATGTCATCTGAAAGGGAAGCCTTTTAGCAATCTCCTGGTGTTGGTATCACTCCATATTTAGCCTGTCTGAAACTCTCCTTAGAAAAGAGTCTAGGAAGTAGTTACAGCTCCTTCGGGAAGAACCAAGGAAGAAGCCAACATCTCTGAGGTGGTTTAACTCCAAATTCAATTTCCCAAACTATTTTTTACTGGTGTCCTTTTACATCACAGAATTATAGCACAAGGATTCCACTTTCAACGTCAAAGCTGCATTCTGTGAAATTCAGAGTTTTGTAGTTTGGGGATGTACTAGAGCTCCCTGGCTGAGAATTTTAACTGCCCACTAAACTATAAATACCATGACTCTATAGAATGTTGCCATAGTAAATGGAATTATAATGCTATAATTATGTAATATGAAAGGGCCCCTTGCCCTGCAGGGGACAGCCACTGAAACAAAACAAAAAAAGGAGATGAGAAAACTTGCTACATGCCCACGATGCACACTGGTTCCTAGGTTAAAAAAACAGATTTGAAAATTAGTCACATTGTTGTTATTCTTTCTGTCCAATTAAATCTGGGTCACGGGGAAAACTCCCAGTTTTTACAAGAAAATACCTCTAAGAGTAATGGATGATAAACAAACTGGCCCCACTGTTCCTAGAATCTCAGGCAAAGCATTTACACAGTAGCAATGTGCCAAAAAGAATGATGATTATTGGATTTAAAGTACTAAGACTTTAAGGAGTAACCAACATACACAGTATTTCTAAGGAGGCATGGTTATTGTAGTGTAAACACAAAGAGAGCAGTTTAAAACAGTGCAATGGGCAGAAAGAAGAAAAGTGTAACTAAATCCCTGTTCTGTACATATACCAATACTTGGTTTCCTCTTAAAACATGACTAAGTACATAGTGATATGAGGAAGAAGAAGAGACACAAATCAGAGGAGAGCCAAGGGCAGGTTCCATGACGCAAACATTTACATTCAAAATCTTTGGTAAATAAGGTCTTGTCTGCACTGGCCCCTTAATCCTGGACCAGGCCAAGGAATTATGCTTTACACTGGCCCTGGGTGGACCACAATGGTGTCTACACACATAGAGCCCAATCCAGTGTGGTGGTGTGTTGTTGTCCACATGGGCTGACACCACATCTGCCTGGGTGGCATGTCGTCCTCGGTGCCACTGCCACTGCCTTGCCCAGCAGCTCAGTCCAAGATCATGGCATCTCCTGTTGTTCCTGCTGAGATAAGCAGAAGGTGCCCATGAGATTGACGAGAAGGGGAGGAGTAACCACCTCCTTGTTGAGTATGTGGCATGGTGCTCTCTGCTTACCTCACCAGCAGTGTCAGACAATGCCAGGCTCTTTGATAGAGCTGCTGGGTTGGAGGACAAGGCAGTGGTTGTGGCAGTGGTACCAAGGGCCAACAGGACACTGCATTGGGTGGGTGGCTGTGCAGGCAACTGGATCACTCCAGCTCCAGCCTGTTCCAGCTGTCCACATGCCAACAGACCCTGGAGCCACTACGGGGTTCTCTGCAAACGTTGACCAGTAGAGGACAAAGTCATGATAAGAGCCAGAAAGTGCAAATCCTCTCCCAGAAGCCAACATACATCATCTGGACTGCCAGCACCAGATCTGGAGTGAGAATAACATTTTTGGCCTGTGTAGACAAGTCCCAAGTCATATTCAGTTGGTTAATCAATCACAGCCTGAACAGACACCCACACTCTGCTGCTATGTGAAGTAACACACACCTTATGCAGCTTAATCTGTTTACACTAATTATTAGCAGAGCCTTGAAAGTGTGTGCCAGTAGGAAACAGAGGAGAATCTGATGCCTGTGTATGGCTCTTACTCACATGAAATAGTGATGTATCATAGAATCCTTAGAAGCGTATAACTTAGCATCACAATCAGCCAGGTTTTCTTCACAGGTTGGGTATATTGCTGAAACATTGTAATGGGCTTTACCCTGTCTTCCGGCCTCCATCTTTGCCCTGTCTTAGCCCCAGGCATCATAAAGACTGGCTAGGAGAACACGGGCCAAGAGTCCTGTGTTATTTGGACTGCAGGGATCCAAGATAGGGCCAAGATAGATTAAACAGCCCATCTAGACAAGGCCCCAGTCAGTTTCTAAAAGCCTGTTAGCATAAGAATGTTTTGGCTTGCCAGAAGAAGGAAAGCAAGGAGGGGGCCATCCTGGTCTCCCTAGGGAGAGAGTTCCAAACTCTGGGAGCAACCAAATGAGTCTGAGAAGGTGGTAGGACAGAAAGAAGGGCTTGTTCTGAAGATCTTAGTGCTCTAGTGGGCTCATAAAAGGAGATACAGTGCTTCAAATGGCCTGGGCCCAGGCTTTATACTCACCTTTGCCACCACTGCATGGTCTGGAAAACAACAACAAAGTAGTACATAAACATGATTTTAAACTATCAGGAGAGCAGTTTCTTAACCTCCTCCCTCCTTTTTTGAGTCACAGACTCTTTTGAGATTTTCTGGACTTCGATGAATTATTACTTAGAAAAATATACATAAACATGTACACACAAAGCTGTGGATGCTATTGTGCTGGAAACTATTTTACACAGGACTTTATCAGATACATCAAATACGACATCATAATGATGTCACATAACTGTGAAAGGGTGTGCATATCAGATGATGTCGCCCTTTTGCATTGATGTCCTTGCCAAAACCTGTACTTTTTAATTGAGAGTTTAAGCTGTCAATTGATCCCCCCTGCTGTTTTTTTGGCGGCATAGCCGACATGTGAAACCTTGTGTCCCTTTCCCCTATACTTACCCTGTCAGTGGCTGGTCTGGCATGAACACTTCTGCGACATCCAGTTAAGTGACACACGTTTTAATGACCCTCCTGGGGTTATTTGTAAGTTTTTAAGTGTGTTTTTGTGCTTTAAAAAACTTTTTAAGTGTTATTTTTGTTTTGTTTTTTAATTTCCCATGTGATGAAGTCTCACAAAATTTTGCTGGGTTTCAAAGGGGGTAGTGAATAGAGTTCCGTTCACTTCCTCTTTCATAGCCGGAACTGCCTTTGCCAGGATTAGAGGTAAATGTGGGGGGGGCTGCTCTTTTGCTGGCATAAAAATGGATTTTTTTTAATGCCAGCAAAATAACTCTTTAAAATGATAATCTGATAAAGTCCATAGGCTTGACTGGAAATCAAACAAACAAAAACTATACTATGTACAGTACAAAAGATTAAAATTATATCTTAAAATTAATTGAGACAAGAAAAATTCAAAATAACAGAAAGGAAACTGAAGGCAGAAATCACTGTGTGTGTGTATGCATACACACCTCATTCATGGACCATCTGTGTCACATTCACAGAGTCCTGATTACTTGTGGACCCTGTGTTAGGTTTCTCTGGAGCAGACTAATGAATAACTCAGGTCACATTAATTTCAACGGTTCTGCTACTATACATGCATGACTATGCCTGGATCTAATCCAGTATCTGCACACACACTGTCTGTATATACACTTTATTTCAATATGCTCAGTACAAAATGTTTCGTATTACTTGGGAAGAAAAAAGAAGGAAACAGAGGGCTACTACATTCAGTTACAATCACGTATCTTCATAATGTCTAAATCTTGCCTGAAGGGATGAAGTTTATGATATGAAATCTTAATTTTACAACACTAAAGTACCACAGTGCTTTTACAAGATAGGAATATGCCCAGGTGGTTAGCTGAACCTAATATATTCATATTTAGCTTTCATCCCAAACAATATTCTCTTTTTTATTTTCCTTATTCTTCATCATTTTCTTTTTCTTTCTGGGGTGGTAAAAGAGTACAGCATTTCTTCTGCTCAGCACCATTCCCAGCTTAGAGAACTGCATAAATAGCATAATTTACTTCAGTGTAAAAATAAAGCTATCTTTACAAACTAGTCTTCTCTTAGAGGTAAATTAATGAAGCTCTCAATGTTCTTGTAATTTTTATTATGCCTTTAATACTTCCTCTATGGGGAGGAGAAATCATTATGTCCTTGTGTTTTCATTCATATATAGATATAAAATCATTCATACACACATACAAACACACACATACACATAATCATTCATATATGAGGTCTGTCTATTAAATAATGAGACTGTGCTTCTACCTTTCAGACAAATCTGGTAGAACTGATTGTGAACACTTGAGTGGAATGGGATATCAAGAGCTTTCCGGAAGATAGCAAAACTGAAGACCTTCCAATCATTGGTAGATATTTAAAACTGAGGTAGTTATTCCCCCCCCCCCGGCACATGTTAAGGGGGCATATAACCATATTGACAAGGTCATGCCTCAGGTGAGTAACTGTCAAATCAAGTCCTTATCACTATTTTTATTACCTATTTGTCCCTAAGAATGGACCTGGGAAAAATGCTGGTATGCTATATTTGCTGTCAACTCACAAGATATTTTGTGTACAAATAAGAAAAAGAATGCCTCCAACAACTGAGGGAAAAATTATTAAAGCTGGCTAAGTGGATACACACAATTCATAGGGACAGGGGAGAGATAGCCCTAGTGGCACTGTGGTTAAAGGCTGGTACTGCAAGCAACACAACATTGTGAGTTTGATCCTACAGGGCTTCAAGGTTGACTCAGCCTTCCATCCTTCCGTAGATCATTAAAATGAGTACTCAGCTTGTTGGGGACAATACACTGTAAACCACTTAGGGAGTGCTTTGGCACTGATAAGCGGTATATAAATATAAACACTAATACTGTAAGGGAATAGAAGTACAAACACAACTAGAAATTTAACAATATTCTGGTAACTGGAATATTTACCTTTCTCTGTTATTTGTACTGTCACATATCATAGTATGAAAAGTTTCTTCTATCCCAGCCAGTATAGCCTAGCTTCAGAAATATACAGGAATACATAAAGAAGGAAATGCAGTGCCAATATGTCCTAGGGCAGGCATGAGGGGAAGCTACTTGTTTGTATGGCACATAAAAAGCACCATTGCAACATTATTATCATTTTTTTTTTACTAAAAATGATTCCCATAGGCAGTCCTGACCACAAATATATCTTGTGTGAATGAGTAATACATGCCACTGGCTCTCGTGACAAGTCCAGAAATAGCAAATTCTTGAAATCCAATTTGCAGTTCCAGAAGTAGCTGCTCACATGTTATTCTGTTGATTCATACATGAGAGTGACTTGTGGGAGCCATCCTTTCATTATGACAACACAGTTTGGTTTAATACGTAGAGTTGTGTGCTATCAGAAAATATGCAACAAATATTTGATTTTTAACCCAAATGGAAGGATTTTTTTAATAGTACATTTTTTTTCAAAAATTCATTGATTTATCTAAACAATTGCAAATACAAGAATATGACACAATTAGAGGAGTAAAGGAATGATACACGTGAGACCTGATTTTTCATACAAATTTTATGTATGTTGCTTCTGTTACTTCTTGCTATTGCTGCTTCCTTTCCAGTGGTGGCACTAGGGGGGGTGCACCAGGTGACACCATTGGAGGGAGGGGTGCTACCAGCCTTAGTAACACCACAGTTCATTTCTTCTATCTTTTGTCTCATCCACCCTCAAAATGTGATTTGTACATCTATATGTGAATATGTGTATAGTATAGCTGAATGTGCATATATCCTCCACTATCAAATATTACACACTTACTCTTACATATTTACCTAACAAGACCTCATATCACCACTGGGAATGTGAAAAAGTGCCAATTTCATTTTCATTTTGTTCTTCAGGTTCCCATCAGCCTTCTCAGCCTTTCCAAGTTCCATACAGACTTTCAAGAGTCTCACCTCACTTTTTATCTTGAAATTGCTGTGTGTTTCAGTATGAACTTCCACAGAGTGTGCATTTTTAAGCATTGTTCTTAATGTACACTTTTTTCTTAATGCACTTAATACACTTTTAATATTCATTTCCTCATAGATTAAAACCAGCTTGTTTGCTATTTTTGAAATATACACATTTTATTTGGATAAATTTATTTGCATTTAGTTCAAAAAAGAAAAACAAAATAATTTGTTTACGCCAAATGACTGGAAACAACAGCAACAGCAACAAAAATATGTATATGCAACTTCCTAAATAGGCTCACAGACTGCAGATTGGATAAAGTTGTTAAAATGTCAGTAAGTGGGAATTTCTTTTCCATTCCTAAACATGACTAACTTTTGTTGCCAAGTTGCCTATGCTGAGATGTTTGTGTATGTGTGTGCATGCATATGAATGTACATAAAATTTCTTGTTAAACTGGAATCTTGTCTTCCAAGGTCAGAGAAGAGTTAAAGCCAGTTTCGACAGAAAGGAAATCTCTCAGGTTTTCAGCTCAGTCTCTGGGTAGGTTTGCCATAATTCTCATCCACAAAACCAGGACAAAAGTATATGGGACTGGATTGGATGGATTATAGACAAAAATACTCAAACAAATTTAATATTGTTTTATTGCATATTTCAGTAGTAGCAGTAGTAGTTATTATCATCATGATCATCAGAATTTATTTATATAGCACCATCAACTTACAAGGTGCTTTACAAGTAAAACAATAAAAAACAGTGGGTCCTAGAGATATAGTGGGTCCTGGTATTGCTTGCTCCCTGCCCATATAAACCTCTGGAAGTTCACAAAGATGGCACAAAGTTAATGTCTCTCTTGTTTGTGCCAGAGCATGGAAAAATTATTTGTTTGGACTGCAACTCCCAAAATACTCACTTGAACATAGTATGTGATACTTACAGCTTGTTGTTGATATACACAAAGGCTTTCTCCCTCACTCCACAAACACATTCTCGATGTGCATAGTGCTTAAAAAGCCTATTTTTGCAGAGCTGACAGCAGGCAAGCTAGGGACAGTTTTATGTACACAGAAAATTAGGGTTGCCTGGTTGAAACCTGGAAAGAGTTCCAGCATTTCCAATAGTTGTGCAGAAGAGGGAATTCCAGCAGGTGTTGCAAGGCCTGCTAAAATAATCTCTTTCCCACCTTCTGGGCTCTCCTCTTGCACTGGGCACTCCTGTCCTCTGGGCGCCATCTCTGACATCAGAAGCACAGTACTAACCAGAGCGGCTTGCGCTCCAACTAAGGAGGAATCTGGGATCTGCTGCTTCACTTGGCCCAGTCAACTGGGACACATTTTAGTTCCTTCAACCCAGGAATCTTCTGGCTTTCCAGGACAAATGCCAACCCTGTCTCAAAGGGAAATTACTATCATAACCTACCTACCTACCTCCTAAGATGAGGAAAGGGAAGAAGTAAGCCCAGAAAGCAGAGCCAGAACAGGCTGAAATTCCTGCCCTAGAAGCACAGCCTAGACCACCACACACCAACCTTGAAGAGAACGAGTTAGAGACCAAGCTACACTTCTTTGAAGTGCCACAGACAGAAAAGACAGTAACAAAAGCACAACAAGTGTGTGGCCTGCCTTAAATGGAAAATGCTGGGATATTCAGGACTTTATCTCGTGAGGCCAAAATTGCAGAATTGCAGCAGAATAGCAGCTCGGATGGTTTTCTGTTATCACATGATATTGTTGTCCTCCTGTGGTCTGTGTGTGCTCCAACCGTTAATTGTGCATAACTTTTTATTCATGGGCAAAAGCCATGAACAGGTGTCAGCAGCACTCTTTTCATGGTATTGGCAAGTGTGCAATAATCCCACCCCACTATAGTTCCAATATTACTGCATGAAAGGGTATTCCTCCCTCTTTCCCCCCTCTCCATTCCCATCAAAACACATAATTAGACTTCCAGAGAACTCCAGGACACTCTTTTAATGAACGGTTGCCTTTTCTCGGAATGTATTTTTATTTGTTTAATGTTAACTTGTGAATTTGTGAATTTGTTTTGGATGTGTTTAATCAAAGTGGCATGTTCTCATGAGAACAGCTGACATCTCGCCCATGCAAAATCATGGAATTAGGAGGAAAAAATTTTAAAACACATGCACAGGCCATCTCAAAATGTTAATACTCTGTCATTATTACACAATGCAAAAACATGTGTTAATATAGTGTGAACTTTAATCCCATTCTTAAAACACTAGTATGTGATCATGTAATCTTCCATCAGTGATGTTGCATGATTATGGCAACATGCAATAATTACTATAATCATGCCACTATGTTTCTGCTTTTCTCAATTGTAGAATTACAGCATTTTTAGACACTCATGTGATAAAGTCCTGAGACAAGCTACACTGAATTACAGCTGGGAATAAATTAGCACAGCTATGTTTGCAGAACAAAAGCTGCTCCACTATTGTTGCCATCTGTTGGTCCCTGTGCTCTTGTTTTCTGAACTTTTGTTTGCTTTTTGGACTCTTCTCTTCAGTTACTCCCTGACTGGATTTTGACTTGCTTAGACTACTTTTGGGGCACTGGCCTCTTCTCTACCCCATCCTCTGCTTATGACTTTCAACTGGTTTCATTCCTCCTTTGTTTGTTTTTTTGAGCTAAGGAGATACTCTTCTTGCCACTTGCCCAGGATAATACAGTAGGGCCCCCATATCTGCTGCAGATTGGTTCTCTCTCTCTCTCTCTCTCTCTCTCTCTCTCTCTGTGTGTGTGTGTGTGTGGATACCGAAAACCATGGATAATACCAAACACCATTGAAGACAATGGGACTTCCAATTTAAAATACAATAGAGTTGCCTTGGAGGACCTAGAAAAAGGCTAGAGAGGACACATTTTCTAGGAAGACTGTATGGTAGGTGTGCTGTTTTGTGTCCCGTGGATCATTGAATCACTGGGTATGGGGGTCCTACTGTAACAGAAATACAACACCTAAATAGTAGTACTGTAACTATTCAAGGTTGAATACTCTTAGGATATAGAAAGCATTCACTCAGACATCAGGCATCAATACTTCTAGGACAAGGAATTTTTCATACAACTGTATATCCTGCATCTAGGCATTAGCCGTATTGACAAGGTTATCCCTCAGGGGCATAACTGCCAAGTGCTCTACAATGTCTCCCTCAAGTGAATGCTTTCCTCAGACATTACTACATTTTTGATAAATCAAATACCCAATTATGTCAGCTAGACTGGTTTACCATCCTCTGAAATTTCTGTCAAGATCTCTTTCTCTCTCCATGTTGCTCCTACTTGAATTTCAATGCTTCCTACCACCTCTTCAGTAAAAGGAATCTCTTACCCTTCCCTAAATCTATTTTCCAGGGAGCACTTATTTCCCCTACAATTCCATCTTTGTGGGGTGTGCGTGTGTAGGGAAAGATCTTTATGGCCTTTGAACCATCTCTCCCATTTCTGAGACTCTCTCTTTATTTCCTCCTTTTTCTCCCAGCAACCTTTATCACCCTGATTGCTTTGCCCTAACCCTGACATACTCTGCAGTGTACATCCAGCCCCTTGTAGCCTCCTAAGCCTTGCAGTGACACACTGCATCTTAAATCCCTTTCAGTCTTATGAGTTTGTTTATTTGAATTAATATTTCCCTGCCGAAAAGCAACTATGTTGTATTAGTCATCTGTGTTATCCGTTTATTGTTGATCATATATGAAAGCATCACAATATTTGCCATTCCCCAATGCAGTCTCTCTGTGTGTATGTTTATTTGTGTATTCAATAAATGTCATGCTAGATAACGCTATATTGCTTTAAGTTATTGGATCCAATCTGTTTAAAACACACTGCTATCAAGATATGGGCATCTATATTCAGAATGTGATGTATGTGTCCATACATGTGCTCTGACAGCATACCTGCTAACACCTTCTGTCATTCACTTCTCAGCCAGTATATTTCACATTTTCCTCCATAGCAACAAATACACTCAGCAGAGCTATGACATAGCTTCCTGAGGTGTTAAAAGCATGGTTGAGAGCAAGATATATTTGGAATTGGAAGGCCAATAAATGTGGGGTTGTGGAATGTTCTAGCAAACAAAAGAATTGAAAGAGCAATCCAATACCTGTCCACTTAAAAGCAAGCCTCATAGGGCTGAATGGGACTGGCTATCAGGTAAATTGATTGCTATTTTGGAATAGTTTATCTTTTTGCTAAATTCAAAATATGTCAATAAGATATTTTAAAGTCCTCAAAGTGCCAGTATGACACTCTATACCTGTTTTCCAAATACAAATTAATTTTAAAAGTCTAAAAAATGTTGTCACAAAGGAATTTTCTAAACTATAGCATGGAAAAAAAGTTGAGCAAGTCTGAGAAACATGAAGTAGCTCATACTTTTGCAATCTGAAAAAAATAATGTGAGTTTTGCTTCTAAATATTTCATCTCCTAGACGTAGTAAAATCTACATCATCTGGTTGTATGTGATGAATGAACAAATCATTAAGTCTGATAACAAATCTCTTGATTGTCATCTGTATTAATATGGAATTTTATTTTGAAATAAAATTAAAACTAAAGGCAGGAAAAATTGCTCACTGATTAATCACTAATTACTCACTGATTACAATCCTTATCATGGATAAGCTTTTGGGACAATTAAAGTAAAACAGCCTGAGGAAAAAAACCTCAGTAAGTATTCACAGACTTTGGCTGTATAACTAATTTTGTGCCCTTTTCTTTTGAAGGAGTCTCCCACTACCCAGAAATCTGAGAAGTGAAGCTTTTGTGGGTACACATGAAGTGGAATTTAATCAGAAACTGGAAGCAATGAGGTGTAGGTACAAAGAACATAAAGAATGCCATGTATCAAAGAGGCATAATAAGTAGGCAGCATTTTCTACTTACTTTTGAAACTATATTTAAAGGACAACTTTAAGTATATCAAAATATATTTTCCAGTTTTATGCCATTCTGTTATCAATGTTTATGATAACAAATTATTTTTTCTATGTGTGTGTGAGCAAAAGGACACATACCAACTTGCATAAGTGTTCTGGTCCATGGTATCAGGAGTGCAAGGGCCTATAGTCCAAGGGGGCAAAAACAATGGAGAAACCAAGCCAATCCAGGGGCATACACCAAGAGTTTATAAGAACAGAAGCATAGTGAAAGCATTCTGGAATCTAAGCACCAAAGGCACTCCAAACAGGGTGAAATGCTGGTCACTGCAAGAATAATCTAAAGAAAGAAGGAAATGTCACACAAATGGAAATTGTGGAGCTGTTGTTTTGAAGTAAAGAAATGGCCTTGGCTATTCTACTCTAAATCCAGCTGTAAATCAGCACAATTGGCATTTCCCACTTAAGGCAGGGCAAGTTCTCTTCAGTGCTGTTGTTGTTACTGTTTAAGGGGATTATCAGACATGGCAAAAACTGTGTCAGAAAATTGCGGGAAGAATAGGAAGGGGCGAGATTATGAGTCAATGATGTCCTCCAGCATCCCTGGGTCATAGTGAGCTGTGAGTAAGGCATCCCTTTCTATTAGCAGTTTGTCCCCATCAATACAAAAGGGAAGCCATATCCATAGCAATGCTGCACTCCCAGAATGGCTGAAGGACATGGGCATCTGGTAAGGTTGCCCTTTCTGTTCTCCCATTCTTCTGATGCAGTTTGGAACACAGTTTTTTGCCATGTTCCAACTTGTCTGATAATCTCAGTCTGTGATGCTATGAAGGATGAAGTAGTTCAGTCTCTTGACTCCCTCTCTTCAGTGTCAACATAGCGTGGTCTGCTTCTGTCAGGGGTGCACTGTTAGATGCCCCCCCCAAGCATGTACAGAGAGTCAGATACCACCACAGTGCTAGGCTATGCAGGTGGCCTCAGAGAGGAAGCGTATAGCAAGCAGGCTACATTGCACACACAATACAGATATGTGTGTACAGATACACACACACACAGCTGGAAGGGATATACAGTTATGTCTAAAAAATCTGATTCTCAGGCTCACCACCTGAACATTCTGTTCTCACAGATATACGTGCCATTCCAGACTCAAGTCCTGGATCCTCCCCCACATTTCTGGCTTCTGCAACAACAGCAGCTGTCGATAAGTCACCTTGGCCTCTGTTAAAACATTTTCTTTGTAGAGGAGGCTCCAGTTAAAATAAAACAAAGCATTTTATTGGAATAATATAAAAAGTAGACTAATATACACAACACATGTTCTTACAAACCATACAAGGCTATAGCAGAGTGAAGCAGAATGGTTGGATAGAGAAAGAGAGGTCCAGAAAGATATGTTGATAGTTACCAGTCTCAAAGAGCTGAGGTTGGCACAAGAGGTGCCAATCTGGAGTGTGAAAAAGAGTAGCTGGGTCTGTCCACTGTGCCACACCTCAACTGTGACACACTTTGCTATTGTTGGGGTTATAATATTTATACCCTATTTCTGTGCTTGGAGGGGCAAGTTAGTAATAACAAAGTTTGGATGGCTCTCCCACAGAACAGACAAAAGAAACCAAAACTCAACTGATTGCTTTAATTGAGGAGAGATAGACCATTGATGGTTTTGCAACAATCTCGTAAGTTTGGACAGGATAGGGTATGAGGGGAGATTTCTGTATGGTATGTAATGAAGAATGGTCACTTGATTGCTTGATTGAAGTACAGTTGTCCCTCTGTATCCACGGATTTGGTAACCACAGATTTAAGTATTTACAGCTTGAAAATATTCTTTAAAAATAATAATCCAAAACGCATACCTTCATTTTGCCATCTTATATCAGGGACACCATTTTGCTATGCCATTGCATATAATGGGACTTGAGTATTCATGGATTTTGGTATCCATGGGGGTCCTGGAACCAAACCCCAGTGAATATGAAAGGACAACTATATTGCTGGAAATTCCCAGGGCTGGAGGAGAGGATTAGCACATACCCCTTTAACAACTGGATTGTTAGCATAAACCCATCATGGGGGCTTTTCTCTCAATCCTAACTTGGGCTTTCCCACCATTATATTTCTAGATACATCTCAGGTCATTGTGACCTCCAACTGATCTGCCTAAACCAATGTGATCCCAAAAAGTGTCCAGTATGTCCAGTTATGGAATCTCACAGGGAGGAGGTAGTAGAGTATGCTAACAAGATAACACCTGAATCTATTACTCCTTTCCATTCTCTTCCAAGGAAGCTGTTTCATTTCCAAATCAGTACCTGTCATCAATAATGAGATCCACCTATTGACATCATTAGACAGCTTTAAAAAGGCTGTCAAGGTGGATCTCTTCAGGCAGGCTTTTCCGGAATACCTAATCCCAGCCTCAGGAAACCCCTTTGGAAGTTGATTCTGGAGCTCCTAACTGTTGCTGCTCGCTAGGAAGAGTTTTTAATAATAATTGTATTATATGTTGATTTTAATTTGTATTGATTTAATAATGTTTTAAGGGGGGGAAGGGATTTTGAGTTGTTTTATATTATGTATTATTTTACTGTTGTAAGCCGCCCTGATTGTTCACCGAGGGGCGGGATATAAATATATTTTATTATTATTATTATTATTAATAATAATAATAATAATAATAATGAATTGGATGAAGATTAACAAATTGAAGCTTAATCCAGTGAAGACAGAGGTATTCCTGATAATCTGAAAGGCAATTGGGGAATAAGGATTTAGCTTGTGCTAGTTGGAGTATCTTCTCTAGATATCTGTTTTGCAGTTACTCCTGGACTCAGCCCTGAGCCTGGATGCCGAAGTTTCAGTGGTAATCACCAGTGTGTTTGCACACTTTTGCATAGTTACAATCGGTGAGCCAAATGTGCTCATTCCTGGAGATGTCAAATCTGCCTTTGGTGACAAATGCCATGATTATAACCTGTTTGAACTGCTGAAACATACTCCATGGGGCTGCCTTTATAAACTGTTTGGAACTGCAGCAGATCCAAATACTGTGGCCAGATTGCTGACTGGGGCTGGTTACAGGGAACATACATCTCTCCTCTTAAAACTACTACACTTGGTAGTAGATAATTTCTGGGCACAATTCAAAGTGATGGTTATGACCCTATACAGCATGGGTCCAAACTGTCTGAAAGACCATATCTCCTTATATGAGCCTACCTGAGTTTTCAGATCTTTGAGGGATCATTTTCTCTCAGTCCCACTTCTGTCACAGTTATGTCTTGTGAAGATATGTGAAAGGGCCTGCTCCAAGGGTATGGAACTCTCTCTCATAGGAAGCTGCACTGGCTCCCTCTCTGCTGTCCTTTCCTGTCTCACAGTCTCCAAACTTGCCCCTGTCCTGGCACAATAACCCTCCCCATTACACTTACCTTGTCTCACATTAACAGGCAGCCCAGGAATGAACGGAGCTCTAACAGAGCTCCATTCACTTCCTGGACTAAAATCCCACCCATTCTTGTGAGAAGATGCGAGTGTGGGAAATTCAAAAATAAAAAGTTAAATAACACACAAAAAAGTTGCACCAAGCACAAAAACATACTTTAAAACTTACAAGTAGCCCAGGGATGGTCATAAAAAGTGTGTCACTTACCTGGATTTTGCAATCTCACCTGGAAGCATTCTGGTAGGACAACCCATTGACCCTGCATTCACGAGGGTTAAATGGCATGAGGTTTCACATGCCGGCAATACTGGCACCAAATTGCAATGGGGGATCTATTGATGGCTTGGCCCTTCAATAAAAGAAACACCATAATGACACCAGCAGAATGCAAAAGGGCCACATTGTGTGATATTGGCATCCTTTTGTGTTTCCCTGGCATCATTATGGTGCCACATTAGCTATAGCTGATAGTCTCCTGGCTTTAGCAATTAACCGTTGTTGTTATCACAGCAAAGTCTTTTAATGGGGAGCGTCTGCTATACTTTTATTCTTATAGTTATGTTTTAAACACTTTCAGACTGTTTTTAATTAGTGCATCTTTAAATAGGATGGTTTATTAATTGCTTCTGAAAACTGTTTTTGTTATAATCATTGTGTGTTAGCTGAACTTTGTTTTAAACTATGTTGTGAGCCACCTTGAGTCCCATTTGGGAGAAAGGTGTGATATAAATAAAAATAAAAGAATACATATATTTCTGACTATCCTGATCAGTGTCTCCAGCAGCAAAAAAAAGCAGCTCAACTATTTCTCTGACGGTTTTAGCACAGGCATTCTTTTAAAAAAGTTGTACATATGAAATACTAATGCTGTGGTAATACTCATCTCATTTGCAATGTTAAGTGTTTTATTTACTCTCCCCCTACATCCTGTACACTCACACCAAACATGAGTTGCTTTAAAGCAACAAAAGTATGATAATTTGCTTAGTATCAGTGTATTGTGTAGACAGCCAAACTAGATAGTTTATTCTGTGTGGCAGTATACATCACACACAGTGGAAAATATTTTTTTTAAAAAAACTATTTTTCCTCTCTCCACCTCACATTTCATTCTACATGCATCACTTTCACCTTGACAATGTTTTCCTGAGCTTGTGAAACTAGGCTATCACAATAGAAAACCCAACAGACCAGGCAGCCCTTGCCTCAGAGTCCCTAATGAGTGAATGTGTTATACTTCTGGAAAAAATAAAATAAAATAACTCTCTAAAACTGGCTCTGGTGTGCATTTCAAGCCATCTGAGCTGTACTGCCCAAGCTTATTTAAGCTCTGAGATGCTTAGAGAACAAGCAGAGCCTACAGACACTGAGGTTACCATTGGCTAGACTTGAGGCATAATTGGCTTTCCAGACCTAGCAGTGCTTTTTGTTGGTGAGTACATTCTGAACACACACAATTGTTTATTTGTTTTCCCTCTCAGTTTTTGAGCTGTTTTTTTCCCCTTTTAAAGGCACAAAATAAAAGGAGCACTCAATATGGTTATAAACATTAGAGGCATAGTGTAAGCACTACCAAATTTTACAGTACACTTCACAACAGTGCCAAAAAGCCAAGTAACCCCCTTCTCAAAAAACGGGGGAAAAAGAAAAAAAAAGACAAGAACATTATTTAAAAGCTATTCTTTAATATTAGTTGTCCAAAAAAGTTCCACAAGATAACCTACAGAATCATTTTAAATTAAAAAAAAATAATGATCCACGCAGCCCTATTGTATTTTTTTAAAAAAATCTATGAAATCTTATGCACTCACCTAAGTTTTATTTAGTTCATTCAGTTTTTTAACTTAACTTTTTAAAGTGTCTTAGAACTTAAAAATAGCACAATATCCACAAAATCAATAAAACATTGTGTTTTTTAAGGAAAAAATCTGTAGAAACTCAAATGAAAAAATAGAAAACCATTAAGTTAAAAAGACCTTTGGAAAATAAACTTTTCTTCACCAAGCCTGTTTTATGCACTACCATAAGCTCATACTTCACTACACAATATTTGAATCTGTGAAAAAGTTACATTTTAGAACAGCAAGATTTCCATAATGCCTTGAGAGTACACCGCTTTTGCTTCCTTCAAATCCCACTTTCATCATCATGGATAGAAATGGCTAGTCCAACAGGAAGTTGGAGAAAAAAAGATGGCGGGAAGAGAATGGTGGTTACCGAAGAAAAGGAAGGGAAGCAACTGCTGCATAGCCTGACTTTCTAGTTCATCTAGCACCAGTTTTAAGAAAAACACAGAAATTCAGTTGCCCAATAAAAGCTGGAAGTCACTCTGACCTTAATCAGCCATAGATTTCACCACATATCACCAGCATAAGCAAGCTATATAATTTCTTTCTTTTCTCTGTCTCCTCCTCTCTTCTTGTTTTGCTCTCTATTTATTTTTTTTACCAAAGTGAGAAGTAGGGTGGGGAAAGCTTTTATAGATTAGCTATGGAATCATGAGTATTTTCTTCACTCATTAGGCTTCCTCACTGAAGCATGTCTTTCAGCTGCAAAATCCACTTTTCATGCATAATGTGTTTTAAGCACAGTTATTAAATCCTTGTATAATGTCTTGGTAGGGTTCTGTGGAAAAGATAAATCTTCAGTGGCAAAATGTTACAAAATTCTGTTTTTTCTTTCTTTCTGAAAGCTTCTTCTGGAGCACTTTCTTACAATTATGTGCTCAAGCTTTGGAGCTGGATCTTTCTTTCATTATATTAGAGCTACCTTATTTCCCTAAAGAGCCATTTCAGGTTCATTTTTTCCATTTTAACAAAACAAGAAATCTTAGAGCTGCTGCTTTACTTTCTCAGTACACTTTGTTACATGATATTTTTTCCAGGTACAAGGAAAAATCCATATTTCATGACCCAGTGTTAGAAAGATAGGGACTAATGTGGCCAGCTTTCCATCTATAAGCCAACAGGCAGACATTTTAATAATAATAATAATAATAATATTTATTCATTCCCCGCCTCTCTGTTAAAACAATCTGGGCGGCTTACAATAATTAAAATAAAATACAGATAAAAATCCCAAAACACCTCCCACCCCCACCCTCCCCCATAAAAGATATTAAACAAGTATAAATTAAAAGCAACTATCTAAAACCACATTTAAAAGCAATAAATACAGTAAATAACCAGCAGACTAAAAGAAGCCAGGAGCCTCTGAGGCTGGGATCTAATTAGGAAAGGCCTGCCGAAAGAAATCCATCTTTAGCGCTTTTTAAAAGCTACTCAGGCTTGTCATCTGACGGATCTCGTTTGGCAGGTCATTCCACAATTTGGGGGTGATTACCGAAAAGGGCCTCTGGGGCTTCCGGTCAGTGAAGAGGGTGTGGCAGGATGCAGGTGATGAGAGCTCCGTGGCTCTGTGCTCTGCGTTCGCTGGTGTAGGAGTTTCTGATGATTTTCTTTTGGGTCAGGGAAATACCTCTTGCAAAGGAGGCATCGGAGTGGGCTCGAATACAACTTCTTTCCAGTGCTCAATCTCCCTTATGACGCACAGAAGTGTTGTGGGAGGGAGAGAAGTGAAGGCGCTGAGGGGGAGTAACAGAGCCGGCAACGCTCCTAACCAGTATCCCTCAATGGAGGGCTAAAGCACCCTCACCGGCTTTTGATATCGCGGAGTAAGCTGACATGACAACGAACTCTCAGTAAGTTTGAATCCCCTTATAATCTTTCACGACGACTCAATACAGACATAAGATACAATGAGTGTTACAGAGGAGGAAAAAGAGACTGGGAGAGAAAGGAGGAAACAACATGGGTGTAGGAGGAAGGAAGAGAAGAGGAAGAAGAGGAAGAGGGAAAGGAGAGAGGCACCAGTGAGAAGTAAAGGTGAAACAGAGTAGAACTGAGAAGAAATGTGGGAAGAAAGTAAGCGGAAAAGAGGAGGCCAGGAGAAAAGCGTCTGTGGAGTCTGCTAGGAGGAAAGAGTCTGCGGAGAGCGAGGCAGAAATAGAAGAATACAAGAAAGAGACTCGGAAATGCACTATGGAAGGTGAAGTACGGAGGTGTTAAAATAAAAAAACAGTAGAGAGAGAAGACAGAGCAGCTACGTGGAATGAATTAGGGAGGAAAGAGAGGAAAGCGTGGGAATAAACAGGGTCACAGAGTGAATTCCCACAGAGTGACTCTCACTGGGTAACCAGAATCAATAAAAAGACTTACTAAGGTAACCAGAGTCAATAAAAAGACTTACTAAGGACTTGCAACGGTTTGAGGATTTATAAACTGCTCATTATAATGTCAAGCCATATTGTATTTCATAGTTGAGGTGTGGCTTTCCCTGCCTAACGAAATTGAGCTTCTTGATTTGAACTGAGTTTGGCGTGTTTCTGAGGGAGCGTCTTGAGAAGCATGAAGTGCTTAATTACAGGACTTCCTAAACTATAAACTGGTCTCTGAACATAATTTTTCCTTTTCTTGAAACATATATTGTATTTGATTTTGCTATCTTTGCCTTTCTACTTTTTGAAAACAACTTGAAAATATTTGAATCGAGAATCTGGCTGAAGATTTCCCCATCTTCTCAATATAATAGGCAGTGGATAAATATTGAGATTATTGTAATATAGAAGGATAGAAAGATATAGCTGTATATAAATAATAAATACATATATTACAGGAAGATATATACTTACACCTAAATAATATACATGATATAATATATATGATCTTTGATATAAATATATATACAGCTATATACATAATATAATATACAATTATATACAAAAGGAACTATAAATATATATGGTATATTGTATATATTATATACAATACAATTGTATACATTATACACAACTTATACATATTATGTATAGTTGTATATAATAGGATATAATTGAAGACAAAGTAATATATGTTTGTCATACTATATTGTATTTAACTGTAACTACTTATATTTGAAACTTAAAGCTTATTAGTGCATGTAGCCATAGAGAAAAGGGAAAACAGGGAATAAAGACGGAAAAAAAGAATTAAGGAAATGAAAATGCCAGCAAAAAAGCATACTCAAATTCAAACCATTATTACAAGGAGACAGTCAACTGAAATGCCTGAGCTTCAACAAATGCTTTTTCAGGAATTTAGGAGGGAGTTTAAAAAATTTAGAGAAGAAGTTATGTTAGAAATGAAAGAGATGAGGAAAGATATTTAAAAAGAACTGGAGGACTTCGGGAAGAAATTGGATAGGATAACAACAGAGGTAGATGATTTGAGTGTGAAGATGACAGAACTTCAAAACAAAACAAAGAAATTAGAGAAAACAACGGAAGATATGAACTCTACACAAGTACAAATGTTAGAGCAAAATATGGAAGTTCAATTAAAGTTAAGAGAAAACTGCTTGAAATTTAGGGGATTACTAGAAATTGAGAATGAGAATTTATATGAAAGAATACTTCCAGGCTTGGCCAAATATCTAGAAATCCCCCTTCAGAATTTTGAGTTTGAAATTGACAAAATGTTTAGAATAAATTCAAAGGTTGCTGCACAGAGACATCTCCCAAGATATATTGTGATTTATTTTATGAGAGGGAAGATAAATGGCTTTAAAAAGAAATTAATTTTAGAGAAGTGTGAAATTGATATCTATAAGGACATACCATCTCAAATTCTAAAAAAGAGCAAGGAATACCATTTTATTACATCTAAATTAATGAGAAAAGGAGTTCAATACAGGTGGGAAAAGATAGAAGGAATATCCTTTACTTATAATCAGAGAAGATATAGACTAAACACACTCAAAAAGGTTAAAGACTTCTTAATGAAATTTAAAAATGATTTCGAACACATTGACAAAGACATGAGAGGAATGACAGAGAGACTGAAGGCCACTGAAAAAGAGATGGAGGAGCAGAAGAAGGAACAGAAGGATATACAAGAGGAAGATATTGAGAATATGAGAGCCTATATTGATGGAAGAGGAACGATATTACAAGAAAGTGGAAGCGAAAATGACCTAGAAGAAGGAGAAGTAGAAGAAGTGCAAGAAGTGGAGGATAGTGAAAAAGAGGACACAGATAAAGAGGAAGAAGTGGAAATAGAAGAAGAGGGAGAAGAAGAAGGGGAAGATATAGAAGGCTTGAATATACAGAATAATAATAATAATAATTAATTAAAAAATGAGTGTGAAAATTGTCTCATGGAACATAAGAGGGATGAACTCCCCACAAAAAGGGAATCAAGTATTTTATTGGTTAGAAAAAATAAAAGCAGATATTACCTGTATTCAGGAAACACACATTAAGCTGAAAGATCAAAAACTGTTGAAAAATAGGAAATGATGACAGGAATTTATAAATTCAGGCAACGAAAAGAAAAAAGGGATAGTAATATATATAAATAAAAAATGGGAGGTGAAGGAAGTTGTCAGAGATACAAAGGGGCGATATATTGGAGTTGAGAGAAATATACTGGGAAAAAAAAGACTTATCCTTGGAGTATATGCCCCATCTGAGAATAAAGATAGTTTTTATAAAAACCTACTGGGATCTATGCTAAATATAGATTATGATACCTTGATATGTCTAGGCGATTGGAATGGGGTCATGGATCCTTGTAAGGACAGAACGCTGGGGGAAAAGATAAAGATAAACGAGAAACAAGGGACTCTTCCAAAATCATTTACAATTTTAGTGGATACCCTCTCCCTACTTGACTCCTGGAGACATTTGTACGGGGACGCGAAGGATTATACTTTCTATTCGGATTATCATAAATCCTTCTCACATAATGATATGTTTTTAATATCGAAAAATATAGCAAACAAATTAGACAGTATGGAAATCTTACCAAGAATAATATCAGATCACAATTTGATAATGTTAAAGATTAAGGACACTAGAAGAGAATACAGTTGGAGGCTGAATAAAAAGTTATTGTTAGATGAGAAGGTACAAGGAAGAGTAGGACAAGCATTGAGAAACTACTTTAAAGAAAATAGAGAGGTGAAGCATCGATTCAGAACATCTGGGATGCAAATAAGGTTGTCATTAGAGGAATCTTAATGCAAATAAATTGGGAGAGGGGTAAAAAGAAAAGAGAAAAGATTCAAAAACTACAGGAAGCTCTGATAGGGAAAGAAAAGGAGCACAAAGAGGACCCAATGAATGAAAAATTAAACACCGAATTGAAAATAATACAAAGTCAAATGAAAACAGAAATGGCAGAGGAAATAGAGAGGAAAATGAGGTATGCTCAACAAAATTTCTTTGAATATAGTAATAAGGTGGGGAAATGGTTAGTGTTCAAATTAAGAAAGGAGCAAGAAAAGAAACAAATATTAAAAATCAAAGATAAAGGAAAAATGATAACTAGTCAAGGGAAAATTAGGACTGCCTTTCAAGGATATTACAGAAAGCTTTTTCAAGCGCACCCTCAGAATGAAACAAATAGAGTGAAAATAAGACAATACTTAATAGAACAAAAAAAATACCCAAGGTAAGTCAGTTACATAGAGAAGAATTAAACAATCAAATTATGATAACCGAGGTTGAGAATGCAATAAGATCATTAAAAAAATGGCAAAACCCCAGGGCCGGATGGTTTTTCCTCTGGGTATTATAAGACTTTTCAAAATATATTAAAAGAACCATTAATGAAAACACTGAATAAGATTATGGTGGATGGTGAAATACCATTATCCTGGAGAAATGCTAATATAGCACTAATACCAAAAGAGAACAAGGATCCAAAGGAAATGAAGAGTTATACACCCATCTCACTATTGAATACTTACTACAAGATTTTTGCTAATATTATGGCCGAAAGGCTTAAGAAAGTCTTAAGTGATTGGATAGATAAAGAGGAAGTAGGGTTTCTCCCTAAAAGACATTTAAGATCTAACATAAGGAAAATATTGAACCTAATTGAATATTTTGATAAACATTCAGATAAAAAATTTGCTCTGGTAGCTTTAGATGCCAAAAGGGCATTCGATAGTGTGGATTGGGGGTTTATGTTGGAGCTTCTAAATATGATGGAAATTGGAGAAAAATATTTGAACGGTATTAAAGCTATATACAAAAATCAAACTGCACAAATCATAGTCTCTGGAGAAAGGGGTGAGGCAAGGCTGTCCTCTCTCCCCCTTACTTTTTATAATGATTTTGGAAGTTATCTGTAAAAAATAAGGTTAGAAGAAGATATTCAAGGAGTCAGAATTAAAAGTCAAACATATAAAATCTGCATGTATGCTGATGACTTAGCGATTTGTTTAGAAGACCCTTTAAAATCAATCCTAACATTACAGAGAACAGTGGAAGAATTTGGTATGCTTAACAGGTATCAAGATTAACAAGGAAAAGACCATGGTGCCAAACAAAAAAATTAGATAGAAAAGAGGAAGATAAACTTGAGGAAATATCAGGCTACAGGGTTGAGAAGAAAATCAGATATTTAGGAATAAATATAACAAAAAATAATATGGACCTGGTTGATAACAACTATAAAAAGAAATGGATGGAGATTAAGAATGACTTAGAGAAATGGAATCATCTGAATCTATCCCTTTTGGGAAGAATATCTGTAATTAAGATGTCGGTGTTACCAAAGATTCTATACCTTTTTCAATGCCTATCTATTTTATTTAATAACACACTTTTTAAAACATGGGATAAGGATTTATCTTCCTTTATATGGCAAAAGTAGAAACTCAGAATAAAATGGAAAACCTTACAAGAAGAAAAAGATTGAGCCTACCAAATCTGAAGTTATACCATCAATCATGTGCGTTGGCTTGCTTGGTTATATGATTGGATATCTTTCGAAGATAATACGCTCTTAACTCTATAGGGTTCAGATATGAGATTTGGTTTTCATGGTTACTTATGGTATGGGAAGGAAAATGTGGACAAAGGCTTCAGTCATCCTTTTATTAGGAAATCGTTATTAAAGGCATGGAAAGAGATTAAAAAGAAAATTTACTTTAAGCTATCACTTTGGGAATCCCCTCAGGTGGCTTTCAGATGCACGGAGATGATACATTTGGGGAAGTGGTGGTCCTATGAAGATTTATTAATATTTGATAAAGGGTGTAGCAGACTTAAGACAAGGGAAGAATTAGAACAAGTACAAAAGAAATGCATTTGGTTCCAATACAGACAAATTTTTGAAAGGTATAAAGTGGACAAGAAAACGATGGGAATTGAAAATTTAAAAACTGAATTAGATATTATATTTATAGAAGGGAAAGAGCTTAAAATATCAAGGTTATATAAATTAGTACTAAAATTAAACTTAGAATCGGAAACGGTTAAAGATTATATGTTGAAATGGTCCCGAAACATTGGACATAATATCTTACTGGACGAATGGGAGGCCCTATGGAAGAAAAATATATCTGGCTTTTCTTCGCAAACGAAGATTCAGGAAGGACTCATCCCGCGCTTTCTGCAAGCGCGCTGATGACTAAAAAGGCCAATCCGAGATAAACAAGTCCGGTTGCAAAAAGCACAGCAGAAGGTCTCCTTGGGTGATGTTTTTGGGTTGTGATTCTTTCTGCGTTGTCGTTTCTCTTCAAGACTTGTTCGTCGTGAGTTCTCAAATAAGGCTGCAGCATTGTGGATAGTGCGTCTCCATGCCTCCCAATGTGAGGCCAGGGCGGACCACTGTTGATGATCAATTTGGCCAAGCCTGAGATGTTGTTTCAGGGAGTCTTTGTATCGCTTTTTTGGAGCGCCCCTCTTACGCTGACCCGTGGTGAGTTCACCGTAGAGTAGTATTTTTGGGAGGCGATGGTCCTCCATCCTAGAAACGTGCCCTGCCCAGCGCAGCTGTGTTCTCAATATCATGGCCTCAATGCTGGTGATCCCTGCTTGCTCAAGGACAGCAACATTCATCACATAGTCAGTCCAGTGTATATTTAGGATTGTGCGTAGACAGCGCTGATGAAAGCGCTCGAGGAGTCGTAGGTGGTGGCGATAGGTGACCCATGTTTCAGATCCATAAAGGAGGATAGACAGTACGATGGCTCTATACACACTGATTTTTGTGCTTTGCCTCAGGTGTTTATTGCTCCAGACTCTTTTGTGAAGTCTTCCAAATGCACTATATGCCTTTGCTAATCTGTGATCGATCTCTTTGTCAATCTTGGCATCTGAGGAGATGATGCTTCCCAGGTAGGTGAACTGCTGAACGGACTTGAGCACTGATTTGCTGACGGCAATGTGGGGATGGTGGTGTTCGTCCTGTGGTGCAGGCTGGTAAACAACTTCTGTTTTCTTCAGGTTGACTTCTAGCCCAAACAGCTCTGCAGCTGTTGCAAAGCAGGATGTTAGGCGCTGCAGAGCTGCTTCTGTGTGGGCAACAAGGGCAGCATCATCGGCGAAGAGCAGCTCACGGACTGGATAGTTTAGAGTCTTAGTGTGAGCCCTCAGACGGCTTAAGTTAAACAAGCTACCATCAGTACGGTAGCGTATATAGATGCCGTCGTCTTCTTCAAGCTCTGCCATAGCCCTTTGGAGCATCGTGCTAAAGAAGATTGTAAATAAAGTTGGTGCAAGAACACAACCTTGCTTCACTCCATTAGTTATTAGAAAGGGCTCAGAAAGAGCATCACCATATCTGACTTGACCACGCTGGCCCTCGTGTAGCAAGATAATCATTTTAAGGAATTTGGGGGGACATCCTAGTCTTTCCAGGATCTGCCACAGACCTTTTCTACTTACAGTGTCAAAGGCTTTGGTGAGGTCGACAAATGTTACGTAGAGACCCTTGTTCTGCTCCCTACATTTTTCTTGCAGTTGCCTAAGGGCAAATACCATGTCTGTAGTGCTCCTATTGGCTCTGAAGCCACATTGGCTTTCAGGGAGAAGTTCTTCTGCAATAGCAGGAACTAACCTGTTCAGGAGTATCCTTGCAAGGATTTTTCCAGCAATAGAGAGCAGTGTTATGCCTCGATAGTTTGAGCAATCGGATTTTGCTCCTTTTTTCTTGTACAGGGTGATGATGACTGCCTCTCGGAGGTCTGATGGCAGTTCCCCTTTTTCCCAGCAATTCACAAGGAATTCGTGGAATTTTTCGTGGAGTGCATGACCTCCGTGTTTCCAAACTTCAGGTGGGATTCCATCAATCCCAGCTGCCTTGCCGTTTTTCATCTGCTGTATGGCCTTAAGGGTCTCTTCCAAAGTGGGAGCTATGTCCAATTCATTTTTCATTGGTTTTTGTATCATATATTGGATAGCTGAGGCTTGGACTACTCGGTTGGCACTAAAGAGACTTTGAAAATGTTCAGCCTAACGATTTAGGATGGAGGCTTTATCAGTAATTAATGTTTGACCATCTGTACCGTATAAGGAGCTTTGGACCTGATAAGTAGGTCCAAACACTGCTTTAAGAGCTTCATAAAATCCTCTATGATCACCCAGATCTGCACAGCATTGTGTCTTTTCTGCTATATTGATCCACCACTTGTTCTGCATGTCTCGGAGTTTTTGTTGTAGTTTGCTACATGTGAGGCGGAAAGCTGCTTTTCTTACATGACAGGTTGGCTGGGCGAGGTATGCCTGGTGAGCAGCTCTCTTCCTTGCCAACAGCTCCTGGATCTCTTGGTTGTTTTCATCAAACCAGTCTTGATTTTTCTTGTGGGAGAAGCCAAGGGATTCTTCTGCAGACTGGAGGATACTGTTTTTGATATGTTGCCAAAGCACTGTAGGAGAAGGATCTGTAGGATGGTCTTCAAGTTTCGTTTGTAGATTTGCCTGGAAGTTGTCTCTCATGGTAGCTTGTTGAAGATTGTTGACTTGGAGTCTCTTCTTTAAGATGCCACCCCTCTTAGGTTTGAACTTAAGATGAAGATTTAGTTTACATCTGACAAGGCGATGATCTGTTTGGCATTCTGCACTGGGCATCACTCATGTATGACGGACATCACGAATGTCTCTCTGACGGACTAGAACGTAGTCAATGAGGTGCCAATGTTTGGATCGGGGATGCATCCAGGTTGTCTTCAAGCTATCTTTCTGCTGAAAGATTGTGTTTGTAATAGTCAGCTGTTGTTCTGCACAGAACTCTAGCAGGAGGCGTCCGTTATCATTGCAATTTCCAACACCATGCTTGCCTAAGACACCTTTCCAGGCTTCGGAGTTCTTTCCTACTCTGGCATTGAAGTCACCAAGGATAATAATTTTATCTTCTACAGGGACTTTTTGTATGAGTAGGCGTAGGTCTGTGTAGAATTTGTCTTTCTCTACAGGGTCGGCTTGCATAGTTGGGGCATATATACTAAAGAGAACAACATGTGGGAGGCGTAAGGAAATAATATGATCAGAGTGTCCTGTTGGCAAGGTTTCGAGTTTGGAGGCAATGGAGTTTTTAATCATAAAGCCTACTCCTGACAGATGTTTTTCGGTTTTGGGTTTGCCAGACCAGTAAAGTGTGTAGCCGGCGCCATGTTCTTTAAGGCTGCCTTCCTCATGGAAGCGAACTTCACTAAGAGCAGCGATGTCAATATTAAGCCGTGATAGTTCAAGGGCTATTCGGGCAGAACGACGCTCAGGCCGTCCACTATCTTCAGAGTCTTGCATGGTTCTGATGTTCCAGCATGCAAGTGTCAGTTTATTTACACCTTTGGAGGCCGGTGTGTGCCTTTGTTTCTTTGTCTTGGTTTGACCGCATCAGAAGATTCCCGTTGGCCGCGTCTAGCCAACCAGGTAGTTGGGGATGAGCTTTCTTTAGGCCACCTTTTCTAGGCCCCTCTCCATATGGAGCAAGCAGTGCTCTCCTTAAAAAAGGCTGCTTGGTCGTTCAGAATGCTGCCGAACAAGACTGTCATCTCCCGGGTCAGGCTTGAGCGACCAATGTCCTGAACCGCCTGCATGCAGGGTTGGGGCTGCGGCTTCCAGTGCATCTTTACACCTGCCGGTTTCGTCCCTCGCCAGTCACTACAGGGCTTTTTTGGAAATGCATTTGTCCTTCGAGCCTGTGCAATGGATTTTTCTGGTGGAGCGCAGCGTGCACAGAACTGGCCTCACCCTTTAAACCAGAGATTCATCTGCCGTGGCCTTGCAAGCATGGACGTGGCAGTGAGGTCCTCGGGCCGTAGGTTTGATTAGAGTTTCCTTCTCTTAGATGGTTAACCTTACAGGGTTGGACGAGCACCATCTGCCCAGGTTTGGGATTGGAGTTTTCCTTCTCCTAGGACGGTTGCCACAAGGCTAGAGAGCCCATCCTGCCCTTTGACGCTCTTTGTCAGACCCTTCGGTTTTGACCTGTCTGGCATGGGAGACCCTACCAGTGGCTATTATGCCACCGCCAGCATAGCTCAAAACATCATTAGGGTACGCATAGGGTTTAAAGCATGAGAATACCAGCCATCCCTGGGACTAATAGTCAAAGTAAATTAAGGCCCCATAGCTTTGGATTTGTCTACATAGGACAAGTGAGTAAAGCAGCCAACAAACATAAGAGCTTGGATCGCTTACCAACAGTTGTTTAATTTAAAAGTGACTATAGTTTATATTTTGCACGCTCTAATACTTCCAAGATGATAGGTATAAATAACTGTTTGGAGACAGATCTGGCAAAGTTAAAATGGTACAAATATTTGTTAGCTGCATTGATTATTTTTTTCTAAATTCTAAAACTTCATATATAATAAGCAGACATCAGTCTTCCATTTAAAAAAAATAATGATTCTACTGATGCCATGCTTCTTTAAATTATTCTCATTTTCAGCTGATACATATTATTCCAGCTGCCACTGTAAATGTGAAGAGTCTTTTGATGCTGATTAATGAAAATAAAATTATTCCTTACCTAAAGAAGAAAAATTTGACAACACTTTTAAAAAGAGCTTGTGTTTCAGGTGGTGATTGCCTAGGAGAGAGAACTTGGCTGCACCCCACTTGGCTGCACCCCACAATAAATAATGAACTAAGAGAGAATTGCTATAAAATGTAATTCCGTTGGTATTTGACCCCTGTGAGATTAGCAAAAATGTATAAGGAGGTAAAAAGCAGTTGTTGGAAATGTGGAGCTTTGAATGGTACATTTTTCCATATGTGGTGGACATGTAAAGTGGCAAAAGAATTCTGGACTAAAATTCATAATGAGATAAGAAACATATTTAAAAAAGACTTTAAACTTAAACCGGAACTTTATTTATTAAACATATTTGATACAGAATTCCCACAAGAATTCAAGAACATCATGCTTTACATGACCACCATGGCTAGAATTGTTTATGCTAGATATTGGCGACAAAAGACACTTCCAAATTATGAAGAATGGATAATGAAATTGTATGAAATAGTTCAAATGGAACAGCTTACATGCTGGGTCAAATACCGCTCAATAAAGGCCTTCAGAGATGATTGGAAAATTGTAATTGATCATTGGGATAGGAAATGGCAGGGCTATATGACTATATGGCTTAAATATTAATAGACTGAATATTAAAGATAATAGAGTGATTAAGACATGGTAAGATATATATTTTGAATATTTTGAATATATAATGACAATTCAAGATATAGACACTACGGTTTAACCCTCTGTTAAATAATACAGCTGGTACAAGAATAAGTTTTAATTTTTTTGAGAAGAGAAGAATAATCGTGTAAAATTTTGATTTAGTGGGATCAACAAGTTCATGGACTGCGTTAATGCATTACTGGTATAGTAACTTATTAAAGTGTCAGAAAAGGAAAGTCGCCTAATATGTACAAACCTGATTCAAACACTGTTTGAGTAGGAAGCAAAGCTATAGGCTACTTTAATGTGTGTTATAAAGGTATGATCTTGTCTATTAGCTTGAATGTAATAACTGATGTGTAATGAATGTATAAAAAATAATAATTAAAAAAAAAGAAAGAAAAGGCCCTCTGGGAGGTTGCAGACAGCCTAGAATTTTGTGGCTGAAGCAAATTCCTCCCAGAGGACTGGAGTGTATGGGGAGGATTGTATGGGAGGAGGCGGTTCTGGAGATAAGTTGGACCCAAGCCATTTAGAGCTTTAAAGGTAATAACCAACACCTTATACTGGGCCGGGAAACTGATAGGCAGCCAGTGGAGAGATTTAAATACTGGAGTTATATGGTCTCTCTGAGATGTTCCCGAGACCACTCTGGCTGCCATATTTTGTACCAACTGAAGTTTCTGGACCAAGTGTGAGGGTAGCCCCATGGAGAGTGCATTGCAGAAATCTAGACAAGAGGTTACCAGTGCGTGCACCACAGTCTCGAGGTCCCTTACTTCCAGGAAAGGGCGCAGCTGGCGTATCAGCCGAAGCTGATAACAGGCACTCCTGACCGTCGCATTCACCTGACTAGTCATCTGTAGCGATGAATCAAGGAGCACCCCCAAACTGCAAACACAGTCCTTAAAGGAGAGCGTGACCCCGTCCAGGACGGGAGGTTACAACCCAACTCCTGGTTTTGGGGCCACTACCATAAGCACCTCCGTTTTGTCCGGATTTAATCTCAATCTGTTTTTCCTCATCTAGCCCATTAATGCTTTCCGACAATCATTAAGAGGAGAGACGCTATCAGAATTTGAGATCGATGACTGGGACAAGGAGAAATAGATCTGGGTGTCATCCACATACTGATAATATCCAGCCCCATAACTCTGAATAATCTCACCCAGCGGCATCATATAGATGTTAAACAGCATCGGGGACAGGATGGCGCCCTGCAGAATGCCACAAGTAAGCTCCTTTCTGCTGGAGCAGCTGTCCCTGAGCAACACCCTCTGGGACCTGCCCGAGAGGAAGGACCAGAACCACTGGAGTGCAATCCCTCCGATTCCTAACCCTCTCAGGTGATCCAAGAGGATGCTATGATCTATCGTATCGAAAGCCGCTGAGATGTCACACTACCCCTGTCAATGCTCAGTCACAGGTCGTCGATCAAGGCAACCATGGCAGTCTCAACTCCAAACCCGACCTAAAGCCTGTTTGAAATGGGTCTAGATAATTGGTTTCATCCAAGACCACTTGGAGTTGAAGCGCAACTGCCTTCTCGATCACCTTGCTCAAGAATGGTAACATAGAAACCGGCCTATAGTTGTTCATATCCAGGGGTTCAGGGGAAGATTTTTTCAGGAGCAGCCTAACGGCCGCTTCCTTTAAACAAGATGGAACACACCCTTCTCTGAGGGATGCATTGATGATGTCCTTAAGGAACACCATCAAGGCACACACACCCTGGATGGCCAGCCATGAAGGGCAAGGATCGAGAGGGCAGGTTGTCTTCCGCACCCTACCAAGTAGCTTGTCCATGTCCTCGGTACTCATGGATTGAAATTCATCCAGTAAACTTACATCAACGGAGTTGCTGGACACCTCATCAATTGTTTCTGTCAAAATACTGGCATCTAAGTCTTCTCTTATCCGAGAGATTTTATCTGCAAAGAAGTTGTTAAACGCATCACAGCAGGCCATCGTTGGGTTAAGCAACGGGTTCTGCGCAGGAATCACCTGCGTCATCTCTCTTACCACCCTAAACAGCTCTGCTGGACGGGACTCTGCAGATGCAATATGTGCAGAGGAGAAGGATCTCTGTGCTGCATGTATTGTCTCTCGATAGGACCAAAGAAAGTTCCTATAACAAGTCCTGTCGGATAAGAGTCGAATTTTCTGCCAGTTGCACTCTAGTCGTTGTCCAACCCGCTTCATTTTCCTAAGCTCTGCTGTATACCATGGCTTACGGTTTGAAGCGGGTTGGAAAGGATGCTTGGGAGCGATCGTGTCGATAGCCTTGGTAAGGTCGGTGTTCCAGGTATTATCCAAAGCTTCAACAGGGTCACTGGCATTACCAACCATTAAACCCTCCAAGGCTTTCTGGAATCCTATTGGTTCCATTAGCCTTTGGGGGTGGACCATTCTAATGGGTCCACCACCCCCGGGGGGTGGGAAGAGACTCTTAGTTCAGTCTTGACCAGGAAATGATCCATCAATGAAATTACGGTGGTTTTTATAACCTCCGCCCACGGATATTCCTGTTCCGTACTGAAGACCGCATCGAGGGTATGACCTGCACAATGTGTGGGCCCGATGACCATTTGGGATAGGCCCATGTTTGTCATGGTTTCCATGAACTCCCAAGCTGCACCAGTCAGATTTGTCAAGCTGGTCTCAAGTGGAATGTTGAAGTCGCCCAAAACTAAAAGTCTGGGTGACTCCAACAGCAACTCTGAGACCAGCTGTGTCAGCTCGGTTAGGGAGTCTGCTAGACAACAGGGTGGTCGGTATACTAGCAGAATCCCCAAACTATCCCTGGTCCTCAGGCTAAGGTACATACACTCAAAGTGGACTGTGTTTCGGACAGTATCCTGGTCAAGGTCAGATTGTCCTTATAAACTAGAGCCACTCCGCCCCCCCCACTTCCCCTTACCTGCTCACTGACAGAATACCTGGCTGGGAGGGCCTGCGCCCACATGACAGCACTATCCTCTCCCAGCCAGGTTTATGTGAAGCAAGCCAGGTCGGCATCCTTATCCAAAAGAAGATCGTAAATAATGTTAGTTTTATTCTTAACCAACCTGGCATTGCAGAGGAGCAAAGTAAGGTTCTGTGGAATGGTTGGTATGCTCTCCAACCCATTCCAGGAAGCAGGGTGAACAGATGGTGGGATAGCTAACAAACAACGATCCTGCCTTATTTCGTAACATCTGTTCACTCTATTCCGACCATACCTCCCTTTCCCCAGCACAACTTCAGTTTCCGCCCCCAATTCATTCCCGGCCTCAGCTGACTCCAGTTGCAGGCTTAGAGTCCTTGTGGCTTGCTGGCTGGTGTTCCTGAGGGGTGTGAGAGTGGCTTAAAATGCCAGCCACTCCTGGCCACACCCCCTCTCGCTGCTGCCTTGCTCCAAGAAGTCCTCAGGGCCTTCCACAGCCGTCTGGCCCTGTGGAGTGGGGAGAAGAGGCTGCTTCAGGGCTGGAGTCCTTCTGGCTGCTGGCTGGTGTTCCTGAGGTGTGTGAGAGTGGCTTAAAATGCCAGCCACTCCTGGCCATGCCCCCTCTTGCTGCTTCCTTGCTCCAAGAAGTCCTCAGGGCCCTCCACAGCCCTCTGGCCCGATGGAGTGGGGTGAAAGGCTGCTTCAGGCTTGGAGTCCTTGTGGCTGCTGGCTGGTGTTCCTGAGGGGCGTGGGAGTGGCTTAAAACACCAGCCACTCCTGGCCACGCACCCTCCCACTGCTGCCCTGCTCTAAGAAGTCCTCAGGGCCCTCCACAGCCCTCTGGCCCTGTGGAGTGGGGAGAAGAGGCTGCTTCAGGCTTGGAGTCCTTCTGGCGGCTGGCTGGTGTTCCTGAGGGGTGTGTGATGAAGATGGTGAGCATCATTAATCAAAAAGTTGGTCAAATATATGTGTAAGTATATTATGTCTGCCTAGTCAACATTATTCGCTTGATATTGCCCACTCAAGAAATAAATATGTGCATAACCAAGTAAAGTAGGCTGTGGTGAGATCAATGGCTAGTCCATCCTTGCTCTGGGAAGGGGAATCAGGAGGACATTTGGGATGGCCAGGCCTCCATGCTTCCCCCACCACTGCAGCAGCTATAGTAGAAAGCATATTGGTAAGTATGCTCTTTAACAGCAGCATGACATATAGACGTGCTCATTGTCTCCCACAGTGAAATGGAGAACAGCTTGTTGGTTGCTCCTAAAGATAGAAGGTTAGTAGAAAGCATATTGGTAAGTATAACACCATGAATAGTTTCAAGATCTGTGATTCCTCCTCTAGTTCAAATGGCAACTATTCCATGCATAGCTGCTTTGGCCAGTCTGTCACTTGGTCACCATCTTTTTTGGGGGCAGCCTCTCTGTTTGCTGGGCCATCCTGTAGAAAACACATACATAGTCCAACTTCAGAGTCATATCTCAGGCCTTACAGCTATATTTCTTCAAGACCCTAGGGATGCCTTCCTGCCATAATGAAGTGGTGGTGTAGGGTTTTGTGGAGGTGCTGAACTCATGAGAAACTATAAGCTAGAAAATAAGAATAAGAAAATAAGAATTACTGGTAAAAAAAAAATGGGGCATGCTGAGTAATAGTCTACCAATATGATATAGAACCCTGCATATAGTGTAACGTGCTGCTGCTTACTCAGGTCCCACCTTCATTCTAGTGGAAACAACTGATCCAGAAAAAAACAAGGGTAGGGAAAAAACAAAATTGTGTATTCTTTGTTCAGGATCAAATGATCTCCTTCCTTCTCCACCATCCATATCATATGTACTTTCTCAGAGGCGAGTCTAGAAAGAGTACATTGGAATGTAACTCAGTTTCTCTGAGGCTCTTTTGATGTATCATAATAGAGAGCAAAATTAACCCTGCCTCTGAAAATATTGTGTTAACTAGACAAAATAGCATGCAAATATTAGTTGCTGCTGCTGACAGAGGAAAAAGAAAGATCTTATATGAGAAGCACAATTGTCCTGGTAATTATACTGCTTCAGATCTTTTGTTAGTTAATAATAATGCTTCCCCTTAAGAAATAACATAAAGCAAAACCATAGCAAGTTAATTGGAAAATAAAAATTATTGCACTCCACTGCTTAAAAATTATATTTGTACTTGATTTCTTTTACATTTCCATTCCAGCTGAATTTCTCCCTTTCAAATATTATTCCCTGAAGAGCAGCCTAAATAGCTTTGGTATATTTGCAGTATATCTAATACATATGGAGAACTGCATAAGAAATGACTTCATGGGAGGTTTTGCCTAGACTAATGTGTACAGTGGTTCAGCTGTTAATGTGAAATATTAATGTGAACTACACATTTATAGTATTTTGATTCTACTGTAATTTTCATGGCTGTATCCTATGGAATCCCAGGGTCTGTATTAAATGAGACACTAGGGTGAGGCACTAGTGAGATTCTGCCTGATAATTCTGATTCCAGATCCCAGGATTCCATAGGATATTGCCATGGCTATTAAAGTGGGATCAAAGTGCTCGAACTGTGTAGTGCAGAGTCTCAAGGTGTTCTGGATTATATTCTGTTCCAATATGTATTCCAGTGTGCATAAGTAATGCACATGGGTTTCCCCTTCATTTCAAAGGAGGCAGCATAATTATTTGAGTAAAGATGTCCATATACCCTTGGATTTTGTATTGGGGGGATTTCCATGTGTACCTTTGTTCTGTATATGGCAAACCTCTCTATTCTCATTATTTACCTTAGAATTTCAGGCCTAAATCCATTTGTCAGTGCCAATGAATCTACTGTTGGGTGGTAAGTAAACACTTATGTGAATCCCATTTATCCACTGGGTCTACTTTAGCTGAGATTAGCAAATGGATTTAAGCCTCAGTGGATATTTAAAACATCATTTAACTGGAGCATAGCCTTGCTACAGCTGAGCTATGAATTTCCTGGTTCAAATCTTGCCTCTGCAAGTCACTCTCTTAAAGCTTCAGCCTTACTGTCCATCACAATATTATTGTATAGATCATCCTTCTGGTAAAGATTGCTGACCCAAGATACTCTACATACATGTTTAACAGAATGAAGACATGGAAGGCTAAGGTGGTAAAATAAATCGACTGCAAGTATATTTGAAGGACCGTATCTCCCTGTGTGGGCCCATCAGAGCTCAAAGATAATCTGGAGAAGCCCTTCTCTCCGTCCCATCACCTTCTCAGACTTGTTTGGTGGGAACAAGAGAGTGGGCCTTCTTGGTGACTGCTCCCAGACTTTGGAACGCCCTCCCCAGAGAGGTCAAAATGGTCCTGTCCTTGTTCTCCTTACTGCACCAGTTTAAAATATTTTTTGTGCTGCCAGGTTTTTACAAACAGACAAGGGTTGGGCTTCTAAAGCTGTGTGGTGCTGTTTTTAACATTTTAATATTTTTTATAGTTCTTAAATGCATTTTAGCATTTTTAATGTTTAATATTTTAACTTATAAATTGTTTAATTGTGTTTAATTGTATATTTAGATTGTTACTTTTGTATTGTTTTTAAGTTTTATTGTTTTATATATGTTGTTAGCCACGTTGAATCCCATTATTATGAGAAAAGTGAGATATAAATATAAATATAATGATAATGATATCAATTTTTTAATGTTTCCACGTGTTTAATATCTACAATTGGAAAATCAGGAGAACAGCAAAGGTTTCTGTTATGCTCATTTTCTGTTTCCAGAATTATTTTTTCAGCAGTCAAAGTGGTATGTAATTTAGGACATTTTCAAATGGTCAAAAAAACCCACAAGGAGGTTGGGAGAAGTATGGGGCTGTCACGCTTACACAGCCACGTTACAGATGACGCAGTCCTCCTCTGTCCTCTTCCCAACCTCCCCTGTGCTGCAGTATTCACGGAGGTTTTCTGTCAATAAAAAGAGGCTCCAGCAGCACGGGGGAAGGACAGGAGGAGGACGGAGAAGGACAGAAGAGGACTGCATCATAGGAAATTGGGCTGTGTAAGGGCAACAGCCCCGTTCTTCTCCTAACCTCCTTGTGGGTTTTTAACAACTTGTTGAAAAAGTCCCACCTCTCTTCTACCATCTCAGAGTTCCACCACTTGATATCACTTCCTGTATAGAGCCATTCTCATGCATCTTTTTTTTCCTAGTTGTCAGAGGCTGATGGATCCAACAATTATTATCTGGCTGTATCCTGATGCAGGCAGTGTTCTATGAGATTGCCAATTATACATTCATCACATACTTGCTGTTCTTTTCCATTTTTAATACAGTAGAAGTAATTTCAAACAGGTTCCCTCACTGAACTATAGTGATATTTGAGCCTAGAAAGCCAGAGCTTCAAGGGAAATGGAAACCCTGCAAGTTAATAAAACACTCAAATGAATTAGTCTGTTGTATTCTTGGTGCAAAGAATTGACCGTTTCCCACAATTATCGCAAAAAGCAACAGAGGAAAAGTATCATTAAAAGGCCAAGCAATCAATCCATTTTTTTCTCACTGAAATGAATGCAAATAATAATTAGACTCAGAGCAACTGTGAGTAAGCTACACTCCAGAATTTATAATACCAGTCTGTCCTTTGTAACTGACATCCTCAGGTTAATACATAAGTCAAGCATGAAAGGTCACTTCCCACTAAAGGCTATTTACTGTATCCTGTGTTGGACATAGTCTGTTTTGTTTTAGAATAGAAAAACACACCCCACATTCAAGTGCTTTTTCATGAAGTTCAGAAGTCTCTTTACACCTGCATTTCTTCTTTATACTTCACCAATCATATGCAATATACTGAGGGCCAGAGCAGCAGGAAGGAGACACTTATCTGAATTTTAATACCACAACTAGTATAGTATAGTTGAGTATAGCTGTATTCAATCCTTTATTGTGTACTTTTCATGAAATTAGCAGCTGAATCTATCAGACAAGAATGGTCAATAAATGGCTCACAAGCTGCATGTACCTTGTTTCAGGGCCTCACCTTGTTTTGTCAACACAGTTAATTTAATAACTATTTTGATGAAAACAAGGAGAATCACATTCCTGGAAGGAACTATGTATTTTCTAAAACATAGTGCTTGCCTCACCTCTTGTTTTAAATGAAAATGATGTTCCTTGGAAATCTGAAGTGGACTCCTAGGGCTCATCTACAAGAGCCAGGATAGGCTGGCTCCCCACCAGTTCATCCTGGCAACAGATCAGGCCCGTTCCTCCCTGGTTACTTCTATGAAACAGGCCAGAGTCCAGACAGGCATGCCAGACCATTGCTGCAGCTGCATCTATCTCACTTGTTCTCCCAGAGGAAGCCAACCAGCAACATATGACTAAGGCTCCCTGCATGTGACCAGCCTTGGTCATATACTGTGTAACTCTTTCCTGCTTTGGAAGAGCAAGGCAGACCAGCAGCTGCAGTGAGAGGCCAGCCTGCCACGATGGGCTGCTGCACTCCCACAGGGTCCAATCTTCCCGGCAGGAACATATTTTCCCAAGTATTTTGTTTAAGTATTCGACCCTACCACTTCTTCTCTGTCATAGCCCTGTATTTGTCCCAGGGTTCATAAGTACTGCCTGGGGGCAGAACAGAGCAAAGGTCCTGCATCATCAGGACTGCAGGGCTCTAAGACAGGGGCAAGACAGGGTATATTGCTCATGTAGACAAGCCCCAAGTCACATTTGCTGCCAAATTTTGGTAGTGAGCAGAGGGGGAAGGGTGAGATCCATAGCTCATTCTCTATGGGAATAGGATTAGTTTAAGATCTGCCTAAATGGCCTAGCCCTGCTATGAAAATATGCTTTGGTAAGAGTTAAGCATCTTTCACACTACTCACTTAACAGCATTATGATTCCTCTTTAAATGCCAAGGCAGCTTCCTATAGAATCCTGGGATTCATAAGTTGGTGAGGCACAAGAGCTCTCTTGCTCAGACTAATAAATGGCCCTTTCTAAACTGCAGATCCAGGATTCAGTATGAAGTAGCCATGGCAGTTATAGGAGATTATCAGATGTGGCAAATATGGCATTATAATGATGCCAGGAAACCGCCAAAGGGCTTCCCTACCACACAACGTCATTCTCTCATGTTCTCTGCTGTGAAGAAGGCACTCTTTTTTATAGGTGGGTGAAAGCCACTAATTGATCTCCCATGGTGTTTTTTTTTTCTTTTTTCTTTTTGTTTTGGCGGTACTGCTTGTGTTCGGAACTGCGTCCCATTCTACTGTCATGTTTTCAGCATCAATTGGCGGTCTGCCAGAACACATCTGGGTAAGAACACAAAAATTAGGTATGGAACACTCTTTTTATGACCCTCCCCATTTTGCTGGTAAATGTTGAAGTGTGTTTCAATGCTTGTGTGTTCTTTTGTTTGTTTATTTAAGTGTTTTTAGACTTTTAAGCATGTTCACATCTTGTGAGAACTGCCGAGATCACGTGCCCCAGCAAATGCTGAAGTAAACAGCACTGGTGATAGTGCTCTGATAATTCTGGGGTGGCTCTTTCTTGTGATTATAGCAGCGTGTGATAAGATTATGCCAGGATACCTACTTTAAAATATAGCGGGAAAAGAATGTTTTTAGAAGCTCATCTGATAATGTCCATAGTGGAATCGTACTGCTAGGGACCTCAGAGTTCATTCCTGGACACCTTCATCCTAATCTGTTCAGCCACACCCAATATAGGTCATTCTACTGGTTGCTTAGCTTCATTCATCCTCCTACTCTCTTTCTCCCAGTATTCCTGCCAGACTTCCTTGCTTGATACATCTGAGTACAAATTCAGACAATCTGGAAGACTCTAGCCAGCAATGCTGCCTCTAGCAGCAACACTCCTTCTGACTTGGGGCACTTTTATACCACACAAGTATTGCACTATGATTCCAGTTAACAACCATAACAAAATCCTGTGCAATTCTGTCTGTTGTTGCTGTTATTATTATTGTTGTTATTGTTGTTTCAAGTAGTTTACATCTTATGGCAACCCTACGGTGAACCTATCATGGGGGTTTCTTGGAAGATTTCTTCAGAGGAGGTTTTCCATGGCCTTCCTCTGAGGCTGAGGGAGTTTGACTTGCCCAAAGTCACCCATTAGGTTTTGATGGCCAGGCAGGGATTCAAACCCTGGTCTCCAGAGTTGCAGCCCAACACTCAAACCACTACACCACATTGGATCTCTGCTGTTTAGGGAGGGTCATTTAGAATGCTCAGCCAGAGCACTCCGATGCTTCACCAAACTACAAGCCCCAGAATTCCATAGGTGGCAGCCTATCATAATGTTATAACTGTGTAATGTGAAAGGGCATCTGATCAAAATTTACACATCTGACTGTGATCTCTTAGACAGAATATATGTAGTAGTGGAGCGGGGTGGAATCTTACCTTTCCCAATAAGCTCAGGCAAAAGCAAATTGATGCAGCCTCTGCTAGCTTGTGTGCTCTTCCTCATTAATTCCTTTTGCCATCTTGACCACACTCAGATGTTGCTTGGTCACATGCATCTTTCATCTGTGAAAATGTTGGACGGTATGTTTCACCATTTTTTCATCTCCATTAGGAGTCAGGATGATGAAAAAATGGTGAAACATACATGTTTTCCACATAATGCCTGAAACATCAAAGTAAGCTTTTCTTTTGTGGCTATGCGCCCTTGCATGAAACATCACAGGAAGAAATTACAAAACATTCACTCCATATTACTCTTCTACCATGCAATGTGTTAATACACACAATCCTCCCCCCCTCCGTCACACATATGCATCTTTACAACATTGTGCATTTGAGTAATCATATAGTGAATATTTGTAGTAAACTGGTTTTGAGAGTACAAGATTTTCCAGACATATTGTATTCAAGAGTCTGAATTCTTCTGAAGCTAACCACTGGTAATGTTAAGATTCTAATTATAACTGAAATCATTCCCAGAAAAAATGAACAGAAGATGCCTCTAACTTGTTGGTTGGTTTTATTCAAATTTCACCATTCCAGTGACTTCAGCAATTCTTTTCTGACTACTTGTTGCAGTTTTTGTATTCCTCTTTATCAAAGCCTGCAGTTACCTATAATGTTATATATAATGAGTTTTTCTTTTTTGTCAACAAGAATGCAATTGTTACATTCGAAAATTAATATAAAAAATGAAAATGTTAATCTGTAGAGAACAATGTTTTCTAGTTATTTTTCCTAGTTAAGGACATTTTTCGGCCTCCGTGGAAGCTTTTTGAGTGAATTGTTCCAAATGTCATGCCATTCTTTTCTCGGCGCTGTTTTTCCCCAAAAGAAAAACAATCAAGTAACAGGAAGCAATGGATAATATAATGAGTCCTACAAGAAGTGACTTTTTAAACAACAGTTGGGTGAGTAATTACAACAAATTACTTTTTAAACACTCCAGCATTGTTTTTGTTCTTGTTGTGCTGTATAGTTATATGTTTTCAGTGTTGTCTTTTTTTTCTGTGTATGTGTAAATATCAATAAATATTTATTCATATTAAACACTCCAACAAGAAATCATAGAATCTTAGGGTTGGGAGGGACCATAAGGGATGTCTAGTCCAACCCTCTGCTATGCAGGAATACACAATTGCAGCACTCCTAAAAAATACCCATGCAACCTCTGCTGAAAAGCCGCAGATTTTACAGCCTAAATAAATAAATAAATAAATATTTTCCAAATGTTTAGGTGGGATATTTTTTCTTGTAATTGAATCCATTGGTTCATATCCTAGTTTCTGGAGCAGCAGAAAACAAGCTCATGCCATCTCCTACATGGCATCTCTTCAGATATTTAAGGATAACTATCATCTCACTTCTTAGGTTTCTCTTCTCAAAGCTAAACATACCCAGCACCCTCAAATCATTCCTCAAAAAAGGTTTCCAAACCTTTGATCATCCCTGTTGCTATTCTCTGGACTCTTTCCTACTTGTCAATATCCTTCTTGAACTGTGGTTTCCAGAACTGGACACAGTATTCCAAATGGGATATGACCAAAGCAGAGTAGAATAACATTACTACTTCCCTCAATCTGGACACTATATTCTTATTGATGCAGTCCATAAATGCATTGGCTTTTTTTTCTTTTTTCTTTTTTTTTTTGCCTGCTACATCACACTTTTGATTCATAGAATCATAGAGGTGGAAGAAACCACAATGGCCAGCCAGTCCAACCCACTGCCATGCAGGAATACACAATCAAAGTATTCCTGCCAGGTGGCCATCCAGACTCTGTTTAAAAACCTCCAAAGAAGGAGACTCCACCACACTCTGAGGCAGTGTATTCCACTTCTAAACAGCTCTTACTGTCAGGAAGTTCTTCCTAATGTTTAGGTGGAATCTCTTTTCCTGTATTTTGAGTCCATTGCTACGTGTCCTAGTTTCTGGAGCAGCAGAAAACAAGCTTGCTCCATCCTCAGGTATGACATCCCTTCAAATATCTAAACATGGTTATCTTGTCCCTTCTTAACCTTCTCTTCTCCAGGCTAAACATACCCAGCTCCCTAAGCTGCTCATCAAAGGGCATGGCTTCCAGACCTCCCACAATCCTGATCACCCTCTTCTGGACATGTTTCAGTTTGTCAATAGTCTTCCTGAATTGTGGTACCAAGAACAGGACACAGATTCCTGTTTAGCTTGTGGTCTACTAAGACCCACATGTGCTGCTTTCAAGCCAAGTGTCATCCATCCTATGGGATAATGGGGAAATTACTTTTCAAAAGTAACTGTCTATATTCTGCTTTCTCTCCACTGAGATGGAAATGGGAGAGTTTAAGGCCAGATCACTTGTATCCAGACCATGGTTTCAAAACCATATTTGTCATATTTTGACACTAATGAACTTACTCTAGGCACTGAAAATGTATGAGAGAGTAGCAAAGAAAGAATTCCTTAAAGAAATAAAATGGCAATTGAAATACAGAAGGAAATATGATTGCTGGGAAATAAAATAACTCACTGAAAATTAATGCAACACATGTTGCAGAGACTGGTTGATCTAGCAGATAATGAAATATCTTTCCACAATTATAGTTCTGAAATATAGTATGCAAATTGCCCATTTTTTAAACTTTCATTTACACTGTATTTAAAGAATAAAATAAACATCTAAAATAAAAATAATAAAATATATGTTATGTTTTCTTCGTGGCCCTGTGATTATCATCAAACTGCAACAAGCAGCTCTAATTCTGAGGCAGTTTAAGAATCAAAATGAAAAATGACACCCATAGAGATCAGTGCCCACCTTAGTTATGATCCAAAAATTCTTTTGGGAACACAAACTCACAAACATGTTCTCATCTATTATGAAGAAATCAAACAACATAGCTCAGTGGGAAATGCTGCACATACTCTATATTTTCTTCTTATCAGAGAACAGAATACCATTGCTTCCAGTTAGCAATCTGTTGATTCCTCTGACCCATCTCTAAATATCTCAAGTTAGTAGAGTTTCTAGGACAGCTAAATGGGATTTTTAAGAGTTTTCATTTTCATAGCGAAGCCAGATCTTTTGTTAGGGTAAGATTGAGGAATCTTTAGCCAAAAAGATAGGGAAACTGAACAACCATTTATATTCCTCCACACTCCCTGGTGGTTTAGGACTTTATCAAATGCAGGAAAATGTGGCAAAAAATTGCATCCAAAATTGTGGGATAAGGATGGGACGATAACTCAAAGGGCAAAATTATCAAATGCTGCATCCTCATTGTGTAGCGCGGGTGTGAATAAGTGATCACTTTTTCTTGACAGGAAAAGCTACACCCCTGGAACAGCTAAACTATGGCATCATCTGATAATTTCACCCTTTTGTGTTATTGTCACATTCTTATGGGTCTGAAACATGGATCACCTATTACCAACACTTACGACTCCTCGAACTCTTCCATCAGCACTATTTACACACAATCCTAAATATACACTGGACTGACTATGTGACGAATGTTGCTGTCCTTGAGCAAGCAGGGATCACCAGCACTGAGGCCATGATATTGAGAACACAGCTGCACTGGGCAGGGCACGTTTCTAGGATGGAGGACCATCGCCTCCCAAAAATAGTATTCTACGGTGAACTCTCCACGGGTCAGGATAAGAGGGGCACTCCAAAAAAGCGATACAAGGACTCCCTGAAACAACATCTCAGGCTCAGCCAAATTGATCACCAACAATGGTCCACCCTCACGCCGAACAAGACTTGAAGAGAAACGACAACGCAGAAAGAATCACAACCTGGAAACATCACCCAAGGAAACCTTCTGTGCTTTCTGCAACTGGACTTGTCTATCTCAGATTGGCCTCTTTAGTCATTAGCGCGCTTGCAGAAAGCACGGGATGAGTCCTTCCTGAATCTTTGTTTGCGAAGAGAAGCCAGAGAGAGATGATATATATATTGGTTAGGGGCACATTTTGGCTGAAAATTTTGACATTAAAAATAATGAGGAGCTGAGGACCTTTTGAGACAGGGTTGTTTTGTTTTTTTTTCAGGGGGAGAGATCAAAAAATAAGGAACCAGGGGTCACATGGGGCTTACCAGCAGCAGTTTCCCCATCCCTAGTCTACAAGGAACTCCCATGCTTGGCACCAAGGCAGCAGTGCAGTTCCTGAGGTAGTCTATAAGGACCAAACAGATGGAAAGAAATGGAAGAAACAAACAGAAGTTTAATTTTAAATAATCCAAGCTCTCCTGATGTCCCTAAATGGCTTTATTCATTCTCCACACTTTCTAAACAGACACATGTTTAGAGAGAGAAACACTTTTCTCTCATTTCTCAGATTCTGGGTGACTTAGGGTCACTGCATTCAGTAGGCACATTGCTATCAAGTTAAACACTCTTGGACAGTCTAGGACTTGCCCTGATGGTATCTTACATTTACATTATCCTTTTGTCCCCCACCCCAGCCCCATATCCTGACAATGGCTTTTAGCTCAGTTGCTTTATTATATAGTTTGCAGCAAGCTGATGCTACCTATCATACGGATAGTCTGCATTTGTTTGATGGCCTCAGTTGCAGTAAAAGTTATAGGACTCTGGTGATGTGACAGAGGCATTCTGCAATTGGTTTTACTTACTTCCCATTATATTCCATAAGATGGCACTCAGACTCTAGAAGAGGGGTGGTTATTGTGCTTCATAGGAGTTGCAACAGTTTCCCTTCCCATCCCTCATTTTCTATAGGTGGACTGGATGACAGTTTCACACCACTTTCCCCTTTGTTGTCTAGAAAGATGTCACAACTTGGAATTGCTTCCAGAATCCAATATAAACACCAGGGAGAAGAGCAGATGTTCACAGGCTAAAAGGAGGCTATGACCTGAATAATGTTATTAGTCCCGACTATAGCAAGCCTACTGAATCAATAGGGTTGACCTATTGGTTAACTCACAACCCAACAATTGATTCTGTGAGTCTGCTCTAGCTGGGACTAAGCAATAGGGCCAGGTCTATGTTTATGTGTGTGCTGTGTATCCATATGAACCCAATTGTGAATTCCACCTAGAGTAGAGCCACAGAATCAGTTGGACTTACCTACATGTTGATTTACCATTTGATAATTTCTGTAAAGAGTCTACACTAGCTGGGGATGACCAAGAGGATTCTGGCCATGGAATCAGAAAATGCCAAGGACCAGGTGTCCGGACCTGCCTCTCCTTGTAGGACTAGGCCCCTGGCTGGGGAAGTCTTGAAGGGACCAGGGCCAACTTTCCAGGCACAGTTGGCAGCACTCATGCAGCACACCTGGAGTACCAAGAGGAACAGCTATTTAAGAGAGGCATTCTGCCCTCAGTACTTGCCACGGCAATATGGTCTCTTGTGTTGCCTGTAGCTGTTCATTGAAACTTGCTCTGTTTACCTTGACCTACTGTCTTTGGACCTTTGCTTGTTTTCTGGATCTGTCTTTGCCTCTGGACTTCTGGTATGTGTTTTGACCTTGGCTTGGTTTTGTGATGTTGGCTTTCCTTTTACTCTACCTGAAGTCTGACTCTCATGTTCTTGACATATCACCTGTTCCCTGGACCTGCCTTGCCTCTAGCCCTTGGGGTCTCAGTTCTCTCTCTGACTGACTGCCCTTGCCCTGGCATCTTTGCTAGAAAACCTTGCTGCCCTGGATCCTGACACTGTGGAATTTTTTTTAGATGGAAGGAGAGATTTCTTGTGGGGCCTATATTGGGAGAAAGGAAAGAGAGAAACTTTATTTTTCTAGTTGGAGTGGTTGATGTCAAACAATCTAATACACTCTTATGGGCCTCAAAAGCTTTGCAGGGCCCACAGTTCAGCTGTGATGGAGGACCACACATTTAATGTTCACAAACACTCTCTTATTCAGCTAATTTTCAAGGAAAAGTCTCAGTCAATGCATATTAGTGACTAGAGAGATCAGAATTTGAAGCAGTGAACAGGGGAGAGAGTAAAGAGAAATCCCCAGAATTTAAAAGTATGAAAAATGAACAGAGGACTTTTGCTAGCAAGCATGCATGTGTGCATTTGCTAACCTACCATGGAATACTGAGGTCAGACACAGAGAATTGGGCTGAAAAGGGCCAATTTATTTAACCTAACCGATTTAAATGGAGTTGAACCCAGAAAGGAGCAAGAGGGGGGAAGCAGCCTAGAGTGGGATCAGATGAGGCAGGTGACTTCCTCCTCAGCCTTCTGTTAGGTGAACCATCTGTTACCTGGATTGGTGGGGGTCAGTGGGAGACCCAACTGTGATGCCAAATTTATGTTATAAATTAAGGAAATTATAATGGCTCAAATGAATGGCTGTAAGAGGCCAGGTAACTTGTGAGACCTTTGCACATATGTATTTACTAACTGCAAAGATTCCAAGTTAAAGTGAAATGATTTTTTTTATTTGAAGAAAAAGCATGGAAGCATTCACATGCACGTGTGCACACACATGCGTGCACACATACACACACAAGAACCACACAAGGCTAACAAAGAGTTGAGGTAGAAAGGCTGGATAGAGCAATAGATTTAGGAAGTATGGGCAATAATTACCAATCCTGAAGTGCAGAGTTTTGTTCAGGGGAAAATACTCAGACTTGAAAATGAGGGTGGCACAGAATCTGACAGAATGATGGTATGGCACTGTGCACACACTTGGATATTGTTTAGAGCTAATAATTATACAAAATTTCATGTCCTGGAGGAGTGTTTTGCACTTAGAACAAAGCTTAGAAGGGTTTTACACCATTAAACAAAGGAAACTGTGACTTCACTAATTGTTGTTAATGGCTGAGATATTAGAGTTGATGGGTTTATGACAACCTCTTTATTGTGGGATAGGAAAAGTATGAGGAAAGGCTTTCTGGGGATGATGGGGGTTCCTGTCACTGTTTGTTTGTGATAGATGACTCATCACCAATGCTTCCAAGAGCAAATTAGCGCATACCTTGGTGATGGCTCTGTTTGTTAGGGGCTTCACTTAATCTTATCTTGGGAGTGTTTGCCAGTAGTTTTCCATAACACCTTTTTTTAGGTCCTGTTAACCTTCACCTGACCCTACTTCTGATTCTCCCTGGTCTACTAGACCTTGTGAAGTGTCCAATTATTGCCAATTATGAAATATTATGGTGAAGGGTATAAGGCCAGAGCAATGCAATAACCTTATCCATCCATTTACTGGAAGGCAGAACCCCACCTCCAAGTCACAGGATTTAAATAATGACAGATCTTTATGGGTAGTCTCCTTCCCCACTTCCAGGTCTCAGGACTTAAGGAAGCATTTCCAGAGCCCTCCCCTTCATTAAAAGGGTGCCAAGATATTCACAGTAACTCTCATATTCTCCCTCACTATCTGCCACAGACAAGAAACTAGTGTCTGCTCAGTCACTTTCCCCCATCAGGATGGCCAAAAGGGCCCACATCCCTTGTTGCAAGTCCCACAGGAACAACGTATTACCCTTCTCAGGTAAATGGATGTCATTTACTCTATAGAATGCAGAGTGCCAAAATGTGGGAGAAAGTGGTCCAACCTCTTTTTTAGAGCATTGTGGATTTCTCTGTTAGCCCTCCTTCATGCCCTATCAATGCAACACAGGTTATTCTCATTACACTAAAGCTGATGAGGCAAAATGGAGGACCACATCAAGCTTATACCCAGCCATTTGGTCTGAATTATCCTAAAATCATGCAGAGCCTGTAGAATAAGGGCCCACCCAGGTGAATGACCAGCACACAGTACACGGGGTGTGTGTCTTTGCACTCCCTAACCAACAGAAGCAACAAACCATGCCAAGAAAGTTTCCTAAGGCCTCTTTTCCCAAGCCACTCCACTGTAGCCTGATCACTTAACCACAGTTGATCCCCCTATTGGCAGTTCCGGCCCTGCCATGCTGCACAGTAACCCATACTATGTCCACAAATCAGGCCATGCCACCTCTCTAGAAAAAATCTAGAAAAGATAACAACAAGATAGCAAAATACAGTTCAACACTTAAGATGCTGAACATAGCTTTTGAATGCCAAGAATTTCCAATGCCCTTTACCCAGGCACATAGCAAAAGCCATAGAATTCATCCCAATCTGAAATGAATAGGTCCCAGATTTAATGCCCTGCAGACTCAAACCTTGCAAAGCCTTGGCAGTAACAGTCCAAAATTGGTACTTTGTAATGGGCAAAAACCTGCATGACAGAGGACCTAGCGTAGGCCCCTGTACCCTAAGGTAGTTCTGCAATGTATGAACCAGGCATAAAGCCTGATTATGACAAAATCTCAATGTCCCCTTGATCCTCAATATTGTGGCAGAATTGGAAAAACTAGAGGATTATTATTATTTTTTTACTACATTAAGGAAAGGTATGGAGAAAAAATAGGGAAATATGGGGAAATTAAACTTTCATGGTTTGGAAGAATAGTGCTTGTGAAAATGAAAATTTTACCAAAAATATTTTTTTTATTTAGAATGCTGCCTATTGAAGTATCAGAGATGGAATTTAAAAAGTGGCAAAATATGATAATTATTGTAATGGAGGCAAAAGATCAAGAATTAATAAAAATAGATGGTATAAATCCCCAAAAAAGGAGGCCTGGGCCTACCCAATTTGAAGCTATATTATGTAGCAAATCAATTGAGATATATTATTGATAGTGTTGCGGAAGTAAAAGAAATGGAATGGGTGGAAATAAATAAACAAGAGATAGACTTAAAATTAAGAAATATATATATTTTTTTGTAAACCAAAAAAGAAAAATTTAGGGAAATAATACAGTCTGTCTCCTTAAAAACTATAGTAGATATATGGATTAAACATAAAAAAAATACTGTTGGAGGGTTTCCCAGCAAATTTAAGAAATGAAGTGGAAGCAAAGTTAGGAGGACAAGAAATACCATATATTCCGGCGTATAAGACTTTTGAAGCCTGGAAAATAGACTCCCAAGTCAGGGGTCGTCTTATACGCCGGGTACACGCTTTGCCTCACCGGCCACCCAATCTCCTGCCTCTTCGCTCCCTTGCAAATGGAGCGAAGCCACAGGAGATTGAGTGGGGGGAGGGGTGAAGCAAAGCGTGTACTGGTACATTTGCCACTCTTCTCCGCGTTCTCCCCCTTTGGGGAGCAATCAAAAACAGAGGAGAGGTGCGAATGTAGAGCTGCTCCGTCTCCCTGCCTGCCTGCTTCTGTGCTGGGTCAAAGAGAGTGCCCGCTGGCCGATTCCTCAGGTGAAGTGGCAGCGCCCCTGACCCAGCCAAATCCTTCCCCGCACAGCTTCCTCCCTTCTCCTTCAGCTGCGCGGGCTGGGGGGGTCTTCTCCATGGCTGCTAGCCCCAGAGAAGATCACCTCCCACCCCACACAGTTCTCCCCACTGCCTCTGGAGCCGTGCGGGGTGGGAGATGCTTCTCCGTGACTGCCAGCCACAGAGAAGCCCTCCCCTCCCCGCACAGCTTCCCCTCTTCTCCTTCAGCTGTGCGGGGTGGGGGGGCTTCTCCGTGGCTGGCAGCCATGGAGAAGCCCTCCCTTCCCCACACAGCTTCCCCCTTCTCCTTCAGCTGTACGGGGTGGGGGGGCTTCTCCGTGCCTGGCAGCCATGGAGAAGCCCTCCCCTCTGCGCACAGCTTCCCCTCTTTTCCTTCAGTTGTGTGGGGTGGGAGGGGGGCTTCTCCGTGGCTGGCAGCCACAGAGAAAATCACCCCCCACCCCGCGCAGCTTCCCCCACTGCCTCTGGAGCCATGCAAACGCTCCCACACTGCTGGGGTCCCTCAAGACTTAATTCAAGATTTAAAGACCTAATAATAATAATAATAATAATATACCATTACACCATCCATTCACCCTTCCCTCAGAGGCAGTGGAGGAAGAGAAAAGATTTTTCTCCTGCAAGTTTTAGATTGAATGGCAATGTGCAGGCCAAGTCAACCAGCCAACCTTTGCCTTAGCTCCTGTCACTGCAGGGAGGAGGTGGGCCAAGCAGCCTTCAAGCCTTCACAGACCCCCACTAATCATAGGTTAAGAACCACTGGTGTGGGGGAGTTTGGGATATACTTGCCATATAAGAGAAGGGGGGTTGTCTTATACGGCGAATATATCCCAAACTCTATATTTTAACTTAAAAATTGGGGGGGGTCTTATACGCCCAGTAGTCTTATACGCCAGAATATACAGTAATAAGGTTGAAGGAATGGATGGGGAAAATGAAAAATAAGAATTATATGGAAAAAAATATTAAAAGAGCAAGGATTCACATGGTTTAAACTGATACAGTTAGAACGATGGACAAAAAAATGCTTAAAGGAGGGAAGGTGTAGAAAGAATACAAAATTTGAGGAATTGATTATAAAAGCTATTCAAGAGAAAATTAATATAAAAGGTATTACAAGTAAAATATATAACATGTTAATGGATAATGAAGAAGTACAAGATTATCTTAAAGATGTTTGGGAAACAGATATAGCAACTGTAATAGACAAATCCAAGTGGGAAAAAATATGGAATATGCAACATTTGAAACATTATCAGTAAGAATAAAAGAAAATTACTATAAAATTATATGGAGATGGTATTTAACCCCAGTAAGATTGAATCAAATAGATAAAAAGTATTCAGCACAGTGTTGGAGGGGATGCCAAGAATTGGGAACGTATATTCATATGTGGTGGAATTGCAAATATGTGCAGAGATTTTGGAAAATAGTAATGAAGGAAATAAGTGAGATACTGGAGATAAATCTACCTTTATGCCCTGAAATAGCATTATTATCATATTGTGAAAAAATACAAGAAGCTCAAATTGTTAAGGATTTATTAACAAATCTGCTGACAGCAGCAAGGCTAATCATAGCAAAGAAATGGAAAACACAAGGTGAATACCAAATAGAAGAATGGTATAATGAAGTGTGGACTATAGCTATAAATGAGAAATTAACAAATATGGTTAAAGAAAAAAAAAAAGGAAGGCTAAATAAGAATGTTTTTGGTGAAAAATGGAGTAAATTCTTAGAATTTGGATTAATAAAGGGGAGAGGAAGCAAACCTGAGTTGGAAACAATGGTATTTTGGAAAGAGGGATGAATGTAAAGAGAAGTGCCTGGCCGGAGGGAATCACTGTTATATGTGTTCGTTAAGTTGTATGTATAAATTGTATGTTGTTTATTTTAAAATTAATTAAAAAAAATTCCTCTCCATTGACGCCCCCTTGTCGTGGGAGAGAGGCTTGCGTACCCTAATGATGTTTTGAGCTATGCTGGCGGTGGCATAATAGCCACTGGTAGGGTCTCCCATGCCAGACAGTTCAAAACCGAAGGGTCTGACAAAGAGCGTCAAAGGGCGGGATGGGCTCTCTAGCCTTGTGGCAACCGTCCTAGGAGAAGGAAAACTCCAATCCCAAACCCGGGCAGATGGTGCTCGTCCAACCCTGTAAGGTCAACCATCTAAGAGAAGGAAACTCTAATCAAACCTACGGCCCGAGGACCTCGCTGCCACGTCCATGCTTGCAAGGCCACGGCAGATGAATCTCTGGTTTAAAGGGTGAGGCCAGTTCTGTGCATGCTGCGCTCCACCAGAAAAATCCATTGCACGGGCTCGAAGGACAAATCCAGTACCAAAAAAGCCCTGTAGCGACTGGCGAGGGACGAAACCGGCAGGTGTAAAGATGCACTGGAAGCCGCAGCCCCAACCCTGCATGCAGGCGGTTCAGGACATTGGTCGCTCAAGCCTGACCCGGGAGATGACAGTCTTGTTCGGCAGCATCCTGAACGACCAAGCAGCCTTTTTTAAGGAGAGCACTGCTTGCTCCACATGGAGAGGGGCCTAGAAAAGGTGGCCTAATGAAAGCTCATCCCCAACTACCTGGTTGGCTAGCCGCGGCCAACGGGAATCTTCTGATGCGGTCAAACCAAGGCAAAGAAACAAAGGCACACACCAGCCTCCAAAGGTGTAAATAAACTGACACTTGCATGCTGGAACATCAGAACCATGCAAGACTCTGAAGATAGTGGACGGCCTGAGCATCGTTCTGCCCTAATAGCCCTTGAACTATCACGGCTTAATATTGACATCGCTGCTCTTAGTGAAGTTCGCTTCCATGAGGAAGGCAGCCTTAAAGAACATGGCGCCGGCTACACACTTTACTTGTCTGGCAAACCCAAAACCGAAAAACATCTGTCAGGAGTAGGCTTTATGATTAAAAACTCCATTGCCTCCAAACTCGAAACCTTGCCAACAGGACACTCTGATCGCATTATTTCCTTACACCTCCCACATATTGTTCTCTTTAGTATATATGCCCCAACTATGCAAGCCGACCCTGTAGAGAAAGACAAATTCTACACAGACCTACGCCAACTCATACAAAAAGTCCCTGTAGAAGATAAAATTATTATCCTTGGTGACTTCAATGCCAGAGTAGGAAAGAACTCCGAAGCCTGGAAAGGTGTCTTAGGCAAGCATGGTGTTGGAAATTGCAATGATAACGGACGCCTCCTGCTAGAGTTCTGTGCAGAACAACAGCTGACTATTACAAACACAATCTTTCAGCAGAAAGATAGCTTGAAGACAACCTGGATGCATCCCCGATCCAAACATTGGCACCTCATTGACTATGTTCTAGTCCGTCAGAGAGACATTCGTGATGTCCGTCATACCCGAGTGATGCCCAGTGCAGAATGCCAAACAGATCATCGCCTCCTCAGATGTAAACTAAATCTTCATCTTAAGTTCAAACCTAAGAGGGGTGGCATCTTAAAGAAGAAGCTCCAAGTCAACAATCTTCAACAAGCTACCTTGAGAGACAACTTCCAGGCAAACCTACAAACGAAACTTGAAGACCATCCTACAGATACTTCTCCTACAGTGCTTTGGCAACATATCAAAAACAATATCCTCCAGTCTGCAGAAGAATCCCTCGGGTTCTCCCAGAAGAAAAATCAAGACTGGTTTGATGAAAACAACCAAGAGATCCAGGAGCTGTTGGCAAGGAAGAGAGCTGCTCACCAGGCATACCTCGCGCAGCCAACCTGTCATGCAAGAAAAGCAGCTTTCCGCCTCACATGTAGCAAACTACAACAAAAACTCCGAGACATGCAGAACAAGTGGTGGATCAATTTAGCAGAAAAGACACAACGCTGTGCGGATCTGGGTGATCATAGAGGATTTTATGAAGCTCTTAAAGCAGTGTTTGGACCTACTTATCAGGTCCAAAGCTCCTTATACAGTACAGATGGTCAAACATTAATTACTGATAAAGCCTCCATCCTGAATCGTTGGGCTGAACATTTTCAAAGCCTCTTTAGCGCCAACCGAGTAGTCCAAGCCTCAGCTATCCAACATATGATACAAAAACCAATGAAAAATGAATTGGACAGAGCTCCCACTTTGAAAGAGACCCTTAAGGCCATACAGCAGATGAAAAACGGCAAGGCAGCTGGGATTGATGGAATCCCACCTGAAGTTTGGAAACATGGAGGTTATGCACTCCACAAAAAATTCCACGAATTCCTTGTGAATTGCTGGGAAAAAGGGGAACTGCCATCAGACCTCCGAGATGCAGTCATCATCACCCTGTACAAGAAAAAAGGAGCAAAATCCGACTGCTCAAACTATCGAGGCATAACACTGCTCTCTATTGCTGGAAAAATCCTTGCAAGGATACTCCTGAACAGACTAGTTCCTGCTATTGCAGAAGAACTTCTCCCTGAAAGCCAATGTGGCTTCAGAGCCAATAGGAGTACTACAGACATGGTATTTGCCCTTAGGCAACTGCAAGAAAAATGTAGGGAGCAGAACAAGGGTCTCTATGTAACATTTGTCGACCTCACCAAAGCCTTTGACACTGTAAGTAGAAAAGGTCTGTGGCGTATCCTGGAAAAACTAGGATGTCCCCCCAAATTCCTTAAAATGATTATCTTGCTACACGAGGGCCAGCGTGGTCAAGTCAGATATGGCGATGCTCTTTCAGAGCCCTTTCTAATAACTAATGGAGTGAAGCAAGGTTGTGTTCTTGCTCCAACTTTATTTACAATCTTCTTTAGCACGATGCTCCAAAGGGCTATGGCAGAGCTTGAAGAAGACGACGGCATCTATATACGCTACCGTACTGATGGTAGCTTGTTTAACTTAAGCCATCTGAGGGCTCACACTAAGACTCTAAACTATCTAGTCCGTGAGCTGCTCTTCACCGATGATGCTGCCCTTGTTGCCCACACAGAAGCAGCTCTGCAGCGCCTAACGTCCTGCTTTGCAACAGCTGCAGAGCTGTTTGGGCTAGAGTCAACCTGAAGAAAACAGAAGTTCTTTACCAGCCTGCACCACAGGACGAACACCACCATCCCCACATTGCCGTCGGCAAATCTGTGCTCAAGTCCGTTCAGCAGTTCACCTACCTGGGAAGCATCATCTCCTCAGATGCCAAGATTGACAAAGAGATCGATCACAGATTAGCAAAGGCATATAGTGCATTTGGAAGACTTCACAAAAGAGTCTGGAGCAATAAACACCTGAGGCAAAGCACAAAAATCAGTGTGTATAGAGCCATTGTACTGTCTATTCTCCTTTATGGGTCTGAAACATGGGTCACCTATCACCACCACTTACGACTCCTCGAATGCTTTCATCAGCGCTGTCTACGCACAATCCTAAATATACACTGGACTGACTATGTGATGAATGTTGCTGTCCTTGAGCAAGCAGGGATCACCAGCATTGAGGCCATGATATTGAGAACACAGCTGTGCTGGGCAGGGCACGTTTCTAGGATGGAGGACCATGGCCTCCCAAAAATACTACTCTATGGTGAACTCACCACGGGTCAGCGTAAGAGGGACGCTCCAAAAAAGCGATACAAAGACTCCCTGAAACAACATCTCAGGCTTGGCCAAATTGATCACCAACAATGGTCCGCCCTGGCCTCACATCGGGAGGCATGGAGACGCACTATCCACAATGCTGCAGCCTTATTTGAGAACTCACGACGAACAAATCTTGAAGAGAAACGACAACGCAGAAAGAATCACAACCCAAAAACATCACCCAAGGAGACCTTCTGCTGTGCTTTTTGCAACCGGACTTGTTTATCTCGGATTGGCCTTTTTAGTCATCAGCGCGCTTGCAGAAAGCGCGGGATGAGTCCTTCCTGAATCTTCGTTTGCGAAGAAAAGCCAGAGAGAGAGAGAGAGAATTAAAAAATTATTTAAAAAAGACTGCCAACAGTCAAACTCATTAGTAACCCATACCCCGTGTACTTGTGTATATCCCAGATTGTGGGGGGGGGGGGAGGGAGGAAGCAAAAGGTTTTAGTCAGCAGTGATAGGGCCCTCTCTAAAGCTGCCACCTGCTCTAAGGACTTTATCAGACCCCCCTCCAGCCCCCTTCTTATGCCGCCATAGTTTCTGCCATTTTTATGCTGGAAAAAGAACTCCCTATGCCAGACTTTACCTTCTATCCTCCCTAAAGGCTTCCCCAGCAATGAATGAGGAGTGAACAGAGCTCCATTCACTTCCTCTATTGAAATCCTGTGGATTCTCATGAGAATACATAGTGTGGGAAATTCAAAAAGGAAAACAAAAATAACACTCAAAAAGTAAAAAGCACTCAAACACACTTAAAAACTTACAAGTAAACCAGGGAGGGTCATAAAAGGAGCATAATCTACATGGATGTCATGATCTCACCTGGAAGTGTTCTTGACAGACCAGCCATTGATGCTGCATTCACATGAGTACAATGGTGCACAGATTCAAATGCTTGCAATGCTGGCACAAAAGTGCTAGGGGAGATCTATTGATGGCTTGGGCCATCAATTAAATAAGATGGGTTTTAAACTGGACATGATAGTGAAAGGGCAACATCATCTGGTACATGCGCCCTTTCATGATCATTAGGTGTTCTTATGATGCTGTATTTGGATAGTCTGGTAAAGTCCTAAGGCTGGTGGTAAAGTTCCATTCCCCTGCATTTATGGACTGAGGGGAAATAACTGGTGGAAGACAGTTAGTTAGAGCACTTTTTCAGAGGCTTTTCACTTACCATTCCCTGTTCTTCTTGTGTACTCTACTGTAATTTAATGAGTTCTAAATTATTGTCAGAGGCAGAAGACAAAATAACTGCTAACTGTATTGTTCTATCTATACACATACATCTACATATCTACATCTACATGCATGTGTGCATGCACATGCAGCCCTGCACAAATCTGGCTAAAATGCCACTGACATTGTGTTGTTGTTTTTAGTGGAAGAGTAAACCAAAGGCAGTAGTCTATGAAAGCCTAAGCTAGAGATTTCTTTCTTGTAGTCTTAAAGGTACTACAGGATTCTTTCAGGTCTTTTAATGTTGATACCACCTAATACGGCTATGTCTTTGAATACAGGTACCTCCCCCCTCATATCCACGGGAGGTACATTCCTGGACTTAATGTTTATAAATGAAACCATGGATACTAGCAAAACCTGTTCAAATAAAGGACTTCCAGTGCAAACATACCATAGAGTTGCATTGGAGGACCTAGTGATGCCTAGAGAAGATACCTCTCTTGGCATTTTCCAGCACAACTCTATGGTATGTGTCCCTATTTTTTTCAGCCATGGATATCTGAAACTATTGATATTGGCTCTAGCTTGTTTAACTTAAGCCACCTGAGGGCTCACACTAAGACTCTAAACTATCTAGTCCGTGAGCTGCTCTTTGATGATAATGCTGCCTTTGTTGCCCACACAGAAGCAGCTCTGCAGCTCCTAACATCCTGCTTCACAACAGCTGCAGAGCTGCTCGGGTTGGAAGTCAACCTGAAGAAAACTGAAGTTCTTTACCAGCCTGCACCACAGGACGAACACCACCATCCCCACATTGCCGTCGGCAAATCTGTGCTCAAGTCAGTTCAGTAGTTCACCTACCTGGGAAGCATCATCTCCTCAGATGCCAAGATTGAGAAAGAGATCTATAACAGATTAGCAAAGGCATATAGCGCACTTGGAAGACTTCACAAAAGAGTGTGGAGTAACAAACACCTGAGGCAAAGCAGAAAAATCAGTGTGTATAGAGCCATTGTACTGTCTATTCTCCTTTATGGGTCTGAAACATGGGTCACCTATCGCCACCACTTACGACTCCTCGAACGCTTTCATCAGCGCTGTACACACGTAATCCTAAATATGCACTGGACTGACTATGTGACGAATGTTGCTGTCCTTCAGCAAGCAGGGATCACTAGCATTGAGGCCATGATATTGAGAACACAGCTGTGCTGGGCAGGGCATGTTTCTAGGATGGAGGACCATCGCCTCCCCAAAATAGTACTCTACCGTGAACTTGCCACGGGTCAGCGTAAGAGGGGCACTCCAAAAAAGCGATACAAGGACTCCCTGAAACAACATCTCAGGCTCGGCCAAATTGATCACCAACAATCGTCTGCCCTGGCCTCACATCGGGAAGCATGGAGACGCACTATCCACAATGCTGCAGCCTTATTTGAGAACTCACACCGAACAAGTCCTGAAGAGAAATGACAACGCAGAAAGAATCACAACCCCGAAACATCACCCAAGGAGACCTTCTGTTGTGCCTTCTGCAACCGGACTTGTCTATCTCGGATTGGCCTTTTTAGTCATCAGCGCGTTTGCAGAAAATGCGGGATGAATCCTTCCTGAGTCTTCGTTTGCGAAGAACAGCCAGAGTCAGAGAGAGAGAGATTGGTTCTACAGATATAGGGGGTGACCTGTACAGCCAAAATCTTGAATTAGTAAAGATAGCTGCAAAAGATGGGGGTGTTCTCTGCTACCACTCAGTATAAAGGCCAGAGAGGGCCTAGACCAAGGAAGTCTCTAACCTAGCAACCAGGGCTTGGCCTGCAGTTTGAAAACTAGGCCTCTGCCAGCCTATGCAATGAGACACATAGGATCTACTGTTACTAGATACTCACCAGGATACCAGCTAGCAGGGCTGTGACTGCAGCTCCTCCCCCTCAGATAAAAGCAGCCTACCCTGAGGTCACATTAAAACAACAATGGAAATAAACTACAGCTACCTGATTGCCAATGGCCCAGGCTAGCACATCACATCCTCCTAGGAGGACTGACCCAGTCTGGAAATGGCCAAATTATCACCAAATCTCCTGTAGTGTTAATGGTGCATGTGTGTGTGGGATTTATACACAAACCACCCAAATCCTGAAGGCAGGTGGCAGGTCTGATCCACACCTGAGCCAATACCACCACAACGTGCTTCAAATGATGTTAAAATGGCTTGATTAGGCCTCATGGTCCAGCCCCCTCCCAAAGCTTCTCCTCCTTTCTGGTCCTCCTCTCTCTCTCTCTCCTCTCTCTCTCTCTGTGTGTGTGTGTGTAAAAGTAAGTAAGTGTGTAAGGCCAGCAGGATCACTTCCCTGCAAACATTGGTGCTTCTGAGCAATTGCGGCCAGTACTGCCACCACTGCTTCAGACCTTCAGAGAAGGGAAATGCTGATAAGACCACCACCATGTTCAAAGCATCATCCAAAGAATAAGTGAAGAGGGGTGGGTGGAGCTTAAAATGCCCTAGCTCTGCCTCCAAATGGCTAGCATCATGGCACATTGCACTTGATACTTTCAATGCTGGCCTCTCCTCCATTGTCGGTCAATAAAACTGGATCCTCCCCACAACACCTCACACTGTGTGGGTCCAGATCCATAGTGTGTATGCAGTGAACACATGATCTGGTAGAAACAGATGGAACTGAATATAACGGCAGAAAAAGTACATTTCCTTCCCAGTGTTAACCAGTCCAACCCGCTGGCACCAGAACCACCCTTGCCTACAGCTCCTTTATTTCTTTCTCTCTCTGTGTGTGTATGTGTCTGTCTGTCTTGCTGCTTAAAACAAAGTACAACAAGAATATAATCTCTATATATAATTCTCTTGGGTATGTTGCCATTTTCAGTGTGCTGATTGGCTGCTTAGATGTCAGGATCTGCCTCTCCTCGCAGGACTAGGCCCCTGGCTGCAGCAGCCAGCACAGCCTCTTTGCTGTGGGAGTCTTGGAAGAACCAGGGCCCAGCTATCAGATGCAGCTGGCTGCAATCATGCAGCACACCTGAAGCAGCAAGGGAAACTGCTATTTGAAAGCAGCATTCAGCCCTCAACCTTGGCCACCACAATATGGTTTTCTGCACTGTCTGTAGCTGCTCCTTGCTTTGGGGTTGGGGCCTTGGGCCTTCTGTGCTGTCTGTAGCTGGCCTTTTGTCCCTGTCTGTAGCTGACCCTGGGCCTTCTGTGCTATCTGTAGCTGCTCCTTGGGGTGGAAACATGTGGAAAGCTTCAAGTCCTTTCTAAACATGGTGGTGGAGGGGCTCTCTCATCCTGGTGTGGGGGGTGTATTTGTCTGGCATGGTGTGTGTGTGTAGTGTGGTGTTTGTGTGATTGCATGGTGGTGGAGGAGGGGTTCTCACATCCTGACACACGTGTGTGTGTATACACATGGTTCCATGGTGGCAGAGGGGCTCTCACATCCTGGCATGCATTGTATGCATGTCAAGTGTTGTGTGTGTTTGTCTCTGTGTGGTTGCGTGGTGGTGGTGGAGGGGCTCTCAGCATGAAACTAGCCATTATAGTTGATTTGACAGGTTATATGTTAATGCAGCAAATGATTGTACTCTTGATATGTTTTCTAAGTGGCTAATCAGCAGAGTGGGAATGGAAACATACCGAAGCATTTTATATATGTAGGTAACAGTGTATGTTACGCCAGGTACAGCTAGTAATAGTAAAATTTCTTTAATCTCCTGACTTTCATAACTGTGAGACAATGCTGCTGAGACAGTGAGTAGGCATGCTCTGGTCACCCTAGTTCCTCTCATAATCACCTGACGTAAAAGAGGGCATGTGGATTTTGTCTGAAGGAGCCCTGCCTAACTCATGAATGTAAATTGTTGTATGTAATAAAACCATAAATGTAAAATTGAGGAATGGGAAGGGACTATTTCAGTTAATGATTTTAAGGAAACATGACTTCTGTAACAGATTTGCATTTTCAGCAGAGGTGCTTTGTAGAGTAGGAGCCAGAAAATAATGATTTTGGTTTGTGTTCTATTGAATGGGGAGGCGAGGGGGACAGATATCATTCAATCATCTAAAGCTTGTTGCCCCAAATACTGTTTCCACTTATCAGTGTTAGTTTGATTGGCATACATACAACATGTTACTAGGTGATGAATTTTAAATGATTTTAACTGAAGGCTAGACTTTACACACACAAGTCTTGATATATTATGTATAAGCAGTCTTCCCTCTGTCAACATTCACACCCACACAGACAAATTGTATTTAGGCTGAGTAGAAATTTGACATTTCAGACACTTAAAATACCAAATTTATTCATGAAGTCATACCTGTTCAAAAATGAACTACTTTAAACACATTGTCCATTTCTTTTCCCCACATCTCTCATGTAAAGGGGATATACTATTTATCTTTCTAGTTCTGCAGGATTTTGCCCTCCTGGGAATATGTGAAAAGCTTTGGAGAGATACTCAAATATATTTAGGAATTAAAATTCAGCCTCGCGCACATTTACTTGAGTTGACTGGAAGTTTAGTTTTGATCTGTAGTTGTCTAGTTTAGTAAACAACTGATTTGCTTTAGTGTCTGTGATACATAGCGTGCTTAGACCTTTAACTTGTTTAAAGAAGCAATAGGGATCATTGCTTGAGGAATTTTCCATGAAATGACTGAGCTTCACCTTTAAGATTCAGCTGAGATTGATTGACCTGTGCTGCTCAGTCAAGGAGTCTACTGCATGTCCAGAAATGCAAAATAACATCTAGACATTTGTATTTACATCAGTATGGGAAGAATCTGGCACATAAATTAGAACTGGGTGGATTTCTCAGGGCATAATCAAATCATATGACCAGACAATGAAAGGGGGGGAAGTATAATAAATCAACAACTTTTACAAAATGAATCTGTAGTCCTGATACTAGACAAATACTCACTTACAAAACAGTGTACCTGTGCACGTACATAAAGTCTGCATGTGTGAATAGCCTTCCTTTTATACTTCCATGTTTATTTTTATCAGTTTACTTTTGAAAGACAACATTAATCCTGTCCCTTGCTTATTTTTAATAAGTACATATACTGTATTTTCATAGATGATTCAAATAACATGCATTGACGGAAGATACTCTCCTCACTGTCTCAAGTAAGCTTGGGAAATGTTTTGCATGCATTTGAAGAGTATGGATGGAAAACAAACCCATGGGAAACTTGCTTCTTTGATTTCCAAAAGAGTAATTCTTCAATATCAGTCACTGGATTTTAATTACCAGAGCAGCATTGTTGGTGACCAGCACACCACAGACTCTATGAAATCATTTTTAATAACATGTATTTTAATTGAGATGTTTCCCACCCAATATTTTTAAGTTGTTTTCAGTTTTTATGGGAGCATTGACAAATCGGGATGTTAATGAAAATGCATTTTAAATGTGCACATTCTTCTATATGTGTCTCCCCAGATGTTCCCATGTCAATGTGAGGATTCTAGATTGCAAATTGTGTCTGTTCTCTGAACTGTCCAGGAGGTGCAGACCAGAGGCAATCTATTGAACTTTGGACTGAAATCAGACTTGTCACATATTCTAATTCAGAGACCCTTTAACCTGGCACCCAGGGGTTCACTCTGTGAATCAATTTTTTTTGGATTGCGCTATTTTTGCCATATAGACTAGATTGTAAAATATCCCACCACAGTAGCAGCACAACCATTACCTCCTGAACTAACATGACAGTAACATGACAGAATGAATCTTAAATATATTTCATTTGGAAAAGAGAAGATTGACTGGAGATATGATAGTCATATTTAAACACCTAAAGGAATGTATTTTAGTAGATGGAGTGAGCTTTTTTTTCCTGTTGATCCAGAGACTAGAATACTAGAATGGATTTGTTTTACTGGAGAAGAGATTCCACCACAACAACACTCTGAAGAACTCTTTGACTTGTAACAGTGGACAGACTTCCTAAAAAATGTATATTTAGTTAGTAAAGCCAAAGGGATGAATATATCTGCCAGTTTTACTTTCCCCTTTATTCATTTTCTATCTTTAAATCTTAAATTTTGACCCTATCCATGCAGATATTTGTGATTTTCCCGTATATTTTCACTTAGCAGTAGATGTAAAACTATAAGGGAATATACAGTATCCTTCTTCACCCCTGCCCATTTCCTGTCTACTGCACCAACAGAGTTGTACCAATATTTTGGGTTTGTACCCGAAAGCTGCTCTATAACATACCTGGACAGCTATTTTTTATTTGCTCAAGGGACTTACTGGCCCAGAAATCCCATTGTTAGCTTCTGAGAGTGTGGGGATGGTGCAGCAGACAACTCTAAGCAACAGACAACAGCATTTCTGTTGCAACAGACAAACCATATAGGATTCTCTAGCACAGACACACTTTAGGACTTGTCGGGAGAAGGAGAGCCATGGCTTTCCCCATTGCTGTGGTCTTAAGAAATTCATCCTAACCTCAGTTGGTGCAATGTGTTGTGACAGGATTAAGTGTCATCTTCAAAATGTAAATTCCAGGGCTTGAAAGTATTCTTTGATCAGCCTTTTTCCTTCTGTAGCTTAACACAGATTTACAGTATGCCATTATTTTTGATGTTTCAACTGTCACACTATGATCTTGCCATGAAAAAGAAAGAAAGAAAAGGAAGGTTGATTAATTGACAACTAATTAGCCATGCTATGAATACAGATGAATAAGGTTTTTTGTTTTGTTTTTAAATAGCAATGCAAACTAACAATACAAATAATTGTTATCAAATTGCTTAGATGTTTTTTATCCTTGAATGTATAACTGTCTTTATTCCTATCCTCACACCATTATATCCCACAACTTTATCACACATTTATTATAGAAGGATGGCATTTACAGTCATCAGTGTGCTTGCAGAAAGCGTGGGGTGAGTCCTTCCTGAATCTTCATTTGCGAAGAAAAGCCAGAGAGTATAGAAGGATCACTTTCACATCTACAATGAACATTAGAAGAAACTAGCTAAACTGGGAAATCATTAGCCAACCAGCATCCCTGTCCCACAATATTTGTGTGAATCACATGTGTTCCTTAAAGGATGTAGTACAAGGGTATAGGTAGTTTACTAAGAGAATGTCTTTCCTCGCCGTTCCTCATTTAGATGTTAATGTCACAAACAAACTTGGAGACTGATCTTAGGTGTCATATTAATATTAATTGTGTCTAATTAATATGAAATGCAGGGTGTAGGCACAATACTTGCCTGTGCAAAGGTCTAGATGGCCCAATGTCTCATTCAAAATGTCTTCTAACCCTGTGACAGCTCTTTCCCATGCACCACAGTGTGCTAGTGTTTATGGCCCAGAGAGAGGCCATGCTTTCATGTTAATAATGCATGCAGTGGGGTAGATGCTTCATTATAAACAAGAAGCTGAGTGGTCTGAACAAGCATTTTGTATGCACCTGTGTATCTCATATAAATCTCATATAAACTCTGGCTGTCATAGATTGCTAAACAAAAGGATGAATTGGTAAACAGGTTTTAGAATTTGCAGACTTTGCTTCCTGCTATTGAGTTCATAAGCTAGCACAGCTGCAAAGAGACCAGGAGGGGAGTTCAAACAAGGCCGCTGGATACCATAATCAGATATCTTCTTTCTTTTGGTTTTCTTTTCTTGGCCTCTTCAGGTATTTAAATGGAAGGCGTGGAGGCCTCTTCAGGCATTTGTTAAATTGAAGGTGTGGATGAAACAAATTTACCCAATTACTTAGCCTAGCTGCCTGCCACTGCCACTTTCCTTTCAGACTTCTCCTCTTTATCCCTTCCCTGGACTGGGGCCTGAATTTTTGTGGATAGAATATGTGGATGTGTGGTCTCTGTTGGTAGCATGCCTAATATCTGTCAGTGAGTGGAATCAATCATGATGCATCTGAACTTTATAAACAAAACATAAGAATTGGTTTATTAACTTTAAGGCTGTAACATCAGTGCTTCAATACTGTGCATATAACTTGGTTATTTGGCTTAGTGTCACTTATTCTTACTCTGTGGTGACAAAGGTGACCAACTGCCTATAGAAGAACATATAATAATCTTTGCGCTTCTAATATCACAACCAATTATACAACAGACTCACCCATTCCTTGTCTCACACTTTCAATTTCCACTCACTCTATCAACCATTCAGCTTCAACACTCCAACTGCACAGACCAAACTCCAGACCAAACTTCACACAGACTTAACTGACAGAAACTCTCTCTCTTAACTGACATCCACACAGTTCAAACTCTCTGAAACCCCTCCCATTGCAGTTTCCTGCACTGGGATTGGCTCCCTCATTCTCTCTTCTCATTCACTCAGCTGCATTCCGTCACCAGCTCATCATAGAAGGTTTGCAAGGGCATCATAACCAGAGATAACTGGACATGGTTACACAACTGGAAAACCTGGATTATTGGGGTTGCTGATTTCCTGAAGAGTCATTGAATTTAATCTGTTTAAGAAAAATGTTTATAGAACTTTTCATTAAAAGGAATCTCAAAGCGGTTTACAAGAAATAAATAGGTACAATAAAGCCAGTAGCTGAAATTAATAAAATGGGAGAAATCCACAAATATTAGATAATTAAAAACCAAGGGTAACTAACTGATAATGGGTGAAGAAATAGGTCTTCACTGATAAATGAAATATCCAGTAGTAGGAGCCTTTGTATCATAGAAGTGCATTCAGTGGGACACACTGAGACTTCAGATCATTCTCTGTAAACATGAAGAGAGGCTTATTTCTCTCTGTCTTCCCTTCTTCCTGAAATATTATACTAGTTTTAAGACAAACTTCATAGAGGACCTTACTTAAAACCATCAAAGCACCAGTCAACTATGTTAGACCTCTGCAGAAAATTGGCCTACAGTGTTTATGAAAACATGACAAGGAAGCTGAATTGCAGGACCTAGTTCTGATATTGATATCAGGTAGTCTAACTTACTCCATCACTAACTTAAACACCTATAATTCCCCATATTAATATTCGGACACTAGTAGGATCCTTGTAGACCCCCAAGCAATTTGGGCAACACAGGGAGATTTTAGATATTGTACAAATGGTAAAGAACAACACCTTGCACATACGTCCGTAAGCCACACTTACACATGCACATGTCATTAAGAAGATTCCAGAGCAATTCCTAATCCTTCTTGGCCTTGGGACAGGCAAATTGGAAGTGCATTCTTTTCGCTATGCTCACAGGAGTACAAAAGGAAGGCCTGTACACACTGCCTGTATTTTTATCTTTCCATACTTCTCCTTTCCACTTTTCTCCTATCCCCCAGCCAGTTTCACATGCAAGTGACTGGGCTTCTTTCTTTCGTCTTTCCTGCCACCCCCTCCTCTTTGAGCTATCTCTTCCACTTGAGCTACATTCTGCCACTGTACATGCTTGTTTTGTTTTCAGGATGGGTTTGTGATGGAGTATATTCAGCTTTCTCTGTGAGCCATCATGATCAGCTCAAATTCTGAATCAGAAAAATGGGAAAATACACATTATCTAAAGAACTGAAAATTGAAATTGTCAAAACACTCTATGAAACAATACATTTTCTTGAGAACAAAGAATATTTCATTCTTTTCCCAGAAATATAATTAATAAGATAACTGTAATGCCTAGCCACCCCACTCCCATTCCAAATGCTAAATACAGCCAATATGAATGGAAATAAAGTGGTATTTTGATTTTCATTATAATTGCCATTAATTATAGCTTCTGCATAAAAGAACATTAGGAGCAGAAAGCAAATGAGTTAGGTATAGTGGTAAAGCTTCTTAACATACTGTCAGAGATTTTTAAAAAAACACCTTAAACTAGTTCAAAAGTTTGAATGCAGGTGTGTGCTTTCATCTCATATTCTATTACCCTATTTGCAAAGTTTATCAGGATTGTTACTATCTTCAGGACATCTGGTGCCAAGACTCCTTCAACCACTAGCATACACATTAGGAAGGGAAAGAGCCATTGAGTATCCAGAAGTCAGAACAAGTTAGCACTGGGTAGCTCAGACCTGATATTCTGCAGTCAGATTTCTCTAACCTCTGATAGTGTATACAATGTGAATCCTTGCCAACATGAAACTTTTGGACATAAAGCTGTATATGTTAAGGTATCCATGCAATCTGGGACCCTGCATTATCAGGTTGGAGACTGCGCAGATGCCACAAGTATTCAGCTGGATGTGTGAAGTTTCCTCTATAGATATAGATAAGTGGGCGAAAATCTTTAGCCGCTGTGTATTCTTCTTCATTTTTTTTGGATGAAAACTATATTGGTTTTTTCCAAATCTCAAGTAATTGTTCGGTGTCTTTAATTATATTAATTGTTTCTTGTAATGGTTTCACAAGTTGATCCCTAAAGCATTCATAATATTTTGCTGTTAGGCCATCTGTACCCGGGGGTTTATTCATTTTTAATTTTCCTCTTCAACCTCCTCTGTAGAAATTGGTCTATTCAAAATATTTCTATATTCTTCTTCTATTTGTGACAGTTATTTAGATATTATGAATTTTTTTTACTCCTTCTTTGTCTTCAGGTAATTGTAGCCCATATAAGTTTTGGTAATAATTATATAGGATTTTCTGTACTCCTTTTTCATTAATTACACATCTTGTCCCTTCCCCTAAACCATTAATCATACATTTTTTTTCTTTTCTTTATGTAATTTATACGCAAGCCACCGCCCGGGTTATACGCAAGCCACCGCCTAAACCATTAATCATACATATTTTTTTTATTTTCTTTATGTAATTTATACGCAAGCCACCGCCCGGGTTTGTTCACATTCTCAAAGTAATTCCTTTTCACAAACTTCAATTTCGTCGACATTTCTTCTACCATTAATAAGGACAATTGGCTTTGTAATATTTTGATCTCCTTTGCATATTTCTTGTTATTTGGGTTCTGTTTAAGCTTCTCTTCCCAATATTTTATTTTTTCAGTAATATCCTCCATCTTTTTCCTTTTCTGCTTCTTCCATTCACCTGTTTTCTTAATGAGGATGCTTCTCATTACTGCCTTCGAGGTGCCCAATACTGTTTGCATCTTAACTTCTTTATTGACATTGTTAATTAAAAATTCTTTAAGCTCTTTTTGACAGTACGAAACCACATCTTCCTGGTTCAACACATAGTCATTTAATTTCTGATTTCTTAACCCCACTCTCTTCTCTACTTGAATCTTGACTGCATTATGGTCATTAAAGGATTTGGGTAGAATCTCTGATGATCTAACCAAATGAATTAAAGAGCTTGATAACCATACCATATCTATTCTTGACCAAGAACAATGCTGGTCAGAATAGAATGTGAAATCTTTTTCTCTGGGGTGTTGAGTTCTCCATATAGCCTTCAATTGGTATTCTTCTATCATTTGAAAGTTTACCTATAGATTTCTCTTTACTTTGTTGTTTTGAGGATTTTCTATCTAAGTTTATATCCCCCACTTCATTAAAGTCTCCCAAAAGGCAAATCTTTTTCATAAGAATGTTTTCCCAAATATTTCTTTAGATCCTCATAAAAAAAAAAAAATTATATTCCTTACACGGCACATACACACCAATCAGCAGGATATGCTGTCCATATAGGTCAACTTCTACCCCCAGAAATCTACCCTCTTCATCACTGAAAATCATTTTTGGGAAGAGATTAGGTTTAATAATTAATATGACTCCTTTCCTTTTTTCCTTAGCTGAAGCACAAAATATTTCTCCCATCTGGGGGAAATTCAATACTCTTTCATCTTTATTTTTAATATGTGTTTCTTGAAGACAACTAATGTCCAGATTAGTCTTTTTTAACCAATGTGCTATTTTTTTCCATTTTATTGGGGAGTTCAGTCCATTTACATTCCAGGAGACAATTGTGTATTTCATTGTTTTTTATTACTCAAAGCAGCCAATTCATCAATATCCAAATCCAGTATACTAGTATCCAGGTTAATCTGTTTGTCTTTATGTTCTCTTGAATTCCTTTTTCTTTTGCCATACTTACTAACTGTTCTAACACATCTTTCTCTACCTCTTCATCTTTTTGATTTCCCATAGCCTTATCTGTCTTTGGTGTGGATTGCCTTTCCTTTCTTAACACTGACTGAAATTTACTTAGGAAGTCCTCACTTTTTCAGTAGAGTTTATCTGGAACCTCTGCTGTTGATAATTAAAAATTACTCCTTCTAAACGGTCTCATCTAAACAATATTTGATTTTCCTTTAGCTTGGAGACTAGAAAGTCATAATCCTTTTTTAAGGATTCTTAATGGGGCTTCTCTCATAACTATCAGTTGTTTCCCTTCCACCATGATTGGTGTCTTATTATGTTCTTCTAGAACTCTCTTTTATTGACTTCTTAGAGAATTACACCACTACATCTCTTGATATTTTTTTTTAAGTTTCACTAAGGCTGATTGAACCCTGTACACTACATCAATCTCATTTTCCATTATCTCACCTTCAACTTCCATAAACTCTGCCAATATGTATACAATTTACTCCTTTATGTTTTCATCTTTATCCTCCTCCAGACCCCTAATCCTTAACCACGAATCCATTTGTTTCTGCTCTAGCAAAGCTAGTTTATCTAGTTGTTTTTCCATCTCATCTGAGGATTTACATGATTTTTTTTTAGTTCCTGAATTTCTTCTTTATTAATGTCTATCTCTTTTTTATTTGTTTCCACATCTTCTTCACCTGTTCCAATGACTCTTTCATTTCTCACACTTGGGATTTTAATTCATATATGTCCTGTTTTATCTCTTTCATAAACGTTCTCATCTCTTCCATGAACTTCCTGTGATAATCTGGAGGTTCATCAAATGAGTCTCTTCTTTGTTGGCTTTGTGGGTCAGCCCCACGAATTTTCCCCGTCCTTAGTTTTGACATGGTTATGACAGTTGCACTATCTATGTTGTTTCAACTTTGCCTTGTTGTATTTTTTTATTATATTTTCTCAATATCAGCTTTAAGATAATAAAAATTAATTCACTTACTTGATCTACTTAAGTCATTTACTTTAATTAATAATTAATTCCAATATATTAAATCACTACTTAATTAATCTCCTTAATTAAATAAGTATAAGTAATTATATTATCTTAACTGTAAGTAAATGTATATCTATATCATATAATATATAGAGTACTATCATATAATATATAATATACTCTTTGTAAAATAAACAATTATAATATTGAAATTAATTATACTACCACATATGTCCAGCAGTCAATTCATTAATTAATCACTTAAATATTTAAATTCATTCAAATAATCGCTTAAATAATAAAAGTTCTTTCAGATATTCATTAATTTTCATTCAACTATCCCACTGTCCAAGCAGTGTCACTTTCACTCTAATAATCAATTTCCTTTCAATACATCTTATTAAATCATTCCAATCGAATTCATTTATCAATTTATTAATTTCAACAGTTATTAACATTGATACGGCTCTTTAAATCATTAAACTTCAATTCTTTAATATCTTACTCTCAATTCATAGTATTCATAACCCATTCATTAATACTTAGCCCCCATCAATTTTAAGAAAACCCCTTAGTACCAAATATTTTGGTTTGATTCAACTAATTAACTAAATTATATGTATCTAAATATCTAAATTCCTTTTCCACATAAGTTATTTAAACACTTAATTCCTCCTTATCAGTTGAACAAACCCGTGCAGTTCTTCCCCCCTTTTTATCTCCCTTCACCTCAAAGCTGTCAAATATATTAACCTCAATGCTGTCAAATATATTCACCACTTTTTCTATTCTTCTTTTCTTCTTTCTAAACTCTCCCACATTTCCACTCAACTGTAGACTATCACTCTGAGCACCACATTCTCCACCCTTCACTCATTCCAATTAATAGTCTTTATCTCTTTGTCTCTTCTTTCTTTCCTTTATTTTTTCTCTTCTCTATTCATTCTTCTTTCTGCTTTCTTTCCCTCCAATCTCTGTACAGTTGAGGTTAACTCCTTAGAGAATCTTTTATATGAACCAGATTTTTCCTAAGATCACAACTACAAATCTTTCTATCTCAAACCCCTTCCAGAAACCAAACAAAACAAACAAAGAAAAAAATGTATTTCTTCACGATAATATACAGAAGAGCACAGTGAGAATTGCACTTAGTCTAGTTAGACCCCCCCCAAAAAAAAAAACACCAGTTCCACAGTGGAGCAGCAAACACAACAGTGCTCAAATTTACAAACACAACGAACGCAGATCTTCCACTCCTAACTAGAACTAGGTTGGGGAGATGCCTCCCCGCCCCTCATGAACCTGCTTTGCTCAAGGTAATTCTGCAGGTTCTTAGACGGAGTTCTTCACTTCCAAGTAATTGCCTCATATCATTGTCTCATATTATCTCATATTTTCCCCTTTACATCTCGAAAGAGGCTTTAACAATTCTTCAGTTTGCCTCTAGAAGAGGTTCAGTGGCAGGAACAAACGGTTGGGCGTTGCCCTTCACCATAGCTTGCTACAATGGATGAATGGCTTGGCTGCAACTGCCTGGCCAGCTCTTCTCCTTTGACCTGTTCGAGCCTGCTAGAGAAGAGAGGGCTTGGGCTCTGTCACTTGCCTTCTCTAGCTTCCCTCCTTTCTTCGGAGGTAATCCAAACTGCTTTAGCTTTGAACATCAAGTGGTAATCCTCTGTAGCAGCGAGTCTCCATGGAGCAGTGGAGGCTTGTGGCTCCCTTGCTCACATCCCGACCCAGAAGTCCAAAAGAGTCAAGGACTCTGCTATTGTTGAGCGGATTAGTCGTTGACTCATTTCCAGGTGTTAACTCTGGCCTGAGTATTATTTGTTTGGGGAATTTCCAATGGCCTCTCCCTTGGTTATATGTGAGTCTAGCCTTGATATCTGGGGCTCCCTGGTTTACTTGCCAACCACATAATTTGTCCACATCAAGCCAAATTATTAAATATTGCCAATTATGTGATATTCCAAGATGGTGGCTATCAGGGTAGGTAATACTTGCCCTCGTAGCTGTCAAACCCTTGCAGGTGCCACTGCTGCTCGCAGTGTTTTTGATGGGAAGGGGAGGAAGTGGTTGGCCAATTTGGGAGATGCACATGTACCTTTCCTACTCCCTTAAGCCAAGATAAGCAGGTTTTCCATTGTCTGACTTGCTTCCCACTCACTCCCCACCCCACTAATAACCACCAACAGTAGCAGTTGCCCCTGCCACAGTTTGAAAGCTGTGAGGGAAGCTCTATATATCGTGTAACGAGTACAGAATTGAACCTTATACTTTGTTTAGAAACAAACATGTACAGGCATGGAACTATATGGAGAGAGCATTACCTGCCATGATATTTTGAAGACCTTCTTTAGCAGATAATACAAACACAAGCACAACAGCTTGGGTGTGTTACCAAACCAACTAGCAAATTCTGTTGTATCCTTTTGTAAGTAAAATTGCAATAAAAATAATTAAAAATTACATTAATGTGCATTGGCTTATCACACAGACTGGATGTCAGTGCCTGTCAGCAGAGTAGAACCAAACGGATCATTGTAGATAATTCATATGATCAGGTAGAGTTTCATTTGGGGGAGTCCACTTAGTTGAACCTATCTGTATGTCTTCACTGTTTTCTTCTCAAAAGGGGGAAATTCCACACAAATTAAAATTTGGAATTGGTTGTGTGTTTATTTAAATTATTTAATAGAAATATTTTCCTCAATGCCTAAATTACTTCTTATCTAGATTTAGGAACCGTAGCAAGTCTAATTTAACAATTTTTAGCAAATTCTGCACTCAACTGTAACTTGTGCATGGATTTAGCCTAAACCTGATTGTGAGTCAGCTAGAGTAAACCTACTACATTAATTAAGGAGTAGCATGTCAAAACTTCTGCAAATCCATTTACCCATGGGTCTGCTCTAATTGGGGTTAGCAAGTAGACTTCAGCTTTTAAATATTTATTGACTGTTAGTACAATCCTATACAAGCCCATTCAAAACATAAGTCTCATTGAATTCAGTTGGACTTATTCCCAAATATGTGTAGGATTGAAATCTTCAGAAGAAAGAACATCAAATTAATAATATAAAGGCTCGATGTATGTTGATGTATTATATGGGTGCAACTCCAGGTTATATTAGGGGTTGTACTATTTACACACAAACATTTACTGTACATTGTGCCTGGATGTATCTTGTACCCCTTTATGCAATGAGTTCCCCATTCTTCCACAGCACAATGGAGTCTTTAAATATGAATCTTTAAGGCTGATCTATCATTCAGGTACTTATCTGTCTCCTTCATGACACAGAGTGGTCACTGGAATGGCCCAGAATGACCACCAGAACTAAACTCAGAACATCACTGCTGTGAAAGTATTCTGGCAGAACTTTATACTTCACCAGTGTGAACTGGATCTTGGCCAGAATAAGATGCAGTCCAGGACAAACATATGAAGGATTCTTCATCACAGGAGAATTTAAGTTCTAATGGCTTCTTGGCTTTCTGTAGATATAAACTGGTTCCATATTTTTTATACCTGGCAGTGTTTGCATTATTGAATGATGGCATCATTTTTTAAAAAAATGGAAAAATGAGTCACAGAACATTACTGAAAGTAGGGGTGATTTGTAGTTTCTTCCCTAGATGCAGGTAATGGTACAACACAGTCTTGCTTGTTTGATGTTCATTACATTCCGAATAGCTGTCCAATCTGTATATTTCTCCAAATAATCTGCTGACTTGTCATGCTCACTGAATGGCTTTGGAACCTGTTCAACAGAGCTTATTAGAACTTTATTCCATTTCTGACAAGCTTGGGTTAAAAAGAATAAATAAAAATGAGGAGATATGAAAATAACTGGAAAGATGGATGAATCAAGCCAACTTTGTGGCTTTTACTGCTGATAGTGGGTGGGTGAGCAAGGGTCTGAGACTCATAATAGCAACAAATTTATAAAATTTAGTTTCACTCATCTAACAGCTTACTAATAGGATAGAATGAGAGAAAAGTAACAATGTGCTACATTGAAATGGGCTATAAGAAGCAGATATTGAGTATCCCTTATCCAAAATGCTTGGTTTCTGTATTTTGGATTTTTTGTTCAGATTTTGGAATACATGTTACCCTAAGAGGTGAAAGGTGTTGGAGCCACCTGCAATGCCAGTGTTTCCTTGAAATTTGGGGGAATTATACCTCAAAAGGAGCCCTGTGAGAGGAGGGTAATTTCAGGGATCTTTTCACCTATGCATACCAGTACTAACTGTAATGAGCACTTCAGTTAAAGTTAAACAAAATATTTTATTTAAATTAACACAGGGGATATGGTACCATACATGAACATACACTCTTAAGAACTGTACAAGGCTATTGGAAAGTAAAGTGGGAAGGGTTGGATAGAGAAGAGTCAGGAGTGAAAGGGTGATAGTTACCAGTCAGCAGCAGGACTCCGACAGCATCCAAGGTTGGCACATCCAGACTGCTGATTGAGGCTGAGTACAGGAACGTATGTCTCTTGTTGAAAAAGGTATACCGGCTACTTGTTTGCTTCTAGGCAGAATTCAAAGTGGTGGCTATAATCTATAAAGCCCTATGCAGCTTGGGTTCAGACGATCTGAAACAACATATATCTCAATATGAGCATGAGTTTTAAGATCTTCAAAGGAGGGCTTTCTCTCAATTCCATCACCATCACAGCCACATTTGCTGAGGACACCAAAAAAGTGTCTTTTCAATGGATTTTCTCAGACTTTGGAATTCTCTACCACAGGTTGATACCCTGTCTGGCCTCTTTCTGTCTGGTGCAGAGGTCTTTTAATTGAATGTGTTGTATTTTTCAAAATCATTTTAATGACCTTTTAAAACGGTTAAAATTAGTGATTGGAATCATCTATGGCAGTTACAAAAGCATAACCTATAGTTATGCACTCATGACTATTTCCTGTTCACATTTAGTTTAGGGGTTATGTAGGCACTGTGAAATTTCCCCAATTTCCACTTGCTAGGAAGCAGCTGTTGCAATCAATGGGGTTCTGTTCCCTGTCTCTCAGAAACCATCTAGCTTATGGTCCCACCCACCCACCTTTGTGTAAGCAATCTCTGGGGCAAATTGTGACAGTGGTCCTGCTTCTTCCTGTCATACCAGAGATTGTTCATGGGAGGGGTGGAGATGACAGCCAGCTGCTTCTCAATCAACAGGGAACAAACCCCATAAATGACAGCAGTGTTAAGCATGGCCTACACTCCATTTCTAGTGACCTCAGAAATTGTGTATTAATAAACTGGCATATTATTAATGTGGGTCATCAATGTGACCTTCCACAAAGGAAAAAGCACAATGGTCTCAGAGAAGACAGCTGAGTGTCCTGCCTTACCCTGGGAAAGCCTAAGGCTAAAAGTCAGAAGGACACAATCTCTACTGTACAGTTGAAGAGGGAGGTAATGGATGGATGAAACCTTTGGATGCTGATTTTGAAATTTCCTCCCTTAATCCCCAAATCTTACACAGGTTGCTCAAGCTTTTAAAATCCAATCACTGGACATTAAGAAACACATTAGCATATTCCCCACTGTTTGTCAGGACCAGGAAATTCATTGTGCAATCCATGAAGGCTCAGGAATCTATTGTTTCAACCCATGAAACATACAATCCCCTCAGGTATTTGGAGGTATACGTGACCCCCAAAATATGCCCAAGTGCGCACAGACTTCAGTTACAGGAGACACTCTGTCCCTCTGTGTAGCCACCCCAGATTCCTCCATCCACTCTTCCAGATTGACTATCACCCCCAACAAATCCTCTTGCAAGTTTTTTTCCCCTACTGCTTTCTATAGCCTTGTGTGAATGCTTTTCTGTTTGAATGTGTGTGTGTTTAGTGTTATTTTTGAACTCTTTAATAAAAACCATACTTAATTTTACATGTGTGTGTATTCCATCCAGACTAGTACTGGTAGACTAAGGTTTTCAAGGTCCCTTTGTTACCCCCTTTCACATAGCTAAAGTCGAGTTGCTGTTAATTTCCCCAACATATTAGAAACTCAATATTTTCTTGGAAGTTTCCATGGAGCATTTTGGGTAACAGCAGCTGGTTCCAGATAAGTGAGGATTGGAGGGATGGGGCTACGATTCACTGTGTAGCACCTTAACTACAGAGCTTGTGCATATGTAAATCCCATACATGATTCTGGGCAATGTTTTTAATATGCTTATTTATTTTTTATACTTTAGTATTATCCAGTTTTTAGCTTTCTTATGTTTCAATTCATATTGTGAGTTGCCTTAAATTAAACCAATCCTTTGATAATACGTAGAAATGTCAGGGTAGGACTTAGAAATGGTGGTAATATGAGCTTACAGTGGTGATAGTAGTGTACAGTTGGCCCTCCATATCCACAGATTCTGCATCCATGGATTCTACCATCCCCAGTTTGAAAACCCACCCCCTCAAATAAAAATTCCAAAAAGCAAACCCTGATTTTGTTATTTTATATAAGGTACATTATTTTACTACACCATTGTATATAATGGTACTTGAACATCCATGGATTTTGGTATCCACAGTGGGTCCTGGAACCAAGCCGCAGTGGATATCAAGTGTCCACTGTATCACTTCTTTCTTTTTAAAAATGCAGTTTTACTGCCACCACATGTAGCAATTCCAGCTGTCCTTTGTGGCTGGCTGCTTGTATGGTCTACTTACAACAGTAACAAATACAGAAAGGCAGGGTCTCAACCACAAATGCATAATGCACAAAAAACCATCACAAAAACATGGATACAACTATTTAAAAATGCCAAGGATGATAATTGTAGTCCATATGAATGACAAATAAGAATATGTGTTGAACTGAATAAAATGTCACAACTTACAACCAATGAGGAAACATACAAGATATTACACATATAACAGGAAAATACCAGAATCTACCTAAACAAATAGTGTAACAAAGAACATAAATACAAAATAAATGACATTGTTAATAATGTATAAATATACAAAGTCAAGTCAAAGTCTTTTAATAATAAGCTCTTGCTAGGGGTAGTACCAACAGCTTCTTTGAAAGTACTCATTCCAAACATTTGAAAACATAAATGAAACTGTAAGTGATGGGCACCGCAGGTGGTGTGAAAGAACTTGCTCTACTGACTGACAAACTGTTAGTAATGGGCAATCAGATGATTGGCAAACTGTTAATGATGGGCCACCAAGAAGTCCCCAGGACTTCTAAAGCCTTTTCGTAAAAGGTCTTCTTACTTTCAACTTTCAAATATTGCATGTGCCAAAGTAACTGTCTATAAACAGAATGAATGCTTCCCAATAAAAAAATCCCTCTACTGTGGCAGTGTTCTCAGATAAGCAATGCTAACAACTTTCAACAGTGCCATCTCATAATGTAGCATAATTCCAGAAGTATTGCAGAAAGAAAAAGATGTTATAGCAGAATGTGACAGTTTGTAAACCCATCCATTTCAGAATATATGTATGTAGAATTTCTTCTGAAAAAAAGATATTCCTCCCAGTGCTGCCAAGCTTTCGTGTCCTAAGAGTGGAATGCAGTATTCTGTGTCACTGCCCCTTTTGCAGACGGTTAAAACTGCAGGGTTTTTCTCTCACACACAGCCAGGGATGGCCATTCTTATCTAGGTACTCGGTGGGACTAACTCAGCTGCTATGAAGATATAAGCTGTTGGCTATGTGTGGGAGAAACTTGCAGAAAGTTGGAAAAGAAGTGAAAGAAACTGTGAAACTGGTTATAAATGTGTATAAATGCAGCAATCATTGGCTGTGTTATTCCATATACAGGAACATAGTACATATAGGGCCCATCTACCCGAGCGGAAAAATGGTGTACCTCCTAGTAATGGCATTTTGCAGCAGCCCCAATATGTCTTAACATGGGTTTTTAGCTTCAGAAGCCCCCATAAGCCTCACATTCCAGATGGCAGCCATGAGTGATTACTTGTGTTACTTCTTCTTCTTCTTCTTTTCTTTTCTTTTTTAAAAAGTCATCCAAGGTACACTGGAGTGATACAGTGATTTTCAGGTTTAACAGGAAAGCAAAAAAAAAAAAAACAAAAACAAAAACAACAAAAAAAAAACCAAAAAAACCCCATTTTTTTATCGCCTTAATGATCACTTGCTAAGGTCAAAATTCAATATGGCAGCAGTGGGCACTTGCCCTGTTAGCAAGCTCTGCCCCCTCTCTCGCCTGATTAATCAGCTTTGTGCTTCCTTTTGAATCACTTTTCCTTCACTTGTCCTAACAAACAGGAATGTGCACCCCTCACTCTTTTTAAGTCTACAGCTGCAAAGTCTCTTCTTGCATTGTTTTTGCCACTTTGCCCCCCCCCTTCTGAATAGTGCAGATTGGTGCATGATCCCATTTAGACAGGTAGGATTCCCAGTGAATTTCATGAGGATATATATATATATATATATATATATAAAATTATTTAGACAACCCCATAGAAAGGTACTGTTTTTAAGATAACAGCTGGATTCAAATCTATGGGAAGCAGAAGATCTTCTGCAGTGATCTTTTTCCTCTCGCAGTGGGAAAAAGTGCAATGAAGCAATGAAGTGCATCCCAAAATTTAAGACTGATGGAATGTCCACTACTCATGTGTATGCCTAGTATGGATGATGTGGTCATTCTAGCTATGGAGAATAGGCACACCATAGTCATGATTCTAGTGCAGTCAAGTTATAACTTTTGTTAATGGGGAAGCAATCTACAAAAGAAAACAAAAAAGAAAGGAAGGGGGAAAACTAAGGGATATCCACCCGTGGTTTGCATTTTTATTCCCAGGCAAATTTCATTATAATTTGTGCAGATTTATGCATTTCTTTTATATTGCTTTATTTATTCAGCATGCTGTGTGGTACATAGCATCTTCAGAGGGGTTTGAGTTAGCTTTTTCTGCTTAGAAATTCATACCAAGCCCAGATTTAAAGAAGGAAAACTGAACCTTGTCTAAACTGTTTTCTATGTTGTCACTCAAGGTGGAAGGTTGGTGAAAGAAGATAATTTTTAATAAATAAATAAAATGAATACAATATAATATGATTATTTGGTCAACTGCCTCACAATTTGACCTCATTCCTATGGAGGCCAAAAAACTCACTGTATTTGTTTGATAAAATGCAATGTACTGGCATGGAAATTAATGTTGCTTGAATTTTTCAGGGAAAAAAATTAAGCATCCTTTATTGAATTTATCTTTGAAAATATGCTACAGCTGCTCTGGAGAAGGTCCTTAAATTAACAATTTCTGCTTTAAAATTAATAGCTTCATGCCATTGCACAAAGGCAGAGCTTGACAATTTACTACAGCTGTTTTATACATGATGATATAAAGCTCAAAACCCCTTGCAGAAATCCCACTGAGCTTTGAGCTAAATTTAAAAGCTTTATCTTAAAAGCTTACAGGTCCCATTTGGGCTCTGGTACTTCAAGACTCTTCTAGCAATCTTTTCCCCCATTCCTTCTCCTGCATTATGGGAAGAACAGACTACTTTGAAATTAGCTAGCTTTTCAATATACACTGTCATAGAAAACAAACAATTCGGCAAAACCTACATGGAAATTTAGTTAAAAATATACTAAAACAGAGATGTTCACCCAACACTTACCACTGCTGGCAGATGGTTTCACCAATGATTCCTGAAAAGAAAACTCATATGTGACAGTCACATAACAGTGCTGAAAACTTGTAGAAAATACAGCAGGGTCCCAGAGGAGGAAATTTATCACAGTTCCCTTGCTGTAGAATTCTGGGTTTTATGTAATAATGGTGGAAGCATAGCCTAAAGCATCTTACTTTGTATCACAATTGGATCTTTCATCCTCCAACTCCAGCAGCATCTAGGAAAGGTGTGGAAAATGTGTGGCCTTCCAGATATTCTTGGACCACAATTCTTATCAGCTCTAGCCAATGGCTATCCACTGCCATGGTAATCCGGCCAATGGTGAGGGATTATGGGAGTTCCATCCTACATGTCCCCACTCTTGGGGTCCTTTAATACTACAATTATAGTGCTATTAATTTACTTTAGTTGTAAATTTCAACATAATATGGAATCCTGACATTTGTAGTTTTGGGGAAAGAATATAAGATTCTAAGCCAGAAAGCACTAGTACTTCTGACCAAACTACAAACCCCAGGATTCCCTAGAAGGTAGTCATGAATGTTAAAGAGGAATCATAGTGCTTAATTTTATAGTATGAAACTGTATGGTGTGATCTAATAACCAATAGCTCATGTGGGTGTTTTTATTTTATTTTTTAAAAAAGCAACCATTCTGTTCTCCAGACAATTGTAAGATGGAAGTATGTTTTGCCATGCAAAGTAGCATTGCTCAGTGACAGTCCAGAACCACAGCAAAGTTGGTGTCATCTAGAAGCATATGCTTCAAAGTTGTTATGTAGTACAGATATATATATATATATATATATGCACACACTCTGGGACATATCTGCACCAAATTCATTCAGGGTTCAATATCTCTCTAAAAACAAAGAACATGCAGAAATTCCAAGGTGGTTCTAGGAGATTTCCCTGTTACCTTGGATTACAATTATAATCTGGTTGCCCCTAGGATTGGGAAATGGTCCAAGAGGTTGAACCAGATTAGTCTGAACACCCTTTCCCATTAAACAGAGACTTATGTGTCTCCTAGGGTTTCTTGAGAGTGGGAGTAGATATAAACTGGGTGTTAAAAATAGTGAGACAACAGAGTAATGCTGGCAGAAGATTGAGAATGCCAAATGAACATGGTTTAGAACCTATTTGAAGACCAATTATTATTACTGTTCTTCTTAGCCTGGAACTCAAGGTGGCTTACAAATTAAAACAAGTACAATATAATTAAAACATACAAAAGAGCAATATTAAAATGGAATGAAATTAACAACAATTTAATACATACATTTAAAAATGTTTTTAAACATTTGAAAGGCAGTGCAATTAGAACAGAACAGCATGCTCTTAAAAGCCCTTTCTTTAAAAGCCTTCGGTTCTCAAAAGCCTGTTAGATAGAATGAAGATTTTGCCTGTTGATAAAGGGACATGATGGAAAGGGCCATTCTACTTGCTAGGATGGGAGTTCTAGAACCTAGGGGCAGCCAGTTAGAATACTTTATTGCACATCCCACCTAATCATGCCTGTGAAAGTAGAGAGATTGAAAGAAAGGCCTGTTCTGAGGATCTCAGGCTTCAGAAGGCTCAAATGGGGAGATATGGTCTGTCAGAGACCCTGGACCTAAACCAGGATATATCCATGGTAGTACAAGTCAACCCCTTTATCCACAGATTCAGTATCCATCACTTATCCACATCTGAAAAAATATGTTTTCTCTAGGCATTTCTAGGTCATCCAAAGTGATCCTCTGGTTTCTGGCAAGCTATTACAAGACCTTTAAAAGAGAATTGAAGGAACTATTATTAAGAACATTCAATAAGATAATCATGGAAGAATGCAAACATCGCTTTAATACTTAAAGAAAATAAAGTTCCTGAAGAAATGAAGAATTATTGACCAATTTCACTGCTGAACATTGACTACAAGATATTCAGAACCATTTTCGTTGAAAGACTGAAAACAATATTGAAAAAATGGATTCATAATGACCAAACAGGATTTTTGCCTAAGAGACATCTGAGAAGTAACACCAGAAACATTCTGAATTTGATCAAATATTTTGATAAACATCCAGATTAAAAAATGGTATTAATAAAAAGCATTTGACAACATGAATTGGTACGTTATGCAAGAGGTCTTAAACAAATTAGACATAGATAGGAACTATATAAATGGGATCAAAGCTATTTACAAACATCAAACAGCTCAAATCATAGTTAATGGTCAGAAAACTTCTGTAATAAAAATGGAAAGGGGGTAAGGTAGGGCTGTCCCCTTTCTCTGTTGCTTTTTATAGTGGTTCTGGAGATGTTATGCAGAAAAATAAGGCTGGAGGATAAGATACAAGGGGTAAAAATTAAAAAAAAGTGTTCAAAATATGTGCTTTTGTCTATGACTTGTCCATATCCTTAGAAGATCCATTAGAATCTATCAAAAACTTACTGGACATCTTAGAAGACTATGGTAGTGTGTCGGGGTTTAAGATTAACAAAGAAAAAACGGTAATGTTAACAAAGAATTTAGATAACAAAAGAAAAATTGAGAGAACAATCTAATTTTAAGATATAGGAAAAAATTAAATATTTAGGAATAATAATTACTAAGAACAATATGGATCTATTGGACAATAACTATAAGAAAAGTTGGAATGAAATAAGAAAAGATTCGGAGAAGTGGAAACAACTAAACTTGTCCCTTTTAAGGAGAATATCAGTGGTGAAAATGAACATCTTGTGACTAAGTAATACTAAATTGTTTAAAGTGTGGCATAAAAAATCTTTCTAGATTTATATGGCAAAATAAAAAAAACAAGGGTAAGCTGGAAGACATTACAAGATGAGAAAGAAAGGGGAGGATTAGGTCTACCCAGTTTAAAACTATATTATTATGCATGTATTATGGTCTGGCTTTACAACTGGTTTACACTGAACCATGACAGGTTAATAACTCTAGAGGGGTCAAATTTAAGATTTCGACTTCATGCATATCTTTGGTATGAAAAGACAAAATTGATAAAAATGTCAGTAACCACTTCATCAGAAATACCCTTTTAAAAACATGGAAGGTAGTAAAAACAAAAATATATAATAAGTTACCAATGTTGGTTTCCCCCCATGAAGCTTTTCAGTGTACAGAAATGATACATGAGGGGAAATGGTGGACTTACAAAGTCTAATAAAACCGCAGAAAGGGCTCACCAGGATGAAAACAAGGGAAGAGTTAGACGAGGAACAAAAGATATACAATTGATTCCAATATCATCAGATTCAGAAAGGTATAAAATGGACAGAAAGTTATTGGGAGTAGAACAGGATAAAACAGAGCTTGATATACTGATAATGGACAAAAAGGAATTCCCAATATCAAAGGCATATAAGTTATTACTTAAATTCAATCTAGAGCAGGAAATGGTAAAAGAGTACATGATTAAGTGGTCTCAGAACATTGGGCATAATATTAATCTGAAAGAATGGGGACAGATAGCGAAAAAGAATATATTTTCTCCATGTACAGAACTAAGGGAAAATTGTTATAAAATACTATTTAGATGGTGCATGATACCTCAAAGATAAGCAGAAATGTATAAAGAGGAGAGACATAATTGTTGGAAATGTGGGGACGGGAATGGCTCATTGTACCATATGTGGTGGTCATGTAGTGTAGCAAAAAACCCTGGGTTACTATACATAATTTGATAAGAAAAATATTGGAAATGAATTTTAGATTAAAACCAGAATTGTATTTCTTAAATATAGTTGATAAAGAGGTTCCTAGAGAATTTAAAATAATATTATACATGACCACCACAGCAAGAATCGCCTATGCCAGATATTGGAAACAGAAAAAAAAAAAACCAAGTGTGGAAGAAAGGAACAGTGGTCTTATCTGTGATACCGTATATTCCGGTGTATAAGACGACTTTTGAGCACTCAAAAGTGCCCTCCAAAATTGACAGTCATCCTATACGCCGGATACACTTTGCTTCGCCCACCTGCCTATCTCCTGCCTCTTCGCAAATGGAGCGAAGAGGCAGGAGATGGGGCAGGGGGGTGAAGCAAAGTGTTTTGAAGATCATTCGCCCCCCTCCTCTGCCTTATCCCCCTTTGGGGAGCAACGGAAGAAAGAGGAGGGTGGCGAACATTGTGGTTTGCCGCCGCCGCCGGAGCGCTTCTGCAGCGGCCGAAGCAAACCCGCGATTCGCCCCCTCTCCCCACCTTCCAGGAAGATGGGGAGAAGGGGCGAAAGTGCCCGGTTTGGCCGTGCAGCCTCCGGATCCCCCTCCTGCGCTCTGTCCTGGAAGGGAGCGCAGGAGGAGCATCCAGAGGCTGCGCGGCCAAACCCGCGATTCGCCCCTTCTCCCCACCTTCCAGGAAGGTGGGGAGAAGGGGCGAACGTGCCCGGTTTGGCCGTGCAGCCTCCGGATCGCCCTCCTGCGCTCCCTCCTGGAAGGGAGCGCAGGAGGGGAATGCAGAGGCTGCGCGGCCAAACCGCGATTCGCCCCCTCTCCCCACCTTCCTGGAAGGTGGGGAGAAGGGGCGAACGTGCCCGGTTTGGCCGCGCAGCCTCCGGATCGCCCTCCTGTGCTCCCTCCTGGAAGGGAGCGCAGGAGGGGCATGCAGAGGCTGCGCGGCCAAACCCGCGATTCGCCCCTTCTCCCCACCTTCCTGGAAGGTGGGGAGAAGATGCAAACGTGCCCCTTTCGGGCGCACAGCCTCCGCATCCTCCTCCTGCGCTCCCTCCTTGAAGGGAGCGCAGGAGGGGCATGCGGGGGCTATGCATTGGAAGAGGGGGGTCGTCTTATAGGGCGAATATATAACAAACTCTGCATTTCTCCTTAAAAATTGGGGGGGTCATCTTATACGCCGGGTCGTCTTATACGCCGGAATATACGGTATGTTCTTTTCCAGTGGAGAGACAAAGAGCATCCACTTGCTTGGGTATTTCCTCTCCATTTGCTCTTAGTAGGCAGCGAACAACTTTTTAGGACTGCCTACCAGTGAGGTCATCTGGGAGGGACAACCCCCGGCTAGTCAGTCAATGTCACAGCCTCGCTACCTGCCCTATGTCATGAGAGAGAAAAAACAGGAGGAGGCAAAAAACATTATGAAAACGTTAAAAACAGTTCTACTCGAAGCAATAAAGAACTGAATTTCTATTCTAACGACCCACAGACTATTCCTGTAACGCCAGTGCCTCAGGTGGGTCTGGATGCTCTTTGTCTCTCCACTGGAAAAGAACATATCACAGGTTAGACCAACGTTCCTTTTCCCAGTGGGGAGGACTGCAGAGCATCCACTTGCTTGGGATGTACAAAAGCAATACTCTGCGGGTGGGCTTGGCGTTGGCTTAATCTATCAGGGACTGTCAGATTAGCCTGCAAAAACTGACAGTTTAGCCTGGAAATAAGATGGTTAAGAGGCGATATGATAGCCCTGTTTAAGTATTTGAAGGGGTGTCACATTGAGGATGGAGCAGGTTTGTTTTCTGCTGCTCCAGAGACTGGAACACGGAGCAATGGATGCAAGCTCCAGGAACAGAGATTCCACTTCAACATTAGGAGGAACTTTTTGACAGTCAGAGCTGTTCGGCAGTGGAACACACTCCCTCGGAGCGTGGTGGGGTCTCCTTCCTTGGAGGTCTTTAAACAGAGGCTGGATGGCCATCTGTCGGGGATGCTTTGATCGTGATTTCCTGCATGGCAGGGGGTTGGACTGGATGGCCCTCGTGGTCTCTTCCAACTCTGCAATTCTATGATTCTATGACAACATGGTGCAGCCCCCAGCTACTGAACGCTGCTTTGGAGGAGTGCAATATGTCCCATCCATAGTGTCTGAAGGAAGTAGATGAAGACTTCCACGTGGCTGCCTTGGGAATTTCCTCCAAGGGACCATCTTTATTCCAAGCCGCCATCTTTGCCGCACTTCTAGTGGAATGTGCCACAATGCCATCTGGCATTGGGATGCCCAGGGACTCACAGCATTCCATGATACATGGTCGGATCCAAATGCCCCAGCGTTGATGGTGACATCTTCTGGCCTAGGAACTCAGCATGGACTGATATGAACATCGCCCCTGAAAATCTGAAGAACTTGTTCTTCTCAAATATATCCGGATGGCTCAGTGAACATCCAAAGTGTGCCATATCTTCTCCAGGTCCTCAAAGGATGTGGGCAGATGATGGAAAGACCACATCCTGGTACCTATTGAACAGGGGACCGACCTCTGGCCTAAAATCAGGTCACAGACAAAGACTTACTGAGTCCAGTCTAATAATGCAGAAATCTCTCCAAACAGATAATGCCGCCAATTCTGATGTGCTTCTTGTAGGTGTGACTGCCACCAAGAAAGGGACTTTTCAAGATAAAAAACTTTAGAGGGAAAACTCTTGGAGGTTCAAAAAGTGCCACTGTCCATGCCTTCAGGACTGTATAGATGTCCCCGGAGGGGAAACTATGGACCGGTGGGGGTGCCAGGCTTCCCAACCCCTGCAAAAATCTCTAGAAGTGTGGATGAGAGGCCAGCTTTGATGCTTTCTCTGGTGGACGAAAAAACACGATGTCTGAGACCTGTCTCCTAATGGTATTGAGTCACAGTCCTGCATTCACGCCATTCTGCAGGAAAACCAAAGGTGATGGAATCCAGAACAATACAGCCCTTATGCTTATACCACTTCCAAAACACTCTGAAGGTATATTTGTAAACTTTCTGTGCTGACTCTTGCCAGGATGCCAGAATGGTATGCAAAACTGTCTGGGAATATCCCCTTGAAGTTAGTATCCTTCACTCAACCTCCAGGCATGGAGCTGCAGCCAAATCAGGTCCAGATGATGAACTTGGACCTGGGACAATAGACTGGAAGGAGCCCATTGCCATGTCGAGGGTGTCTGAGAGCCATGCTCCCCCGGGCCCACACCGGGGCCACTGGGATCCGATCCATTCTTTTTGGACCTGTCTTGGGCGATAACTTTGGGAACCAGCTGAATTGGTGGAAAAGCATACAACAGACCCTGTAGTCCTGGTGTCTACAGCACATCTATGGCCTCTGCTCCCTCCATCAGAAAATGGGATGAAAACCTGGGAAGCTTGGTGTTCACGGGAGATGCGCAAAAAAGTGTCCAGGACTGGATGGCCTGACATTTGTGTGATTGTTCCGAATACCTCTGGGTGCAGGCTCCATTTCCCCTGGTCGATGATGGTGTGGTTGAGCCAATCAGCTTTGAGGGTGAGGGATCCCTGTAGATGTTATGCCTCCTTGGATGTGAGGTTCCTGTCTGTCCATTTGAGCATGCAAGTTGCTTCTGCCATGTGTGCGCAGGACCTCGTGCCTCCCTGACGATTTATGTGGGCATTTGTCAGGACATTGTCTGTGTGGACTAGGACCGCCTTGTTTCAAATCAGGTCCTGAAGCACCACTAGGGCCAGCCCGACCACCCAAAATTCTAGCCAGTTGCTACTGTGCTTGGATTTTGTTGGTGTCCACCTGCCTTGCACCAGTTAATGTCCGCAGTATGCTCCCCAGCCTCGTAGGCTTGCATCTGAGGTAATCTGAATCCTGACCATCTTCCAAAGGGGATGACCTTTGTGAAGAGTCATCAAGGCCCACCATTGAAGTGATTGCCAGAGTTCCCTGGGTACTCTGAAGCATCTGTGCCATCAAAAACATTATGTCTTCTTGCAATGGGACCAGGAACCACTGCAATGTCCTGGAGAGGAGTCTCACCATGGTAGACAGTCTATTGCTGCTATCATGAGACCCTGTAACAATGTCAACTGCATCAGATCCGGTAGGGGTGACTCTCTAACTTCCTGAATTGCCCTGTGAATAGATTTAATTCTCTCCTGAGAAAGAGAGATCAGACCCCTCACCGAGTTCAGGGCAGCACTGAGATGGTGAATCTGTTGACTTGGTGACAGGAAGCTCTTTGTAAAGTTCACTTGGAACTCATGGGCTCTCAGAGAGTTGAGAACCTGAAGTGAGTCCCTCTCTGCCTTTAGCCTGGATGGAGGGCAAATTAGTAGGTCATCCAAGTAAGCATAAGCATGCAGCCCTGAATTTTCTCCATTGTGCTACTAAGGCTACCATGAGTTTGATTTAAAAAAAACCCTGGGAGCCAAAGAGAGACCAAAGGAGCCCTTTGTACTGTAGGTGTCTGTTGTTGTACACAGAGCGCAGGTACCATCAGTGCCCCTGGAATATCGGGATGTGAAGACATGTGTCCTGCCAGTTCAAGGGAGTATGGTCAACCCTGGGACAAATCACCCGTATGATGTGCTTCAGAATTTCCATGTGGAACTTGCACTTCCATACGAACCTGTTGAGACCTCTTAGATTGAGAACTGCCCTCCAAGTTCCATTTTTCTTGGGGGCCAAACATAGTATGGAGTAGCACCTACTGCCTCTTTCTTCTACGGGCACCTCTTGCACCACTTGCATCTGAACTAGTTGAAGGATGGTGTTTTGGAGTGAGAGACCAGAGGGACCACCTGTTTGAGGTAGAGTTCTCCCAAACCTCCATGTAGGTCTGCAAGTTTCCCCCCAGAGGGGTGTCATTGCTGGCTTTTATGCTGGTTTTCCAAGGAAGAAGATTGCACTGCTTTCCCAATGATCCAGGCTGGTTCTGACGCTGGTATCTATTTCCCCCCCAGTGTGGCCTGGGATAACGGGCACCCCCTGAGTGAAAGGAAGTGGAGGATGACACATTGTTCTGATGTGTTGGAGTGGTATCTTGAATATTTCCTGTCCTCCCTCTTGCGAGATGACACAAGTGTTTTCTTCTTTTTATCCTTGTCATTCACTAGGACTGATTCCAGGGACTCCCCAAATGGCAATCTCTCCTAGGAAAGGGGAAAGTACCAGGTTCTGTTTTAACTTGAAAACTGTGCTCCAGGATTTGCGCCATACCTGTCTTCGAGCAGCTACTGCTGCCCCTAGTGCCCTAGCACAGGACTGGATAGCATCCAGGGTGCTATCCACCAGAAAGGCGGAAACCCGTGTGAGCCTGTTGAGGTCTTGTCGAATCCTGGTTTCAGAAGAGGGGACATCAGCAATGGCATATTTGGCCCCTTGAATGGATGTCCTAGCCATCATTGTAGCTTTTGTAGAAAAAACGTATGGCAGATGAGAGTGCCTCATGTGTTCTTTGTAACGTAATGCCCATTCTTCTATCTTTGGGAACTTTAAGTGTCTCCTCACCATCATGGCAAAGAAAATAACAGAGGACACCAGAGTTGCAGCAGGAGCATCTATGAGTGGCACCTGTAACTTATCCATCAATTTCTTAGGTAGAGAGTACAGCTTCTTTGCACAAGCTGGTTGCACTCTTGCCACTGTGGGTGAAGCCCATTCGGCACAAATCATGAACATAAGCGTGGCTGGCACTGGCACCTCCAGCGCTACTGGCTCTGCATCAGGGAAGAAATCCCCAGCCATCTCAGGTAGCTCTGCGAACAATAACCAGAGATGTTTTTGCCAGCTCCTTCCTCTGAAATATAACCCACATCATATGGGTGGTCTCCTATCCACATACTAACCAACGATGACCCTGCTTAGCTTCCAAGATCAGACAGGATCTGGTGCTTTAGGGTATACTCCCACATTGAAAAGGCACACCAAAGAGCATGGTGTGGAACTCAGATTCTCAGCCTCATCGTCAGAAATGTCCCCTATTTCTCTTCCAGAACCTTCCACTGAATCATCACCAAGCTTCAGGGATGAATGGTCAGAGATGATATACTCATCTTGCATGCAAGCGCACTTAGGAGGTAGGGGGTGACCGCCATCTGCCTCTGATTTGGAGGCCGAATCCTCCTCCTCCTCAACCCATAGCAGCGGGTGGATGAGGGTGCAAGTGCTGTGCAGACTGCCAGCTACTGAAGAAGAGCAGGCGTGCATGCCCCTGGCCAATGACAAGCCGCTGGTGCAGTTGGAGCCCAGCGCCTCTGTGGCTTCCCCCCCTCCCTGCACTGCAGGTGGTTTCCCAGCTGGTGACCTATTTGCCCCTACTGTTGTATTCCTTGCCTTCCCTGGTGGAGGTGGGGAGCAGCTGGGATAAGGGAGGGAGGATGGGGGAAGGTCGTCCGAGATGTTCCCAGTTGGAGTTCCCCCCCTTGCAATAGGATGGCTAAGCCTAGCAGGCCAGGTTGAACTAGGCTTGCAGCCAGCCAGCCTGCCACTTCCCTGGCCACCATGTTGTGGATTGTGGTTGGCACAGATGCCACCAGTCCGCACCCACCCACCTCCTGCCCCGGGGTCCCGATCACACTCACATCTGCCCCTGAATGGGGCAGTGGACAATCCAGCCCGGTTCCTGGGCCTGTGTCCCAGGCGGAGGTATGGCCAGCAGCTACTGCGGCATCACTCAGCTCCTCCTGGAGGTCGCTGCCAGCAGCCAGCTCCCAGTTGGCTCCTAGCCCCTGTGTGTGGAGCGGTTCGGGAGGACCTTAGCAGAGGTTGAAGTGGGGGGGCTTCTCCCCCTTCTTAGCTTCCTCTTCCTAACTTCTGCACTGTTGCTGGTCATCCTGTTGAGCTGTTCCTGCTTCAGTCTTTAGGTTTCAATCTGCAGTCTTCCTCCACCAGGATGCTTAGCAGTTAAAGTGGTTTGTTTGTTTGTTTGTTTGTTTGTTTGTTTGTTTGTTTAAAGAACAAATGATCCAAAATGGCCCCTGGCCACGTGAAAGAAGACAAAGGAGAGAGAGAGATCAGACCACACGTCCTACCAGGAGAGTAGGCAGGAAACAGACTGGCTAGCGGGGGGGGGGGTCTTCCCTCCCAGATTACCTCACCGATAGACAGTCCTAAAAAGTTGTTCCCTGCCTACTATGAGCAAATGGGGAGGAACTACCCAAGCAAGTGGATGCTATGCAATCCTTTCCACTGGGAAATGGAAGTTTAAGCTCTTTGAAATGGCACAAATGGATCAACTTACATGTTGGATTAAGCATAAAACAATAGATAAATTCTGGAAAGAATGGAAAAGCTTAATTGAATTTTGGAAAACAGACTGGGGAGAGTATGCAGTTACATGGTTTACAGATTAAATGGGTAATATTTTCATAAGGAATGAAATGATATTCATAGTTTTCTGTTGAAGATACAGGAAAAATGAAAATAATAATTAAGAGAAATAAGGTTATATACTGTATATTCTGTATCTACATACAATTGTGTAGTATCGTAAGCAGATGCTAGATATGAAAGTCAAAAATGGACATGTCACAAGTCCAAATGCAGATGAATAGGAAGTTTTGTTTTTATGTTTAATTTGTATAGTGTGAATTTTAAAATATAATAAAAAACAACAACAAACACACAAGGTGATTCTCTGGTAAACTTCCAGCATTTGCCTCATTGAAAATAATGGGGTTCCCTATTATACTATTATCCACAGTTTCAGGTATCCACAGGATTTTTTGTAACATATGCCCCATGAATATGGGGGTTGACCTGTACTGGAAAATTATATTCCTGTGCTGCTGTCTGCACAGTCATCAAACAGAACCATTTTGACTGGTCATGAGACACTCAACTGTTCACCCACTGAGAGGAAAAGTTACATGATATATACATAAGGGATACAAAACATGATTTGTAAAACAGTTGCATTTTACAAAGTGGGATGTGACCAGAAAATAAGATTTGATATATGTACCTAAATGATTTCAGATATGTGGAACATCAAATCCAAAGCCTCTTGCTAGTTTGAACATTCCTGCAGTTCCTGAAAAATCTTTCAGTTTTGATGATGAAAAGAGAAAAACGAATTGCCTTATTTTACAATATTTCACCAATTTGTCATTGTCTGAAGGTGCCCACCTGAAAAACAAGTTTCTTATACTCTATGCACTCAGAAAATGCAGCCAGTCTTTTATTTGTCCAGCCAAGTAGTATTGATTTAACAGACAGAAAAATAATATTTGGGAGGACCATTTCTGGAATGCTTGCTGTATGTGGAGACAACCTTTCCACTGGCCTGAGTAGCCATGAAGACAGTTATATGCAGTAGCAACAAATTAAGAATGACTGGGGAGAAGAGACAGTGGCCTCAACTACCCAGTGATGAGTAGAAAGGAGTAATGAAGCCAAAAACTGAGAACAAAACTCCCCTGAAGAGGAGATAAGGATGTAATGCTTGGACAGAGTAGGGCTTGGGATTTCTTCCAAAAGATGGAAGGAAGACAAGGCAGATGCCATGAATGCCACCATTCATTCAAGCCAGCCCAACAAGCATTAGAGAGAATTCGCTTTTCTTGTCACACAGTACTTTTGCAGAGAGACTATGGAAGAAGGAAGGAGACTGATGGCATCAACCAACACCTCCTTTCTGGAAGTTAGGTTCAGAGAATGGGATTAAGAACCAGATTATTAGTTGGGGCAACAAAGTAATTAGGAAGGCTGGCTATTTATCCCCTGATCTCAATGTCCTTTACTCCAGGAGGGACCTTCTACCCAGGATGGGCCTGTTTGATGGTGGTTTTATCTGATGGACAATTTCAGTGGAGTCATGTTTACACTTTTAGCAAGGACAAGAGTTTTACAAATATAAAGGATTGTCAAAAAGACAAACACCCAAGAGCAAATAAAGTCTGAACTCTCACTAGAAGTCAAAATGACTAAACTAGGGTTATTGGAAAAGATGGTAGTGCTGGGAAAAGCAGAAGGAGATAGGAAAAAAGGAGGACCACATTACCCATGGATTGACTCCATAAATGAATCCCAAGGTTTGAAAACTTGAGCAGGGTGTTAATAACCAGCTCTCTCATTCATAAAGTCATCATAAGTCAAAGACAACTTGACAGCTCATAACAACAACAACAACAACAACAACAACAACAACAACAGAATAAATGTAGTTGGCATTTAGATAGGTTAAGAATGTTAATACATTTTGGCCTGCTAAAAGATGGCATTAGGTGATCTACTAGTCAATAGCATTCTTAGCTTCAGAATTCCATTCAGCATCTATTCAAGAATAACTGAAAGTAAGCTGCATCTCCTTATCAAGATGAGTTTATTCAGCAGCTGCAGTTGCATAAACACTGCATATTTTAAAGCCTATTTCCATTCCTGTTTTCAGATCTTATCTACACATTATAAAGAAAGTTTTATACCATTACAACATTGGGTAATACTCCAAAAACTGTACAGTAGTAATCAGACTTCAATTTCATCAGTATGTATATGAGCTTTGTAATTAAAGTCAATATCCTTTTGTGACTGTCCAAATGATATGTCCAATTATAAGAATTACATTAATTTTATGAACATCTGTGCAAAGTAAAATAATTCTGAGTCCTAAATATTGGCAGACTCTCCCTCCAGAATCTGGTGTGAAGCATTAAAAGGCTTTTCCATTTTATTAAATACCTTGATCTCTCAAAAAAATATGAAAAAAAAGGAAAGTATGTAATTCAATCATAGTAATATATGTAATGCTGCAAATCATTGTTCGTTCTTTGAGGTCAAGAGAAAATAGATCAGTTTACATCAGCAGATGGTTTGATCAATTCTTTAATGAATTTGTTCTTTGTGCAATATTTATTAATACCACAATGTATCCCTTCCCATTCATATAGCTCAAAGCATGAATAACCTGAACATTGAGTGTCTTGGAAGAAGCAGAGATGATGGATCTATATGTGGGGAAGGGAGGGGGCAAAGACAACCTCCCCATTTTTGTCACAGATTAATACAAACATAATCAAAACATAATGTTCTTACAACTGAACATATGTAAAAGTGAAACAGAGCAGAACTAAAATGATTTCCATTACATGTCCTAAATGATCGGTCACTAAGACTGCAATCCCATAATTACTTACCTGGGAATAAATCTCATTGAATACAATAGGCCTTGTGTTTGAGTAGACATGTACAGAATTCTCTCTCTGTGTGTGTGTCTTTGGCAGTGCAATGCAAATTATTTTTCACCTTTGTTGCTGTAATAAGGTTATACAACATTTATTGGAGCCTGTTGGAAAGTTCAAGTTACAACACATGTTCCAGCATGCACGCACACACACTGCATATATTCCAGAAAGAACCAATTTCACATTGTGTGACTTTGTAAGCCATATGCTTAAATCAGGATCAAAATGTGACAAATTAAGGGGGAAAGTACTCTCCTCTATAAAAACCATGCTCTGGCAATTCATATTCAGAGTTCTAAATTTGGTTTGCCATTTTCACAGGCAAACATGAACAAAATCTGCTTGGAAAACCTACAGAGAGTTCTTCTGTCTTTAAGATTCCTACTTGAGAAAGCAAACACAGATTTACTAAACACATTCAAGACAGTATGAATCTGACAGACCATCATGGTTTTAGTTTAATTACCTAAGACTGAAAATAAAAAGACAGAGAAAAGGTCCTGCCAGATGAAGTAAACATGTGTTTTTAAAATAATACATATTTAGCACTATATTCACATTATAATAATATTTGCATATTAGTTCATATATGAAATCATAGTCACCCTCTCTCTGGCTTTTCTTCACAAATGAAGGTTCAGGAAGGACTCATCCCGCACTTTCTGCAAGCGTGCTGATGACTAAAAAGGCCAATCCAAGATAAACAAGTCCGGTTGCACAAAGCACAGCAGAACATCTCCTTGGGTGATGTTTCCAGGTTATGAATCTTTTGCATTGTCATTTCTCTTCAAGACTTGTTCGGCGTGAGTTCTCAAATAAGGCTGCAGCATTGTGGATAGTGTGTCTCCATGCCTCCCGATGTGAGGCCATGGCGGATCATTGTTGGTGATCAATTTGGCCAAGCCTGAGATGTTGTTTCAGGGAGTCCTTGTATCCCTTTTTTGGAGCGCCCCTCTTATGCTGACTTGTGGCAATTTCACTATAGAGTACTATTTTTGGGAGGCGATGGTCCTCCATCCTAGAAACATGCCCTGCCCAGCACAGCTGTGTTCTCAATATCATGGCCTCAATGCTGGTGATCCCTGCTTGCTCAAGGACAGCAACATTCATCACATAGTCAGTCCACTGTATATTTAGGATTGTGCATAGACAGCGCTGATGAAAGCATTCGAGGAGTCGTAAGTGGTGGCGATAGGTGACCCATGTTTCAGACCCATAAAGGAGAATAGACAGTACAATGGCTCTATACACACTGATTTTTGTGCGTTGCCTCAGGTGTTTATTACTCCACACTCTTTTGTGAAGTCTTCCAAGTGCGCTATATGCCTTTGCTAATCTGTGATCGATCTCTTTCTCAATCTTGGCATCTGAGGAGATGATGCTTCCCAGGTAGGTGAACTACTGAACGGACTTGAGCACAGATTTGCCGACGGCAATGTGGGGATGGTGGTGTTCATCCTGTGGTGCAGGCTGGTAAAGAACTTCAGTTTTCTTCAGGTTGACTTCCAGCCCAAGCAGCTCTGCAGCTGTTGTGAAGCAGGATGTTAGGAGCTGCAGAGCTACTTCAGTGTGAGCAACAAGGGCAGCATCATCATCGAAGAGCAGCTCATGGACTAGATAGTTTAGAGTGTTAGTGTGAGCCCTCAGACGGCATAAGTTAAACAAGCTACCATCAGTATGGTAACGTATATCGATCCCGGAGTCTTCTTCAAACTCTGCCATAGCCCTTTGGAGCATCATGCTAAAGAAGATTGTAAATAAAGTTGGTGCAAGAACACAACCTTGCTTCACTCCATTAGTTCTTAGAAAGGGCTCTGAAAGAGCATCGCCATATCTGACTTGACCATGCTGGCCCTCGTGTAGCAAGATAATCATTTTAAGGAATTTGGGGGACATCCTAGTCTTTCCAGGATCTGCCAAAGACCTTTTCTACTCACAGTGTCAAAGGCTTTGGTGAGTTGTCTAAGGGCAAATACCATGTGTAGTACTCCTATTGGCTCTGAAGCCACATTGGCTTTCAGGAAGAAGTTCTTCTGCAATAGCAGGAACTAATCTGTTCAGGAGTATCCTTGCAAGGATTTTTCCAGCAATAGAGAGCAGTGTTATGCCTCGATAGTTTGAGCAATCGGATTTTGCCCCTTTTTTCTTGTACAGGGTGATGATGACTGCATCTTGGAGATCTGATGGCAGTTCCCCTTTTCCCCAGCAATTCACAAGGAGTTTGTGGAATTTATCGTGGAGTACATGACCTCCGTGTTTCCAAACTTCAGGTGGGATTCCATCAATACCAGCTGCCTTGCCATTTTTCATCTACTGTATGGCCTTAAGGGTCTCTTCCAAAGTGGGAGCTATGTCCAATTCATTTTTCATCAGATTTTGTATCATATGTTGGATAGCTGAGCCTTGGACTACTTGGTTGGCACTAAAAAGACTTTGATGAAAATTTTCAGTCCATCAATTCAGGATGGAGGCTTTATCAGTAATTAATGTTTGACCATCTGTACTGTATAAGGAGCTTTGGACCTGATAAGTAGGTCCAAACACTACTTTAAGTGTTTAAAATCCTCTATGATCACCCAAATCTGCACAGCATTGTGTCTTTTCTGCTAAATTGATCCACCACTTGTTCTGCATGTCTCGGAGTTTTTGTTGAAGTTTACTACATGTGGGGTGGAAAGCTGCTTTTCTTACATGACAAGTTGGCTGGGCGAGGTATGCCTGGTGAGCAGTTCTCTTCTTTGCCAACAGCTCCTGGATCTCTTGGTTGTTTTCATGAAACCAGTCTTCATTTTTCTCGTGGGAGAACCTGAGTGATTCTTCTGCAGACTGGAGGATACTGTTTTTGATATGTTGCCAAAGCACTGTAGAAGAAGGATCTGTAGGATGGTCTTCAAGTTTTGTTTGCAGATTTGCCTGGAAGTTGTCTCTCATGGTAGCTTGTTGAAGATTGTTGACTTGGAGTCTCCTCTTTAACATGCCACCCCTCTTAGGTTTGAACTTAAGATGAAGATTCAGTTTACATCTGACAAGGTGATGATCTGTTTGGCATTCTGCATTGGGCATCACTCGGGTATAACGGATAACGCAAATGTTTGGATTGGGGATGCATCACTCTGGCGGACTAGAACATAGTCAATGAGGTGCCAGTGTTTGGATCTGGGATGCATCCAGGTTGTCTTCAAGCTATCTTTCTGTTGAAAGATTGTGTTTGTAATAGTCAGCTGTTGTTCTGCACAAAACTCTAGCAGGAGGTGTCCGTTATCATTGCAATTTCCAACACCATGCTTGCCTAAGACACCTTTCCAGGCTTTTGAGTTCTTTCCTACTCTGGCATTGATGTCACCAAGGATAATAATTTTATCTTCTACAGGGACTTTTTGTATGAGTTGGTGTAGGTCTATGTAGAATTTGTCTTTCTCTACAGGGTCGGCTTGCATAGTTGGGGCATATATACTAAAGAGAACAACATGTGGGAAGCGTACGGAAATAATGCGATCAGAGTGTCCTGTTGTCAGGGTTTTGAGTTTGGAGGCAATGGAGTTTTTAATCATAAAGCCTACTCCTGAAAGATGCTTTTTGGGTTTTGGTTTGCCAGATCAGTAAAGTGTGTAGCCGGCACCGTGTTGTTTAAGGCTGCCTTCCTCATGGAGACAGACTTCACTAAGAGCAGCGATGTCAATATTAAGTCGTGATAGTTCATGGGCTATTAGAGCAGAATGACGCTCAGGCCATCCACTATCTGCAGAGTCTCGCATGGTTCTGATGTTCCAGCATGCAAGCATCAGTTTATTTACACATTTGGAGGCCGGTGTGTTCCTTTGTTTCTTTGCCTTTGTTTGACTGCATCAGAAGATGCCCATTGGCCGTGGCTAGCCAACCAGGTAGATGGGGATGAGCTTTCGTTAGGCCACATTTTCTAGGCCCCTCTGCATATGGAGCAAGCAGTGCTCTCCTTAAAAAAGGCTGCTTGGTCATTCAGGATGCTGCCTAACAAGACTGTCATCTCCCGGGTCAGCCTCGAGTGACCAAAGTCCTGAACCGCCTGCATGCAGGGTTGGGTCTGCGTCTTCCAGTGCATCTTTACACCTGCCATTTATCCCTCGCCTATTGCTACAGGACTTTCTTGGAACTGGATTTGTCCTTCGGGCCTGTGCAATGGATTTTTCTGGTGGAGCGCAGCATGCACAGAACTGGCCTCACCCTTTAAACCAAACGTTCATCTGTTGTGGCCTTGCAAGCATGGACGGTAGCAGCGAGGTCCTCGGATCATAGGTTTCATTAGAGTTTCCTTCTCTTAGATGGTTGACCTTACAGGGTTGGACGAGCACCATCTGCCCGGGTTTGGGATTAGAGTTTCCCTTCTCCTAGGATGGTTGTCATAAGGCTAGAGAGCCCATCCTGACCTTTGATTCTCTTTCTCAGACCCCTCAGTTTTGACATGTGTGGCATGGGAGACCCTAGCGGTGGCTATTATGCCACCACCAGCATAGATCAAAACATCATTAGGGTACGCAAGCCTCTCTCCCATAACAAGGGGGCGTCAATGGAGAGGTTGAAATCATAGTAGTCAGCAGCTATTAACAGTATATTTGAAGCATGACTGCACTGATCTAAACTCCACTGGGTTGAAGTGGCCTTACCCTCTGGTTGCATTTACAATCAAATACTCTACGGGCACCAGATCCCTTCTGATCTTGGAAGCCAAGGAGAGTCAGGTCTGGTTAGTATTTGGATGAGAGACCACCAAAGAATACCAGGAGCTGTAGACTATATTTGAGAGGAAGGAACTGGCAAAACCACCTCTGAGTATTCTTTGCTTTAAATGCCCTGTGGAATTTATGGCATCGCTATAGGTTGACAGGCAACTTGAGGGTGTTGAGTGTAAACTGCTTTTGCACTTTGTCCTTAACTTCCTTCAGTTGGTGCATATTGAATTCAGAAGGGGACAGTGAGGACTTTATCAGACCTGGCAAATATGGCATCATAAGGACATCTAATGATCGTGAAAGCGTGTGCATACCAGACAATGTAGTCCTTTCATGATCATATATTGTGAAAATCCCATTACTTTTTATTGGCGGCCCAAGCCATCAATTGATCTCCTGTGGTGATTTGTTGCTGGCATTGCCAGCATTTGAATTCTCACACCATTGTACTCATGCAAATGCAGCATCAATGGGAAAACACTTCCAGGTGAGATCGTGACAGTCATTTAGGGTACAGTCTTTTTATGAGCTCCCCCCCCCCATGTGCTTGGGACTTTTAAAGTGTGTTTTGTGCTTGTGTGAACTTTTTATGTGTTTATTTTGTTTTTATTTTTGAATTTCCCATGCTAGCATCTTTTTGAGAAAAACTCTTGAGGTTTCAACTCCAGAAGTTAACCGAGCTCTGTTTGTGCTCCATTACTACTAGGGAAGCCTCACTGATGCTGGAAAAGGTAGGTTTGGTGTGTCTGTGTGGGCGTCTCTTTTGTTGACATAAGAACAACACAGTTTATGCTGGCAAAAGAAAGTTAAGGTGGGGTGGCCTGATAAAGTCCTGAGAGGAAGAGAGAGAAGAGGGTTTGCCGCTGGCTGGCGGGCATCTTTTGCAGCCTGGCCAGCGCCCCCATGATGAACCTCCGGGTGCTCCCCCCCACTTGCCTCAGGCTGTCACATGCAGAGGTCATGGTGGGGGCTGCCATCTTTGCCCTGTCTCCTTCCTAGCCTGCTTTACGGGAGTAGGAGCCGGGGTTGGGGGGACCGAATGCACCAACTGCTACCTTCTTCACTATGCAGGCAAGCTTCAGGGCAGCTTGCGGGTGGCGTCGTCATGGCTCAGGCCATGGCAATGTCTGATGAGCCACAGTGGCGGAGGATGGCTGGAGGCAGCTGCGGATGACCCGAGGCAGCTACGGACAGCCTGCGGTGGGTGGAGGGCCATGGCAAGTAACAAGCTGTGGCAGTGGTGAGGTCCTACGGAGGAAGGGCCATCAGACTGGGGGCCGTGGCTGGTGGGGTTTGCTGGCCACATAAGAGTTGGTCCCTGGCAGGGGAGCTGGTGGGCTCCTGCTGGGCGGGGTAACCTGGTGGCATGTAGAAGATGACAATGCTAATGGGAGGGGGGGTTAGACCAGCTGCCAGAGATGCAGTGGGTGGCTGAGCATGCTGTCTGGCAGCTGACTCCCATGGAATGGCACACAAGGGGGGGGTGGCAGCAGGGAGGTCTTGGACATCAGGACAGTGCAGCAACCCCCCCTCTCCCAGCGCCAGGCAGCCAGCCAGCCAGCAGCCAGACCCGCCAGGAGGAAGGGTCATGGCCGGCTTGTGAGGGTGGTGGGAAGAGAACACCCCTCCCAATTTCCACCTCTTCCTCCAATTTTTCTTTCTGCAGGGTTCAGGCCACAGGTCAGCGGCTGTATATTAATAAATAATTAACAAAAAAATCAACCAAGCACAAGTACACAAAGGCATTCAACCCAGGGCTAGGGGTCCTTGGCGGGTGAGCATCTAGGCCCAATCCAGGTAGGGGCCAGGCATCTCCTCATGAAGGTGGGGGTCTGGGGAATGGCAGGCATGGCACCAAAAAAGGCCATAAGGAAGCATCCTGTCACTGACGCAGAGTCTCAAAGCAATATTGACACTATACTGGATGGGTGGGGGAAGGACAAGCTGATCTGGGACAGGGGAACAACACTGACCCTGGCCCAGTTACGGAACAAAGACCTCCATTCGAAGTTTTCGGTCTGCCGTCTCCCACCATTGCTGATGTCATGGGTGCCCTGTTGGTCCTCACGCAGTGGGTGTATGAAATCCGCCCCCAAGGGCAGGTGGGGACCCAGGCCCTGCCTGCCATAACAGCGATGAGTGAAGGAGGGGAGCCGAGCATGTTATCCTGCATTGTCGCAGCAAGCAGCAGCAGACAGGCAAGGTGATCCAGGTCCAGGGACAGGAGCAACCCGAGAGACTCTAGACACTCGGATTCCTGTAATTCATTGTTACGGCAGCGGAGCAGAACCAAGTGTGGGCGGAGCCCCAGTCGTAAGTGCCAAAGGCCTTGTCGGCATGGGTCAATGTCTGGTTCCAGGTCCTCATAAGGTGAGTCTTCAGATGAGGACTACAGCAAATTCAGGTGAAAAGAGGACCTTCAAACTGGGCTTGCCAGGGTGTGCCCTCCAGTTGCGAAAAGCTAATGCAAAAGTGGAGCTGGACAAGAGTAATGGAGGTAAGTGACCCACCAGGGAAGAACTTCACGAAGCCAAGTCCAAGGTGGACCTGGTCTGGAAGGTCCACTCCAGGATCTGAATGAGTACTCTGTTTTCATGGGGGTAGTGGCTTTGGTCTGTCCTGAACAGGCAATGGCACTTGATCAACCACGTTAGGCAGGTGTTGATGGTAAGGGCACAGGCTGGGGATGGAAACACAATTCTGTATGATGGGGACTGCAGAAAGAAGGTGTCCAGGTCACCCATGCACAGGTGGAAAACCATTGATTACCCCACCTTGTTGCTGGCCACGGGACCCAACAGGAGGGAGAGCAGGGAGAACTCCAAAGCCCCTAAGAAGAAGGAAGGGGAAAAGCCGGTCTGCTGGGAGTACAGTGGCAGTAAGTGCATGAGATACAGATGTCGGTTTGAACATGTGTGTGATGGTTGTGGGGGAAGTCACCTGAAAGCAACTTGCTCTCGGCAGGGTTGGGGGTGGGCAGTCCTTTTGGAACAGCTGTCCAGCCTCATCTGGTGCCAGGAAGGAGGCAGGGCCCACCAACAGCACCAGCACCTCAAAATGAGACGGAAAGGGGCCGCATGGCATTCACACCTGTTCAGCTGGATGCCATGCGACACTCCTGAAGGCCCACCCCAATAAGGAGGCAGTGGCCTACATAGCCGACAGCTTCAAGTGTGGCCTTTGCATCCCATCTGAGGATCCCAGAGTGGCATCCATCTCAGGCAATTTAAAAATTTGCCACACAGTTGCCAAAGGTGTTTGCACACAAGATAGACAAGGAATGGGACATGGGCTGCATTGCGGACCCATTTGATGAAACCCCCCCCATGGCAAACCTGCACATTTCTCCACTGGGTGTGGTATCCAAGAAGGCCCTGGGGGAATATCACCTCATTCACCATCTGTCATACCCAAAAGGGTCATCGGTCAATGACACTATCCCACCAGAGCTGTGCATGGTGAGGTACGCATCGTTGGATCATGTGGTTCAGCTGACCCAAACATGTGGGCAGGGGGAACTCATGGCCAATTGTGATATACAATCTGCATTCAGATTGCTCCCTGTCTACCCAGATGACCATTGCCTATCAGGTTTCAAATTCAGTTACAAATGGTATTATGATATGGCCCTGCCCATGGGTTGCTCGATCAGCTATGCAACCTCTCAGCCTTTCAGCACTTTCATGGAATGGGCCTTACAGCACAGGGTGGGATCCCCATTTGTCACACATTATCTGGACAATTTTCTAATGAAGGGGTCAGCTGATGGGCTGGAATGTGGGGGTTTTACTTTTGTCCTTCCAGGCCCTGGCGGAAGAGATCAGGGTCCCGTTGGTAGTGGACAAGGCTGTGGGGCCTGCAACTTCCCTGTTGTATCTGAGGATACAGATCGATTCGGTATGTCCCGACTGCTGGAGGACTGCTGGTGGTTCTGAGGGCAACACTAATGGACCTCATGGGTTGGGGAAAAGCCACATTGAAGGATGTTCAAACCCTTCTGGAGGTCAGTTTGTGCACAACTTGTGCACCTCACAGTGTGCATGGTCCTATCCCCACGCCACCACATCTGCTTGACCAGGGGGTGAAGGAAGACATGTGAGTATGGCTTGCCTTTCTTGAAAATTACAACGGGGTCACCATGTGGTAGGGCCGTGTGGAATTGGGGGGTGGCCTTCAGGTGCATTCTGATGTGGCGGGCAGCCTGGGATTTGGCATTTATTACAATGGCCACTGGTGCACACAACCTTGGCCTCAGCAGTGGGCTGGGGCTAGTGTCATCCAGGGACCTCACGGTCCTGGAATTCTTTCCCATCCTGGTGGCAGCCACCTTGTGCAGGGAGGAATACAGGGACAAGAGGGTATGCTTTTTGGTGTGACAATCAGGCAGTTGTATGGATCATCAACAGCCAGTCCTCCAGATCTTAGAGAGTCATGGGATTGGTGCCCAGGTTCATCCTGGTCTGCTTGGAGTCCAACATCAGTTTCTATGCCCGGCACATCCTGGGTGTGGATAACGAGATAATGGATGCTTTGTCTCATTTCCAGGATGACCAGTTCCGCGCGCTAACCCTGGATGTCGACACAACAGCAATTCCGTTCCCGGCAGAACTTTGGAACTTTGGGAGCAGATGGTGATGCAGGGCATGGCAGATTCCCTAGTACCTTCAACACGGGCTAGCTACAAGAGAGCGGCAGCCCAGTTCCTGTCTTTCAGGCACCGGCATGGCTATGGAACGGTGTGACTGACATTGGAGAGGGAGGTGTTGCACTACTTGGCCTCCCTGAAACAGCAAGTTCTGGCTAGCAAGACAATATTGGGGCAGGCAGCAGGCATATCCTTTTTCAGTAAGACTGTTGGTCATGGTGACACCTGCGACACCTTCATGATAAGGAGGGTGTTGGAAGGTTGGAGAACAACACCCAAGAGAGCTGCTACTCGTCTCCCGGTTTTATGGCATGCTGGCATGGCTGGTGGACGTACTACCAATCATCTGTCATTCGGACTATGAGGTCTTGCTCTTCAGAGCTGCTTATACCATTGCCTTCTTTGGATCCCTGAGAGTGGGTGAGGCAGTTTGTTCTAAGGCAGATGCATTAGGCAGGGCACTGCAGCTGCGGGATGTGGCATTCTGGGATAGGGTCCTGACACTGAACATCTGACGCTCAAAATGTGACCAGCGTGGAAAGGGAGTCACTTTGCACATGCAGAAGGTCAACGGCTCCTCCCCGTATCCGGTGGTCAGCATGCAGGAGTTTCTACGAGCATGGGCCTCCATGGGCAGACCCTTGTTCAGGCACCTGGATGGGTCACTGCTCACCAGATTTCAGTTTGTGAGCATGCTGAAGATGGCACTACGTCAAACAGGGCTGCCAGCAGAAGAGTTTGGTAGTCATTCATTCCAGATTGGGGCAGCTTCCATGGCAGCTCAGGGTGGCTTATCAGCAGAGACCATCATGCAGCTGGGGAGATGGTGATCCGGGGCCTACACCGTGTACATACGACCAGATAGGATTGGTTTATGGAGCTGTAGGGCTGCCTGTTTATGATCAGGAATGTTTGGTGGAAGGTGATCACCCCATGGGGGGAACACCTTTTGTGGTGGATGGCATGGCTCATGATCAGAACATAGGGTAAGGGGGGGCCTCTGTCCAGTTTAAGTTCAAGTTCAAGTTCAGCTTCAAGTTCAAGCTCATGGAGAACACCACCTGCCCATTTACTAATGGTTACTTTGTTTACAGGGGAGGAGAGAATGTCAGGTGGATCGGCTTGGCCATCACCTCTCTCCTCCAGGAGAGTCAAAGGCATCTGACTGGCGGCCATTGTCCCACATGTGTGGGGTCAATGATGGGATCAAGACCCATGCCTAATTGCCAACCATTTAGCAGCTACTGTAAGCTGCAGCCATTTTATTGCCAATCATGTATCTACTAACCTGCATTTAACCAATGTTTTCTGCATATGTAATCAATACATTTGTTACTCATATCAGTGTGTGTGTATTCTTTCGGAGGGGAATTAGGGGTTGTATGGCCTGGGTCTGCAAGGCAGCCCCTGTCGCAGCCCCTCCTAGTTGGCTCACAGCAAGAGACGAAGACCCACCTATCCCCCCTAGGTTAGTTGCCTACCTCGTCGCAATTTGTGGAGCGGATGGCGTTGGTCATGATCAGGGCATAGGGTAAGGGAGTTCTCTGTCAAGTTTAAGTTCAAGTTCAAGTTCAGCTTCAAGTTCAAGCTCATGGAGAACATTTCCCCGGTTACTAATGGTTACTTTGTTTACATGGAAGGAGAGAGCATCAGGCAGATTGGCTTGGCCACCACCTCTCTCCTCTGGGAGAGTAAGAGGCATCTGACTGGCGGCCATGGTCCCACATGGGTGGGGTCAATGATGGGATCAAGACCCACGCCTAATTGCGAACCATTTAGCAGCTACTGCAAGTTGTGGCCATTTTATTGCCAATCATGTATCTACTAACCTGCATTTAACTGATGTTTTCTGAATATGTAATCAATGCATTTGTTACTCATATCTTTTGGAGGGCAGTTGGCGGTTGTATGGCCTGGGTCCACAAACTGGAACTTTTTAAAAGCAGCTGAAAAAGTGGCTCAAGAGAAGACTATTCAAGGCTGCCCTGGCCAAAGTGAGCATACCTTATGGGACAACTTGGAGCCAGCCCAATAAGGTCATCTTTGGATGCACACCTCTGAATTGCATCCAAATGGTGACTGGGAAGAGAGACTTCTTGGTCGTCCTGCCTCTTTGCGTAACAATATTTGCAGGAAGGCTTGCCTGGTTCCTGTACTGGTGCCATTCTAGGGCTAAACAAAGATTTCATCTTTTCCAGGATTTTCACTTTGGGCATTTTTAGTTTTCCATTTAATAGACAGATAGTTTTGTTGAGGCATTTTGTTGTTGTTGTTCCTTGCATTTTATTACAAAGAAGTATACCGTGAAAGATTCCCCTCCCCTCACATGTGTCGTAAAAACTTGAGCAATGCAAATAAGTTTCAGCATGCACATTTTGGCCATCACTATGTTTTAGAGCAAGAGACTTGGCTAGAAATATCATCCTCACTTGAAGCCTGGGTGAAAGCACTGCTTGTAAATGTTCAGCCTTTGAATTAACGATATTTGTGATATGGCACTGCTCTCTTCTTATGAAAAGCACTATAGCACTCTTTATCAATGCAATTTGCCCATGCCCATGTGCCCTCGTCCTGACTGAACATTTTACAAATATGAATGATGATAGAGTCACAAGGGAAGTCATATGGGCCATATTGCAATAAAGCAGAAAGGTAAGTGCTGCTTCCAAAAAAAAAATGTATATAACCACCTTTAAAACCTCTGGGCATCCCAATTATTGTGGCAAAATAAGGAAGGATTTAGAATAAATGGGATCATATTTTTCCCCCTTTCACCACTGCAAGTGCTGTTGGGAAGCAGTATTAGCAGAGGCAGCTTTGGCATATCTTCTCACATTTCTCTCTTGTGTGGCCTCTGTAGAAAAGGGAAGATAAGGATATCAGAGTTCACATATACTTATGACTGCCAGAAAGACAGATTTATTACCAAAAACTCCTGAGAGACCAATTAATATGACCAAGCTTGTCAAAATATGTGTACCATGAAGAATACAGGCAGACTTTCAGCACTGTAGAATGCAAGGTCACACAAGAAAAGGACACAAGGGGACAAACACAGTCACAGCAGAGAAAAGACAATAAAGTCCAGTTGTGGATTCATTGAGCAGAGACTGAAGACCTTCTGCAATGGAAATAACTGTTTTCTCCAGAGCAGGGTTTCAGGGCCATTTCTTCCAAGACCTATGTTACTTAGCAGCTCAGCTGCACCATTATTTTGGAATTATGCCTCACATACCTTGAACCTGGTGCCTCTATTTGGTCCAGAAGTCTGGATAAACAAGGGATTAGGATCAGCTAGGGCTGGATCACAGTCAGCCACACATGTTGAATTCTAACCTAATTAAATTGCTTGGAACAATCTTTGCTTGAACAAAAAGCATGAGGACTCCAGATCTTGCCTTCCAGATGTCTTCCTAATTGCTGAGCCATCACTCTAGCTAGGATACCAGAGGAAAATTCTGAATTGGCTGATCCAGAGTTCTGGCAGAAACAAACAAACAAACCTAAGTGCATGGAGCACCACCATCACAGAATCATGGAAAAACTCAATTTGTCAGCTGAAAAATATTTTTGGCAGGCATCTGGGGGAATCAGAGGTCACCTATGGATTCCAAGAGTCCCACCATGATGCAGGATGAAGCCAGCTAGCACATTCTTGGGAGCACTTTCATGTATGTAGCAAAAATGAAGATAGATGAAGAAATCTACTATATTGCATATGTATAGAATTTGACATCCAGGACAGAGAGTTTGATCATGCCTTTGCTGCACCACACACACACACACAGATTATGGCTGCTGACACACTGCAGAAATAATGCAGTTCCACATCACTTTAACAGCCATGGCTCAATGCTATGTAATTCTGTGATTTGTAGAGAGCTCTGGTGCCACAACAAACTACAAATACCATGATTCCATAGGATGAAGCCGTGATAGTTAAAGCAGTGTCAAACTGCATTATTTTTGTTGTGTGTCAGCAGCCTATATCTCTGGAGATTATCCGACGTGGCTAATGTGGCACCAGAATAATGACATCGGAACGCAAAAGGATGCCAGTATCAGATGTCATCGTCCTTTTGTGTTCCGTTGACATTATGCTTGTGTTTCTTCATATTGATGCCTAAAGCCGCCAATAGATTCCCCCAGTTCTATTCTGGTGCCGGCATTGCCAGCGTGTGAAAACTCAGACCATTTATCTCTCATGAACGCAGTGAGAATGGACAGTCTGGCGCAAACACTTCCGGGTGAGATTGGGATATCCCTGTAAGTTTCATTCTTTTTGTTACCTTCCCCAGGTTACTTGGGACATTTAAACTGTGTTTAGGTGCTTGGTGTAACTTTTTTGTGTTTATTTTTATTTTCGAATTTTCTGCGCTCAAGTCTTCTCACGAGAACGGGTGGGATATCAGTCCAGGAAGTGAATGGAGCTCCGTTAGAGCTCCATTCATTGCTGGGCTGCCTGTTGATGGAAGAGAAGGTAAGTGTGATGGGTGAGGGTTATTGTGCCAGGACAGGGATGGAATTGGAGATTGTGGGACAGGAACACTTTTTGCTTATCCATGTAAACCCTAGCCAAAACCTCCCAAAGTATATTAAAGGATATGTGATCATCTACCATCTTATGTGAGTGGTTTTATTTTCTGACTTTTTTACTAAAAGTTTCAGTAGCAATAAAGAAAAGTGAAAATGAATGGAAAAGTCAAGCTACAGCACAATTCCCCCCACACACACACACCACTTGGCAAGAACTTTAATATGAAAAATACTCAATCATACACAAGGGATTATGCAGAAAATGTTATGGTGCCTGAAACAGTATCTTTAAAAGAGTGGGAAAGGGAATATTAATTATTCCTGCCAATCAATTCTGTCCTAATTTTGAATCTCTCATCAAATAGCTTACACAGCTGAAGGCTGGTAAAATATTTAGCCGATCCATAGAACACACTACTCAGTTGTCCAAGTCTTAAGCTTTGACTTCAGTACACAGTGGCTAAATTGAATGGCCTGACCCAGGGCAACAAGCTAGGAAGACACAGCTTGGATTTAATGCCTTTCAGGAGAGGTCTTATTTTATAATATCTATGAACAGGTGATTAGTTTGAGTACCAGATGGATTTCGTTGCCTTTAGGTATTATTTTTCCCATATTGCTCATTTTGAATCAAGATGATGCAAAAACAGATTTTAAATAAGCCACTTTCTACCCTAGACTGCTTAATTACTAGGGCCTCCCATATGTTCATGACCAAAAAGGAGAAAATCTTTCAGTACCATGCATATATGATCTCTTTAATGGCAATTTGGCCTTACTGAATTTCTTTTGTCTTGGGCAGGTCCTGCTTATGAGCCTATAATCATAAGGGCTTCCTGCTGGGTATACTAATAAGTATCTCTAAGCGGTCTAATTTTTAGCCACATGAATCAAATGGGAGCAGAAGTTCTTCAGCCCAGAGGTTGAATCGTCTAATGGTTTGAACAGAAATCTTGAGGTAGAGAAATGGTTGTTATTGCTTTTGTTTTAATTTTAATGTGATGAAAGCAATGGCCATTTCCTCCTCCATTTTAACCCATAATTGGCAAATGCAGACATGCACGTATAATCTTTTCAGTCAATATTGGAACCCATAGAATTATTTTTAAGCATTGACACTTCAAATACCTTTGGCCAAAACTTTCTATAGTGGTCTATCTCATATAACTTTATTCATAGTTAACTATGTAGCAGAGGCACTAAAGAACCATGTTCATGAATTGTAAAGCTGCATAATGGGGCATGGCAAGGGTGTCCCAATGCACATCAGGTCCCATTGTAACAGACTACAGTTGTTGGAACTGCTCCTTTCTGTTTCCCACAGACATGAGTCCACTTGTGAAGGCATATGGTAAGTCCTCAGTGAATTCTGGCCAGAGTATGTGGCACATTAATGCTAACACTCTCAGAATAAGGTTTTTGTTTATCCTGGTGCTATATATGCTAATACAGTTTTACAATGGTTGTATAGGGCTGTGTATTTCCCATCTATATGCATGCTGGTTCTATTCATCTGTAAAACAACTTAGCATTTCTGAACTGAATGGAGATAAATGAGCCAACATTATGTGATGAGATACAGGGCTCTTCCACTGAGGCCTTTTAGATTTAGTTTATTTTCTGCTTAAACGTTGCTCCCCTGGTAAGAGTGAAGAATGTAGGGAAGCCCCTGGTCTAGGTGGCTTGGTTATAGATACCATAGCTCATAAACAGGTGACACCATCTTTTCCAGATCAGGGGTATGAAAATGAGAATATAGGTTGACCCTCATATCCATGGGGGATATGCTATAAGACCTCTTTTGGATACCTGAAAGTGTGGATAATATGGAACCCTATTATTTTAAATTAGTAGAATGCTGGAAATTGACCATAGAATCACATTGGAGGACCTAAAAATGCCTAGAGAGAATATATATTTTTGGATGTGGATAAGTGAAACCATGGATATTGAATCCGTGAATACAGGGGTTGACCTGTAATATTTTTTTCATACTAAGAAGGTTATGAAATCCCTGTCTGTTAATCTTTAAAAACCCCAATAATCAAAATACATTTTGGTAAAGAAGGTCTAGGGAAGACTTTTGCAAGAGGTGAGGCATATAAAACAGAAATTTCAACATCAAATATTTTTACCAGTATGCCAACACTATGTGAAGATTGGTGCTGTCAAATAGTAAACACATAACAGGGCTACAATGATCTGTGTATTTCTTTCATCTCAATTTGCAATCCAGTAAATTCTCGATCATTTTAATAGGTGAGAAAACAAGTCCTACTGTGTTTCTCATCTGGAAAAAAAATAGCCATTCAGTGACAGTTCAGTGGTAATGATGAATTCTTTATTTCAGTATAATGTATTCTTCTTTGATGTTCAACATAGGCTCATTTGCAAGAGTAAAACTTTCCAGTGAAAATATATAAAGGATTGATATTAACTGAAGGACTGACACGGTGATGAGATAGTTGCAATTTTCATCTTTGAACAATACATCAACATCTGTGTTAGGATGATTCTACCTGAAATTACCATTCCTGAAATTGATTGTTTATTTATTGCCATTGTTCTAATGAGCAACTTCATAAATGTCTGCATGTGTTTTCTCTCTCTCCCCACTCCATTTCTTGTTTTACAGTGAAATACAAAGCATGGTTTCAGAATCAAGATTCTTAACTGTATACTAGCAATCCCAGCCCCCCCCCCATTAAGCAAGCTTTCGGGTGGGGGCCATCATGTGGTCTGCCATTTTGCCCCAACAAATTTAGAGAGGGGATGGAGATCCCCATTTGATTGACAGAGCCCGGCGCAGAGCTAACAGAGAAATTAAGAATGCTCTCGCCAAGGGCTTGGGTTGGTATATCCCGCATCCCGCTATAATATTCGAGAGGCCCGAGCTCTACCGAGCTGATGGTGTCCACTTGTCGGATGCAGGAAATGCAATTTTTCTGGCAGATCTTCAGGGGGGGTTGAGGGACCTTTTGGTCAGGCTGGTGGGGATATACGGACTAAGCGGATGCTTAACCCTATGTATGGCCTGAAATTTGGGGGAGGTGCAGATTCGGTGTGCACCTTGGCACCTATTTGAGTGAAGGGAGGGTCTCTGGAACGACCAATAAAATCATGGGACTTAGCGGAAGGGAAGGAGACTCACCTTGGGGCTGGCCCGAGGGATAAGCCCCCACCCTAATCCGTGCGGCTTGAGTGGGGGACTTTTGGGTTGGTCTTCCAGATGCGGGTCGGCTTGAGAGCAACCCTAGTGCTGGGGTTCCTTTCGAGGGCTCAGGTCCCTCCCCCAGGTGCTCGCCCGGGGAAGCTGGGGGGTAAGGTCTCAGTTAGACCTACGGCCTCAGCTGCTCCCTCACTTGGTTGCCTCCACCCCATGAAGATCCTAGAGGGCTTAAATAGGTAGGGTTCAATAAAAACCCTTTATTTCACCCATACATCTTGTGTCTGGTCTCTTTATTGCCTGAGTTGTGTGGCAATCCCAATCCCCCCCCCCATTAAGCAAGCTTTCGGGTGGGGATTGGTCTTTGCCACACAGGAAGGGCGGAGACCAGTGTTTGGACGTCGGGCTGGTGTACTGACGTCATGAGAGGGGGCAGGGCTGAGCAGGAGGCCTATTTAAGGCTGCTCTGCCCTCCCCACTCTCTCTCTTCTGGAGAAATTGACCCACCCTCCCACCGTGGACATAGTGTGATAATGGTTGCTTTACAATAAGGGCTGGGTAGGAATTTTTTCCCTCTTTTTCGGGTTTTTTTTCGCCTACCCCATACTGTGATAAGCGGCATTTGGGAAGATTGGCTAGGGTGGTGTCTAAATAGGTAAATTTCACTGGGCCTGAAATTTGGGGGAGGCGCAGATTCGGTGTGCACCTTGGCACCTATTTGAGTGAAGGGAGGGTCTCTGGAATGACCAATAAAGTCATGGGACTTCGCGGAAGGGAAGGAGACTCACCTTGGGGCTAGCCCGAGGGATAAGCCCCCACCCTAATCCATGCGGCTTGAGTGGGGGACTTTTGGGTTGGTCTTCCAGATGCGGGCCGGGTTGAGAGCAACCCCAGTGCTGGGGTTCCATTTGAGGGCTCAGGTGCTCGCCCGGGGAAGCTGGGGGGTAAGGTCTCAGTTAGACCTATGGCCTCAGCTGCTCCCTCACTTGGTTGCCTCCACGCCATGAAGATCCTAGAGGGTTTAAATAGGTAGGGTTCAATAAAGACCCTTTATTTCACCCATACATCTTGTGTCTGGTCTCTTTATTCCCTGAGTCGTGTGGCAATCAAGGTTTTCCTCCAAGTGAATTTGCATGCTGACTGATAGGCAGTCAGAAGAAAATAATGGCTGCTTTCACCAGCAATGCTTACATCTAATTCTAATTTTCTTTAATCCATATCCATGCTACAGTATCCATACATACTATGCACATCACAGTGCTTGCAATAATTGAAGATATTATTATAGTTGTCAGTTTTCATGGGACCAATTTCCATTGTTGAGGCCTGATACTGTGGGCAAGACACTTAAATCAGTTTGGTCTACCACACGTAAGCTCAACCCTTGCCCATCTTGGCTGATAACATCTAGCGGAGGTGGACTGACTGGGTGGTAAATGCCTCACTACATCAGGGGAAGGTGCTGCTGCCTTGAAGGAAGCAGGGGTGCACCCCCTCCTGAAGAGGATCTCCCTGAATCCAGGTATATGACAACTACTGCCCTGGTGCAAGTATCTCTTTTGAGGGCAAAGTACTTGAGCATCTGATGGCTGGGCAACTTCAGGCATTCTTGGAAGAAACAGATTATCTGGATCTATTATGGTTAGCTATCAGGCACAACACTGAAATGACATTAGTCACCCTGACTTACAATCTTCTCCAGGAGAAAGACAGGGAGAGTGCTACCCTATTGATCTTCCTGGATCACGAGTGGCTTTTGACACCATTGGTCATGATATCTTAATATTCCAGCTCCATCAGATGAGAGTAGGGTGAACTGTCTTACTGGGAAGCAGTTCCACACCTATTGGTGGGACCGATTCCAGAGAGCAGCATTGAAGGATTCCTGTTCAGCCCCATGGACGCTAAGTTGTGGTGTGCAACAGAGTCCCATCTTGTCTCCTGTGCTGTTCAGTATCTAAATAAAGTTGCTGTGGAAGGTCATAAGGGGTTTTGGGGTGGGGTGCCACCTAGCTCTACTTCTCTTTATCATCAAATTCTGCTGTGCTGTGCTGTGCTGGGGCTGGAGCAGTGTCTGGATGCTGTAATGGATCAATAAAGTGAAGTATAATCCTGATAAGATGGAGGCTCTGTGGACTGGTGGTTCTCCAGTCTAGAAACGGGGTAAGCTATCTGCCCTTAATGGTGTTATACTCTCCATTAAGAAGGTGGTACATAGATTGGGAGTACTCTTAGATCCACCTTTGTTGCTGGAGACCTAGGTGGATTCAGTGACTTGGACTGCTTGGAGCAAGCTTAAACTGTTCCACCAGCGATGGTCTTTCCTGGACTGAGCTAAATTAGCCAGAGTAGTCTGTGCTAACTTTCCGATTAGACTTCTTCAATGCACTATGTGTGAGCTGCCTTTGACAAAGAAACTGCAGCTAATGCAAAATGCAGCTGGGTTTAAATGAATTGCACTGCCTGTCAATATGGTTCCTGTTTAAATTCAAGGTTCTGGTAATTACATTCAAAGTCTCAAATGGCTTGGGGCCTTGATATTGAAGGAGTACCTTTCTCTATATGCACTTGCCTATGATTTAAGGTCTATTGGAAGGTCCCTCCTCTCTGTCCCATCAGAGCAATAGGACACAGGAGATGGCCTTCTTTGCTATGCCACACCAGTTATGGAACACTTTCCCCTTGGGGGCTTGATTGGCACCAATATTGCTCCTTTTATTTAAATATTTTTAATAAATGAATAAATACCTTGTGTTTTGGTTATCTTGGCTTGTTATTCTTGGGCTTCTGTTATTTCAGTAAGAGATTTCAGCAACAAAAACTTACTGGAATAGTTCTTATATTTTAATTTGGTATTGTATTATTGATATGCCATTTGTATGATTGTACGATTGTATGACTTGGTTTTTATACTGGTCAAAGACTGAATAAATTTTATTACTATTACTATTACTGGAATAGTTCATGCAGCAGCAGACTACTGGAAGAAAAGCCAAAATGGAGAAATGAAACCAGAGCGCCAGAGAGCAGAATAAGGCTCTCTCTGATATGCCATGACAAAAGGAGAAATACACAAACCCACCAAGTCCAATGAAAAGGACTACTGTGCTTCCTATATTTACATATGGGGGTGGGGGAGAGTGGTTAGTGGCTGGATTCCTGAATAGGAGATAAGTATGCATAAACACTGTAGTTATGGTGCTACACACTTAATCCTGGTCCAACGACCCCCACCCCTCCCCACTAACTGGGAAGCAGTCATTTCATTCCCTGTCACTCAGGAATCAACTGGCTGCCATTTCCACCTCCTTCGGTGAGTGATCTCCAGCGCATCAGGCAGAAGTAGAACCCCTGTCAAAATCCCTCCTCACACCACTGATTGCTCATATGATCAGTCAGATGTTTCCTGATCAACTGGGGGAAAAGGCACTTCTCACTCACAGTAGCTGTTGCCCAGCAAGTAGGTACTGGGGGACTTTCACAATCCCTATGCAGCCCCTAAATTAGGGGCTATATAGGGATTGTGAATATATAACAGTCACAAGTATGTAACTCTTGGTTACGCATTTGTAATGGCCATAGAGGATTCTGACCAATGTTAATTTTGAAGTAAATATCTTCCCAGGAACACACACACACACACACAGATATATATATCTATATATCTATATATATATAGATATATAGATATATAGATATATAGATATACATATACACTGAAATCTTGGTTATCCTTGCAATTTTTTAAAAAGCTGTTTTATGACCTAGGTATTTTTTAAAATCATCATCATCATCATCATCTTGCAACAATTTGGTGCTGAGTTTACTTCTTATCTTAATGTCAAGCTGTTTATAGTTCCAGAATATGCCTTCTCCTTTTTCTTGACCTCCATTCCAAGTCCTGAACTTAATTAACGTTGGGCTCCTTGCCAGCACTGCCTTGCTGCTGTGAATTTAATTATTTATTTAATTCTGCTAACAAGCCTCAGCCATCTGCCCTAAACTCTCAGGCCCCAAAAGGGAATTGGACATATGGAGAAGTTCATATTTGTTGGGGTGAGGTGACCATGCTCAAACAATGTGCTGCTCATCTTGAAAGAAGCTCCCCAATGTCTTTGGCAGACATCTCATACACACTCTACTGACACTGTAATTGACTATAAGTTACAGCATCTTAAACACTAGAGAGATGGGTTTTATATGAGAATGGCACCCAAGGCCTCTTGATAAATGGAGAACTTGGGTTCTTTTCACAGCAAATGCTTGTGAGAACCATCATGGAATAATACAACAATTGAACTGGAGGATAACTAGTCTGGCTGAATAATATTTTTAACAAAATAATAGGATATATAATTTCTTGATGGCATTGGTCAGACTGATGAGGAAAGTGACATACTCTTGCAAACAGACTCGGAGAAATAAAGAGACCACACACAGCATATGGGGTAAATAAAATATTCTTTATTTATGACCCTACCTATTTATTTCCCTTTAAATCTTCAGCGGGGGGAGGCAACCTAGTGTGGGAGCAGCTGGGGCGGATCGTCCCTCCCGGACTTATGCCCCCAGCTTCCCCGGGCGAACACCTAAGCCCTTTTGAGCAACCCCAAGAGATGGGGTTGCTCTCGAGCCGGCCCATGTCTGGAATGTTAACCCGAAAGTCCCTCACCCAATCCATACAGATTAAGCTGAGGGAATTATCCTTCAGGCCAACCCCAAGTTAGGTTTCCTTCTGTTCTCCCAGACCATACAATCTAGGGAGACCCTTCTAGAGACCGTCCCTTCACCGAAATCGGTGCCATAGGTGTTCACCGTAATCTACGCCTCCCCCCTTTTCCGCTAACCCGTCAAATTTGACCAAATTAGGCGCCACCTGAGCCAATTGTTCCCATTCTTGCCACTTTCCTAAAATGAGGTAGGCGAAAAACCCTCTGAGAAAAGGAGGGGAAAAATTCCTACCCGGCCCCGAAGCGACCATTATCACACTATTCCAGCGGCGGGAGGGTGGGTCGCCAGAACAGAAGAGGACGAGCAGGGGGGTGGGCAGCCCTTATATCTGGCCCCGCCCCTCTGCTCACGTCGCTGGTGCCTGCCAGCGACGGAACACTGGTCTCTCCTCCTCCCTGCTTGCAATGGAGGATTCCCCGCCGCAAGCTCCGCCGGGTGGCAGGTAATCCGCTTCTGTGCAGAGTGGGTTCAGAGAAGGGCAACAAGAATGGTAAGAGGTATGGAGAACAAAACCTATGAAGAAACATTGATAGTGTTTGGCATGTTCAGCCTGGTGAAGAGAACACTGCGAGGTGACATGATTGCACTCTTTAAATAGCTAAAGGGCTCTCACAGAGAGGAAGGGACAGGCCTGTTCTCTGCTGTCCCATAGGGTAGGAACAGGTCTAATGGTTTGAAGTCACAGGGGGGTAGATTTTCATTTAACATTACAAGGAACTTCTTGACAGTCAGAACAGTTCACCAATGGCCAATTACCTAGAGAGGAGTTGGGATCTTTTGTTCTGGACATCTTTAAAAAAGAGTCTGGACAGCTACCTACTTGGGAAGTTCTAGCTACTTTCATAGTCTTGTGAAGGAAGAAGCCACAGGAAAATATTCCAACACTGCTAGATGGTAATATACAATTTGTCCCAGAAAAATTATTAAGCAAACAAAAAGATGTTAAGTGGTACTAGTTCTCTATTTTCACCATCTCATACTGTTTTGAACTGGCCTTCAATCAATACAATCAGTTAGGTGGTGTGGATACTGACATATGAGATCTGCTTTGCTTTTGGTGAATCCCTACTCAATGACTCAATCACAACTGATGATCCATGAGAGATTTTACCTTCAAATGATGGTGGCACACAAGGAAAATAACATTATCAGGAGGATTTTGCTGAGATTAGTTTCAGCTTTGGGCTCATATTTTTTGGCAAGCATGCTTTGGAAAATTAGCACATGGGTTGCTGTTTGGTAATTGTCTGGCAAAGCTTGCTTGCTTGCTTGGAGGATGTTTACATAGGAACTTCTCCTGTGTCTGGCTCAGTTCTCAGGATTTCTCTAAAAATGAAAGTAAGGAACAATCTCTTAATGATATTGGTCCAATTGTACCAAGTTTGAGCCTGTGGAGGAGTCTGGGGGTAGCAGAACTGGCTGGATCAGATAGCAAGAACAGAGGAACAACGGGCAGAGTTTCTGTCTGTTTTCAATAGTTGAAAGCTGGCAGGAACTAGGGAACAAGTGGAGTCCAATCAAGTCCCCAGGAAAAAAAGTAATCTTATCTCCAGAAGTGATCAGTGTATGATGTTGAGATACACACACACACACACACACACACACTTCCCAGGCCTTACTGTTGACTGTGATCCCCATCTTCTTGATGAGGAATGGTAGCCCTAAAGTAGGGGTGGTGAAAGCGCAGCAGGCAGGTGTCATCTTGCCCTAACACCCCTCCCCATTTTGCAACCTCTCAAGCATCTCTGAACCCCCTGGACCACTCTCCAAAAATTCAATTGGGTGGAGGGAATTCACCCTAATGTAGTCCAAACCATAGCAAAATGGCTTTAAAATAGGACATTTTGCCATGTTTTGTTCCCCAATGCTAAGCAAACATGAGGCAGGCAGGGAGGGAGGGAGGGAGGGAGAGAGAGTGCGGATAAAAATGGATGACTTTCAACCAACAACCAGATGTTATGTCATTTCTTGGTCACCAGAGATACATCTCTGCACTGCCAACTGTGGCAAGAGGCCTCAGTGGAGCATAACACTCTCCAATACAACAGCAATGAGCCCTCAAGTGGTATTAGGCTTGTAGTTGGGACCTGGCTCAAAGGTCTGTAACTTTGGAGTCTGGTTCTGGGCCCCAATCCTTTTGACCCCCATTGGCTGTCCCTCCTGACTCAGAATTCCGATGGCCTTTCAATGTGTGTGTCGTTGTCCAGCTCACACAATTGCCTACAATGGCAATGGAGATTTTCAGACGGGGACCAAAAAACCATCCCCATCTCACCATCTATTTCCTGCCTCGCTCCTGTCCCTGTAACAGAATAAATGAAAACTTTTCATACACCTACCTTGCCACCCAATTAAAAGTCCTCCCTTCCTCCCTGGCAGCCCACGACTGATTGCAGCCCAGATGGAGCTACATTCATTTCCTGGAAATGAAATCCCTGCCATTCTCGTGAGAGAACAATCACACAGGAAATTTAAAAATAAAAGTCAAAATTAAAAATTAAAAAGTACACTTAGTAAGTTTAGGGAACTCCTTGCATGCTTAAGTTCCTACCCCCTTCTCAAACTATCATAGCCATTTGTAGCTATGGGGTGACCATTGAGTCATTCATCACATGACCTCATGATTTAAATACTTTATGATCCTTTGTTCCTTTGCTCACTCTCCATTCCCTTCCTTCCCTTTCTTTCAAGCATCACACCATCATGCATGAAGAGGAGAGTTAAAGCTCTTATGTATTCACCTTTTCTGTTTATTTTCTGAGAAGGCTGTCCTTCTCAGAGATAGATACAGGAAGGTGTCCAATTCCAATAAGATATTTTCTCAGTGCCCAAGGTGTGAGGTATGGTGTGAGAAAGGGATGAGTCAGGTACCATATTTGTGCCCATTGACTACAAATCTTATGTTCTTTCCTGGAAATTTGTCATGGACTAGTACCTGATAGCTTGTAGACCACGGCCACCACTATGAGTAGTGTTGCTTTGAGGAAAAGAATTATTTACTTATTTTATTCATTTATCCCTCTCAATAATGAGAACCAAGGCAGCTTACAACATATTTAAAACAATCTAGATTAAAACTATACAAAACTGGAAATCACGGACTCTCCCTAAGGACTGGTTTCTTCTAAAAAAGGGATATAACATGCTAATAAAAGGGGGAAAGAGGGGGAAAACTGTACATAAAAATATAAATATGAATGTTATTTAAAAACAGTTAAACAATGTAAACAACTTTGAACATGCTATCTATCCTTTGTTCTCTTGCTGCTGAACAAAGAATCACAATTATGCATGACTTACTGTAATCAAATTGAGTGCACTGTCTGTTTTCTAATACTTTCCAGTTCTCTGGAAAGAAAAGGGGGGAAAGCCTTCCAGCCCAGAAAAGAATCTCTTTCAGAAAGCAACTGACAAGGCTCAGTATTGCCATGAATCTTGTATTATGAAATCAAGATGATTGCTCTTGATTAGAATTGTCAATGTTTTTACAGGTGCACTCGAATTGGTAACTACTTTCTTTTTTAAAGTGACAGGCAATCATTTCAACTATCCTTCCATCTCCTCCCTTTCCTCTTGGCTTTAAATTACTGATTGGAAAAATATTTTTATATTAACAGACACACAAATCCTACAATACCTCCCCCACATTCTTGTAAATGGTGAGTATCACAGGTGTGACACCATGTTTGAAGTCACACCTCATCACATCTGATTCATCTTCTTTTCATGGCCCTGAAACTTGATGGCTTCTGATGTTTCCTTCCCTACTGGAAAAGGTGATGCAAGCTGTCATATATACTTCCAATTAATACATATCAGTTACAGTCTAACAGCCAGAACAAATGCAAAACTACCAAATATTGCTTCAACTTTGCCTGTGCCTACCCAGGTGTTGCTATGGTTTCTTACTGGTCAGGCAAAAGTACCATGGCCTGTGTTTGACAAGCGTATCGACAAGGATTTGGGTACCCTGTGCAAGCAGTAATAGTGAATATAACCCAATTATTACTTCATTTTAAATAAAACAAATCTCATTTTGTAAACCCTTTTGCATAAACACAAAACACAAATGCAGTTAGTATATAAAGTTGTGGGAATTTTTCTTTTAATGTTGGTTACAACTGTTTAAGTAAATTCACTAGCTAAATTGATTTTTGCACAAAAAGTATGTGTGTTTCTCAGAACAGTGCTTTTACTTATGAACTTTGTGGGTTTAAAGCAAAACATTTTTTTCCTGAACCCCACATTATTAAAAATACATTTTTGTACAAATTGGTGTTTTTGTGCAACCCCCCCAATGATTTCTGCACAAAAAAACCCCACACAAGATGTGTTTCAATAAATATGTTTTTTGCAGCCCAATTTGTGGAGGTTTTTGTACAAAACTCAAAGTTTTGCACAAAAAAGGCATATATATTTCTGCACAGAATAATTTTCCAAAGCAGTTCAGGATGGGTAAATAGTGCATATAAATTGTGCATAAATATATATTTTCTCCCACAGATAGAAAACCACAAAATTATTTCTCCTGGCTTGTAAGGAGAAATTAGTCTAAGATTTACATTCCCATCTGATAGTGAGATAGAATGGCTAACTGCAAAGGAGCACAGGGGATCTTGAATAGCTGTGTAAAGAAAGAATTTCAGCCAGTGTAGTTTTCATTATAAGCTACACTGGCTAAAATTCCCTCCTCTATTAAAGGTTAAAGAGCCCTGACCTCTTCTCGGACTACCTTGCAGACAGATGTAGTACTACTGCCAAGCTTCACCTAAAGTGAAATGACAAAGGTATTTGTACATCAAGAAAAACATCCACAGTGAAAGGTTTAGCAAAATTAGTAGAGAGCTTATCCATGGGCAGAAATATTACATTTAGCCTGCAATCCTATACTCACTTACTTGGGGTAAGCCTCATTGATTTCAATGCGATTTGCCTTTCAGGAATCAGAATCAAAGGAGATTATCAGACAGGAATGCAAAAAGCATTCCCGTCCCACAGTCTCCACTCCCACTCCTTTCCCAGCACAATCACCCTTCCCACTGCACTTATCTTCTCTCCAATCAACAGGGCAGCCCAGGAGTGAGTGGTGCTCTAACGGTGTTCCGTTTACTTCCTGGAGTGAAATCCCACCTGTTTCTGTGAGAAGACATGAACATGGGAAATTCAATTAAAAAAAAAATGTAAAAGTGACACCAAGCACAAAAACACACTTTTAAATTTACAAGTAACCAGGGGAGGGTCATAAAAAGAGGGTAGCTTGCCCAGATATCCCGATATCACCCAGAAGTGTTCTAGCAGGGACCACCCATTGATGCTGGGATCTCACCAGCAACATGGGGCACCTTCTCACACACATGGAAATCTGGGACAGAAATGGAATGGGAGATCTATTGATGGCTTCTCCCCATCAATAAAAACAGTGCCCATGGAACGGCAGCAGAACGAGTGCACAATGATGGGGAATGACGTTATCTGGTAAAGAAGCCCTTTTGTGATCTCCTGGTGAAATTGTAACACCACTTTTAATGCGTCTGATAATCTCTGTAGAATCATACAGTTGGAAGAGACCACAAGAGTTATCTAGTCCAACCCCCTGCACTGCAGGAATACACAATCAAAGAAACCCCCCCCCCACAAACGATGGCTATCCAGCCTCAGCTTAAAAACCTCCAAAGAAAGAAACTCCACCACATTCCAATGCAGTGTATTCCACTGTCAAAGAGCTCTTACTGTCAGGAAGTTCTTTCTAATGTTTCGGTGGAATCTCTTTTTCCTGTTGTTTGAGTCTATTGCCCTGTGTCCTAGACTCTGGAGTAGCAGAAAACAAGCTTGCTCCATCCTCAGTATGACATCCCTTCAAATATTAGCCTTCAAAGAGGCTATTATGTCACCTCTTAACCTTCTCTTCTCCAGGCTACACATACCTAACTCCCTAAGCTGTTCCTCATAAGGCATGGCTTCCATACATTTACCATTCTGGTCATCCTCTTCTCTACATGTTCCACCTTGTCAATATCCTTCTTGAATTGTGGTTCCCAGACCTGGACACAGCATTCCAGGTGAGGTCTGACCAAAGCAGAATAGAGTGACACTTACTTCCCATGGTCTAGAATTATACTCCTATTGATGAAGCCTAGAATTACATTGGCTTTTTTAGCTGCCACGTCACACTGCTGACTCATGTTCAGCTTGTGGTCCATGAAGACTCCAAGATCCCTTTCACATGTACTGCCATCAAGCCAGGTGTCACCCATCCTATATCTGTGGATTTCATTTTTACTGCCCAAGTTTAGTATCCTACATTTCTCCCTGTTGAAATTCATTTTGTTAGTTTTGGCTCAGCTTTCTAATCTGTTCAGGTCATTTTGAATTCTGATCCTATCCTCTAGGGTATTAGCTACACCTCCTAATCTGGTATTATCTGCAAACATGATAAGCATGCCTTCTATTCCTCATCCAAGTCCTTGATAAAGATGTTGAATAGCACAGGCCCAGGACCGAACCCTGTGGCACCCGGTAGTTACTTATCTCCAGGATGAAGAGAAGCCATTGATGACTGCCCTTTGGGTTCAGTCAGTCAACCAATTATAAATCAACCTAAAAGTTGCATTTTCTAGTCCACATGTTACTAACTTTTTTGCAAGAATATCATGGGGGACCTTGTCAAAGGCCTTACTGAAAAAAAGATACACTACATGCACTGCATTCCCTTCATCTACCAAGCTTGTGACTCTACCAAAAAAAGAGATCAGATTAGTTTGGCATGACTTATTTTTGAGAAAACCACATTGACCATTAGTGATCACGACATCCCTTTTTAAGTGCTTACAGACTGTTTGTTTAATGTTCTGCTCTAGAATTTTTCCTAGTTATGATGTCAGGCTGACTGGCAATAATTATTTGGGTCTTCTCTTCCCCCCTTTTTAAAGTTGGGTTCAACATTTGCTCTCCTCCAGTCTGCTGGGATCTCTCCTGTTCTCCAGGAATTCTAAAAAAATATATTGACAGTGGTTCTGAGATTACTTCTGCCAGTTCTTTTAATATCCTTGAAGTTCATCTGACCCTGGAGACTTGAACTCATTTATACTGGCCAGGTATTCCTGTACTACCTATTTACCAATTCCATGCTGCATTTCCCCTACTGCATCATCTGTTCCATTTCCATTGGGAAAGTTTCTCTGTTACAAAAGGGTCAGATTCAACTTCAGGCTTGGCTAGTTTTGTTTTGTGAGTGCTGGATAGGGACTAGATGGGGAAAGACTTGGTGGGAGGAAGGCTCATTAAGTTTTAGGTTTTCTTTACCTGAAAAATTGAAAGCACCAGATTATTTGAAAGACTTTGTTTTTTACCTAACGAAATATAAAATTCATGCTGAGGAGTTGAAGGGGGAAGACAGACCAGGTCAGAGCATCAAGAGGAGTTTGTACAGGAAAATAGTGGAGGAGATTTATGTTAACCCATTTTTGCAAAAGCGTCAGGCCAAACTAGATTTATCAGAATACCTAAATCACCAGACTAACCCAATTGAGTGTTTCATGGACAAAAGGGTCCCCAAAAAGTTGTGGGACTTGAGGTGGAGACTCTACCATCAGGTTCTTAATCTGAGGGGAAAGAGACCATGGACCGCAGAGGATGAGCAGACCTGTCCGTGTCTGAAATGTAAAAAGGCTGAGATTTTGAGTGGCGTGGCACAAAAGGAGACAATCAGACATTTTGTCCAGGACTGCCCGAGTGCCCGGGACACATGGGAGGAGGTGGCCCGGGTCCTGGATTGGCCAGATTTGGCACAGCAGGCTTGGGAGACAGTGCTTTCAGGGACTGAACCTCCAGAGGGTGTCAGGGGACCCAGAAAATCAGTGGGCCAAAAGAGGAAGAGGAAGGAGCCTGGTTCCGCCGTGGCTGAGAGGTTTTGGAAAGTGCCCTGGTCCACGGTACGCCTGGTAAACCTCTATGTGATGTTAGGGTTAGTTTTCCAGAGACAAAAGGAGGTGAAAAGTCAAAATCTGCAGGATGTAAAAGGCACTGCCTATTATGTGAAGAATGTAATTGAAAATTTAGCTCTGAGTGAAAAAGAGAAATTGCCAAACCATCATTGGAAAAAGTTTTGGCCGTGGTTTAGTGAGACGACCCCAGCAATAACATAAAATGATATTTTAAATAAATATTTTATTAATTTTGTATTATTTTGTATTATTATTTTTAATTAATATTTTATTGTTTTTTTCATTTCTAAGTAGGCATAATTATAATGTGTAAATATAATGTGATTACAGTGTGTTTAGATTGAAGGGAAAAATACATTAGTGTTAGGATAGATTTACTTTTGTATTAGTAAGAAAAGAGGAAAATAATGAGTATTATTTTTGTATTATTGTTATGGCCTTTTGCGGCCGGGTGTATTTTTTAGTAGAATGGTCTTACTCCAATAAAAAATTCCCTAAAAAAAATTCCCAGGTTCAGCACTGTTCTACTTTTGGGAGAAGACCAAGCAAAGAAGGTGTTGAGTAGTTCAAATGCTGTCCCTGTTACCATTTTACCATCTTCTTCACACAGTGGCCATACTACTTCCTTGTTTTTCCTTTTGTTATGGACATAAGTAAAGAAGCCCTTTTTATTGTTTTTCTAGCAAGCCTGAGCTCCTTATGTGCTTTAGCTTTTCTGACTTTCCCCCTATGTTTGAATTCTTCTTCAGTGATTTCCTCCTTTTTCCATTTTTTATACATGTCCCTTTTAAATCTTAGCTCAGTTAAATATTCTTTAGACATCCATCCTGGTTTCGTTAGACACCTGCCTCTTCATTGGAACTGTTTGAAATTGAGATTATCACACAAGCCTGTTTTCACATTGCAATAGCATTATAAAAGGAAACAAATAACATACTGCTTTGAAAATGCTGCGTATCGCACCTCTCTTCTTTCCCAAAACTGCTGTGCTTTGAAAACTCTCCTAGCAGCATGGGGCCTTATTCTCCTCCCTGCAATTCCAAAGCAGGTTAACTCTATGCCTATCATTTTTAAATTTTTATCTTTGCTGCATTTGCGTAAATGCAACAAAAATGATTTTAAAATTATTTTTATTTTGTCATTTTGCTGTTAGTATGCAAACACAGCAAAATAAGAAATTTTAAAAAACAGACAGGCATGGAGTTAGCCTGCTCTAGAATAGCAAGGGGAGGGGGAGAGAGGAAAATCAGGCCCAATGACTATTCTAATGTCGGCATTCAAGTGAAGAGACTTATTGCACCAGTCAGCTCCTGGAACAGCATCGGTATTGGGAGTTTATTGAAGGGTGTTCCCATCAATGAAAAGGAGTGCCACACTAACTGGGTGACTGCACACCAGAAACAGGACAGCAACAATGTCATCTATTAAGCGTTGGCACTTAATTAAAGTAGCTTTAATTCTACTTTTTTTGCTTCATATGGTAATCTCCATACTTCTAATAAGCCATACCTGAGCCTCTGTCCTCTTGACAAAAACTAATGCCTCAGAAAACTCTGTTGTGTCATCACATCCCTTTGCAAACATGGGATGTTCCCCTTTGCTTCTGTTTCCATGGATCCATTTTGCACGCACAACATTCACTGATGTTAGGGTGAACAAGGGTATTCCTTCTTGAGGCTGCCCTATAAAATAATGTATGCCTGAAACAGCAGCATTCATTGTATTTGTCTGTCCTAATAGAACTTGGGATATTTTCATAATCTTCCCAAATCTTTTTCAACTCTTGAAGTCATTGATGTCTTGAGATAATCAGCTTCAAAGGTAAATTATGCATCAGAAGAGAAAGGCAGTACACTTTTATCAGTCTTCCTTTTGTTTCTTCTGCTGAACTGACTTGTGACATCCCATAATAAATAAAGACACCTAGTTTACTTAAAGCTAAACTAATTATTTTTGCTCCTTATCATGTCACATCTTATTTGCCTTCTCATAACATAACGGCAGCCACCAATATCCTTCTGCCAGCAACTTGCATTGAATTCAATGTAGTTCTAACCTTCTGTGATTGCTGGTATTGAAGCTCCAGCTGCTAGTGTAGTGCCAATAGCTTGCTGGACACTGTATAAAATCCAGACATAATAGAATCATCATCATCATCATCATCATCATCAACAACAACAACAACAATAATATTCTAGCTATGACACTACCTCATCCATTATTTAACTAACAGATGAAGGAACAATTATCCACTAGCTGTGAAACTGAAATTGTTTGGCTTTGGAAAAGAGAAAAGAAATCAGGGAAGAACAAGAAATCAAGCTGCGTCATTACTAAAGCCAGTGTTGTACCTCCCTCTGAAGGTGTCACCTGGTGCAGTTTGACCTCTCCACACACCCCTAGTGCTGTCATTGAATGAAGGAATGATTGAATGATAGACAGACAGACAATTTTTAAAAAGATTACATAAAGCACAGAAGCAACAGCAGCATGATGGATTCTACTAAAACACTTTCTTACATGGAAAGCAGAAGTGTTCATCTCCAGAACAGAAGATTTCAGAGCCAAAGTTTCCAGAATATAGACATAGCTGAAACAAAATATTCCAGATACAAGATGCCTTATTCTGTTTTAATGGACTACACGGGAATGGTCAGAGGGCTAGACAGTCATGCTAGACAGAAAGGGAATTAGGCATTTTGTAAAAGTGGTTAAGATAAATTAGATTACAGTTTGAATCTTAGTAGGTTCAGTTGTGCACAGGTTCATTCAATATTATTTTCTTGCTTTGAACAAAGACGCTGGGGAGAGCTACTGTATGCATGCATGCATACATACATACATACATATATTGCTTTACAGCCATGCTGTATCATGGGCTTTCTCAATAAACTTTGTATATATGTATGACTTCCTGAATCTTTGTTTGCAAAGAAAAGCCAGGGAGAGACTTGCTAGACTGAAGTTGGTTAGTGATTAATTCTTTGTCACGCCACATTTTTTTTCTTGATTTGTTGCAGCAGGAACAAAATATAGAGGATGTGATACAAAATGGTTAAGAAATTGTACTAATGTGATGTGTAGCCTTTGGCTTAAGTCCACTTGTTAGTCTCAACTAATGCTAGTCCCAACATTCCCAGCTAGTGCAAGCCCACTGAATTAACAGCTGAATAGTCAGCCAAAACTTATGCAAATTACATTGATTCAATGGGTGTATCTCACTTGGGACTAGCAACTGGATTTAGATCACACATCACAAACACATCATGTTTGTTTAAAAACATGAAAGATTTTGGAATGGCTGGAAGAATGCCTGCATCACAGTTCATGGGTAGGTCTGGAGTAATTGAGGTTGATGGGAGTGTGACCCCGTGGAGGCTGAGCCACGTCAACTTTCCCCTGTGCTCCCACCCGGGAGCATGGGAGGAATGGCCATTGATCTCTCTGGGCTGGCTTGCCATGCTTTTGTGTACATTTATTTCCTGGTGGAGAATGGACTTTCACTTTTTTTTTTTTTACAAGTATTTCACCTGATTTATTTTTATATAACTATGGTATCTTGTTATACATATGTCTCCCCAGGTCATAATTTTGGTGGCTTGAACATTTGATATGAAAGTACTGTAACAGCTGTAAATAAAATGTTTAAGTTTATTTTATTTATTGAATTTATATCCCACCTTTCTCCAAAAAATGGGACCCAAGGCGGCTTAAAAGATGCTGCTAAAACATTAATTTAAAAAAAAAATTAAAAATTTAAACAAGTTAAAAAGGAATTAAATACAAGTATTATAAAAAACACACTTAAGGACAGTTAAAAATACCTTAAACATATATGCAAAGGATTATTGTTAATAATACATCAAGAAGAAAAAGAATGTTCGGCCTAACTTAATGGGCTTTCACAAAGCTCTCTTGAATATTCTTTGATCCACAGGCAAAATAGGCTACAATATTAGAGAGAGTACTAATATCCTTCTGTAAAAGAAAAAAAAATAGGCACAGGTTGCCCCCAGTGTGTGCAGGACCACTACCTGTGGTTTCAATGATTCATCATCTGAAAAAAAGATGGTCTCTCTAGGCATTTCCTAGGCCCTCCAGTGTGACTCTATGGCAACTTCCGCCATAGAGTCACACTGAAGATGCCTAGAGAGGCAACCTCTTTATGCATTTTCTAGGTCCCCCTGAGTAAGATGTAAAATATCACCATAGAAGGAAGCAACCAGTGTCAGAGGGCAAACTTTGAGAGTGATGAAAGTGGTGAACTTTCACTAGCTGAACAAATCTACAGCAATCCTGGGGAGAACACAAAAAGCTTACTGCAAGTGAAATATGACAATGTAAATGAACAGAATTTTGAACTAAAATGAGCTTGTTCCGAAATTGTGGGTGAGTGACTAGGAAGGTAAGTAGAGTGACTTTATTGGGCTATTCCATCTGGAGCACTATTACTGTATAGCAAACATACGTACCACAAAATCCAGTACTTAATGAAAATAGATTTGTGGGCCCTTTGGGGTTTTTAACATTTCTCACTCCCTTACCAAGCATTCTAGTTTTTGAAATATGGGAAGATTCAGAAGCAGAGGTTGCATATTATGAATTACTATTCAAAAAGTGTGAAAATGATCAAAATGACCAAAAGTCTCATATTAATCTAACATTCCACACTGTGACCATGATCAATAAACCATCCAAAAGAATCACAGTAACATCTTACAAAATATATAATATTTAAAGAAAAATACAAAACACATAACACACATAACAAAACATAAAATATACATTTGCTTCTCTCACAATGCTATCTGATTATAGCAGGGGTTTCCAAACTTTGGTCCTCTGGGTGTTTTGGATTTCCACTCCCAGAAGGCCTAGCTGGCTTGGCCAATAGTGAGGAATTCTGGGAGCTGAAGTCCAAAACATCTGGAACATCAAAGTTTGGAAACCACTGGATTAAAGTATATCAAGTATGTTTGTAAAAACTAATATGATACTGTTTATCGGTAACACCTTCAGTAATTTTAAAATGTGACGATATAGCAAGCTTTCATTTTAGGAAGCTATGGTGTTCAGGACAACCAATTGGAATAAAATCCAGCTTCCTGATAATCTCACTTTTTTTTTTTAAAGCATGTTTCTACTTCTCTACTCCTCAAATATGTGGTGGAAACACATATTTGAACAACAAAGCCAGATAAAATCTCAGATGTCAGGCCAGAAAATTGGAAAACCCATATTTCTAGGAGCAAGCCAAGCTGAAATGAATTTCTTTGCATACTATGTTTTCCCCTATGATTAGGGGGGTAAATGTAATACATAAAACAAAAAGTGAAAGATAAATTGTGCAAAACAAGCAAAATTATGTAATGATTCATATAAGTACATCATTCAGGGTTTCTTGACACAGAATTGTATTTGTTTATTTTAGCACATAATGCATACACTATTGGAGATAGATTTCTTAGGACTCATCTAAGTGAGCCAGGATGCACCAGCTCCCCACTGGCATATCCCGGCCATGGATCTGTCCCATTCTTCCCCCATTCTCTGGACAGAATGGAAGGAAGTCCTGACAGGCATACTGGCCCATTGCCTCAGCTGCTGCCATTTTCTTTGCTGGCTCAGAAGGTAGGTAGGGAGCCTGCAACATATGACCAAGGCATCCTGCATGTGACCAGCCTTGGTCACATGCTGCAGGACTCCTTCTTACCTCCTGGGAGAGCCAGGGAAACCACAACAGCAGTGAGGAATGGCCTGCAGGGATGGGCTCCTGCAGACACACAGATCCTGATCCGTCATTTGCCAGCAGTAATGGAGTAAACAATGTATTATTATAAACCATTGTATCAGGTCCTACCCATTACCTCCTGTCCCAGCCCATTACCTGCCCCAGTGGTGGTGAGAACTGCCCAGGGGTAGAACGAGGCAAATGACCTGCATTGTATGGACTGCAGGGCTCTGAGATGGGGGCAAGAAGCCCATGTAAACAAACCCCATGTGTATATTCAATAGTATAACTGAATTTGAGATTGGGCATGTCTGCCTTTGTAACATTTTGGAATTTAGTGCACAAGGAGGAGATTGTGGCTGTGTTGATTCCACACAGCCTTTTGAATACCTAACAGGTTCAGGGACAGTGAGCCAAAGTGGGGTGGGGGGGAGAACACACAATTGTAATAAAACAAATCCATGGGCCTTTTCACACTGCACAATAATTGCAGTAGGATTCCATTTTAACTGCCATGGTTCCACCCTATGGAATAATGGGATTTGCAGTTTGGTCAGGCACCAGAGCTCTCTGGCTGAGAATTCTAAATGCTCCCCATTAAACTGCAAATCACAGGGATACAGCAGTGGCAGTTAAAGTGGAATCAAATCACTATAATTGTGTTGTATGAAAGGACCTTGTGTTTAAAGCAAAGAATTTTCCACTGTGTCCAAAGGGGCTTACTTCCTTATAAGTAAGTGAGTCTATAGCATTTCAGCCTAAGATTTGCATTCCTGTTTCATCAGTTCCACGTGACAAGCTTCTGATTAATACGATAAAACATCAAGAAGAGCTGAAGAATAGCATGGCATGTTTGATCCTTTTCTTTTCATTTATAGATAAATTAGTTGATGAGCCTGTGGAAGTGAAGAGGTTTGCAAGACATTTGTGAAGTGCAGAGTCTAATCAAAACCTTGAAGGAAGACTTTCCTGCAGTTTGAAACAAGGTTAGAATTATAAATGAATCATATTAGACTTCTTTTCTTCCACAGGATGTTCTCAAAAACATGAGAGATTTCCTTTCTGTTAGAGAATCCTCAAATTCCCATGAACTCTTTCATTTTTATACCCTGGATAAGACTGGATTTTCAGGGAACTAAAAAAAAAAAACAAAAACAAAAAAACCCCACTTTTTTCCCTTTCGTTAAGGAGAAAATAAACTGATTTTTCAAATGACAGAAGGTTTAAAATGCAACCTTACACTTCAACTTTAGTAGTGAGTCAAAGACAATCCTCCAAGTTTTATTAATAGCTTAGTTTGTGATATTTTGCTAGATTTTAAAGCTTGGAGAATTTACTGCAAAGCTTTTCTTATTTGTGTTTAGACACCTCTCCCCTTGTTATTTCTGTTCTTTTCTTCTTTCCAAAACCTATGGTCAAAGATGTTCATAGTGAAATGCTTTTCAAAAATCCTAACCCTTTGAAAGGAGATTATTGACCTTGGCAGATTAATTTTACTCAAAATATTCAGCCTTTTACCCAAACAGCCCAAAGTTTTAATTATAATGCAAATGACGGCCAACCCCCAGCAGTTTCACTTCTCCCTTGTGATGCTCTAAGAGATATTAATATGGTGAAACTGTATCTCTTAGTGTATTCATTCTTACAAAAGACTTTCTTTGTGGATTGAATACATACACCTGTTGGTTTTGAGTCTGCATTAGTTCACCATCTGTGTGCCCTACAAATGGTAACTCTCTCTATGTGTGCCTTTCTGGCTTTTCTTCGCAAACAAAGATTCAGGAAGGACTCATTCCATGCTTTCTGCAAGCACGCTGATGACTAAAAAGGCCAATCCGAGATAAACAAGTCCGGTTGCAGAAAGCACAGCAGAGGGTCTCCTTGGGTGATGTTTCCAGGTTATGATTCTTTCTGCGTTGTTGTTTCTCTTCAAGACTTGTTTGGCGTGAGTTCTCAAATAAAGCTGCAGCATTGTGGACAGTGTGTCTCCATGCCTCCCGATGTGAAGCCAGGGCGGACAATTGTTGGTGATCAATTTGGCCAAGCCTGAGATGTTGTTTCAGGGAATCCTTGTATCACTTTTTTTGGAGCGCCCCTCTTATGCTTACCCATGGCGAGTTCACCATAGAGTACTATTTTTGGAAGCAATGGTCCTCCATCCTAGAAATGTGCCCTGTCCAGCACAGCTGTGTTCTCAGTATCATGGCCTCAATGCTGGTGATCCCTGCTTGCTCAAGGACAGCAACATTCGTCACATAGTCAGTCCAGTGTATATTTAGGATTGTACGTACACAGCGCTGATGAAAACTTTCGAGGAGTCGTAAGTGTTGGTGATAGGTGACCCATGTTTCAGACCCATAAAGGAGAATAGACAGTACAATAGCTCTATACACACTGATTTTTGTGCTTCACCTCACGTGTTTGTTACTCCAGACTCTTTTGTAGTCTTCCAAATGCACTATATGCCTTTGCTAATCTGTGATCAATCTCTTTATCAATCTTGGCATCTGAGGAGATGATGCTTCCCAGGTATGTGAACTGCTGAATGGACTTAAGCACAGATTTGCCTACGGCAATATGGAAATGGTGGTGTTCGTCCTGTGGTGCAGGCTGGTAGAGAACCTCCGTTTTTTTCAGGTTGACTTCCAGCCCAAACAGCTCTGCAGCTGTTGCAAAGCAGGATGTTAGGCACTGCAGAGCTGCTTCTGTGTGGGCAACAAGGGCAGCATCTTCAGCGAAGAGCAGCTCACAGACTAGATAATTTAGAGTCTTAGTGCGAGCCCTCAGACGGCTTACGTTAAACAAGCTACCATCAATACGGTAACGTATATAGATGCTGTCTTCTTCTTTGAGCTCTGCCGTAGCCTTTTGGAGCATCATGCTGAAGAAGACTGTAAATAAAGTTGGAGCAAATCCTTGCTTCGCTCCATTAGTTAGTAGAAAGGGCTCTGAAAGAGCATCGCCTTGACCGTGCTGGTGGACTATACCAGGGTAGTCAATGAACATCATGCAAGTCAGAGCCAGGCCAGAGGCAATGTCATCTGGCATGCTAGCATTTCTCCTAGATTGTAATGGGGAAAGTACAATTTAAATTTACCATTAAAAAAAATTAAAATTTACCATTTACCATTTAAAATTTACCATTTTAAAAAATACCATTTTTAAAAGTACCATTTAAACTGTAATGAAAAGGCAGAAGGGTTGTATTCCATACTTTAATATAACAATCTCTCTTTTGGACTGTGCATGTGACATTTATTTGTTATATATTTCTACAATTTATGTGCCATCTTCCTCCCGGTATGGGACCCAAGATAGCTCACAGCACAGAGTAAAACAAAATACAGTTTTAAAAAAACCAACGTAATAGTAAAAAAAAAGTTTTTAAAATTGAATATACAAACCTATTGAAAATAGCAATAATTTTAAATTGGACTTAAAATATAATAATGAGGATTAATAACCCAACACCTCCCCATTGAAAACCCCCTTTTCAATAACCATTTTATAGCCAAAATCTTGCCTGAAAACAACGTTCTTTATCTGCCATGAGAAGGAGACCAGAGAAAGGGCCAGCCTTGTCTCCAGCCCTGGATCAGCCACCAAGAAAGCCTTCTTATGTGTCCTCACCAAATTTCCCTGTGATGGTGGTGGGATAAAGTCTTACCTATGTATTAGGTATATGTATAAATTTGTGTTCTGGTCATTATATGTCTGTATGTCCTAGTATTAGGGATGTCTTTGGTGATATATGGGACTAGGTTTATTATAGAGCCTGCCTACTCATTTATGTGGCAAAGTAACTGTATGGCCTTTGTAACATTGTTTGGAAAATAGATTATTTATGGGAATAAAGAAAATACCATCTTTGGCTACACAGTCCAAAGTGTGATATTGGATATTACCCTGGGACAGGAATGCCACAGGATTGCAAAACGGCTTCCCTTTCAAACAACATCATTCCTGTCCCGTTATGGCCCTATGCTGCTTCCATTTCACCCGGGGATTTTTTATTGATGGGCTAAGCCATCGATAGATCGCTTGTTCCATTTCTATAACAGAATCACAGGCCTGTGTAATGGTGCCCCATTTTGCTGGTGAGATCACAGGGTCACTGGGAGGTCAGTGCCAAACACTTCCGGTTGAGATCGGGACATCGAGGTAAGTGACACACTTCCCCCCACTCTCTGAGTTACTTGGTTTTTTAAATGTGTTTTTGTTGGGGTATATGAGTATAAAAATAAAAAAAATAATAATAAAGATCCCAGGGAGCAAACCCTTTGGGAATATCTTCTTGAGAAAAGTTTCCTGTAAAGCAGAGTTAAGCAAGGACACAAAGTGAACCAGACTCAATTAGCATTTGTAAATACTCTGAATCACCCAGTCATTAAGGCCACTTAAAAACAAATAAAGACAAAAAAAGTTTGTTTTAAAAATGCATATCAAAACATTTACTAAAAGGTTTGCAATCTAAATACTCAAAGTAAAGCTTGGTCCTTAACTAAAATGATTTTCAGGGTAGTGAAACTCACGGAATCCTGGAAGTTTTCAGATTAGAATAGGATAAACAAATCAGGATTTTCTAAGTATTACAGCAGTAGCATCCATGTTTCTGTATTCTTCAGAAAATAAACAGATTTGACAGTTTGACAGCCATCAAATAAACAAAGGACTCTCATTACTTTGTAGTGACATCCATATGATAACCCAGAAAGAAATGTGAGGGGTCTGCAAAGCATCCATCCATGCTAAATTACCCCACTTTCTCAAAAAAAAAAACCCTGGCTATTTGAAATTTCTTTGCATAAATACTTGAGAACTATTAGAAGCCATAATACCTCTTTCAAGGTATGGTCTTCAAAGGGGGGTATTATCATATAATCCCTGGGAAAATGTAGAATTCTTTGGTTCAGTTTCAATGTCTAACTGAATCCACGCTGCTGTGCATCTCATTCCCCCTTTCCTTTGTCCTTGCGGGGTCCAATACCTTAACAGTCTGAATCTACAATGCCTTGTTCTGCAATCCCCTCTCCCCATCTCCTATACTAACTTCCTGGCTGCCCTGTAATCCTAACAACCCTCCCTTAAGCTTCTTTCACATCTGTTGCTGCTGCTACTTGAGAGTAACACCACTTCTCACAAGGAGACCTAGCTTCTCAGTTAGGTATAGTATATCATCTAAGCCCTTTAACTAAGTCTTTTCTAACTATTTCTTGCCTTACTCTGATAGTCTTATTGCTTGATAACTGTATGTGTGGGGTGTGTGAATGTTCTCTGTTATGCCAATAAAGACTCATTAATTACTCTTGACATCCGCCTCCCATGTGTTTTCCATATCTCCACCCATAGATGTAGGGTTTTGATCTTGCTCTTGTTTACATGCCTCTTGCTATGCCATTTGAGTTGCTTAAGTCACTAAACTAAGTATAGTTCATGAGTGGACATTTCCACTGACACCAGTGATTAGCATAAAACCTATATCAGATAGCCTGAGGAGCATTGATCTAAAGCATAGCAGTTAGTCAAATGCAGACCAAGGTTAAAATGCCTTAACTAACACAGATGGGATCATATGTATCTTGTGAGGGAAGGAATTTTGCCACCACTAAATGATACTGTCCCTCATACCTGTCAATACAATACCTGTTGACTGGTCTCAGAAGCTACTCTTAAAGGGGGTAAAGTCTCACTGGGGTGCAAGTCATCTTGGAGGTAACTTGGTTCCCAATAACAATGGCAATAACATCATCATCATCATTATCCTCCTCCTCCTCCTCCTCCTCCTCCTAATTGCTTTTCCTCTTCTATTATTCTCTCACTTTTTTCACAGTTTAGGACTAAAAAAGGCTTACAAGAGATTAAAAAAACACAGTAGTTAAAATTTACAAAATGCAAATGTTAAAAAGAGATTAAATGATCAAAATTTAAAACCAGTTAAAACATAAATCATTAAACACACACCAGCACAACAAATAGAAAAATCAATCTTCAAATGCCTATTAAAACAGAAAAGTCTTTACTGGTCTGTAAAAAGAAAGTAGGATGTCAAAAGAGCAGTGGTAAAGGTTTCCTTACCACTGGGTCCCCACCAACATTCTTGCTGCCTCATTCTATACTTACCAAAGCTTCTGCATTCTCCTTAAATGTGATCCCACAACTAGGGCATCAGTAATCTATCTTGGATGGGATCAAAATGTGGATTGCAGACACATCACAAATTGCTGCAAGAATAAAGAAAGCATAGTGGCATTCCTAACAGACATGGCTACTGTTTTGTTGTTTCTAATGGAATCTCTAAATTGTCAGCCAATATGTCAACCAGTATGCAAATGAAGAAACTCAACACATGCACACTTTCTGACTTGAAGAAAATTGTGTACTATTGCACAGCTCTTGACATAGCTGCCAAGAAATGGTGTCCATTCAGAGCTTAGAAAAGACTACAGTTTGGACTTTGACTCCCAGAATTCCCCACCTAGGAGGATTTTGGGAGCTGTAGTCCAAAATGATGTTCTCAATCTTTGCTTCTCTCAGACTACTTGTCAAGTTGTCAAGAATTCAATGGAATTCATAGAATCATAGAACCAATAGAGTTGGAAGAGACTACAAGGGCCATCTAGTCTAATCCCCTGCCCTGCAGGAATACACAATCAAGGCATTCCTGACAATGGCCATCCAGACTCTAAACTTCTAAAGAATGAGACCCCACCACACTCTGAGACAGTGCATTTCACTGCCGAACAGTTCTTACCATCAGGATGTTCGTCCTAATGTTTACGTAGAATCTCCCTGTAGTTTGAGTCCATTGCTCTATGTCTTAGTCTCTGGAGCAGCAGAAAGCAAGCTTGCTCCATCCTCAGTATGACATCAGAAGCTCACAGATTCAATATGGAACCAATTTTAAACTTTATTAATTCTACACATCTGACAGATGCTCTTGTATTAAACTGTTTTAAATAGACCCATTTTGAATCAGGGACAGTGCAGTGCAAATATATTCTGCTTGAGTCAGACCTCACCTGGAATACTGTGTCCAGTTCTGGGCACCACAATTCCAGAAGGATATGGACAAGCTGGAACATGTCCAGAGGAGGGCAACCAAAATGGTGGGAGGTCTGGAAGACATGCCCTATGATGAGCAGCTTAGGGAGCTGGGTATGTTTAGCCTGGGGAAGAGAAGGTTAAGAGGGGACAGGATAGCCATGTTTAAATATTTGAAGGGATGTCATACTGAGGATGGAGCAAGCTTGGTTTCTGCTGCTCCAGAAACTAGGACATGTAGCAATGGACTCAAAATACAAGAAAAGAGATTCCACCTAAACATTAGGAAGAACTTCCTGACAGAGCTGTTCAGAAGTGGAATACACTGCCTTGGACTGTGGTGGAGTCTCCTTCTTTAGAGGTTTTTAGCAGAGGCTGGATGGCCATCTGTCGGGAATGCTTTGATTTTGTGAAGTCAAAGGCTTTCATGGCCGGCATCCATAGATTTTCCTTGGGATTTTTTCTGGGCTGTGAGATTGTGTTCTGGGATAGTTTCTTTCTGATGTTTCATCTGCATCTGTGGCTGGCATCCTCAGAGATTTCTCTGAGGATGCCAGCCACAGATGCAGGTGAAACATCAGAAAGAAACTATTCCTGAACACGGCCTCACAGCTGGGGAAAAATACTCAAGGAAAATGCTTTGATTGTTTATTCCTGGCATGGGGTTGGACTGGATGGCCCTTGTGGTCTCTTCCAACTCTATGATTCCATGATTCTAGTTTTAGAATAGTAATAGTCATTTCTTGGCCTCTAACCTGAATTGTGTAGTTTAAGGTCATTAATATTCAGACAGAAAAGATCCAGGTCAAGTACTAAGCAGTTCCTAAACATCTTCATGTGAAAGTAAATCTCATTCTAGTGGATCTATTTAGCTTCCAGCAGAATAATGCAGCTATTTTCAGTGAAGTACATTTTCACTTGAATAAGATGGGAATCAGCCTGAACAAGATGGGGCCAATAATTTCAACTGTACCACAAACTAAATTGGGACATTCTGAAAATGATGGACTGAATTCACTAAAGCAGTTACAAAGGCATAACCTAGAGTTACACATTCATGACTGGTTCATATTTATGATCCCTATATATTCTTTGCTTTAGGTAATATATAAGGATGGTGAAAGTCCTCCACTCCCCACTTACTGAGCAGCAGCCAATGCTAGCAACAGGGGTCTGTTCCCTTGTCAATCAGGAAGCAGCTGACAAATGTTTTTAACCTCTCTCTCAAGATCAATCTCCAGTCCAAGGGGGAACTGCAACAGAGACCCTGCTTCTGCCTGTTGCAAGAGAGATTGCTCATGGGAGGGGGTATAAGCACCAGCCAGCTGCTTCCCTATTGCCAGGAGAACAGACTCTTGTCACTCTTAGTGGGTGCTGCCTCGTAAGTGAGGATAAGGGGCTGGGGCTGGGAAACACTATGTAGCTACATAACTAAGGTAGCTAAGTAACTGATAGAAAATTCCAGTTTATGGTTCTACCTACTTTGAGAGTCAATCTAGGTATATTATTGTTGTTGTTGTTGTTGTTGTTGATATTGTTTCTTACCCACCTCTCCCTATGGATTGAGGGTGGAGACAAAAAAAAATAACACATTAACATAACATTGGGTAAAAACACACGTCAATTATAAACATGTATTAATTTAAAAGACCAAGTAAAACCAAGACATTTTAAAATAATCAATGGACAATTTAAAGTTCACACTTTAAAATCATCTGAATAAGCCTGCTTGAAGAGGCTGGTTTTTAATGCTGTTTTGAATTCAGACAGCATCTCCAGCTGCCATATCTCTCTGGCAGGCCATTCCACATTCTAGGGACGGATGAAGGAAAAGTCCTCTGCGTGACAGTTGCCACCTTGTCCTGGCTAACTGGGGCAAATGTTACCCAGAGTATCTAAGTGTACAGCGTGGATTATATGGAAGAAGTCAATCCTGTAGGTAACCTGGACCCAAACCCTGTAGGGATTCAAAGGTAATAACCAACACTTTGTACCTTGCCCAGAAATTAATTGGCAGCCAGCAGAGTGAATTTAATACTGGTGTAATATGATCATTCCTGGATGTACCAGTGACTAATCTGGCTGCTGTGTTCTGAATCAATTGAAGTTTCCTAACTTGGTACAGAGGGAGCATACTGCAAAAGTCCAGCCTTGAGGTTACCAGCATGTGCACTACCATCTTTAGGTCTTCTAACTCTAGGAAGGGGTACAGCTGGCATATCAGCTGAAGGTGGTAGTAAGCACTCCTGCCCATCACATCTATCTGAGCTGTCACATCTATCTGAGCAATGAATACAGAAGCACTCCTGTGCTGTGAACATAGTCTTTCAGGGAGAGTGTAATGCCATCCAGGTCTGGTTGATACACCTCCAACCCCAGACTAGGACCCTTGACAGTAAGCACCTCCATCTTGTCTGGATTCAGCTTCAGTTTGTTTTTCCTCATCCAGCCCATTGCCTCCCCTAGGCATTCATTCAGAGGAGAGTCACTATGCTTAGCAGAGGCTATTTTTGAAGGCATAGAGAAATATATTTGGGTATCATCAGCATACTTATAGCACTCCATCCCATGCTTCTGAATCATCTCTCCCAGCAGTTTCATGTAGATATTGAATAGCATTGGGGATAGAATGGCTTCTTGTGATGTGCCATAGAGTAGCTCCTTCTTTGAGGAGCAGCTGTCCCCAAGCATCACCATCTGGAAACTGCCTGGGAGATAGGACTGGAACTACTGAAGCACAGTGCCTTTGATTCCCAAATCCCACAGGTGTTCCAGAAGGATACCATGGTCAATGTTATTGAACGCCACTGAGAGATCCAAAAGTACCAGCAGGGACACACTCCCCCTGTCAGTGATCAGGTGAAGATCACCCACTAAGGCAACCACAGTGGTCACAACTCCATATCCTGCTCTGAAACCAGTTTGAAATGGGTCTAGATAACTTGTATCATCCAAGACTGCATGGAGTAGGGAGGCAACTGCCCTCTCAATCTTCCTTCGATTTTGTCCTTCAAGCCTGTGCAATGGATTTTTCTGGTGGAGTGCAGCGTGCACAGAACTGGCCTCACCCTTTAAACCAAAAGTTCATCTGCCGTGGCCTTGCAAGCATGGATGTAGCAGCAAGGTCCTCGGGTCATAGGTTTGATTAGAGTTTCCTTCTCTTAGATGGTTGACCTTACAGGATTGGACGAGCACCATCTTCATTCACCATGCCCAGAAAAGGGAAATTTTATTCTGGTCTATAGTTGTTTAGATCCAGGGGGTCCAGGGATATTAGGGAAGATAGGAGGCTCTGCTGAAAATAGCAAAGTTGATTATTCCATTTCTGCAGTAAACAATTGAGGCTTTGAAAGTTACTTTTAAAAATGATATGTGCCTTTCTTATCATACAGTTTTAAAAGTGATTTATGTTATTATTATTTTTTCTAAATATTACTCATTTCTTGTTGTGTTGCTCATTGCACAAACCAATGTGTACACTTTAAAATGCAGCTGAGAAAAAATGCACACAAACTTGTTTGAATCTGAGGAGGAAGACGTACATTAGATAAATGGATAAATGAATGTACACATTAAATGAAATTGTTAAAAAAAACCCCACAAAGTTTCAAAATTTAAAAAAAAACCCACTAAGTTTCAGATGGCAAAGAAATAATGACAACCCAGTACAAAACAAGAATGGAGAAACATGCTGGGAGAAGTCAGACAAATGCAATGCAACTGAGACAGAGAAATTTTCACATTCTTATCCCACTATGAACATTTTTGTATGTTTCTACAATGGATTGATTGATTTAAATATTTATATCTTTCCTTATATTACGATATCTCATGGTGGCAGGAGTGAGAAAAAAAGGATGGTAGAAGAATGGATGTGACAAGTGGAGGATCTGTTTCATAGGAGGACAAAATGTTCACAAAATTCACTGGCACCAAAATTATTTACCTCATATTGTGACATGTTCATAAGGTGTGTTTCTCTGCCCCTGCTTACTGGAGGTGGAGAAATGCAAATGTGAAAAAACAGAGGTTAAACATTTCTGATGTTAAGTAATCAGTTTAAACAGAGGCATATCCTGTATAGCAGAGAAGCCAATCACATCACTCTCTGGATATTGTTGGACTCCAACTCTCATGGAGGCAGATATTCAGAGGTCATGATTAATAGCAATTGACACCATCCCCCTCCATGGAGATATGGGGGGAAAGCAGGAAAACAATACTTTTTTCTTTCGGTCTGTGTCCAGTTACATCTACTTCTGACACGGTAGAAGAACTGGATTACCTTGAAGTTTGTGTGTTTGTGTGTCAATTTTTCCACATGAAACATCTATATTTGTGGCACAAAACTATACAAAAGGACCCCCTATCTGCAGAACCAATATCTGCAGTTTCAGTTATCTGCAAGACACAAAACAGAACATATACATAGAGTCTTCATGGAAAATGCCTAGAGAAGTTCCTCTCTAGACAATTTCTAGGTCCTCCAAGGCAACTCTATGGTATTTTAAACCATAAGTCCCATTTTTTCAATGGCATTAGCTGTTATCTGCAGTTTCTGGTAACCGCGGTAAGTCCAGGAACCGAACCGCCATGGATCCAGGGTCCTACTGTACTGTAATATTAGTTTTCATTTGACTTACTTTTATTAAGGCATATATGGTTGTGGCATAAAACTATATTCAAATATTCTCATTTGACTCACTTTTATTTCTATACTAAATAGTAACTATATCACAGAGGATAGAAATTGTTAAATATGAGCATGTGACAGAATGTGTTAAATTCTGTTAAACAGACTGTAAAATAGCATTTCCCATGCAATGGATGTCCAAAACCCTGGGCAACTATGATGAGAAAAGTATTTGCCACATAGTGAGGCCAGCCAATGAAAAGTGTACTTCTAGTTTTAAATTCTAGGTTTTCCAGCCATTTTGGGGGCCAGGAAACAGTGTTCAGAAAGCTGGGGGAGCGTAGCAGGTGTTCAGAGGAAGAACACCACTCCAGGGGCCCTTTCAGAGGGAGCAATTATGATACTATTATTTCTACTTCAAACTCCATGACTGTGTTCCATGGGTTCTTGTAGCTTGGAGTTTAGTGAAGCATTGGAGCTCTCTGGCTGAGAATTCTAAATACCCCTCTCTCAACTTCAGATCCCAAGTTTCATGGGATGTTGCAATGACAGTTAATATGGAATCATAGTTCTTTAACTGTGCAGTGTTAAAGTTCCCTGGGCAGTGTTTGGTAGAATTTTGGTGCAATTTCCCTCTCAGAAATATATTTTTTTTTAATGGGAATCTGGGATTTGGGGGATGGGGCACTTGAATGTTGCAAAAAAATGGCTTAGGAGCTGCAGGCTGTACTTTTACTACCTGTTTCCTAAACTATAACTGTGAAAATGACATTTCTAAATTCTCCACTGTCCTTATTAGCAGAGAACCTGGGGTAAAGGGGAAGGTTTCATATCACTGTGTTTCTTTAGCAGAAAGAGAAATTATGTAATAGGATCATGAAGATGCACCATTTGTAGCACATTTGAACATGGATACTTGAAGATGGGACATCCTCAGCACTTGTGCAATAACTTAGCTTCCCCACCCCCAAGTGTTTTGAATTTATATATTTTCCTTGGGTTTTTTCTAGTCTGCGAGGCTGTGTTCTGGAATAGTTTCTTTCTGACGTTTCACCTGCATCTGTGGCTGGCATCCTCAGGGATTTCTCTGAGGATGCCAGCCACAGATGCAGGTGAAACATCAGAAAGAAACTATTCCAGAACACGGCCTCTCAGCCTGGAAAAAAACCCAAGGAAAATAAATCTATGGATGCCGGCCATGAAAGCCTTCGACTTCACATTGTTTTGTATTTTTTCAAAAAGTTTAAAAACCCATTGTGTCGGCCATAGTAGTAACTCTTTTGACAGCCTGTTGACTTTCTTGTATCTACCACAATACCTCATGCCTAGCACTGGGTGGTAAGCTGATGTGGCCACCACACAAAGATGGAGGGCGGAGGGATAGAAAACTGAATTTCTCAGGAGAAAAAAAGAGAAAAAGAAGGATACATTTCTGAACTGTTGTCACATTGTGTCTTCTAAAAAATTTGCCTCATCTCTAGTGGTCATTCTTCAGGGTTCAGCTCCTTCTGCAAGGTCTCCCAAATGTTAAATTTTTGATAGGTGATTGTGGATACATCTCATCTGTAATACAGGTGCATATAATAGTACTTCCTCTTCAAGCCCTGTAGCAACTAGGAGTGGGTGTAGTGCTCTGACCAAAATCTTTCTCCTAGACTTGAAACAGATATCTGTTTTTCTGCCTCAGTTTCAGGATACTGAAGAATTTATTTTTGTAGTGTTTGTAAGCTTACATTATCATTGCAAGGTAGCTGAGGATGCTTTCCCTCTCTTTCTCTCTATTTGTATGTGTGTATGTGGTTTTCTTTCTGTGACATATATCTTCATCTCTGTGAAGTATCCTTTTGCTGCCCATGCTTCTGGACCTAAGAACAACCTACAGGGAAAGAATTACCTCATGATGTGCTTTCTGCTGGTTTAACTGAAGTGTGGGAAACTAAGGAGACTACCAGCTCCTGGACACAAGGCATTTTCATTCCATAATGAATGACAGGTACACACTTCAACTTCCATATAAACAAGAACCCTGAACCTTATTCATGAAGATTTCTTTAAAATGTTCCTTCTCCTTGAACATGTGCACATCTTTTCTGTCAAACTGGATGAGCATGGTGGAATAACAGGTAAAGAATTTTCCAGAACAGCACTGTCCAGAACTAGTTCTTTGTGTCATCATCCCAATGAAACTGGGAGGCATATCTGAAAATTAGAATTGAAAACACAAAAGTATACTGGGGAAGGGAGATACCTTTTGGAACTTTTCATTTAAATTTGACACATATTCATTTTATGTAATATTGTACCAAGCATCTTCTTTTGAACATATTGACAATGTGCCATCACTTACCATTACTTGGTTGACCCTTACTTCTGTTCACTCTAAATAGACATTTCTTTCATTTTACTAGGTTCTCTAATAGACATGTTAGCATAATGACTTCTATTTTATTTTATTTGGATTCTCTCTGTAAGTTCATAATACCTTATTATAGTCTAGGTTGATATAATGCCCTTTGCACGTTGAATTATTTAGCAAAGGATCTTAGCAATTTTAACTCCAATAATTTCTCTGGAAATAGGAGCTGATGGAATTCTAATGCTTATTCCTGACCTGAATTAATTCATAGCATCCCACAGTAAAGGCTCTTTAAAATATATTTTAATCGAATCTACTTATTTACATAAATAATTGGATCAACAAAAGAACATCCTCAAAAATTCCTTTCTGAAATGTGTTTAAGAAGTGCAATGTTTTTTTTAACTCATCCTGAAATCATATGCGTCACAATTGGTGTTGCCTAACTTTATAACATTTCAAATTTGCAACATTTCTCCAGAAATAATAAATAAATGACAGTCTCACCCACAATGCATAACTCTCCCAGTACACCTGTGCAGTTGAGCAAGATGAGAGACCAAGGAGGGTGAGGTGAGAAAGCAAGATTGTTTGTCGTTTTGGAATGAAATTTTGAGTGGCAAGAAAATCTGACTGGACTGTTTCTTTTACATGCTTAGGAAGAAGAGAGAGGGAGAAAGCAACTGCAATCTTTCCTTTGCCTGCTTAAAAGGTGGCTTTGAGGGGAATGAAGAAACTGGAAGCTTGGAATGTTGGTGTGGCTGGAAAGGATTTCATCTGCTGGCTTAGGTGTCTTTATCATCTGGAAGATAGGGGTCTCTCTTGACCTAGAAAAGGTAAATTTTGATGTTTTCTGCTTTAAAACTCTTTAAAGTTGGTGGTAAGTTGAATAAAATAACTTTGTGGCTACTTCATCTTCATTAGAATACATTCCCCTAGTCTCCAATGATCCCCAATGGAACTCGCTCCTCACAATTAAATCAGTCTCGATTTACATTGCAAGTCCAGGAATGTAACCCCCATTATAAATTGAGAGTTATAAACCCCAATGTACACTAAGGACTCGTCTATACAAGGGGGAAAAATGCAAACACATCTGAAAAAGCAGGCATGCCTAATGATGCAACCTGTCTTCATGGTCAAAAGAGCCACCCTAAACTCTGCATGACCCCTAGCCAAGATGGTGGCCGTGAGTGATTTATTCACAATTTTAAATCTGCTGCTTCCATTAAAAAAAACAACAAACAAACAAACAAACAAACAAACAAACAAAACAACAGTTTACCATGGTGTGCACATGTGATATTTTGTATTTTTTTAAAAAAGAAAGAAAGAAAGAGAGTATAAGATCACCATTTGATTGACTTACTGGACCCTCACTTAGCTGAAAATCCAACATGGTGGCAGCAGGCACTTTCCCTGTTTGCTAGCCCCTCCCCCATGATCATCCAGCCAATCATGTTATGCTGCCTGTTTGTATCTGTGTGAATGTGAGTGTTCGAATGATCACACATTTGCATGTTGTATGGCGCTTTTTTAAAAAATCCAGACAAAGCCCCGATGCTACACACATGGACTTTGTGGTGGATTTGACTGCCCCTCTTCCTAATGACATGCATTCATGCAAATTTCCATATGAATGGATCGCCTTCCATTCTCATCCCGTAAGGATTATTTCCACTATATAAATAAACCCTGAGACTCTTGAGATACTGCTGCAAAATCTTTCTTAGATAACTACACTATAATTTGGTTCCAATCCACTACATCGCTTTTGTACCCTGTGCAACATCGTCATCGTCATCATTATCCCATCTTCCTGTTCAGGATTCCAGGTATCTTACAAAGATTTTTTAAAAATAGTTTAAAATTCACAAAATAAAAAATAATTAAAACAATTGAAATCATAAACCAGGAAAAATAAACAGCACAACAAAGTAACAGAAAATGCAGCAAGACCCACCCCACATAAACAATCAGTTCTCAAAGGCTTGTCAAAACTGAAAATTCTTCACCTCTTTATGGAAAGAGAGTGATAAACTTACTTTTCTGAGTACAATCTCAGAATGTATTTATTTTTTTTACAGCATGGCACTCCTTCTTGGTGATTCACCTCCCCACAACAGCATTAACGTGGTAAAGTACTATTTGCTTGGATAGCAACATTTCATGGTTACATAGTAATGGCAATATTAATATAATTATTATTTGACTGTATCCTAAATTCAAAACTGACTTACAACACAATGCGGGGAATAGCCAAATCAACATTGGACTTCTCCAAAGCAGACGAAGGACTTTTTCAAATTGAGACTTTAACCCTGTTTCTGTCTCGCAAAGCACCCTCTCGTCCCACTCCCATCCCTTTCATGGACTAAAGGTAAAGTTTTTGCACACCTACCTTTTTCCATGATAGGAACGTCCTCTCCCTCCCCTTGGCTTGACGGGGGCGTGGGAAATTTTAAAATAAAAGTCAAAAAAGAAATCCAGCCTCAAAACACTCTAAAATTTTTACAAGTAATCCAGGGAGTGGGGGAAGGGAGTAACTTACCTCCTTGTCCCGATCTTCACCAGAAGTGTCTGGCATGGACCTCCCCCTGTGGCTGGCATCATACCAGAATAACAGGAGATGAACGGGGCACCTTTCAGACCACCCGTGATTCCATGACAGAAACGAAATGGGTGGTCTTTTGATGATGATTCCCCGTGAATGAAATATCATGGGGTCAGCACAGGAGCAGCATGGGACGGGGTCGATGTCATCTGAAAGGGAAGCCCTTTCTCGACCCTGTTCTGTGCCTGAAACAGACTTTACAGCACCTCTGATAATGTCCTAAATCAGGATTATTTTGAGGATTTGTTAGCATTTTTTGACTGGAAGAACATGGACATACGTAGTTGTTAGCATGCCCTACTACTACTCCCCACAAGATTCCATAACTGGACACATTGGACACTTTTCAAGGTCACATTGGCTTAGGCAGACTGGAGGTCAGTTGAATGTCACAATGACCTGAGATACGTCTCAAAATATAATGGTGGGAAAGCCTGAGTTAGGATTATGTGGAAAGCCCCCGTAATGGGGTCATGCTTAAGGGATATATCCCACAGAAATCTCTCCTCACACACCCTCCTGTCCAACCTTACGAGGTTGTTACAAGTCCATCAATGTTCTATCTCTCCTCAAATCAATCAATTGAGTTTCAGTTTCTTTTGTCTATCCCACGGGAAAGCCACCCAAGCTTTGTTATTACTAACTTGCCTCTCCAAGGCACAAAATAGGTTATAAATATAATATCTACAACCCTAGCTAAGTGTGTCATAGCCAAGGTGTGATAAGGCCAGACCTCACCTTTCTCTTCTTTGCTGTGCCATCTTCAGATGCTGGTCTGAGTATCTTCGCTGCATGGAACTCTCTTCTCTTCAAGACTGGTAACTATCACCCTATCTTCCTGGACCTCTCTTTCTCTCTATCCAACCTTTCTGCCTTACTCTGCTATAGCCTTGCATGGTTCATATGAACATACGTTTTGTATATTAGGTTACTCTCCATATTATTCCAATAAATATTTTATTTCAGTTTAACTGGAACCTCCTCTACAGTTAGTACTGGTATACACATGTGAAAAGATCCCCAAAATTACCCTCTCTCCTATCTGAGCTAATAATCCCCCCCGAATATTAAAGGAGGCTTTGACATCTCAGGTGGGGCTCTAACATACCCCCACCACTTAGGGTAACATAGTGTGTTTGCAAAATGTGATACATTTACCCCATCTGTCCAGACAAGGAAAACACCAGGGTGGGGAATGGGGGGGGAGGAGATGAAGTATATTTTTTTGTGGTTTGTAGCTCTACCTTATAATCAAAGTGATTACTGATTAGAAATCAGTTCAAGAACAAAGAAAAAAGATAAATTTGTTTGTATTATTTATTAATATATTGAATCATATTCACATAAATAACTAAATATCCATAATTACTATCTGTGTGCTGTCCCATATATTGGTCTTTTAGATCACTGTGTCTAATGTATCTCTGTATCATAAACATCTGCTGCTTTGTAAAGTCATAACCCTGAAATCCCTTAAATAAAATTCAATTTTAATTTTAAAGCTGTTTAATGTTTTGGTGACACTGAAGATAACCATTTCGTTACCAAAAACAAATAATGGCCAAAACAATTTTGTAACCTTTTAAAAATCACCAAAATTATGGCAACATTGAAATTTGGTTGCAATGATAAATCACTATTCCATCAGAATACTTTTGGTTCCCAAATCTGGAGTATCCCTATTCTTATATTGATGGGGCACTGAAATGTTCTCAGCCTGACCCACTTCCCAAAATCTGAATGTAATTTTGTCACTGTAGATTGAGTGTCCTTTTGTATTGTAAACTGCCACTTTGTATGATGGTAACTCTAATTTCTCCATTTTCTCAGATCATTGATAGAACCATGTCAATGACAGGTCTTCAAGTGCTGAACTCCGGGCCTTCATGATGTTCCTGTTCTTGCAGAAGAAAACTCCAAGGGAAATTTATGAGTGTATGATGCAAACATTGAGTGACTAGTACCCGTCATGCTCAACTTTGAAGAAGTGGTCTGCCAACTTTCAATGTGGAGATTTTTAGACTGAAGATGCAGCAGGATTTGGGAGGCCTTCAACAGTGTCTACTCCTGAAATTGTTGAGCATGAGTCAACAGTGTGATGCAGCAGCTAAAAAGACCAATGCGATTTTGGGCTGCATCAATAGAAGTATAGTGTCTAGATCAAAGGAAGTCATCGTGCCACTCTACTCTGCCTTGGTCAGGCCTCACCTAGAATACTGTGTCCAGTTCTGGGCACAACAATTCAAAAAGGATATTGACAAATTGGAACATGTCCAGAGGAGGGCAACTAAAATGGTGAAAGGTCTGGAAACCATGCCTTATGAGGAAAGACTTAGGCAGCTGGGTATGTTTAGCCTGGAAAAAAAGATGGTTAAGGGGCAATGTGATAGCCCTGTTTAAGTACTGAAGGGATGTCACATTGAGGATGGAGCAAGCTTGTTTTCTGCTGCTCCAGAGACTAGAACATGGAACAATGGATACAAGTTCCAGGAACAGAGATTCCACCTCAACATTAGGAGGAACTTTCTGACAGTGCGAGCTGTTCAGCAGTGGAACACACTCCCTCGGAGCATGGTAGGGTCTCCTTCCTTGGAGGTCTTTAAACAGAGGCTGGATGGCCATCTGTCAGGGATGCTCTGATCGTGATTTCCTGCATGGCGGGAGGTTGGACTGGATGGGGCTTATGGTCTCTTCCATATCTACAATTCTATGATTCTATGACCTGATTTTGCAACTTGGTGAAACTCAGCTAAAACAGTTTCTGAGACACTAGAGATATCCTGGGAACTCTGTCAGCCAAGTGGGTGCTGAAATGTTTGAATGGTAACCAGAAACAAAATTGAGTGATTACCTCCAAATTGATTTTGCAGCATTTTGAGTTATCTAGTGATATTTTTTTTGGAACAACTCATCACTATTGATGAAACATGGTTACATCACTATGATCTGGAGACCATAAAGTCTGCAGTGGTGGCACTTATCCATGGTGAATGAAATTCAAGACCCAAAAGTCTGCAGGAAAGGTCACAACCACAGTTTTGGGGGGATAATTTTGATAACTGACTATGTTTGGAAGGGTCAAACAGTTAATGCAGAGTACTGCTCTAACTTGCTGTGCTGATTAAAGGAGGCATTGAAAGAAAAATCACAAGGTAACTGTGGAAAGGTGCTCTCTTTTTTCAGGACAATGCACCTGTTCACAGGGCTGGCAAGATGGTAGATGTTTTGAAGAATTTGGGGTCCGAGTATACAGATCATCCACCCTAGTCACCAGATCTTGCTCCTTCTGACTATTTCTTGTTTCCAAACCCTAAAAAGAGTTTGAAAGGAAGGAAATTTTTGAATTATTCAGAGGTGATCAGCAGAGATCAGAATAATTATTATTATTATTGGGAAGGGTTGAAGAAACTTGTGAAATGGTGTGCCAAGCATGTTGAAATTAGGGGTGAATATGTGGAATAGCATGTAAGTTTTATGGATCTAGGTCATTTCCTTCTTAGTCAGGCCAAGACCTCTTCAGTACACCCCCATATTTCTCTCTTAGTGCAAATTTGCTGGCATAAGACCACTGAATACAAATTCAAATGCAGTTTTAGTAGAATATTGTTCTTGATATGACACTTTAAAATCTGTCTTCCAAACACCAATCTGTGTTCAGTAATTAGAAAAAAAAAAGTGATTTCTATTTCTGGCATTTTTTTTTAAAAAAAGAAACTCTCAGGATCTGTTGATTAATGACTGACATCCTCCTTAACCATGCCTGAGGCTTAGAGGATTACTACATGGGGTTTTGTTGCACTATCCATTAGTAATGATTACGTGTGATTATGTGAATGAGTTCTTCCCAATTGCACAATGCAACCACCCTTTTGTTGTTGTTTTGGCTGTGGGGTGTCTTTGCAAATCCCTGTGAATGAAATCAGTAGTGCTGTGAAACCACCATACTTTCTTGTGGAGTAATATTGTGCCCTTGGAGAAGAAAACGTGACAGAGTTGACGTGTATTGAGCCAGCCTCCAGTTCTTACCTGTGTTTACCAATACTTCCTCATCCCATTCTAATTCTGGTTTATCAGAAGAGCTCACCAGTGCCCTCTGCTACTCCCCCCTTCCCCAGAGTTTATCTGGATTCAAAATTCAGCCTGGGCTGTTGCATGACAGGCTTAAATGTATATTTTTATTTAAAACAAACACAGTGGAGAGGGTTTGGTGGGGGCAGGGTGGTGAGATTTGGCATGTGGAGGGGGGGCGGCAAGTCCGCCTGGCCCATTGCAGGGATGAGCATTTTAATGTACTGCTTGTAGCCCATAGAGTTGATGAGCAAAGAAATCTATATCTGGAGCTTTTCATGGCCAGAACTGAGAGAGGAAAACTTCCTTTTTGGAGAATTTCTCACAACCTTTCTACTTTCTGCTATGTTTTAAATTGAGGGTTGTTATTGTTTTTTACAAAATAAATACAGTTGCCCCTCCATATTCGCGACTTTCACATTCGTGGTTTTGATTATTCGCGGAAAGCTGCCTGCCACCCCTCTCCACCCTGTCCCTTCCCAAGGCAGTGAAGGGTTTCTCACAAAGCCCATCGCTCTCTTGGGAAGGGGGGGTGGAAAGCCTCCCTCCCTCCCGCTCTCCATCCCTGTCCCTTCCCGAGGGGAGTGAGTGGCAGCGGGGGGTTCTGAAGCCCCCGTCACCACTGTGGAAAGGGTGGGAGATCGTGGTGACTGGGTGGGCTGTTGCAGGCAGGTGGGGGAGGACTATTACTATTTTTTTCACATTCGTGGGGGTGTTCTGCCCCTAACCCTCGCAAATGTGAAGTGACGACTGTAAATCAGGAACATGTCTTAGCCAGTGGAAGACTTCTGGCTCCTCTCTTTCTCTCCTTTCCAATGAGGCTTTACTCAAAAGTAATCCCCCTTGAGCACAACAGAGTTTACTCTCAAATAACCATGGCTAGGCACACTCTAGTGCTTTCCCTGCAGGTTGGGTTAAGCTGTTTTTTGTCCTCTTTAAATTAAAAAGAAAAAAATCCACAAATATTTGTCAATCAGTGAATCACCCCCTCCCAGTTTATCATTGTTTCTGTGTGTTTGCACCTCAGGAATAAGTACCTACTGAGTTACTTACTCCTAAGGAAGAGAGAGAAACTCCTTGCTTTTTTGCTATGTTGGGGAGTCCCTGATCCACTTCATAAACAGAGAACCTGCAGCCTGTTGGCTGAAAAAGTGGAGAATGATTTTCAGGGAGACTTACTATCCAAGTAAAAATGGGAAAAACATGTGTGGCAGCATGTGGTGTGTAATCTTCTGTTTGGTGTGAGTTTAAGCAATGTTAAGAACAACCATTGCATAGTACGTTCAGTGTTTACAGAACATTAGGCAGCTATGAGGTAGCTCTGTCATGTCCCTGAATAAGTGTGCACTTAAAAGATTGTGAGACTGTGAAATTGTGCTGATTTTTTAAAAAAGAAAAAGGTGCATGTGCCTTATTTATAACAGATATGACAATTCATCGAGGGAGGAGGAGTGATACATGTGGTGGGGGGAGGAGAAAGGACTAATGCAGTGCCCTGTAGTTGTATTAGACGTTACCCAACAATTTTAAAACCGAGATTGGGTATAGTGTTTGATAATGTTTGTTTACATCAAGGAATCTATTTGTTTCCTTGGGAAATGGCATGAACACTTATTGGAAGCCCGGTGTTGTAAACCTCTTAGATGGGAGAAAATCTTATGATCACAAAATCTTAGTTCAGAATAATTTGTTTAAATAAGTGTCAGAAATAGGCCCTTGTGTTTTTGGCTCAATGGTACTGGATGCTGCAATCTTGACATTTAGTATTTAGAAAGAAAAATCTTTTCGTTCACCTGCTCTTTTTACTCCTATGAAATATGGGAATAAGGAGAGGTGAAAAACAAGCATAAAACACAATTTGAAAAATATTTTCTGCTTATTTTCCACGGGACCATAGCTTATGGTACAGTTTCTTCCATAAACTTCTGAAACAACATTAAAAAAAAAAAGTAGCACTTTAAAGTCATTTTTAATGCCTCGAGTCACCTTTCAGCTATCTTTTATGCCTAAGGTTTTCTGTTCATGTGGTATGTTCAACAACCACAACAAGCTTCATGGCAGTCATACTAAATCAGAATCTAAAGAAAAAGATGTATTGATACTGTAGCCTAGAGTGTGTTCTTTGTGGTGATTTGATGATTACGGTAATTTGACTTCAAGAGCTTTCCTCTAGCCACCAAACTGAACTGAATGTATAATCCTCCTTCTTTGCTGTGGATAAAAAGGAAGTCCTGGATCAGTAAAGAGCAATTATTTTCAGGCATTGTTTTATACAATTTTTTAAAAGCCTTTAAACAAGAGAGAGAGAGAGGGAACTAGTTTCATCCAATGCTATGCAAATCTCTTAATCATTTGTGTTTCAGCTGCTATTGTAAGAATTGAGAATTTTCCAAGGATACTAGTGGTTTAAGATCATCAGTGCTTGAAAGTAATGAGTTGCAAGTAATACAGCTACCTGTAACTTTTCATTATGCTTAAAATTACTTTTTCTTAAAGTTATATTGCAAAAGTACCATAATAAGGTTTCAAGAACTACCACACTGTAATTTACTACCATAACACTTGGATAGAAAAACCACATCCCACATCAGCACTGACCCTCCCTAAAGAGTGATTTTTTATTTTATTTTATTTTGATTTAGGATGGGTCATTTGACTCATACTCATTCCATCTGGATCATCATCTCTTAGCCATGAAACTCACTGGTCACCTTAGACCAGTCACTTTCTCTCATTCTAACCTACAGTCACAAGGTTGTGGTTGAGTTAAAGTGGGGAGGAGGAGAGCCACATATCCCACTATGAGCTGCATGGAGAAAAGGCAGGATATGACTGATAAATGATAAACAAACAAATGTTGTTGGAGTAGTGTGCAACTGAAACTAGGCAAATGGCTCCAACAGGGCCACCACTACTTTTAAAGAGTGTCTGGCAGACACTATGATGTGAGGATCAGCACTAAGGTGCTGAAGGACATAGCAATGGTCAGTACATAACCTGCCCTGCCCCTTCTCCAAAATGAAGGCACTGACATATTAAAAATGCATGGTTTAGCCAATTTAATTTGATTTTGATACCTCCCAAAAATCTCAGTGCTGTTAGCATATTTTCTTGATTTTTTTTAAAAAATAAAATTTGTGTTAACTTCAATAACCTGATTAAAGAATCAGTACCTAGTAAGACTGAACACACTATCTTGTGCATTTTTTTAAAAAAATGACTGTTTGGGGTGTGTTTGTTTTTAAACAGCTTGTCACCTCCATTCTTGTGTTCAGCGTTAGGGAGAAAACTGGATTTTTAAGGAATAATCTCCTACATTAAAGCACCCAAAGCTGAATAGGAATCATAACTGAAACTACATTTTGGTTCCAGTTGTAATATGTTAGCTGAAGCCTAGTATCCCAAGCACATGTAGTTTGGTAATTTAAACTTGCTGAAATCATAGTACTAAAGGAATTAAATGGAGGGTGCTTCCATTGCCTTGATGCTAAGCCTATCCATTTGAAGGCAAACACAATTTTGTGGTAGAATACTATACTTCTAAAGTACAAATCATGAAATGTGCACCTGTAGCCATCATGCCTACTTACAGTGCAGAAATAAGCTCCACTGCAGCCATTAGTTGCAATCCAATGCACATTTTTGGCAAATAACTCCCAGTGAGCTCAGTGGAACTTATTCCTGGATAAACATGTATAGGATACCATTGCAAGCCCTTCTGAAAGACAGATTTAATACTTATTGTGGTGATCTGATCAGAAAAATCTAACCTTCTGAAACCAAATGGATCATCTCAGTCATGACTAACATAAACCTCACTGTTTTCAAAGTAACCTAGCCATCATGAGTAACTTTAGCCTGTTTGGGTTTTCAGTGTTTTAGGATACCTAGAAAAGCTGCATACCATTTAGGCCTACACTGTACTTCCTGGTGTTTTGCCACCTTTTGGAAGCACCTCTCTGTAAGAACACTGAGACTTTTATCATCAAAGAGATCAATGAGCTCAGCACAGAGCTGTCACTGATCAACCTTATGCATTTTTCATTCCTCATAAACTTTAAAGCTTCTGATATTGCATCAACTGCCCATCACCATCACAACAAAAGCTCAGGCCATTAATATTACAAAATATTTGGGATATGTTGAGCCTGCCTCGTACCACATTGAGAAAACACACACTGTATACATTTCTATTAGATTCTGAAAGGTGTTTTAGATAGCAAAACACCTGTGTGCAGTATAATTTCCAGTATAATCAAAAACCTGTCTCTAACAATATTCCAGGTTGTGTGGGATGCTGAAAAACATAAAAGTAAAAAAAAAATAATCAGCAATTTGCACAAATAAAGGAAAGGACAACTAGATCACTGAAAAGTAATTATTGTCAGCCTTTCCCACCTCGGCATCTTCCTGTAGTTTTGGACTAGAACTCCCATCAGTCCCAGTTTATTGGATTTCTATACTGTCTTTCTCCTGAAGCACAGCAGTCAATGTTGCTATCAATGATAAAATTATAAACAAACCATAAAACAAATAAAACAGAATTAAAAAAATCAATACAAGAAAGAACAGCATCCATCTGTTTAAACATCTTACTACAGCAACCGAGCTTTGTTATCAAATGATTGTCTCAACCTGAAAGGATGCTAATGGAAGGCAAGTGGAGGGGAGGGGGGTCAACATAGGGCTAGGAACTGGCTGGAAATTGCCATGAGAAAAACCCAAGTATGTCCAACGGACAGGAGAAGGTTGGTCTGTGCTTAAATGAACATTTAATTGCCCACCCCTTCTTTAAAGAAAACCCAAAGGCTGAGGCCCTGATGGCTGGTTAAAACATGTTGCAATAGGTGGCAATAATGGCAATAAATGGTAGCAGAGAAAGCCTAGGCACCAGTTACATGATGGTTTTTATCACGGGGAGAAATGGGATTTCTTGATCCTGAGTTCGTCCCTTGTTGTTTAAACAATTTGTCCCTGGATGAATAATATCCTGGGATAGCTGTTTACATGACAACCTTTTCTGTGACAAAACCTCGGTGGTTTTTCGCAACCTCGGTGACGTGCTTCCTTTACAGTTTCCCACCATGAGTGATGCTGTTGGCTGCCACAAATGTTTGTTCAAGCTTCTACATTGGTCAGAGAAGGAGGGCAAAGGCAACCCCCTCTGCACAAATTCATTTTTAAAAAAACCCTGATGGGCTTGCCACAGAGGTTAATGCCCAAAAATGTTAAAATCCATTTAAAAGGAGAATGCTGGCACAGACAGACAAGGCATTTTTAAAACACAAGCCTCAGTTGGTGCAGGGGACGGTAAGAGAAGCCACAGAGCTGACCACAGCCCTGTGCACCCTTTAAAAATTAAACCCTCCATACAGGGGATGATTGTGAGCCTAGATGCTTGCAGTGTGACTGTCCTTTTAAAAACTAAACCCTCCATGCAGGGGAGGAACAGATTAGAACTGAGGGGTTTGCAGTGTAAAAATCCATTGAACAGGATGACTTATGGTACACACACACACACAAACCTTACTGCTGTCTTGAGGGAAGCCTTTGATTTCAGCTGGTGAGGCTGAATGTATTGAATGGGTGATTGAGCCCTCCTTCTCTGAACTCTGTGCCCGCCCCTGGCCACCTCAATTTCCAGCCACCACCTACTCCTGAGATATTTTGTTCCGACCTGTTCACATATCTGATTTTCCACATCCTCCCGTGACTTTTTTTAAAACACGGGACAAACGCAGGACGGAAAGTCCCGCTGGTTGAGGGATAAAAGGTGGCCCACCTTCTGAAAAGCTCGAGACCATCACGCAGGATGTGTGAACTACCAGAGATCAACATGAATTCATTTCACTACATTTTCATTGTGTAAATGGCACCAAGGAGTGAGATTCAGAGAAAGCTGCCTTTCTTACTCTTGAACTGTTCCCAGTGGCAATTGCTTTCTCTGTCCTCTCCCTACTGCTGTTGGACCCCTCTGCAAGAAGTGCACTATACCAGTGTAACTGACTATAAAAACAGCATAAAACACCAACAGGATTCCAACCTAAATATCTGTCTTTAGTCATCCCCCCCCCGGTTTCTCTTACTTTTCTAACCTTCCCAACATATGTCCTTTCAAACACAATTTGTTTTGTCAAATTAAGCACACAGTGAGGTTTTGGCATTTCTATGCACAAGTACACTTTTCTTTGCCTTTCAAACCTGATTGGCCATTTTATACAGCACATTCATAAAAGAGACAGCAGCTGTTCAGACAATTAGAGTGAGCAAACAACACATGACAAGTCTGGTCATAAACAGAATAAGGTTGGGCCTTCACAAGTTGTACATGAGATATTGGAATGGCAGCTCCTGATCAAAACACAAAACTCTTGGAGCACACTTTAGACAGCAGAGAACAAAAAGGGTTCCTTCAAGCTTGCCCAGGCATTTTATCTTCTATTTCTCAGAGAAGCACGAATTGGGCATATAAACTTGGAATATAGGAAATGATTTATAATGGCAGGCATTCTATTAGGTACATATGCATGTGTAAGTCATATTATACATATTGTGCCAAAAAGTCACCATTGCACAAGGCACTTACTCTGCTGTCAGCTGTGGAAGTGGAGTTGTGCAGAAAACATGATCATCTTGTCTTGTCTTCACAAATTGTGCATCATGTATTGTAGTTGTTCATCCAATACATTGCATTGCAGTTGTACATTGTGCATTATACAATGGTACCTAGTCACTGATGTATTACACAATGTTGTACAGTAGGCTGTCACTATCAACAGGGGGTTGGTTCCAGGACTCTCTCCCCCGATATCAAAGTCTGTGGATTTTCAAGTGCCATAATATACAATGGCATAGTAAAATGGCATCCCTTACGGTATATAAAATGGTAAACAGCAAGATTTGCTTTTGGGATTTTTTTAAAAAATATTTTCCAGCCATGGATGATGGCTGAATCTGTGGATAAAGAATCTGTGGATATGGAGGGCTGACTGTAATTCTGCATGAGAGTTGTGTACTGCTTGCATAGTGTCTCTCTGTATGCATACTTAATGCTTTACTGAGGAGACGTTGGAGTACAGCCACCATATGCATTTTAGAGTATGGCCCCAATGGTTAAGTAACAGATATTCTTCACTAAATTTCTTCTCAAAGAAGGTGGAGGGATTTATGGCATAATGAATGTATAAAAACAAATTGAAATCCTGAATTGTTAATGCTATTAATGTGATGAATTATGTGGTGTGGGAAATAAAATAATAATAATACATTTCTTCTCAAAGGTAGTAATGAGTAATTTCTGGTATTTTCTTCCTGCTGCAAGAAAGTCTTTGGAAATCATGCAGTTTTTGTAGGCCATTTGCAATTTGGGACTTACTCTGTGCAAAATTTTATGTGGTTGTTTTCTGCACAGAAAATACTGTTTTCTATGCAAATCAAGCATTTTCTGCACAAGAATTAATATTTCTGCTTTGAAATATTATTTTACATGCAGAAAATGATGATTTCTGAAAAAAGCAACCATGTGCAAACAGCCTTCGAAAACTACATGCAAATTTTGTGCAGAATAAGTCCTGAACTATGAAGATTCTTGTCAGTCCAAGATTCTTCTCATCAGGGTTTCTTGACATATACTCAAAGTGCATGTTTTTCTACCACTTTCTGAATACTTTTGACTATTCTTTCCAGTCCTACTATTAGTGTAGTCTCTTACAAGTCTTCTCTTTAAAAGCCTTCATTTCTAATAGGTTTCTGAATTTAAAAATAAGTTTTCATTCTCCGTCCTTCCAATAGGTGAAGTCTTTTTCATTCTGACAGACTTTTAGAACTCAGTGTTTTTAAGGAAAAGACTTGTGAGAAGATAGTTAATTGTTTTAAATGGTATGGTTTTCCAACTGCTTCTAATCATTTTTAAGTGTATGTTTTAAATTGTTCTTAAAATTTTCAATAATTTAATTATATTTCAAGACAATTTAAAGACAATTTACTAATTTCAAAAAGCCCAGACAATGCAATGAGATTGATTGAAAGACAAAAGGGGACCAGACAAGGTTGTCCCTGTGATTCGCAGGTGTACCAGCTGAATTTATGTCACTGTTCAGCCTGGCTGCCTCATCACCTATGCTGCCACTACTTTTGTGATACAGGGGCATTTCAAATCCCACCACTACCACCAAATTAATATGTGTGGAGACCGCAGTTTCACAGTAGCCACTTTTATGTCAAACTTTCTCCTTATCCCTTCCTTGGACTGGGGTTTGAATGCATCTGGATACTACTTGTATCAGTGTGTTTAATTACAGGGTTAGCATGTCAAATAAATTTCAGCAAGGGAAAATAAATTAATGATATGATACACAAACATAAAGATTGGTTTATTGGTTGAACAAGATAACAGAACTAATTTGGGTGTTTATTTTCAATCAGCCTCTATTCCTCTTAACACATATTCTCACTGCACATACATTCCCTCAGTTCCACTCACAATCATACACACATTCCTTCTGTGTGTATGCCTTCTCTCCATCACATCACATCTTCAACTCTCCCTCTTTCAACTGTCATCTTCCTTCTTTCAACTCTAGGAGACTTCTCCCATACCAGTTTCCTGCCACAGGTTTGGCTCTTACATGCTCTCTTCCCATTCTCTCATCAGTATTCCATCAGACTCATCACATGCTTGCCATAGTCCCCTCTCACCTTTACAAGGTCATATTGTTTATTTTGGTGTTGGTGGCCCTATTAGCTGTATTGAGAGATATCAGACAAGATGACAGAATCTGTGGGGTGAGGTTAAAGAAGGTATAGTACAAGCTGAAAGCTTATGCAGATGATCTTGTGATAATGACACAAAACTCATTGGACTCAGTGAAGGCTCTTTAGGGGGAAAAATTAAGGTATTATGGGCAGGCTTCGGGTTTAAAGTGAATTGTGACAAAATAAAATTGCTAAATAAAAATATGACTTCAGAAGAGGACAAGGAACTAACTGCTCTTCCAGACTTTAAAGTAGAAAAAAGGGGATTAAATGTTTGGGAGTTACAATCAGGAAGAACAACAGTTTATTGTTTCAAAACAACTATGAAAAGTATGGAAAGAAATTAAAAGACTTAGAAAAATGGAGAAAGTTACATTTATCCCGTTTGAGTAGAATTGCAGTAATAAAAGTGAATGTTTTACTAAGGCTTTTATTTCTCTTTTAAATGATCCCTGTTATAAGAAATGCAATGGCAGAAAGAGATTTCTAGATTTGTCTGGCAGGCAAAGAAACCCAGAACACTGCACAATGCTAAAAAAAGGGGAGGAACATGGGAGTCCCTAACGTCCAATTGTGTTATGAGACCTGTTGTTTTGTATGGTTGAAGGAATGGGCATTGCTTAGAGACAGGGCTTGTTTAAGGAATTTTGGGGGCCCTGCAACATTTTATTCTTTTTTGGGGGGGTATGTTTATTTCTGGTCAATGTAACCTAACCTAACCTAACTTTTTCACAGCACAAGATATTCAGATTATCACTAATAATGTTTTTGCAGGAGGAGGGTTACGACTCCCCCTCCCACAATGATGGGGCCCCTGCAGCTGCAGGTACTGCAGGGCCTTTAAAGTTAGTTTACATTAACTAGACAACCCCTAGAGTTGCATACTTGAGATTGTTATGTATTCATGATCCCTATATAGTCCCTAAGTTAGGGGCTGTGTAAGGATTGTGAAAGATCCCCAATGTGTACTTACTGGGCAGCAGTCTCTGTGAATGAAGGAGTCAATTTCCTCTCTTGATCAGGCAGTATCTGACTGATTTTCCTTTCCACTCCCCTTGCACAAGCTATCTACAGGATAAGGCGAATTGCAACGGGTCCCTGATTCTGCCTGTTGCATCTGACATCGCTCATGGTAGGGGGTAGAAATGTCAGTTAGCTGCTTCCTGAGTGACAGAGGAACAGGACTTCATTGATCACAGTGACTGGTTCCTAGTAAGTGGGGGTTCTGTGGGATTGGGTCAGAATTCGCGTAACTCCCATACAAGATTCCAGCCTATAGTAATAAAAACAACTTGAAACATACCATAAAAAATAATAAAAAGTACATTAAAGGTAAAATGTAAAAGGTAAAGGTAAAAACAATACAACATGATATTTTCTTTTAAAACATTTGGTTTTCAAATGCAGATAGAAGGACAGCAAGGAGGGGGGCATTCAAACCTCCCTAGGAAGGGCATTCTTCCATCCTCACCACACATGCCTGTAAAATTGGCAGACTGAAGAAAAGGTCCAGGAGGTTTTATATGAGGAGATGCAGTCTAGCCTGGAAATAAGACATACAGGGATTTGTAATTCATAATCAGTACTTTGCATTGTGCCAAGAAACAGTTGAGTCAGTGGGGCTGTTGTACCTATAACAACAGTCTGACTGCAGCTAAGGGTGCAACTCTTTACTAAGTTTCTTCTCAAAGGAAGCAATGAGTCATTTTAATAATTTTCTTACAACTGTGAGAAAATCTTTGAAAACTGTGCCATTTTCAAAGCCTTTTCACTATTTGGGACTAATTCTGCACAAAATTTGCATGTAGGCACAACATTTTATGCATGGGAAATAATATTCCTGTGTAGAAATATTATTTTCTGTGCAGAAAACACTATTTTTATGCAAATTACCCCTGTGAGAATTTTGTGCAAAATACGGTATTTTCTGTACAAAAATATCATGTCTTATGCAACCCCCCTTCCTCCATAGAAAATGTTTTCTGTACAAAACAACCACATGAAAATTTTGAGCAAAATAAGCCCTGAACTGTGAAGGTTTTTGCCAGTCCACAATTCTTCTCATCAGAGTTTTTCGATACTCGGAAAACATGTTTTTGACCGTTTTTGAATATTTTCAAATTTTCCTCCCATCCATAGTTTGTACTAATTGATGGACTACAAAACTGGTTTGACTTTTTCAAGTGTTAGGCAGCATGAAAGACAAGAGGGACAGCACCTTGAGTTTTATCATTCATCAAGAATCCCAATCAACTAATAAGCCTAGATCAATTAATGATGGGTGAAAGAGCATGCTAGTAATCAGATGGATTTGAGCAAGATCCAATTTCACTCATCTGAATTATCAGTGTGCTCAGTTTTGACTTAACCATTATTTAAGAAGGCAATCTTCTTCAGCACCCTTGAATGAGAGATCTATTACTCTTCTTCCTGACTTGTGTGTGTGCCTTTCTGTCTTGTCATTTCTCTGTGAGTCCAGTTGCTTCTACAGTCAAAGGAGAACTAATCACTCAGTGGATGGATTTGTGCAGCTGCTTTATGGATGTCTCCATATCAGATTCTCAGGCAGATGGAGCAATGTCAATAGCAATAAAAATAGGAGACAGGAGATCAGACAGAAGGGGGAAAAGAATAAATAGGAAGAAAATGATTGGGAAAATCTTATTTGACTTTCTATAAAACAAAGAATGAACAACACAAAATGAAAGGAGAACACCATGGGGAAAGGTAAACAGGCCACTGTGAAGAGGGGAAACACCTGAAATCTGAGAGAAGCAAAGGATACTGTTTGTACCAGAAATGGGGAGAATCCTTTCAGTCTTTTCAAGCTTAGCTACTGGAGAGGAAGCACTGTACTCCCCCAGCGCAGAAGCACAATCTTTGAGGGGGAGGGATCAACCATCCAAACAGCAGTAACTAGAAGCAAGTGATCAGCCATCAGAAATAAAACAAATAGGATGGAGGAGGCAATGCTGAGATGTTCTTTTCTTTTTTTTTCTCCCCCCCCCCGGCATAGGTCATTTTTGGGGTGTTTGTGTGGGGAGTAGGCTTGCCTTTACTTTAGCTCTGCTAACCACACAGGTGTTTGTCTACAAAGACAGGAGAAAGTGTATTCAGCAAAATTGTCCCAAAATATTGTACTGTCTGAAGCAAAGCAGCACCCAGTGGCTGGCATCCTGTTAGTGACATGCATGCATGTAAGTGTAGATTTTGCACACATATACCACTTTTAGGATGGGCTCAGGGGGATACTCTCTTGCCCTTGGTCTCTGTCCCAAAATCTACCCCCGAGGCAACTGTCTGGGAGTAACTGGTGATGTTTCTTACCTATCAGATAGTAAGAAAGGGGGAGGCAATTCCAACCATGAAGATACAGCTGCTCTAGGCTCTATCCTGGATGGGACCCTCATTTCTCCCACCCCTGAGTTGAATACAGCTACTACATCATGTTCTGAAGCACTTCCTTCCTCTCCCTCCCACTGCTGCTGCTTGACATGAGCTGGGGCAGAAGGAAGCCAATGGAACAGGATGGGTGAAGCTATCTTTTGATCTAGGATCTTAGCCGTTATCTCCCACTGCACCCCAAGTAAAGGTGAATAATTCTTAGGACTACTCATATTATTTTGGCTTCTAAAAATTCAGAAAAATTCCACAACCAGCTCTATCTCACTGACAGTAAACAAGCAATAATAGCAGCAGCAGCAACAACAACAACTTGTTATTGTCCTTTCATGAAAACCAGCATTAGCTGCCTGAGGCTTTAGCCTCACTCTGACTAATAAGCAAGCTGGTCATGGCACTGCATACCTGTGTCATGCCTGTAAATACATATCAGGGGGCACTCTCACTGTATTATATTATCTAAGTACCTATATTCACCAGCCATTTCTATTTATTTTCCAGTGGATTTCATATGGTGTGCTGTCTGTAGCCTGAACATTCAGTTTAGGCCCACCTAAAATTGTTGTTGTATGCCTTCAAGTAGTTTCCAACTTATGTCAACCCTAAGGTGAGCCTATTGTGGTGGTTTTGGCAAATGGCCAAATGCTGGTACTACAGCCACAATGTTGTGAGTTCAATCCTACAGGGCTCCAAAGTTGACTCAGTCTTCCATCCTTCTGTAGGTCGGTACCAAGCTTGTTGGAGATAATTAGCTAACACATTGTAAACCACTTAGGGAGTTCTTCAGCACTGATTAGCAGTATAGAAATATAAATGCTATTGCTATGATTTGTTCAGAGTGGGTTTGCTATTCCCTCCTCTGAAGCTGATAGACTTGTGACTTGCTCAAGGCCACCCAGTGCGTTTCCATGGCTATGGGGAATTTGAACCCTGGTCTCCTGGAGTCCTAATCCAACATTCAAATCACTCAATCACACTGGCTTCTCCCCAACAAAGGCCCATTGAATCAATGGTTGAATGGTGAGTCAGTTCATAGGCAAACCCAATTGATTCAGTGGGCCTACTCTAGTTAGTACTAACAATAGGGTTCAGGTCTGCTTCTAAATGCTCCTGTGTTTAGATAACTCAGAATAAAGACAAAGAGCATAAGACTTATGTAAAGTAATTCCTTAGTTTCACATTCACTGGATTTTGCAGTATGAAAAGTGGTGTTTTTTCCCCCCTTTTTCTTACTCACATTCAATATAATCTTTTCTAACTGAAATGAAACAGATGCTTTGGTTTTCTTTTATACAGTGAACAAAAATGAACAACTAGATGACACTTTTCCCCTGGGGAATTTGGAAATACTGAGTGTATTGTCTTCTTTGTTTTAACACAACTATATCCAGTATATCCCTACCTAATACTGACATAGTGAATCTGGAAACATCTGGCATATGTTTTGTATTTTAAACATTTGCCTCAAGCCCGTTCAGAAGAGAACCAATGTTTTTCAGTTTCTATAATTTATTACTCTGTATAATATATATTGTTTCAGCAATAATCTTTCCTAACTTCAATCTTAAAAGCATAATTATGCACATGTTTTCCAATATATGTGAAAAATCTTACAAGATAGAAAATACTTTCAGTGATATATATGTAGGTAATGGTGGCATTCCATTAGAATAAGGCTTCTACCACATGTGGAAACCCCCTTTTTTCATTTTTGCACAAATACAGAATCAAATATATTCATAGAATCATAGAGTTGGAGATGACCACAAGGGCCAGCCAGTCTAACCCCCTGCGATGTAGGAATACACAATCAAATTATTCCCAACAGATGGCCATCCAGCCTCTGTTTAATAACCTCCAAAGAAGGAGACTCCACCACACTACAAGGCACCCTCGATATGACATAGAATCATAGAATCATAGAATTGCAGAGTTGGAAGAGACCACGAGGGCCATCCAGTCCAACCCCCCTGCCACGCAGGAAATCACAATCAAAGCATCCCCGACAGATGGCCATCCAGCCTCTGTTTAAAGACCTCTAAGGAAGGAGACCCCACCACGCTCCGAGGGAGTGTGTTCCACTGCCGAACAGCTCTTACTGTCAAAAAGTTCCTCCTCATGTTGAGGTGGAATCTCTGTTCCTGGAGCTTGCACCCATTGCTCCGTGTTCCAGTCTCCGGAGCAGGACATCCCTTCAAATATTTAAACATGGCCATCATGCCCCCTCTTAACCTTTTCTTCCCCAGGCTAAACATACCCAACTCCCTAAGCGGTTCCTCATAGGGCATGGCTTCCAGACCTTCCACCATCCTGGTCACCCTCCTCTGGACATGTTCCAGCTTCTCAGTATCCTTCCTGAATTGTGGTGCCCAGAATAGGAAACAGTATTCCAGGTGAGGTCTGACCAAAGCAGAATAGAGTGGCATTATTACTTCCCTTGATCTAGACACTATACTGCTATTAATGCAATACAATATTGATTCTATTTGTACAACGTGTTCCACAAAGCACTCTGCTCATTATGATTTCACAAAATGAAACACTGATTGCCTGCATTGTTCTTGTTTTAGTGGTACCTCTTCATCTCCTGCTTGAACAACAGCTATGTTTGTAAATAAAAATAAAAAATGAATCTGCTAGCCTAGGCTGAGATCCTGAATCATCAGACCTAATTACAATGATGGAGCTCTATTGTTGTAGTTACATCTGATGATGCCACCTCCAAAACACCAACTGTTCTAGCCAACCAAAAGCTTTCTGAGGTGTTTCAGATCAGAGTACTGGGAATTGACATCTGCCACATGTCCCCAGTCACAGGGCATAAATAGAACACACAGATGGAGAGATATCACCACCCTCCTAGGTCCTGCTGCAACTGCTTCTCTCAAGGCACCCCATGGCCAGCAGAGCCCTGCAGACACCATTTCCTAGCACCCTGATTTGTTGCACCTCAGAAACCCCTTGGTTGAGGGCCTCTGAGGCTGAAATGGTAGATTGGTTTTTAAAAAAAAGTGGTATGTCAACACCAACAGTAAAATCCTCTATGTTCAGTCATTAACTGTAAACATGAATCCAAGCTGTTAAAAGGCCAAAGGTCCAGCTTATAATCTTATAACTATTGAATAGGATACCAGCCCTGATATCGATATAGCCCATTGTTCTGAAATGGTGTATTGGGAGATACACAGTTCCTGTGGATTGGGACCTTACTACTTGTCAGTAGTTGTACTTCAACCTTCACCAGTAATTCATCTTTGCTAGCATGTGAAAATTCATGTCTTGTAATATGTGGTACTTGCATTTGTTTGCATGAATTTGTGCTAGAGAGACAAGATGCATTAATCAACAGCAGCTATATCTGGACATTTAACTTGAACAACAGAGATGGGACTTCAAATTAATGATAGAAAGTGTATTTAACATTATTCATTTCCCATCCCCAAAACATTGGTTTGCCAACATTCAGAAAATCTAGTGTGGAAGAATAACAGAAGTGGTATTCCACTGTGTGCAAACAATATTCTCTTTTCATAAAAATGATGTTTTTTGCACTAAAGCCAGCAGTCTTGACTCCCCTCCAAAACAAAAAACAAAAAAAACCCCACAAACAACCACAACCAAACAACCATACAAAAAACTCATGTGTTTCTGTGCAGATTAATTTTCTGAAACACTTCAGGATACGTGAATCCCAACCAAGAAATATTGTGCACGGCAAGGAGAAAATTGCGAGAATTATTGCTACTCAATAATAGTTGAATATTTACATTCTTACTTCAGATGTTCTTGAACTGCAGTTTCCTGCTTTTGTCACAATTGGCTTTGCTTCTTAGGGCTGCTGTGAATCAAAATCCAGCAACATGTGGAAAACCAAATAATTTTCACCCCTATTCTAGAGCAAGGATAGATAGCATGTGACTTATAATACTATTTGATAAGAGCTACTACTATCATCCTTCACTGGGACCTATGCTAGCTGGGATTGATGCTGCCTAGAAATGCCAAGGAAAGTATTGAACCCTGAAGACAACACTCACAATGCTCATAAAGAACAGTTTCAAAAGACACCTTACCAAAGGAAATAATAAGGGACAGTGATCCAGGAAACAGGAGCTATCCTGGTAAAGAGGCATATGCACAGCTGGAGTTTAAGCAGTGATGTAAAGAGAGAGATGGAAAACATTCTTCAAAGGGACTTTATTAGGTACTATCCAGCTCATATCAACTGATCAAACAGAAATGATTGCTGCTCTAGATTTCTTGTTTGTACTCTCTGTGTAACAAGACTGAGTACCTGTATCTGAAATAACCAAACAGCTTTCCCAGTTTATCCCTGCTTCTGCTCCCTTTGTTTTTCCTTCATTGTTTACTGGGTGTTGAATTTTAGATTGTAAACTGCACATGGAAGCTGTGAAACACCAGTCATGGCAATGATTCTGTACAAATCATTTTTGTACTTCAGTTGTCATTTTGGCATCCCAGGGGGCCATAGAATTTTGCTCCTTTTGTCTTTCCATGAGTGGAGAGGGAAGTTTGCCTTCTGAAACTCCCCAAGTCTAACTATGTGCCTGCATTGCTCCTTCACCATTGGTGCTCTGAAAGTCAGAGAGGGCAGAAAAGGGACAGATTGGGGAATATTGTGGAACCTCTGGAGCAGGGAAAGAACATTGAGCCTGGGACTTCCCTGCAGGGAAATACACACACACACACACAAATATGCTCATTCAAAATGAGGGTAGGACAAAACAAAACAAAACAAAACAAAAACAAACCTCAACCTTCAGAGCTGCAAGGCTTGGGATGCAATGGCTCATCAGACCAAGAGATTATCACACCAGCTGTGTGTCTCACTTCAATTATGTTAGTAAAGGAAATGGGAACATACTGGTCCTGCAATGTTCATTATCACACCTTTCTTCCATTGGTGTGACTGTGTCCATTTGGCAATCCCTGCTACTGCCCCTGGTGTGTTAGTCTTCAGTTCAGTCCCAGAATGAGTACAGTCCCAGTGGCATGAGGGGGGTCATTATTCTTGTAGTCTCTCCACTCTCAATTGCTTTTTCCAAAGCAGCATGGAGTCAGCCTGCTTTGGAATAGCCAGCAGGAGGGGGAGAGGAGGAATATCAGCCCCCCTCATGCCACATGACTGCCTGCACTCATCCTGGAACTGAACCAGAAGAGACGTATTGCACTGGAGCAGTGGTGGGTCAAAAGTGATAATGGCAATAATTGAAGGGATTTCCCTGTCAATGAAAACCTGCACTCCAACTACGAGTTGAATACAAGTTGGCAATGGGACAGAGACAATATCATGCAATAAGGTACAGCCATAGCTGTTGTTATACAGCTGCAGTCATGCTGCACAACCCTCATGTGGTAATGCCCCTAGTTTCTAAGCTGCCTAGCATTTTGGCAGCAATATTATATTAACTGATCAAGAAGTGAGTCCCTTTGAACTCAATAGGGCTTACTGCTGAATGTGTATTTGTACTACATGTATAGAGTCCATTGTTGCAGCCAAGGAAACAATCATTCAGCTTTCCCCCTACATTTTGTATTAACAGTATAGTTATCTTTAAAATAAACCAAACACTTCCCTATGTTTCTCTCCTTTATAATGAATTCATGAAGTCTGGTAACATTTATTTTCCAGTTAAAGGTGTACCTCCTCACTCATTCCCTCTGATGCTTCACATCCCTGCATTTAGTTTGATTGCTCTTCCTGCTCCAATTTTTCAGGGATCTGTAATTCCAATGGGAATATTGAAATTTATAACATGAGAATTAGGACCCTAATTTCTCATGCTTGACTTTTGTTCTAGCTTTTGTTTGGGGGATGGATGAATGGGCAGGATTGATTTGGCAAGTAAAACACATAAGGAACATTTTCCTGCATCTTATTTTCTCTATGACTAGAGGACAAAACACACACACACACTAAAAATGTTCTTTGGAAGAAATTACACTTGAACTTTGAGAACATTTCCTTTGTTCTCTTTAAGAGGGCAATAAATATTTCACAGAATATACCTTACAGTATAGTGAAAGCAAAACTCTGTTCTTGTAGTCTGAATATAATGTATGGTATTTTGAAAATGGTAAGGACAAGCACTCCCACAGTTTGTGTAGCTCATTGTTAGATGCACCCGCAGTTTTCAATTTGAAGAGTGAGAGAGTTCCTGTCTTGGAACAAGTAAGTTCCTAACCCATCCCCAGCTACGGGAGAACAAATATTGCTCATTCACAAATGCTGACATCTTAGCTGACACTAATTATTCTCACAGGAGCCTCCAGAGTGAAAGCTATACCTGAAGTTGAGCTTCACAGCCGGAACTAATGGGGAGGGTGATAAAACTCTACAAGTACTAAAGAAAAAGAGAAATAATAAAACTTCACATGAAATGGAAGAGTTCTCTTCTCTTCTCATTTATGAGTATTCACATGTTCTTTGGGTCATAGTGGTCATATAACCATACATCCAGCTCAAATGGGTGAGCACATGAATGATCATGGCTTATGAAAACATTTTTTTTTAAAAAATACATGGTAGTACAGTAAATAAATGCTCATCATTGAGAAATCCCTTCATTAGCAGCATAAACAACAAAGGAGTTCATGATCATTCACTGTGTTGTTATTCCTACTGTCCAGGAGTTAACAACACCTGAATACGGTTTGTCCTGTACTCCATAGATGCCATATCCCTACCAGACAGAGGTGAACAACTTTTTTACTCTAAAGAGCTCCATGTGGTGAAGTTTCAGGGTTATACATACATGTACACACACATACACACACAGAGAGAGATTTGCCATTCTCTCCTTTCCAGTCTCAGCATGTGGGAATGAGAACTTTCTAAACCTCTCCTTCCTCCTTGTAAGATTCAGATTTTACAGAATCTCTTTCTGATACCCCAGCCAGCCCCCAGGTAACTTTTTCCAGTATTAATCTACTAGATGGGAGGGCGAGGCACACAAACTAAAGGGAAAGGTTGATATCATCACCCACTCCCAATTTCAACTTTGCTCCGTAAAGTCTGCCAAATGCTTGTTGAAATTTGGCTGGATCTCTCCAGATTACTTTAAAAAACAAATGGTAAATTTGGGCCTTAAAAAAGGTTTAAATATCCAGTTATCATCATCTTTTTCAGGCTCAAAAAGGAGGAAGGAAGGGGAGAAAAAAGAAATGTGGCAGCACCTTTAAGACTAACTGGTTTTTATTTTTTCATGAGCTTTCATGGATATGAACCCACTTCTTCAGATGCAGTACTGAGTGGTATGAAGGCCTCAAGTATAAAGCATATTTATACAGTTGTTGGAGTGGGGTAGAATATAATAGAATCCAGAGAGATGCAAATCATGACCCTTGTCCTAAATTTTCAAAGGGCTAGGCAAGGTGATACGGGTCTTTCAGATCTTTACAGTGGGCAGTTAGTGATGTGTGAAAGCAATAAATCTGCTTACCAAAATCTGTTTCCCTGGGTTCAAAACTCTCTCTGAGAAGATTCCTTTTGTTATATGTGCAGTAGTGAGGACTCTTATATTAATATATGTAGTCTGCCATGAAGCCATTGTCTTTGTCCATACTTCTGCTAATGGACTGGAATTTGTAAATATAATTCAGTTCAGCAGTTTCTTTTTTCTAGCCTTGCAATTACTATTGCTTATGGTTGTTGATTTTAAAGTATTTGGTTTTCAATGTTATTAATTCCTGGATAATTATACTCAGAAGTAGACATTTAAGTTTAGTCAGTTATATGTAGGATTGAAGCCTTAGTTCCAAGTGAAATCAATGGAATTTAGTTGTGACTAGCTTTTTAGTTAGATTTCAGTGACAGTTTAAGTTTAGCTATCTTAGAATAAATCTGCTTAGTGCTCTACCAATAAAAACTGCTATTGCACACTAATATCCTTGTGTTCTGCCAATATTAGTATGTAATAGAAGTGTTTACTTATTACTTAATCCCATTTTTATTTCACCATTCCTCCAATGAGTTCAAGGCAGTACATGCTTCTCCTCCTCACCACAGTTACTCGAATTGTGTGGGGTCCACAAGGATCCCACTAGTGTCCGAAATTAATATGGGAAATATTTAATTAGATCTAAATGTCAGAGAGAGGCTGGGTAACGGCAGGATCTTTTGACATATGTATACTGTTAGTAACAGAGGAGACTAAGCCAAAACATACAATTAAATTATCTTTATTGGAAATTAATGTCAACAGCATTCATGAAAACACTCAGGCTTCAGGCAATCACACAAGACTATCAAAAATAGTAGGAAGTATTTGAATAGAGTAGGGGGTTCTCGGGTAATACAATACCTATCAGAGGAGCAGAGATTTGTGCAGCAGTAGGTTCTTAGAGATGCATTCTGAGGATCTGACAGCAAACCGGCAGCATGGATATAGGAAGAGGAAGTGAGGACATTTTGGTGGTGTTTTCGGGTGATATTGATATGAGATAATTCCCTGAAGGGATGGGGTTTTGAGTGCAATACAATGTCTCTTTGAGTTTCCCAGGACTAAACAAAGGGTTCTCCAGAAGTGTTAACAATCATTAATGGACAATGTATTTGATATCAAATAAGAACAGGCAAAGTCTATTGTTGGAGAGGAAGGGGAAAGGAAGAACCCATTTTGCAAACATCAAGGACTCTGCTATTGTTAAGTGGATTAGTGGATGACTCATCTCCAGGTGTTAATTCTGACCTAAGTATTACGTATTTGAGAAATTTCCAAAGGCCCCTGACTTGGCTATACGTGACTCCAGCCATGGTTTCCGGGGGTCCCTGGTTTACCTGCTAACAGTGTGGATGGCCACATCAAGCCAAATTATTAAATGTAGCCAATTATGTTATATGCCAAGATAGGGATTATCAGGATAAATAATACCACTTTATCTTCACAACAACCATGTGAGGTAAATCAGGCTGAGAAAGGGAATGTTTTAAGGTCATTTGGTGAGGTTTGTGGCCCAGTTCATATTAGAGTCTGAATTTCACAAGTCCCAGTTAAGTGCTCTGACCATGACGTTATGCTGCCCTTCTACCTTTACAGTAATAAAGTATACATGGATATATATGTTAAGGAAAATGCAACATGGGACATACAGTGAAAGAAATAAAATATGTATGTGAAAGTCACAATGACTAAGCAAGAGCAATTATGGGGCTACACAGTTGAAACTGCTAATGTAATCTAGAAGGCCTGAGAGCCAAGGACAGAGGTACTGAATGCAGATTGGAAACACCTGAGAATCATTAAGTGTACAAGGTGAAATGTTGAAATACATGGGTTGGTCTTAAGCATGGGTGGAACTATGTGGACCAATCAGAATGGAAGTACACACCCACTGGGTGGAAACTAGCTAGTGGGTGGTGATAAACAATGGCTATAAAATTGCAATGTTTGCCAATGTATTGTTGTGGAGTAGAGGTGCAGTAGAGGTGGTGTAGTGTATAGAGATTGTGATTTGTTGACCATATAGTATATTTATATAGAAGAATAAAGTAGGTTTTATATAAAACTACTGAGTTGCCTGGGTGATTCCTGGAGACGTTTTGGAAACACCTGGAGAAGAGTGAGAAGGCTTGGAGAGTTTGTCAGGATCTTCAGCCTATTCTCTGAAACTCTGCTGCTTTGGAGAAAAGCATTAACCACTGATCTAAGCTGGTTGGCTCTGCTGCATAAAAAGGTGGTGAGTTTGAGCCAGAGGTGAAGAGCTACAACTCCCATCATCCCTGACAAGGGTTATGGGCCCAGTTACTAGAGCACCCAGCATCCACAGAAGCTGAAAGTTCCAGAGAGTGGAAGAAAGCTTTGTGGACGATAGATCAGAGCAAGCTGTTTGTGCTGCACTGATAAGCCTCGTGAGTAAATCATTTTGTGTTTTGCTTAAGCCCAGACGGGTCGGCTGTGCATACTCAGAAGGACTGTGTCAAATTGAGTCACTGCACAAATCAAGATGGAATTTCTAAAGTTTAGTAAATTGAATAGAAACAACTACTCTACCTGGAAGATTTATGCCCAATCTCTACTAGTAAAGGAAGGTCTGTGGTCAACAGTTGAAACAGGGCTGGCAGCTGATGCTGATGAAGCCACTAAAGAGAGAGATAGTAAAGCAAAAGCCTGTCTTTATCTCATGCTTGAAGAAGACTTAATTAATGACGTCAGAGATAAAACGTCTGCCAAGGATGTGTGGGATACCTTGCAGAGATTACACACTCCTTCAACTGCTTTTGCAAAAATGCTATGGTCTAAAAGAATATACAGGCAAAAGATGGCTAAAGGGCAGTGTGTGATAGAACATTTAAAAATAATGCAAGATTTGTTTGTGCAAGCTGAACTGAGGGGAGTGCAAATTAGCAAAGAGCAGCAATGCTACATTTTAGTAGAATCGCTAGACTCTTCGTGGGACAACATAACGAACAGCTTGCAGAACTTGCCAGAAGCTGAGCTTAATAGAGACTTAATTGTGGCCAGAATACTGGAAGAGAACCAGAGAAGAATGTCTGAGCAGGGTGACTCAGCAAGCTTAAAGACTGTGCCAAAACAACAAACAACTCCTGACTGGCGAACGCAGGAGGAGGCAGCCTCTACAAGGGAGCAACGGAGGTGCTTTTATTGTAAGAAGATTGGTCATCTGCAGAGACATTGTAAACATTTTGCAGCTGAGAGACGCAAGCAAGCAGAGAGCAGATGGCAGCCGCGGCAGTATCAAAAACAGTCCAGACCTCCATTTTTGAGGGACAGTGGTAATAAAAAGGGGTTTGCAACCATGATTAAGGAAAAGCAAAATGCAAATTCTAAATGGCTAGTTGATTCAGGAGCCACATCTTTGATGTGTAATGATATAAATTTAATAAGTAATAGAAAATCAGCTAATGTAAATACTGTAGTTTTGGCTGACGGGAAAGAGCTAAGTACTGTAAATCAAATGGGTACTGTGTACATTCCAGGGCTAAAAGAGAATTTTAATGATGTCTTACATGTAAAGGAGTTAGAAAATAATTTGTTATCAGTAAGCAGATTAACAGAAAGAGACTACACAGTCATATTTGAAAAGAACATGTGTAAGATAAAACTGAATGGGGAATTGCGTGGCATAGGTTTGAAAAAGGAGAAACTTTATTATTTGGAGGACAATATTGATAGATACAGGGTTGAAGAAGCTAATAACATAGAAAATATTCCAATCCACAAAGACTGCATACACGAGCTTCACAGAAAATTTGGCCATGCGAGCTTCAAATGTTTAAAGAATTTAATCAGTATGTGTCCAGATTTAAAAGTTACTGAATGCAAAAACCACTTAGATTGTACAGTGTGTCAACAGGTAAAGGTCAGAGCTTTTCCAGTAGCTAAGAAAACAAAAAGAATTGCTCAAAGACCATTTCAGTATGTTCATGCAGATGTTGCCCAAGCTAATTGCTTGTCCTTAGGGGGAAGCAAGTATTTCCTAGTAATTGTTGATAGGTATACAAGGTTTGCATTTGTGAGAATAATGAAAAACAAATCTGACGCTGGGCAAAGTTTAAAAGCATGGGTAAGAATGGTGGAAAGACAATTTGATAGCAGAGTAGGCACCATCATTACTGATAGAGGAGGAGAATTTTTAAATAAACAATTGTTTAACTGGTTTCAAAAGGTGGGAATAAGGCATGAAACTACAAACCCTGCTTGTCCTAGTGAGGATGGGTTAGCAGAGAAAAAAATACAAGATATAAAAAGAATTACTGCTTGTATGATGGCAGATGCAGGGGTGAGAGATAGTTTTTGGGCAGAAGCAACTTTGACTGCAATACATATCAGTAACAGATTGTATCATTCAGAAATTGAAGACATTCCCTACAGGGTATTGTATGGGAGAATGCCAAATTACAAGTACTTAAGGGTTTTTGGACAATTTGCTCATGTTTACACACCTGCTTGTTTCAGGAGGAAAGGAGAACCCAAAAGCAAAAGGCTTAGGTTTTTGGAGTATTCTGGAAATAGCTACAAGTTTCATTTGGATGGAAAACAAGTGCAGTATTCTAGGTCTGCAAATTTCGAGAGACATGCTGGTTGGGACAAACTGCATGCCAATAAAGAAGTGTTTTTGAGGTTAGGGAGTTCAAATGAGCCAGAAGCACAAACTGAACCAACCTCAGGAAACGGAGGGGTTTCAGTTAAGCAGGAAGCATCACCTAGCAGCAGTGGTAGTTCTTCTGATGATGAGATAGCATCCAGGCCTACTACTACTCGAATGACTGAAGACAAGAGATTTAGTCATAGAACTACAACTCCTAGTAGAGAAAGTGAGGATGAAAGAGACAGAACAGCAGATTTTATTCCCAGGCGTAGTCATAGAGTTAGAAAGCCTCCAGATAGGTTTGTTGTGACAAAGGCAAGAGCTTGTTTAGCAGCAGAAGAGCCTGAAAGTTTTGAAGAATTGGAAAGTTATTCTAGTGAAGAACAGGAAAGATGGTTTGATGCAATGGATAATGAGTTTGGTTGCCTGGTAAATAAAGATGTTTTTGAAATTGTTGACAGACCCAAAGACAAGAAAGTAATTGGTTGTAAATGGGTATACAAAAGGAAAGAAATGCCAGATGGAAGTATCAAATATAAAGCTAGGTTAGTGGCTAAGGGTTTTGCACAACAGCAGTATGAGAACTATGATAAGACATATTCTCCAACTGCAAAGCCAGAAAGTCTGAGAATGGTTCTAGCTGTAGCAGTAAAAAGGAATTTAGTTGTAGAACATTTTGATTTTGAAACAGCTTACTTGAATGCGGTTCTGAATGAAGAAATATTTATGGAACAGCCACAAGGTTTTGAAGAAAATGGTAGTCAGAGAGTATATAAATTAAAGAAAGCGTTGTATGGTTTAAAACAAAGTGCCAGAGCGTGGAATCTGTGCATCAATGATGAGCTAGTTAAGCTAGGTTACAAGAGGAGCATTGCAGATGCTTGTGTTTATACAAAAGGAGACATAGTATTAGTGATTTATGTAGATGATTTGTGCGTAGCAGCAAAGTCAAAACAGGAAATTGAGTCGGTAAAAAGAGAATTGTCTGAAAAGTTTGTTTTGAAGGACTTAGGTGTGTTGAAGTCTTATTTAGGTATTTGCGTTGAATGGACAGAAGAAGGACATTGTTTATTAAGTCAGAGAAATAAAATTGAAAGACTGATTGAAAAGTGTGGATTACAGAATGCAAAAATAGTAAGAGCTCCAATGACAACTGGTTTTGTGTCTGAAGAAACAACTAGAGCGTTTGAGGACAAGACTTTATTCAGAAGTATAATAGGATCTTTACAATTCATATCTTGCCACACCAGACCAGACATTTCTTATGCTGTAAATGTATTGTCTAGAAGGGTTAATGATCCAAAAATTGAAGACTGGACAGCGGTAAAACATTTATTGAGATATTTGAAAGGAACCTTAGATAGGAAATTGATTATAAGAAGCAGTAGTTCAGATCTAGATTGTTATGTAGACAGTTCATTTGCATCAGAATTAGGAGACAAGAAGTCAGTTACAGGAATGATAATTAAATATAGTGAAAGTCCAATAGTTTGGAGAAGTAGAAAACAAACTAATGTAACGTTAAGCACAACAGAAGCAGAATTTGCTGCTTTGAATGAGATAGTAAATGAGGTACAGTGGATTAAGCAATTGCTAAATGATTTAAATGAAAGTTACAAGATACCAGTAGAAATTCTGGAAGATTCACAGTCATGCATAGCAATGGCTGAAACTGAAAGTTTGAAGAACAGAACAAAATATGTTGGTGTAAGATATCAAAATGTGCGAGACATGGTTCAGAAGGGTGAAATAGAATTGAGATATATAGAAACACAACACAACATAGCAGATTTGTTCACAAAAGCATTGACAGTAGAAAAACATGAACGGCTGACACAAATGGTTGGAATGACATTGTAAGACACATACAATATTTTATTTCGGAGGGGATTGTTAAGGAAAATGCAACATGGGACATACAGTGAAAGAAATAAAATATGTATGTGAAAGTCACAATGACTAAGCAAGAGCAATTATGGGGCTACACAGTTGAAACTGCTAATGTAATCTAGAAGGCCTGAGAGCCAAGGACAGAGGTACTGAATGCAGATTGGAAACACCTGAGAATCATTAAGTGTACAAGGTGAAATGTTGAAATACATGGGTTGGTCTTAAGCATGGGTGGAACTATGTGGACCAATCAGAATGGAAGTACACACCCACTGGGTGGAAACTAGCTAGTGGGTGGTGATAAACAATGGCTATAAAATTGCAATGTTTGCCAATGTATTGTTGTGGAGTAGAGGTGGAGTAGAGGTGGTGTAGTGTATAGAGATTGTGATTTGTTGACCATATAGTATATTTATATAGAAGAATAAAGTAGGTTTTATATAAAACTACTGAGTTGCCTGGGTGATTCCTGGAGACGTTTTGGAGACACCTGGAGAAGAGTGAGAAGGCTTGGAGAGTTTGTCAGGATCTTCAGCCTATTCTCTGAAACTCTGCTGCTTTGGAGAAAAGCATTAACCACTGATCTAAGCTGGTTGGCTCTGCTGCATAAAAAGGTGGTGAGTTTGAGCCAGAGGTGAAGAGCTACAACTCCCATCATCCCTGACAATATATACCTTAGTTAGTACATACCTGAAACACATAAATATTTGTATCTTTGTAGATACATTATATAAATCACACACTTGAAGAGCAGAGTAACTCTTCATTCATTCTTTTTTAAAAAAATTGACAAATGCTGCAAATGCACAATTTTGACTGTCTGATAACATCTACACCATAGCCCTTTATATACTTTTCGCAGAAACCAAATCTTATGAAGAACTATCTTCCAGGCAAATAGGCACTTCCGCTAGTGATGACTGGCAGAAGGCCAGATAAAATATGTATGGATCATGGATAATCCTCTTTACTGAAACTGATGTGTAAGTTAGTTTGAAATGAAATTGCAACAAGAAAAGGGTAACATCTCATAAATAGAGTAAACCCTAAGTCACACTCATGTAGAATGCACACTGGTGCAGTCACAAAACTAAAATGGCCTTAAGAAATGTTCCAGGACCATTGACAATCATGGCATTTCATAGGACAATAAAATAAATCTTGATTGCCACCAGAGATGTAACTATATATATATATATATATATATGCATACAGTTGTCCCTCTGTACCTACAGATTTGGTATTCATGGATTTAAGTATTCATGGCTTGAAAATATTCTTGAAATAATAATAATCCCAAAAGCAAACCTTGATTTTGCCATTTTATATAAGGGAACCATTTTGCTATGTCATTGCATATACTGGGACTGGAGTATTCATGGATTTTGGTATCCACAGGGGGACCTGGAGCCAAACCCCAGCGAATATGAAGGAGCAACTATGTGTGCGTATATATACACAGAACTACACAGAACCAGCTCTGCAGCACCTAACATCCTGCTTCACAGAGCTGATTGGGCTGGAATCAACCTGAAGAAAACGGAAGTTCTCTACCAGCCTGCACCACAGGATGAACACCACCACCCCCACATTGCCATTGGCAAATGTGTGCTCAAGTCTGTTCAGCAGTTCACCTACCTGGGAAGCATCATCTCCTCAGATGCCAAGATTGACAAAGAGATCGATCACAGATTAGCAAAGGCATATAGCGCATTTGGAAGACTTTACAAAACAGTCTGAAGTAACAAATACCTGAGGCAAAGCACAAAAATCAGTGTGTATAGAGCCATTGTACTGTCTATTCTCCTTTACAGGTCTGAAACATGGGTCACCTATTGCCAACACTTACGACTCCTTGAACGCTTTCATCAGCGCTGTATACGCACAATCCTAAATATACACTTGATTGACTATGTGACAAATGTTGCTGTTCTTGAGCAAGCAGGGATCACCAGCATTGAGGCCATGATATTGAGAACACAGCTGTGCTGGGCAGGGCACATTTCTAGGATGGAGGACCATCGCCTTTTAAAAATAGTACTCTACAGCGAACTCACCATGGGTCAGCGTAAGAGGGACACTCCCAAAAAGTGATACAAGGACTCCCTGAAACATCTCAGATTCGGCCAAATTGATCACCAACAATGGTCCGCCCTGGCTTCACATCAAGAGGCATGGAGATGCACTATCCACAATGCTGCAGCCTTATTAAAGTTCACACCGAACAAGTCTTGAAGAGAAACAACAATGCAGAAAGAATCACAACCCGGAAACTTTCCCAGTTGCTTTCTGCAACCAGACATGTTTCTATCAGATTGGCTTTTTCAGTCATCGTCGCGCTTGGAGAAAGTGCAGGATAAGTCCTTCCTGAATCTTTGTTTGTGAATAAAAGCCAGAAAGAGAGAGAGAGATACACACACAAACACAACACAACACACACACACAGACTGTCAGGAACTGGTTACTGAACCCTACATTTTAAAATGGCTAAACAACTGCAGAAATCATGCTGAATCATGATGACTGACTCCATGACTCCATGAACTGCCAGTCATGCCTAATCATGCTACAGCAGCATGAGGAGAAGTGTTACATCAGAAGAAGGGTTACTAAAGTACAAAGCCATGTAGTATGGAAATCTGGTGCAATGTAACCATATGCTTGGGTATGCCAATGCTGTGCTGAGATGTATATAAGAAAGCCAGATCAGTGTTCATTCTCTTCCAGTGATCCTGAGATGCCTGGCATAGCACTTTTCTTGTACATACTGTGAATAGCTGAAACTTTGAAGATTAAAAGCACCTCCTGTTTTCTGGACACCAAACACTCTGTATGTGAGTATTCTGGGAAAAGGGTTGCTACCTAGTCTGCTGAGACAGTTTTTGGCTTCTGCCGGGGATTGAATGTCCTATCATCCCCTGACACACACACATACATACATACCACAATGAATTTAATTCTTATTTTACCTGTCTGAAGGAAAAATCTAAGGTTGGCTTTGAATGCCTATTGGTATCATGTTAGAAACTCTTTTTATGCACACATCTGTTTCCATACATGTAATATGTAACAGTATTAATAACTCAGTTTAAATGTAAAGACATTGAGTTCAAGTAAAGATTCAGTCATATGATCTGCATATAATGCAAAGAAGAATTATGCTGAAAATTTATTTATTCTGCTGTACCTGTTCTCTTGCCCAGCCTGAAAACAACCTTATAAGGCAGTTTCAGTGATTCCTCTTTTACAGAAGTGTATCTGCAGCTTAAAAAACATGTATTGAGGGGGTGGTCAGGATCACAATCCTGGCCTGGTTTAATTGCATGGTTGTCCAGCCTCAATGATACAGAGGTCAACTTACCTATACCTACCTTCACATCATGGAGACAACAAAAGGAGGGCTCGAGGCAGCATATTTTTAGGAAGCAGCAATAAGTTAAACAGCAGCTGCATTAGCTGCTGCTCTATAAATATGTAGCACTGCCCTCCAGGGATTAGAATCATAGAATCATAGAGTTTGAAGAGACAACAAGGGCCATCCAGTCCAAACCCCCTGGCATGCAGGAAAATCAAAGCATTCCCTACAGATGGCCATCTGGCCTCTTTTTAAAAACCTCCAAAGAAGGAGATTCCACCACATTATCTGACCTACCTGAATAGCATTAGCCAGCAAGCTTCATGTATGCTCATTTTCCAGCCATAACAATGGTCACATCACTCCCTCCACGTGAATCAGAAGTGACCAAAAGATTAGGGAAGAAGAATTACTTTTGATTTTGAAACAATCATGTCAAAACTTGTATGCTATGGGGGCTCATCTTGCTGTAGAGGAGACATGTTGCTCCTGGAAGCTCCCAGGAGCAAGAAATCTAATTTTAGCAAAACACCCCAGGTCCTACAAAACTGGTCTTGGGGACAATGGGATGCCTGATTTTTGTCTCTGGCTGATATGAATTTTTTATACACCTGGCTTTGGAATCGGCACCATCATTTTTGTAGAGTCAGTGGACAGAGACAATGTGATTGGACTCTTATTTCTAATTATTAAGATAAAATCTTTGTACATTCTTTAATGCTACTGAAACTGCAACATCAGCAGCAGCAACACCAATAATAATGATGATAATGATAATAATAATAATAATAATAATTCCATGCAGACAATTTTATGCCTGCATCTAAGTAACCACACACCGCCTCAACACATTAGCTAACACTTATTGAAAACTGCTTAATGCAGTGTAGGTGTGTAAATAGCTATTGCTTAAAACAATTTGTAAGCTGCTCTGATAGCCTTGTGGCTGAAGAGCGGGGTATAAATAAATAAATTAAATTAAATTAAATCTGCTGAGTACTCAAGCCTACGATGGCACAACCTTTCCTATAAATGAATGAACAAAAGCCAATCAAGTTCTGGCACCTCTAAGCTCTGGCACTGTATAGCCTGTACAGAGTGTACATTTTTTCTAAATGTTTATTGCTATATTCAAAGATGATAGGGTCATTGTAACCTTATTAAGAAAGATGTATTGAAGACGAAACTGCAGCTGAAACAATATTTACATGGGACTGTGGTATAATGTACAACCAGATGAGTGTAGAATAACATTAATGTGGACAGAACTAGCTCTGCCATATGTCTTAAGATATATTGCACAAATGCAAAAAGTCTTGTGTGGGGTAGTACACAATGTTTTATTCTGAGAAGACTGCCATGGTTTAGAAACTATCTAAGCTACCATCAATACAGCATGGGTGGTAACATAAGATTGTTACTCTGATTTTGTAACATTTAGCCTTTGAATATCCCCTTATGTATTTTCTTGGCTGCCATTTATTAAGAGGGACAACAACAAACTGGAAACGTTTGAGAAAATAGCAAAAAGGATGATTAAGCTTTTTATATAATTTGGATATCCAATGTAGTCTACAAGGCTTTATCAAAATTTACTACAAAATTTACAACAACAGAGAAGCAATTTTAAAGAACACAAGAAAAGGACAGGAGATGAAAGTTAACTCTGAACACATTCTATTCTTACAATGTATACCTCGACAGGTTGTAAGGTTGCAAGAACAGACTGTTGTAATTTAAGTTTTCATAATTCATATTTTCCCTCTCTTTCCTTTTTTTTAAACTGTCACATCTCAGCAGCATCTCTGAAAATAGAGGACCCCCTCTCCATTGTATGGCTGCTTTCACAAATATGTTCAAAACTGTTTAGCTTTTCATAATGAGCAGATTGAACAAAGTGGTGTATGCTGCTTTGCTATGAAGATGCAAATTTTAAGTGACAGTATAAGTAACAAAAACTTAAATATGGGAACCTGGAAAATCTGTTTAGGAGATCTGTGTGTCTTATAGCTGTCTTGGTCTTAGCCAGTGGAATGCAAATACTAGGTAAGACAGCAGCTAATTGCTAGACGGTGGATGCCTTCAACCTTAACTTATCTTGAATCAGTTAGGAATCACAATAAAATCACAAACGCTGTCAGCAGACTCAGCTGTGAGACAATATGCTCAAATCTTATATTCCTACTCCTTTCTGTAGAATTAAATAGTGTGAGGTCCAACTATAAGAGGGGATAACTTTCTCATAATGGACCTGCCCAGATGTTAAAATCTTCAGGTGTACCATTTCTTGCAGAGCATGGCTTGAAGTCTATGTGACAGAAGACTTCTTCTTGTGATCTCTCAGACAGTGGAATGTTTTCCCTACAGAGGTGCAATCAGTTCCCACTGTCACTGCTTTTAGGAAGGTTGAAGACATATATAGGAAATTATCACACCAGCCTCTTTTCTTGCTGCAACATGTTCCCTTCACTTGCATGAGTATGCTGTAATTGTTCTCCTTTTGGCAATTTCCATCCTATTGCACCAGCTCTGTAACCCTGCCACTCTGCACATGCATGCTTTTTCCCCCCTTTGTTCTGCTTCCAGAACTTGGAAATGGACTCTGACTCAGAGACTGAAGCAGTGGGCATGCTTGCCCACCACCACTGTGACACCACAAAGAGTCATCCTAAAGTCTCAGGTTTGGGTACAGAAATCTCTGGGCCTGAAATAGACCTGACCTGGCAGCCCAACCTATTATTGATATCATAGTTTTATTATTTGATTTGTTTTTAGTGATATTGTCTGCTAACTTGAACATTCATTTGTTTTAGTGGTAAGCTTAAATAAAGATGTAATAAAAGTAAGCAAGCATCTAAGGTCCCATCCAAACAGTGAAAATAATCCAAATGGCAATTGATGGAGGGTGATCTGTCTAAACGGACATTCACATCAATACATCTCATTCAGAAGAGGGGTAACCAAATCCACCGTAAAGCTCTGAAGGGAAGCTTTCAGAACTTTTCTCAGAGTTTTTAAAAGGCTCCATGGGGCATACAAATGTATGATTGTTAGGACAGTCCATTTGCACTGCTCCGATGAGGCAATGTAAGCTGATTGGCCAGACGAGCATAGGTTCAGGGCTAGCAAACAGAAGGGCTTGCTGCCGCCATGTTGGATTTTCGGCTAAGTGAGAGATAGCTTTCTCTTTTCTTATTTTTTTCTTTTGTAAATATGAAGTATTACTTGTGTGCACCATGATAAACAGGTTTTTTTTAAAAAAAAATAGGTGGCAGATTTATAATGGCAAGTAAATCACTCAGAGCTGCCATCTTGGCTAGTGGGCATGCAAAGTTTAAGGGGGTTCTTTTGACCATTAAGACAGGTTGTAGCACTGTGAATTGCTGTTTCTTTGGAGGAGAGGGTTTTTTTTTTCTTCACCTCATATAGACAGGACCTTCATTTGTTTGGGATCCCTTCCTCTCCCCTCTCCAAGTAAATAAACAAGATTATTCTAATATTTGAATTTACATGTTGGAATGCAGTGTTGATGAAAACAGAGAATGCACTGCTGATGCAAATACAGTTCAAGGGTTATAGGAAGTTCAGTTACAGAATTAGCTGGGCTGCAATAGGGCATTTAATAAGCTGTGTGCTAAGCAGAGTCTATGGAGATTGAATCAGGTTTTGACTGAGAAGATCATTGTTGGTGCCCCTCTCCAACTGTCCAATCTCCCTATTCTCATTTTTGATGCACAATTTGCACATGGTCATTTAAGGTGATAAATTTCAACACATGTGACTGAGTACAAATATAGTCAGCCCTCCATAGCCATGGATTCTACACCCATGGATTCAACCATCCACTGTTTGAAAATATTCCAAAAAAATCCAAAAAGAAAACCTTGATTTTGCCATTTTATATAAGGAAAAACATTTTACTACACCCTCGTATATAATGGGATTTGAGCATCCACAAATGTTGATATCCACAGGGGGTCCCAGTACCAAACCCCTGTGGATACCAAGGACCCACTGTACTCATGCATATAGGGTTTTTTGAATGGCCTCTCATGTTTGTATACTTAATTTCCCTATTGTGTAGATAAATTAAGAGGTGGCCCACATTAGGTGTTCTTCAAATCAGTTTCCCTTCAAGCTTGTTACCTCAGGAAGTCACCTGGCTCAGCTGGTCCAACTACCCCCAAGTCAAATCTAGGGCAGAGTAACAAAGACTTGGTCAAGATATTTTGAAGTCAAGAGATCTGGAAAACTATAGCCTTGGGCCTAAACTATATCGTTAATCCTAATGTATTAATGGGAACTTGGAAAATCAACACCTATGAAAGTTCCACTGATATAATGGAGTCTAAAGTAATTAGACTTAACAACTGAATTTAGAACTTAAATTCTAAATGAAATGTGTGTGAAATATAAATGATGGAAAGCTAAAGTAAAGATTCATCACTGATAATAAAATACAGTAGTAGTTTATTTCATAGAATCACAGAGTTGATTCTATCACACAATCAAATCATTCCTGGCAGATAGTCATCCAGCCTCTGTTTAAAAACCTCCAAAGGAGGAGACTCCACCACACTCTGAGGCAGTGTATTACACATCCAAACAGCTCTTACTGTCAGGAAATTCTTCCTAATGTTTAGATGGAATCTCTTTTCCTGAAGTTTGAGTCTGTTGCTCCATGTCCTAGTCTCTGGAGCCACAGAAAACAAGCTTGCTCCACCCTCAGTATGACATTCCTGCAAATATTTAAACAATGGCTATCATGTCCCCTCTCAACCCTCTCTTCTCCAGGCTAAACATACCCAGCTCCCTAAGCCGCTCCTCATAGGGCATGGCTTCCAGACCTCCCTCCATCTTGGTAAAGTACATTTTAAAAATACAAACATGCTGTAAATTTTACTTTTAAATGATTGATTTCATTTAAATTCAACTACAAAATATATTTTATTTTGTCCTTTCTTAAATATTATTTGTATTTCTTCATTTATTTATTTCACTTGTATACTGCCTTTCTCTCAGACTGGGACCCAAGGCAGCTCCCAGAGAGAACTTCACAAAATTTGTCCATCATTAAATATTATCATCTTGTTTTAGATTTATTACATGCATATTTCCCTACCAATATTTTTTTTAAAAAATGATGATAAATTTATTAGAATCATACTTGGAGACACTTCTTCTTACAGATAGAAAATGGGTGCATATCCTGTCCTGAATGCTCTGCTTTGACTGCCAATTAGCTGCCAAGCCATTTTCAGAGTGTTACTCTTGATTTTTATGGCCCTAAAAAGCTCAGGACCTGGTCATCAGTTTCACACTATACAATATTGTTGTTGTTGTGTGCCTTCAAATCATTTCTGAATTATGGTGACCCTAAGGTGAACCTATTACTGGGGTTTTTGAGGCTGAGAGTGTGTGACTTGTCCAAGGGTTTTTATGGCCAAATGGGGACTTGAACCCTGGTTTCAGAGTCATAGTTCAGCACTCAAACCATTATGCCGCTCTGGCTTTGTGCTATACAATATGCTTGGCATGTATTTAGAACATGTGCTCCCTCGTGTGGTGAAAGGTTTCTGTTTGTTATAGCACATGCTTCCCCTCACCTGCCTTAGCATTCTTTGTTTTGTGATTGGTAATTGGAAGGTAAACAAGGATTTAATGTACAAATCCAATTGCAACTTTTGTCTGAGGTACTTTTGTCCTGTTGCTGAAGGAGAAATGTAGGAATTTATCATACTAGCATCTAAAAAGCTATAATTCCAATATTGAGCAAAGCTGAAACTTAGGAGGTTTTCAGATGGGGCCAAAAAGCCCTGTTGCTGCCCCACCACCTCCTTTCCTGTTCCTGCAATGAAATGGAGGTAAATGTTTCAGACACTTACTTCCATTCCGCTGCAGGAATGGGCGTCCTCCCTCCTTTCCAGGTGGCCATAAATGCAGCCATCGTAAAGGCTGCCTTTACAACTGGCCAGAGGGAAATCACACTCGTTCTCATGAGAGAACAAGCGGGAGGGTAATTTGAAATACCCCCCCCAGCTGTCAAATTGAAAACTAATCATAAAAAATAAATGTAAAATAAAAAAAGAACCCGGGTGGGGGGGGAGAAAGGTGGCACTTACCTGCCTGTCACAATCATGGCAGGAAGTGCCTGCCATGGAGCTACTCCCCCGTGCCTGTCATCACAGAACAGGGACGGAGCTCCATTTCCCACGTACCTGATTCCATGACAGGCACGGAAGGGGTGTTCTATTCACAATTTTTCTCATGAATAGAATATCCTGGGAGCAGCACAGGAAGTAGGACGGAAAGGGTCAAAGTCATCTGAATGACTGCCTCTTTCTCGACCCTGTTCTGTGCCTGCTCCACAGTAAAAGCCCCATCTGAAAATCTCCATAGTGGCATGAATGCAGTAATTATTACATGTTGCCGTATAATTGTATAATACTATGCCATAATCACATCATACTACCACCAAGAAATCATAACATGATCACTACTAGCAGTATAAGAACAGGATTTTACTTCTGTGATTTTGTATGGGTGAGATTTTGGCAGTTCTTGAGAGAAGATGGGACTTTGTTTAAACACACCAAAAACACATAAATAACAAAAGAAATTAACAAATAAACACTTAAACAAACATAAAAATATACCAAGAAAAGGTGACTGTTCATTAAAAGAGTGTCCTGTGCATCCTGTGTTCTCACTGGGAAAGGGGAAGGGGGGGGGAAGGATCACCCATTCATGCTGTAATCATGTGATTACAGCAGGATATGATTTCACATGCTTCTCAATACTGTGAAAACAGTGATATTGATGGCTATTTGTGGATTTTCCCATCCATGCAAAGTGACGAGCAATTAACGGGTGGAGCACATCTCAACTATGGGAGGAAAACAATGACATGTCCTAAGAAGAACCCATTTGTGGTACTCTCACATTGTAATTCTATGATTACAGCTCCATCTGATAAAGTCCTATATCTTGGGAAATACACATTCTTACCTGTATTATGTCCTACATCTAGTATGACCCAGAGAGACGGTCTTCTTTCATACCTGCTGTCATATCCTTCTGTTCTAAGGGAGATCCTGATTATTAAACTGTACCCTAGTGAAGTTTGCTCAGTTGTAATAGAGACAAAACACTCATGAAAATAACTCCCCTCATCTGAAAATCTCCATCTACATTGAATTAAAAAGCTTCCATTACACAGTGTGGAGAGCATGGGTGATCACTCTTATCACTGGGAACATGAAACATAGGCCTTCCTTCACCATCAGCAAGTCCTCAGTCCCCCTCCTGCACAGAAGCTGGGTGTTTTTAAATCATCTTTGGTAATCATGGAATTACTTTTAAAACCTAAATGTAGCATACAATGGGGAAAACAGAAAAATCTCTCTCATCATTGAAGGAACCCTATCTAACAGTGTCATTTTTCTAGAACAGAGGATATTATGCTTTGGGATACCTGCTTCTGTACTGTGTACTGTCCAAATCGGTCACACAGGTGATAGCATGTTTAGGGAGCTGAAAAGCAGCTGCCACTACCACTTGCAGAACTAGAAGCACCACTAGCACATTGTACTCCGGAAATATTATGTGGGATTTATAGACCAAGAGCTTCTCTCAGGTTCTCATATTGCAATAAATCAGAAGATTGAGAGAAGTCTCTGATCTCCAAAGATACAATAGAGGAGAGGAGCAGGGCTTTGGGAGACATGGCCATGGAGGAGATTCCACTAGGATTGATGGAGACTTCCCTATGGGCTACAGCAGTCTGCAACAGGCCTACATGCCAGAGGTTGGGCATCCTTGATTGACAACAGGAGGAGGGAACAGTGACAGGTGTGTGGGTCAATTTGTCCCTCATGCCCCCCTTGGCAGGGCAAATCACTATGTTTTGCCAGACTACCAAGTTCCTCAGCTAGCGGTTGGGGAAAGTTTGAGGTAGGGTGGTGGGGGGTTAAACAAAATCTACTATGCCTGGAAGTCTCCGGGAGCAGCAACTGAGCGTCCTGGGATGAAAAACACCTGCCTCCCCCCACAAAAAAAAGTGGATCCTGAGGACTTTTGCAGAGTCCTGGGTAAACTTGGGGAGCCCACAGATCACATGATTCACACTCCTGGTTTAGATGGTTGGATTTAAAAAACCTGTAAGCCACCTTGAACTTTTCTGGAGATAGTATATCAATGGATCAAATAAATAAGTGCTCGTAAGGTTTACAAACCAAAAACACCTTTTGTAATATTTAAGGGTGTGTGCTCTGCTATGGCAGTGCCTTGATTTATTTCTTCTATTTTTATTGTCTTTCATGCTTTAAAAAAGTATTTTCCTCCATAAATAAGCATAAAGAACTTTTTCTGGGATTTATAGTAAGTTGACAGATGGATAAACCAAAAAGGCAGTGTTAAAAATATAAAATTCATGGCTGAGGCAAGGACACTGAGACTAGGAAAGAAAATCTGACATCAAAGAAATTATTGGTTTGACTGAAAACTAGTTATTGGATTAAGTATGTCAGGATTTAAATGTAAGGCCTGTTAATCTCTTGCCATTATAAACTCCCCCGATCAGCAGTTAGGCCTCCACCAATCATATGGTGCAGGAAGACAGGTTAGAGAAGAGTCTTTTGAGATAAAAGTAATAAGCCTGAGTTCCAGAAACAACCACAAGTGACAGTGATGTATGTTTCCCTATTTTAAGAACCTGGATTACAATTGCATATATTTGAGATAAACCCCAGGTCTTTTAAGAGCTGACTCACACATTCTCAAAGCCACATGATATAGCATGGTTTGTGATTTTGGTACCTCACCTCAAAGGTTATGTGGCAGATTACTAAGTTGGAAGCTCTTTCTAGGATGGTTATGGTTTCTTTGCGGGGATATATGGGGCAGTGCACTTTCAAGCCAGTGGCCCTTTTATGAAATTCTGACATGCAGTCATGTGCAAGTTGTCCTACATCCATTGGGCACAAAAGAATTCTCTGGATTTAGACTGCTAATGAATTCCAGGTACTATAGGCTATGGAGATTATCAGATGCAGCTAATGTGGTGCCAGAATAACAACATCGGAATGCAAAAGGATGCCAATATCACACAATGTTGTCTTTTTGCATTCCACCGTAGTTATTCTGGCATTTCTTTTTATTGATGGTCCAAGCCATCAATAGATCCACCCTTTCCATTTTGGTGCCAGCATTGCCAGCATCTGAAACCTTGCACCATTGTCCTGCCATTAATACAGCATCAATGGGTGGTCCTGCCAGAACACTTCCGGGTGAGATCCTGAAAACAAGGTAGGCTACACTCTTTTTATTAACCTCCCCAGGTTACTTCTTATTTTTTAGTGTCCTTATGTGTTTTTGAAAACTTTTTTCTTGTTATTCTATTTTTTATTTTTGAATTTCTCATGCTTGTGAGAACAGACAGGATTTCAGTCCAGGAAATGAATAGAGCTCCGTTCATTCCTGGGCTGCCTGACAATGGAAGAGAAGGTAAGTGTGATGGGGAGAGTTATTGTGCCAAGACAGGGACGGGATTGGAGATTGTGGGACAGGAATGCTTTTTGCATTTCTGTCTGATAATCTCCTATATTTCAAAGGAAGGGACAGGGAAAATCACCTCTGAGTATTCCTTGCTTAAGAAAACCATGTGAAATTCATGGGGTTGCCATGAGTTGACAGGCAACTTGAAGGCATGTACAAAAACAGTACACTGTAAAGTATAAGGGCTTGTCTACATGAGGCAAAGCAAAACAACAACAACAACAACAACAGAGTACCTTGCAGTAATGGCATTTCACACCAGCTGTAACTTGTCTTAATGTGGGTTTTTTCTTGCCCCCATAAGCTTTGCATTCAAGATGGCGCCCGCAAGTGATTTACTCACATTTGTACTTATCTCAATTTTCCACTGCTGAACATTTTTTTAAAAAAAAGATGTCCAAGGTGTGGTAGAGTGATTTTTTTTATTTAACATATAAGCAAAAGCCCTACATGTGATACAGCTGGGGGGGGGGTCTGCTGCCTGAGAACCCCTAAGCTGCCTTTTTGAGATGCAATCTTGGGAATTCCTCTGCTGGGATTTCCCTTAAATTGTACCCCCCCTTTTGGTATCACCACCACTGCCCTTTAAATTCTAAACCCCTTTCCAACACAGTTGAAAGGGACACCACAGGGATTTCCTTCTCTACTCCCTGCCACTTGCAGATATTTTACCTTCCCCCTCCCCTCTAATCCAAAGAGGAGATAAGCTGGCGAAGCAGAAACAGGCATATGTACGCATCAGCTTAAGAAAGATTAGAAAAGCGTATTTATTCTAAGCAGCGTTCATACATGCAGATAATTCTCACAGAAAGCTCCTCCCTCCCAGGTAAATTCTTAGAAGTTACAGATACAGTTAAACATTCAGTTAAGCATTCAGCCAAGTGGAAAAAATAACCATAATTCCCTAATGTGTCTAGCTAATACATTTCCTGATCTACTCACTCACTGACATGAGTTCAATCTGTTGAATTCAGAGGGGCTGTGAACCACATGTCTGTTTCAGACCAGTCTGAAACAGCCTTACTTCAGCAGACATAAGGTCCTCCCCATCTCAGGACTCCTTTGTTCTCTCTGCCTCATGGTCCTGCGGCAGTATTTATTACCTTGGAGATTTTCAGACGCAATTTTTGGGTCTATATATTCCAAAACAGCTCTGTTGCTGCTGCGCGGCAGGGGAGCAGTTTGGGACGATGCCGTTCCTCTGCCGAACCCCTCCGTGTCACTTCCGTGACAGAATGGAGGAAACCACGTGGTATTTCACTCACAATTGTTGCCCGTGAGTGAAATATGACGCGGCTTCCTCCATTCTGTCACGGAAGTGACATGGAGGGGTTTGGCAGAGGAATGGCGTCGTCCAAAACTGCTCCCCTGCCGCGCGGCAGCAACGGAGCTGTTTTGGAATATATAGACCCAAAAATCACGTCTGAAAATCTCCCTTGTCTTCAAAGCATCTCGAAAGTTTGCTGCTGTGGAATCTTTGATTGGTCAATGTCCCTTATGACATATGACATCTGTGTTGATGAAGACCCTAAAAGGTGTTACCTTTCTCTAGATTCTAGTTAACCCTTTGTTTATCTGATTGCTGAGCTGGCAGATAATGGGAAATGGAGTTTCTCATTATCGTACCACCCCATCCCATTTTCTCACTTTAGTTGCTAAGGCAGCCTTTCTCAACATTTTTACCCCAGAGGAACCCTTGAAACAATTTCCAGTTCTCAGGAAACTCCTGCCCTAAAAATGATTACATCTACAGCTCCAAAAACACAAATGTTTATTTTTTTTCAGTCTCAATATCTCCTGGAATCAATAGCAACCTCTTGTGGAACCTGAGAGTCCAAGGAACCCTGGGGTTCCAGGGAACCCTGCACTAAGGTGAAACTCCAACACACTTGCCTGGCCAATCTGCTTTGTGCTGGCAGTGGCATAATAGCCACCGGTAGGGTCTCCCATGCCAGACAGGTCAAAACCAAAGGGTCTGACAAAGAGCGTCAAAAGGCAGGATGGGCTCTCTAGCCTTATGGCAACCATCCTAGGAGAAGGAAAACTCTAATCCCAAACTTGGACAGATGGTACTCGTCCAACCCTGTAAGGTCAACCATCTAAGAGAAGGAAATTCTAATCAAACCTACGGCCCGAGGACCTCGCTGCTACCGTCCGTGCTTGCAAGGCCACAGCAGATGAACCTTTGGTTTAAAGGGTGAGACCAGTTCTCTGCATGCTGCGCTCCACCAGAAAAATCCATTGCACAGGCTCGAAGGAAAAATCCAGTTCCAAAAAAGTCCTGTAGCAATAGGCGAGGGATGAAACGGCAGGTGTAAAGATGCACTGGAAGCCACAGACCCAAGCCTGCATGCAGGTGGTTCAGGACTTTGGTTGCTCAAGGCTGACCCGGTAGATGACAGTCTTGTTCGGCAGCATCCTGAACGACAAAGCAGCTTTCTTAAGGAGAGCTCTGCTTGCTCCATATGGAGAGGGGCCTAGAAAAGGTGGCCTAACGAAAGCTCATCCCCATCTACCTGGTTGGCTAGCCATGGCCAACGGGCATCTTCTGATGAGGTCAAAATAAGGCAAAGAAACAAAGGCACACACTGGCCTCCAAAGGTATAAATAAACTGACGCTTGCATGCTGGAACATCAGAACCATGCGAGACTCTGCAGACAGTGGACGGCCTGAGCGTCATTCTGCTCTAATAGCCCATGAACTATCACGACTTAATATTGACATCGCTGCTCTTAGTGAAATTCGTCTCCATGAAGAAGGCAGCCTTAAAGAACACGGCACCAGCTACACACTTTACTGGTCTGGCAAACCCAAAACTGAAAAACATATTTCAGGAGTAGGCTTTATGATTAAAAACTCCATTGCCTCCAAATTTGAAATCTTCCCAACAGGACACTGATTGCATTATTTCCTTACGCCTCCCACATGTTGTTCTCTTTAGTATATATGCCCCAACTATACAAGCCAACCCTGTAGAGAAAGACAAATTCTACACAGACCTACGCCAACTCATACAAAAAGTCCCTGTAGAAGATAAAATTATTATCTTCAGTGACTTCAATGCCAGAGTAAGGAAAAAACTCCGAAGCCTGAAAGGTGTCTTAGGCAAGCATGGTGTTGGAAATTGCAATGATAACGGATGCCTCCTGCTAGAGTTCTGTGCAAAACAACAGCTAACTATTACAAACACTATCTTTCCGCAGAAAGATAGCTTGAAGACAACCTGGATGCATCCCCAATCCAAACATTGACACCTCATTGACTATGTTCTAGTCTGCCAGAGAAACATTCATGATGTCCGTCATACCCGAGTGATGCCCAGTGCAAAATTCCCAACAAATCATTGCCTCATAAGATGTAAACTAAATCTTCATCTTAAGTTCAAACCTAAAAGGGGAGGCATTTTAAAGAGGAGACTCCAGGTCAACAATCTTCAACAAGCTACCATGAAAGAAAACTTCCAGGCAAATCTGCAAACAAAACTTGAAGACCATCCTACAGATCCTTCTCCTACAGTGCTTTGGCAACATATTAAAAAAAAAAACAGTATCCTACAGTCTGCAGAAGAATCCCTCCAGTTCTTCCACAAGAAAAATCAAGACTGGTTTGATGAAAACAATCAAGAGATCCAGAAACTGTTGGCAAAAAAGAGAACTGTTCACCAGGCATACCTCACCAACCAACTTGCCATCTAAGAAATGCAGCTTTCCATCTCACATGTAGTAAACTTCAACAAAAACTCCGAGACATGCAGAACAAGTGGTGGATCAATATAGCAGAAAAGACACAATGCTGTGCAGATCTGGGTAATCATAGAGGATTTTTTGAAACTCTTAAAGCAGTGTTTGGACCTTCTTATCAGGTCTAAAGCTCCTTATACAGTTCAGATGGTCAAACATTAATTACTGATAAAGCCTCCATCCTGAATCAATGGCCTGAACATTTTTGAAGTCTCTTTAGTGCCAACTGAGTAATCCAAGGCTCAGCTATCCAACGTATGATACAAAAACTGATAAAAAATGAGTTGGACATAGCTCCCACTTTTGAAGAGACCCTTAAGGCCATACAGCAGGTGAAAAACAGCAAGGCAGCTGGGATTGATGGAATCCCACCTGAAGTTTGGAAACACAGAGGTCATGCACTCCACAATAAATTCCACGAATCCTTGTGAATTGCTGGGGAAAAGGGGAACTGCCATCAGATGTCCGAGATGCAGTCATCAACACCCTGTACAAGAAAAAAGGATCAAAATCCAATTGCTCAAACTATCGAGGCATAACTGCTCTCTATTGTTGGAAAAATCTTAGCAAGGATACTCCTGAACATATTCGTTCCTGGTATTGCAGAAGAACTATTCCCTGAAAGCCAATATGGCTTCAGAGCCAATAGGTGTACTACAGATATGGTATTTGCCCTTAGACAACTGCAAGAGAAATGTAGGGAGCAGAACAAGGGCCTCTATGTAACATTTATTGACCTCACCAAAGCCTTTGACATTGTGAATAGGAAAGGTATGTGGTAGATCCTGGAAAGACTAGGATGTTCCCCCCAAATTCCTTTAAATGATTATCTTGCTACACGAGGGCCAGAGCGGTCAAGTCAGATATGGCAATGCTCTTTCAGAGTCCTTTCTAATAACTAATGGAGAGAAGCAAGGTTGTGTTCTTGCTCCAACTTTATTTACAATCTTCTTCAGCATGATGATCCAAAGGGCTACGGCAGAGCTTGAAGAAGATGATGGCATCTATATATGTTACTGCATTGATGGTAGCTTGTTTAATTTAAGCCGTCTGAGGGCTCACACTAAGACTCTAAACTATCTAGTCCATGAGCTGCTGTTCGCTGATGATGCTGCCCTTGTTGCCCACACAGAAGCAGCTCTGCAGTGCCTAACATCCTGCTTTGCAACAGCTGCAGAACTGTTTGGGCTGGAAGTCAACTTGAAGAAAACGGAAGTTGTTTACCAGCCTGCACCACAAGGCAATCACCACCATCCCCGCATTGCTGTCGGGAAATCTGTGCTCAAGTCCGTTCAGCAGTTCACCTACTTGGGAAGTATCATCTCCTCAGATGCCAAGATTGACAAAAAGATCAATCACATATTAGCAAAGTCATATAGTGCATTTGGAAGACTTCACAAAAGAGTCTGTAGTAGTAAACATCTGAGGCGATGCACAAAATTCCGTGTGTATAGAGCCATTGTACTGTCTATTCTCCTTTATGGGTCTGAAATATGGGTCACCTATCGCCACCACCTACGACCCCTTGAACGCTTTCATCAGTGCTGTATATGTACAATCCTAAATATACTGACTATGTGACGAATGTTGCTGTCCTTGAGCAAGCAGGGATCTCCAGCATTGATGCCATGATATTGATAAAACAGCTGTGCTGGGCAGGGCATGTTTCTAGGATGGGGGACCATCACCTCCCAAAAATAGTACTCTATGGTAAACTCTCCACCGGTCAGCGTAAGAGGTGCGTTCCAAAAAAGCGATACAAGGACTCCGTGAAACAACATCTCAGGCTTGGCCAAATTCATCACCAACAATGGTCCGCTTTGGCCTCACATCGGGAGGCATGGAGACACACTATCCACAATGCTGCAGCCTTATTTGAGAACTCACACTGAACAAGTCTTCAAGAGAAACAACAACACAGAAAGAATCACAACCTGGAAATATCACCGAAGGAGACTTTCTGCTGTGCTTTCTGCAACCGGACTTATTTATCTCGTATTGGCCATTTTAGTCATTGCAGCTTGCAGAAAGCACGGGATGAGTCCTTCCTGAATCTTCGTTTGCGAAGAAAAGCCAGAGACTTCAAACCATCAATTGCTATGGCAATAGAAATATTCCCAACCTTCATTGTATTTAAATAACAATTTTAATTGATTTTTAGTGATATTTAATAATCGTAACAACTGAGCTGGTTACAACTGAAATTTAAATATCTAATTGTAAAATGAAGTTTGCTCAAATGATCACAAATAGTACACTATGAAACAGATTGGTATATGAAACTCACATATCTGCCCAAATAAAAACTATTACTTCATGGTCAGTCTTTTTCATGTGCACTTTGTTTTTCCTTCTGATGTAGCCCAAGCATATCTCTCTATAGATCTGTTTTTCAACAGTAGCTTATTGCTTAAGAGATAAGTGTAGAATTAGGAAGCAAAACCCCTCAGGTTGGTCAGGGTCCTCAAAAAAGGGCACACATAGCTTGGCTAGTCTTCCCTCTTTCCATTTCTCTCCTCTTCTGACAGCCACCTCACCTGGGAGCATGGCAGAGCTTTGGAAATGTCAGGTGGTTTGACATCAGTATGCTCAAACATGATAGATGGGATTGCCTTGCCTGGCTCTAATTTTACACACACCTCTGAGATTAAGGCTATATCTGTACTACAGAAATAACCCAGGGGTTGTCTAGATAGTGAAAATAATCCTAATAGAATTTGCAGAGAATACCTTTTGTCCCAATGAGATCTGGCCAAGATTCACGGTTTTTGGAAAGAGGGCCCCAAAAAATTCCATTTACTGCATGGGAAAGTCTTCATGGCTTGTTTTGACATCCAATTCGTGTAGTGCATTCTCAGTGAGGGTGAAAGAGGAAGGCTGATTGGTTGGATGTGCACTGGGTGTGTGTGTGTTATTCTGGCAATAGCATAACCAGAAGCATGATTTAGAAGTTTTGTATTGCTGATTGTGCACTTTTTTGCTACACTGAGATGACCAAATAGCTTTTTTAAATGGAAGGTCGTACTTGTGCACATTTGATGTACAGCTAAAAACAATGCTGTGCGTAGGGACAACTTGTGAGAATAATGACGTGAGTAATTAATTCTCAGCCCTCATCTTGATTTACAGGCATGGCTGCACATGCACTTCAAACATGGATAGCACTGCATACCAGTGGTTTTGCCAAAGGACCGTGGAGACAAATGAATGCTGCTGCAAATTTGTATTAATGTGCAGCAATCCACAGTCTATCTTCTTGTCTAGATAAGCCCCCAGTTTGACACCACTTTAACTGCCATGGCTCAATGCTATGGAATCTTGGGATCTGTAGTTTTGTGAGAGATTTAGCCTTCTCTGTCAGAGAGCTCTGGTGCCACAACAAACTACAAATTCCAGGATTCCATAAGATAGAGCTATGGCAGTTAAACCGGTGTCAAACTGGCTTATTTATGCAGTGCAGATGCAGCCTAAGCCTTATTTTTATCAGTGGGATTTATTTCAGAGTACACACACATAAGTTTGTACTGCTAAGGTATTTAATTGTTAATTTATCTAAACAGCTTCTGTCCAAGACAGAACACTTCAACAGTGTTCACACAAGGGCAGTTGGATCTGAACTATCTCCAAGAATCCTTGAAGGGGGCTTATCGGCTTCAGCTGGTGGGCCGTTTGTGGCCTGGCTGGCACCCTCCAAGTATTGCTGTTGGTGGCCCCCATGGCCGCCTGGCCTGGCCTGGCCTGGGGGCCGCCATTGCTGGCTCCTCCTTCCTGGCATGCTCAGTGGCCAGGAAGGAGAGGGGAAACAGCCACCAATTGGGGCAAGCCTCCCTCTCCCTGATTGGTTCATTACTGGAGGGGGATGGACTTCCGGCCATGCTTCCAGCACAGCTGGATGACATGGTGCCTGTGCTGGGGGTGGGCTGGTATTTAAGCCGGCCCCTGGCTCAGGCTCCACGGTTGGCTTGTTAGGAGCAGAAGACCCGCCCTCCCTCCCTGACATGTTAGTAGTGGATGATTACATTATTATTTTGACATAATTTGCTAGGCGGATGGCATGGGCCCTGATCTGGGTAGGTGGGGAATGGGGGGTGTCTCTCCTCCAGGAACAGGTCAGTAGCAACCAGCAATGGTCCATTGGCTAACACAGGGTTGGGCAATGAAGGGATACGGACCCATGCAATAGTGCCAACAATTTGCAGCCATTAACAAGTTGCAGCCTTTTATTGCCAACAATCTTCATACTAACCTATACTCAATCTCTTATGTTTATCTTGTACCCAATACAATTGTTAAGACAGCCTGTCATACTATGTGTCTTCATTAAGAGGAAGGTAATGGGAGTGTACGGTCTGGGTCCTCAATCTCACCTACCTTACTTTCTCACAAACTAGACAATCTATAGTAAACATCTGATTTACCTGTTTTGCAGTGGATCTACATTTATTAAACCACACTTTGTCCAAAAAGTGCAAGTCACTTCTGAGTTTCCTAAAGAATTTTAAGGCATGTGATGTCCAAATTGGGAGATGTGTTGAGCATAGGTAACTATATCTATACTATTAAACCATGATACATTTGTACTTGTATAAAAGTATATAACATTTTGTGAATTTCACAGCGTGTCAATCTTTAAAAGAAAATTACCTTAAAGTATCCCATAGATGGTTCTTTATACCAATAAGATTAAATAAAATGAGGATAATGGTCAATAAAAATTGCTGGAATTGTGGAAAGGCCCAGGGCTCCCTGATACACCTATGGTGGAACTGCCTTCATGTAAAGAGATTCTGGTTATTAGATTTTTCCCCAGAGCTTTACTTACTAAACATAATTAAAGGATTAAATAAGACAGAAGAGGGAAGATACTGGAAAAATATAATGTATATGATCTGAGCGGCTAGAATGATTGTCGCAAAAAAAAATGGAAGTTAAAAGAAGAACCATTTATTAATGAATGGAGGGATAAGTTATGGGACTTAATCGAGATGGATGAGCTAACAAACAGATTGAGACAGTCTAATAACCAAAGGACCAAAGAGGTCTGGAAGCCGGTGTTAGATTTTTGGGAAAATTCTGGTGAGTTAGATAGTATTTTTAATGGAATACTTATCAATTAGGAAGGAAATGAGGTTAACGCAGAGAAAAACTATATAAGCAGAAAACATTCTGTTTGGTATATGTTGTGCTATAAATGGCAACATAGTGCCACATTCATAAGAGACTATATGCAAATTGCAAAACAGAATACAGGAGTGAATTCAAAGTATAGAGGTTAGGTGTTTGGAGCAGGAAATATTGGTAATAGGACTTGATATGTATGATGATACAACTGAGGTTTAAAGGAGACTACAGGGAAACATTCAGGAAAGGGAACATGTCAACCCAAGGAATATATAAAGAAAGTCCATAGGAGAAGACTTATGTACTAATATTTATTAGGAAATTAAGTTAATGATAATTTATATAAACATATTTGGTAATTTGATTAATGGAAAGTACAGTTTGAATACATCAACAAAGTTACCTTGTACAGAATCAGAGACATAGAGACAATTTGTCTGATAATAATTGTAAAAATTTATTTTACTGTATAATGTTTATGAAATAACAACCAGAAGAAATGAGATATAAAGGAGGTATATAACACGATTTATACACATGTTTGTTAAACAGGAAATGCAATGTACAAATTATGAAAAATTTAATAAAAAGTAAAACTGAAAAAATATATATAACATTATAAGCTTTCCTGGAAAGATACTGTATTGCTTATTAATTTTTATTTGGTTCATCTATATTATATAATCATCAGCACTGTTGTGAGTGATGACTGCCTATTAATCATATCATTATGAAAAACAACAAGGTCATAACTATGGTAGCATATCATGTTGAGTGGATATTATACTTGAATGAAAGTACAGTGATTTGGGCAGTAGTTGTCATTCAAACAACTTGATTTTGTACTGAAGGCAATTAATCAAATGAACTGATGTTCTGTGTGCATCTAAGAGAAAACACAATATAATTTCGAAAGAGAAAAGCTAAGTGGGTTGTGACAATACCTTATCTCTCCCATTTCACTGTTTTCTTCTAATTTTGTCAAGACAGTAAATGTGGATACTCAAATCTTAGAGGTGTGACTGGCTTTACAGTATATAAAATAAAACCAAATTAAATATGTAACATGAAATGTAAATTTCTTTTTGAAACATCTAATATAGTTACTATTGTTGCACATTTTTGCAACAATGTTCCAAAAATTAATTTAAAAATTCCAGCTACCTTGGAGTAATATCAAATGAAGTACAGTAGGACCCCCGTATCCACTGGGTATTGGTTCCAGGCCCCACCCCACAGATGGTGAAATCCATAGTGAACACTACTTCCACCAGAAACCTCCTGGGGAAGTGAGGGGGAAGGCGAGCTCTCCTCCTCCCTCCCTTCCCTGCCAACCAGCTCCATCATGCCTGAAACCTCCTCCTGCCCCACAGCTACCCACCTGCCATGCCAGAATGCCTTCTGCAAGTTCGCCTCCTCCTTCCATCCCCCACCAACCAACTCTGTCATGCCAAAACCCTCCTCCTGCCCCCGGCCACCCACCCACAACACCAGAATCCCCCCTCTGAGCTTGTCTCCTCCCTCCCTACCCTCCCACCCACCCCACCATCACCATACACAGATAACTGAATCCAGGTATGGCAAATCAGTGGATGCAGGAGTGCTACCGTACATGTTGGAGAATGTGAAAAATGAAGATTACTCACAAGCAGAAGATGAACAACTGATCCCACTCTACCACTACACTGCCATACAAGGGCTAGCAGAGAAATATAGCAGGCTACTTTTCTTTGTAAAAACATGTTAAGTACGTTTAGCCTTTTCTATCAGAGAATTCTGGTGCCTCATCAAACTACAAATGCCCGAATTCAATAGGACAGAAATATGGTGGATTAAGTGGTGTCAAACTGCTGTATTTCTGCTGTGTAGACAGGCCCTCTGCTGTCTATAATAGTGAACCTCATGTGCCAGTAGCCAGGAGGGTGAGGGGGGGGGATAGGGATGAGTGTGGCTAACTATAAGGAAATTGAGGTAGAATGCAGGGGAGGGAGGAGCTATCACATCATCTGAAGTATGCAATTGGAAATGTGTGGGGTTTTGAGGAGCAAAATAGGAACCACAATGTTAATTCTAATTTAAACATATAGGTTATCTATTCTGCTGTGGTACTACAAGATGGGGAAACTTTTTTTTGACTGGAGGAATTGTATTTTCTAGGGGCACAGCAAGTAAGGTCCTGGACCTTCCCATTGATGAGAAGGGGGCTCAATCATTCCCAGTGTACTTCTGTATTTCAGCTCTCCTCAGCTTAAGTATAGATACTGTCAGTCTTCCGATGGATGTGGATATAAAGTATTATCTACAGGGGGGAAATGTATAGGGATGCCTCAGATATCATGACTATTTTCATGGATGTGGATTTTTGTGTGTAGGTAGTTGAATCAGTTGATATTTTGTTTTGTTTCTTAAAGTTTGACTTTCTCTCGAAATAGCAGTGTTCCTAGGTGGAAATTTAAGAGACGAGAAGCTCTTCTATCAAATTGCTCACTTGACACTGCTTGACATAGCATGTCACAGTGCAACATTTCAGCCTGAGAAACTAAGTATATTTTGAAAGAATTGCTTTTAAGATCCAGCCGGTGAGCCTGTTGTGGCTGATTCTCTCCCAGCCTGCTTGTTGAAACAGATTACTCAATGCCTTTAAACTGGAGCTTCATAGCATCTTGTGCTCTCTGCTCTCCTGCCAGCACTGACTGCATTTCTCATGTTCTGCCTGTTAGAAATATTTTTATTTCTATGATGCATTAAACTTTTCAGACTATGCATTGCTGGCAGGTCAATGGTAGCTGTATATACTGTTCCACAGAGTGTCCAGCAGGAGACAAAGTTTCCCGTCTTTCACACTTAAGGAAAGAATCAGTGCTGTTATCAGAATATGGATGCATCTTTTACATGCGTTTTTACCATGAAACTTGACTACCCATAGAATACACACATAGACACTGTTGTTGCCATTGAAGATCAGAGGAAGTTTGGAATGTGTAGCCCTTTCTGGTCTTACTCTAGCAGAAAACCATGGTGACCTAGGAGAAGAAACACTGGAGATTATCAGATGTGTAAAAAATAAAAAAAGTACTAGAGCAGAACACCAGGATGTTACTGTCCCACGAACGGGACCCCATTTCAGATGCCCTCATTCTTGTTGCATTCTCCCCATATGCTGCAGCTCTTAGTAAGGTGTCACTTTTCATTGATGGGGAGCTCCTGTTAATGAAAGGCAATGCCTTACTAATAGCTGTAGCACCAGAGCAGCACGCAATGAGTATGACATAATCTAAAATCAGGTCCCATTCATGGGGCAATAATGTCATTCTGGCGTTCTGCTCTGGTACTTTTTGGTGCATCTGATAATCTCCACTGCCACAACAGGACCAAAGAATAGAAAATATGACTGTTAATTTTGCCTTCTTCTATGTGAACTGATTTTTTTTAAGTTTAAAAAAATTCTTAATTGACTATTTAGTAATTTTGATAAGGGTTCCTCAAAAAACAGACATAACAAAATTCTCAACCAGCTGTACTTACAAAATTTAACAAGTAGTGGAATTCCCAGTATGGAGAAAAGCTTGTGCCTGCCTAACATAAAGGTGTTAAAGATGTGGAGCCTTTGGGGGGATGGGGGGATTGGGGGATGGGAGATGGCAACCTCATCATCACCACAGCCATGGTTTAATATGCTGGGATTCCAAGAAGGAAACATTCAAAGCCCACAGCTTACTGGAAAATCTGTTAGTTTTCTTTGTCCATATTAAATTTTTATTTTAATTCTAAGTTCTTTCCATTCACTTCATGAAGAATTCTATGAATTCTAGTGTGTGTGTGTGTGTGTGTGTGTGTGTGTGTGTTTTAAATGGATGAACAAAATTCTCTTATCCATAGCCTTGATTATTTCTGCTTCAAGATCATTTGAACTGTTGTGGGAGGGAGGTACAGTATTCTCAAAATAGCCTACATGTCACCTATTATTCCAGGCAATAAATGTATCTAAAGTAGAAGTATTATTTGGTCTTTTAAAGTCATGCTTCCCCCAACGTCATCAATTCCTTCCAAGCTGCCCCGTTGGTAACTCCTCCCTTGTTACTCTATTTTTTATTTTATTTTTTGGTGCAACAGAACTTGAAATTTTCCCCAAGACAATGATAGAAGTGACAATGTTCAACTTTCTTCTATGAAAAATAATGGATGCAGGTGACTGTTGCCCCCCCCCCCTTTCCTCTTCCAAAGTCTATAAGAGAGGCTGAAGAATGTCTGGCCCTCCAGATGTTCCCCCCCCCCGCAGCTTTAATCAAACCAATGATGACAGGTGATGAAACCTGCTCTACAGCAAGAGTACTGAATGTTACATATAACATAAATAAGGGAAAGAAGGTGGCTTGAACAAGTTTGTTATCCGTATCTTCCATTGTCTAGGGAAGATCAGTCAGAACTGTATTGGAGAAGAAGGTGCCAGATCATGATCTTTAGTGTCCATTATGCAAATCCCACTGTATGTGTAAAAGTCCTGACAACATCTGTCACAGCATCAGCTAATGACATCTTGAGGAACACTGCCATTCTGCATTGCAAGAGAAAGGTCACCAGCTAATGGGGTTTGCTCTTAGTTAGTGTATGACACCTGCTGTTTTTCCAGCTGAGCAGCATATTCAACCGAAGTTGAACTCATGTTTATGGAAATGAAGTCTCTCACTCTCTCTTGCTCTCTCTTCACACTCTCTCACACATGGGCATGCTCTGTCTGGTTTCCTCATCCCACAAACTGTCATGGGAAGGGGCGCCACAATGCGTCTGTGCAATCTTCCTGTGATAAAAATGTTGCAGAGGATTCAAGACATTACAGAAATGTCTTCATCTGGGACAGTTCCAATGTATATATCACTTCTACATCTTGATGTGTTTCATATCCTACAGCGTCTTCTTTGACATGAACATCAGCAGTGTCAAAAATTGACTGTATACCTAGGGAAAATGCTAATGTAGGCTTAAAGTGACCTTTTGACAGTGATTTTTTTAACAGTGGAAAATGGAAAGCCTAGAGATATTCCAGTTATATAGACAAAGGAAAGGGATGGCAAATGATGTATGTCTTCATTGTATAATGCACACACTTGAAAATTATGCTTCTGGTCTAATATATTAAATAGTTTTAGTTTATTTAAGGGAAATTATAAAAATGTAAATGTGAGAGATAAAGGTGCATAGAATGTTCCTGACATAGGATTAGAGTACAAAAATAGACAAATTACAAAACACTGTGATCCACGTTTGATTTAGCTGTGTATGCAGACATTGCTATCTTCAAGGCTGACCATGGCCAGATAGGGATGGCGATGATTACTGGGTAAGATAAACCAATGGCCTGAGATGATGTAAGGCACCTCCCTTCGATCTAAACCAAGAACCAAGGTAGTGAGTCAAATATTAAACTTTTGAGAGGTAATAGGGCATAGATAATGTCATGGATTGTCTCATCTTGGAAATATATTATTTCCCCATCATGTTTTGTGGATTAGATTTTCAGACAAACATTCCTAGGCAACTTCTAAAGGTAAAAAGGAGCTGCTACATTATGAGGGGAGGAGAAGGACTATCTTGCACAATCCCTGAAAGCTGTACAAAAACCAGAGAAGCTTTTCAGTACTCTAGAAAGGCACTATAGAATTCTCTACCAGTTTTTAAGGCTCTAACAAAAAACATAAGCTAGTAGCAACAACAGCAGAGTGGAGAACTCAGTCTCTAGTATGGGCAACAAATACAGTATGGCTCCAATATCCACTGATTCATTGTCCACTGATTCAATTATCCACGGGACACAAAACAGCACACCTACCATAGAGTCTTCCTAGAAAATGTGTTCTTTCTAGCAATTTTCTAGGTCCTCCAAGGCAACTCTATGCTATTTTAAACTAGGTCTCATTATTTTCAATGGAGTTCACTATTATCCACGGTTTTCAGTATCCATAACCCCACCCGAACCAATTCCAAGCAGATATGGGGTCCTACTGTACATAAGTCAATATGTAAACAGATTTGTTTCAAAAATAGCAAAGAATTGTACTGATGTCCTGCTTACTACAAGATGCCGGGGGGGGGGGCTATTAATGTGTAGGCAAGGGAAATGGGAAAAGCAGTAGCCACACTTTTCCTATAGGCAGAGAAATCAGGTTTATTGCTGGCATAATATACCCTGCAGCTGACAGAACTCAAACTGAATGTATGCAAAAATTGTGCATAAACTCAAGGCCCAAGAAGGCATGCACACTCGTCATAATTAAGACTGTTTTAAAAAAACAAACAAAAAACCTTCAATGAAAGTCAATCTTATAGACTCCCTTTGAACTCAGTGTTTTGAGGAAGGTATAAGTACCACCAAAGTTAATATTTTGAAGCTAATTTCAAAATAGGCGCCTCAGTGAAACTCAAAGAAAAAATTAATTGGCCTATCAAAGTAGCACAAAAGGCTTGTACACATTCTTAATGGTGATATATTCCTGATTACCAATCATATATAACCAATATCTGAACAGTCAATGGTGGTTATAACATACAGGTCAGAGCTCTTGGAGGTCTCTCATTCTTTATTTTCATTCACAACATTTTTTTTTTGTTTTCTGCCATAAAAAAAAGTGTAGTGGTGGTCTGGTTTCCGCCAGCCACTCAGGCTCACTCATACACTCAAGAGAAGCAAGTCGTATGTGCAAAGTCATGTCTGCCAATGATATGGGGGCTCCGTTGGACTGGCCTCCAACATGATTCTTGGCCTTGGTGGCTGACTTCTTAGGTGGCATGGTCCCCGGTGTCTGACCCGGTGGCCCAGTGGCCTCCCTGGTAGCCCAGTGGTTTCCCCAGTGGGCCAGTGGCTTCCCTGGCAGTCCACAGGCTACCCTAGTGGCCCCAGTGGTGTCCTGGTTGACACAGTGGCTTCCCTGGTGGCCCAAGGGCTCACTTGGTGGCCTGGTGGCTCCACTGGTGCCCAGTGGCTGCCCTGGAGGCCCAGCAGCTCTCCTGGTGGCCAGTGGCCTGCTGGCCCTGTGTGTAATTCCCTAGGCCTGCCTGTTGGGTTCCCTCCCCAAGGCCTGCTTCTCGGGTCCCTTCCAAAGCCTTCTGGGATGGCACCTGAAACCTGGTGAGGGGAGGACCGATGGCTTACAGGTGACCAAGTGGACTGGCCCTGCCCCTGCTTTGCAGCCCTACTCATACCCCCATTCCCAGGCCCCACCGACTCCTCCTTTTTATTATTTGCCGGCCACCAACCTGTGGCCTGAGCACCCAGCACCGTCCTACTGTGCCTTGCTAGTGCCCTGTTGTCACTACAGCCACCTGCCAATGTCCGCCGCTGCCTCCAGCTTCCTGCCCACTGCCATTGTCCACCCACTGTGGGCCGTTGCCACCACCACTCCATGTCCTGCGGCGGCCGTTGGCCGCCCTCTCCACTATCATCACCACCACCGCTGCTCCTTTGCCTCTGGCCTTTTCAGTGGCTCACCAGTGATGCCCTGTCCTTGTGGCCCCATTCCCCAGCCACCTTCGTAGTCACCTCCACTGCCGCTTCTTCGCCTTCAGCCTCTTCGGCGGCCTAAGGCTGCCTCTTTGGCCTGAGGCTGCCTCTTCAGTGCAATGAGCCACTGAGGCCTCTGACTCCAAGGCCAGCGATTTATCCAGCCCCGGTGCAGAGTACCACATCATCCAGCCACACCGGAATTGGCAGCCAGAAGACCCACCCCTAAGGCCAGATTGGCCAATTGGAGTGGAGGAGGCCCGCTCCGATTGGTTGGCTTTTTGTGCCCCTCTCCCGGCCTGTGGGCCAGGCTAGGAGAGGGGCAACTAACATGGTGCCCCCCTTTTTTTACCAGCCTGCTCAAGATCTCTGTTCTAGGAACTTGGTTGGCTTCTCATCTAACCAAGGGTTTCCTCTTCTGTCACACAGCTATGTCCTTTTTCACTCATTGGTCCATACTCTTGGAATTGCCTCCCTGAACATTTGCAGACTGCTCACTATTTGTAAATCTGAATTAAAAACTTCCTTGTTTTCCAAAGCTTTTGGAATTTATTTTAATATGGTTTTATAATCTTGTGGTATTTTGATAACAGGGGCCTTATAGAGCTCAAGAGCCACTGATTATGGAATGGTAAAAATTATGTTGTGTGCAGCACTAAACTTTTGATCTGCACATTATTAGGTGAAACAAGTGAACCTTAGAGGAGTACAGTCCTCCTTTCAAATTTGTGGGGGTTACAGGCAGAGCACCCCCGTGAATATGAAAAAAAGCAAATAACGGTGGGGGGGTTGGAAGGCCTCCCTGTTGCCTGCCCACCCCCACCCTATCCAAAGCAGGGAGGTTAGGCAAGCTTCCCCAGTGCTAGCCTGTACCCTCGCCCTTTAAAAAGCAGTGGGGAGGCTAGGCAAGTCTCTCCACTGATTATCTTCCCCTCTCCACCCCTTCCAAAGCAGCAGTGATGGTAGGCAAGCCTCCCCACTGCCCACCCATTTCCCCAACCTTTCCAAAGCAGCGGGGAGGCTAGGAAAGCCTCCCAGCTGTTTGTCTCCCCCCCAAACCTTCAAAAGCTGCAGGGAAGCTAGAGAAGCCTCCCCATTGCCTGCCCATACCCCCCACCCTTTCCAAAGCAGCGGGGAGGCTAGGCAAGCCTCCCTGCCACTTGTCCACTGTCCACCCCTTCCAAAGCAGCGGGGAGGCTAGTCAAGCCTCCCCGCTGCCCAACCATCCCCCTGCATTTTCCAAAGTAGCAGAGAGGCTAGGCAAGCCTCTCTGCTGCTCATCCACCCCCACCCCCTTTAAAAGCAGCAGGGAGGCTAGGCACATCTCACCACTGCCCACCCATATCCCCCTGGCTCGGGCCTCAAGTGGCTTGGCTGGGAAGGTGGTGATTCGCCTCCTCCACAGTCAAGCCGCTCAGTAAACCTGCCAGCTTGGGCCTCAAGCGACTTGGCTGGGGAGGTGGCAAGTCGCCTCCTCCCCACTCAAGTCACTTGAAAAGCCTGCCAGCTCAGGTTCTCTGTGGGGGAAAAGCCGAGAACCACCCACCCCTCCTGGTGGCCTCAGCTTTTCCCCCAACAGGAAAGGAAAACTGACCAAGCTTGCAGCACTAGCCACGGGTTTGGTCAGCTTTCCTTCCTTATGGGGAAAAAACTGAAAACCTCTCACCTCTCCCCACAGCTTTTCTAATCCGCAAATTCTCAAATCCGCAAATTAGAAAGGATGACTGTACATGCTTAATGAGTAGACTAAAGTAGCATACAAGTCTTTCCCCTTATTCTGGGCCCTGGAATATCTGCTGCCAGATATCAGATCTTACTTATCCATGCATTTGACTCTCCCCATGGCAGACTCTTGATTTTCTTCTTGTTATATTTCAGATGTTTGAATGGCAGTGGCTTAATCAGGCCAATGAATTTTTTTTGCCCCCTCTCCATTTGCCTGTATCCCAAGTCACTTGTTATGCACGTATATTGAATCAACACACAAAGAAAGAAATCCACTATCCCCTCCAATCCATCTCTAGTTCTGTCACTCTCCTTTCATGGAAAGTAATGAATCTGAATAAAAGAGGTTCCTCTACGTGTAGACACTGAAGTAACTGAGGATTTTATCAGATTGGGCTGTAATCACAGAATTACAACGCAACAGTACTGCAAATGGGTTATTATTGCATTATTGCATGACGTTGTCCTGCCATGGTCAAAGTGTGTCCCACCCATTTATGGCTTGTCACTTTTGATAGACAGGAAAATCAATGAATAGCCCTCAATATTGCTTTTTTCACATTATGGATGAGTGTATGAAATCACATCCCACTGTAAGTGCAGAATTACAGTGTGAATGGCAGTCCTTCCCACCCTTTCCCAATGAGAACACAGGACACACAGCATTTTTGGCTTTGTTTAAGTATTTATTTGTTAATTTCATTCATTATTTATGTGTTTCTTGTGTGGTTAAACAAAGTCACATCTTCTCACGAGAACAGCCAAAAGCTCACCCATATAAAATCATGGAAGTAAAATCCCATTCTTAAAACTGCTAGTTGTGATCGTGTAATGATTCTGTGGTGGTAGTATCACATGATTACAACGGCATGTGATAATTACTGTAATCATGCCACTGTTTCCACTTTCTTCAATAGTGGAAATACAGTGTTTTTGGACACTAGTCTGATAAAGTCCTAAATTTTACCTGTTTAGCTGTTACACTTTTACTTATGTCTTCATTCCAGAGTTTGAATTCAATAATTTTTCTCCAACCACTGGTTATTATTTAGTGACCTGCTTCATGGTAAATGTTCATGACTCGTGTATGAGTATGTTGAATCTTAAGTTTTGGGCTCACTTTTGTTCTGGATCATTCAACATGCAGCAGTTTCAAAAACAGTACCATCAATAGACAAAACACATGCACACACAAAACCCCACACACCTCTTATATTAGGGGTTGGTGGAAATACTTGTTCTATTTTGCTATGATAATTGCAAGTGGCAAATTTGAGACAGGCATTTTGGTTTCAGTTTAGAGGTTTTGGTTAAATTCCTCTAATGGGTTTTGAAAGAATGAATTTCTTTCCCCCCCCTCCTTTTAAATCTTATTTCTTTTGTGTGTCATTTTTTTTCCTCACTTTTCACAATGTTCTATCTTTTGTTTCTCTTTAATTACAGTTTGCCAAAGGTTTTGTCTCCCTAGGGGCATTCTGGGAAGGAAGAATGGCAGCATGTGCTGGAGTTCTGGCAGCAATTCTGCTGCCACTTTATTGGCAAAGCTGCCAGCCAACACAGGCACACACATTTTGGGGTGTGCGTGGGGGGGGGAAGGTTTAAAAGAAAAGAAAGGGAGAAAGAAGGGGGAAAGGTGGCACTTTTGTGACTACATATGCAATTCCCCTATCTCCACAAATTATTTCAGACTTAAACTCTATGAATTGTTTCATCCCTTCCCATTCATTTTTCTTAAGTAATTCTTCTGAAATGCCTTTCCAAATTCAAAGAGCTCCATGAAGCAATGAGAGAAGCCAGTCCTACCACACTTATTTCTCCACATTTTCAATAAAAATTTGCCTGACAATCATAGTCCTTAGATGTATTAGAAACCAAATATCTGAACTGTGTTTGCTTCCAAGACTTGAACCAAATCAGATGGTATTTAAAAATAAAGGCAATATGATACCAGCATTTCAAACTGATTTAGAATTCTTAAAAAAGAAAAACAAGTTTTGTCTATCGATGTTCAAAATTTATGGCCTAATTTGGAATGAAACTCCAAAGGCAATTATTTCTAAAACGGTGATGCATGTAGATAAATTAACAATCTAATCCAAAGTGACTGAAAAAGAGACAGTTGACAGTGAGGGGAAATCTACACATAGGACCATATATAGGATATAAATTATTATTGCCATCACCTTTTCACATAAGCATTTATCTTTCCTAACTTACAAAGGTATTAAATAATGGAATCTCCCCTTCCATTCTGCAAACCAAAGTACTATAGCTCTCTGCCTACTTTTTCTTCTGAAAGTCAGAGAACTCATAGGACTTTTTCAGATGCATGAAATATAACGCAAGCAGCCTCGTCGCGTTGCAAGGCTGCTGCACTGCAGAGAATCGGTTTTGGATGATGCTCGCCCCTGCCGGTACTGTTGCGGTACCGCAGGGAGAGTTGAGTGTCATATTTCGTCAATTTTTAAGTACAATCAACTTGATTTATATTTCATGCATCCAAAAAAGTCCTTGGTGTCTAAGAGCACTTGATAATGAGAGTTAAAGCTGACACAGAAGCAACTCTTAACATTGTGGTAATCAGCAAATTTTGTTCTCTTGTCTCCTGGTGAGTTTTGGCAGGCAGGGTTGCTTTAATATTTTTTCCATGGTTTCCAGAGCTCACAAATGGAAATAAACACAACTGAGAAAGCTTCTTATGTATTGATTTGTGTCCATATATATTAAATGAGCAAACCATTGCTTCACTAGCCTGCTGTCATTGGCAATGTAGAGTGCAGGTAAAATATTGGAAAGAAGAGAGAGAACTTCTAAGTGACCTTATGATTTTAACTTTCAAAATATGTACATTGTCAGGTAGCAAGGGTAGCAGACTAACTCATGTTTATCACAACTTGAAACATGATCACTGTCAAAATATTTGGATTGTTACCTAATAAAGACAGCCTGTTATTTTTTTTAATTAAATATTTGCTATTGTCATTTTCTGGAAGAGTGTTAGGAACCCAAAAAGCAGTATTGCAGATTATTAGAGAAATCCATGATGTGGTGGAAATTCAAATAATTTGCAACAGGACACTTTTTACATTTTGAAAACTAAATTTAGCTTGCGTACAGGTTTTTTTTTTTAAAAAAATATTCATTTTAAATTTTGTTTTAAATAAAGTGAGTTTTTTGGTATATTTTATAATTAGCCCATCTCAGATTTTTTTTTAAAAAAAAAGGATCTAAAATTTCACTTTATGTGATAGATAACATAAGTGTGTCAGCCAGCAAAGGGATTTGTTGGGATCCAGCTGGTGTGCTAACAAGACGGCAAAGAGGCTGATACTAAAAATGCACAGCCCAGCTTGGAGGCCTGACAAGCAACCCAGAAATTGATTAGTGGTTTCGTAAAGGTAGCGTGGGAGCAGGGAACCCAGCTAACACATGGCTACTTGAAACTTAAGAATGGAGCTGAGGAGAAGCAAAAAGAAATGAGGTATTGGGAAGAGGAGAGACAAGTAGCAAAGGAAGATGCAGCAGGAAGATAATGGAAAAAAGGAGTGAGCTGCTGAAAGGGTTTGAAGCTTGTTAGAAGCTGTCAGGATGACCTATAGGTAGCATCATGGATACCTTTTCCACTCCTTATTTGGAAATGGGAAGTGGGTGGGAGAACCTCATTAAATAAACATGACTTCACCTCACCTGACTAGATAGCCACTCTGATTGGGCACTGGCAGAGCCAATCAGAAATCAACAAGAAGGACTTTTAAAAGTTCTGATATTTTCCTTTGTTCTGAGTCAGAGTGGTTGAACACATGGCCTAGTTAGATGGAGCTAGCTAAGATGGACTCTGACCCCATGGCCTAGCTCTGGGGCCATATGGCCTGCACAACCATGAAATACCCAAAAAAGACAGCTGTGACACCAAATGGCTGGGGGAAGCCAACCTTACCCAAAGGCCTCCAAAAGGACCCAAAAAGACTCTGAATTCTATCTACCGAGACTGTAAGTTAATCTGCATGTAATAGTTAGGGACTGTGTAGTTAGATTGCGTTAGATTTATGGTTTTATTTATAAGTGCTCTGAATGAATGCAAACTGTATAAGCCTTTAGTTGAACCTAAGAATGTTTTGCCCTTTTTAGCAACATAGACTCCTAGGACTGAAATAAAAGCTTCTGTTATTTTCAACCCTGCCTCTCAAATTGCCTGCGTCTGGTCAGCTATCTACACTCCTCTGGGAAGGAGGAAAGTACATTATTGTTTCTTTAATACATCTTGTCTATGATCTCCCTGCCTAGACAAGAAAAGACCATTAAGACAGGGAGTGGTGGCAAACGAAGAGGAATCCCTTGGGTTTGGGATTGAAAAAAGGGCCAACCCTGGACTTCAGGCAGCAGAAACTCTAGGGTGGCCTTTACGACAGAAGCTTTCTTTGATACAGTCCTAAAAATCATATAGGTATCCAAATGGCTCAATATAATCCATTGCAGCTTGTGCAGATGATTACTTTAGGCTTGTCAATACAAGAAGAAATAATGCACATACCTTAAAACACATTATAGACAATTCACAGCAGCATTGTTTTGTGTCCATAGCATTTTGGTAAAAACCATGGTATGTGGAGCTCTCCTCTTTGGTGTTCACATGGCCATGAATCAAGATGGCAGCCATGTTTGTTTTGTGCAGTGGGGGGTGAGGAAGGCGGTGGGGATCTGGCAGTACCTGGAGATGACGGGGATGGGGGCCACTATGAGGAAGAGGTAGAGAGCTGACCACCCTTCACCCATCTCAGCAGTGGAAGTGGCAGCCTCCAGTTCTCTCTGCAAAGGGAGAGCTGGCCAGCTGCTGGAAGAAGGAAGAGGAGGATGGCTATTTGCCACCCTAGCTTCATCTCACCTTCCGGGAGTGGGCTGCCCCTTCTATCATGCCTGTCCCATGCCCTCCAAAGCCTGCTGAGATTGAGCTCAATGGACAGGCATGTGCAAAGGAGCAGCCTAGCCCTGTAGCAGAAATCATGGAAAAGGAGATCCATGGATTGGAAAAAAGTTTTCTTTATTGTAAAGTTAATGCCGGTGGCCATCAACCGGAATCATTTCCAAAGGGCTGAGCCCCACACTAAGCTACTGAGTATCTTTTATAGGGTGGTTATTACATGTATGCAAAAAACAGCCCCCTCCCACTCTTGCTTAGCTGGTTTCACAGTATTCAGCACTTCCTTCTCTTGCTTTAATTGTTTACAGAACAGGACAAGATAAGATAAGCTTGAGGTACACTCTGACCATTATTAGAGAAGAAATTGTTTCATTAGTGTGGGGTATCTCATTAGTGTGGGGTATTAGCCCACACTAATATAATTAGTGTGGGGTATTAGCCAAGCCAGTGGAGAAAGAGAAAGAAGATTTGTAAAGACCCATGAGGCTATCCAGTCTGACCCTGAATAGTGGTTTTAAAAGCTCATTCTAACCATGCCAATATAAGCATGGTTACATTGGACTTACCTGGCTATTTTATTTCCCCCTTAAAAGCATTATTTCTAAAACAATTATAGCATTCCCCATAAACAAACCTCTAATTGAGCCATCAAAGCAGAATGCAGCATCCCCTATAGCAAAAGATGAAATGACCCACCCCTGAAATATTTGCCAATTGTAACCATATGTTTTCTGAAAACCTTTGTGACACAGGCTCCCCTTTGGCTTTAGCAAAATACAATAAAATGAACATTGCAGCATGCAGGTTAATTCATTCGGGATTTGACCATACGCTGGGCAGCTCAGTGGAACCTCCAATCACCTGGTCAGCTGCAGTAAGGTCTAGTCTACTTCTTTCCTCTCTAGTTGCACGTCTGACTGTACACTGGGTGAGCAGCCTCCCAGGGTGGTCACAGTAGGGTCTAGCCTGAATCTTCTTACCACCTCTTCAGGATCACTTTTAATGGGTTATTGAAGTTCCCAGCTACTATCCATCCCCCTTTTGCCCTCTTGACTCATGTCCAATGTATTCTAATGCCAGTTACTTTCACAGCTGTGGGGAGGGTGGGAAGTATAAAAGTTTTTGGTCCTCTCTATTAGTGAATTAAGGGGTCATTTTTTCATTCGGCACACCACTTGCAATCACAGCAGCATTCAGGTCCACTCTTGCTCAAGCCACACTTGGGACAAGCATAAAAACACCCTTGGCATTCTTCATTGAGAGAGTCACAAAGGTCTTTTCCATTATAAAGCAGAAATCCTTGGCTGCCATATATCTTAGTCAAGTCTTTGAGTGCAAATCCTGTGGGCTTTCCCATGATCTGCACATGCAGGGCTCTCTGATCAGGATCCAAAAGAGCCCAATCTTCTGGGGAGAAATGGACAGCCACATCCTCAAAGATCACTGGATCCTCAACTGGCTCCAGTCCATCGCAAAGAGGAAGAGACTGCTGAGTACTTGCTGGTTCTGACATATGAGACACCTGAAAGGCCAGAGCCTTGTCTCCCACTCCTGCTTGATCTCCCTCCTCTGGGGACTTTGGGTGGTGTCTATGGGAGGTTCCTCTGATACCGGGAGATCTGACTGAACATCCACACAGGGATTTTTGGCCTGTTCTTCCTCCTGCTTATTCTCTGGTGAATTAGGCAATGTGGGTTCTTAGAATAATAGAATCATAGAATTGTAGAGTTGGAAGAGACCATGAGGGCCATCCAGTCCAACCCCCTGACATGCAGGAAATCTTGATAAAAGCATCCCCGACAGATGGCCATCCAGCCTCTGTTTAAAGACCTCCAAGGAAGGAGACCCCACCACGCTCTGAGGGACTGTGTTCCACTGCCAAACAGCTCTGACTGTCAAAAAGTTCCTCCTAATGTTGAGGTGGAATCTCTGTTCCTGGAGCTTACATCCACTGCTCCGTGTTCCAGTCTCTGGGGCAGCAGAAAAGAAGCCTGCTCCATCCTCAGCCTGACATCCTTTCAAATACTTAAACAGGGCTATCATATCACCTCTTAACTGTCTTTTTTCCAGGCTAAACATACCCAGCTCCCTAAGTCTCTCCTCATAAGGCATGGTTTCCAGACCTTTCACCATTTTAGTTGCCCTTCTCTGGACATGCTCCAATTTGTCAATATCCTTTTTGAATTGTGGTGCCCAGAACAGGACACAGTATTCTAAGTGAGGTCTGACCAAGGCAGAATAGAGTGGCACTATTACTTCCCTTGATCTAGACACTATACTTCTATTGATAAAGCCCAAAATCTCATTGGCCTTTTTAGCTGCTGCATCACACTTTTGACTCATGTTCAACTTGTGGTCTACTAGGACTCCTAGATCCCTTTTGCACGTAGTCTCGTTCAGCCAGGTCTCTCCCATCCTATATCTATGCATTTCATTTTTCTGCCCTAAGTGCAGTACTTTACATTTCTCCATATTGAATTTCATTTTGTTAGCTTTGGCCCAGCTCTCCAGTCTATCCAGGTCATTCTGAATTTTGATCCTGTCCTCTAGGGTATTAGCTACTCCCTTGGTGAGGGAGGGCGGCCTCTGCTTGCTCCCCCATGGTAAGGCTGCTGGGGCTGTGGTGCTTGTGGTGTAATGTAAGGCAGGGTGCCATTGGCCCCATCAGGTCATCTCCCGGGGGATCTAACACTGGCTTTAATTTATTGGGTAGTTTCCCTTTTCTAAGTATCAGAATTTTGGCCTGGGACTCCTGGAATTTTTCAACCACGGGGGAGACTCACAGACCACTGTATCCCATGAGTCAATGTAGGGGAACTAATCTAGATGTTCTAGGTCTCCAACAATTACAGAATACACACACTTAATTTTATCTAATTCCATTGACCCCTTGCTGGGCCATCCCACTCCAAAGCAGGGCCATTCTACCTCACATAATATCCGCAACCTCTGTGGATTCATTGGGGGGGGCACCATAATCACTGGCACCGGAACAGGGACTTGAACCCGGGACCCCCAGCCATAGTCACTGCTGAATCCCTTTTTAAAAAGTTCTTTAAAATACAGCCAAAGGGAGTGCAAAGCTTGCTTCCCCCTCTTCCCATTTCCTCCCACCTAAGATTTAGACAGGCACAAAAGGGAAAGGATTCTGGTCAATGAATAAGGGGTCTCACTGGCCGACACAAGAGGATTGACACCATTCACTCACTACTGGTCTGGCAGCCAAACACTCAACGGTCTGCAATAGGAACCTCAGCAGCCACTTACACAATCCACAATCCAAACACTTTACTCCCACCTCCCTGCCTCCCCCTTTTCCAAATTGCCCCAAATTACAATATTATCACTTTACCAATCCCGGCTTCCAAGGTATGATAGTTTCGCCGGTGTGCCCTCGCTGCATCTTATCTGGGTACTTGGGCCACCTTTTAGGGGGTGATCAAGCCCCTCTTCCACCCCTATGGGGTGGGCACTTTATGCTCTAATACTTTTTATTTCTTTGATACTTGCCTGATTCCTGGAGGCAGGGCTCAGTTTCCTTTCTCCATTTACTGGGGGTTCTCCTTGCACGTGTTGCTATTCAGGTGGTCACTGCACAGGCTACTCCTGTTCTCCTGAAAAAATGATCAGTGGCACTAAGAAGGGATGCATGTGCCACAGCCCCTTCCCAGCATGGCAGTTAGAGCAGGCAAAGGCCACTTCTCTGTCCCATCACCTGCTCCATCCAAGTCACGGCACCAGAAATTTAGCAGAAATCATGGAACAGGAGACCCATGGATTTGAAAATGAGTTTTCTTTATTGTAAAGTTAAAGCTGGCAGGCATCAGCCGGAATCATTTCCAAAGGGCTGAGCCCCACACTAAGGTACTGAGTATCTTTTATAGGGTGGTTATGACATGTATACAAAAAACAGCCCCCCTCCCTCTCTTGCTTAACTGGTTTCACAGTATTCAGCACTTCCTTCTCTTGCAAGAATTGTTTACAGAACAGGACAAGGTAAGATAAGCTCGAGGTACACTCTGACCATTATTAGAGTAGAATTGTTTACATAACAGAAAGTCTCACCAGTGTGGGGTATTAGCCAAGCCAGTGGGGAAAGAAAAAGAAGATTTGTAAAGACCCATGGGGCTATCCAGACTGACCGTGAATAGTGATTTTAAAAGTTCATTCTAACCACCCCAATACAAGCATACAGATATTTGGGCTCACCTGGCTACTTCAGCCCAGGGACGCAAGATGAAGCCAGAGCAGCAAAGTCCTGCCCTCTTTTTCCTTCTCCCAGTGTCTGGTTAGTAGTCTCACCTGTCCCTTTGCATCCAGAATCAAAGGCCACTGCTGCCACCACCACCACTACTCGGATGGGTGAAGGGTGGGCAGCTCTTTCTTCCCTTTCCTCGCAGTGGCCGCTTCCTAGTCATCTCTGGGTGCTGCTGGGCTCCCTTCTTTATTGACAATTTTTAAAAAGTAAACAAAGAGTGCAGGATTGCTAGCACTTCTGGGCACTTGACAACAAGCCCATGCCTGTGCACATTCGACCAATCAGATCAAGAGTTCCGCCTTCTCCAGACTGCACAACATTTTGCATCAGTGTCTGAATGGGCAGGAATGCACCTGTCTCCTTCGGCACTTTTAAAATAATACGGGAAGAGCCATGAAGGCTTTTCTGGATGAGTATTCGGAAGTTTTGCCCCCCCCCCACTTCACAATATGTCAAATCACCATAGGATCCCATTGGGACAAAAGGTATTCTCACATTCTATGAGGAGATTTTTCACCACCCAGACAACCACTTTGTTCATAAGATATCTGAATTCCCCTTGAACACATACTTACCTCTCTGCAAGAACTTCTGCCCTGTCTCTTCATGGAAGGGAAATTTCCTAGACTCTTTTGAAAGTGTAATCAATAATACTTGCCTGTTTTGTTTTGTTTTGTTTGAAACCTCAAATGGCTGGCTGATGTGCTTGTGAAATAACATGAAAAGAATATGGAATAAAGGTTTACTGATTCACCATGCTTTGTTGGGGAAGGAATGAATATATTGAAGCAGCTGCTTTGTTGTTCCCTTGCCCTCAATCACATACTGAGTGTCTAAGACCATGATTCTACATCAGGATATGTAAATACAATAATGGAGCTCCACTGTCATAGCTATATCTCCTTCTGTGACCACCACCACCTTGCCATGAAGCCCACCTTAGCCAGACAATTATCTGAAACACTGGGGAGTGGAAAGGTGAGTGAAGAAGCACCCAGCCCCCTCCTGGCAGTGAGGCACTCAGGGAGCCCTCTGGGGTCTTGTCTCAACTATTTGTTGTAAAATGTCTCATTGCCAGGAAATGGCTAGATGCTTCTTCACTTGCTGCTCTGCTCCACAGTGTCTCAGAAATCCATATGTTGCTGTGTTGCTGACTGGCTTCTAAAGGGAGTTTTTGAAGGCATTCTCAGTTGTTGCATTGGTGCAAAAACCATAAGCATGAATCCCAATATTTACAACATTGTAAGTCTGGCTTACGACATTGCAAATACTGAGCAGGACACCAGCCTAGTTTGGCAAGTACATGAGGCATAGGCTTTCTCTGTAGCAGCACCCCAGCTGTGAAACTGTCTTCCAAGGAAAGATGGGTAGGCACATCTCTCTTTGGTTTCTGTCAGCCAAAGCTGTTTTATTTGGCCTTTGGTCCTTTAAACCAGGCTGGCTTTTCTGATTGTTTTAATGGTCACTCTCTCTCTTTCTGTTTTAGAAATGCCTGTTTTTTAAACATGGTTTTTGACTGTTTTTAAATTATTCTTGTAACTTATCCCTTTTTAGTTTCTGTACTTTCACTACATGAGAGCCCTCATAGTCTGAGAGGCAATAAATAAATACGTAAATAAAAATACTTTTTAAATACCAGTAGCTCCAGAGAACAACTATGAGTACATCTTGTTCTTTTTATGTGCTTTGATGTTGACTCTGACTTATGGTTAGTTTCCATAGCAAGATTTATTCAGAGGTTTGTCATTGCCTTCCTCCAAGGCTGAGAGAGAGTGACTTGCCCAATGGCACCCAGATGGTTTTCATACTGTTTCACTGTTTTTTCAACTTCTGTGCTGAGAACTTTTTTGGAATTAGGTTCCACATCTGCTAGAATCTAAATACAGGAATTAATCTAGATTTTTGACAGTTCTCCTCAAAGCTCATACCTTCAAGCTGTGAAATTACATGGCCACGCCACTGCTTCTTTCCAAGAGTTGTAGGCTTCAGACCCTTCTGTATGTGTCCCTGTTGTAGATGGGTTAATCTCTACCCACTTCCTTTTGCACTTCTTACTGAATGCTAGGAATATGTAAGAATTTGATCTCATTATAAGAGAATAAGAATTTTCTAAAATGTGCAAATTCTTTCTGAAATTTGAACGAAGAATTGTTATCGTGGTTGTTTTAAATGCATTTCCATCCAACCATGGTCTTAATCCAGTTTCATATTAGTGAATATCTGCTAGCATGAAAGCACTTTATTTTCTCCTTCTCTTCCTATAGCTCTCTTTGTAGCCAGAAGATTCCCCTGGCCCTATGGAGCAGATTTTAAGAGGTGCAGAGGGATGGGAGGAATACTGCCCCCTCAATTCTTCCATCAGAGAATGACTGGATCAGTCCCTCAAGCTTGTGGCTCTGAATGAAAAGTACATCTTTTTCTCTTACTTGATCTTCTTTTTAAAGAGCTACAGATCAGTCAAGTATCATATGATCCATACCATAATGAAAATAGCTGGATCAAATGAGTTTGGCCAATGCCAAGACAGATGGTTGAGGATGTTCTTACATTTGTTTTGTGGGGGGAAATAAAATCTGCAGTCACCACCTCCACCCCAAATGAACAGGAAAAAAAAATGAGAATTTAGGATTATTACTTTTAAAAAATAAAAATAAACTAATTTTAATATGGGAGCAAGTAAAACAGACAGATTGATTCCTGCATAGAGCAGCAATTGTGAAAAGGTAGAGATGGACCAACCTGCCAGATTTACTATCTCCTACAAGCAGTTTTTGTTAAACTCTCAAGTTTAACAAAGGCTTTCACGGCTGACATCCATAGATTTTCCTTGTTTTTTTTTCCATGCTGTGAGGCCGTGTTCTGGAAGAGTTTACTTCTGACGTTTCCCCTGCATCTGTGGCTGGCATCTTCAGAGAATGGTTGGGTTGGAGTATATGCGGACTTTATATACTGTGAACCCTTGTTGGGGAGTATATGTAAATTTGTGTATTTGAATGGTTAGTTTCTGGGTTTAGATATGCAAGGAGGATTAGTGTCTGTTTGGCTAATGGTTGGAAGACAGAAATTCTAGACCAGGCCAACAACTATCATGTCAGAATGCACAGAGAAGCTATTGAAATCCACAAACACCTGGACAACTTCAACAGGAAAGAAGAAACCCTAAAAGTGAACAAAATCTGGCTTCCAGTTTTGAAAAACAATAGAATCAAACTCAACACTTGCAAATGAATTCCACCCAGGGATAGGGGGATTTTCAGCAGATAATGGGCCATCAACCAACCATTAGCCAAACAGACACTAATCCTCCTTGCATATCTAAACCCAGAAACTAACCATTCAAATACACAAATTTACATATACTCCCAACAGGGGTTCACAGTATATAATCTCCACACACACTCCAACCCAACCATTCTCTGAAGATGCCAGCCACAGATGCAGGCAACATCAGAAGTAAACTCTACCAGAACACAGCCTCACAGTCCGGAAAAAAAAAACCCAAGGAAAATCTCAAGTTATTTCCATCCCATTTATTAAGACATTTAGATTTTTAGTAAATTCCTGAGAGAAGGGGAGAGAGAAGAAGCTGAATCAAATAAAATTCCTTTCCACCTTTGCAAACAAGGTCCCATATGAACTGTGCACTTTGCAGTAGAGCACAGCTGGTAAGCTCTAATGCAGAAATTATTGCAATGATTTCCAGACACTACACATCAAGCCCTTCCTGCTTTTTTTTTGGGGGGGGGGTTATCCAATATTCTGCCTGAAGACAAATTACAAGAGTTGGTGACATTCCATTACCACTTCCACAACATTCTCAGACAACATCTAGACTAATGAAGTCTTAATGAGTTGTAAAACCCCTTGCAGAACACCTTGTGTGCTAACAATGCTCAGAAGGATCAAAGTACTGGAAGTGATATTTATGCAAGGATGAAAACAGGATTTCCAGAAGTGGTAGAAGCTTCGTACAAGTGAGAAAACACTAGGGACAACAACCTGTTTCCAGCAAAGAGAGGAAGTAGTTTTAAAATTTTCTTGTACAATGTGACTTGCAGGGCCTAGCAAAGTCTTGTGATAAATCTAGAAAATCTGAAGGCAGCTTTTCCAAATAACTTAGGGACATAGAAAGCTGATTAATACTGAGCCAGACCATTGGTACTCCAGGACTATTGTCAATTGTGTGTGACAGTGTAGTTCCAGGGGCTCAGGCAGGGTTTCTTTCTTGTCCTAAATAGAAATGTCAAGACTTAGGACTTTTTCAAACATTGATTTAATAATAATAATAATAATAATATAAAATGTATTTATATCCCGCCCCTCTGCAAGCAATCGGGGCGGCTTACAATGATAAAATGGTAGACAGTATAAAACAACCCAAAATCCCTCCCTCCCCTTAAAACATTATTAAATTAATGCAAGTTAAAATCAAAACAAGTTAAAATCAATATGTGATACAATATGTTAAATATCCTTTTAAGCAGGCAGCATCTGTTAGGAGATCCAAAAGGAACCTCCAGAGGGGGTTCCTGAGGCCGGGGTTAGCTATTCCGGAAAAGCCGGAAAAGCCTGCCCGAAGAGAACCGTCTTGACAGCCTTTTTAAAGCTGTCTAATGATGTCAATAGGCGGATCTCGTCGGGCAGGCCGTTCCACAATTTGGGGGCGACAGCCGAGAAAGCCCTCTGGGAGGTAGTCGCCAGCCTAGGTCTTTGTGACTGCAACAAATTCCTCCCAGAGGACCGGAGAGCGCGGGGAGGATTATAAGGGAGAAGGCGGTCCCTGAGATAGCTTGGGCCCAAGCCATTTAGGGCTTTAAAGGTGATAACCAACACCTTGTACTGGGCCCGGAAGCTGATAGGCAGCCAGTGGAGGGACCTCAGAACCGGAGTAATGTGGTCCCTCCTAGATGTTCCAGAAACTAGCCTGGCTGCCATATTTTGTACCAGCTGTAATTTCCGAACTAGGCACAAGGGTAGCCCCATGTAGAGAGCATTACAGAAATCCAGACGTGAGGTTACCAGCGCGTGCACAATGGTCTCAAGATCCCTTACTTCCAGAAAAGGGCGCAGCTGGCGTATCAGCCGAAGCTGATAACAAGCGCTCCTGACTGTCGCATTTACCTGATTTGTCATCAGGAGCGACGAGTCAAGGAGCACCCCTAGACTGCGAACACAGTCACTGGAGGAGAGTGTGACCCCATCCAGGACTGGAGATTGCAACTCGATTCTTGGTTTCGGGGCTGCTACCGTGAGCACCTCCGTCTTGTCAGGATTCAGTCTCAATCTGTTTTTCCTCATCCAGCCCATTACTGCCCGAAGACATTCATTGAGAGAAGAGATGCCGTCAGAATTCAAGGCCGACGAACGAGATACGGAGAAATAGATCTGAGTGTTGTCAGCGTACTGATAACACCCAGCTCCATAATTCCGAATAATCTTACCCAGCGGCTTCATATAGATGTTAAATAACATCGGGGACAGAATAGCACCCTGTGGTACTCCACAGGTGAGCTCCCTTTTACTGGAGCTACTGTCCCCGAGCAGCACTCTCTGGGTCCTGCCTGAGAGGAAGGACCGGAACCACTGCAAAGCAGTGCCTCCAATGCCTAACTCCCCCTGCGATCCAGAAGAATGCTGTGATCTATCGTATCAAAAGCCGCTGAGAGGTCTAGGAGCACCAACAGGATCACATTACCCCTGTCAATGCTCAGACGCAGATCGTCGGTCAAAGCAACCATGGCAGTCTCAACCCCAAAGCCTGTCCTGAAGCCAGTTTGAAATGGGTCTAGGTAATCGGTTTCATCCAAGACAGCTTGGAGTTGAAGAGCAACTGCCCTCTCGATCACCTTGCTCAAAAATGGTAATAAAGAGACTGGCCTATAATTATTCATAGCCAGGGGGTCCAGGGAAGGTTTTTTCAAAATAGGCTTAACAGCCGCCTCCTTTAAACATGATGGGATATATCCTTCCCTGAAGGATGCATTGATGATGCTCACCAGGAACTTCCGCAATGCATCCCCTCCCTGGACGGCCAGCCAAGACGGGCAAGGGTCGAGGGGGCAGGTTGTCTTCCTCACACTACCAAGGAGCTTGTCCACGTCATCGGTACTCACAGATTGCAGCTGATCCAGTATAATTACATCGGCAGAGTTGCTGGACACCTCGTCCATTGTTTCTGTTACAATAGTGGCATCTAGGTCGGCTCTTATCTGAGATATTTTATCTGCAAAGAAGTTATTAAATGCATCACAGCAGGCAGTCGTCGGGTTAAGCAGGGGATTCGGCGCAGGGGTCACCTGCGCCAGCTCCCTCACCACCCTAAACAGCTCTGCTGGACGGGACTCTGCAGATGCAATATGTGCAGAAGAGAAGGATCTTTGCGCTGCACGCACTGCCTCCCGATAGGACCAAAGAAAGTTCCTATGGCGAGTTCTGTCAGATAAGAGTCGAGTCTTCCGCCATCTGCGCTCTAGTTGTTGTCCAAACCGCTTCATTTCCCTAAGCTCAGGTGTATACCATGGCCTACGGTTAGAAGCGGGTTGGCAAGGACGCTTGGGAGCAATCGTGTCGATAGCTCTGGTAAGGTCGGTGTTCCACGTATTAACCAGAGCATCGACAGGATCACCGCCATTTCCAACCATTAAGCCCTCTAAGGCTTTCTGGAAACCCATAGGTTCCATTAGCCTTCGAGGGCGGACCATTTTAATGGGTCCACCACCCCCGGTGTGGCAGATGTAGGCTCTAAGTTCCATCTTGACCAGGAAATGATCCGTCCATGACAAGGCAGAGGTACTGATTACCTCCGCCCACGGATATACCTGATCCGAACTAAAGACCGCATCGAGTGTATGACCTGCACAATGTGTGGGCCCGTTGACCAATTGGGATAGGCCCATGTTTGTCATGGTCTCCATGAACTCCCGAGCCGCACCTGTTAAGCTGATCTCGAGCGGGATGTTGAAGTCCCCCAAAACCAGAAGTCTGGGGGACTCCAGCAGCAGCTCTGAGACCAGCTGTGTCAGCTCGGTTAGGGAGTCTGCTAGACAACGGGGTGGCCGATAGACTAGCAGAATCCCCAAGCTATCCCTGGTCTTCAGGCTTAGGTATATACACTCGAAGTGGGCTGTGTTCCGGATAGGTATCCTGGTCAAGGTCAGGTGGTTCTTATGGACTAGAGCCACTCCACCCCCTCGCCCACTTCCTCTCACCTGCTCGCTAACAGAGTACCCAGCTGGGAGGGCCTGTGCCCATGTGACAGCACTATCCTCTCCCAGCCAGGTCTCCGTGAAGCAAGCCAGGTCGGCGTCCTCATCCAAGAGAAGGTCCTGGATGATATGAGTCTTATTCCTCACCGACCTGGCATTGCAGAGGAGCAGAGTGAGGTTCTGTGGAATGGTTGGTCTGCTCTCCAAGCCATTCTGGGCAGCAGAGGGAACTGAAGACGGGATAGCTTTCAAACAGCGATCCCGTCTTCTCTTGCAACATTTGTTCGCTCTGTTCCCGCCATATCTCCCATTCCCCAACACTACTCCGATGGCTGTCCCCACCTCCTTCCCGGTCTCAGGTAAGACGGAGGAGCACTCACTCTCCACCCCCAGCTTGAAGCCACGCTGCTGCTGCTGCTGCTGCTGCTGCCGCCGATGGTCTGGCTGGAGCTGGCTTTCAAGGCACTCAGAGGCCAGGTGTTCCTAGGGAGGAGGGAGAGGGCAAACACTCACTCACTCTCCACCCCCCACTTGAAGCCACACTGCTGCTGCTACTGCTGCTGCTGCCAATGGTCTGGCTGGAGCTGGCTTTCAAGGCACTCAGAGGCCAGGTGTTCCTAGAGAGGAGGGAGAGGGCAAACACTCACTCACTCTCCACCCCCCGCTTGAAGCCACACTGCTGCTGCTACTGCTGCTGCTGCCAATGGTCTGGCTGGAGCTGGCTTTCAAGGCACTCAGAGGCCAGGTGTTCCTAGGGAGGAGGGAGAGGGCAAACACTCACTCACTCTCCACCCCCCGCTTGAAGCCACACTGCTGCTGCTACTGCTGCTGCTGCCAATGGTCTGGCTGGAGCATGTCAGAAAGCTCGTAACACTTGCGACACTACTGTGCGGCAGGGGGGCCGTTTTGTACGACGCTGTTTCAGTTCTGCGAGAGATTGGAGGTAGCTGCACCATAATTGGCCATTTTTTATTCACGGGCAACTTCCGTGAGTAAAAAATGGCCAAATATGGTGCAGCTGCCTCCAATCTCTCGCATAACTGAAACAGCGTTGTATGAAATGGGCTCCCTCCGCACAGCAGCGTCGCAAGTGTTACGAGCCTTCTGGCACAGTAAATCAATGTCTGAAAAAGTCTTTATACCCTGGACCATCTGCAGGCAAAACATATGCTCTTCCATGTGGACTCCAGCTATGGTATCTCCCTATGGTTCATATATTTCCACGTAGACTCTTAAACCCATGGTCTAGTGTCCCAAGGTGTTCAGTAAGGATATAATTCTTTGCTACATTGTATGCAATGACTACTTTTAGCAGTTTTTCCCACTGCAAGGAAATCTTTGAAAGGAGCAGTTTGGGATTTATTCTGCACAAAATTTGCACATGGTATTTTGGGGTAGAAAATAGCATTTTCTTCATGAGTAACAGTGTTTTTCTGCACAGGGTGCTGTCTTCTTCACAAAACAATGATGGTCAGCCATGTGGCTGAGTGGGGTGCTTCAAGATGACATGGCTAGTCTCCTCCTGCTGCTGAGCTCATCACACCATCTCTCAGGGGTGGCAGTAGGCTTCTCATGTCATCCCGAAGTACCTCACTCAACTGCCACAACCCTATCACTTGGAAAGCCTTCCTAGAGTTTAAGGTTGAAACAGGTTCACTGGGTACCGGCTGATTTCCAGGCACAATTCAAAGTGATAGTCATGAACTATAAAGCCCTAGACAGCTTGGGTCCAGACTATCTGAAAGACTGTATCTCCTGATGTGAACCTGCAAGAGCTTTAAGATCATCAGGGGAGGGGTTTCTCTCAGTCCCACCACCATCACCCCTGCTTGGTGAGGACACAAGAGAGGGCCTTCTCAGTGGCTGCTCCCACCTTCTGAAGTGGCCTTTCGCAGGAGGCTAAGCTGCCGCTCCCCTGCTTTCCTTTCACCATCAGGCAAAGACGATTCTGTTCAAGCAGGCTTTTAATATCTTTAGGGAGGCTTTTTATTGAGGTGAATGCTATTTATTTATGTTTTTAACTATTGTATCCTTTTCCCCCCAGAATTGTATACTGTGATTTTAATTGTTTAAAAATTGTATTGTTTTTAACTAACTTTATTTGTGAGCCACCTTGGGTCCCACCCCAGGAGAAAGGTGACATATAAATAAATAAATAAATAAATAAATAAATAAAGTGTGTTTGGGGCATTTATGAATATGGAGCAGTTATTCTAGGTTACAAACCTACAACTATAAACTGCAGAGCTGGATGCTGGTCAATGTTATAGATATTTAATAGACATCTGATATATTCTTCCAGGAACTCCAAGTTATTTCCTGACTAGATTTGGGGCTTGTTTACACAGGAAAAAAATTCTGCTTCAAATCACATTTTCCTGGTCTTCAGTGACCCAGCACACATCTTATTAAAGTGAAATGAGAGCAGGTATTACCAGCCACACATTTTCCCAAGGGGAGCTCACTTCAGTGTTAAAAGGTTGTCTTGCTATGATCATGTGTCCTATACTTTGCATTATTTTCAGCCACATGACTCCTTCACTTTTATTTTTCTTCCTGCCATGCATGCAAATAGTCAGAGGTGTGCTAATAAGGATATACAAGTATCCACACAAACACACCTTCAAAAAGTAATAGTGACTGCATGCCAACAAAACATAGATACAAACAAAGGAAGTAGCCTATCCTAGAGGGAATGATCAGGTTACCCATAACTCCACTCCACGTCTCCACACCAAAGCCAACTCAGAGTTGGCCATACTTACAATAAACCAATAAAACAGAAAAATTTCCAGGAAAGTTCAGTATAAAGAATAGTTTAAAAAAAAAATCAGATCTAAGCCCTCATGCAACACAAAAGAACTGTATTCAATTCAAATCCTCAAAAATGTGTACCAGCCCCCAGAAAGTTGTATTTTTTGTTGTCATTTAGGATTTTTGCCTGTGTAGACAAGCCCTTGGGGGAGTTCACTCAAGATTTCTTTCTCCCTAGCAATGTCCCTCTCTCCCTCACACATTCAGATTGATTTCAATGAGGTATTTTCATGCCTTTTAGAATACGACATTGTATGAGAAATTCAACTTTTTGTCATTGGAGATTATCAGATGCATGAAAAGTGGTGTTACATGAACACCAGGAGATCACAAACCCTAACCCTAACCCTTTTCAGATGATGTCGTCCCCCTTGTTATGCATCCGTTCTGCTGCTATTCCACCGGCACTGCTTTTTATTGATGAGAGAAGCTGTCAAAAGCTCCCCTGTTTCACTTCTGTCACGGATGTTCCCGCAAGTGAAAAGGTGCCCCATTATGCTGGCAAGATCCCAATATCAATGGGAGGTCCCTGCCAGAAGACGTACGGGTAAGATCAGGACATTGAGGTAAATGATACACTTTTTATGACCCACCCCAGGTTACCTCTATATTTTAAAGTGTGTTTTTGTGCTTGCTGTCATTTTTTTCCATGTTATTTTTATTTTGAATTTTGAATTTCCTACACTTGTATCTTCTTGCAAGAATCCATGGGATTATGATCCAGGAAGTGAATGGAGCTCCACTAGAGCTCCATTCACACCTAGGGTGCCAGACTGACAGGAGAGGAGGTAAGTGCAGTGGGGAGTATGATTGTGGTGTGACCAGGATGGGCAGGGATGGGAATGGAGATTCTGGGACAGGAAGACTTTTTTTTCTCTCTTGTCTGAAAATCTCCATTGAAAGACAATATTTGGCAGTATAGAGCTATCAGATAAAGTTTTTCAAAGAGGTAGCTATGTTAGTCTGTCACAACATAAAGGAATTAATGCGGGGAAACAGAGAGATAGGGAATTCAGTAGTTTCTTTAAGACTAACTCATTTACATAAAGTAACCATGTTGCACTATTTTTTTTCAAGAACTATGTTTGAATGCATGCGGCTTTAATATTGCACTCCACCAGTATATCTGAAGAAATGGCTGGCTATCCATGAAAGTTCATGTGGAAATAAATGAGTTAGTCAAATAAATGAGAAGTGTTACTAGATTCCCCCCCCCCGCAATTTTCATTTTTATAGGATAAAGGAATTCACCTTGCACCTGCTGATATTCTTGCAGAACAGGCAGCAGGAAGGAATCATGAACACTTACATCATATTCCTGTCAATGCGTTATTTTTTTTTCTGCCTAGTCAGTTCTATTCATAGTGGTTTAGGTCTTTAAGCCTCCTGGATCTCTCTTATTCACTTGTCAACATGATTTAACCTGTCTTGTGGCTGGAATAAAGGTCAGTAGTTGTTGCATAGTCTGCCTGATCCCTATTGCTGAGTACAGATATTCTGCCCTCCAGACCTGTAAATATTTGAAATATCTCTTATTCTATTAAGCCTTGTCTACTCTACCCTACATAAGCATGAGCATGTCAACCTATGTTTTATAGGTTTCCATTTCAATTTAATCTACTGAAAGCCTCAATCTGCCATTTAACTTTGCTTCTGTTGCTTACTTAACTATTAATCTGATAGGTGGCATTTAAGCAAGAAGGCTATATATATGCTTAACTAGGAACAAACTGCCTTTAACTCAGTGCTTCTGAATGCATATATGAGATTGAGCTTTTAGTGAGTTAAATGGGATTCTCTGTTTCACACTTGTATACAAACTTAGACGGCTAGTTAATATACTCAAGCTTCATCTGTTAGAGAAATAGCCTCTTTCAGAGGAGCAGAACTTGATTCTTTTGGAGACATTTGTCTAAATGTGGCGTGCAAATATTTAGGAGAGGTATTTGGGAACAAGATGTGTTATAATGACTTCTTCCGTTCGGTTTGCCTGCTCACAGTGTGAATAAAACTTCTGCTGAAGAAACTTGTGCATCAAGAGAAATCTTTCGAAAGATGATTTTGTCCTGTGGTGGAGCCATGCTGAATCCAGATATCAAGCAAGCTGCTGCAGATCAAACAAAGCAAAAGCAAAAAGTCAAAGAGTGATATCCCACCACTTGAAAGATGCATCGTGTATGTTTTACGGGGAGAGGTAGAGAGGAGGGACAAAGAGAACAATTGCTAGCATGTATTTGGCATGTTACATGATGACCATCATGTCACAAATAAAAAAATCTACCACATTGGTTTCATCAATATTGTTATATTAATTTTAAGAATTTTTAAAACCATTTTACTTTGATCCTAGTGGTTTTCCAGTACAACAGATCTAGTGTGAAGAAATGTTGCTGCTTGATTGCTAGTGAAATTTAAAACCAAGGGACTACAGCTCTCGGAAGCTAAGATATCTAATTGACCCAAAGCAGCATGAGTGAGCAGTCTTGAACGACTGAAACTGTAGGCAAGAGATTATATAAGGAAATAGTCAATAATAGCACAGTATGCTTTGTCAGTCTTTGCCAAGGTAAGAGTCTATTCGGGTTACCCTCAATCTTTCCAAGCTTCTTCAAAAATAGTTGTGTTGTTGTTTTACTACTGTGATTTGGCATCTCAGAAACATGGTTGCCATCCATTCAGAATCAAAAGGATATTATGTTGTCCTTTACTTTAGGTGAAGTAAACCAAGGGGTATCAAAGGAGCTCCTTTCACCTTCTGGACTGAAATCCTGGTTGTTCTCTTGAGATGAGAGCATGGGAAATTCAAAAATAAAAAGGAAAATACAACACTAAAAGTTGCACCAAGCTCAAAAACAGACTTTAAACATTACAAGTAACCCAGGGAGGGTACAAAGAAGTGTGCCGCTTACCTGGATATCCTGATCTCACCAGGAAGTGTTCTGGCACGGGCCTCCCATTGACACAGGGATCGCACCAGCGAAACGGGCACCTTTTACTTGAAGGCAAATCCATCACAGAAACAGAATGGGGGATCCATTGATGGTTTATCCCGTCAATAAAAAGCAGTGCTGGTGGAACAGCAGCCACACAGGTGCACAATGAGATGGGAACAACGTCAACTGAAAAGGAATAATATTTTCATTTGCCTATTAGTTGCCGGGCACAGTACAAGGTGTTGGTTATGACTTTTAAAGCCCTACATGGCTTGGGTCCAACTTATCTCCAGGACTGCCTCTTCCCGTACGATCCTCCCAGCACACTTTGGTCCTCTGGGAAGAATCTGTTACAACCTATGAAAACAAGGCTGTCGGTGACCTCTCAGAGGGGCTTCTCAGCTACCGCTCCCCGATTATGGAATGGCCTGCCATACGAGATCCGCCTTATTACCACCCTAGACAGCTTCAAAAAAGCTGTCAAGATGGATCTTTTCTAGCAGGCCTATCCTGAATAGCTATTCCGGCCTGAAGATTTGACTGGTTTCCAGCCCCCCACACACCCACTTTGAGCTGCCATTGAATTACTCTATGCTGCTGTGATTAGTTGCTGTATGTTTTTTTAATTATTGTATGTTTTTAATCTTTTCTAATTTAACATTATTTTAAGGTGTGGGTGGGTTAGGGTATTGAGGTAATTATGGAGTTTTTATACTGTAAGCTGCCCCAATTGCATTGCAGAGGGGTGGGACAGAAATAAATTTTATTATGCTGCCCTTGTTGCCCACACAGAAGCAGCTTTGCAGCACCCAACATCCTGCTTCGCAACAGCTGCAGAGCTGTTTGGGCTAGAAGTCAACCTGAAGAAAATGGAAGTTCTTTACCAGCCTGCACCACAGGACGAACACCATCGTCCCCACATTGCCGTCGGCAAATCTGTGCTAAAGTCCATTCAGCAGTTCACCTACCTGGGAAGCATCATCTCCTCAGATGCCAAGATTGACAAAGAGATTGATCACATATTAGCAAAGGCACATAGCGCATTTCGAAGACTTTACAAAAGAGTCTGGAGTAATAAACACCTGAGGCAAGGCACAAAAATCAGTGCGTATAGAGCCGTTGTACTGTCTATTCTCCTTTATGGGTTTGAAACATGGGTGACCTATTGCCAACACTTACAACTGTTCCAACACTTTCATCAGCACTGTCTACGCACAATCCTAAATATACACTGGACTGACTATGTTACGAATGTTGCTGTCCTTGAGCAAGCAGGGATCACCAGCATTGAGGCCATGATATTGAGAACACAGCTGCACTGGGCAGGGCATGTTTCTAGGATGGAGGACCATTGCCTCCCAAAAATAGTACTCTACGGTGAACTCGCCACGGGTCAGCGTAAGAGGGTCACTGCAAAAAAGTGATACAAAGATTCCCTGAAACAACATCTCAGGCCCATCCAAATTGATCACCAACAGTGGTCCACCCTGGTCTCACATTGGGAGACACGGAGACGAACTATCCACAGTGCTGCAGCCTTATTTGAGAACTCATGTCAAACAAGTCTTGAACAGAAATGACAACACAGAAAGAATCACAACCCAGAAACATCACCCAAGGAGATCTTCTGCTGTGCTTTCTGCAACTGGACTTGTTTATCTCAGATTGGCATTTTTAGTCATCAGCGCGCTTGCAGAAAGCGCAGGATGAGTCCTTCCTGAATCTTGGTTTGCGAAGAAAAGACAGAGAGAGAAGTTTAGCGATCTCCTGGTGTTGTGATAACACCATATTTAGTGTGTCTGATAATCTCCTCAATTGAAATGTATCAGTGTTTGAAGCATGCAGTGCTATTTTCACTCACTAAGTGGCATCTCTAATCAGCACATAGCTTTGCACTCAATAAATGCAGAATCAAGACAGAGTAGCCAAGGACAGAGTTATAGTGCCACCTCTTAACCTTTCCTGTGAAGCATTTACTTTTCATGGCTTCTATCATCCTTCATTACAGTGATGCAGAAGTTCATCATGCCTATCAGTTCCAGAGGTCATGGCCATTAAAGGAAGAGTATAACAGGTCTAACTATGACAGAAGTGTAATTTTCCTTGAAAGTTTCAGTGCATTAAACCAAGGGATATCCTAGCCCATGTAAAGCTGGGTACATGTTAAACCATAAAGCTTTACCAACAAGCAGTTTCCTGTGGAAATATTCCTGGAAACTCTAGTTTGCCATGATTCCTGACTCATTTTTAATGGTCGAATGACTATTATGATGAAGTGTACCTCAGAGGAACTTCTGGGTAATAAAACTGGCACTATACAATTTAAGCAGAATGTTGCTGCTATAGAAAAACAGACAGCAGGTTTTTTAAAAAAAAAGATGGGGGAAAATGTACATACTGTAAAACAGTGCCTCCAAGTTGCATCCTAGCAAGGCAGCCCAGAAGAATACCATGGTTGATGGTATCAAGGACCATGAGAGGACCAACAGAACCAAAAGGCACACACTTCCCCTGCCCACTCCCTAGCACAGGTTATCCACCAATGCAACCAAAGTTGTCTCTGTTCCATAACCGGGACTGAAACCTGATTGAAATGGATCTAGATAATAGATCTCATCCAGAAACCCCTGGAGCTGGGTGGCCACCACATGCTTCAGTATGTTGCCCCAAAGTGGGATGTTTGGGACTGGCTGATAATTATCCAGTATAATGAGACTGGGGGAGGGCTTTTATCAATAATAATTTTTGTATATCTACCTCTTTTAGGCATGATGGAACTCTGCCTTGTTTTAGTGGGACATTAACCCCTCCTTCTACCACTCAGATAGTCCTGATGTGGCTTTTTTTTTAATAAGTCAGGAAGGGCACCAGTCTAATGCACATTATGGGAAAGAACCATATAATTTACCTTATCCCATGGCAGTTTAGCTAGAAGGCAGGAATCAAGTGTGGCAGGTATATTGCATATGTACAATGCAGGTTATTTGCAAAATCACCTCCATGTGACAATGATGATTTGGAGGAAGCATCACATAATTCATCTGGTTCATGTGATTAGCATGATTATGAGGGATTCAACCACTCAAGGGGTGAAAAAAAGGTGACTTCCCTCACTCATTTTTTCCCCACATGTTGGTTCTTCTGAAGGACATTTCACTCAACAAAACCTTAGATTTTTTTTCCTTCTAATAAATCCTCTTTTATTGTTGGTGCATACCATGAGACAAAATATGTTATTTTGACAATCTTATTTTGTATGATAAGACATAATTTTGTGTTATATAATATATGTTATAATTACTCTTATATAACATATAAAGTCTAAAAGGAGGATGTGAATAGAAGTATAGCTCATGTTTTCTTTTGCACAACAGCTTTTTGGTTTATTAATTATATTTTAATAACAACAGTTCTTTAGTAAGATTACAAAAAGCAAAGCTAATAGATTGTGATGCAATTAAATGCAATACAAAAATGAGCATAGAAAAATATATTAAAACTGCCATGAAATCTAAAATCTAAAACACGTGGGAGAAAAAAAAGACTTCACTTGGCACTGAAAGGATTTTATGTATGTATATACGTATGTATGCTTACATGCATGCATTTTTAATGCCCCACCTCTCTCCCAAGATGGGATCCAAGGCAACGATAATAGTGTGGGTTCCAGTGATCCATCATGGAGAAGGCAATCTCTAAATCAAGATCCACAACAGAGAAGGCCTTCTTTAGTGTAGCTACCCACCTAAACTCTTTTGTCAAGTATACCCAAGAGAAGATATTGGAGGATATCCTAAGAATCCAGGCTGGCATTTATGGGAGCAGAATTTCCTCGAGATACTCTCGTGCCAAGCAGTTCAGGGCTTAAAAGGTCAACACCAATACTTAGAACTGAGCCCAGAAACTATTGAAAATGGAAAGATAAACTTACTGCATAATATAAAGTAGCTGTGCAATTACTGAACAAGCAAATCTTTTCAGACATTTGAAAAAAATTATAAAGTGTTCCTATCTGCTCAGAGCTTTTCGGTATCTCAACTATTACATGGCTGCTCAACAGCCTCTAATTAGTCCATAGCAATTAACTCTGTCTGACCTCATTATGGTTTGAAGAATTTTTATTTAAAGTTCATGTTGAGTATAGATTAAGAAAAAAAATAGTATGAAAGATCTGGATGGCTTGAACATATTGTTACTCATTATCACCACATTGATGTGCATGCTACAGCATTTTCCTTTGAATGCAACCTGATAATATCCCAAATAAAACTTAATGTACCAGGCATATGGGACTGTTGTGTAATGTTTGTGAGGGGAACCAAGAAAGTGAATGATGAATCTCTGTAATTCACATTCTCCGGCCTGTTATACATGTTACACAACAGCAAGCCAGCTGCCAGGCTTACCTGGAGGTCCCCCCTGACGGTCACCCTACATGGCTAGGCTCTATGGGCACCGCCATCTTGGACTCCTGCTTCCTGGCAGGCTTTGCCTGGTTGGGAAGAGGGATCGTAAATTGACCAATTAGGGAGGGGCACCCTCTCCTTGATTGGCCAATTTGAACTGGCCACAGCCAATCAGGGGCAGGCTTGGTCCTGGCCTTCTGATGGGCTGAGAGGGAAGCCTGCTCAAGCTTTGCCTGGCCTTGCCTGGCCTTGCCTGGCCAGGAAGAGGGATCATAAATTGACCAATCAGGGAGGGGCACCCTCTCCTTGATTGGCCAATTTGAACTGGTCACAGCCAATCAGGGGCAGGCTTGGTCTTGGCCTTCTGATGGGCTGGGAGGGAAGCCTTCTCGAGCTTTGCCTGGCTTTGCCTGGCCAGGATGAGGGATTGTAAATTGACCAATCAGGGAGAGGCACCATCTCCTTGATTGGCTAATTTAAACTAGCCACAGCCAATCAGGGGCAGGCTTGGCCTGGCCTTCTGATTGGCTGGGAGGGAAGTCTGCTCGAGCGGCAGGTTTTCCCTCTAGTTTGGCGGTTAGATATTTAAGCCTGACTGCAGGTCAAGACCAGGCAGTGGCTCATGGCGAGCCAAAACCCCACCTACCCTCCATCTGTTCTGCAGGGTTTATGTCTGTTATTGTATAATGGTTTTGAATATTATCTTCTCACAAATTTTATGGAGGTTGGTGGTCAGCATGGGGTTCTGATCCAAATTCAGGGGTTACAGGGGTCTCCAAGTTCAAGTTCAAGTTCAAGTTCAAGGCCAAATTTATGGTCCAGGCTGAATTCAAGTTCACAGAGACCCCGGGAGAAGGGGTTCCAGAAGACGCATGACATTTTGGGGTGATTTGGCCCTGGAGTCCCTCCCCTTTCCGGGAAGTGTTGGATCACATGTTTGGTGGCCCACAGGGGAGGAATGGAGGCAGATAGGTGAATGGTAGGCCTGCAAGGGCTCCTCTCCAGTGGAGTGGATGGCTGTCAGCAGGCAGGCTGACAGAGGATTCATCGACCAGACAGGTGGGTTGGTCAATGACTAGGATTTGAACCCATTCCTATGTGCCAACTGAAGCAACTGTTATCAAAGAAAGTTGTGGCCATTTACTGCCAATAGTGAAATATATATACCATGTTATGTTACAATATATTTCTGAAAGAATCAGTGTGTCTGTGTTTTATTGGGGTCTGGGTGAGGGGACGGGGATCATTTCACACCTTGACATGCAAATAGGGAACTACAGACACAGTCATATAGCTGATGGAGATGCCTATGGTGGCTCTCATGCCATTGGGGTAGTGAATCTGGATTTTTTGTTTAAAGGGGCTCTCCAAGGTTCTAAATTTATCTATCATCTATCTGTCTATCTATCTATCTTCAAATATAATCAAATCAAATATTAAAAAGAACCTAACACATTATTTTAAGCATAGGTATAAATTCAAGTGCATATGCACTGTCCATTTTAATTGCTCTGTTGTAGTTTCGATTAAGGTTGTTTTCAAATCCTGAACAGGCAATAAGTTTTCATTTTAATTCATGGATTTAAGTGTTCAGGAAGTTAATCATTCTGCCATTTAGAAAGTGTCCCTCCAAAGATAGTCTGAGAAACTTTGTTCAAACAAACCTGACTTATCAAAAGGATTGTCTAAACCTATCTTGGTTTGGATTGAAATTTGGATCAAATTTGGAACGGACACAAACTGCCACCAAAATAGCTTCATGTTATGTGTTTTCAAATATACAGTACCAAATGCTACTGTTAGTCCTAACTAGAACAGATCTAGCTAGGCCTAACTAGAATTAAATCAATGAAATTTACCTATGTGTTGATTCAACATTCAGTGATTGGTTCAGTTGGTCTACTCTAACCAACAAAATTCAGGCCATCATTTCCTATGAAGATTTCATATTTTTAGAAGTACATGGGAAGCTGGTATCTCTGTAGTCAGTGCCAAATCCACTCCAGTCTGAATGTTAACATAGCTAACCAAAGTGTTGGATCCTTTCCCTAAAATATCTTTTATTCCTAAAATAATCTAATATTTAAAGTTCAAACAAAATCTGAGAACAGCTTCAATGTGTTATTAGCATCAGCATCACCAGCCTCCAGAACTTATAATGTGCAAATCCTCCAGGAATTATAATGTCTCAAATTAACTAAAGTGCTGTATTGCATGTTGGTAAATGCCTCAAAAAGCATTATTAAATCATGGTTAAGTTTCATAAAATGAAGCTGTGGACATCATCATCAGGATTCTAACTGATAACTAATGCATGGTCACTTCTTTATAGGTCCCTTGCTATTTGGAAAGGATTTCAAGTCCATAGTCTAGATTCAGCAATTTTTTGGTCATACACATTTGTTTTTATATAATCATCTTGGTCAACCAAGTCAAAGGTGATTTCTTCTTATTAAATCATATTTTTATATATATACACCATCAGTTATCTGGAGGTCAAAGATCTACTCAATAAGTATCTGCAAGGTCTTTCAAGTGCAATACTATTGTTTCAGATGTTGAAATGTCTTCCATACCCCCACCAATTATCAAAAGCTGCTGACAAAGGTTCATTTTTCACAAAGTTTAAAGCTAATAATACTTTGGCTTGGAATGACTTGCATAAAAGGAAAATCATGTTTGTTTGTACACAGCAATGCAGAAACATTATTCTGATTTTCCCAACCTTCTGTATTCCTGTGCCCTATATCACACTTTTTCAGTGGATCTGCCAACACTTTCGATCAGTTCAGGGACAAGGAAGAGGTGGCACAAGAGCTACAGGGAGCTATGAACACCATGTACATATTTGTGGGTATATTTCCATGCACATTGGAATAAAGCAGAAGTGAATATATGCCACAGGTCAATTCACAGCCCACCCCAAATCCCATGGCCTCACCCTCCCAAAAATTGTGTGTGGTGGGAATGCCATTTTGTCACATTTGGGGCATTTCTCTTTCAAAAGCTTATACAGGCCTGTAAAAGAGAAAGGCTATAAAAAAAGACGAGGGGGGATGAAAATGTATTGTAATGGTCCGTGGCAACCCTCTGATCTTTGGGAAACTATTAGCTATTTAGTACAGACATATAATTTATTTTCCCTGAATCTGGAGGGGTTTACAATGGGGGCAATGTAGTACCCACCACTACCACTGGCAGCTGCTTCCCTCCCCCAATAAGTGGTATATATCTAAGTACATTAAGTAAAATTATACCCATAATTTGGTACTATTACAGGATGTGCAACTCTAACTCTGCTCCCATCCTATCCCCCATAACTATCAGTGCATTTAGAGGAGAACTTCTTGAGTCACACTCCCCAGGTTCAGGAACAGGGATGGAAAGGATATTTTTTTAAAATGTTCAAAAATTATGTTTTTCAAGTACTGGGAGAGAGCCAAATGGGAAGAATCCTGGACTGATTAGAATATTTGCAGTTTGGAACTTTTTCTGTGCAAAATTTGCACATGGTTGTTTTGTGAAGAAAATGGTATTTTCTTTATAGAAAAATAATATTTCTGTACAGAACTGTTTGCCAGAATTCTATATCAGCTATATAACTAAGTAATGTCTCGTGGCCCAACCTCTGCCTCCCCCAGTAAATATAAATCTATTTGAAAAACTTGCTGTATTGTTAGAACATCACACAGCAAAAATAAAATAAAAATAAGGAGCCCTGGTGGCGCAGTGGTTAAATGCCAGTACTGCAAGTCACCACGTTGCAAGTTCAATTCCAGCGGGCTCCAAGGTTCACTCAGCCTTCCATCCTTTCATAGGTCGGTAAAATGAGTACCCAGCTTGTGGGGGCAATTAGCTAACACACATTGGAAACTGTTTAATGCAGTGTAGATGTGTAAATAGCTATTGTTTAAAACAATTTGTAAGCCGCTCTGATAGCCTTGTGGCTGAAGAGCGGGGTATAAATAAATAAATAAATAAATAGTTCACTATACTCTTGATTCTGAAGCATTTCAAAGTATCCTGGCTCAGTTTTTCTAAAACATCAAGAAAAACAGCTGATTTCAAATTGTGTCTCATTGTTAAACACCATGAAATTGAGATTTTTCTCTCAATTCACATATCTGGAAATGAGGCAGAGTATAATTCTCTCCATGGTGAGAACAGCTGAATAGCTGAATTTGGTTGATGAATAGATTTAATTTATTTTGGATAAAACTTACTAAGTTTATCAATTATAAATTATAACCATAATTTTGAAATTATCCCCTTAAATTAGATTGAGAGAATTTGAGAATGTTTTTTAATGAGTGTGGTGAATACACAACTGAGAGATTTATCTATAGACTGGCATCTGGAATGTAGGATGTATTAGAATGTGGACACCCTATTTCTCTTCAGAACAATGTCTTAAGAACAATCCTTGTATCTAAAAATGTTATAACAAAAAGTACATTAAAATCTAATTGTCTTGACAGGAATGGTAATAGCATTTACTTTTACTTTTTGAAATCTTGAATCTATCTATCTATCTATCTCTCTATATATATATATATATAAAGTACAGAAAGACAAAGTGTATTATTTGAAATAAATGACACATGCTACTTATGCATACATTTCTCTACCTCTTTGAAAGAGTGCAAAATGAGTACAAATGGGCTTTCAGCACTTAGTTGTACAATGTGCTAAAATGGTTGAAATTAGGTGTGTTGAATTATTGATGATTCAGCCCCAAGAATCATGATAATTTCTGACCTTTCAAACAAGTGAAAGGTGTTGTACAGGGAGATAATATTTTCAATGACAGTGCCAGAAGTAATAATCACATTCTACTTTTTGAAATTACGAGTATGGACTTAGTTGGTGCTGGAGAAGGAGATGGCATGATTTCATGTCTCTGTGTGTGTGTGTGGGGGGGAAGATTTTACACAACATTAAAATGAGGACTTTTTCATGATGAAAGGTGTAAAGGTCCATTACTGTTTCTTTGTCCTATTTAACTTGTAGGGGAGAGTTTCACCTTTAATCTGGTCCTCTCTTCTCTCCTCGAATTCTCCCCCACTTTCATCCTCATTTATCACAGTGCCCACCCTGATAAACATTAAGCCCACACCAGCTTTGGCTGGATTTCATACCCAATTGTTCCCTCTTCTCAGTATAATTTGAGAGTTTTGATAAGTTGGACTGAAAACTAGATTTCAGTTAAGTTAGACTTTAAGTTAGATTTTTAGTAGAAAAACAATTATTTCAATCTTCATGGCCAATATATTTCTGTTAGTTTTTGGTTATTTATAACGGAGGCCTCAATACATTTTTAGGTACATAAAACAATGGGTTCATTAAAAATTGCCACGTGGAATGTTCGTGGCTTGCGAACTGAGAATAGGTGCAATGAGATTTTGCCCTGCCTTGGCGGCCTGCGTTATGACATCATTGTGTTGCAGGAAACTCATATCTGTAACGAACAACAGCGGAGCCGGTGTCAGAGATTGTGGACACAAGGACCTTCTGTATGGTCATATGGGGAGTGTGGCGGTTGGGGAATAGGGGTACTGTTTAGGTCCAGGAACAATCTGACCATTGATTTCATGTTAGAAGTAGTTTTGGGGAGGTTGGTGGTGGTGGATTTTAGTATGGAGGAAAAGCAGAAAGATGGAAGAGTAGAAAAGAAAGCTTTCAGGCTGTGTGGGCTTTATGCTCCTGTAAAATATGCCGAACGGAAAAAGTTTTGGGGGTATTTAAAAAATCAGTGTAACACTCGACGGCATCTTATTATCGTAGGAGATTTCAATAACAGGGCAAGGATGATGGACAGGAGTGCTTACGCAGACCAGAAAGAGCGGACAAAGTTGTCCCTGCCCAAACCCCTGACAGCAGAAGAAAGAGAGTTGGAGTTTTTTCTAGAGAGGCAAGGTCTTAAGGATGCAGCTCTTGATGTGGAGAATGAGTTAGAATTTTTTCCTGTCTTTTGTAGAAAGGCTTTTGGTTCAGATTTTCCACCAATGGAAGGAGTTCGATTTACTCATTATCACAAAACCTCAGCCAGCAGAATAGACCGTATGAGAACAGTGAAGGAAATGAAGGTGGAAAAGTGCACTGTTATGATCACTCCTTGGTCGGATCATGGGCTCTTGGCTGTAGAGTTCAGTATAGGTCAGGTTTACCCCAAAGGAAGACCTCTCTGGAGGTTGCGCCCTAAATTTTTGGAAGATGTGTCATATAAAGAGCGCATCGCCTCAGCACTAGCCCACAGCCTAACTCTTGCGGACATGTACAAGGATGATTTGTGCAGGTGGTGGGAACGTGTGAAACGCGCAGTTCGGGCCACTAGCCGGGCCTACGAGACCAACATTAATGGGAAACAGATTCAGGAGTATCATTTGGCCATTTATCATTTTTTGAAGTGTCATTATCGATTGAACCAAGGTGTTCCTTTTTCAGAACAAGAGCTTAACTGGGCGAAGGGAGTGATAGCAAGATTTTGCCAAAAGCAAAGACAAAACAGAAAGAGGAGTAAAAATTTCAGGACTCGAGGTGGTGTGGTTGACGTGGATGAGTGGGCAGGCGCCCGGAGTCCAAGGGCTCCGATCGAATTAAACGGCTTGAGGGCCTCCGAGTCAGACCCTATTGTATTTAGACCAAGTGAGATGCTGGATACCATGGAAGGATATTACAGGCAGTTATATGCTCGGAAAAATATAGATATAGAAGAGATTAAGGGTTTTTTTCAAGCTTTTTCAGAGGACCAGATGGGCACCCTCTATAAGGGTCTGAGTCCAGAGGACAGGAAGAGGTTGGTCTCTCCTATAGAAGAACAAGAAGTTCATGAGGTCATAGTTCAAGGGAAGGGTAAGTCTGCCCCTGGCCCAGATGGCCTGAGTTGGAATTTTTATAAAGTTTACAGGAAGTGGATTGTTCCCCCTTTAACAACTTTGTTTAATTTTTTGTGGGATAATAATGAGCTCCCTGAGACATTTTATCAAGGGGTCCTGATTTTTTTCCCAAAGGAGGGTGATCCTACCCTCCCAAAAAACTGGCGCCCCATAGCTCTGACCAACGTAGACTACCGCATGTTGGCAAAAATACTGAACAATCGGCTGGCTAAGGTGGCTGATAAGATTGTGATGGAAGCACAGACCAGTGCTGTGCCGGGTAGGACTATGGTGGACTCTCTTTGTTTGTTTCGGGAAGTGTTCCGACTCAACAAGGAGGGAGCTTGGACTGGTCAAATCCTACAGGTTGACCAGATGAAAGCTTTTGACAATGTAGATCATACGTTCCTATGGGAAGCTCTCAAGTGGAAAGGAGTGCCAGAGAGATTTATTGCTTTAGTTAAATTGTTTTATAGGGATGCAGAGGTAGTTTTGCAAGTCAATGGTCATAGAGGAAAGAGGATTAAGCTAAATTCTGGGGTAATGCAAGGTTGTCCCCTAAGCCCTCTTTTGTATGTTATTGCTTTGGATGCTATTCTGTGTAAGATTAGTTTGGACAAGAGCATCTCGGGGATCCAAATTCCGCGTCCGTTGGACAGTTCATGGTTGGTTCGATATGAATCTGTTAAATTTGTTGCCCATGCTGATGATGTGTCCTTCTTGGTTAAGGACAGGATGGAAGTTAGAAAGATTAAAGATGCTTTTGAGGCCTACGGTTGAGTTTCTGGTGCTCGACTTAACATGGAAAAGAGTTTTTTGATCAGGATTTTTGCTGCAGAGTACAAGATGGCAGCTATTCCTCTAAAGGACGTAGTTGGAGAAAAGGAAAGGTGGCAAGCAGAGCAAGAGGCAAAGATGGATAGGGTGAAGATCCTGGGGCTGAATTTTGCGTTGGCTCCAGAGGGATGGAAAGAAAATTGGTATCGCTGGTTGGAAAAAGTGAAAGAGAGGGTGGCCCTCTGGCAGAGATGGAAGCTGACCATTTATCAGAGAGCCGCTTTTGTAAATACTTACCTGCTTCCGGTGGCAGCCAACTTGGCGGCTGTTTTCCCGCCTCCAGATTCAGTGATTAAAGAAGCTGATCGGGTTCTCTTCAAGTTTCTTTGGGGAATGGCCACATTCCCCCTGGCAAGGGCAGTGGCTTATCGGCAGGTAGAACAAGGGGGCCTAGACTTCCCAGCCCTGGGACCTAAGTTCATCGCCATCTTTTCTGCTCAAAACTTTGGGAAAGTTTCTCTGTTACAAAAGGGTCAGATTCAACCTCAGGCTTGGCTAGTTTTGTTTTGTGAGTGCTGGATACGGACTAGATGGGGAAAGACTTGGTGGGAGGAAGGCTCATTAAGTTTTAGGTTTTCTTTACCTGAAAAATTGAAAGCACCAGATTATTTGAAAGACTTTGTTTTTTACATAAAGAAATATAAAATTCATGCTGAGGAGTTGAAGGGGGAAGACAGACCAGGTCAGAGCATCAAGAGGAGTTTGTACAGGAAAATAGTGGAGGAGATTTATGTTAACCCGTTTTTGCAAAAGCGTCAGGCCAAACTAGATTTATCAGAATACCTACATCACCAGACTAACCCAATTGAGTATTTCATGGACAAAAGGGTCCCCAAAATGTTGTGGGACTTGAGGTGGAGGCTCTATCATCAGGTTCTTAATCTGAGGGGAAAGAGACCATGGACCGCAGAAGATGAGCAGACCTGTCCACGTCTGAAATGTAAAAAGGCTGAGATTTTGAGTGGCGTGGCACAAAAGGAGACGATCAGACATTTTGTCCAGGACTGCCCAAGTGCCCGGGAAACATGGGAGGAGGTGGCCCGGGTCCTGGATTGGCCAGATTTGGCACAGCAGGCTTGGGAGACAGTGCTTTCAGGGACTGAACCTCCAGAGGGTGTCAGGGGACCCAGAAAGTCAGTGGGCCAAAAGAGGAAGAGGAAGGAACCTGGTTCCGCCATGGCTGAGAGGTTTTGGAAAGTTCCCTGGTCCACGGTGCGCTTGGTAAACCTCTATGTGATGTTAGGGTTAGTTTTCCAGAGACAAAAGGAGGTGAAAAGTCAAAATCTGCAGGATGTAAAAGGCACTGCCTATTATGTGAAGAATGTAATTGAAAATTTAGCTCTGAGTGAAAAAGAGAAATTGCCAAGCTATCGTTGGAAAAAGTTTTGGCCGTGGTTTAGTGAGACGACCCCAGCAATAACATAAAATGATATTTTAAATAAATATTTTATTAATTTTGTATTATTTTGTATTATTATTTTTAATTAATATTTTATTGGTTTTTTTCCATTTCTAAGTAGGTATAATTATAATGTGTAAATATAATGTGATTATAGTGTGTTTAGATTAAAGGGAAAAATACATTAGTGTTAGGATAGATTTACTTTTGTATTAGTAAGAAAAGAGGAAAATAATTAGTATTGTTTTTGTATTATTGTTATGGCCTTTTGCGGTCGGGTGTATTTTTTTTAGTAAAATGGTCTTACTCCAATAAAAAATTCCCTAAAAAAAAAAAAATTCCCTAAGGAAGGCTTACCCGTGGGTCTCTAGGCAACTTCAGTAGCTATCACCAACTTTTTGCCTGTAGTCAGCCAAGTCCTTCCCACCCAGACAAAATGAAAATGAGCCAGAGAAAATATGAAATCCATGCCTTTCAGGACTCGCAGCTAGATTGTTTCCAGGCACCAACCTTTGTCAGGATTACTGTGCTAATATAAGTAACATGTTTTGTATGCTTAAACAAAGATTTTATAACTGTTAGGTTACAAGAAGCAATCTTAGGTTACAAGAAGCTATGTAATAATGACCATGACCCTCCAGACTTCCTTTTCTCTGAAGAAGGAACTGACTTCTGTTTTCAAAAATTGACCTCAGGGTCAATTGTCTTTGAACCAGGGGTGACAGGTGGATCCACCACTGTGCAGGAAGAGACAGAGCTCTGGATGTTACTGCTGCTGCTCTATCAGCTGCAGCAAGTTGAATGCAAACTAGGCTCCAGCATTGAAAGAGCTCAGCATTCAATCATTGATCCCATGGATCCACACTACATGGGATTCACAAATAGGATTAATGCTGATTCTGTTTTATTTGATGGTAGTACTGGTCCCTCCTTGGCAATACCTTGAAGAGCTTTACTTATGTTTTTTTTTTTTGGGGGGGTGTCACTTCTGGTCAACAGGTTCATTTTGTGCTGCTTTAGAGTTTGAGGGAAAGGTTGAATGGTCTGTACTTTTCATGATCACATGTGTGTCACATATTTACTTATTTACACATTTAATTAACACTTTTTTTATTTTAAAGTTCTCCAAGTATCTCACAACCTCACATTAAAAAACAAAACAAAAACAAATACAGTGGAAGTAGCAGTAAAAAGAAAAATATATATAATAGACTTGGTCTACTTTCTAAGATGCATGGAATGCATGGACCAAGTTTACAAAAGCTTATGCTACAACTTCTTTCTCTCAGTTAGTCTCAAAGATGCTACAAGATCCCTTTGCAACTGGTTGTCAGATAGGAAAATCTTCAGAAGAATACCTGGGTAAACAGAAGAATCTTCAGTTAATGGTGGAGACATGCAACAATGGGAGCGTACCTAATCTGAATGGTGAAACCCTTCCACATGATCATAGAATCATAGAATTGCAGAGTTGGAAGAGACCAAAAGGGCCATCCAGTCCAACCCCCTGCCACGCAGGAAATCTTGATCAAAGCATCCCTGACAGATGGCCATCCAGCCTCTGTTTAAAGACCTCCAAGGAAGGAGACCCCCACCATGCTCCGAGGGAGTGTGTTCCACTGCCGAACGGCTCTGACTGTCAAAAAGTTCCTCCTCATGTTGAGGTGGAATCTCTGTTCCTGGAGCTTGCATCCATTGCTCCATGTTCCAGTCTCTGGAGCAGCAGAAAACAAGCCTGCTCTATCCTCAGCGTGACATCCCTTCAAATACTTAAACAGGGCTATCATATCGCCTCTTAGCCGTCTTTTTTCCAGGCTAAACATACCCAGCTCACCATACAGAAAACCCTCCTCTGCACAATTTCTGTTGCTAAGTACCTATTCCTACCAACCAGCAGCAGCAGCTTCTGTGACTGGCCACCTCTGCCAGTGTTGCTGCAATATTGTTATTTCCAGGTTCACGTTACTTTGTTGATGCAGATGGACTATTTGTGTGAACTCATGTATGAAAAAAGAAATCATTAGAATGTTGATTGTAAAGCAATCCAAAATTAGACAATTGCTGTATATCTAACCCAGATCCATAACCTACTACAGTTGTGATTTCCTGTTCTACTGCAGTATATGAAAGACTCAGGTTTTCATGCCTTATCTAGAATCAGTGAGGGAAAATAAAAATCTTTACCAATAAGCAGAAATCTAAGAGGTACATGACCAATTCCATTTTATTAAGTAGTTCAATGCAGGCTATTGAGCATCTATAACAATCTTTATTTCATCAACTAAATGGCAGAAAAACAAAATACAGAAAACTTCCTGCATGACTAAAGCTAATCAGAGCATGCTGGTTGTAGTACATTAGGCTCAAAATAAAGCACAAAGGCAGGCACAAAACTATTAAGAAAATAGTCAGCATCTGTTGCCAACCAGCAGTTAAAATCGATGCAGAGAATCTCACAGAACATTGTGCTGGAACAGAGCATTTTAAATGTCAAGATAGCAAAGTGAAGAAAGATGGTAAGACCAGGGAGAGAAAACATGGCAGTATTATCCCATTCTATCTAGATCCACTAGGAGTACCCTAAACTCAACCAAACACAAATGTCTAAGGAGATTATCAGATGCATCAAAACTGGTGTTATAGCAATGCCAGGAGATCACAAAAGGGCTTCCTTACAAGATGACATCATGCCCTATCGTTATATTCTTGTTCCACTCCTGTTACGAGAATGTTCTTTTTTATTGATGGGGAGAAGCCGACAATAGATCTCCCATTCCGTTTATGTTCTGGATTTGCCAGTGTGTCAGAAGGTGCCCCATTATGCTGGCAAGATCCCAGCATCAATGGGCGGTCTCTGCCAGAACACTTCCGAGTGAGATCAGAATATCTAGGTAAGCTACCCTCTTTTTTGTACCCTCCCTGGGTTACTTGTAATTTTTAAAATGTGTGTGTGTTCTTTAAAAACTTTTTGTGTATTTTTGTGCATTTTTTTGAATTTCCCACGCTCACATCTTCTCATGAGAATGGGTGGGATTTCAATCTAGGAAGTGAACGGAGCTCTGTTAGAGCTCCATTCACTCCTGAGTGGCCCTGTGGATGCGATGGAAGGTAAGTGCAGTGGGGAGGGTGATTGTGCCAGGACAGGGGTGGGAGTGGAGATTGTGGGACATAAACACTTTTTGTGTTCCTGTCTGATAATATCCTAAGTGTTTGATAGTGCGGAGCACTTCAGCCAGAGGGAATCCATGCCTAAGTAATTGGAAGTGGGCAACCAACACCAGCCAGGATCATGAAACCACATACTTACTGGGTCTGTTCCACTCCTTCCACTTGGCAAGAACACTTTCATAGTGATGTCCATAGTATCTCGACATTTCTTCCATTCCATCCAAGAATGGTGAATCTGAGGGAGGCCCTTCTCCATCTGTGGCCACTAGCAATTTGCCTGAAGGAGCACCTCACCATCTGCCCATGATCTTGTGTTTTCTGACCACTGATAGCAATTCAAGACTTGAAAGATGGGACCTCTCATTTAAAAAAAACATGTGCCCCAAGCTATGGCCTCTCCTCCTGCGTATTTTACATCTGGGTGGGGAAAGTGCAGCTCCGGGGCCGCATACTGCTGTTAAGGACGTTTTTGTGGTCCTCAACCCCTCTGGAATCTACAGACTAGCCTTTTTCTGGGCAAAAAAAGTTGATGAATTGCTGCTCCTTGAAGCCTCTCGGTGCAAAAGCTAACCTTTAAAATAGTTGCAAAGCCCCCCAGCACTGTTTAACATCAAAAATAACATTTTTTTTAAGAACCAGAAGTTCTTTTGGTTCTCCTGGCTCTTTTGATTATGTTGTTTTATTTTCTGGTAGTTCATGCAGCTCACAGAGGGTCCCAGGGCTTCATAGTGGCTTCCACACTTGACATGGTTGCCCATTTCTGATCTAAATTGTTGCATCCCCCTTTAAAACAACCCTCTAAAGCACAATTACCAGCATTTCAGTTTTATCCATTGGTTAAAGGCTTACATATTCTGCCTGGCTGTCACTTCAGAGCCAAGGTACAACTTACCTCTGGATCTCCATGAACAGATTCAACTTAATATTTACTTGAAATGAGTTTAATAGACCTTCAGTTGTGGAGCTCATAAAAACATTACAGTAATTATTTATGTGTTGTTATTTGAAAGTATCAATAGTCATGGGAAGCTGATCTTTCATCCTTGTAGACTCTGTTTACTTGCAACACTGATTTTCATAATGAAATCTTTTTTTAAAAAAACCTCAACCCTATGAAATATCAGTTAAGAAAATGTGAAATGTTATCTGGAACTCAGAAATGCATTTTAATGGATAGCATTTGACATCACTTTTTATAAATTAAATGATTTCTTCAAAGTTCATCTTTTAATGTTAGGTCTTGTAATGAGATTTCATTATAAGACCTCACATTAAAAAGCTGGACATTGATTAAAGGATTTCATTTATTAAAGTGATGTCAATTAAAAGATTCATCAGCAACACATTAAATTATATACATAGTAATCAAAGCTTAGAGTAATACCTCAGCTAAATGTTCACATACCCAGACAGGTATAGATGCATGTTATGTGTTGGGGAATCTATTTTGGCACTGCCATTGACTTCCAAATAAGAAAAGCTGCTGCTACACTGCAGAAATAATGCAGTTTGATACCATTTTATTATGGCTCCATCCTATGGAATCCTGGGATTTGCAGTTTGTTGTGGCACCAGAGCCCTCTGACAGAGAAGGCTAAATATTGCACAAAATTACAAATCCCAGTATTCCATAGCACTCAGCCATGACAGTTACAGTGGTGTCAAGTTGCATTATTTCTGCAGTGTGGCAGCAGCCAGAAGCTTCACATACACTATATACACACTTGTAAATGCAGCCCTGTTTGAAATATAGCATTCTTACTACACCCCCCACTTAGTAAGTTTAGGGAACTCCTTGCATGCTTAAGTACCTCCCCTCCTCCTCAGAACCATCTTAGATATTTTTGTAGCTATGGGGTGGCCGTTGAGTCAGTCATCACATGACCTCATGATTTAAATATTTTATAACTCTTTGTTTGGTTCTCTTTTTAGAGAAGCCTCACCACGAGGTTCTTCCCCTCTTCCACTTTCTTCTCTCTTACACGCACCTCACTAAGCATACATGAAGAAGAGAGTTAAGCTCTCTCTTACCTGCATTCACCTTTTTCTAAAGCATTAAAGGAATGCAGATGATACTGAAAGTAATACTTAGAGAATCCTGTCTTGTTTATCCTATCCTAACCTGAATCTCACTGGATTGGGTGAGTTCTACCCAAATCCTTTAGTTAGATAAAACAATATGCTACCTTTGCCTTTTGAATATGTAGATTGCAACACCTGTTAGTAAATACTTAGATATTCTTTTAAAAGCAAAGTTTTTCCTTGTCTTTATTTTGTTTAAGTGGCTTTAATGACTGAGTGATTTACAGTACTTACCAATGCTAATTGAGTCTGCTCTGCTTTGTGTCTCTGCCCAACTCTGCTCAGTAAACTTTTACTTTTCTTAAGAAGATATTACTAAGGGCTTACTCCCTGGAATCTTTAAGAAATTTTTAATTTTAATGCTCATACACCCCAACAAACCCTTTCCTTGACTGTGTTTTTATTGTGACTGCCAGGACCTTTTCACAGATACATATGCAGAAGTATAATCGACACACATGCTCCATAAGAATATGGAAGCTCTCTCATTCTTGACTTCATTGTGTTTTCCTCTCCTCTACTTGCATTCCCACCCCATCTGTACTTTGTAGCAACTTGTGAGATTATTTTTATTATTCCATTATGATTTTGCTGTTCATTTATACATATATTCTATAATGCATGCATTTGTTTACACACTTTCCCCAAATTTATGCATTTTTTTGCATATTTCACTCATTGACTAAAGTATATTTTTCATTGTTACCCATTTTTAGCCATTCACATTTTTTAAATGCAATTGTGAGTTTGTGAATATGAAATGTGTCCACTACTGAGGCAAGATACATTCTTCTTCATGGTCTCTGTGAATGCATACAATGGGTTAATCCTGCGCCTGTGCAGAGCACTTCAGAAACTTCTAGCACCTCATTTTAAACTTTTGGGCAGTAGGACCACCCCCCTCACCTCTAGTACATATAAGCCCATCCCTCTCATCAACTGCCCAGTTCCTTTATTTTCCGCCACGTGGAAAGCACTGAAGGAATTTCTGCTAATCCTCATTGTTCTCTCTTTTTTAAAATCAGTTTTGGTCTTTTTCTGACTATCTTTACTGAGCTCAGACTGGACTTTGACCATTCTCTTGCCTACTCCTTGTGGATTGGAACTCTCAGATCGGATTTACTGGATTTTCAACCCCGGATTCCATTGATACTGTGTTCGTCTTCTCATCCCTTTTGGATTCAACTGCTGGAACTGAATTGCTGGTTTCTGACCCTGGACTGGATGGTACTGTTTTACTCTCTTCCCTGAAAATGTCTGGGGCTGGTTTCTTTAAAAGTTTTCTCCAAGCTCTGCTAAAATGACTGAATCTGATGGTCATTCCAAGTGCCTCTTTTATCTTAGGGAGGCCCATAATGTGCTATCATGCAGGCATTGCAAGACCTTCACTCCATAGGCCAGGAAAAACTGAGACAAAAGGCTTAAGGCCCAGCTCTATGAGAAGGCCATATCTGCTTCGGCATTGTGGAAGGCCTTGGGTTTGGGAACCACCCCTAAATCACCAGGAGGCCTGACCAAGACAGGTTCAGTCTTGATACTGGCTAAGGCTTCTTATAAGTCCATCCCGGTGTTGACTCGGGCAAGGGACAATGGTACCAGCCGATCCCATCCTGATGATCCCAGAACCTCATTGAGCAGAGCAGAGTTTGTACCGGTGGAGTTGGTACCTCTTCAGAAAGTGACACTGAGGAAGACCAAGACCACTGGGAGAAAAGAATCCCCCAGGAGAGGTTGGTCTCAGGAGCATGAAAAGGCCAAAGCAACAAGATTGCCAATATTGCGAAGCTAAAGTGAAGAGGTCTAAAGGAGAGATGGAAGAAGGCTCCACAGTGTCACTCCCGTTGAAGAGAAGGCTGATGATACCATCTCCAGAGTGGTACCAGGAAGAAGAGTCCACGTACACTGTGGCAAAGGCAGCGGATGAGTCATCCCTTGATGTGAAAAGCATCAGAGTTTCATGCTCAAGGTCGCATTGGACATCAGTTCTGCTGCACAACATCATGCCTGATCCCTTTCCCAGTCCCAATCGCAGTCTCAACCTCATTCGGTACACCGTTCCTGGTCTCGTTCCATCTCTTGGTCCCACTCTGGCTCTCGACATTGATCCCGGTCTTGGCTCTGGTCCTGGTACCGAGATCTCCAATATTGAGTAATCTCTAGTACCGAGTGATCCTGAGTACCAAGATCTCCAGTACTGGGTAATCTCCAGTACCAAGATCTCTAGTACCAAGATCTTCAGTACCGGGTAATCTCCAGTACTGAGATCTCCAGTACCACTAATCTTCAGTACCGAGATCTCCAGTACTGAGATCTCCAGTACCAAGTAATCTCCAATACTGAGTATTCTCCAGTACCAAGATCTCAGGGATGTTCCAGATCACCAGTAGTGAGATCTCCCAGACACAGGACCTGTTCTATTCATCAGTACCGGTAGGAGACACCACCTCCAAGGGGCTTCCATAACAACCGGTACCACTGGGGCCTGACTACCGATACGACACTTTGATGAACCATCAACAGTGCTGTATACCAGATGGTACCACTATGTCTGCTCTCCTCGGTACTGTAAGGAGGATCGGGATAGATGGGGCTGCCCCCACTCTCCAGAGGAGCACTACAGACAGCTCAAGCACAGCCGTCCAGTGGTGCTGGAATCTCCCTGGAGGCCTAAGTCTCCACTGAAAAAGGGTCCTGAACCTTCCCTCCCGTCAGTTTCCATCCAAGAGGACACCTTCTCCAACACCTTCTGAACCTAGGAAATCTCCTACTCCTATTGCTGCAGGGCAACCTAAGCCCCTGACATCACTGGTTCTGGTGACTCCAGATCATGAGTCAGACGAGTCAGATGTTAACACCCCTCACCGAAACCTTCACCTTCAGGATAAGGATGAAACACCTGAACCTGCTTCCCCAACAGACGGTGTCTGCTCATTTTCAGTGATAATGAATGGATGGCAGCATCCCTGGGGTTAACTACCTCAATGCCAGATGTGCATGTAGACGGCCCCCTCTTTCAGGACCTCCAAAGGCAATCCCTCCTTTGCCTTACATTCCCTTTCAACATTTCTAACACAGATCTCCAAGACGGCCTGGCCTGCTCCTTCTTCTTTGCCTCCAACGTCTAAGTGGCTTGAACATCTTTACAGAGTCTTTGAGGAGGTGGTTCCTTGGCTGGGTGCACATTCAAACCAAATGCCATTATAGTTGACGCAACTCAGATGCGCACATCACACAATATCCATTCCTCACCTACAGAACGTGAAGGCAAGAAGCTGGATGCTATGAGCAAAAAGTTTTATTCTTCAGCTTGCTTCCTTATGAAGATAGCTAACTACACTTGCATGGGGGCCTATCAGAGACATCTCTGGGATGTTATTTCCCCTTTTCTGGATAAACTTCCCCAGCAAGACCTGGACCTTGTGCACAATGTGAGAAATGACGGCATTGTGCTGGCTGACCACCAGTGAAAGTCAGCAAAGCATGTGACAGATTGCGCAGGGAAGATCCTGGCCAGTGCTATTGCTGTCTGCAGACACACTTGGCTTCGCTCATTTGGTCTTTCTTCTACTGCTAGGTCAGCGATAGAAGATCTTCCATTCAATGAAGCTGGTCTCTTCCACTCAGAGATGGGCACAAAGCTTGAGCATATGCATAAGATTGGCACAACAGCAAAACATTTTGGTATTCCTCCTCCTGGCCAAACCTCACGTTCGCGATTCTACAACAAACGGTTTCCCCCTATCCTTTCACAGGAGGTTCAGCCCCACAGCATCCCACTCTCAGCATACTGCTCAAACCTATGCCCCATACCAGAGGAAGTTTCAGGCCCCCACCAAACATAAGTCTCAGTTCCAGAAAAAGAAGCCTAAGCTCTCCAAGCAGAGAGTCTGACCACCCACCTCTGCCTCCCGTGCCGTCAGCCCAATCACCATCAGACGGGCTTCTCACTGCTTACCACCACTGGTGTGCAATCACCACAGACACATGGGTCCTCAGTATTATCCAGAATGGATATTTCATAGAATTCGACAGCTTACTCCCCATGGGGTTACTAAAATCTATTCCTCCATCCACTCATATCGAAGAAGAAGTTCAGTCCTTACTGAGGAAAGGGGCTATAGAGAAGGTCCATCAATATCAATGGGGAGACTTCTTTTTCTCCCATTTCTTCCTCATCAACAAGAGAAATGGTGGCCTGCGCCCCATCCTGGACCTCCGAGAGGTGAACCATTTTTTTCATACCCAAATGCTTCAAAATGGTCACTCTTTCCTCTATCCTCCCGTTCCCCCACGTAGGAGACTGGTTTGCCACCATGGATCTTCGAGATGCTTACTTCCACATTGCAATAGCACAGCCTCACAGGAGATTCCTGGCTTTTGCAGTAGGCCCCAAAATGTACCGCTTCAAGGCACTCCTATTCAGCCTCTGCACAACCCCAAGAGTACTCTCACATTACATGGCTCCAGTTGTAGCCTACCTCCACAGAAGAGGAATTGTAATCTTCCCATATCTAATGACTAGCTGATCATGGGACCCTTGAAGGAGAAGGTAGCAGGAGATATAGATGTCATGGTCTCCCTACTTCGAGATCTGGGCCTCATGATCAACATGGGCAAGTCACACTTGGCCCCATCAAGAATTGTGAAGTTCATTGGGGCCCAACTGAACCCCATCAAGGGCAGAGCTTTTCTCCCAGGAGACCCCTTCATCATGTTCATCATTGCGGAACATGGTGATTCACTGTGCTGCCCAGAGGAGAGTGTCGGCACACTTCATTCAGACCATTCTAGGTCACATGGCATCTACCACAGCTGTGACACCCTTCGCCAGACTGCGAATATGGCTTCTGCAAGCATAGTTTCTCCAATCTTACAATCTCATGTGGGACGACTCTCTAAAACGGTTATCAATTCCTCAACCAATACTCAGGCAGCTGAAGTGGTAGTCCCTTCCATGAAACGTACGGTGTGGTTTACACTTGGAGATCCCTCACCCTTCCAGATCTCTGACTATGGCCGCGTCCACGACAGGATGGGGTGTGCACTCTCACGGCCTAACTATCCACGAACATTGGTCAATGATGGAGATGGACGTTCACATCAATGCACTGGAGCTCCTAGTGGTGTTCAAGGCACGGAAGGCCTTTGAATCCTCCCTGGTGGTTGAAGTGGTATTGAACAACACCACCACAGTTTTTTATATCAACAAGCAGGGAGGAACCAGGTCCAAAACCCTCCTAGATCTGTCAACTCAGATATGAGACTGGTGTATACCGAGGGTCATTTTCCTGAAGACCATTCACCTGGCTGGGGAGCAGAGCGACATTGCAGACTCACTGAGCAGAACGAAGAGCAACTGCCATGAGTGGTCTCTAGCCCCGGAGGTCCTATCAACGCTCTTTGCATTGAGTGGAGCCAACCATCAATAAACCTCTTTGTGTCACTTCAAAATGCCAAATGCAATCTTTACGGTTCAAGGGAATGGTCATCCTGCAGGAACCTGGGGGATGCATTCCTGTTCAAGTGGATGGGAGCTCTGCTGCATGCCTTCCCCCTGTTCCCACTCCTCTCCAGGGTTGTAGCCAAGCTCAAGCGGGACAGATCAAGGTGCATACTAATAATGCCATGGTGGCACAGGTGACCTTGGTTCGCCCCCTTCTTCTCCTATCCAGGTGCTGTTTCTGTCACCTTCCTTTACAAAAGTACCTCCTGTCAATGCAGAACTCACAAGTCCTCCATCCAGACCTGGAGACAATCAACCCAACAGCATGGCTCGTAGGCCATTAGAGTGGCTATCAGACTCTGCATGGTCAATCCTCCAGGCAGCTCAGTGCCCTTCCACGCTGAAGTCCTACTGCTATAAATGACAGAAAGTATGTGAATGCCTTGCTGATAAAAGTCTCCCCACCAGAGATGTTCACTTCCATTTCTTCTTGGCTTCCTTGCCTCTCAGTCAGCAAAAGGCCTCTCACTTTCAATAGTGCAAACCTATGTAGCCGCTATTTCCTCTAACCTACCGAGTCTGGGTAGAGGCTCCTGCTTCACAGGCCTGCTGGTTCAATGTTTTCTTCAGGGCTACAAGAACTTGCACCCACCAGTGGCTGGCCCAGTCACTTCATGGGACCTGCAGTCGCTCCTCAAGGCAATATCAGGCCTACATTTTGAACTGCTGGACTTAGTGGACATCTGCCTTCTGTTCTTCAAAGCAACCTTTCTAGGAGCCATCACCTCAGCCAGAAGAGCTAATGAACTTTGTGTCCCCAGGGCTGATGCCCCCTACACCCAGTTCCTTGGGAACAAGGTGGTCCTTCGGCCGGACTAACATTCCTGCCCAAGGTAGTTTCCTCTTTTTGTCTCAATCAAGATATTGTACAGTTGTCCCTTAACATTTGTGGATGTGACATTCACAGTTTTGAGTATTCGCGGGTTTGTCTCACCCTCCGTGCTTGTCTGTGTCTTCCCTTCCCTTTCTAAAAGGAGAGATGGCACAAACAAGCACAGAGTGTGAGGAAAAGCCTCTTAAACCACCCCTCTCCTGTGCCTTCACCAGCAGATGGGCAATTTTAGGGGTTTTCCCTCACCCTCCTTGCTTGTCTGTGTCTTCCTTTCCCCTTCTAAAAGGGGAGACGACACAGACAAGCACGGAGGGTGAGGGAAAACCCCTAAAATTGCTCCTCTCCTGTGCCTTCACCAGCAGAGGGGTGATTTTAGGGGTTTTCCCTCACCCTCCATGCTTGTCTGTGTCTTCCCTTCCCTTTCTAAAAGGAGAGATGACACAGACAAGCATGAAGTGTGAGGAAAAGCCTTTTAAATCGCCCCTCTGCTGGCCCTTCACTCTGTTTGCAGGGAGAGCGAAAGCCTAGGGAGGGCGATTGTTTTTCGCGTTTTTTTCACATTTGTGGGGGTCTGGAGACCCTAACCCCCATAAATGTGAAGGGATGACTGTACTTTCATCTCTCGAGTTTACACCCTTGCCGAACATTCCGACTTCGTGCCATTATCTAGACATGAGGGCATCACTGGAACTCTACATCAACAGGACTAAGGTGTTTCGACGCACTAATAAACCTTTTGTTTGCCACTTTGGTCCCAACAAGGGCCTCCCTGTCTCATCCCAATGCTTCTCCAAGTGGGTGGCTTTGACCATCAGAATCTCATATGTAGCTGCAGGCACACCTTTACGTTCTTCTATTCAAAGTTGTTCTACTAGAGCAACAGCTACCTCAACGGCATTCCTGAAGGGTGTGCTGCTGCCTGATATCTGCAGAGTGACCATGTGGATGATGCCTCTCACCTTCATGAGGAACTACAAGTTAGACTCTGCCACAATGGATGGTGCAGCCCTTGCCAGGGCAGTACTTGCACACTCATTTTCGGATGACTAGAGCACACTTTATTTACCTCTGTCATAACATAGTGTTTTTCTGTCATATCAGGTTGTTGTAGTGTTTTTATTGGTCTGGACACCTCCACTATCCTGTCTCCTGAGCTTGTTAATCTCCCCATTGTGTGCATTCACAGAGACCACGAAGAAGAACGGGTTACTTACTGTAACTATAGTCCTTCGAGTGGTCTTCTGTGAATTCACACAAACCCGCCCTTCTCCCTTCTGGTGTCCTAGCTCTCATTTATTTTATTTAATGTGGCTAAAAGGAATTGAGCAGTTGGTGACAGGGATGGGCTTATATGCACCAGCGATGAGGGGAAGGCCCTACCTCCCAAGTTTAAAATGAGGTGCTAGAAGTTTCTGAAGTGCTCTGCGCAGACGCAGGATTAACCCATTGTGCGAATTCACAGAAGACCACTCAAAGAACTATAGTTACGGTAAGTAACCTGTTCTTTTGTCGCTCAACTGGGTAAAGATGTCAAATGAGTGATTCAGGCAAGACTATTGGAACTATTAAAATTCTTTCCCATCCCCAAACTACTCACCAAAGCATTAGTTTTTCCTGGTTTTCAATTGAGAGGATAGTCCATAGCAATAGCTTCTTTAAATTTTTTATGATTTTATTAGAATGAGTAAACTGAATATTTCAAAGAGAGTAAACTCATTTCATGTGCATATTTTATATGAGCTGTTATGATGTTAGAATCTTTACTGGAAGTGCTGTTGGGGAGGCAGGGAATAGAAAATTATCCACCACAACCAAAGCTCTTTGGGGTCATGAAGGAAACGGCAGCTGGGTTTGTTGTTATTATTATTGGTGGTGGTGACAGTCTTTGCCTTTTTTCCAGTTGTATTTTAATTGTGTTTTAAATGGCCTAATCCTAGGAGAGAGAAGGCTTAAATCCAATGGATCCAAGGCTGCCACTAGCACTTTCATATCCTTGGAACTTATTTCTGGACTAATCAGTTGGAAAACAACCAATGGTGATTTATGCCTCCAAAGTTATGACAGTTATCATTCCATTCCAAGCCAGCCCAAGCATTTGTGTTCTGTCTTTGTATATCACCTTTTCTTTCCTGATACTGAGGCAAATAACAGTAAAATCTTGTACTATACATTACCAAATAATAATAATAATAATAATAATAATAATAATAATAATGGAGCAGAACTCCACCAAAAGATAAATGCAGGAGAGCATGCAAAAGGTGTGTACGAAGGAGACTTTCTCCCCTCTGTGAGAACTATAGTTTGTAGCCATATAAGAACCAGACACCCTGACTGGATTAAAACTGACCACAATTTTATTTGTATAATTATTGCATAGTCTGTAGGTGAGGAGGAGAGTCAGTTGTTGGGCTTCAATTCCCACCAACCCTCCCTCTATATCATTGGCAATGGTGAGGCATGCTGGCAGCTGAAGTCCAACTGCTTTGGGGGGACTGCATGTTTCCTGCCATTGCCCAAGACAATGAGGGTATATGTCAGTCAAATAGCACACATGTTTGCATAAAGTTAATTCCAAGCAAGGGAGCTGGGCCTGGGTTTTTTGGGTTTTTTTTCCCCCTGTGGAATTTTTATACTGAACACTGGCAAACAGCTATTGTACTAGCCTAATATAAATACAACAAGTCTCTGTTATGTTAGCTTATAGAAGGAGGGAGCAACTTTCCATGCTCCTCACCTGACTTGTACAATCCTGAATCTGTGTACACACAAGTCATATGCACAGAAAGTATCTGTAAACATGTCAGGAACTCGTGGAAAAAAGCAGAGCCATACGATCCTTTTTGCCACCAATTTTTCTTCTGCAGAGATTGTTCACATAGGAGATTATCAAATGAGGACAAATATAGCAGCCCCGTCTCGCTATCTCCTATCCTGTACCACTCCCGTCCCTCTCTCTCTCTGGCTTTTCTTTGCAAACGAAGATTCAGGAAGGACTCATCCTGCACTTTCTGCAAGCACGCTGATGACTAAAAAGGCCAATCTGAGATAAACAAGTATGGTTACAGAAAGCACAGCAGAAGGTCTCCTTGGGTGATGTTTTTGGGTTGTGATTCTTTCTGCATTGTCGTTTCTCTTCAAGACTTGTTTGGCATGAGTTCTCAACTAAGGCTACAGCATTGTGGATAGTGCGTCTCCATGCCTCCCGATGTGAGGCCATGGTGGACCATTGTTGGTGATCAATTTGGCCAAACCTGAGATGTTGTTTCGGGGAGTCTTTGTATTGCTTTTTTGGAGCACCCCTCTTATGCTGACCTGTGGCGAGTTCACCGTAGAGTACTATTTTTGGGAGGTGATGGTCCTTCATCCTAGAAACGTGCCCATCCCTGTAACAATTTAATAAAAACATTTTCAGACCTACCTTGATAGCACTACAAAAACTGTGTCCCCTTCCTTCAGGCAGCCCAGGAGTGAATGAAGCTCTCACGGAGCTGCATTCACTTCCTGGATAGGAAATCCCTGCCGTTCTCATGAGAGAATGATCACGCAGGAAAATAAAAAATAAAAGGTAAAAAATTACACCAAGCACAAAAACACATTTTAAAAACCACAAGTAACCCAGCAAGGGTTAAAAAAAAAAAAGTGTACCACTTACCTCTATGTCCCAGTCTCAACCAGAAGTGTTCGGCATGGACCTTCTAGTGACGCTGGCATCGTGCCAGCATAAGGGGTCACCTTTTTGCTTATTCATCATTCTGTTACAGAAGCAGAACTATGGGTCAATTCATGACTTAGCCCATGAATAAAAAGGTTCACTCAGAGAACAGAAGGGGCATGGGAGCATAACAACACAGGAACAATGATGTTTGAAAGGGAAGCCCTTTTGCAATTTCCTGGCATCCCTATTGTGGGATATTTAGGTCATCTGATAATCTCCACAGTCTCTTGAACATGTACAAGAAATAGTAAATACAATTCTATTCTATTCTCACCCCATGTGTATTCATTTACAGGGATACTGATTATCTGGAAAGAGTTGAAACCTTGTTTCAGATAGTTTACACATGTGTTTAAAGGACTGTAAGACAGATCATTGTAGGGTGGCCATTCTCAGTTAGGGTGCATAGGATGGTGGTAGGTTCATACAGATAATCTCAACTGCAAATTATTCAAAGTAGCAGCATGTTGAAAGAAATCTTCCCAAGACCTTAGAAAGTCATTGGGCTCAATGAACAGATAGTGTGACAATACTTGGAAAAGTTACTTTTTGCAGTACAACTTCCCAGACATCTGGGAATTATAGCTCCCCAAAGTAACTTTTTAAAGGTCTTCTGTGGCTCTGCTGCACATGAGATTTATCTAATGTAAACAAGATGAGAAGTACTGTACATGTTCTGCTTTCAAATGATCTTTTTCTTTAACACAGTGTGGGAGAGAGAGCCTTGATTTCTTCAAGACAGGAGTTAGGATATTAATACATTTTAGAAACTAACAAGTTTATTTCCACCCCCTCCTTCCTATGTGTTTTTGGTGGCTCTTCAAAACAACAGTAAGAGGGGGCAATTTTGCTCTAATATTCCCAAAAGGCTTTCCTGTATTTAAAAACATAAAGTAATAAAAGGGTTTGCCATCTCCCTGCCCTCTTCATAATTAAAACCCAGTTATTAACTCAGTTGGGCATCACTGCTAATGTGTGAAGGGACACTCTGGAATATACAGGGATATTGCAAACCTAATTGTTTTTGACACTGATCATATTACTAAGGATCCCCTTTGCACTGTGAGGTAACATTACGTTTGAGTTCAACCCATTTAAATACCTGATAAAGAAATAAGACAACCATAGGAAGAGTGAACTGCAATAATGGCCTTCATTGGCCTAAATTTCAGAGCAAAAAAATTGTAAAGAAAATATTTGCATTTACTGGTCTTGAAGGGAGGAGGGGGGAAAAAATCAGTTTTAGCTCCCAGATCTAGCCATTGAATACAATCACTGAAGATGCATGTCTGAATCTTTAAACCAAATTTCTGTCCTGGTTCTTACAGAAATCATTACTGCCATCTTTTAGTTGACTATTATTTCTTCTTAATTATCATTCATATGGAAATAAATGAAATTCAGTCTGTTTCACAATGGATACTATTGGTTTATTTAATAATTTGAGCCATATTCCTATTTGTTCAGTAAAAGCTCAAAATGGTTTGTAAGGCAGGCACCTCATGTATCATACTTTGCCTCTTTATAATTTATTTATTCCATTATACATGGAGTGCAAACCTAATTGCTTCTCTGTTTTTCTTATAACTAGTAAATTTTTATCCACGTGGGTGATTATATGTATATCTATATTTATCCATTTGCTTCTGTTTTGCTGTGCAAATAGGTTATCAAAGATTATCTTAGGAACTTGATGCACCATGCTGAAGATGCTAAAGGTTTAAAGTGCTATTTTTAGAAAGCACAAATTGCCTTGGGAAGGCCAATCATTCCTATTAATTTTTGGCAGATTCAGAAAGCCACTTCATAGAATTATGTTTGAGCTTGCTTTCCTATGTCCATGCACTGTAGGGCGGCCTTATTTCACTGAGGAGCTTAACATCTGCAGTGCAACAGAGGGAGGGTGGGAATGATCCTGGGTTAATTTGATCCATGACCCTCAAATGCCTATTCTTGGATGAGTTTTAATGAGTTGTATGTATGTAGTCACAAGGAGACTTTGTTTCTTTCACAAGGAGAGCTATGTGCAGCAGAGGTTGAACAACAACAACAAAACCTATGGCTGGGGTGGAAATCCTGTGGCTCTACAGATGTCTTGGTCTCCACATCCCAGAAGCCACAACCAACATAGTCAATTGCAAGGAATGATGGAGTTGCACTCCAAAAATATTTGGTGGTTGAATGATTCCCACCCCAACATACAAGGAGGGGGCACAGAAGGGGAAAAGATATGTCAGATGTTACCCACCACAGTGCAACAGACACATTCTGCTGTGAGCAGAGAAGCAGAGTTGTACATATAGCAATGTTGCACAATGTGGTTCTGCATTTCACATTGTGCAATGGCACATGGCCATTGCCATGTTTTGTGTGATGTTGTTATTCTGCATATGGGTTGCATAGTGCTGGTGTAGAATATTTCTGTGTGTGGATATTTAAGCTATGCTGAGAGCATGTTGGATTTCATCCAATCTATATTGGCAGTTCAACATGCTCTAGATGGGGCTGCACTCTTTCCTAGAGGACATGTTACATACATTAGCAATAGTCCTTGATCTGTTGCTTTCCTTGGACACTGAGGACTCTGCAGTTGCCTTCAAACTGGCTTATTTCTAATGCACTATGACTGAGATCCTACATCAGAGTGTAGCTCCAACCATGCAATTCCATGTGCTCCCCCTCACCTTAGCACCTCTCAAGCCCCTGGAGGGGCTGCTGCTGGTTACTGATGGAGAGGGGAGAGGGAATTGTAGCATGAAGTAGCAGCTAGATTCAGCTCAGTGAGAGGGAGATACAAGGGTGCACTGACAGCTGAGCTCTTTTTCTTCTCCCAACAGCCCAGAGCAGCTGTATCTTCATGATCTGAATTGTTTGAACAGCCTGTTCCTCCTTCTTTTCCCTACTTGTAAGAAGCAGCAGCAGCAGCCCCACCCAGGTCTTGACAGCTACCTGGGGGAGGAGTTTTTGGGACACAAGATGCAGGGCATCCCCCCATGACCCATCTAAAAGGCGATATTAATGCATCTAAGCTGCAAAAGTGCCAGCCTATATGTTGCACTTTCTTTGAAGGCAGTTAAATGATTGCAGTTGGCCTGAAATGCTATGGTCAAATTTTCATTGGAGGGTGTAGTGTATTACTTCAATTCTATGTTAGCTCCATTGGCTTTCTATGTTTTTCAGTGGTAAATGGCTTAGCAACTGGTCCCACCTTTCTCCCAGAGCATGAGCAAGGTGTCTTACAATGTGTGATACAGATTAAAACAACAACATACATTACAACATTAAAGATCAATTTCAAAAAAAAACAATTAAATAAGCTGTTTATTAAATCCAAACACTGTGTTAAAACAGTTAAAAACACAAAACTCTTCTATAGCAAACATGGCCAGAATCCTGTTGGTTTGTCCCAAGCAGAACAGACTCATTTAATCAATTGTGGAGTGGTGAGACAAAATGTACATAAATCCAAATGATTTTTAATGAGTCTATGAAATGCTGAACTCACAATAGGATTCATAACCATCTTCACCTCCCAGAAAAAGGAGAGGAGAGGAAGACAGCCTATCATCCTGTGGAAGGCAGTTCCACAGCTCAGGAGCAGTTGTCTTAGGGACCACTTAGTTCCATAGAGCCCTTTAGAGTTCTTGCTCTCATTGCCATGTGGGGACTATTTGTTGTGTGATCACAACAGATGGGGGCTTCTCTGTTGAGGTTCCAAATCTCTGGAATGCTCTTCTAAACAAAGTGAATTAAGCTCTGTGTTCATTTCAGCAGGCCTTTAATATGTGACATGTAATTTTATGGCTGCCATTTTTAACGTGTAACATTTTCTAGCCTTGCAGCTGTTTAAGTTTTATTTTGTTTATTTATATTTAATAAATAATTTAAGTTATTTCTACAATACCCTTCTTTAGATTAGATATCAGGGAAGGATACAACAGATGTTTATTTTATTATGTGGCTCTGTCCTTGCTTCTAGAAATAGTTTGCTCATTGTTTTAATGATTACATGTATGGCTACAGCCTGCTCTGTGTGCATTCAGCAGAAATGTGGAACATAAATATTTATTTGTGTTTATTTATTTATTGTCTTCTCAATAGTTTTCAAGTGAGCTTTGCTCTGATAATGCCCCAGTCATTCTCCCATGTTTCCCTGGTCACTTCCAGCTTCACATTTGCCACTGTTCGGTTTTAGAGGGCCAGATCAATGCATCTGACATAGGATGATTGTTATGGCATTGTTCTAAGCCCAAACACCGGTTCAGGACATGAAATACAGTATAAATATTAGTCCCCAAAGAATAGCAAGGTATGCTACTGTGACTATGCCTGGACACTCTGCTGGTGCGCGCCCAGAATGGAATCCAGATCCACACGCAGATTTTGGTCTGAGTTCTTCACTTCTCTATCTTCAAGACAGTCAGGAGCGCCTGTTATCAGCTTTGGCAGATATGCCAACTGTGCCCTTACCTCAAGACAAAGGACCTAGAAACTGTAATCCATGCACTGGTAACCTCACGACTCGATTTCTGCAATGCTCTCTACATGGGGCTTCCCTTACACCTAGTTCAGAAGCTACAACTGGTGCAAAATATGGTGGCTAGGTTAGTCACCGGGAAATCGAGAAGGGAACATATTACTCCAATCTTGAAATCCCTTCACTGGCTGCCTATCAGTTGCTGAGCAGAGTATAAGGTGGTGGTAATGACTTATAAAGCCCTACATGGCCTAGGTCCAACCTACCTAAGGGATCGCCTCCTCCCATATAATATGCCCCGTGCCCTTAGATCTTCTGGGAGGGGTTTATTGCAACCAATTAGATCTAGATTAACAATAACCTCCCAGAGATCTTTTTCTGTCACTTGAAGAATTTCAAAAAAGCCATAAAAACAGATCTCTTCGGGCAGGCCTTCCTTGAACAGAATAGACCATTTTAATGGATGCTTTTCCCTCTTTTTATGTTTTTTGTTTTTATGTTTTATGCTTATGTTTTTATGTTTGATGTTATAGTTTAAAGTCTTAGGGTAGTATTTTATATAGTCATGATGAATTCACCATTTATTTTTAAATATGTATTATTATATGTAATTATAAGGGGGGGAACTGTTTTAGGTTATTACTGTCGCTATGGATTTGTTTATTTTATATCCAATTGTTGTGAGCCACCTTGATTGCCTAATAGGCAAAAGGTGGGATACAAAAATAAAGTTGTTGTTGTTGTTGTTGTTATAACTATACTCCCTATCTCCCAAATCTACTCCTCTATTCAACCTTTCCACCTTAACTCTTAGTTAGCCTTGTGTGGTTCTTGTGAGCATGAGTGCATGTGAGAATGCTTCCATGTTAATTTTCAAATTTTTTAAAAAATATATTTTACTTTACTGGCATTCTCTGCAATGAGTACTGGTATAGATAGATGCAAAAGGTCCCAAAATGTTACACAACTTCTTGCAGCCTAAAAGCTAATAATTCCCCCAATTAATAAGTGAGATTTTGGCATCATGAGTAGGCTTCCCATGGACCCCCACTTCTTCAGGTAATAAAAGATGATGCCTCCCTACTACCACTCTTATTCTCTATACCAAAACTGATCAGATTGGCAAGTGAATTTTTATCACAACACTGGTGATGTGACAACTTTTCTTCAGTGAACCTGAGAGCAGCCATTTAGTGTATGGTCATAAGGAGCACACCACTCTATGTTCTGACAGCTGTCCCAAACAAAGTGAGAAGACTGCTTTTGCCTAACAGTAGACTTGGATCTGACCTTTTTTAAAAAAATCTTGTGATAGAATTGTGCAGCATTCAAGATGTCTCTCTTCTTCCCCCTCTTGACTGTGATCTGAACACATTGTTGTAGATTAATTCTACTGCCAAATAAAAATCAGATCAAATGTTATTGTGTACCTGTTTTCATTTGCCTGACAGTTAACATAACAGCAGTGACTCATTTGTATGTAACCTGATGAAGTGCCTGTCAGGTAGTAGTTGGTCCTTTCAGTCTCTTAAAGCAACATGACAGCTGTTCCATATGTACATTGGTTTGGCAGAAACTGGCAGCAAGTTTTAGAGAGATAGCAAGTGAGAGCTTGGATCTCATGCTTCATATTCTTCTTCGGATGAATACCAGGTTTAAGAAAACCATTTTGAATCAAAGACTATTAATATGTCAGTTGGACAAAGATTCATTTCAGCAAGCAGATGAAGCAACAACTTTGGTGATCTGAATAGCATTTCTTTAATAAAATAAAATTAAATAAAAAACAGCACCCACAAGTGTCTTCTTACTACTATTTTACTACAGTATGAAAGGATCTTGCACTAACCTTGGAATATATATGATTGATCTAATCAATAGTATACACATGTCTGAAAGGAAGTGGCCTTCTGTGGTACTACCACCTTCTCCTACTAGGATGGACTATTTAAGCAGATTTATTGTATGTTGTTCAGCTAACAATGAGAGTAAGCAGAACAATGTTACAATAAATCAAAGCTGTAGTAACTGCTTCCTATTCTACAGATGCTTGTACTTGTCACAAGGTGAATTCTGGTTTAGCTGCTAACTGTCCTCTATGTTTCCTTTCCCCCAGCCCCTGCTATTATCCTACATACAGCAACACATAGACCAGCAGGATTATCTTCACATTCACTATACAGAAACTAAAAGTAAGAACTTTTTCAGACCATGTAAATATAAGGACACCTAATGATCATGAAAGGGCAGGCATACCAGATGACATCACCCTTTCACAATTATGTCCAGTTTAAAAACTGTCCTATTTTATTGATGGCCCAAGCCATCAATAGATTCCCCCAGTGCTTTCATGACAACATTGCCAGCATTTGAATCCACCCACCATGGTACTCACATGAATGCAATATAAATGGCTGAACCAGCCATAACACTTCTGGGTGAGATCCCCGGTTCGCTCCCCGCTCTGCGCAGCCCTGTGGGGGTGAACTGTATTTGCCGGCCAGTGAGGGGGGATGAGACTGCTTAACATGATGTTAGGTGCCTGTGGCAACATCTGGATGCAAGGGGTGGGGCTGATGGTTTATAAGTACTTGCCCCCACTTTGCCTCCTCCTCTTTTTCCAAGCTCAAGCTGCCAAGCAGAGGGAGAAGCAGTGGCTGTGAGGCACTCGAGCAGAAAAGGTCTTTACTTGTGAGACCTGCAAGAAGTTGGGACCGAAGCAGGAGAACCCCTTCAGGACATCGGAGTCTTTCAGAGAGTAGAGCGGGGCCCTTAGCATGCGGTAGTGGTTGTTCCTGGCATCTTGGTGCCTTGCCCCTGGGGCTGGGAGGCTTCCCTCTTGCCCACCCTTTTTTGGGTGGCTGGTCTTCCCCTGAGCTTGAGCAGGTGGCTTGGGGCCAGGGTGGGGGCCAGGCGCTGAAATGTGGCATCACTGGCCAGGCCAAGAGTGGCGCATTCACACCGCAGGGAACAAGGAAGGCCTCAGTAGGTGGGGCACAAGTTTTGTGGGATGTCCTTACCTTACTGCTGGGAGACGGAGGCACGTCCCTTTGAGAGGTAGTGTCCAGAAGCGGGCTTGGTCACACCAGGGCTGCGGTCAGCCAGCATGGCCTGATATTCTTCTGTGCGCGATAGCTGGCCAGATCGGTGGTGGCATTTGTCCGAAGCAGGGCCGGCATGCCCTGAGTCACGCTCTGGAGGGGGGCATCTGTTTTCCCAGGTAGCAGCAGCTGCCAGGCTGCCTCCCCTTGCAGGCCCTGCCTGTGAATTCAATGGGCCAGGCAGCCTCCACATGGTTGGTGTGTGCCACTGTCCTTTCCCTGCACACTGCTGCCTAGGGAGTCCTTCAGGGGGGGTTAGCAGGCCCAATGGACATGTGGCCTTACAGGCCCCAGGCCTAATCATCTTGGCTAGGATAGCTTGGGGTCTACGCGGTAATAATATAAAAATACCAACTATTATTGGTTATAATTGTTTTTATCTGCATTTGATGGTGTCTACTGGGTGGATTGGGCTAGTTTTTGTACTTTAGGTGCTACATACCCTCAGGTTGGCTTTTCATTACTTGTGTCACAACAACAACAACAATAGTACTTGTTAATCTTAACCTCTTAGTTGTTTATATTTGGCCTGTAATTGTTAAACCCAATGGCTCCTAACAAAGGGAAAGGAAAGGGCAAGGGAAAGGCTCCAACTAAGCTACCCCCTAAGAGGCCAGCTGATCCTGACCCCCCTTCTAGTGAGGAGGAGGAACAAGTACCTTGGCAGGCTATTTTTGATTGTATTAAGAATTAGGAAAGGATCCAAGGTATGCAAGGGTCAGTCCCACCTTCTAGACCCAGGAGTCCTGGGAAGCAACAGAAGCCGGCTCACAAAATTCTCACCCGTTTAGATGCCCTGGAGAGGAACATCAATCTGGATGGGGCATCGGGGTCCAACCCCATTGGAGATCCACCTGGACCAGCCTTGCCCCCTGGTGATGGTCAAGAACAGACCATGGAGGTGGAGGAGACCCCAGGAACATCTGGTAACCCTGAATATTGCAACCATTCCCTCTACTGGACCCTTCTGGCCATGGGCAGGTTGGCCCAGCAGACACACATTGATTCAGTACAGGGGCTTGCGGCGACACATTGTCCTGGCCTATGCCTCAACCTTTGAGCTGGGTCCCAACCCAGTGGTCCCCCTTGGCACATTATGCTTCTGGTATGGCCACAGGTTTTGAGTCAGTGGCCTATTCAGCCATTCCCTATGGGGAAATGTGCCTTTTGCAGGCAACCTGGGGAAAAATCTTGAAGGTTGAGTATGTAGATATGTTTTCCCTTTTATACAGGGAGATGGAACAGAAAAACAAGGATCAATTTGATAACAAGGATATGGGGAAATTGAAGAAACATAAAGTTGAGAGAAACTGGACTAATTGGTTGTCCAGCTTCCTCATTTATGCAGGGGTTATAGCCAGGGCACAGACTCATAGGGCAGCACCCCTATTCCAATACCTGGTTATTATCCACCTGGCTTATGGGGGATTTTGCGGGGCCTGCATGGCTGTTGTACAATGAGGCCTTTAGAATGAGGGCAGCCATCTATCCCTCATTGAGGTGGGCCATAATGCATCCACAATTATGGATGCAACTCATGACACTCGCCTGACCTATGCAGGGCAAATGGACCCATAGTGGTCATTTGATCAGAGGAACTGTTAATGCTTCCCAGCAGACCCCTGCCACAGTTAGTCAGAACCCTAAGATGTTTTGTTGGGAGTTTAGCTCCCAGGGTTCTTGCACCCATAAGCCTTGTTGCTTTTGTCACAAATGTTCCATCTGTGGAGCAGGGCATTCCTTTTTGAACTGCCCCAGGGCAAGGGGACAATATCGAGGTGGTAAGGGAGGCAGAAGAGCCACTCAGCCTCCAAAGGGGTCCCAGCCGAATTAAATTAGGTGTTTTATCATGGTGGCTTGTGGTCTATCCAGATATGTGGGCAGCCACTTATCTATTGCAAGGGTTTCAGTTGGGTTTCAGGATTCCCTTTCAGGGCATGAGGCTCCCATACTGGATACATAATTTACTATCTGTCTGGGGTATGGAGCATATGGTTAGGAATAAAATTCAGAAAGAGGTTGCTGAGGGGGGAGTTTTCAGCCCCTTTGACAGCCCCCCTCTTCCCAACTTCTGGGTCTCACCTCTGGATGTGGTGCCAAAAAAGGCCCCAGGGGAGTTTAGACTCATTCAACATTTATTGTATCCCAGAGGAGATTCAGTGAATGATTCTATACCCCCTGAATTGTGTACAGTTTGTTACATTTCTTTTGATGCTGCCATTAGGGAGGTCTGGCATCATGGGATACGGGCAGAGTTGACAAAGTGCAATATCAAATCAGTGTTTCCTCTTTGCTGGTTCATCCACAGGATTTTGAACTATTAGGCTTTCAGTTTGAAGGACGGTTTTATATGGACTGTGCCTTGCCCATGGGCTGTTCAGTTTCATGCAACACATTTGAAACCTTCAGTACTTTTTTGGAATGGGCTCTCAGGACAAGGACCAGCCTTCAGGGTGTGGTCGACTACTTAGATTATTTTTTGTTTATAGGACATCATTCAATGGGCCACTGCAGTTATTTGTTACGCCAGTTCGAATTGACGGCAGCAGAACTTGGAGTTCCGCTGGCACTAGAAAAGACAGAGGGGCCAGCCCAGCAATTGGCTTTTCTAGGGATTGAAATTGACATGGTCAACAACAATGCAGGCTGTTTCCTAGTAAGGTAGGTGAACTCTTAGATAGGGTTACCCAATTCCTGGTCAAGCATAAGGCCACTCTGCTGAAGTTTCAAGTACTTATTGGGCACCTGAATTTTGCTTGTGAGGTGGTTGCCCCTGGCAGGGCTTTCCTCCACCGCTTTTGCAATGCTATGAGGGCCATTTGTCTTCCCTATCACAGAACACAGGTCACATCACAAATTCGTGAGGACTTGGTTGTGTGGCATGACTTTCTGTCGTGGTTCAATGGCATCTCCTTTTGGTATGAGGAAAGGAAACTCCAGGGGGCCTTGCAGATTTCTTCTGATGCAGCTGGATCGCTTGGTTTCGGAGTTTATTTTGGTGGCCACTGGTGTGCCCATATGTGGCCTCCCGATTGGTTGGCATCAGACATTGTATCAGACCTTACATTTCTGGAATTCTTTCCAATTCTAGTGGCGGCCACCATCTGGGCTAAGGAGTTGTCCAATTCGTCCATACACTTTTGGTGCTACAATCTGACACCTGTCCAGGTAATAAACTCCCTGACCTCCCAGTCCCATCAGGTGATGGTACTCGTTTGGGCCTTCACCTTGCAACGCCTGAGGCACAACATTCTGTTTGTCACTCAGCATGTGGTGGGCATTAATAATGGGATTGCTGATGCTCTTTCCCGCATACAGATGGAATGCTTCAGAGATATGGCCCCAGACGCAGCACGTGAGGGCGACCAGATGCCAATAAGCCTGTGGAGGCTTGGGAGGCGGAGTTCATGAGGGCCTTGGGCATGGTCATAGCCCCTAGTACCAAGAAAGGGTACACTAGGACTCTACAGTTTTTTTCACTTTAGATAGCAGGCAGGTTTTCACCAAGGTGTCCCAGTATTGGTAGAACAGCTAATACAGTTTTCTATTTTTCTTTATAGAAGGGGACTAGCCCCTCAGTCCATTTGAATCAGGCTGGCTGCTATAACATTCTGTCTTAAGGCGCAGGGCGCGGCAGACCACACAGGGAATTTTTGCATATGCAAAGCTTCAGAGGGATGGACTAGGGAGCAGGGTAAGAGGGCCGACACAAGGGCTCCTCTCTCACAGGCCATACTTAAGGGCCTAACTTGGGTTTGGGCCAACATTTGTACATCATCTTACGAAATGCAGCTTTTTCATGCCGCAGCCCTTGTAACATTTTTTTGGTGCCTTGCCCATCAGCGAAAAGGTGTGTACATACAAAATGGATTAGTCACCCAGGGCTCTGGAGCTTAGGGATGTACTCCTAGAGGAATGTCGGGTCACTTGACCCTGCACTTCTCTAAGACTGATCAGCATGGGGCAGGGAAGCAGTATTGATTAATAATGTGTAGCAATAGCGACCTTTGCCCGGTTAGGGCCCTTCAGCAATATCTGATGGTAAGGGGGCCTCGTCCTGTTCCTTTATTCATGCATGCTGACTTTTCCCCACTTACCAAATACCAGTTTTGGACGGTGACCACCAAGGTGCTGGGTAAGTTGGGCCTGCACACAGTGAGGTTTGCAGCACATTCTTTCCAAATAGGGGCCGCCTCTATGGCCGCTGCTCTGGGAATGGCAGTTGCAATATTGCAGGGGATCGGCCGTTGGAGGTCTTCCTCCTACTGGCACTACATACACCCACTCACTTATTAACTGTTGTCTTCTCCTTTTGTCTTATAGATCTTAGGTCAACACTGGTGAGACAGCAGGTGCTGATTTGCAGCCACAGTGTGATTTACTGGGCAGCCCGACAGGCCCGATTGTGCCACTTTGGGACTCACCTGAATCCAGGGGATAGGGGAACTATAGAGTGGTTGGGGAGGAGGGGTCTCTGCTGGCATGGGCTCATCCCAGTGCTCTTTGATGAGTGCTGAGGGCCTTCCTCAGATATTCTCATTATCCACTTAGGTGGGAATGATCTGGGTCTTATGAAAGGCAAGGCACTCATTTGGCAAGCGATCCATGACATGGAGGTGATCAGGTCACAGTGGCCTGCAGTCACTGTCATGTGGTTTGCCATACTACCTAGGCTGCTGTGGAGAGGAGAGGGGGATTCAAAATAAAAAATCAACAAAGCCTGTTTGGGGGCTAACAGGGAAATTAGAAATGCCATGGAAAAAGGGCTTGGGATGTATCTTCCACACCCCGGCATTGTGTTCGCAAGGCCCGAACTCTACAGAGCTGACGGGGTGCATCCTTCAGACACTGGGAACTTATTGTTTTTGGCTGATCTTCAGAGGGGGCTGAGGGACGTTTTGGACAGGCTAGTGGGGGAATAGGGATGAAGCGGATGCTTGCCCCTATCTGTGGCCATAAAAGGGGAAGGCGTAGAATTTGGTGTGCACCTTGGCACTTTTTGGGTGAGGGCAGGTCTCTGGAAGGGCCACTTCAGGCCATGTGGTCTAAGGGGACAGAAAGAGACCCACCTTGGGGTTGGTCTGAAGGATAATCCCTCATCATAACCCGTGAGGCTTAGGTGATGGACTTTTGGGTTGACCTTCCAGATGTGGGCTGGCTGGGAAGCAACCTCACCCACTGGTTCCTCTCCAGGAACCAGGTGTACGCCTGGGGAAGCTGGGGAGCATCAGTCTTGTGGGACGAACTACCCCAGCTGCTCCCTCACTAGGTTGCCTCCCCTTCCAAAGATCTTATATTTCACCCCATTTTCAGTGTGTGGTCTCTTTATTTCCCCGAATCAGTTGACAAATGACATCCAGGTAGGTGACGTACTTTTTATGACCCTCCCTGATTTACTTGATAGTTTATAAGTGTGTTTATGTGCTTAGTTTAACGTTTTGTGTGCTGTTTTTGGATTTATTTTTGAATTACCCGTCGTAGGTATTCTTGCAAGGATCCATGGGATTTCAGGTGAGGAAGTGAACGGACCTTCGCTCACTTCTCGTTCATTGCCAGGGAAACCTTTTGCTGGGATGGAAGGTAAGTGACATATGGGGAGTTCTTGTGCTGGCATAAACATGGCAGAAATTATGCTGGCAAAATAATGTGTTTAAGGCGGGTGGTCTTATAAAGTTCTAAGTGTGTGTGTATGAATTACCTTAGGTGAGAGCTGTTGATTCTTTTATCTTGATTCTCTATTATGTCCTGCTTTTGTCCTTTTTATGACTGATCTGTGCTCATAATAAAGTTGATTGATTGAAAAAGTAGCCATAACCTAATGGATCAGCACAAAGTCCTGGACTGTGGAAGGATCAGAATTCAGCTTCTGTACAAAAAGTCTCAGTGTTCCTGGACTTACTGGCTTCCCCGCCATCCAGTACAGCAGATCAGGCAGGGGGGCATTTATAGCCTGCTTTGGGCTAGAGACCTGGATGACTGCATCACCGGCGTGTGCCAGCAACACAAAGCGAGGGGTGGGGACAAGAGGCAATATAAAGGTCTTCCGCCCCTCTCTTTGTCTTCTTTTCCTGATTGCGACCTACCCTCCCCCCACCAGAATAGTGTGGTAATGGTTGCTTCAGAGACGGGTAGGAATTTTTTGCCCTATTTGATTGGGATTTTTTTCACCTATCCCATACTAGGATGGTGGCTTATAGGACAATTGGCCAGGGTGGTGTTTAAATAGGTTATGATACTAAACCATAACGTGAGTGGGAGAGGGGGAAGGCATAGATCATGGTGTGCACCTATGGCATTGATTTCATTGAAGGGACAGTGTCTGAAAGTGTCTCCTTAGGTTGGACAATCTAGGAGAACAGAAGAAGACCTACCTTGGGGTTGGCCTGAAGGATAAGCTGCCCCAGCTGCTCCCACACTAGGTTGCCTCCCCCTGCTGAAGATTTAGAGGGTCTTTAAATAGGTAGGGTTCAATAATGACCCTTTATTTTACCCCATTTCCTGTGTGTGGTCTCTTTATTTTTGTCTGAGTCAGTCTATAAATGATTCATTTCCTCTTTTTTTTTCTATGTCATGATTTTAGTAAAGTTATGAGATGTCAATCAGGTACCAAACTTTCTTAGTGAAGAAAGATTTATGGAGATGAAAGGTGGAGGAACAAATTGTGAGGCCATGCACATTTTTCAGCACCCAGCATAGCAATGGATTTTCCACTTTCCTGTCCAGAGGAAGGCAATAAAGGATAAAACATATTGTGCAGGCTGCAGCATGGTCCATATCTATGAAAAAGAGCCTACAGGAAAAAGTTTATTCCATCCACAATGCCATATTGTTTCTTTAGTACAGGAGGAAAACATACAAAAACATTCAGGAAAATGGAACCATAGTCAAGCAGTCACAAGTTCAAAGTGAGCATTTCCCAACGGCTTCACACTGTACAAATTCCTTTCAAATGTGAGCTACCATAGCTCAGTGGATTAGAAATGGAACCAAAAGTGGGGAAATCCCTAGTTAAACTGTCATGTCTACCATGAATTCTCCTCAGACTTAGAAGAACTACACTGTCTTCTCTTTTCATCTGCACTATTTACATTTGACAGCATTGTCATCAGTAATAGTTTTCTAGAAGGAAAAAAAATGTACCCAATGAAGCATGCTTAAGTGACTTATCTTTAGTGACCAGTTTTAGTAATTTCCATAGAGTGTTATTATCTCCCCACAAACATGTTTCATTAGCAACAAGCACATATCATTCTGTAAGGATATGGCCCTCCCTATATAGCCCAACTCAACTGAGCAGTCAAATTGTTATTCACTTACCAGCAGTCTTGCCAACAATGCATTTTTAGAAACAGAAAATTCTGGAAAAATAATTGTCTCATAACTGGTTACTATAAGGAGTAAAAAAGATCAATATGAACATCTTGACTATTTTAAAACCTTGACAATTCTTATTCCCCTCCTTCAGGCTAAAAATAAGATCAATATGGAGACCCATCCGCATTGGGTAATAGAATCATAGAATCTTGGAAGGGTTGGAAGGGACCACAAGGAGCATCTAGTTCAACCTCCTGCCATGCAAGAATACACAACTAAAGCACTCCTGAAAGATGCCCATCCAGCTTCTGTTTAAAGACTTCCAAAGATGGAGAGTCCACCGGCTTCTGGGGTTGTCCATTCCATTGTCGAACAGTTTTACAGTTTTACAGTAAAGATGTTCTTCATAATGTTTAGGTAGAATCTCTTTTCCTGTAGGCTTTTTTTAACTTTTATTTTTTATTTTTTATTTTTTCATACTTAAAATACAGATCTTGACAATCTGAATTTCGGTGTGATCTTCTTTACATCATTAAATTTCCACTATTTTAGTTCTAAACAAGCTTTCATTTATAATCATTTCTTACATACAGTTTTTAACAAAATTTTTACCATTTCCTCCTTTCCGTACTATATTACCTATATAATTGTACTATTTACATTTGAAATCATACATCTCCCAATTGTCATATCTTTCAATATCTTGTTTACTTGCACTCCCTAACCTCTATTGGCTAGTTCTCATTGTATGTATTATAATCCCCTTTTTTACCTTTACTCATATTACTGCAGTCTTTCTCCTTTATTCCTCCAAATATATTGTCATGTTTTCTCCATGATCCTTTTCTGTATAATCTACAACCTTGCCCCGTTCTTATAAAAAAATTCCAAATCTTTATCTTTAATAGTCTTGATAACTTATCATAATCATTTCCAATATCTTCATTTCCTATTCATTCATTGTTGGCACCTCTTTTGTTTTCCAATATTTTGCATATGACATTCCTGCTGCTGTGATTAAGTGTATTATTACTTTTTGATGCTTAAATAGTAGTTTTTCATCTATCATATTTAATAGGAAACTTTCAGGTTACATTTGTATCATTATATCTGTCATTTCTTTTATTAATTTCTGCATTTTCACCCAATATTTCTATGTCAGAGAACATGTCCACCATATATGGAAGCATGTACCTTTTGATTTTTGGCATTTCCAGCATCTATTATCTTGATTTTTGTACATTTTAGAAAGTTTATCTGGTGTAAGATGGCATCTATAAAACATAGTAGTTCTCTTTCATTGATGCTGATTTTGTCATTTTTGTCCCCATCTTCCATGTTCTTTCTCACTCATCTAACTTTATTTGGTGTCCTGTGTTCTTAGCCCATTGTATCATATTATCTTTTAACAGATCCTTTTCTGTTTCCAACTTTACTATACATTTTTGAAATTAAGTGTTCTTTGTCTGATGTTCTAATTAATTCAAATTCAGTTGTTTGTTCTTCTATACCATATGTTTTTTTAATCTCTTATGTATTGCTCACGTTGTTGTTTCTATTGAAACCAGTTACATTTTATTCCATCCCCCTGTATTTCTTGTATCTCTTTACATTGATGCTCCTGGTCTTCTTCCTTCAGCAATTCTTTATACATTATCCAATTTTGTTCTTTTAATTTTTGGTTTCTTGTGAATGCTTCATGGGGCGACAACCACAGAGGTGTTTTATCACATTAAATTGACTTATATTTCAACCATACTTTTAAGAGCAGTTTCCTGAAAACATGATTATAAATGTTCTATTATTTTTATATCTTTCCTGCCATAAAAAGGCATGACAACCTAAGTCTAGTTCAGCCCTTTCCAGTTCTAATATCTTATTATTATCTAAGTTGATCTATGTCATTTACCATGTAAAACAACTCACTTAATAATAAATTTTAATATCCGGCATCCACATTCCACCTCTTTCTATGTCATCTTACAACTATTTCATTCTTATCCTCATTTTTTTCCCTGCCCAAATGAATTTGGACAGATCTTTCTGCCATTCCTTGAATGGGTTGTTATTTAATATTATTGGGATAGATTGAAAAATGTACAATATTTTTGGAAGGACTGACATTTTAATTGCTGCTATACTTTCCATTAAAGACAAGGATATTTTCGACCAGTTTTTTCAATTCCTCTTTTATTTTTCTCCATGTTTTCTTGCAGTTGTTTTCAAATAATTCTGCATTCCTATTAGATGTTATTATTCCAAGGTACTTCGTTTTTGTGACCACTTTAAATTTTGATGTCAATTGAAGTTCCTTTATTTCTTGCTTTGTGAGATGTTTAACTATTATTTTAGTCTTTTCTTCATTTATCTTCAGGCCCACAAATCCTCCAAATTCCTCTTATCATTTTGTTAAGGTGTTTTATGCTTTCATTAGGTTCTTCCAGTGCTATTGTGAGGTCATTTGCAAATACTCTTATTTTATATGTATAGTTTTTCAATTTTAGTGATTTTATTTCTTGGTTTTGTCTAATTTGCCTGTTCAAAATTTCCAACACTAAAATGAAAAGTAAAGGTGATAGTGGGCAGCCCTGTGTCATTCCTTTAGTTATTTCTACCCATTGTATTTCTATCCATTCCCCATTTATCTTTATTTGAGCTCTTTGTTCATTATAGATTTTATTTACCCATTTTGCAAAGTTTTCCCACATTTATTTCTTCCAAATAAATCTACCATTTCCAACTGATACTATCAAACGCCTTTTCTGCATCAAAAAAGATTATTGAATATTTCTTTTCATTATGTTTTCCATAATATTCTAGTAGATTTATTCCATTCTAATGTGGTCTTTTATTGACCTTTGGGGAAGAAACCCTGTGTGGTCCTCATCAATCCATGACTGGAGTACCTCCTTCAATCTGTCTGCTAATATTGATTGAGTTTATAATCTGAGTTTAATAGATAAATTGGCTGATAGTTTTTGGGTTCAGTTTGATCTTTTGCTTCTTTTGGGATCAGCACTACATTAGCCTGTCCCCAAAATTCTGGTTTCTTCCTTAGTATGATGTCATTCATAACTCTTTTTGTGGCTCTATCAATTCCTCTGTAAGTTTTTTATAATAAATATTTGATAAACCATCTGGACCCAGAGCCTTTAAATTTTTACTCTTTTAATCAACTTCATTATTTCTTCTTTTTCGATTGGTTGGTTTAATTGTTCTCTATGTTTGTCTATTAGTCTCGGTATTTGTTGATTTTTAAGATATTGTTTCAAATTTCTTTCTTCCTCTTCATTCATTTTTCCCTTCAAATAATTTTGAATAGTATTTGTAGAAAGTCATTTTAATTTCCTCTTGTTACATCTTGTCCTTTTTTTATTTCCAAAATTAATTTCCTCTCTTTTCCTTTCTTTAACTTGCTAAATTAGCTAACACGCATTGGAAACTGCTGTGTAAATTGTTAAAAAGTAGATGTGTAAATTGCTATTGCTTAAAACAATTTGTAAGCCGCTCTGATAGCCTTTGTGGATGAAGAGAGGGGTATAAATACCTAATTTTTTAAAAAAATTAACTTGTATGCAAACCATTTGCTAATTTTATTAGCGCTTTCAAAGTAGGATAGTTTGGCATATCTCGTTTTTCTTTCTATATCTTCTACATAGCTAATTGGCAACTGTTTTTGTAGCATTTTGATCTGATTGGTTAATTTTGTGTATTGATCTTTATTATCTTTACATTTTGTTTCTTTTTCTCTTATTTCATCTAATACCTTTAAATTTTTCTTTTTCTCCTTTTTCCATTCAATATCTTGTTGTATTAGGAAACCTTGCATGACTGTTTTACTAGTTTCCCATACAGTGCTTAAAAGAGTTTCCTCTTTTAAATTTTCTTTGAATTTTTTTAATGTTTCCCTTGCTTTCTTCAATTTTTTTTCCGTTCTTTAACAGATTGTCATTTATGTATCATTTCCCCTATTTCCTTTCTAGATTTATTGTCATCCTAATTGCATTGTGGTCCGAGAAAATCTTTGGTTGTATCTCAATCTTCTTTATTTAAGTGTTTAAGTTTTTTGAGGTCAAGATTAAGTCTATTCTAGAAAATGACTTGTGTCTTTCAGACTAAAACATATAATCTCTTTCTTCCTTATGCTTTACTCTCCAACTATCTGTTAGTGTTAAGATATTCATCGTTTTTTTAAAAAAGGACTTAGACAATTTGCCTTGATTTTTTCTTCTTTGTTGAAACATTTTTTTTTTATCCATACTGGGATCCAAAACCCCATTGAAGTCACCCATCAAAATTATATTCTGGTATGCCGTGCTTATTATTTCCTCCAAAAGTTTCTCATATAATTTTTCTTTTTCTGTTGTGGTCCATATACACCCACTACTAAAGCTGTTATAGTAGGCATTTTGATTTCAATACCTACGTAAATTCCTTGTTGATCTTGGAATATCTCTTTTGATTTTATTTTACTATCAACATCTATCACAACACTTTTTTCCCTCCTTGTTGCCACTGAGATATATTCATTTCCTAGTTTATCATTTTTCAATAGATGTTTATCTTTCTCTCTTTTATGTGTTTCTTGAAGGCAGATTACACCTGCCTTTTTCTGTTTTAAGTTAGTCTTTATGATTTTCCTTTTTTGTGGGATGTTAATCCCTCTCACATTCCATGTTATTAGGTTTAATGCCATTTTTATACTTTATCTTCCTCTAAATCTTCACTTTCTTGTTCCTTTTCTGATTGATTTCTGCCGTGTTCTGTTGCCTCTGTCTGTATCTTATTCTTATCTTCTTCCTCCTGCTTATTTCTGGCCTTGTTCCATATTTTGTCTAATTTCCTTTCCATAATTTTCCCAAAACCTTTGTGCTTTCATAACTGAGTTCAGCTTAGTTCTTTGACCTTTATAACTCACTGTAATTCCTTCCGGTAGCTCCCATTTATATCTTATTCTTGCCTTCTGTAGTTGTCTTGTCAAGAATAAGTATTCTGATCATTTTTAAAAGAATATTTGTTTCCAAGTAATTTGCCATTGCTTCTGTTACTTTTTAATATATATCTTCACCTTCTTTTTCAATAGCTCCTCTAATTTTAACACATTTTCTCTTATTTTTAGTTCCACCATTGCCATGACATCTTAATCTCTCTTTTGATCATCCTTTATTTCTTTTCATGCTTTCCCCAATTCTTTAGTTGACTTCTGTAAATTAGTTACGTCATTTTGTACCTCTATCACTTCTTTTGAAACATTTTCTGCTGCTATTTTCAAACCTTGTATTTCTTTACTAATTTCTTTTTTTTCATATTTTTCACTGTTTCTGATATTTTTTGGAATATTTCCTTTCATCTTCCTCATTTCCTCCAAAAACCTGGATGTTGTTAATTCTACTTCAGTTGATCCTCTTCTTTGTTCTAATAATTGATATTGTTTTTGAGTTGTTTTTTCTTGTTGTTGCCATTTTCACTCCATTATTTTATTCCTCTTTTTTCAGTTAATTTGTGTTACTTTGGGACTTTTTCGGACGTCTTAAATGTAATGGAAGTAGCCTCGCCACGTTGCGAGGCTGCTGTGCTGCAGGGCGGCCCTTTCGCATGACGCCCGTCCCTGCCGGGACTGTTGCGGTACCGCAGGGACATTTGAGTGTTATATTTCAGCGATTTTTAATCACGATCAACTTTCGTGAGTAAAAATCGCCGAAATATAACACTCAAATGTCCCTGCGCTACCGCAACAGTACCGGCAGGGACGGGTATCATGCGAAAGGGACGCCCTGCAGTGCAGCAGCCTTGCAACATGGCAAGGCTGCTTCCGTTACATTTAAGATGTCTGAAAAAGTCCTAAATGTATTTTGTTCTCTTTTTGTTTTTAAAAATTATGTTGACTCTCTTAACTTTATATATAAATTTCCACTATTTCTTGTTGTTAAGCTGGTTTCTCTTTCTGCTTACTCTAAATATATTTTTATTTCGTTCCTTCAGCATTTTACTATACTTCTGACTAGATTTCACTATTCTCTCTCACTTCTTAACTCTCTTAATGTCATAAATGATTAACTTCTTTAGTTACCTCTCACCTTATATCTATTGTTTCAAATGATATGGTCCCTTTTAATTAACATCTCTTATTTATCTATTTTTCAAATTTACAATTCATTCCATACAATTCTTCCACTTCAATTCATTCCATAAAGCCTTTGTTATCTTATAGCATTTCTAGACTTTATACTTCTCAACTCAAATATTATATACTATATTGCTATATGTACTATACCAGTTATATTGTTGTATGTACTAATAAACACCTGAGGCAAAGCACAAAAATCAGTGTGTATAGAGCCATTGTATTGTCTAGCCTCCTTTATGGATCTGAAACATGGGTCACCTATCGCCACCACCTACGATTCCTTGAGCACTTTCATCAGTGCTGTCTACGCACAATCCTAAATATACACTGGACTGATTATGTGACGAATGTTGCTGTCCTTGAGCAAGCAGGGATCACCAGTATTGAGGCCATGATATTGAGAATGCAGCTGCGTTGGGCAGGGCATGTTTCTAGGATGGAGGACCATCACCTTCCAAAAATACTACTCTACGGTGAACTCGCCACGGGTCAGCATAAGAGGGGCGCTGCAAAAAAGCGATACAAAGACTCCCTGAAACAACATCTCAGGCTCGGCCAAATTGATCACCAACAGTGGTCCGCCCTGGTCTCACATCGGGAGGCATGGAGACGCACTATCCACAATGCTGCAGCCTTATTTGAGAACTCACGCTGAACAAGTCTTGAAGAGAAACGACAACGCAGAAAGAATCACAACCCAAAAACATCACCCAAGGAGACCTTCTGCTGTGCTTTTTGCAACCGGACTTGTTTATCTCGGATTGGCCTTTTTAGTCATCAGCGCGCTTGCAGAAAGCGCGGGATGAGTCCTTCCTGAATCTTTGTTTGCAAAGAAAAGCCAGAGAGAGAGACAGTTCATTCAATATTCTTTAGTCCATTTTATCTAATTCCATAATCCCAATTCATTTAAGTATATACAGTACTTTCTTCCCAACTTTTAAATTATATTTATACAACACTCCGTTATCACATAATTGATAATCAGATATACATTAATTCATTTTGTTGGCTATATCATATTTTCCTTCAACACGAAATCTACTTATGTTCCAAGTTCATTATCCAATACACTATTTGATTTTAGATACACTTCCAATAGATTGTTTTTGTAATTTAAATTCCCAATTTATTTTTATCTAACCCCACTATTTCCTCCTGATTCAAAGTCCTTGTGTTTCAAATACAGCTTATCATTTTTTTCCTCTTCTTATTTTTCCCTTTTTAATTTCCACACATTTGTTCCCCTTATTTACTTTAATCTTCTTTAATCTGGTTCTTTCCTTCTTGAGTCTCCTTACTATCCACCAATTTCATAGGGCTTGTAAATGTAGTTCCCTTTCTGCTACTCCTCTTTAGTCCACCATCAGTCCTTCCACACTTCTTCATTCTTTCAATTTTTCCTTACACCGTAGTTCCTCTGCATTTATGGTGGTAGTAACTGTTAACTGTTTCCGGTTCCATTTATCCTTCCATTTATTCTATTGTATCTCTTTTAACATTAAGTCTGTTTTCAGTCTTCCTTTTTTAAATAATAGTTTAAATCAGTTCCTTTCTCTTCCTTTCCTTCCTTCACACCCTCCTTCCTTTCTTTTAAACAACTCACAGTTCTCACTTTTAAGCAGCTTCTCAAATGGGGGTTGGATAAAAATGTTACTCACAGTTCTCACAGTTCTCATTGTTGTTGTTGTTTTGTTCTATCCAGTAGGAGTCTTAGGCATTTCTAGCTTTGTTGCAGAGGTCAGTTTCTCTTTGTCTGCTTTGTTTAAAATTTATTAGGTGAGGTGTCACTCCCGCCGAGTTCCTTGGCTTTTTTTTCCCCAGCCAAGCATGGCTCTAATGACTTCCCTGCTCCTGTCTCACCCTCTCTCCCCTCCTTTGATTGGAATTTCAGGAGCCCTGGTGGTGCAGTGCTTAAATGCCAGTACTGCAAGCCACCACGTTGCAAGTTCGATTCCAGCGGGCTCCAAGGTTCACTCAGCCTTCCATCCTTTCGTAGGTCGATAAAATGAGTACCCAGCTTGTGGGGGCAATTAGCTAACACACATTGGAAGCTGTTTAATGCAGTGTAGATGTGTAAATAGCTGTTGCTTAAAACAATGTGTAAGCCGCTCTGATAGCCTTCTGGCTGAAGAGCGGGGTATAAATAAATAAATAAATAAATAAAAATAAATGTCAGGGAGACTTCACTGGCTGGTCTTGCGAGCCCCTTTTCATCTCCCCTTTACCGGGGGGAGGATTAAGCTACCTGGTAAATCTGGGTACAGCTCGTAGCCCTGGAAAAATGGCAGCCATCACACAACTGCTTCAGAAAGCTGCTGAAAGTTACACCATTCCCCTGTTTTCTTGTAATTTGAACCCATTTGTTCATGTCCATTAGCCTGCATTGGCTCTAACAACATGAATGTCATAATATAGCTCTGGTGCAATCTACAAAATTCACCTTTAAAATTTACCAGGTAAGTGAAGTCACTATTCTTTTCGTGTGGGGGCAATAACAATATATTATTAAAATGTGAGTTAAGCATATGTGTTGATTTCTAGAACGCCAAGAAGATTAAGTGGTCTGGTGACACCCAATTCCCCCCCCCCAGTGACCTGTAAAGAGGGAAATAGTTAAGTAATGCTGTTCTGGTATAAGTGTTGTAAGATTCAGTGAAATAAGTAATGGATAAAATGTCACAATGTTTACTCTTGGATTTTCAATAATGCAGTAAGACCAGTGTAGACATATGCAAAGGAGCAAATTTATGTTGACTTTAATGAGAGTTGTGTGTGGTTAAAGTGAAGCTTACCACAAAGCTTTTAGCATACAGGAAACAAGGTTCTTTAAAGCTAAGTACAAACAGATTCTAGGTGACTGAGCAATAGTTCACTGAGAGACAATCTGGGACACTTAGTCTTTTAATCATAATGAACTGCAGAAGATAGACAGGTGGCACACAGGGAACTGTGGTAAACCACACAGCTAGAAATGAATATGGCTGTCACTCAGGGGAAAAGGCATGTTTTAACAGAAAACAATCACTCTCCCAGCTTTGCAGTTAATAGACAGGAGCTGTGTTCTTTAGCCTTGTAGAAAACAAACATATTTTATATTATTTTTATAAATAGTAGAATACAGCTATAATCCAAAATTACAAAACCGTTAAAATAGCACAGTTTAAAAATGGAGGTTAAAGTAAGGCCAGAATCCTGTTAGTACACTATTCTAGCCGGTAATTTTCCCCCCAAGCTTGTGCTGGCTCCAGTCAGCCAATTTCTCTAATGTCTTTCTTTCTTCATGGCCACAATGCCTGTGGCCATTTGCCTCCTGCCACCACCACCAGTAGAATTCCAGTCAAGAGTGTAATTGAACTGAATAATGAATTTTTATTACTAGGGCTTACTTTTATCATTCACTTCTAAACAGTGCAGTACACAATGAACATAGTGTTAAATGTTAATTCTACCTGGATTCTTTATTTTTGCTTGGTTGTTAAGGAAAAGTTGAAAAGATTAATCCCTGGCTCTGCCAAAAAACATGTAGTACAGGAGCAAAAGGTTCCTCTCTATTAAATCTTATCAGCAGTTGTTGTTATTGTTAGAATCTTAGAGTTGGAAGAGACCACAAGGGCCATCTAGCCCAACCCCCTGCCATGCAGGAATAATCAATCAAAGTATTCCTGACAGATGGCCATCCAGCCTCTGTTTAAAAACCTCCAAGGAAGGAGACCCCACCATGCCTCGAGGCAGTGCATTCCACTTCTGAACAGCTCTTGCTGTCAGAAATGTTATTCCTAATGTTTAGGTGGAATCTCTTTTCCTGTAGTTTTAGTTCATTGCTCTGCATCCTAGTCTCTGGAGCTGCAGAAAACAAGCTTACTCCATCCTCAACATGACATCCTTTCAAATATTTAAACATGGCTATCATGTCTCCTCTTAATCTTTTCTTCCCCAGGCTAAACATGCCCAGCTCCCTAAGCTGTTACTCATAGGGCATGGCTTCCAAACCTCCCACCATTTTGGCCACCCTCCTCTGGACATATTCCAGCTTGTCTATATGCTTCTGGAATTGTGGTGCCCAAAACTGGGCACAGTATTCCAATTGAGGTCTGACCAAAGCAGAATACAGTGGCACTATTACTTTCCTTGATCTAGACACTATACTTCTATTGATACAGCCCAAAATCGCATTGGCTTTTTTAGCTGCTGCATCACACTGCTGACTCATATTCAACTTGTGGTCCACTAAAACTTGCTGTAATCTTTTCATCCAAAACCAGAACTCAAGGGACCTTACAAATCCAAATGGGTACGATATTTAAAACCAACAAAAGGACAGCATAGCAACCATCAAATTTGGGGGCAGCTGATTAGGTTAGGAGTTACAGGGGAATTGTGTGTGTGTGTGCGTGCATGCGTGTATCACAGGTTCAACACCTTTATGTTAATCCTTGCTATCTAATGTTTGCAGTTTGAGGCAGCTGCCTCACTCTGGCTAATGGTAAGGATGGCCCTGAGAATGTGAAACAAGGCTTATCTCATTATTCTACTTTCTCCTGAAGTGATCAGGATGTGTGTGTGTGTGTGTGAGAGAGAGAGAGAGAGAGAGAGAATCCTTGGGCTTAACCATCATTTCCCAGTATTTCTAGTAGAAAGTGAAAAGCCTGAAATCTTTTCTGAGCCTATACAAAAAGAGGAGATAAACCCTTAGATGCTCTTTCTTTTCTGTCAGGAGGCATAAATGTAACAAAGAAGGGAAGCTACAGAAAGGCTGAAAAATAGTTTTTGTACTTATGCTCAAGTTTTACACCAAAAGAGATAACATAGTGCTACTACATTTTCCTATTCAGTCACAAACTTGCAACTTCTAATCCAAAGAATGTCACAAAAACAGAAAGCAAGGGCAGATTCTCTGAAAAGGCACATGAATGGCATGATTAAAAAAAAAAGACTACACTTTTAGGCTTCTCTGAATATCTGACAACAATGAATTGTTCAGAACAGAAAAGAGGTTTCAGTCCATGTCAATTAATGTATTACTGTCTGTAGGTGTACCTCTGTGGGTTTTTTTAAATTAAAACAGCAGCAGCAGAAACAACAACAACTGTGGCTGTTATCCTGGTTATTTATTACAATGGCATCACTTACACCATCACAAAGCACAGAGAAATCTTGGATGCCAAGGGGAGTCACTTTACTGCTGCTAATGGAGTTTAAATGTTAATGCCCATTTTCTCAGTTCCTACATGGCCAAAAAAAGGTGGGGAGTGGCCTCTGCACTGAGATCCTCCATACCAACTGAATGACAACAGAGACAACATCTGATAAAAGATGTAAGCCTGTGACTCCAACACATCAACTTTTTTTACTCCCCCCCCGTATTATTTTTTACCATCTTTTGCCTCATGAGGAAGCCAGTGAAACTTTGAAAGCTTGCATGATGTGTTTTGTGCACCTCAGCTGGCCAATAAAGGTATTGCTCTTTTGTGGATTGTTTTATCTATCTTTGTGACCAACCAGGTACCACTGAATGTATTTTTACACCATCACAATTCACTTTGATACTCATTGCACAGGTCCAAATTCTCTTTCAACCACGGAGCAACTCCAACTCCCCCTCCCCCTCCTAGTTTTTAATCAATGCAGTCTGGTAGCACATCCAGCCACATAAAAAGAACTGGATGCATCCTTGCTCATACTTCCACTCTCTGCCAACATGGAAATGACCATGTTGTGGGCGGCTGTACTGCTTAAAAGGTAGGTTTTGGGAGGTAGCACCAGGAGGTGTAGCTATAGATAGTGTCCCTGTGCAGGATGCTGGCCCATGTGAATGAAAGAAACACATACTTGGAAGCACATGTATCTTGCAGTTACATATGTAAAAGAGACAGATAGGATTCAGCTTCCTATTCCATTTTAAACCTGGATTTGTTGCCACCTAGGCAAGGAAATGGAAACAAGCTGCCTGCATCTATTTCTTCCAGGCTGGTCTGACCCTTGCTGTGATGTTCTTGTAAAACAGGATAATAAACACACGCACGCACGCACGCACAAATGATACACTCAGAGGCTGCTGCTACCCCTCAGTTTTGCAGCCTAAACTATCAGATGTTCCAAGCACGTTCTTCTAACTTAGAAGATCCAAGCAAGTTCTTCTAAGTTATTTCTTTAGTTGATGTATAGGACCAATTAGTCTGTCTTGTGGTGCTATATCCCTATATGAGAAACAGAAAAGAAATCTGCATTTACCATTTTTTTTTTAAAAAAAATGGCCAATACATAAGATCTAAGAAAACCCCTACAAGCTCAGACAAAAGCCCACTATCCTACTTCCTTCATTGCTCAAACAGATTCTCCCAGGAAGCCCACATACAGATGATAGGGGGGGGGGGAACATTGTCCTTTTTTTCTGCTGTATCATCAGTGGCAGATGGTGGTGTCCATGCCTGTGCGACAGTGAATTCACTCTTCATTTTTATCTGAACATCAAAGGGACTATCCATGTCTCCGAACCAATTTGGGGCATGGGATTCAGGATCTTGGACAGCTTCTTCAGAGTTTGGACTGTGAACAAATTTACTGGACAAAGCAAATTTACTGATTTACTGACATGGACATCATCGGCCATGACTATGTACCCGCTCCCCCTTAGTTACTTGGAGTATTTTTGCAGCCTAAATTCTGCATGTTTCTTCAGAAATAAGTCCCCTGAGTAAATATGCATTGGACCCTTTGCCAAAATCATACATGATCATGCTTACTGTTAGAGTTCCACATATGAAACTCTGCAATGGATCCCCTGTCATCAATCCCAGCACTCAATATGTTGCTTTAATAGCCCCCTCTCCACTGCAATTCTGTGGCTGTTGGAGAGGAGGAGGGGATCAGAGAAGTGTCTGGCTATGTTTCCATAAGCAAACACTGATGGAGTTCATCTTCCATCAATATGAGCCAGAATCCTCCAGAGGTCCTAGCAGATGAAATAAACGGTCTGCATCTGGCTCTGAGGCCATAGCCAGATGCTTCTCTGATTCTCTCTGTTCTCCACTAGCAATGGAATAGCCATGTAGGTGGAGCTACACAGTAACACAGTGAGTTGGGTGGATGCTATTATTATTATTATTATTATTATTATTACCCCGCTCTTCAGCCACAAAGGCTCTCAGAACAGCTCACAAATTGTTACGCAAGAGCAATTTAAACATCTACACCACATTAAGCTGTTTCCAATCTGTGTTAGCTAATTGCCACCACAAGCTGTGTACTTGTTTTGCCAACCTACAAAAGGATGGAAGGCTGAGTGAACCTTTGAGCCCTTGGGATGGAACTTGCAATGTGGTGGCTGCAGTACTGGCATTTTACCACTGTGCCACCAGGGCTCCCTCACTGCAGAGGAAGGAGGGAATATCAACCTCTATAAGAACCAGAAAGAAAAAAAATACACAAACATTGCACTCCCATGTGTCACAAACAAGGTGCTGACCCATTATTATTATTATTATTATTATTATTATTATTATTACCCCGCCCCTCTGTTAAAACAATCGGGGTGGCTTACAAAAATTAAAATATAGTACAGATAAAAATCCCCCACCCCCACCCTCCCCCATAAAAAAATATTAAACAAATATAAATTAAAAGCAACTGTCTAAAATCACCTTTAAAAACAATAAATACAATAAATAGCCAGCAGACTAAAAGAGGCCAGGATCCCCTCAGGCCGGGATCTAATTAAGAAAGGCCTGCCAAAAGAGATCCGTCTTTAGTGCTTTTTTAAAGCTACTCAGGCTTGTCATCTGACGGATGTTTATGTTTATCTGTGAAGTTGGTGAGGATGGGACAAGCATGGAGTGTGTGGGCTACTGTGTTAAAAACACATAAACATGCTTTAGTCCTATGTATAGATTGGAAGAGGGGGAACACACACACACACACACACACACACACATACACAAAAGCTCCCCACACAGGAATTCCCATGCAGGAAGAGGAAAGGGATTAGGAGTGTCAGTGAAGCTTGGAGGAACATAATGAAAAAGACAGATTTCTCATCCCTAGTTTCTAGACAACTCAGTTGATTTTATTCTCCCCCACTCTTATAATGTATGCTTCTTCTCTAGCTATTAATGCAAAAATTCGAACCCATGCATTACCTAGCTGCATTTTCTTGTACCATAGATCTGATTGGCTTAATCATAGATGATTTTACAAAGACAAAAAAAAAAAAAAAAGAAAAAAAAGAAAAGGATATGGGCTCAGCCACCTTGTTCTAAGTCTATAAACTGCACCATCAGTAAATCACATGGCCAACCCTTGGGAGGAATATATTATTCCCCAACTGCTTAGCCAAGGATAAGTTACAGCTGTAATTCTAAATAGCTTTGATACCCTTGCTTGGTGACTACATTGTTGTAATAAGCAGGCAGCCTGCCAAACATCCCTCCAGGGCTGTTATTCCTCTTTCAGCTATATCATTTTAATTTACATGGAAATTATCAATACTTTAAAATGGTACTTGTCCATCAAGCTTGTTTGTTTCCCATCTCCCTAAAGTGCCACAATCCAAATGCAGATCATTGATTGGTTGAGCAACCCTAATAGCCTCTACCACACTCAGTTGATACTGCTCATCTCATTCTGCTCTAACTGACCCAAGACCAGCTGTTAGAGACCATCCCTGTGTTAAGCCTTACTATATTACACTGCAGTTCCTCCATTATTTAGTTCTGCTACAGCATTTAGTTATGCTTTGGATGTAGTTACATGGTGTCTCTTGTAATTATATTATACAAATATTTATCTGCTAGGGCTGTCAGTCAGTTCAGATCTGTATAGATATGCATCTCTAAACTCTGGAAGATTGACATCAGAGTCACTTCAATATTTAGGTTTATGATCTTACAACCCTGTCCTAAGTATATATAACCCAGAAGAAGTCTTTTGGCTATCAAAATGATTAGTTCCCCTAGGCAAGGGACAAGTGTAGATTTGTACTGGAAGTAGTGCTGACTGACTATCAGGCTTGGAGCTAAGGATGGGTGGATTAGTATGCTTGCCACTTTTTGCATATATTCATCCCATTCCCTCCTGTTTTCCACAAATTTGCAATTTTTTTAAAAAAAATCTGTGCAAAAATGCACATTTATTATTTTAAAGACAGAGAGAAAGGGAAGAGTCTGCCCTTCAGGAGGTGATCCAGCCTCAGATTTCTCTTCCCCACCCATATGAAATGTCTGCAGCTGGTATTTCTCTACTGTTGGAACTCAGTTATCAGAAAATGGGGAAAGGAGTCACTCTAAGATGTGGCAGTGGCCATATCAGGACCAAAGCAGAAATGTAACAATCTTCACATATTTTCCCAACTGTAAGTGACAACAGTCTGTTGAACAATCAAATCAAATCGATCAATGCCTATATTGCAGTCAACAAACCATGAGGCAGTAAGCGGTTGAACACAACAATCCTAAAAACAGCATAAATTACAATATAAATATATAAATACACAATATACAATATATTTAAATATTCTTAAAATCATTAGTATCATTTTAATAACAAGTCATGCTCAGTTCTATTTAATTCAACTGCTTATTCTACCAAAAAGTTCCCTTATTTGGAAATCTGACCTGCCTTGAGTCCCTATATGGGGAGAAAGGTAGGATATAAATAAAATGATGATGATCCTTATCTACTCCCAATAATATTATCAGTTGTGTAAAATACCCCTACAAATGGGCTGCCAGGCTTGGCCGGCAGCTCCTTTGTGGCCCACCCATCTCCCCTTGGCCTCCGGCGGCCCCTGCAGCCACATGGTGGCCAGCATGGGGACCGCCATGACAGTCAACTCTTTCCCAGCCTGCCTTGCAGGCTGGGAGAATGGGTGTAAATGGCCAGCCAATCAAAGTGGGTCTCCCTTGCTCTGATTGGCTGGCCCTGCAGAAGAAGTCTTCTGGTCGGCATGGCCAGATGATGTTGCTTTTTACAACATTTTCATCAGCCACTTTACAGCTGCTGTTTTACGACGCCGGTGCTGGGTATATAAACTGGCCCTGGCATCAAGCAGCTCAGTGGCTCACTGGGAACCAAAGACCCACCTTCCCTCCTTTTGTTGTCATTACCTGTTTTAATGATAGGAGACTATATATAATTTTCTTTATTTCATTTTCTCTTCTGTCACAACTTGCAAGGGCAGTTGGCATGGGTCCTGATCTGGGGTAAGGCCAGGGGAGGTGTCTCCATCAAGTTCAAGGTCAAGTTCAAGTTCACAGAAACTGCCTTTTTCTTGCTTTGTTTTACAGGGGAGTAGAGGGCCATCAAGCAGGTAGAACTTGGCCAGGACTCCTCCCCTCCACGCAGTGAGGTGTTCGTGGTGACAAACAGTGGCATCATTGACCAACAACGGGTTGGTTGATGACAGGATCCAGACCCATGCGATTTGTGCCAACCATTTACAGCTGTTATCAAAAGTTGTGGCCTTTTATTGCCAATATAATATATATCTTTTCTATACATTACTCATCATTATGTACCAATATATCTTTGTGAAGCATACATTGTGTCTGTGTCTTTATTATTATATGGGAGAAGAGAGGAATGTCCAGTCTGGGTCTGCAAGTTGATAGCAGGGAGAAGAAACTTTGCAACCTCATCTGTTGCCCTTTTTTCAGATTTTCTTAGCAGGTATCTCAAATACCAATCCAGGGATCTTCCTGGAAGCTGAAAAGTCACATGAGGCTCCCCTCCCATTATGGAAGAGAAAAAAAATGCCAACTCTTTTTTCCCCATCAGCAACAGAAATAGCAATGTTTTTGGCAGGTTTCTCATGGCCATTGTGTGAATAGAATGTGGGACTAAATGGGCCTTTAGCCTGATCCAACACAGCTTGGCTTTGCTGATTATGTCAACACTGTGTGAATTACAGCCCTCAAAAAGACCCTGTTATTAAAAGCCTTGCTTGGGTCTTGCAAACTTGGAACTGTTGTTTCTTTGATTCAATAAATCCACATGTAATGTGGCTTCATCTTTTTCTACTACCTTTCACTTTGCCAACCATTGTCATTTTTTCCAATGAGTCATGTCATCTCATGATATGCCCAAAGTATGATAGCCTCAGTTTAATCATTTTGTCTTCTAGTGAGAGTTCAAGCTTGATATGCTTTCAGACCCAATTATTTGTCTTTTTGGTAGTCAAGCATATTCATAGAACTCTCCTTCGGAACCATATTTCAAATGAGTCAATTTAAAGCATGATTTTTGGAATTTTCACCAAAAAAGGTCCCCAAATATATGGGGATAAGATTGAGAAAAATGTACAAAGAATTCTCACCAGCTTGTCAAAAGGGGAGAAAACCATTTTTAAAAAATGCTCACATGCAGGTACTAAAATAAGCAAAGATTTACATCTGGAGTGGAAGAGATGGATACAAGTGAACAAGGTTGTTCTCTGATTCCAAAGGTTGGCTCTCAAGACTCCTTGATCCCAGAGCAGCTTTTGGTATCATACCCTTTGACCCCTGAACTCCCTAAACCTCCAGACCCATGCCCCTTGGCTCCTGACCCTTCCTTTTCATCCCAACCCCCTTTCACCCCATCCTCACCTCCCTCCATCTCCAACACTTGTAAGGCTACACCTCAGGAAAATCCTGAGGAGGTAGAGGTGATGCATTCAGAGGAACAAGAGATACAGTCACCAGAGCTGTGTTGAGAAAGAATGTGTTAAAAATGAGAGTTTTGATAAGTTGGACTGAAAACTAGATTTCAGTTAAGTTAGACTTTAAGTTAGATTTTTAGTAGAAAAACAATTATTTCAATCTTCATGGCCAATATATTTCTGTTAGTTTTTGGTTATTTATAACAGAGGCCTCAATACATTTTTAGGTACATAAAACAATGGGTTCATTAAAAATTGCCACGTGGAATGTTCGTGGCTTGCGAACTGAGAATAGGTGCAATGAGATTTTGCCCTGCCTTGGCGGCCTGCGTTATGACATCATTGTGTTGCAGGAAACTCATATCTGTAACGAACAACAGCGGAGCCGGTGTCAGAGATTGTGGACACAAGGACCTTCTGTATGGTCATATGGGGAGTGTGGCGGTTGGGGAATAGGGGTACTGTTTAGGTCCAGGAACAATCTGACCATTGATTTCATGTTAGAAGTAGTTTTGGGGAGGTTGTTGGTGGTGGATTTTAGTATGGAGGAAAAGCAGAAAGATGGAAGAGTAGAAAAGAAAGCTTTCAGGCTGTGTGGGCTTTATGCTCCTGTAAAATATGCCGAACGGAAAAAGTTTTGGGGGTATTTAAAAAATCAGTGTAACACTCGACGGCATCTTATTATCGTAGGAGATTTCAATAACAGGGCAAGGATGATGGACAGGAGTGCTTACGCAGACCAGAAAGAGCGGACAAAGTTGTCCCTGCCCAAACCCCTGACAGCAGAAGAAAGAGAGTTGGAGTCTTTTCTAGAGAGGCAAGGTCTTAAGGATGCAGCTCTTGATGTGGAGAATGAGTTAGAATTTTTTCCTGCTTTTTGCAGAAAGGCTTTTGGTTCAGATTTTCCCCCAATGGAAGGAGTTCGATTTACTCATTATCACAAAACCTCAGCCAGCAGAATAGACCGTGTGAGAACAGTGAAGGAAATGAAGGTGGAAAAGTGCACTGTTATGATCACTCTTTGGTCGGATCATGGGCTCTTGGCTGTAGAGTTCAGTATAGGTCAGGTTTACCCCAAAGGAAGACCTCTCTGGAGGTTGCGCCCTAAATTTTTGGAAGATGTGGCATATAAAGAGTGCATCGCCTCAGCACTAGCCCACAGCCTAACTCTTGCGGACATGTACAAGGATGATTTGTGCAGGTGGTGGGAACGTGTGAAACGCGCAGTTCGGGCCACTAGCCAGGCCTACGAGACCAAAAGTAATGGGAAACAGATTCAGGAGTATCATTTGGCCATTTATCTTTTTTTGAAGTGTCATTATCGATTGAACCAAGGTGTTCCTTTTTCAGAACAAGAGCTTAACTGGGCGAAGGGAGTGATAGCAAGATTTTGCCAAAAGCAAAGACAAAACAGAAAGAGGAGTAAAAATTTCAGGACTCGAGGTGGTGTGGTTGACATGGATGAGTGGGCAGGCGCCCGGAGTCCAAGGGCTCTGATCGAATTAAACGGCTTGAGGGCCTCCGAGTCAGACCCTATTGTATTTAGACCAAGTGAGATGCTGGATATCATGGAAGGATATTACAGGCAGTTATATGCTCGGAAAAATATAGATATAGAAGAGATTAAGGGTTTTTTCAAGCTTTTTCAGAGGACCAGATGGGCACCCTCTATAAGGGTCTGAGTCCAGAGGACAGGAAGAGGTTGGTCTCTCCTATAGAAGAACAAGAAGTTCATGAGGTCATAGTTCAAGGGAAGGGTAAGTCTGCCCCTGGCCCAGATGGCCTGAGTTGGAATTTTTATAAAGTTTACAGGAAGTGGATTGTTCCCCCTTTAACAACTTTGTTTAATTTTTTGTGGGATAATAATGAGCTCCCTGAGACATTTTATCAAGGGGTCCTGATTTTTTTCCCAAAGGAGGGTGATCCTACCCTCCCAAAAAACTGGCGCCCCATAGCTCTGACCAACGTAGACTACCACATGTTGGCAAAAATACTGAACAATCGGCTGGCTAAGGTGGCTGATAAGATTGTGATGGAAGCACAGACCAGTGCTGTGCCGGGTAGGACTATGGTGGACTCTCTTTGTTTGTTTCGGGAAGTGTTCCGACTCAACAAGGAGGGAGCTTGGACTGGTCAAATCCTACAGGTCGACCAGATGAAAGCTTTTGACAATGTAGATCATACGTTCCTATGGGAAGCTCTCAAGTGGAAAGGGGTGCCAGAGAGATTTATTGCTTTAGTTAAATTGTTTTATAGGGATGCAGAGGTAGTTTTGCAGGTCAATGGTCATAGAGGAAAGAGGATTAAGTTAAATTCTGGGGTGAGGCAAGGTTGTCCCCTAAGCCCTCTTTTGTATGTTATTGCTTTGGATGCTATTCTGTGTAAGATTAGTTTGGACAAGAGCATCTCGGGGATCCAAATTCCACGTCCGTTGGACAGTTCATGGTTGGTTCGATATGAATCTGTTAAATTTGTTGCCCATGCTGATTATGTGTCCTTCTTGGTTAAGGACAGGATGGAAGTTAGAAAGATTAAAGATGCTTTTGAGGCCTACGGTCGAGTTTCTGGTGCTCGACTTAACATGGAAAAGAGTTTTTTGATCAGGATTTTTGCTGCAGAGGACAAGATGGCAGCTATTCCTCTAAAGGACGTAGTTGGAGAAAAGGAAAGGTGGCAAGCAGAGCAAGAGGCAAAGATGGATAGGGTGAAGATCCTGGGGCTGAATTTTGCGTTGGCTCCAGAGGGATGGAAAGAAAATTGGTATCGCTGGTTGGAAAAAGTGAAAGAGAGGGTGGCCCTCTGGCAGAGATGGAAGCTGACCATTTACCAGAGAGCCGCTTTTGTAAATACCTACCTGCTTCCGGTGGCAGCCAACTTGGCGGCTGTTTTCCCACCTCCAGATTCAGTGATTAAAGAAGCTGATCGGGTTCTCTTCAAGTTTCTTTGGGGAATGGCCACATTCCCCCTGGCAAGGGCAGTGGCTTATGGGCAGGTAGAACAAGGGGGCCTAGACTTCCCAGCCCTGGGACCTAAGTTCATCGCCATCTTTTCTGCTCAAAACTTTGGGAAAGTTTCTCTGTTACAAAAGGGTCAGATTCAACCTCAGGCTTGGCTAGTTTTGTTTTGTGAGTGCTGGATAGGGACTAGATGGGGAAAGACTTGGTGGGAGGAAGGCTCATTAAGTTTTAGGTTTTCTTTACCTGAAAAATTGAAAGCACCAGATTATTTGAAAGACTTTGTTTTTTACATAAAGAAATATAAAATTCATGCTGAGGAGTTGAAGGGGGAAGACAGACCAGGTCAGAGCATCAAGAGGAGTTTGTACAGGAAAATAGTGGAGGAGATTTATGTTAACCCGTTTTTGCAAAAGCGTCAGGCCAAACTAGATTTATCAGAATACCTACATCACCAGACTAACCCAATTGAGTATTTCATGGACAAAAGGGTCCCCAAAAAGTTGTGGGACTTGAGGTGGAGGCTCTATCATCAGGTTCTTAATCTGAGGGGAAAGAGACCATGGACCGCAGAGGATGAGCAGACCTGTCCGCGTCTGAAATGTAAAAAGGCTGAGATTTTGAGTGGCGTGGCACAAAAGGAGATGATCAGACATTTTGTCCAGGGCTGCCCAAGTGCCCGGGAAACATGGGAGGAGGTGGCCCGGGTCCTGGATTGGCCAGATTTGGCACAGCAGGCTTGGGAGACGGTGCTTTCGGGGACTGAACCTCCAGAGGGTATCAGGGGACCCAAAAAGTCAGTGGGCCAAAAGAGGAGGAGGAAGGAGCCTGGTTCCGCCGTGGCTGAGAGGTTTTGGAAAGTGCCCTGGTCCACGGTGCGCTTGGTAAACCTCTATGTGATGTTAGGGTTAGTTTTCCAGAGACAAAAGGAGGTGAAAAGTCAAAATCTGCAGGATGTAAAAGGCACTGCCTATTATGTGAAGAATGTAATTGAAAATTTAGCTCTGAGTGAAAAAGAGAAATTGCCAAGCTATCGTTGGAAAAAGTTTTGGCCGTGGTTTAGTGAGACGACCCCAGCAATAACATAAAATGATATTTTAAATAAATATTTTATTAATTTTGTATTATTTTGTATTATTATTTTTAATTAATATTTTATTGGTTTTTTTCCATTTCTAAGTAGGTATAATTATAATGTGTAAATATAATGTGATTATAGTGTGTTTATATTAAAGGGAAAAATACATTAGTGTTAGGATAGATTTACTTTTGTATTAGTAAGAAAAGAGGAAAATAATTAGTATTGCTTTTGTATTATTGTTATGGCCTTTTGCGGTCGGGTGTATTTTTTAGTAGAATGGTCTTACTCCAATAAAAATTCCCAAATTCCCAGACACAGTCAAAAACTGATCTGCAACACTGCCAGACTTATTAGTTTGGGAGGGAATCTCTTAAAGGAAGGGAAAAAACTTCGCCAACGAGGGAGAAAACAGCAAATCTCCAGCTCCTCCTTGACATCTGGAAAGCCAGCATGAATCTAGCAGCATGCTGGATGTATATAAGGTTCTAATATCAGGGCTCTCCAACATCAAGCATAGCATTGCCTGAAGCATAGATTTATTCTTAAAATGCTAAGGTTAAAATACATTTTGATATTTTTAAAGCTAAGAGTTCTGTACCAAAGTTTTGGAAATTTTGAAATCTTGTCATTAACTCCTTCCCAAATTTCAGGAGGTATGAAACAGTGTATTGGAATTTGCAAGGACTGAAATCCTGAAGCATTTGTATGGTGAGGTCACATGAAAATATATCTGATAAACATGGAGGTCCTGATAAATGGTTGGTAATACTTATTCTTAATTGCACTTGCTTTATACTATTGTCTTAAAGCACTTGAAAGGACAACCAAAAACCAGCTAGATTTCATAATCAGATTTCATTAGCATATTAATCATGGGTCAATATGGATACTCTCCATACCAGTGCAAAATTTATTTGCTGAGCAAACAATGACCCTTTTCTACCTATCCAGTGAACTTGATGCAGAGCTCCATGGAGTTTTGATGTGCACAATATCCTTTCACAAATCAGCTGGTGGCTTCATGTCAGTGGGGGTGTTAATTCAATGCTGGGCTTTAGCATGAACTTTAAAGGAGCTATAAAGGGTTCCAAAACCTGTCCCTCAAATAGGGTCCCTCAACACTTCAGATAGTTCATTTACACAATTAACTGAAACACAGAGGCAATTCACAGGTCCAGTAACATGGCAGCCACCAGCTGTGTCCTCATTTGCTTTTATGGAGGGAGAGCACTCTGCAATTCATAGACCACATCTGAGGAACTTTCCCCCATTACCCTCACCTGAGCCATTTGTTTATGACAACTACATTTGCAGTTGTAATGACTGGTCAGCCTAGGTGGCTAGCATCCTGGATGTACACATTTATATCTGGAGTTAATGAATTGGTTAGCTCAGTCTTTTTATAGTCTTTATTTGCTCATTAACATGTGCCTTTTGACTATACAATGAGCTGGGAAGGGATGCCACTCCCAATTGTAATTCAAAGCACATTAAGAAGCCATTTCTCATTTGTTAAAAGATCCTGTAGAGGTTAAATTCAAAATAGGACCTTTTCATATTTTCATCTATTTGCATGATTTATACATAACAGACAGGGGTTTTATTGTATTATTTTACTGTTGTATGTTCCTTAATATATTTCTACATATTTTCCCATCTATAAATATTAAAATGGCCTTTTGGTCCTACTAAGAAAGAACTGTAGGGGTTCATCACGGGTGTCATCAGTATGGTGGCATGATTATAGCAAATTGTTATCATTCCAGATTAGAGAAACATGAATGCAGCAAAATACAGGTATATTCCTGAAATTCTCCTTATCCGAATAGTTTGATTTGATTGCTTGGTCTTGTTTCTATGCACATCGTAAATGTCAATACCTTAGCTTTAACACTGATGTTTCCAAGCCCTGAACACTTCCCCGTGGGGTACCTCTTCTTAAGGCCAACAATCTATATTTAAATGTGTCATTTGTTTATACATGTATAGATCTAAAGACACAAGACAACAGTAGAGCAAGTGCCACATGGCTAGGAAGATATCAAGTTCTCATGATTGGAAGCTGAAGGGGATTTTTAAAAACGCTTTAAGGTTCATGAATGGAGTCTGACAGAAGTAGCTTATTTAAGAATACAATGTCAGGTAGACTGTAGCTTGGTAACTCATGGTTTTATCCTGAACAAGCAATTAAACCTACATTATACAGCATTCTTATGAAAACATGCAGTGCCAGCAATTGAGCTAAAAAGAAAAATAAACTCACCAATAATAAGAAAGCACTATGCATGTCACACTTATTCTTTATAACTTATTCTGGTTTTCTGGCTATTATCATGCCAGCAGAACATGTCAGACACGTTTGAACATGACTCACAAGGTTTTGTACATGTTTAACTCAACTTGAAATCATTAGTAACATATAATATTTTTGATGTCTACACAAACTGTTTTCTTCAGCAAGGCTCCACTTCCTTAAGGTCTGATGGTCACTATCTGACTTTTCATCTGCAGAGCTACCTACATTCTTAAAGAAACATAGCTACTTTAAAATAAATAGATTCCTTGGGGGTAGAGCCAGGGGGTGTGATTAAGAGGTGACACCCGAAGGACCGCTGGCACAAGACCTTCTCTGGATGTTAACCTTTCAGACCCAACGTCACATTGCCATGCTAGGAAATCCTCTATAAATGATCCTAGAACTTACCTTTCTTCCATTTAAAAGTGTTGCTTTCACCAGAATGAAGTGTAAATACTTGCAGTACTTCCATTGTGATTCATATTCTGAACAGGTAGCTTTCAGAGTTTATAGCTGATCACAGCAGCACAGCAGGTAAAGAATGTGGACTACCATTTTTTATTTATCTAGATACTATCCCTCTCTATGAGTATCGCTTGACCTCCTGACTCAAGGATATAGCCACACATTAGAATAGAAATGTACTGAATGCTTCTCTGATTTTTTTTTAAAGAATGTCTTGAATGACTAGAGAAGTCACAGCAAAGGTTTACCACAAATTATGCCCTGCTGGGGATGCAACAGTTTGTATGCAGTGTCATACAGCTGATAATATGATAGGCATCTTTGATAAAGATGAAAGTTCTCCCTATGAATCCATGTCATGTCATACAGCAAAACCAGAATAACGGGATACTGTGAGAATATGAAATATTATCTACAAAAGGGAGAAGTGCATCAGCCTATATTGTAGGTCTTTGCTGTGACTCATTATTGGGCATATATTTGATATGAGTTGCTGTACTTACTATGCCAGAAAAGATTAAAAAATCTAACATTTTAGGCTGATAATTGTTGAGGTCTTCTTGGTCTTCTACACTGGGAATTTTTAGTGATAGGCATTTGATGACTCACCCATGAAATAACAAGGACAGACACAGAAGTTGGGTTAAACAAGGGCTACTTTATTAAATCTATATCCTATTTAGTTGTTTAGTTCTTGAGATATGCAAAACTCTGTGTGGGGCGACCTAGTGTGGGAAAAGCTGGAGCTGGTGATCTCCCCTGACCTCCCTCCCAGCTTCTCTGGGTGAAACATCTGAGCCCCAGAATCAGGGCTACCTCCCAGGCACCATCTACTGGAAGGTGAGACCCCCAGGACAATGCACCTCAAGTTGCATGACTTCTGCTGAGGGCTCAATCCTGGAGCCAGCCTCAAGGACAGCCCATCTCCCCACCCCAGGTCACATGTCCTACAGTTGTAGTTCAACAGACCCATCCTTCACCCAAAAGGGATGCCATAGGTGTATGGTGTCTCCCCATTTCCCCTATTCCCTGCCAAGTAACCACCTATTTAAGACACCACCTACTAGCCAATCAACACTTCCACAGTGACAGTGTGGGGTAGGCAAAAAAACCCTATGGAAAAGAGGGAGGGAAATCCTACCTGGCCCTAAAAGTGACCAGAAAACTCACACTGTGGCAGAGGTGGAAGGGTGGGTCGAAGAAAACAGCCAGGAAGGAGGGGGTTGTGGAGGCAGCAACTAATAAAGCCTAAGCTCTGCCCCTCCAGACCTCCAAGCCATGGTGTGATGCACCCTGTCCAATCAACTCGCCCCTTCTCACATGGGGCCATCAAAGCACCTTCCCCTATGCAACTTGCGTAGTGCTTGTGGGGGTATCATTAGTGATGGGAACTTTGACTTGCATTTATGTATCTATAAATGTTTCCAAGTATCACCCAGCAATAGGGATGTATGTGGAATCTGATTTTAGTGTGAGATTCAGGGATCTTGGTTTCGTTCACACTTCTTAAACTCATTGCTGACCAGGTGCTGTTTGCACTCCCAGATCTTCATGTTGATGGATGGTTGTGGGTAGATCTAGACCAAATTCCTTCATTCAAAAAGGGTGTGTGTAGAAAAATGTGCACATTGCTAAAATCAATAGAAGCATTACATTGAAGTAATACATGCCATCTAAAAGAATGTGCAAAAGTGAGTACAAATCTTTCTCCTTAAACAAAAGAAAAAGATGAGAAAATCAGGCACAGAGCTTATACAGATGTGGAAAAAAGAAGAAATACTTGGATGTAGATCTTATTCATCTGTACATACTTATTCAGCAAAGCTCATCTGTTTTCTGAAAAATATTTTTTTTACTTGTAATGTTTGCACACATAGGCCAAGATTTCCCACCTCCTTTTGTTTCCCTCTAGTTATAAGGAGTAGCAGCTGCAACCCTTCCTAGGACTTGATGCTGCCAAGCATGGGAGGCTTTTGGACAGAGCACATGGACAGTCTTTTGTGACCCAACCAGAAAGAGACTTATATGCATGTAAGTTGCATGTATGTGTGAGTAAATCACTAAGAGAATGCAAGCCCTCAAGTAATAGTCCCATGTCCATGTATATTATTACCCTTTCTTCCTGGGAGTCATATAGTAAACGAATTGTAGAGCTGGAAGGGACCCTAAGAGTCATCCCCAGCTAAAGCATCCCTGGCAGATCTCCCTCCACTCTCCATTGAACCATCTCCAACTAAGGGAAGTCCAGCATCCTCCAAGACATTCCATTCCAGTGTCAAAAAATTTGGCACCAAGATATTCTGCCTGAAGTTTAGTTGAACTGTAGTTTCACACACATGTCTTGGCCATTCCCACACACTTTCTGTTCAGTAATATACTCTTATTTTTGTCAATCACATGTCTGTATTAAAAATTCACACAGGTTAACAGCAGTCACCTTAAGTTTCACCAGCTTTACCTTCAGCTTTAAAGATCCTCTATCCAAGGCCAGGTACATACAAATGAACCTTTTTTGGGATGTTTACTATGCACATGTTGAGCTAAAAACCTTGCCAGTTTAATATTCTGAACCGAAGGAGAACTTCTAGGGAAGTGATGTTTGATTTTTAATAAAGTGGAGTGTTACAAGCATAAAATCATAGCTGAACCAAGTAATATCAGTCTTTACCAAGGCTTCTATAGTAGAATTTGAGATGAACTAACTTGTCAATAAGTTCTTTTAGACCAGAAGTGGAGAAAGTGCAGCTTTCAGGCACACACAGCCCCCACCCCGCTCTGGTGATTCCACCCCCCATCCTCAAAAATATTACTTAAACAATTCCTTGATTTTGGGGTGATTTTTGTCCCCAAACCAACCAAAATATTCCCAAACTTGATACAAATGTTTTAGAGCCCTCCAGCCTCTCAAGCCTCCCCTAAAAGTGAAGAACAACTGAAAATATTCCAAAAAAGCAGCCAGAGGAGATGTGACATCTCCTTTGTGACACCTCAGATATGATGGTGCAGCCCATGGAAGGATTGTGTGGGATGGGGGAAGGGGATGGTTGTCTACACACTTGCCCACCCCTGATTTAGGTCTGCTCAACAGTGCACAGTTATAACACTTTGGTACCTCTTTATCTGCCATGTCTGTATCCTACAGAATCACAAAGTGAGGCTTTTTGGCAGAGAACTCTAAATACCTCAGTGTCCTATGCTCCAGTCCTATGCTCCAGGCTGCACCATCAAATGGCCCAGGAATCAGGTGGTTGGAGTGCAAGAGCTCTCAGGTAGTTAATCCAGTCCAGCTCAGTTACAGGTTATCCAGCATGCTGAAGGGAGAAACAAGAGGGTGGTTGTCAGCTGGTCCAGAAGTCATTAACAGCAAATCAGTAGACCAGATCAAGAAAGCCAGCAAGGAGTAAAACAGAGTCACCAGTTATAACCAGTCCAAGGTCAAGAAAACACTAATGCCAAAGAGTACTGCCAGTCACCAAGACAGAATGGTTGCAAGCAACAAAGATGTCAGGGAGCTGCTGGGAGGTTTATAGGCAGTTGTCTCAAGACACCAACTGCTTAAAATGAGTCAGTGCCTCCTATTTAACAGCCACTAGAATTGGCGTAGTTTATCCTTATCTCTTTGACTATCTTCAAAGAATGGTGGAAATTCCTCTGCCACCTCCTGCTGGGGAGTAGTCTCCCCCTCCCAACTGTCTCAGCCCCCAGCTCCTCGGATGTAGAGATGCCACTGTCATTAGGAGCTGTAAATTCCTGGAAATCTGACTCCTCTTGTGTCTGAATCTTCTGCTTCCAGAGGGTGAGTTATGACACTGATCAGATTATAAATTTCAGAATTCTATAAAAAGGAGCCATGATAGTTACAGTATTATCAAAGTGCTATAACTGTGTAGTGTGAAAGAGACCTTAGACTCTAAATTTTGGACTGCTCTGATGTCAAAGCTCAGACACATCTACAGCTCTGCTATGAGGGAGGAGCCACAGTTTATTGTTGTTGTTGCCATTTATTGTTGTTATTACTGCTGTTGTTTCCCCCCCCCCCAAATATTTCCCTCCCAATGTAGCTCCAGGACTAATGCAAATCCTCCCCACCACTACACTACAGATCCAAAGCCACGATAATTCCTCACCCTTTTCCTGCACTTCAACACTGGGGCCAAGATTCTGTGTAAAGTTCTGTCAGATGGAACCATGCCCTGCCCCCTCTTCCTGAATGGAGAACTTACCTTCCTCCTGCATGGCCATTTAGTGGCCAGGGGATGGTGAGGAACAGCCAGATAACATCCAGCTATGTTTCTGCAGCTAGACACAAAATGACAAAAGCATATTCCAGGACCAATGAAGGAACCTTAGGAGGTCCTGGTCTTTCTTTGGCATCCAGCTATAGAAACACAAAAATATGTTTTGAGGCCCTCTCTTCTCCTGATCTTTAAATGGCTGACGGAGGGGCGGGGGCACTCAAGAGACAGATGAATTCAGTGCTTGGGGTGATTCCACAAAACAGATCGTGAATATTTATCCCTGCTTAAAAGGAAACATGTAGGCAAAAGGTAGACTTATACCTATGTATGTCAACAACAAGATGCCAGTCTGGATCTCCAAGTGTTGAAGAAATTAGAACTTTGACCTTATCCTTGAAGAAGAATGTCCTGTCTCAACTGACCTGTCTTATAGTTCCTGGGATGCTGTCTCAGGCAGCATAGACAAGCACAGTTAATAAACTTTTAGGTTTTAATGTACTTGATAATATGTTTTAGAAGCAGCTTTTGGGGGGAGGGGGAACCCAGTTGAAGTATCAAAATGATAAAATCAGTGCTAACATGACATAATGGGTAATTCATCATTCCCCATCATCACCTGCAATACACCATAAGGTTTTGTTACCCATATAGGTGGGGGTCCATGGGTAGCCCATTTGTGATGCCAAATCTCCTTTATTAATAGGAAGAATTATTATAGCTCAAATGGATGGCTGTGAGAGGTTGGGTAACTTTGGGACCTTTGCACCAAAGGCACTAATGTAGATACTCCAAGTTCAAGTGAAATATTTTTTTTTAAAAAAAGTAACATGGAAGCATTTGCACACACACTCATCCACCCACCCACCAGAACCACACAAGGCTAATGAAGAGTTTTAAGGCAGAAAGGGTGGGTAGTGGAATGGATTTAGGAAATAGGATAATAATTACCAGTCCTGAAGAGTAGTGTTCTGTGCAGCAGAGACTTGACTTGGAGCGGAAGGTGGCACGGTGATCCAACAGTGATGGTGTCCAACTGAGGCACACATGGCTATTTTTGGGGGGACTAATATTTATACTGTATTTCATGTCCTGAAGGAGTGTTTGAGCTTTGAACAAAGCTTAGATGTGTTTCCCACTGTTAAACAAAGGAAACCACATCTCTGCTAATTGCTGTTAATGGTAGATTTTGGAACTGATGGGTTTATGTCAACCTCCATATTGTGGGGTAGGAAAGGTGTGAAGGAACGCTTTCTGGGGATAATGGTTGTTTTGTTCACTCATTTGTTTGTGATATGACTCATCACCAAGGGTGCCCAAGAGGGGATTAGCACATTCTACCTTGATAGTTCTGTTTACTAGGGTTTCACTTAATGCTATCTTGGGGGTGTCTGCTGTTAGGTTACCATGACACCTTCTTTTAGGCCCTGGTGACCTCCATCTGACCTCACTGTTGGTCCACCCCAATCTACTATACCCGATGAAGTGTCTTATTATTACCACTTATGAAATATTATAGGGAGGGGGTATAAGGCATGGTAACAGTTTATCAGCCTCAGTTCTATCATCTGAAATATGAAGCATAATAATTATGACCTGCCTTACAGAGTTATAATGCATGTGAATTACTTTGATTTCTTGAAAGCCCTGTACACATTCTAAACAGAGAATTTTTTAAAAAATACGATCTGTATTGTAGCTATTTATATGGTAGGGTTGAAGGCTCTCTCATACAAAAAAAAAATCTTCTATGTACATAGAAAAACAGGGCTTTGCCTTTCTCATGGACTGTGATTTTCTAGAACATGTTTTAAGTGGCAAACTTTACTATACCTGTTACAGTGGTTATGGTATAGGGTATAGTACTGTGCGTGTGTAATGCTTTGTGGCACCATAAGTGGTTATCCCCTTGAATTACTGTCCATTTAGAAAGGACACCCAGCTATAGTATGCAGTGTTACACAACTATGAATGTCCCTTTCAGGGTCATAGACTGCTCTAGAAGCTGTCATTTTATGAAATGCCTTGACTAGCAATGATAGGACCTAACTGCTCCAGCAGAGCCAGTTTCTGCCCTGTGGAAGACAGCATAAGTTATTTATTAAGCTGTTATCCTCAATATCTTATGGTAAGCATCAAAATAATGGAGCCATTATCAGTGTCATACTCAACAACTACATCATTCCTACTCCAGCTTTTTGCAACCATAATTCTGGCACTAAATGTCATAATAAAGTATCTTAAGCTGATGTCCTTGAATACCAACAAATAATGGGAACTGAGGAGATAATTAGAAATGTACAATTGGTTTTTCTGACAATGCAAACTGCATACTTTACAGTAGATGTCCTAGAATGATATTTAATGAGATGTTTCATTCTAAATAGCAACAAAAATGGGTACTGTATTAGAAACAGATCAGATATAAATTAATGGACACTGTGGACAGTTGTGGCAATGCACAATATTTGGTTCTTAAGTTTCAGAGGTTTGGGAAGTAAAGTGGAGACAAAAAGCTCAAATCTCATGTTCTGTCTACTAACCCCAACTTCTGCCTTCCTCCATTTCTCCCAGAGCCCCTGGTCAGTTTGCCTCAATTGCTATCATTTCACTATTTAATGGAGTGAGAATGTGTTCTAACGCTATCACACTATAATGGTAAACTTAACAGAGCTGATCCAAATGTTCTTTGTTCCTTTTTCAACATATCCCTTTGCTTTGTAGAAATCAGGACAGGGACTCCTGTCTGGATTCCTTTACTCTTTTGGCTTTCTCAACTTTGAGGTCTCAGGATAATACAAGTATTTCCTCCATTGATACTTTTTCCCAAGTCAGGACTGATTTTTACCACCAAGCCATTCACAGATACAGATGATGATGATGATTTTGGGAGGGGAGAATTGCCTCTGGGCAACACTTTTTCTGTTTCCAAATGGATTTGGGAAGCCAAAAAATTCACTCAGCCTGTGACAGAAACAAGTCTTTCTGCCATGCATGGATTTTAACTATGAATGTAAAAATAAAACCACCAATATTAGCCACACCTTTCAATGATGGGTACTTTCTGGAAAAAAATTAATACGTAACATATGGGAAAAGTTGGACTGCCTCACCCTAAGGTTGCTACCTTTCCATTGCTTCTTCCTTAAATGAGCCTTATAATTGTATAATGGCATAACAGGTAGAAATTTAGCAAGCAGAGCTTCTTCCTTCACTGCACCTTCATAGTGGGAAATTGTTAAAGTTGCAGCTTGATTTCACACAAAAAAAGGGTCTATGCCTTAAACTGTGTCGAATTTGTTCCTGGCCTAAAAGATGTATGGGACTAAAGAGAAAAGTGTTTTTGAGCATATGCAGAACATATTTCTTCAATAACCTTAGTGTTTCCAGGTGGAGAGGTCTTTCTGATACCATTTAAAAGTCACTATTTTGTCTTTCTCTCCTTCATGGGTTTTCACAGTTAGGAAAAAAGATTCAGAAAGTGATGGGGCAACAGTGATAGAAAGCCTCCACAGAGTCATGGAACTCATTGGGTGACTTTGGGCTCCTCAATATCAATCAGTTTGATGTTTCTCATAGGTTTGTTCTGAGGAGAAAGTGGGACCATCCAAACCACCATGAGCTCATTGGAGGGAAGGAGGAATATAAATAATACATGTGTAAATAAGTGTTTGCATGTCCAAGTGAGATGCCTTTCCCCCCACAAACAAAAAGACCAGACACAAACATTAACAGTTATTAATAATAATAATAAAATTTATTTAAACCCCACCCCTCTGTTAAAACAATTGGGGCAGCTTACAAAAATTAAAATACAATACAGATAAAAATCCCTAAACACCCCCACCCTCCCCACCCCAAAAATATTAAACAAATATAAATTAAAAGCAACAGTCTAAAATCACCTTAAAAAACAATAAATACAATAAATAGCCAGCGGACTAAAAGAGGCCAGGATCCCCTCAGGCCAGGATCTAATTAGGAAAGCCCTGCCAAAAGAGATCCGTCTTTAGTGCTTTTTTAAAGCTACTCAGGCTTGTCATCTGACGGATCTCGTTCAGCAGGTCATTCCACAATTTGGGGGTGATTACCGAAAAGGACCTGTTATTGGCAATAAATGGCCACAACTTTATTGATGACAGCTGCAAAATGGTTGGCTCAAAGTGCCTGTTGGCCAACCTCTTCCCCCTCCACACAAAAGGGGGGGCATACTTAAGGTTCATGCCCCGAGATGGCATGTCCTCTCGGCCAATAGCCCCATACCCCAGAGGGAATCTCTGTGACTTGTCAGTGATGGAGACCCCAATACTGATGACCAGGACCCATGCCAATTTCCATGACAAAAGGAAATCTGTGACCCATGAATGAATCTCTACCTAGAGGGTGGGTGGGTCGACTCTGAGAAAGTGACTGGCAAGTTAGCGAGGTGACCAGGAATTTAATCCTGGCCACCAGACCAGAGGAAAGGCTACAGCAAGAGGCAGTCCCCTCCTCCTTCCCCAGCCAATAAGAACTGAGCCTGGATGCTCATCTCTGATTGGCTGTCAGTGAACAATCCAGCCAATCAGACCTAGTCATGCTGTGCACCAATTGTCTCCCATTCCATCACCCCCACAAGCCAGTGGGGGCATTGTGGGGGCACATGGAGGCATTGTGGGGGCACATGGATGTCCGCTGGGCCCACAAAATGGCCCCCATGTAAGTCTGGCAGCCTGATACTCCAAAGAAAGACTTTTTGTTCACAAAGCAACAGAAGAAGGATTTCAGTGAAGGAATTACTGGTGGTGGTGAGAAAGTCACTATATTCAAATGGGAGTTAAAAATACTATAGATCTAGTTAAGCATTTGCTGGCCCAAACCAAACTGTTCTCTCACCCATATAACAAAGATGCTGACACAGTATACCTTCAACAAATATATTAAAATAAGTAGTAAGGATAAACACAGTACATGATATGTAAGTATGACGTAGAATATGAGGTAGAGTATATATATGGCAATAAAAGGCCACAACTTTGATGATGGCTAATAATGGTTGGCGTACACCGCATGGGTCTGGATTCCTTCATTAGACAACCTGTTGTTGTCTAATGGCAGTGTCGGTTGCTACCAACACCACTCCACATGGAGGAGAGGAGTCCTGGCCAGACCGTATGCCTGATGACCCTCCCCTCCCCTGTAAAACAAGCAAAGTTATGGAAGAAAAGGGGGTCTCCATGAACCTTGAACTTGACCTAGACCTTGACGGAGACCTGTTTCCCCCATCATCCAGATCAGGACCCATGCCAACCACCACAAAAGGCAGTCCCCCAATGGGACCAGCCTTCCACCAACCCCAACAGCCATCACCGCCAGGCCTTTCTACTCATTCAGGTGGTTTGTACCAGGAAAGCTAGTTCAGGCTGGATGTACACCTGATAGGCCCTGGAGCACTGTCTACCCAGTCACATGATGGTTTCCTTCAGCAGGCCCCCTTGTGCTGCTGTGGTCACCACCCCAATGCAGAAAAAGTGGCTTCCAAACTCCTTTTCCAGAAAATCCAGCCACTGCAGTGCAGCCCTCAGCACACTGACAAACTGAAACTTTGTCAGAGATGTTCCATCACTGTGCCAGAACAGGGGGATGCTCCTGGCATGCCACAGTTCCAAGAACCAACACATGATGGCCACCAGGCATGTCAGCAAGCCTGGGGTGCCCTGCAGCCACAGAGTCATCCCCTTGCTATGCTGGTCACATTTTGAGTGCTGAACCCAGATATGCAGCATATCCTCCCCCAAGGGCATGTCTGTGACCTGCAGAGCCCTGCCTGTCACATCTGTCTTGGAGGAACAAACCAGTTCGCTGATCCACAGGGCCCAATAAAAGGCTGTTGTGAACGCTGTGCCAAAAAACATGGCCTCATATCACAACCTGCATACATTGTGCAGTATAGGTACCAGTTGTACCAGGATGCTATAGAAAATTGGTCTGCCACTGACCGCATGATGGACCATTCTCTTCCAGCCCTCCATTGCTCTGTGGATGAAGAAGGTGGTGCAAGGGTCACTGCAGTTGGCTACCTTGCTGAAAAAGGAAATTCCAGCTACATTTATAGAGATGGTACACAGAGCCAGTCCCTGGTCCTTCAACACTGCCAGGTAGTGTAGCACCTTGTACTCCAAGGCCAGCCAGAAGCTCCCATAACCATGTCTCCTCCTGAAGTCAAAGAACTGGTCCACTGTCCTTCCCTAGCTTGCTTGTGTAGACGGGGCCAAGAAGTCGACGGCCTCTTGAATCACTGTCCATTGCCAAGGTGCCAGAGGTCCACAGGGAAGTGGGCTGCCTCTGGGTCCACATCAGAGGACAAAAAATTGAACCGTTCATCCTTGAAGTGAGAAAAGGCATCCACAACCTCGTTATCAATGCCAGGAATGTGCTGTGCTGAGAAGCTGATGTTTGAGGTGACGCATACCAGCACGAACTTTCAGACCAGCCACATGACCCTCTCTGACCTGGAGGACTGCCTGTTGATGATCCTCACCAAAAACAGACTTTTTTGTTTTTGAACTCCTCCCACCATATGACTACCACTGCCAATATAGGGGAAAATTCAAGGAGGTTAAATCCCATACAATCCCCACGTTCCTCCATTCCTCCGGCCAACGTTGAACACACCAATGCCCATTGAAGTAGACCCCAAATCCCAGAGCACCCATTGCATCAGAATGCACCTGTAACCCTCCCTCCAGAGCTCTTGCCACAAGGTGATACCATTGTAGTGTTCCAGGAAATCCAACCATACCCTCAGATCACTTTTGAACCCCCGTGTCAGCCATATGTGATGGTGGGGAGACCGAATACCATTGGTGATGCGAGCCAATCGGGCACAGAATGCAGTGCAACCACCTGGCATGCAAAATTCAAATGCCCCAGCAAGGACTGGACTTCTTTTAGCGTGGCCTTGGGATACAGCATGAGGCCATGGAGCTGCTCCTTGAGGCCCTCAAGCTTATCCCTCACCAGGCAGGACACCCTTGCCACCAAATCTAGTTGAATTTCCAGGTACACTAAATATGTTGAAGGTCCCACTGTCTTGTCTGGCACCAAAGGAACACCAATTTCTGCTGCTAGGGCCTGGCAGGAGGAAAGCAGAGACCTGAACTCCTGCCCCCTCTGCCAGCCCCTTCATTAGAAAATCTTCCAAAAAATCAGTGATGAAAGTGGAGCCCACCCTGTGTTGCAGTACCCATTCAAGGAAGGTGCTGAAAGTCTCAAAACCCATGCAACTGATGGAACACCCCACGGGCAACACCATGTTGTAATACCACTGTCCCTGAAACTTGAAGTCCAGCAGACAGTGGTCATCTGTATGAACCGGAGCAGCTGAAAAGCTGATCGGATGGCACATTTTGCCATGAAAGCACTCTGACCACACGCCTGAATGAGCTTGACTGCATGGTTCAGTGACACATACTTCACCGAGCACAGCTCTGGTGGTATGGCATCATAGACCGATGACCCCTTGAGGTATGAAAGATGGTGAATGAGCCTGTATTCACCAGGATTTTTCTTGGCCAGTAAGCCTAAAGGTGAGATCTGCAAGTTGGGAATGGGAGGTGCAGTGAAAGGGCCGGCCACCCTTCTGCCTCCCTTTCTTTGTCAATTTTTCTGGCCATCTCCCAGGTAATTCCATAGCCGATTTTAATTTTCCTGAATCCATGGCCCCTCACGGGCCCACAAAAAGTATGTGGAAACCCTGTTTGAATCCCTCAGCTAGGTATGTGGCTGCCTTCTTGCTAGTGTAGGCATCCAGAAGGGAGAGCAAGGCCTGAAGCTAACAGGAGTAAATGCTATGTCCCCCTCACACCTGTAGGCTCAGTTCTGCTTGGCACCCCCATGTCCGGCACTAGTTCCCACCCCTGCCTCCCTTCTGGCACCAGTTGAGGCCGAGTGGCCAGAACAAAAGGACTGCTGCCCTGGTGATTGCCTGGTGCAGCTGACCCTGGGGTGAGTGCCGGAGCACAGTTCACAAGGGTGGTCAAACCAGCACCATGAATGGGTGCACTTACCTCCATTAAACTCCCAACATACCATTCACTTCCCATCCTTCCTCTGAGATGCCCATGCCAAGTTCCCTTTTCCCCGGGCGTTGGGCCCCACTGAGACCAACAAAGCCCACTGTTGATGACATCCCCCCTGTAATTCTCATCGCGGGAAGCCCGCTTGTGACACTCCACATCATATTCAATGGCTGCCACCTCCCCTGCCAAAACCTTGGTCTTGAGCACACAGCGCAGGTGGTGAAGAGGTGCCAACCTCAGTCAAGGAACACCATGGTGACCACCCCCATGTAGATCGAGTACCCCATTAACCAGTTGCTAAAGGTGCGCTCAACAGGAACCAACTTACTTTTTCCCAAACTTTTCTTGTCATTTACCGGCCGCCCATTGAGCCCAGTAGCCACCTTATATTTGTGTACATAAATAATTATTAATTTCATCAAGTGATTTAATCAATGCAAATGCTTATTGGAATCTTTGTTTTAGTCCATAATTACAGTAGGATAGTTTAGTTAATTCCAAGGATAAAAATTTTAAACCAATAATTAGAAAGGGCAGATTACTGAGGGAAGGGTTTTGTCTTCATGTCCAGGTGGTTTCGTTGTGTTCTACATCAGACAAGCTACAGAAATATGAAGTTTGTAAATCTAATTTGTATGCCTTTTGTGTTTGTAGTATGTGTGCGTGCTTAGCTTCATCAACAAGGCACTAATTTTGCATAGGTACAGAAGGTTTGTGCAAAGTACATTTTGCACAAATTGTAGAAATTGTGACAAAACAAAGCATTTGACATTTTGGTTTTGTATTAGAGATGAGACCTCTCAAGACATATGGAGAATCCTTGGGATGTTATCTTTCTGTGTCAAGATGGTCACTCTTTCTTAGAATTTTCCCACTTGCAAAATTTCCTCCATATCTTAAACTTGATGTAATGGAGATTTTTCCCTTTAAGCTTAAGTACATATGTTACAAAATTGTATAAAGATAACCATAGCTCATCTAGCATAGTTTATATAGTTTATATAGCATAAAATCATAATACACATTCAAAAAGCATATCTTGAGTTATCATTCTGGGATGTGAAGCAAAGGGGAGGAGAACCTCTTCCTACAATATGTGTTTTCCCTCAATTCTTCTCCTGCTTTCGAAGAAACACTCCCCCCCCCTTAGAAATGCTTTGTGTGACCCATTCACATTATGACTGCAGCATTCTTGCCCAGGAGATTACCAGCTGTGTTGACTTGCTTGGTTTTGTTGATCATAGCAAGCACAGAGTGATACTGCCCTAGGCCTGAGACTGCTAAATGTTTGAGGAGGAAAAAACAGGAAAGAAAAGGCTTCATTATTGTGTCACTGTGCATTTTCCCTGAAGCACTGACAAGCAGCTTCAGTTGCTCAAATCAAGACACTGTACTGGTTGGACAAATGGCCTCACCAATTAAATTGTTTTCCCATCTGCCCATTTTCAGTGGTTCTTTGCCCAGTAACATATGTAGGTATATATTTCAAATGAAGTTAAATGTAAATGCCTGGGGGGGGGATAATTTAGCATGTGGGGGGGGAAGGGGAGAGACAGAGAAAGAGAGAGGGGGTATATAGTGAGATTATTATCTGTAGTAATATAGATAAATGGAGAATGAAAGCTAGAGAAATGATAACTCTTTTTTCAGCCTCTGTTCACAGGAAAGATGGTTGTATTTGGTTAATACATACTTGCACTACAAACTTTTATTGGTTGTGTAACTGACATGGCCTTCCCCCACAAGAAATGTTTAGTTTTGTGGGAATGCTGTTAGCGGTGCTTATCTTCCATCACTGTCAATTCCCTGGGAGGTGGTTTAAGTCATGTTCCAGTTTCAATTTGGGTCTTGCTCTGGAGCACTTTGGCTACTTCACATATCAAAATTTCCTGTAAGAGATTACTCTCTGTCTAGCCAATGGACTATTTGAAGTGTAGCACTTTTTCTCCACCACCCCCTTCCTATTCAAAATTTACTGATCACCAGTCAGGCAGGCACCATGAGCAGTGGCTTGCCATGATTTCTGCACATGAAATTGCAATATATGAAATAGTTTTAGATGGCATTTCACTGGCATGATTTTTTTAAAAAAAGGAATATGCCTATGTATTTGTATTTATAATAACAGAACAGTAGCAGCATATTAATTATTATTAGGCCTGAAGCAAAGGCACTCTTTTGGAGCAAACTAACATTTCAGCCAACAGAATAGAAATTAATCGAAACAGACAGTGGGAATGAGGGCTCTAAGGTTGGAATGTAATAATGAGAGGGGATCAAATTCAAGTATTCCAACACCTTGATTTATGTACGTTTTCTACAAATATCCTGTGGGAAGCAATTTAGAACTTTAGCTGTAAACAATAGAGTGAAGGCTAACTCAATTAAAATTAAAGGGTAAGTGCTGAATGTATAAAAATGCTACAGGCCATCTAACACAATTGATATTGATATGGCTGATGAACCTGGACAGAATTTGCCTCTTACATGCTTAGAGCAATTGAAGCATGATATGGAGATGCAAATATAAACCAGAGGCTATAAACAAGGTCTTTAAAAATATTTCTCAGTAGAAAATTTCTCTGTTTGTCACAACCTTTCTTAATAACAAACATAAATGGAGAGGCAGGTGTATTGCTTGAGCTAGGAGTGGACAAGTCTATCAAATTTACTTTCTCACATACCATATATTCCAGCGTATAAGATGACTGGGCGCATAAGATGACCCCCCAATTTTTAAGTTAAAATATAGAGTTTGCCCCCCCCCCCAGCCAGCCAGCCAGCTGGCTGGAAAGCCTGTTCCCCACCAGCCAGCCAGCTCAGTGGCTGTAGATGATGGAATAGTCTGTGAAATTAAAGGACTGAGAACAGCTAAAAAAGCATGGGATACTTTGAAAAATCTCTGTGGTGTTCAATCTTTGGAAAGTAAGATTGCATTAATACTGTAAGCTGGTTAATATGAAGCTATCAAATCCCAAATTTTTGAATGAGCACATTAATGAATGAGCACATTAATGGTTTTAGAGCCACATTGGCAGACAAGAGAATTTCACCATAGATAAAACTTGATGCAAAATGAGAAGTTGAATCCAGGAATTCTAATTTTAGGCTAACTTGTCCTGAAAAAAAAGATCATTTTGACTCTCCTGAGCTAAATAGAGGGTCATTTAACTCTTCAAATGAAAAGCAGTCATTCTTACAGCAGGAGGAAGGATCTGCTGGGAAAACTACCCAGGCTATTTTACACTTCAATCATTCTCACAGCAGGGGAAAAGGTCTACTGGGGTATAAGACCCCCCGCACTTTTGAGGAGATTTTCAAGTGTTAAAAATTAGTCTTGTATGCAGGAATATATGGTACATTTTTAAAACTCAAGTTCTTTCCCTCCTTTTAATGAAAACAAATTAAAATTAAAATTACAAACAATTACAAAGTTATATGAAATTTACTGAACAAAGTCTTAACTATCAAGATGGCCAAATATGCTCAATAGAACCATTGCTAGCATGAAAGGATGGGAGGAAGAGCCAGCCAGCCCTTATTTGGCATTGAAAACATAGTAGACTACACAAGGATTCACTCATACTCAGTACCTCTGCCTGGAAGGATGAATCAGTCCATTTTAATTTCTCATACTTTTATTTTATATCATATCATGTACTGGGCGCTTTATGCAAAAGACTGTGGATTTTAAAAAAAATGAACTTATTTAAAGAATGAACTTGTTTTAAAAAATGAACTGAATAGAATTCTCTGCCTGTAGGATTGCTCCATGTGTCAATAAATTTGACTCTCTCTGGCTTTTCTTCGCAAACGAAGATTCAGGAAGGACTCATCCCGCGCCCTCCGCAAGCGCGCTGATGACTAAAAAGGCCAATCCGAGATAAACAAGTCCGGTTGCAAAAAGCACAGCAGAAGGTCTCCTTGGGTGATGTTTTTGGGTTGTGATTCTTTCTGCGTTGTCGTTTCTCTTCAAGACTTGTTCGTCGTGAGTTCTCAAATAAGGCTGCAGCATTGTGGATAGTGCGTCTCCATGCCTCCCGATGTGAGGCCAGGGCGGACCACTGTTGGTGATCAATTTGGCCAAGCCTGAGATGTTGTTTCAGGGAGTCTTTGTATCGCTTTTTTGGAGCGCCCCTCTTACGCTGACCCGTGGCGAGTTCACCGTAGAGTAGTATTTTTGGGAGGCGATGGTCCTCCATCCTAGAAACGTGCCCTGCCCAGCGCAGCTGTGTTCTCAATATCATGGCCTCAATGCTGGTGATCCCTGCTTGCTCAAGGACAGCAACATTCGTCACATAGTCAGTCCAGTGTATATTTAGGATTGTGCGTAGACAGCGCTGATGGAAGCGCTCGAGGAGTCGTAGGTGGTGGCGATAGGTGACCCATGTTTCAGATCCATAAAGGAGGATAGACAGTACGATGGCTCTATACACACTGATTTTTGTGCTTTGCCTCAGGTGTTTATTGCTCCAGACTCTTTTGTGAAGTCTTCCAAATGCACTATATGCCTTTGCTAATCTGTGATCGATCTCTTTATCAATCTTGGCATCTGAGGAGATGATGCTTCCCAGGTAGGTGAACTGCTGAACGGACTTGAGCACTGATTTGCCGACGGCAATGTGGGGATGGTGGTGTTCGTCCTGTGGTGCAGGCTGGTAAAGAACTTCTGTTTTCTTCAGGTTGACTTCTAGCCCAAACAGCTCTGCAGCTGTTGCAAAGCAGGATGTTAGGCGCTGCAGAGCTCCTTCTGTGTGGGCAACAAGGGCAGCATCATCGGCGAAGAGCAGCTCACGGACTAGATAGTTTAGAGTCTTAGTGTGACTGAAGAAAGACATAAATAGAAAAACATATTGGTGTGGAAAGATAAATTCCTCCCATACTGCAGTCCTGCACAGGCTGAATGATGCCAGGTGAGAAGGGGGAAGAGGAATGAAGTGCATTCAGATACATTTGCAGGAGACAACACCCTTCCCCTGTACCCTATAGGAGGCAGGGCTGGGGAGAAAATGACCCAGGAGCCTCTGCAGAATGAGGACTCAATATGAACTACATCAGACTGGATCAGGTTCATCCCTCCTGCTTTCTGTTGATTATCTTCAGTTGAAATAAGATAGAAGCTGACATGAGCTGAAAATAAATTCTGACACTAGCTGCCAAGTGTAGCATTGCCATTATTATTCTTCACCTTGGCTATTGATGAATAACGAGATCACACACAAGATATTGGGTTGACATATGGGCCACTTTATTTAAACGATTACCTATTTAAGTTATCCCCTGAGACGTTCAAAGGGGCGGGGGGAACCTAGTGCAGGAGCAGCTGGGGCACATGGTCTCTTCCCAGACCTCATCCCCAGCTTCTCCTGGGCAAAACACTTGAGCCCCAAGGAGAACCCAAATGTTGGGTTGCTCCCAAGCTAACCAACTACTGGAAGGCCAACCCAAGGATACAACCCTCAAGTCACATGAGCTTAGTGAGGACTAAACTCTCTGGCCCGTCCCAAGGACATTCTCCTTTCCCATCTCCCTTGTATCATGACGTGCAGAAGCAGCTTCAGAGACCTATCCTTCACCAAAGGGTGCCATAGGTGTTCACCAAAATCCTTTCTCACCCCCACCTGTCATGAATAAGTTGTAAGTATCTGCTTATCCCCTGCCCCCAACCAGGCTGGTCAAAATAACCCTTACTCCCTGTTACAAATCCCCCAGGAATATCTGATTCACCACTTCTGACAGGTGGACCCTATCCACTCTATATAGCTCATGTCTTTGGAACACAATCTGGGGATGTAGCAGAAAAGGACCCAACTCCTTAGCCAAGGCATTACGAATTTCCCTATTAACCCTTTTTTGTGCAATGTCTATTTGCTGGGGATCTCCCTCCCACTGCCACACTTGCCCGGGTATGATAGCTGACCAGATTATAGCCACATCTGTTCGCCCATGTCCTTTATTGCATGAATAATTAGGGCCTTGCTCTTTAACAAACCCAGGTCATTATCCCACCCTAAGGTGGATGACCAGCATGTGTGGCAGAGGCCCACGGTGCTCCCCAAACAGCAATGGCAGTAGGCCATGCCACACTTACCCAGCTCCTCAACCAGATCACCCAATCCCAGGTGGGACCTTAAATCACCATGCCGAGCCTAGCACACTGCCCAACAGACAAAGCTAAAGTTGCAGATCAGGATGCTATGCCTTACCGGCCATAACTTAGAATCTGAAAAAGATAAAAAAAATCAACCAATACATGCTAGTGTTGCAATGGCCACACATACCTCTTGTATGCTTCTGACTCCCAGTGACCAATCCTCCTAATAATTTGAGAGCCCATGCCCATTGCAGAAACAGTTGAGGCTGCTCCAATTCTAAATGACTGAGTGTAAAACTTAATCCCTTTCAAGCCCAGCAAGGCTAGGACCCTGGATGTGATAGAACAAAAGTAGTATTTGTCAAAGGTGACCCATCATCATAGCAAAATAGAGGACCAGGATGACTTCCCCTCCCCTGAACATACTCCCTCAATGCCTGCACTGCACAGAGGGTCTGATCACTACAAATCTGGAACCAAATTGTAGATCCAAGCCATCTTTGATTTGTTTCTTTAGCTCCAAACTTTGAGGAGAACATGATGACTACCCAGAGTCAGATCTATAAATTAAAAGAAGTTACCTGGCTTGTCCTCCTTTGAGTGCAATACCAGTTAACTTATATACAAGGCCTTGAAGAAAGCAGTGAGAGATGTGGCATAATAAAAGAAGAGCTTAATGATTAGAAGATAGTCACCTGACCATAGCCTGCCTAAATCTCTAAGGTACAAGGCACCTAATGTGGTTATAGGCACAAACTAGGGCCAATGTGGCTTCGAAGGCTTACGAATGATAGGGCCCTAGTGATAAGATCTCAAGGCCAAGGTCAAAACACATCAAGGGAGGATGGGGGATGATCCTAGAAAAGCAAAAAACAGCCTATGAAACCAGGCCCAAATGTCTAATACCAAGGGCTAGGGCCTAGCAGGACTGGCTGGGCTCTGCACAAGTAAGCCCTGTAAGATGGACCAGGCCAGGGTCTAGAATATGCTGAAGGCCCAAGATGACTATTCTGACCAATGGGAGGCCCAAACACTAACTGTTCCAAGCAAGAAACCCAGGCTGTAAGCTTAAGTAGAGGGCCTAATTGGGGCCTGAATGGCTAATTTTGGCTAAGGATTGTACTAAGTCCTGTCCACACAGCCACAGGGCCCAAATGAGGTCTAAGCAGGCTATCCAAGGCCTAAAAGGCAACCAGGCATTATTGGAGATGAAACTATCAGGCCCTACCTGGCAGTGGCCATGTGGCCAAATTGAGGCCTGGAGCGGGCTTATAGGGACCTACCAGATGGCTGGGGGATTTCCAACTGGGATGAGGTCAAATTTACACATGATAAAATTGAGACCCCTTGTAAAACAGCAACACATGGGGAGGGGGTGCTTTCTGTGGACCCAATCCATACACCCACAGTCAAAGCTACTGACCCACACCACCCAGAACCCCCCAAACCCCTTACCACCCACTAGGGCCCAGCCAGCCCCACACCAGTTCCAATGGGGATTCAAGTATTCAATATAAATTAATCAATGAAAAATAGAAGATACTCTTAAAACAATTCCAATAAATAATGGAAGTAACAGCTTTAACACCCTCATCCTATGAGCAACAGAGGCCATGTCATCCCTTGCCCCAGAGGCCCAACTTGGGCCAAACCATCCAAACTATCAAATAAATAAAAACATATTGATAAATTAGTGGATTGCTAAATCATGCAGCAGCGGCTGTAAGCAAACGCTACCCTGCAAATCGGCCATGCCACAAGACAAACTGTTGAGGATCTTACTGCCAGTCATTGCTGCTACTGCCTGCTTCCATTGCAAATCAGCAAGAGGAAGAGGCACATCTAAAGCTTATAATACCTTTCACTCCACCCACCCACACTGTCATGGCTCATAGCACCACAATGCTAAATTAGCATGACCCCTCTTCATGGGAGGCCATCAAACACACTCCCCCCCCCCGCAATGCTGTGCTCTGCAAGGGGGGTTCTGAATTAATTACAGTTGGAGTACATTTGCATAACATTTGTTTCTTGCATGATCAAAAAATTCTATTAGATGTCACACCACGACCTTTGGGATGATATTATTCCTCTTTCAAGTGGTTAGATTAGATTAGATTAGATAGATCCAACATTAATAATAGAAAATTAAAATTTAGCTACAAACTACATGACTAACACATGCAAACAATGAGATATCAGTGTTAAAATGAAATACACAGCAAGAATTTCCCCGAGAAAACCATTAGCTGTGACATAAAACCCTTTGGAAAAATTACGGAGAATTAATGCATCTCTTTTAAACAACTAGAAAGATGGCATCTGAGGTATACCAGCTGCTAATGAGTTCCACTAGATCACCAAAACAGCCTTTATGAAACACATAGAATCATTTGGTAAGAGCAGTTTGGACATCTCATGATACTCTGTGGCCACCCATTATGTTCCTGGTAGTACAATAACAAACATCTTGAAATACAATGTGATGGCGGAAGTCCAAGCAGTTAGTACTTCTGAGAAACAGACTCACAGTTACATGGTGGATTGAGGTCAAAATCTACAAAAATGTATGCATTCCTAAATGCCTTTCAGATTATGAGAAACAGCACAAATTCTAATTATTTCAAATGAACTTAATCTGCCACACTAAATTATGCTTATAGTCTGCAAGCATTTCATAGTAAATTGTGAGTGGTTTAATCTTTTGGATTGCTGTTGTTGCAATCCCCAGCAGAACTTTGGTACACTAATGATTATGTCAACCCAGTTGAATTTATAACTTGGGTTAATAGATGCAATTTATGCACAATGTCTTCCAAATTCATGTAATATGTGTGATTTAGGATTAGTGCTGTGTATGTCTAGAATAATAAATAAAGCAGGATGAAGAAAAATTGTGATGGAATTCCTACACCTGAGTAACTTTAAAGAGAAAATGTCCATATATCTTTGCTAAAAAGACATGCAGCACAACTAAAAAGTGTAAATATATGGAGGACAAACATACCAAACCATCTACCTTGTAAAATCCTGATGACACTGAAGTAGTTTAAAAGTCTGCAGGAGATAATGTAAACTTGTATTTGCGCTATTTTTCCCGTTTTGGTAGGAAACAGAATATAAAACTGAGGTTAAGAAATAATGCCAAAATAAACATTAAGAGAGTTCAATGTGCAGTTCTATAAGCTATATCCAACACTGTGCAAAAGAGGTGTGTGTGATGGGAGACTGGGGATTTCTCTAAACTGGAACTAATGGTCAGCAGAGGACAGGCTTGTATTATACAGAGATATATTAATTCAAACAATAAATTTCATAATAATTCTGTTGAAAATACACAAAATAATATTCAATAAAAACTCCTTAATACACTACTTATTCTAGGATGGAGGACCATCGCCTTCCAAAAAATAGTACTGTACGGTGAACTCACCACTGGTCAGCGTAAGAGGGGTGCTCCAAAAAAGTGATACAAGGACTCCCTGAAACAACATCTCAAGCTTGGCCAAATTGATCACCAACAATGGTCCACCCTGGTCTCACATCGCGAGGCATGGAGACACACTATCCACTATGCTGCAGCCTTATTTAAGAACTCATGCCAAACAAGCCTTGAAGAGAAACAACAAGGCAGAAAGAATCACAACCTGGAAACATCACCAAAGTAAACCTTCTGCTGTGCTTTCTGCAATCGGACTTGTTTATCTTGGATTGGCCTTTTTAGTCATCAGTGTGCTTGCAGAAAGCGTGGGATGAGTCCTTCCTGAATCTTCGTTTGTGAAGAAAAGCCAAAGAGAGAGAGAGATACACACACTTCCTTATACACACTAATATAATTACTGAAAACAATGATACATAGGCTATGATCTCAAAGTGAGTCCTTCTGTACAATATTTAAATGTAATAACAAAAATGCTGAAGCTATAAATCCAATAATCAAATACATGATGTACTCTTACAAAAAGTTCTTCTATCCAGTTCTTAACTGGATACCATCCTCTGTTCATGGCAGGCTATTTCCAGACTATTGTTATATGACACAGACATTACTTCCATTACTGGAGAGGATCCAAACTTATTTCCTCCAACAGCACATCTGTTGTAGGGAATAGTATTCAAAACATAGCATTTAATATTTTGCAAACTATACCCATCTTTAATTCTCATCCCTTACCACTTCTCCCTTTTTAATTCCTCCACTCTCACTCCTCCTCCTTTTCTTTTCAGCCCAAAGCAATCATTATATGACCACAAGATCTCTAAGGGTAGCTTTTGCCACAGTGAAGGCAATAAGGAGATAGGACCCCTCAGCAGGTGTCCAGCAACATCTTTGGCTCACTGTAAAGCCGTTCACCCCCCTGCTAGATACATGGTACATCTTTTTCCTCCACTTCCAAGACACTTGTCTGTAAAATTCTTTCTCTCTTTATGTAGGATAATAACAATCCCCACAATGTTTAAATATTGCAAAAAGGTAAAACAGTTGTGCTCATAATTATAAAATTCTTCACTAAGTTTCTTCTTGAAGAATGAGTAATTTCAGCAATTTTCTTCCTGCTGTGAGAAAGTCTTTAAAAATCAGTTTCCAAAGGCTATTTGAAATTTGCAACTTATTCTGCACAAAATTCACATGTGCTTGTGTGTTTTTTTTTAAAGGAGACATCATTTTCTTTGTGGAAAATAAGTATTAATTCCTGCTGAGAAAATAATGCTTTCTATGCAGAAAATGTTATTTTCGATAAAATATAATAATAATAAAAAAAATCAACCAAGTAAGAATTTACAGAGAATAAATCCCTTATTATAGCATCTTTTGCACAGAAAACAGAATTTTCTGCACAGGAATTAATTTTTCTTCATTCAAATATTATTTACTACAGAGAAAATACTTTTCTGAACAAAACAAGCATGAACACATTTTGTGTAAAGTAAATCCCAACCTGTGAAGATTCCCATCAATCCAAGATCCTTCTTATCATCTCAACACTTGAAATACATGTTTTTCAATCATTTTGAATGTTTTTGAATATTCTTTCTATCCCTACAGTGGTGTGTTAAACACAGAACCCTATTGTTTTAACAAGATAAAATTAAACATGCAACAGGTTTTTTTTAGCTATCACAGACTGGTGGATGGCGAGTCTCATTGACCAACAAAAAGAACATGAAATAAATCCTGAGTAGTTCAGGGAGTCATGGGGCCCTCTAGAGGTAGCTGGACCACAGCTCCTAGCAACCCTAGTCAGCATCAGCAATGGTGAGGAATGCTAGGAGTTTCAGGCCAACAACTCTAGACAAAGAGGAACTAGCTATTTGATACATAATAGACTGTTTCACTGAAGCGAACAATTAAAATCTGTGAAACACAGCTTTGTTGTGAGGAACAGAGATACAGGGGGAACTATTACAGTTTCCTGATTCTACAGTGATTTGATTAAAACAGCCTGTCCGTATCTGGGGAAAGATTACAGTACTTCTCTGTCCGCAATAATTCAAAGATGTTGCTTCATGTTGTATATATCCCCATTTGGGTTGATATGAACTTTAATAAACAGTCAAAATCAGTGATGCAGGATGCAAACGATATCAAATCTGATAGTGGAGGTAACCTTCAGATTCATGCTTGTAGAAACATTTATACACAGAGATATGACACCCCTCAGATAAATCATTATTGTTAGTACATTTTCTCCCACAGTCCCAAACTCTGCATGCAGTCCTCCAGAATGGAGAATTTGTACATTAAAGTACAGGTGTGATAACCATGGGTGAATAACAGGGGTGATAATCATGAGGTCCTCCAGATATTACTGAAATGGAAAATATTGTTTGAAAAACACCATTGCAAAAATGCTGGGGAGTTTTGTATTAAAAACCCATTGCTTTCTATGCAAAAACATAGCATTTTTCATTCAAAATACTTTTGCACATTTTTTTAAAAAGTGCGAAACATTTCCCAGTGATGGACCATTTTCTCAACAGGGCATCTCAAAAAAAAAAAAATCTTTTCTTAAATTTCTTATGAAAGACAAAAATATGTTTGTATGTATGTGCCTTCAATTTGCCTGTTGACCTATGGTGACCCACTGAATTTAATAGGGTTTTCTTAGGCAAGGAATACTCAGAGGCAGTTTGCCATTGCCTTCCTCTAAAATATAGCCCACAGCACCTGATATTCCTCGGTGGTACCTCTTGCAAGTATTAACTTGCTTGATCCTGCTTAGCTTCCATGATTACATGAGAACTGGTATTGTCTGGTCATTTAGTTCTGTTTACATCCCCATTTTTCACAAGTACTGCTGTGCATTTTGGCCCATTCTGGAATTCCGTGAAAATTGAATGTCTCGAAAACTGAGGCAAATGTATTTATCTGGGATCTTCTCCACCAGCCTTTGCTGCTTAATTCTACAGAAGACCCTAGAAGTGAGAAGGAAGACATCAAAATTTATTTGAGATTCATCTCCATATAGTGCAATTCCATGCATGATTAATCAGTAGTATGAACCATGAACTTCAATGAAAGTTATTCCCAGATATGTGTATACAGCAGGGGTGTACAACATGCAGCATTCAGGACAGCAGACAAACAACAATCTTGGTGAAATTTGCTTTTGGGGAGGAGACTTTTACTTCAACTACCATCACACTAGCAATCTCAGATTGCATTAGACTGGGAGGGGAGATTTAAACCTCTCCATCCATGGAAGCTGTTGAGATGTGTTGATGGTGTGGACATCTTCATACATACACCTTAGAGATAGGATGGAAATTCATCAGTTTCCCAACTGGGGTCAAAGTTGAAGTTCCCAACCCATTGAGAAACTTACACACAAAGAAAACAGATTGTTGAAAGTTCCCACAAATTTCTTGTACAAAACCCAGCAATCTTGCACCAAATGAAAAAAAAAAAAAGGAAAATGGTTGTGTTATGCAGGATTTCTGCTTTATGCATTACAAAAAATGTTGCACAACAAAAAAATGTGCAGAAAACTGCAATCTCACACAAAACATGTACATGGTTGCCTGGAAACAGTGTTTTGTTCAAACCCCATAATGCTCATGCATCCCCTTCCCATGTGTTTCTGCTGAAAGTGGCACAGTTTCTGGAAAACTATGTAGCTTTCTATGAAGCTGCTCAGCTTTTGTAGAAAAGCTGTGAAGTTTCCTATCACTGCAGGGAAAAAAAATGGAGTGTCACAAAACTATGGGATGAAAAACTGCTTCATTGTTCTTGACATTTAAAGGGAACCAGAAAAATTGAGATTTACCATCCGTAATACAAATATGTGCATGCATGTGTGGCCCCTTTCTCCCTAGCTAACCTCAAAAATAGTTGCATCAAATAGACCCCATCTAGTTATAGGACTACAGGCATAGTCATTGGGAGAAAGCCTACATTAAGGAGATTATTAGACAAGAATGAAAAAAGCATTCCTGTCCCACAATCTCCTCTCCTGCCCTTCTCCCATCCCTGTCCCGGCACAATAACTAAAAGTTTCAGACCTACCTTTGGCACATCTTCAGGGCAGCCCAGGAGTGAAACGAGCTCTAACAGAGCTCCTCCCACTTCCTGGGGTGAAATCCCGACCGTTCTTATGAGAAGACGAGAGTGTGGGAAATTCAAACTTAAAAAGAAAAATAAACACCAAAAAGTGAGAGCAAGTATAAAAACACACTTTAGAACTTCCAAGTAAAGCAGGGAAGTTTTTAAAAATTGTGTCACTTACCTGGATGTCCCGATCTAACCAGGAAGTGTTCTGGTAGGGACCTCCTATTGATGATGGTGTCTTGCCAGTGGAACAGGGCACTTTTCAGACACATGAACATGCATTATAGAAATGGAATGTGGGATGTATCGATGGCTTCTCCCATCAATAAAAAGCAGCACCGGTGGAATGGCAGCAGAACAGGTGCATTATGAGAGGGAAACAACAACACCTGAAAAGGAAGACCTTTAGCGATCTCCTGGCATTGTGATAATGCTGCATTTAGCGCATCTGATAATCTCCTCAACTTTAGTTGAGACTCCTCAAATAATAGTCTCAACTAAAATAGACCTGCTGCATCAGCAGAATTTACATTGCTGTTGGCTTGCAGACCACCAATTGTTTCCATGAGTCTACTCTGGGTGGGATTTAAGTGGGGAAAAAACCAAAAAATTAAAATCTATTCATGTTATCTATTATTTTTCAAATTATAGACAAAAGAGAAAAAACGTAAATAGATGTAGATATAGTCACCTATATAAAAATAAAATGCACAGAAAAAGTTAGGCATATGTCTAAATCTTTCATATTATATGCTCCTCAATTCAATAGATTTCCTTTCTTTGGGGATTAGTTGTTCTATATCTTGACATTCCTGGCTACATTATGATTTTAATATGCAAACTCTTGCCTCTGAGGAATAGAATGGGGAAAAGTTCATTTCATTTGTGGCCTAAACTAAATATGTCCAGACCTTCAAGTGGCAGTGGCATTGGCAATGACCTACCAGTTTTGCTTTGCCATCCTATTACTTATTTTAACAAGTTTTGTCAAATTGTCAGGTCATCGGGTAAAGCACAATTTGTAACCAAGTAAGCTACTGTCAAAAGAAGAAGTAAAGCTCTATAATTGTCCTTGCTCTTGCATTAGCAAAGAATATTACGATAGGGTGACATATTTTCTGAAACTAAAAAGTGTATTTCACACTCCAAGCACAACACAAAAATAAATGCTTGAAACCTAATGTTAAAAAATTGCAAGAGCTTTTTCAAAATCAGAAATACCTTCTTTTAATTTAATTTTAATTTAGAAGCTCCCAAGTGCCTGGTAGTCAGTGTTGGTGGTGGTGTGTGCCTTCATTTCCAACTTATTGTGACTATAATACAGGGTTTTCTTGGCAGGATTTGTTCAGAGAAGGCTTGCCATTGTCTTCTGATGGTGCAGTGGTTAAATTCCAGTACTGCAATCCACAACATTATGAGTTCAATCCCAGAGGGCTCCAAGGTTGACTCAGTCTTCCATCCTTCTGTAGGTCGGTAAAATGAGTACCCAGCTTGTTGGGGGCAATTAGCGGACACATTATAAAACTGCTTAGGGAGTGCTTTGGCACTGATAAGCGGTATAGAAATATAAATGCTATTGCTATTCCTCTGAGACTGAGAGTGTGACTTGCCCGTGGCCACTGAGTGGATTTCCATAACTGAGTGAGGATTTGAACCCTGGTCTCCCAGAGTCCTAGTCCAACATGAAAACTACTACATTATGATGGTTCACCTAGTAGTACTTCTGTCAGAATTGACCCTTGACATTACCTGTTCCTGCCATTTTTTTTATCATTCTGTAACCTTGCTGTTAATTGTATTTTCATATCTTTTTGCTTGCTTATGAGTGTTCTGGGGTGACTGTGGAGCGGAGTATAATGTTTGCTAAGAAAGTGGGGAGATAAGCCAGCAGCTGCAGAATCAGCTTGGGGAAAATGGGATGGACAATGTATGGGAAGAAGAGATCAGGGGATGATGGTTAACCAATAGCATTGAAGCACACCAGATTTCATAGATTGCATTATGCTTTTAGTATACTGTCTGCCTTCTAAGTTTCAGTTCTGAGCAACAACCTTGTATGATATGCTGTCTAGATTTCTGTGTCAATAAAGTTTTCTGTTTAACTCTGAAACTGCTGATCACTGCTTCTGGGAATGCAAGTACATGACAACTTTACCCCAGAACTCCAGCAAATTCTTAACCCACCTTTTAAAAAAGAAAAAAAATGTCTATCAAGATAAGTTACCTATTTTTAAATTTGTCTTTACACCACTTGGGTTGTTTATTAGCCATATTTTAAAAGTATACATAGTATACATCAAACTGCACTGCATAATTTATATGGGCAGTATCCAGTACAGACCTCTGCTGATGGATAACAGAATACAGGGAAAATAGATTACTTTTCCTTATGGCTTCCAAAACCAGCTCTGTAATGTGGATTTTCAGGCAAACAGAGAACTGCAGTGAGGAGGGAAGGTTAAGGAAGATCTATACTCTGTTGGACTTTGAAGACCATGTCACTCAAAGTGGTGGTCAATAGACATGTGCCAGTCCATGAACTATTGGCTATCAATTCCCAGTGAATTTCCAAGAAAGAAAGAAAGAAAAGAGTTGTAGCCAATAGATAACTATGGTAACTAGTCCCTGACACAGTAAGAAAAAAAGATGGTTCCCCACATCAGAGTCTGTAAAACACTAAAACTATCATGCCCAGACACTGAATTATTTAGTGAATTGTAGGATGCACCATAACTTATCTTTTATTGTGTGTATGGACTTTATCACACAAGGGTGGTAAATTGCTGCAATTGCATTGTTTAAGCAATTGGAATCATAATCGTATTGAAATACTCACTTTCACACTGTCCCTACAATAGCACTATGATTCACAATCCCACAGTCTTCCACACCACTTCACTAACACCACCTTCCTTCCCATCTAGTGCATGCACTTTAAGAAATATATTTCTTTTCTGTAACTGTGCAATCACACAGTTTTAGAAGTCTCATTTGATTCTGTTTGCACCTATTGAGTGGTTGCACAGTTTCAGTGCTTCTCACAAGACTACCATAACATCAGAACTATACAGAACTCACAAGACTACCATAACATCAGTCCAACCCGTCACCCAACTGTGAGTACTGGAACAGCTGCAATACTGGCAGCCATTGACAGGGTTCTACTATTAATGAAAAGATGAGCTACACTGATGAGTGGAATGCAAAGAAGCAACAGAAGAACCATGATGATAAGGATCAGCTGAAGAAAATATTACACTGCTGTTATTGCAATTCACCCCACTTGTGTGATAAAGTCCTATTTGTGTGTGTGTGTGGGGGAATGCCATCATAAAGATCTCAGCATTGCTAGGTATTTCTAGAGGAGTACTTCTAGATTTGATCATCAATATTAAACACAAAGTCTTAGCATACAATAGTTGATCTCTTGGGCTGCTGCCACACTGTGGAAATAATGCAGTTTGAGACCACTTTAACTGCCATGGCTCAATGCTATGGAATTCTGGGATTTGTAGTTTTTTGAGATATTTAGCCTTCTCTGTAAGAGAGCTCTGGTACTGTCAGGGTCCGGGGCATGGTCAGCAGGGTCTAAGAGCAGAGATGCCGGGGCTGGGTCAGGAACACAAAAGACAAAGGAGATTATCAGATGCGTCAAAAGTAGCATTACAACAATGCCAGGAAATTGCAAAAGGGCTTTCTTATCAGATGACATCATCCCCCATTGTTACACACTCATTCTGCTGCCATTCCACAGGTGCTGTTTTTTATTGATGGGGAGAAGCTGTCAATAGATCTCCCATTCTGTTTCTGTCCCGGATTTCCATGTGTGTGACAATGTGCCCCATGTTGTTGGTGAGATCCCAGCATCAACGGGAAGTCCCTGCCAGAACACTTCCAGTGACATCAGGACATACAGGTAAGCTACCCTCTTTTTATAACCCTCCCTGGGTTGCTTCTTAATTTTAAAGTGTGCGTTTGTGCTTGGTGTCACTTTTACTGTTTTATTTTTTTTTCTTTTTAACTTTGAATTTCCCACACTCATATCTTCTTGTGAGAACAGGGGTGATTTCACTCCAGGAAATGAACAGAGCTCTGTTAGAGTTCTCTTCACTCCTGGGCTGCCCTGTCAACAGGAGAGGAGGTAAGTTCAGTGGGGAGGGTGATTGTGGCAGGACAGGGGCAGGAGTGGAGATTGTGGGACAGGAACACTTTTTGCATTCCTGTCTAATAACCTCCAGAGTCCAAAGTCCAGGCAGGGTCAAAGATAAACCAAAGTAGAAAACAGTCCAGGGCACAGCACATACTTAGGAGTCCAAAGGACCAGAGGCAAGGCAATGTCCAGGAAGGGAGTGCCAGGTCAGGAATCAGAAGTCAATCAAGCCAAAGTCCAAAAACAGTCCAAGGTCAGAGCACATACCAGATATCCAGGGGGCAGAAGCAGGTCCAAGAGGCAAACAAATATCTAAAAACATGTAGCAAGACAAGGGATGAAGGTCCAAGAGCAACAAGCAGCTACAGACAACACAGAAGACAGTATTGTTGTAGCAAAAGTTGAGAAGAGAATGCTGCTCTTAAATAGCAGTTCCCCTGGCTGCTTCAGGTGTGAGGCATGATTGCAGCTGGCTGTGTCTGATAGCTGGACCCTGATTCTTCCAAGATTCCCACAACCAGGGCCTGAGTCTGCAATTAGGCAGAGCTGGCTGCTTGCAGCCAGGGCGCTAGTCCTACAAGGACAGGCAGATCCTGACAGGTGCCACAACAAACTAAAAATCCCAGGATTCCATAGGTTAGTTAAAGCAGTGTGTCTGCAGCCATTGTAGATCAGAAAGACAGATGATGTTTTCACAGCTCTTCCTTTTGTGCCTATGAGAATAAAACACCAAATGTGAAAGTTCTATTTCATATTTTACAGAGTACTGCTTAGGCAGGAAGGCTAAATCAAAGTTTAGTTGCAAGTACAGTAGACTCATTTACATGAATGAGACTTGTCAGCTACCACTTGATTTCAACAGGTCTATTCTAATTTGGATTAATATTTGATTTAAACAGGAGGCATGAAAGATTTCTGTGTCTTGCCTCTCTTAATTGTATCATATCTAAAATAACACATAAGCAGTGCAATGCAACCACTATGAAAGAAAAGATGGTAACAGAACCAGATTCATATACTGTCCTGTTCTCAACCTGTGTTTTGGGTAGGATTTCTGATTAACAATCCCCATTTCTTCAAATACACCTATGCACAGGGGTCAAACTGCACAATCAATCCCAGGTTAAATCTGAGGGAAACAACTACATATTCAAGACCTAAACATGCAGGATTTTGCATATGCAGGCCAAACATATATGTGTAGGGTTCTCTCAGTGCAAACAGGAACTGGGAACAGAAAACAGATTATACATGTATTGTAAACATTGGCTCAACACACATTGTTGCCTGAGGTAGAGAAAGAGAATGCATACCTCACTTAACTCAAGTCAGGTCAGTTTAACACATGAACCAGGATTCTAAACACAATCCCACTTCCAGCTTCCATGAGTTTACTGTGATGTTTGCTCAGATCTTTAGAATGTTTGGAATCTTATATAGTTATACTGTAATTATTTTCATGTCTCCTTAACACAATGACTTTCTGAATACAAGATGTTGCATCAATAGAACTTACAAATAAACAACAAACATTACTATGAGCATGGCCTGTCGTTCTACACTTATGCACATGTATTACAATTGATTAGAAATAGTGACGAGTTTTAGGGAACTAGCATACATACATGAATACATATGTTTAAATTATTACATCAGCATTCATTCTTATGCTATGTGATTCCATGCAGAGAAGACCTACCTAAATTCACTGATTTCAATTACTTTATTATGATCCTCCTTTTCTTCATTAAACTGATGTGCCATCTTACATGAAGAATTCAGGTTATGAATTAAATCATACTTCCCTATGAACAGAAGTAAAAAAAAAAGTGCTTCCTTCAGTGAAATAAGCAGCTATAACTCAAAGACATAGGGGGAACAGATAAGTTGAATAATAAGATGCTGTTTTTTATGGAGCAACTGGAATGACATTTTAGAACAGAATAAGGAGACATTCATCCACTAAAGCTCCAATTAAACTTCGAAAAACTGAAGACCCAGGAGAGGGAACAAAACTTGAAAAGAGAGAAGATAAGAATTTCAATTACACTAAAAAGATTTTCGAGGTGACATTTGCTATCTGGCCTGGAGCTTTTGTGGCACAGGCAACTACATCTTTAAAAATGAAAATAGAGCAGCAGAAGAAATAATAGCTAATTGAGTCTTTTAAAAGGCTTTTACAATGAATCTGGAACTTATGAAGGTGAAGATCTAATGACTAACAATATTGGACAGCGCGACTCAGTGCAATACTGTACTTTTAAACATGCTTTGAACAAGTTTTTGTAAATGCTTGTTTTCTCAGGCACAAATGTCACTTTTGCTATTGAAAAACAAAACCTATAACTCCCAAACTGGAGAATATCTAAAAATAATACAGTTTTCTTCATCCAAACAGATTCCACTTTAATTAGTTTCTTTTGATAACCTATTCCAGATAATGTCCCAGAGACAGAGAATTGTTCTGTAGCAAGGAGGAGAAATGTATTTAAAATTATCCTATTAGTGGAACAGGAAAATTAGTGGAATGGGAAAGTTATCTCATTAAAGTATGAAAACTCAGTATCAGTGGTTAATCAGCCCTTTGATAGACTCTTTTCAAAAAAGAATGTAAACATGATCCAGTAATTCATTGTAAGGGGGAAAAATGTCCAAAATTCTGTCAGGGGATGATAGGACACTCAGTCCCCAGCAGAAGCCAAAAACTATCTCAGCAGACTCAGTAGCAACCCGTTCCCAAGAATACTCACACACAGAGTGTTTGACATCCAAATAAGCAGGAGGCACTTTTATTTTCAAACTCAAACAGTTGCAATATATACAAATATTTACAATTGAAGGAGAAACTGCTTCACCAGGCTTCAGCATTCACAGGAAGAGAAGAGAGGAGGAAGTGAGCTGTGTTCTGCACTCACCCATATATACATCTACAGGACATTGCCCCCTAGTGGCCTGACTAAGCATGACTTGGTTGTTCATGCAGTCAGCCATTATGACTCAGCATGGTTCTGCAGTTGTTCGGCCATTTTATAATGAAGTTCAGTCTCTAACTCCTGACAAATTCTTAGTTAAACTATTGTACCACTTGGAATATCTTATTCAGGATAGTGTATCTGACATGGCAGAAGAAATGAGATGCTTGTCTTACTGGAAAGTTATCATAGTTTTTTTGAAATTGTACCCATCACATTTAAAATTTTGCTGGTTTGCAATGAGAATGATTTGAGAGCAATTCATCATAACATTTAGGATACTACAAGAGAGATTAGCTGTATCCATGGAAGGACATTATAAGTAGCAGTATAAGAAAGAAATGTTAGCCAATAAAATGTTGTTAAATATTTTTTGGGAGATGTATTTACAAATGGCTATTTAAAATATGTCCAGGGTTTATTTTATTTTGTTCAGTAGTTTACAGGATCATTGGCTCCATCTTGATTAAGTATAGTTCCAAATTTTTCCTCGGATATTTTTGTATTACCTGGTTTTTCCCCCCAAAAAAATCTTGACTGAAAATCTTCACAACATCATGACATAACTGTATATGAAGTTGTATCATATTTTTATATGCTATGTTTTGTGTGCAGAACGTAGGGAAGGAAAGAATATTAAAACAAAGTCAAAAAGCTTTTTATTTTTTAGTGTTGAGAAACACCGATGAGAAAAATCCTGGACTTATGGGAATCTGTGCAGTTTGGGACTTATTCTGTGTAAAATTTGCACATGGTTGTTTTGCACAGAAAACATCATTTTCTGCATACAAAAGAACATTTTCTGCATGGAAAATAACAGGATTTCCTGGCAGAGTTTGCAGTGGATTTGCCCCCCTCCTTCTTCTGAATACTGCATTCTGATGTAGAATGCCATTAGCACATGTAGGATTCCAAGCAAATTATATGAGGATTATTTTGACTGTTAAGACAACTTCTGAGACATGGAGGAAACTGAGGCATGAAGGGTATCGTGCTGCTTCTGGTTGACTGAGTGAAACAGAGACACCTGCAACATGCAGCAGTAGCAGCTGCCACCACTCTACCAGGACCTCTTCTTTATGAGGAGGTGCCTGACTGCACCCCTAACCAAGCCATGGCCCAGAGCCACCCCTCTCTGTTTCTCTCCACTACTCATCTTCTCCCTCCTCCTACACACAAGTAATGGCTCCAGGGAGAGGCATCTCCCTGAAGGTGGCAGTAGAAGGCCAGGGCTCCACTGTTGCCTCCCTGTCATCCTGCAGCTGCCACTCCTCCAGCATGGGAAACTGCGTATACTCCCCAGAGAAGACGCTGCTGCCTCAGCATCACGTGGCATAAGCAGTGTCCCCCAGGCAAAACAGAGACACATGTACCATGCAGCAGCAGGAGAGAGAGGAGGAGGAGGAGGACCCCCAGGCTGGGGACTGGTGGGACAGCTGAAGTGGCTCTGCTCCTCTTCCTCTTCCACCTCCTGCTTCTGTGCATCATGTGTGTCTCTGTTTCACTTCAGCAATGTGAACAACACCATCTCCCCCATCTCCAACATTCCACCTTGTCTTCTCCCCCTTCCTGAGCACAAGTGGTGGCTCCAGGCAGAGGCATCTCCATGAAGCAGATGGCCAGTGCTCCTCCATAAACTCCTCCTTGTCCTGCAGATTCTCCACCAGGGCTGCCACTGCTCCTGCATGGCGAATTGAGCATGATCCCCAGAGCAGCCTCTGCCACCTAGCCTTGCACATCCCAGCCAGTGGCATCATTGGCATTGCCCAGGCAAAACAAAGACACGTGTGGTGCACACCAGAAGAAGAAGGAAGAGGAGAAGGAGGAGGAGCAGGCCCCTGAAGACCGGGGCATGTGCTACCATCTTCATGGTGATGCCGCCACCTCAAGACACCACTTGCATGCAGGAGGGGGAAGAACACAAAATAGAGGCAGTGGAAGACAGAAAGGCATGGTTCCATTCCAGGGTGCAGGCCATGGCCAGACCTGGGCACCTTCCTATGAAGAAGAGGCCCTGGTGGAGTGTCAGTGGCCTTTGCAGCTCAGTTAGCAGGCAAAACTGGCAAGGGGAAGGCAGGCAAGGTGAGGTGGGGGGAGGCAGGGGAGGGTGGCATGTTATCATCCCTTTCACTCAGCACCATTGCCTAGCCAAGAAAGAACAAGTGGCTGTTAGGATGAAGGCAGGCTTCCATGTGGGGGTGGACACACACAGTGGTTATCTCTAGGCTCAGAGAACAGGTAAGTGTGTTAAATACAGTGTGGGAGGTTAAGATGTTTACAGTTTTTCAACTTTCAGGGGTGTGTGTGCTGTATCCCTAACCCCCATGAAAGATGGGGGCAGACTGTAATTTCAGTTATTTTCTTCCCACTGCAAAAAAGTCTTCAAAAAGCAAGAGCTTCCGAAAGCTATTTGCAATTCAGGACATTTTTTGCATAAAATCCACACAAAACCCACAGGATTTTCTGCAGAAGAAACGGCATGTTGAATGGAGAAATATGAATTACGGTAGCAATAACAATACAATTGCATTTATATTTCTATACTATTTATAGTATAGCAAAGCACTCTCTAAGCAGTTTACAATATGTTAACTTATTGCCCCAACAAGCTGGGTACTCATTTTGCCAATCTTGGAAGGATGGAAGGCTTAGTCAACCTTGGAGCCCTGTAGGATCGAACTCACAGCATTGTGGCTATAGTACCGGCATTTAACCACTGTGCCACCAGGAAAATATTATCTGTGCAGGAAAAAAACTGATTGGGGATTTGTTTGCACATGGTTGATTTGCATAGTAAACAGCATTTTCTGCACAGGAATTAATATTTCTGCATTGAAATATTATTTTCTACAGAGAAAATGCTTCTTTTCAGCACAAAATAACCATGTGCAAATTTTGTGCAGAATAAGTCCTTAACTGCAAAGATTCCAGGATTCTTCTCATCAGGCTTCTTCAACACTTGAAGTACATGTTTTTGTTTAACTACTTTAGAATATATTCAAATATTCTTTCTATCCCTACAGCAGTATGTAAACTGTCGAACCCTATCGTTTTAACAAGATTAAATTAGATGTGCAACAGTTTTTAGCTATCATAGACTGGTAGATGGTGTATCTTATTGGCTGACAAAAGAAACATGAAATAAACCCTGAGTAGTGCAGGAAATCATGGGGCCCTCCAGAGGTAGTTGAACCACAGCTCCTAGCAGCCCTAGTCAGCACTGACAATGGTGAGGAATGCTGGGAATTTCAGGCCAACAACTCTGGACAAAGACGAAGTAGCTATTAGTACATAATGGCCTGATTTTCCTTTCATATTACATCATACTGCAGTGCACAATTAAAATCTGTTGTGAAGAAGTAATAGGGGAAACTATTACAATTTCCTGATTTTGCAATTCAGTTAAATCTTAACTGTAGACAGAGAAAACATTTACAGTTTGGGCTTTAAGGATAGCTGTTACATGGAACTCAATGGAGCTTAACTGTCTGATCTGAAATGATTAATTTGAGGAATTCCTGCAGAGTTAAATGGGACTTAACTTCCTGATAAGTTTACTTTTGGTTATAAGCATAATTTCATTTATTTCAATAGGAATTAAGCAAAGCTATTTTTTCTGTGGCTTGTGCCCAGTGAACAGCATGTTATCACTGTAATGTTATTATAACATATGAGCTGTAAAATTAACACACACACAGCTTAATGCATGCTTACCCATATGTATGCTTTGCCTTTTGCTGCTTCTTAAAACCCATAGCATACCAACAGTTTCAGGATACATACTGCTTTAAGCAAGATGTTTGAAGAGTATGTCTGACATAGGCTAGGCTATGACTGCCAGAGGAAAAACAGAAGAGGGCATCTGTACCTTTAATGGTTGAGTAGAAGAGGGAATTTCAGCAGCCTCTTCTACACACTCATTAAAGGTACAGGATCCCTCTTCAGTTTTCAATCTGGCAACCCTACTCATTGCTGCTTATTGTGTGTGTGTGTGTGGGGGGGGGGAATACTGGCCAGAGTTCTGTAGATTTTTTTATAATGGCTGGAATCCTATTGGGTGGTTATGCATTCTTGACTGCTTCATATTCACAATCCCTGTGTATCCCCCTCATGTAGGGAATACATAATGACTGGGAAAGTCCCCCATTGCACACCTTCTGGTCAGCAGCCACTGTAATCGATGGGAGTCAATCAGGAATCAGCTAGATGATAATCCTACCTCCCTTGTGTGAATGATCTCCACTTGAAGGGCGAATTGCAATAGGGATCCTTTTTCTGCCTGTAACAAAAGAGATCACTCACGCAAGGGGTGAGAACATTAGTCAGCTGCTTCCTGATCGACATAGGAACAGACACTCATCGATTGCAGCAGCTGCTGACCGATAAGTGGGGATGGAAAGGGGGGGTTGGACCAAGATTCACTACGTAGCAATGTAATGACTATGGTTATATAGCAACATAGTACATACAGGATTTCAGCCAATATTCTTAACGTAACAGGTAGTATATCCCTCCTCTAAACCATTTATCTTACAAGGATACAGCCAGGCATTTTTCACACTTCAGCTGGATTTTCCTCAGCCTTGAGTGATTTATTTTATGTCATCACACAGTTTCAATTCAAATTCTGTGTTGCATAGACATGCTCTTAACAGGAAAGCATGATTATTACTATAAAGGTGAAAGAGTTGGCTGCTTTTCTAACAAAGAGGCATTCACACCAGACCTTCAGTTGTTATGGCAACATTTAATTAATGAAATGTCACCAAGCTATATCTCTCTGGTGTTTTATGTATCTGTTTTGGTTAAGTTTAGTGAAATGCTCTTTTTTTCCTTGTTCATAGAATCTAAAATTAGTCATTTTAAATTTGCATGCACTACTATGCTGGAGTCTAACAAAACAAACCACAGAAACTTGGCTCACATGAAATTCCTCTCCAATAAGAGTTTCTTAAAAGAAGAGGTCTGCAAATTAAGCATTTAACATATTGTAGATAGTCCTCAAGTACACCAGAGAAAAGGCAGAATGGACTTTGGCTGTTGGTGAGAACGGAACACTTGTTTTGAGGATAGAGCATAAAAGAACATGGGAAGAACCTTTATCAGCCAGTCCAAAGCCCTAGTGAGCTGAACACTCTGTTTCCATAATGGATGTCTTTCAGGAGGCCCCAAGCAGGACATGTGAGCAGCTGCACCCTACTGTCTGCATTCTCCAGTAATTGGCATTTAGAGGCCTACTGCCTTTGATACTAGAGGCAATATGTCATAATCACTAGCAACCCTTAATAGTCTTCCCTTCTCTTTCAGACCATCCAGGTTGGTGGTACATCTCAGCTGCTGGCTGTCATGTGCAGTCATCTTTAAGCTTAGTAAGCAGCAGCCTCAGAATTAAACAGTAAGCTTTATTGCTAGACAAAAATTCTAAAGAGGTCACTACACAACATTGTTGCTTCAAATGAAGCCAGAAAGGAGAGCAGAAAAATAAAAAGTATTTACAACCAGTCAAGTCTGGTGAGCAGTTCTTTCATTGGTCAACCCAATCTCCCCACTCTTATTCCCAAATCAACATATCCATCCCAAACATTTGTTCTTCTAGTTCCAGGGAATGCAAACATTAAATGTTTTTCTACATGAAAGCACACAAGTATACCACTCTACAGAATTAATGGCAGAAAATGGTAGCAAATGCTCATTTTTATAGACCATCCTGAAACGGACTGTGAAATAATACACACATGTACAAACATAATATGTTTCGTTACCACAATCTCCCCTCTTGTTCTCTCTCCATAATATGTAGTTTCACATATTCCTTTTATACAGTCTTTTCCCACTATGCCTTCCATAGCTTGTGTTAGCAATTTCTCTCTTCACATCAGAAATGGATGCAAGCTCTATTTATGCATTGTTCATGTGGACAACTTTGTGATAAACCAGATAGACTTGTATTTCAACTGTGATGCTCACATTGTTCATCTGGATCACTCCTCCTCTAGACTTGACATTTAATATATGGACTTTCAGTATTTGTTGGCAAACCCTTAAGCATCAACTTGGGATTTTTTGTGGGGAGTGGCTCCCTGATCAGGATATCCATGTGCAACCAGGCATCCTGATTGTGTCACATCTCTAACCTGAGCAACTTATCATGCATATGGATTTCATTGCAGACAACTGGATACAGCACTTCAGTGCCAAGGATGTTGCCAGATGCCTATGTCTTCTTTCAACAGTAAGTGCTTTACACATGATTAACACAGGGACAGGGCTACACCATAGTAACTAATGTCTATTTTGCATTTTATGGAGCAACAAACACAGGTTTGTCCAAAGTGTGTTTACCCAAAAGCTGAAGCCAGTCATGGCTGCAAGGAACTGGATGATATACATGTGTTCAAACATATTCATATTTTACTTGTATCGACCCCTAAAATATCATGAGATATGGTGGGATGTAAATATTCCAATGTGTTATTGTTGTTGTTGTTGTTATTTCCTGCCTTCCTTCCAACAATGGGACTCAAGGCAGCTAACAACAAATATCCCTTTCTGCACTTTTAGCCATACACTAAGTGTGCACACAAAAAGAGTAATGCATAAAGTGAGATTACAGTATGATTTGTGAGAATGCAAGACCAGTTGTGAAATGTCTCTTGTGTCACCTAGGTGTCCCTTAGATAAGCCAATACTCTATCAGACTTAATTCCCTCTTGCTTTAAAACACAATATTACTCAATTGATTTATAGAGATGTTACAAGGATGATTGAGACAACTATGTGAAATACTTAGAACACTCAATATATGCTGTATAAATGGTAACGATGATCAATAATTGTTATATGCTCAAGAGATTATTAAGGATAAATGGTCAAAAATGAGACAAAAATCAGTGGGATCACCTTATTCTTTACCCAGACAAGAATTTCCACCTCTCCATCTCATTTTCATAATGTAGTACTTCCATTTATCACATCCATTAATTATCATGAAGAAGTTAGAAACTGCAAGGTTTGGGCATTACTTGATATGAAAATGAGATGTGGGACATGAATGTCTAATGTCATGTGTCTCTGTTCCTAAGGTGGAAACCTTGCACCTGTATAAATGACTTTTATAAGTCTACAAAATATCTCATTAGTGTCCAGTGGCCTAGTGTTAACTGCTTAGTAGGATGTCAAGAATGAATGTGTCTGAGTTTATTAGCCTAAGTGCTAACAATTTTTCAGTTTTAATACATGCCTCTGAAAATCTTCTAGGAATTCAACTTATAATGTAAAAAGTAACCAGTGTGATTAGGAAAACTAATACCTTCTGACTCATGGTCTACCAGGGTGAACTTCCCAAAAGACAGGAGCAGTAATATATTCACAGAATAATACATGTGTGCAGGGTTTTTTTTAATCCAAGTTAAGTATAAAACTTTGGGAAAGAAGAGTGTCTTCATAAAATGCAATCTATGTACATCTGTGATCCCTAGTAACTATCTTCTGATAATGTGAAAAGGATTAGTCTTAGGGCTCATCTGCATGAACCAGGATACATTGCTTCCTGCAGGCATATTTGGGTTCCAAATCAGGCCCGTTGCTCCCCTGTTACCTGCATGCAATGGGAAGGAGTCCACACATACATGTTGACCTGTCTCTGCAGCTGCTGTCACTTCCATCCATGTTGCACTCTCCAAAGCCAGGAAGGGTGCCTGCAGCATGTGATCAATGTCCCCTGCATGTGACCAGCCTTGGTCACATACTGCAAGCCTGCTTTCTCATTTTAGAGAATGCAACATGGATGGGAGCAGTGACAACCTCAGAGATGGGCCAGTGTGCTGGTATGGCCTCCTGCATTTCCACAGGACCTAAGCCAGTTTACCTTAGAAAAGGCCATTTTTCCTGAGTCTTTTGCTGAAACATATTAACAAGCTTTACCCTGCCCCCCACATCTTAGCTCCATCTTTGTCCTGGGCATCATCAGGACTGCCCAGGGGCAAAATGGGGCAAAGCCCTGCATTATTTTGACCACAGGGCTCCAAGATGGGGCCATGATGGAATAAACAGCCCATCTAGACAAGGCCTTCATTACTGAGAGTGAAACAACACATTATGCCACCAAGCCCTGTTGTTATATTCTCCTCTCTCTGACTATACCATGTGGGTTTGCTTCACCAAGGGCCCATCTATACAAGGCAAAAAAACCCCAAGTTGCTCCACCGTAATGGCAAATCATAGTAGCTTAACGGGTTTTTTGGCTCCCAAAAGCTTTGCATGCCCACCAGTCAAGATGGTGGCCATGAGTGAATTATTTTTTACATTTTTGCTCCCCCTCCTTCTGAATACAGTGTAATGATATAGAACCCATTAAGACAGTTAAGATTCTCCTGGCATTCTGTGAGGAGCATTTTCACCATTTAGACAGCCCTTAAGATGCAACTTTATTTCTTTGTAGATTTGCCTTGTGGACCCAGACTGGACATTCCCCCTTCCTCTCCCACCATTCAACAAAGTCAACAGACACAATGTATGCTTCACAAAAGATATATTGGTACATGGTGATAAGTAATATGTATTGGAGTAATATATATTGGCAATAAAAGGCTACAACTTTGATAACAGCTATAAATGGTTGGCTCAAATTGCATGGGTCTGGATCCTGCCATCAGCCAACCTGCTGTTCGTCAATAATACCGATGTCAGTTGCTACCAACACCTCACCATATGGAGGGGAGGAGTCCTGGCCAAGCTCCGCCTGTTGACAACCCTCCCCTGTCAAACAAAGAAAATGGGGGTGGGGTCTCTGTGAACTTGACCTTGACGTAGACCCCTCCCCTGACCACTGACCCCAGATCAGGAGCCATGCCAACCACTAACTCTAAAGTTGTGAGAGAAAAGAAAGAACAAAGAAAATAAAATGCAATACTAACCTACCAATTAAAACAGGCAATAGAAACCATGGGAGGGAGTGTGGGTTTTCGGCTCTCAGCGAGCCACTGAACTGCTTGGTGCTGGGGCCGGGTTATATAACAAGCCCCCATGCTGTAAATCAACAGCTGTAAAGTGGCTGCTGCAAACGTTGCAAATTGCGACATCATCCGGCCATGCTAGCCCTGCCTCCCCTTGGGATCAACCAATCAGAGCAGGGGAGGCCCATTCTGATTGGTTCATTCCCTCGCACCTGTTTTCTGGCCTGCAAAGCAGGTTGGGAATGAGAAGCTTGACATGGTGGCCCTCCTGCCAGCTGCCACATGGCCGTGGGGGCTGCCAGAGGCCAGGGGGAGCCAGAATGGGCCACAAAGGAACCACCGGGTGGTCCCAGCAGCTCAGTTCCCTTGATTTGCACTGAATATGAATTAGATCTGGGTAAAACAACATATGGCCTGCAACCTGCATGTGAAGCCTCTCAATTAATCTTTGCCACTGCCGGTAAAATGGCTTCTGTAGTCATGGTGATACAGCAGTAATTTTTAACCCTTTAAAACAAGGTGTGTGTCCCCCTATGCCATGTTAACATGTAGAATCATGTTCCCAGAAGCTTCCTGGAAGTGACATTCTAGACAAGACACACATTTATAGAAGCATAATGTTCAGATCAAAGATCAAGTGGAAACTTTTACATCTATAAGCATGATAAGTACTTGCTGAAGTTTGTACTGTATATGTGAATGGCTGGAGGAAGGGCTGAATCATGGGCATGATAACAGAGGTGGAGCTACTTAGTATATCCCATTTTTCCTTGTGTGTTGATATAAATATACATCTTGAAGGAAACCAACATTCCACTGTCCAGTAGTGAGGACGTATCTGAGATTCTGCATTCATTTTGGGTGCTACTTTTTCAACAGAAAATTGACCAGCTGGATGTGCCCAGAGGGAAATGTCCAGAGAAGAGGTCTGAAAAACAAGTGCTTAGATACATAGTTGAAATAGCTAGATATATTTAGCAATAAAAGAAGGTTAAGAAGAGAGAGCTATGGGGAAGAGACCCAATCTATTCAAATATATGAAAGGCTGTCATGCCAAAGATGAAGCAAGCCTATTCTCTGTTGCTGTAAGGTGGCAGGACAAGAAATTTCAGGAGTCAAATTTCAGCTAAACATTAGGAAAACTTCCTAGTAGTAGATGCAATTCAACACTGGGAAGTGTTGGCTCTTTTTCACTAGAGGTATTTAAAAAGATTTTTGGATGGACATCTGTCATGGATGTTGTGTTAACATCCTGCATTGCATTTCCTACACTCAGCTGTGAGTAAAACTTGACGGACTTCAACTTACCTTCCAGTGATTCTATGCTAAATAGACTGTAAGCCTGAGGATAAGGAACTGTTTTGTTTTTGCAAACCCAGACCATACGACCCTGCTCCCCTCCCTTAAAGAAGACACATACAATAAAGTGTGATGAACAAGCTTGTATTGAGTACAAAATGCGGAAATTTGGTTAGGTACAGGTTAGTAGATGATTGGCAATAAAGGGCCGCAACTTGCTGATGGCTGCAAATGGTTGGCACTCATGCATGGGTCATGATCTCATCTTTGCCCAACCCAATGTTGGTCAATGGACTCACTTCCGACCTTCCTGGAGGAGAGAGCTGTTTGCCAAGCCACCCCGCCTGACACTCTCTCCTCCCATGTAAACAAAGTGTTAATCATGCAATGAAAGGGGGAGGGATCTCTGTGAACTTGAACTTGAACTTAAAGTTGAACTTGACAGAGACCCCCTCCCCCCCTTTTCCTAGATCAGGATCCATGCTATCCACCCAGCAAATTGTGACAAGTAAATGCAAAACATGATATAGAGGGAGGGTGGGTGGGTCTTCGGCTCCAATGAGCCAACTGGAGGAGCCTGCACCGGGGGCCAACTTAAATACAGGCCCCATCACAGGCACCTCTGCCATCCGTCTGCTCCAGAAAGCATGGCCAGATGACCCACCTCCTCTTCTGCGTGGGCCAATCGGGGCAGGGCAGTCCCACCCCGATTGGCCCACTCTTTCATGCTCCCTCCCAGCCGTGAGGCAGGCCAGGAAGGAGAAGGCGGGTATAGCAGCCCCCATGTTGGCTGGCCATGCAGCTGCCAGGGCTGCTGGAGGCAGAGTGTCAGGGGCGCCAGCCGGGCTGCAAACTGGCCCGCCGGTGAGCCGGTAAGCCCCCTTCTTTTACTTGTAAAGTGCCATGTACAGTGATGGTGCTAAATAAATAAATAAATAAGGATTTCCTTCAAAGAAATGACTTTTTTCAAGATATAAAATGTTTTGCTGTTACATGTGCTTATTTTGAATCAATATATGTGTGCTTAAAATAAACAAAAGCAGTATGTTACTCACTGTAAAACAAACAGTGGATTTGATCCAGAGTGCCTTTTTTTATAACCCATTTTTGGAAAGCTCTGAGATCCAGTGGAGAATCCTGGGAAAGAAAACTGGAACAGAAGTTTGGGAATCATTGTAGTTAGCCCTACAACCTCCCTATACCCCTGTCACAGTGTTTTGTAGGTTCCCCTATGCTCTGAAGCTTATTTTCAGTGGACATAGCTTCTCGTCTTTGCTCTGGAAGCAGTATCCCCTGCATGGGAATTCTAAATCCAAGCTACTGAGTTCATAAACATAAGTGTTGGGTTGTATTTATGTAATTTACTTAAACTTTTATGTGCTTTATTCATTCATACCCTTTTCCAGGTTGCAGTTCTCATCTTGTGATGACAAGCCTTTGTTTGAATATACTTCAATAGATGCTTTCAATTTCCATTTGTCATCTCTTTGTTTTCATTGAAATACAATAAATATTCATCCAATAAGGAGGGGGGAGCATTAAGAGCTTAACGTAAACATACAAAAGTTAAGGAACTATAATCCTGAATTGCTTTAGTTCAGTGATTAACTCTAATAAAAGTAGGCATTGTACAGATGTCAGTGGGGACAGTACTGAAATGTAAAGGGATATCAAATTATTTTCAGTTGCTCTTGTGCTGTTGAAGACAAACTAAGGAGATTCTCACATGAGGAAAGTAACCCCCTGGGAGATCGGGACAGAAATGGGGCTGTTCTGGGTCCAACACTCCATTTCACACGCCCCTTCCTTCTCCCGATCTCCCATCATCCTCCCTCCGTGCTGCTTCCATTTCCCTTCCACTATTTTTTACTAACGGAAGTTCTTTGTTAGTAAAGAATTGTGGAACATAGCAGGAGGCAAATGGAAGCAGCACGGAGGGAGGATGACAGGAGATCTGGAGAAGGAAGAGGGCATATGAAACGGAGCGCTGGACCAGGAACAGCCCCGTTTCTGTCCCAATCTCCCCGGGGGTTACTTTCCCTGTGTGAAAATCTCCTGGGTCTGAAATTCTATACACAGTTTGTCTCCTTCAAATGACAATTTTGTGCATGAAATATTATTTGATTAAGAGAGAAAGGCTTCACTCCTGTCCTGGCCATAATGTTTGCCATGTTTCATGGAGTTCTGTATAGATATCTGACAATGAAGCAAAAGCCAGGAACACAGTATAATCTTAAGTAAACATGTTACCAGTGTAACATATGGGGGGGGGGGTAAAGAATATTCATACATTTTCTCATCCTCCTCAAGAAAGGGTGTCTCAACATATCAAGATACCCCAACAAAATAGAAGTCAAACACAGGGAGATTTTTTTCAAATTTTTGCTATTTTTAAAAAATGTGCATACATTTTTGCATACTGTTGCATTTTGTTTATATAGAAAACAGTGGGTTTTGCTCAATGCTGTCTTCTGCACAGTGTTTTTGTGCAAATCATTGTTTTTCATGCAAACAGAGCTCTTTGCAAAAACATTTTTTTTCACTAAAAAAACCTGAAATGCAAAACAACAACCAAGAAATGCACAAACATTTTTGAAGCCTCACACAGAGGGAGAAAACCTTTCAAATTCTTTCTTCTTGTGCACAAGAACAACATAAGTGAAGATCTGCAAACTTACAACACAGGGAAGAAGCCCTTACAATGAAAAAATCTCAATTGAACAGAAGTTCCACTCCTCCCATATATATGTATAAGATTATTATGTAAAGCAACACTCTTATGGAAACTTGCTTGGAAGGAAGGATCACTGAAAGGAAGGGAATTCACTTTCAATATGCATAGGATTGTGGTGCACACTATTGAAAAAAATGGATCGTGAATTTTACTTTCAATCCAATCATTCACTAAAATGATGATGATGACCATGAGTTTCCCCAAAATTGAGACTCAAGGCAGCTTACAATTAAAACAAGAACAACATAGTTAAAAACATACAGAAAGTGAACATTAAAATGGAGTTGAACTATTCACAATATTAAAACAATTTTTAAATGCATTTAAAAAGATAAAAGCAATTTTAAAAGTTCAGTTTTAAACAATAAAGCAGCCTCTTGAAAACCCATTCTCTAAAAACCTTCTGTTTTAATAGCTCATTGGAAAAAAAGGGTCTTTGTCTGCTGATGGAAGACAAGAAGGGAGGGGGGCATTCAGGTCTCCTTGGGAAAGGAGTTTCAGAGTCCAAAGGTATACACCAAGAAGGCCCTGTCTTGCATCTCCATCGACTGTGCCTGTGAAAGTGGTGGGGTTGAGAAAAGGGGCTCTCCTGCAGACTCAGGGCCCTAGCAGGCTCATATGGGGAGGTGCAGTCTGCCAAATAGCCTGACCCAAGCCGTATGAGGCTCTTAAAAAGAGACAATTCCACAATAGTGACACGTGTACATTAAAAAAGAATATTTTTTTTAAAATCAGCTGAATACTACAGAGCTAAATATCTGTTCCGTTCAAATTCAAATGCAATCGAAGAATTTGGGAACATAGAAACTCAAGCTAGTGTTTTTACATGATCACACACATACACTCCAAATATATTACTGAGGGTGATGTGTTGGATTACCATGTGCTTTTCAGTGTCAGACAGCAGAATTTCGATGTATCATGAAAGGGCACAAAATTATATTGTGCCAATAGTTATAGTTTCTTTACCAGTTGTCACTGGTCCAAATCCTGAAGTGGTTTACAGCAACACCTTAAAAATATGACAATGCAACAGACATGTGAAAGCATTCCAAATTGTTCATGGCCATAGGCAAGCCAAGGTTTATTTCCAATAAACACCACACACACACACACACACACACCAATACTGAAGTTCAATGTCCTGAAGGATGGAGACTATTCCACAGGATGAGTGCAACCACACAGAAGGTCCATTTTCATGTAATTGCTAAATGGAAATCCTTATGCCACAGCACAGAGTATGGGCTCATATACACGGGCAGAATATGCTGGCTCTCCACTGGCATATTCTGCCTGCAGATCTGGCCCATTGCTCCCCCATTACCTGCACAAAATGGGATGCAGTCCAGATTGGCACACCAGCTGATCTCTGCAGCAGCCACCACCGCTGCCAATTGCATCATACTCTCTGCAACCAGGAAGCTGGCCCACAAACATGTGACCAAGGGCCCCTGATGTGACCAGCCTTGACCACATGCTGTGAGACTCCTTCCTGGCTATGAGAGAGTGAGGCAGCCAGCAGACGCAGTGTTGGGCCAGCTTGCTGGAATGGGCTCCTGAGGTCATGCAGGGCATAATCTTTTTTTTTTTTTTTAACAGTGGCAATGGATTTAAACAGTTGTGGTTTTTTTTTTAAAAAAAATGGTGTAATGGGCCTTACCCCATCTTCCCACCATCTTGGCTTCATAATTGCCCTGGGGGTTGTGAAGATTCCCAGGAGCAAAATGACCCATATCTGGACTGGAGGGCTTTAAGATGGTGACAAGGAAGGGTACACTGTCCATCTAGACAAGCCCTAGGTTGCCGTCCCCAAAGATTGTAGTGACCTGGAGGATTGTGTTAATATCCCCTACTACCCACTCCCCATGGTATCTCAAAATTGGATATATTGGACACTTTGGGGGGTCAGGTTGGCTGGGACAAACCAAAGGTCAATTGGAGGACACAATGACCTGGAATGTGTCTTAGAAATGTAATGACAAGAAAGCCCAAATTAGGATTCTGCAGAACTCCCCTTAGTAAATCCACTTGTTAGGGAGGTATGTGCTAATCCTTTCTTCTAGCCCTGGGTGTATCAGAAACAATTCAATCAAACAATTTAGTAACCATTACCAAATCTATTCCCACAGAAAAAAATCCTATACCAGCTCCTATCCAACTTTACAAGGTTGTTGCAAACCAATCAATTTCTATCTCCCAGCCATTAAAGCAATCAGTTGGGTTTCAGTTTCCTTTGTCTATCCCATGTGAAAGCCATGTAGGCTTTGTCATAACCAGAGTACCCCTTCAGGATATGAAATAGGGTATAAATATTAATCCCTTAACAATAGTAAAATGTGCCACAATGTACAATCCCAGCCACTCTCTTTCACTGCACGCCCCAGATCAGAACCTACTGTGCCACCCTTAGATGCCTGTCTGAGTATTTTCACTGCACACAGCTCTTCTCTCCAAGACTTGCAACTATCACCCTATATTTCTTAATCACACCCTCTAATCTTTCTGTCTTACTTTGCTACAGCCCTGTGTGGTTCTTAAGCATGTGAGTTGTGTGTGTAAATTCCTTTGTGTTATGTCCAATAAAAATACTTTATTTCACTTTAACTGGAATGTTCTCCACTGTTATTACTGGTATACGTACTGTAGGTGAAAAGATCCACAAAGTTACCTTCCTTTCACAGGCTTCCATTTGAGCTAATAATTCCCCCAGATAATAAAGGAGATTTTGGCACCATGGGTGGGTTTCTAAAGCACTCCCACCTCTTATGGTAATAATTGGTTGTGGAAGAGGAGACATTCATTAAGGTAACATGGTTTCAAATGGTGTAGATCTTTGTATGCTAATACCAACACCTCAAACCTAACTCTGTAACAGACTGGCAGCCAGGTATAATATGTATATGGTGAGGCACCCCAGTCAGTAAACTAGCCTCTATATTTTGCGCTATCTGTGGCTTCTGAACCAGCCTTAATAGAACTGACTCTACTCTAGGGGTTGCCAGTATGAGGATTACAGTATCCAGATTATTATGACATGAGTTGCAATATTGTTCGGTAGTTACCAATGTGTAACCGAGAGTTACACATTGTTTCATTTTCATGATTCCTATGTAACCCCGAGTTTAGGCGATACATAGAGGCCATGAAACTCCCCCAATCCCCACTTACTGGGCAGCAGCCACTGTAATTGATGAGGGTCTGTTCCCCTATCTACCAGGAAGCAGTTGGCTGACAGTATTCCCTCTCCCACTCAAGTGAGCAGGAATTGTGACAGGGAATCTGCTTCTGCCTGTCACAACAGAGATCATTCACAGGAGGTGGTGGATCTATCAGCTGATTTTTGATCAATGGGGGAACATACCCCCATCTATTGAACCAGCTGCTGCCAATAAGTGAAGATAGGGGGCATTGGGACAGGAGTCACTGTGTAGCAATGTAACTATGGTGATTATGCATTTGTAACTCCCCAACAGGATTCTGGCCAATGATTGTATTTTTATTGCCAAGTGTTGATGAGATTTGCTGTTTCTGGTGCCAAATGAACCTGATTGACCTAAGATACTATGTGTTTTCACATTGGGAATGGCAAATTGTCATTTACCTCAGGCAGCAAAATATCTTGGAGGATGGTCTTGTTTTCATCTCTTTGCTCAAGGCTCCTCACTGCCTCCAAGTGAAGGTCCAATGTTAAATCCCACCTGAAAGTTTGCTAATATGGGAACAATTTTTTACTTAAATGTCAGCAACTACTTCTAGTTAGACTAGCAGTGAACCAATGCAACCAACAGAACAGTTATTTCACATGTGAAGTCGAAGGCTTTTCACACATTCGTATTTATTTATTAATTATTTCACACATGAACCTTGTTCAGGCAGTCAGGATAATGTTAACCTGAGCATGAGGAAAGAGCCTTATCCTGAATACTTGAACAGGGTTACCATATTCCTTCTCTGCTGAGAATACTGGTCCATACAGGGGAAAATACATTCACTTATATCCACCACTTCATGCTCCTGATGTATATTCATGCTTCTACAATCAAGCATTTTGAATCTGCAGCACACTAGCTTCCAGATGTCATGAGAAAATAGACACCCTACTTCACTCATGTTGATGACACAAGAAAGCAAAATTTTGCCGTTATTTTTCAAACTGAATAGCATTTTATTTGAGGTGGAAATAAAAGTCACATGGATGTATCTGATTTTCCTTCCCTCAAATCCTTTAATATGCCTTAGTTCTTAGATGTTTCTGCCCTATCAATAAATGAAAGTGACAGTACAGGGATGTGTGAATACAAACCAGTGACACATTTTACTAATCTTATGTAAACTTTTTAATTCCCTTGAACCTCAAAAGTCAGCAGGACATTTTGCATGAGATTATATTGGCTGATAACCTTTCAGTGGCAAACATATGTACATTAACCCCATGACTACGTACCCGTATATTCCGGTGTACAAGACGACTGGGCGTATAAGCCCCCCCCAATTTCCAGCCAAAAATCTAGGCTTAGGTATATATTCGCCAGATAAGACCACCACCAACCCCATTTGGCTGACGGGCTGACTGTCTGGGGGAGCCTTGCCAGCTGATCCTCTTTGTTTCCCAACTCATGAGGATCTCCTCATGAGTTGGGAAAGCAAACAGGATCAGCTGGCAGGGCAACATTTGCCCCTCTCTTCAACCTTCCAGTCAAACTGGACTCGAGGGTGGAGGAAAAGGGTGAAAATGCCCAGTTTGCCTCAGCAGCCCCCTTCCCTCCATCTTAGCTTTTCTGAAGGGGACCAAGGCAGGGGAAGCGGGGGCGGCTGTGGCAAACACCTAGATTCGCCCCCTCTCCCCACCTTCAAGGATGGTGGGGAGAAGGGGTGAACATGCCCCATTTGGCTCCACAGCCCCGATCCCTCCTTCTGGGCTCCCTTCTGAAGGGAGCCCAGAAGGAGGATGCGGGAACGTGGAGCCAAACCCCAGGATTCCCCCCCTCTCCCCACCTTCAAGGAAGAGGGAGCAAATCTGGGGTTTAACTCTGCAGCCCCGATCCCTCCTTCTGGGCTCCCTCCTCCTGTGATTCCCTAACCCACAGGAGGCTACCCAGCCTCCTCGTGGGTTGGGGAATGCAGGATGGCCAGGTGGCTGGGGGGGCTGGAGGGAGGGGGCTTCGGGGAGGATGGAAGGGTGGCTGGAAGGGGGGGCTTCGCAGCCACCCACCCCTCCCTGAAGCCGTGATCTCGAGTGGGATCGTGGCTTTGGGGAGGGGGAGTGGCTGGAGGGAGGACGCTGGAGGGAGGGGGTTTCGGGGAGGGTGGAAGGGTGGTTGGAGGGAAGGGGCTTCACAGCCACCCACCCCCTCCCTGAAGCCGTGATCTCTAGTGTGATCACGGCTTTGGGGAGGGGGAGTGGCTGGATGGAGGACGCTGGAGGGAGGGGGCTTTGGGGAGGGTGGAAGGGAGCCCAGGAGGAAGATGCAGAGGCTGTGCAGCCAAACAGAGCACGTTCGCCCCTTCTCCCCACCTTCCTTGAAGGTGGGGAGAGGGGGCGAATCCCGGGTTTGGCAGCACAGACTCCGCATCCTCCTCCTGGGCTCCCTTCCAGGAGGGAGCCCAGGAGGAAGATGTGGAGGCTGTGCAGCCAAACGGAGCACGTTCACCCCTTCGCTGTGCAGCGAAACAGCAGCGCCGTGTCCTCCTTCTGGGCTCCCTTCGGAAGGGAGCCCAGAAGGAGGGATCGGGGTCACGGAGCAAAATGGGCCATTTTCGCTCTTTTCCTCCACCTTCAAGGAAGGTGGGGGAAAAGGCCAAATCTAGCGGTTTGCCTCGGCCGCTGCAGAGGCAATCGAGCGGCAGCCATGGCAAACCGCAACGTTTGCCCCCCTCCTCTGTCTTCCATTGCTCCCCAAAGGGGGAGAAGGCAAAGGAGGGGGGCGAATGAACTGCAAAACACTTTGCTTCACCCCGCTGCCCCATCTCCTGCCTCTTCACTCTGTTTGCAAAGAGGCAGGAGATAGGCAGGCAGGTGAAGCAAAGTATATCCGGCGTATAAGACGACTGTCAATTTTGGAGGGCACTTTTGAGTGCTCAAAAGTCATCTTATATGCCAGAATATACGGTATGTATATTTTGAGTCACTATAGAGGCTTGTATTCCCTTCTTCCCTCTGTATCAACCAAAGCCCTCTCTCTGGATCAACCACATAAACTCCCCATCACGGCCAATCATTTGTGGAGGAGAGTGAGGGGTGGAATCACAGAAGCATTTGGCTATGTCCCCATACCCAGACACAAAATGATTACATCAGCTGCTGAGATTTTTGGAGGGCCCTCAGTGAACCTCAGTGGATGAGGTAATCACCTCATGTCTGGCTATAGCCAATAGTTTATGTGATTCTTCCCCATATTCTCCTCCAGGCACAAATGTTGGAGCGGGGTGGGGGGCTTCAGTAGCCCCCCACTAGCGGGGTGGGGGCTTCAGTAGCCCCCCACTAGTAGTATCTAGGGATGGGTAAATGACTCAGAGTAGTATGGTTCTGCATGTAAAAAATAGCTGCACTACACTGAGACATGAAGGGCTGAAACCATTTTGTGGTAACTCAAGTCACACATATGAAGGTCACCATTTTTATACATCCGGGTTGATAACCACAATCAATTTTCACCACTACAGACTTTTGGCGAGTTGTTTGGTGAGGGGTTAACATACATTTTGGCCCATTTTCAGTCAAGCAAAGGACCAAAATAACATATGTGAAGTAGATAAGAGACCCATCTTTGGAGAATCAGAAATCTACTTCTAATTTGCAATTTTGCTTCTAGATATTTTAGCCAATTTTCAACTAGTGAGGGGAGAGCAAGGGTGTTTGGAGAGGTATGATTTGGGGACATTTTGCTTACCAAAATTAAAAATGGAAGGGACGGGGGGGGCTTTAGGGGTCAGGAGGATTGATATGATCTATGGGAAGCATTCTCCTCATCCCTTTATATTTGACTTTAAATCACTCTCAATACCTGTTGCAAACGAATAAAGAAGCAAATGTTATGTCCTCTCATCTAGGTTCCATTTCATATTGTAGCCAACTTTTTAAATGAAATGAGTTCTTTTTCCTGCAGCAAACATCCTTTAAAAAGGCCTGCTGTTAAGTTTAACAGAAATATTCTCCAACCTATAGTTTTTGCTGCCTAATTGATAGGGTTTTTCTATAACATAACATGTAAGGATAATTATGACCAAATCTGCCATTAGTGAGTTTAAAAAAAAACTTATTTAAAAATACTTCCTTTGAGCTTGACAGCTCAGCAGGAGCATAAAGAACTACTGGCACCAGCCTACATCTGATGGTCAATCTCCTTTTTCTTTCTTTTTTTTAACAAAAGGAAAAGAACAGAGAGAAAGAAATAATGATCACTTCCTTACCTTTAATACATTTTAAATATCAATTTATTCAATTATTGTCAGCACTGAATTTGCTTTAAAACAGAGTACTTCATGCTAAAGCATTTTTTTTAAAGAGCATGTTTTGGGTTTTGATCAATCCCAACTGCAGAACCAAATCAAGGAAAAATTCGGAAGCATGAAATTTGGAGATATGCTAGACCTTAAAGAAGAGATTAACCAAACCAAACCGCAGAATTCTTGCTTCTGTCTTCTTCTTCTTCTTCTTCTTCTTCTTCTTCTTCTTCTTCTTCATTTTGAAGTATGCATCATTAAATTCTACCTTCTTTCTAAAGAGCAAAAATCACATTTTTAAAGTATGTACAGGAGAGTTGCAATTTGAGTTGCCCCAATTTACAATATTTCAAATTTATGCTTATCCAGAAATAAATGAATGAATATCCCTGCCAGAATAAACCTGAGTTCAGCCACTGGCAGCAGCTAGGCTTCTCTGTTTAGCATCCAGATTCCTTTTTTTCTTCAAGGGGAAGGAAGTGCAGTTCAACTGGCAGCTCTACCACTTCCAGTAAGGACTCCATTCTGAGATCCTTTGAAATGTGGACAGAACCAGTGATGGGGCAGGCTCTGGCAACTATCTCCATTCTGGGGGATGGTGATTGTGGCAGCAGTAGCACTGCTGCTGTTGCTCCTCTAGTCTTTGCCCATGGTCAACCATTTCCCCCTCAGTCCTGAGTGAGAGAAGGAAGGAAGGAAGGAAGGAAGGAAGGAAGGAAGGAAAGAAGGAAGGAAACTGTGTCATGGCCAGTACTGGCTACTAGACTGGGAGACTTCTTCCCCATCCCGGGCAAGTTCTGTCATGTTTAGTCAAGTGTGAGGTGAAGGGGATAGCACTTCTGTGTAGCTGCTTTTCTCTCTCTTTCCATCTATTACTGTATTGCCATAATGGAGGGGGGGGAGATAAAAGCTGCCAGCACCATCTTTACTTCCTACGCTTCTCTCTGTGTGCTTAGTCCCATAGCTAGCAGTCTCTAAGCCTTCTAGAGCACAAATTAATGCTTAGCACACAGCCCGACCAGAGTGACTGAGGTAAACCAGCCAACTGTCGCTACTCCTCCCCCTGGCCATGTCCTCTTCTACCTTTATGAGTTGCCCATCAGTGCTTTCTTCACTTGGCAACCCTGCTGAAGAGGGCATAGCTTGGATGTTTTATCCTTTAAACCTTTTTAAAATTGGCCATGGATTGAGTAACATTATTATTTTGTGGCTACTCCAGCTCAGTTAGAACATATCTCCCTGGTCTCCAATGATTCCTGCTCCATTACATCACTACATTCTGAATCCAGGACTGCAACACCAACATAAATCAAGACTCAGCTGTAAACTTAGTAGAGTGCTCAGCCTTGCCCATTCAGACTACTCTTACACTGCCACCCCTAGTCTTAGGAGTCCTATATCCCTCAGAGCAACACAAGCAGCTGAAGAACTGCACCTAATAAAATCTATTAAAAGAACCAGAGTTAGGGGAGATAAATTTCTGTGTTAGAAGACAGCACCATGGGTGGGATACAGCTCAGGTAGAGTATAGCACAGGCAAGCAGCAAGCTGGCTGGAGGGATGTAACCAGACAGAGTAAGAAACAGAGCTGAGCATTTTAACATTTTTATACAAATTCCCATTGAGCCAAGGAGGAGGATAAGGAGAAGCAAATCAATTAGTCAAAATAAAACACTTTTGGAAGTGCCTACAATCCACTGAAATCCTATATGAGGACTTAAATCTCTACTTCCAATCAATGAATACAGTGAACCAAGCTCACAGTCCCTTCCTGTTTATAATTTCAGGTATTTAACTGATTTAAAAGTTTATACACTGTTTTTGAGTAAGGGAAGGTGCATATATTCTGGACCTGGTTGTTCATACATGAGTGAAATATGTAAAATGAGAAGTAGCCTTAATTTACTGTTCGTGAGAGATGCATCTCTCTGCTGACTATTTCTTCCTCTACACTGACAACACCCAGGTACCAAATGTGCTTAAGCATGAATGGGCACATATGCAAAAGTAATAACTGGTGCAATATGTGAGACACAGTACTGGACATCTCTCAAGAAGATTAATCTATTTTCAATGCAGAAACTCAACAACATCCAGTCCCCTGCCCACTCATCCACTCACAGGGTCTAGCAGACAAAAGAAATAAGCTTAGTCTTCTTTGTAAGACACAGAAAATGAGCTTCACTGACCATGATTGTCCATTTTCAAATACATGGTCTAATAGGGGAGAAAGAAGAAAGGAAGAAAAGGAAGAAAGAAGAAAAATTGCTGCAGGAAGATAGTGGATATGGAAAAGCAAACAAGCAGGAAGTATGCAGACAAGCAAACTAGCGGTACTAATTACTGATTATAAGCAAGGAAAGGTTGTTAACAATCTCTCTCTCTCTCTGGCTTTTCTTCACAAACGAAGATTCAGGAAGGACTCATCCCGCACTTTCTGCAAGTGTGCTGATGACTGAAAAGGCCAATCCGAGATAAAGACGTCCGGTTGCAGAAAGCACAGCAGAAGGTCTCCTTGGGTGATGTTTCCGGGTTGTGATTCTTTCTGCATTGTCGTTTCTCTTCAAGACTTGTTCGGCATGAATTCTCAAATAAGGCTGCAGCATTGTGGATAGTGCATCTCCATGCCTCCCAATGTGCGGCCAGGGCGGACCATTGTTGGTGATCAATTTGGCCGAGCCTGAGATGTTGTTTCAGGGAGTCTTGTATCATTTTTTGGAGCGCCCCTCTTACGCTGACCCATGGTGAGTTCACCATAGAGTACTATTTTTGGGAGGCGATGGTCCTCCATCCTAGAAAGATGCCCTGCCCAGCACAACTGATTGGATTTGTCCTTCGAGCCTGTGCAATGGATTTTTCTGGCGGAGCCAGAAAAGGTTCATCTGCTGTGGCCTTGCAAGCATGGATGGTAGCAGCAAGGTCCTCGGGTCATAGGTTTGATTAGAGTTTCCTTCTCTTAACTGGTTGACCTTACAGGGTTGGAGGAGCACCATCTGCCCAGGTTTGGGATTAGAGTTTTCCTTCTCCTAGGATGGTTGCCATAAGGCTAAAGAGCCCATCTTGCCCTTTGATGCTCTTTGACGCTCCCTTGTCATGGGAGAGAGGCTTGTGTACCCTAATGATATTTTGAGCTATGGTGGTGGTGGCATAATAGCCACCGGTAGGGTATCCCATGCCAGACAGGTCAAAAACGAAGGGTCTGACAAAGAGCTATTTTACTAGGACAGAGAAAAAGGAGAGAAAGAGCAAGAAGAGAAAGAGAAGAAAAAGGAAAATAGTGTGTGTATATGTGTGTGTATGCTATATCCGGCATAACATACATAGTTATTTACATATATAAAACACTTTGGTATGATTCTGGTTCCGTCCCCATTCTGCTGATTGGCCACATAGGAAACATGTCAAGAGTATGATCATCTGATGCATTAGTATACTGTTGTCCCTTCATATACGCTAGAGTTTTGTTCCAGGACTCCCTGTGGATACCAAAATCCGTGAATACTCAAGTCCCATTATATGCAATGGCATGGCAAAATGGTGTCCCTTATATAGGATGGCAAAATCAAGGTTTGCTTTTTGGATTATTATTTTTTAAAGAATATTTTCAAGCCGTGAATACTTAAATCCATGGATATCAAATCCGTGGATACGTGGATACGGAGGGACAACTGTATAAACCTTCAAATCAACTATAATGGTTAACTTCATGCCAAGAGACCCTCCACCACCACCATGCAACTGCATGTACACACAGACACATAGACACACACAATGCTAGACACACACACACACACACACACCATGTGCCAGGATGCGAGAGCCCCACGACCACCATGCAACTGCATGTACACACACACCATGTTCGCCAGGACATGAGAGCCCCTCTGCTGCTGCCAAGCAACTACATGTACACACACACCACGTGCATCAGAACATAAGAGCTCCTCTGCCACTGCCATGCAATCACACACACACACACACACAAACACCACACTAAATACATACACACACCATGCGCAGCAGGATGAGAGAGTCCCTCTGCCACCGGCTTGCAACCACGCATACACTCACCATTCTACACACACACACACCATGCATGCCAGCATGCAAGAGCCTCTCTGCCTCCATCATGCAATCGCATAAACATACAAACACCCCATGCTACACACATAACCTACACTACACATACACACACTATACACCCACCCATGCTACACACACACACACAACCCACAAATGGCAGGTTGCAAAAGCCCCTCCACCACCATGTTTAGAAAGGACTTGAAGTTTTCCACATGTTTCTACCCCAAGGCCCAAGAGGAAGGAACTGCTACAGATAGCACTGAAGGCCCAAAGCCCAAGAGGAAGGAACTGTTAGAGACAGAACAGAAGGCCCAGGGCACAGCTACAGATAGTGTCCAGGGCCCAAGAGGCCCAAGGGACTGGGCAGCACAGAAAGACCCAAGGCTCCAGACCCAAGGGAGTACAGAAGGCCCAAAGCCCCAGGCAGCACACAAAGGCCCCAGGCCCCAGGCGGCACAGAAAGGTCCCAGGTAGCACACAAAGTCCCCAGGCAGCACAGAAAGTCAAAAAGCCCCAGACAGCACAGAAAGGCCCAAGGCAGCACAAAAAATCCCCAGGCAGCACAGAAAGGCCCCAGGCAGCACATGTATGGAATAACCGAAATCCCCTCTTTTGCCACCATGTTTTAAAAAGACTGAAACTTCCATATGTTCCTGCCCCCAGGGTGCTGATTAGCTGCCCAACAGAGAGCTTTGATTGGTTGGTAAGTTTCCTAAGCAGCCAATCAGCACACTGGAAACGGCAACATGCCCAAGAGAATTAGATATTAAGAAGATCTTGTTAAAGGATGACTAAGGGTGCGTCTATACGATCATAAAAAAATCTGTTTGGGGGGTAAAAAATACTAATAGGCTGTTGTTCGTATGCATACGAACTGCCCACACGATTTTTTACCCCCCTAAAATCCATATGACACCCTCTTCCCCAAGCTGGCTGGAGCGAGCAAGCCAAGCAGCGGTTTAAAATCTCCCGCCACTTTTTTTTTAAAGGTTCCTGCTTTGCGGATAGTCGGTTTTCCCTATTTACAATATAATATAAAAATAAATAAACATATTTCATGGACTTACCGGACTCTCTCTAGCCGGGAATTCAACATGGCGAGCACTCCAAATTCCCCTCCATGCTAGCCCCACCCCCTCTACTCAGCCAGCCAATCAGATTACACAGCCTGTTCATATGTGTACGAATGGACCGTACAGACCTGTCAGCAATCCGAACGGCGTACGGATTTCTCATCGTGATCCGGTTTCCCTCCCGAACGCCGCATGTGCGCATTTCAGGGTGGAAAACCGACCCCCCTCTTTTGGATGCGTGTGAATCCGAATGGCCATTGTACTGAAGCGCAAACTTCCGCACACCGTACGTATTATTTAAATCATGTAGACGGGACCTAAGTGATATTTCTAGCAATTCCAAGGTGGGGTTATTTCTTTAAGGTAGTTCAGAGAGGACTTGATGGTTTGACTATGTCTTACTGTATGATATGCAGATTTCTGATCTGTGGACTGACTATGGCATACCCATGTCTCAATGGAATAAATCACCAACAATAATAAAGTATGCTTCAATAGAACAAACAGCAGTAATTTGTAATGTTGTACACTTTGTGCTATTATATAGGTAGACTTCAAAGAAAACCCAGAGGAATAACTAAATTCTACATGTATAATTGGCATCCTTGTTTCCATAGTAACTAAAAATATCCCCCCCAATATAAGAAGTTATTGAGTTAGATGAAAAAGAAATCAAATTATATGCCTGTGGTGAACCAAGGGGGGGGGGATGCTTGCCACTTTCACCCGCACTCACCCCAACTTACCTGAAATTAGAAGGGGCTTAGTTACACGGCAGTTTTTATTGTGATAGTTTGCACATTAGCGCATTTCCGCACCAGTGCCACATAGTTTACATGATTTAGTGCAAAACTGGTTGACCCGGTAAGTTTTCTGCTTTGTAGTTCACATAGGCAAAGGTGGGGGCGTGGCCATCGGAGCACCCTGATCGCTGACTGGGGGGAGGGAGAGATGTGCAAACAACCCAAAAAGAAGGGAGACCACAGGGGGGAGAGGAATAATGACAAAAGGAGGAAAGGAAAGCAGGGTAGATTCCCAGGTAGAAGATGGTTTTGGGGGGGTGATCACCCAGCTGCCGGAAGCAATGGAGTCACAGGCTCACCCTTCACCCTGCTTCCCTCAATCCCCCCTTCCCCTCAGCCACTTTGACATGTAATGACCAGCAGGGCAGACTGTTACTCTCTCCCTCTCTTTCTTACACACACACACACACACACACACAAATGCGATCACAGCAGGACGAGGGAGCGAATGGCTGGAGGAGCAGATATCTACTCTCTCTCTCTCTCTCTCACACACACACACACAGAAAGAGAGAGAGAGGAACAGTAATTATGGCTCTGTGGGGATCCCTCAGCCGCAGCAGCCAAGCAAGCTGGGGGGCAGACAGCTGGGTGATTGGGATGGGGATACCACTGGTATAACAACAGTGGCTGGATCCTTTTGTTTGAGGCTCCTCCCATCTCTTGCAAGTCTGCTCCTTCCGCAGTTGGTCCAACCAATCACAGCTCAGCTCTGCTGTGGCTATTTTGGGAAGATTGTTGGTAGTTCCCACACTGATTGTGCGCATTTTTGTGAACTTTATCAAAAACGTCAGGGGAAATAGTGAAAGCTGATACTGCTCGGCTTATGGGTTTCTTTGCCCTCCTCCTTCTGAATACGGCAACTTTGATCTGAAAGACATGTGAACTATTAGGACTCTTTGTGAAGTCTTAGCGGATTTATTTTGCCATGTAACTGACCCCAAGAAGACCTGTGAGGGGGTTGAGACTCACTCATGACCAGTGATGGAAGAATCACAGTCTCAGCAGCAGCCTCTGCACCTGCACCACAAAGAAGCACCATGGCTGAAATGGCAGCAGAGGTAAGGAGGACAGCAGAGGATTCAAAAGGGGGAAGGAGAAACCAACAAGGAAGGAAGGGGACTGCCTGGATAGAAGGACAAATGAGAGAAGGATGAGAGAGGGGGAAGGAAGGGAGGAAGAGGACAGAGTGGAATGAAGGCTGACTGAAAGTGAGTGAGAGAAAGAGAACTGGAGATGAAGAAGGAAGGACCAGGGAGAGATGGCCGTGGTGAAAGAGGTTTATTTATTTAATTAATTTATATGCCACCTTTATCCCAGAGTGGGAGCCAAAGCAGTTCACAAAAGAACATTAAAATCTAACACAATTTTAAAACTGAATTGGGAGAGGTAGGAGGAACTGACAAGGCAGACATGACAAGGGAAAAGGTAGAATTGGGAATGACAGAGGATGGAGTTGGAAGGGAGTTTGGAGGGTGGAATACAGCTGAAGAGGAAAGGAAAGAATTGGACTCAGAGGAAAGGGAGGTGCAGAGGGATCCAACACTGGCTGATAGATGGGAGAGATGAGGAGTGCAAAAGCCAAGCCAGGCAGGGAGGAGGACAGTGGGGATATGGTCTTCTGCCCAACCAAGACTAAAGAGACCTCAAGAGTCAATGAGGGGTGATGCCAGGAGAGGGGAGAGGCCTAGATAGCTCTAGGTGTGTGTGAGGGAATGAGAAATTTGAATGGGAAGGAATAGAAGAACAAAGCTCAACAACTGAGTTAGAAGCCAAATGGAATATTAGAGGAAGACCTCCAGGACTCTGATGCTAAAGGAATTCTCCAGTTGGCTGGGAACCTCAAGTTGGCCTGAGGAAACAATGACTAGAAAAGGGGGGGGAAGAGAATTTACCTAGGGCTTTGTTTCCTTTATCATTTGTCCCCCCCATAATGGTTTGTTGGTGGAATAATAATAATAATAATAATAATAATAAAATTTATTTATACCCTGCCCCTCTGCTAAAAACAATCGGTGTGGCTAAAACAATCGGGGCGGCTCCATCGTTCTGTTTCATTGTTGTTTTGTCTGGAAATAAATACTGGTGACTAAATCACATGGTGCAGTTTAAGAGTGTCTGCAGAGATGGATTCCCAAGTTAACGCTGTTCCCAATGCCAGCCCTGGTGGAAGGGGGAGCTAGAATGACTTAAATTTTTTTTAAAAAAAATCTACATGGTTTTTTTTTTAAAAAAAAATCTACATGGTTAGGGCTTCTATTTAAAACAGCGATTTAAGGGGGGATTCCCCCTTCGAAAGAAGTAAACTTTCATTGTTTGGGCTGTATTCAGTGCTTACGATCCCGGGAAACTAAGGGATCCTGACAGGAAGATATTGGAACTTTAGATGTCTGATGGTGCACAAGAAGCGGCAAGAATATTACAGATCTTTTGTGACAGAGTATTTTGACTTATACAGTGTTTCAAGAAGCAACTTATAAGTAACAAGTTGTCTGCAACAATATAACAGAATAGCTGTTGGAGAACGCAACAAGTTAACCTTATCGGAGAGTGGAAAACAGACGGGGTAGAGTGAAGTCACTTCAGGGGAAAATCACGTCTGGAGAAGGAACTCTTGGAGCCGACCTCCCGCTTGGGGAACTGAGCAGCCATTAGGATATCCACGTGGCTTGGCAGCCCCGCTAGCACCACCCGGGTTGGGAGCAGCGTCCATTGGAAGGACTTAGATTTTAGAACTAATTGTCATCCCGTGAACTTTGCTCTTTTTTTGGGAGGAAGCAGAGTGGAGAAATGAGAAGGTGAAGGCGAAAGCAGACGGTCCGAGCGCAGTTAAGCGACGTGTGCTCCGTATCTTCTCCTGCTCTGTTTGTTTTGTCTTGGCTGTCCTGTCTTGTCTGTCTGGTCTCGCCACTCTCCTCCCGCCCTCCGTTGTGTATGGTGTGTTAATTTCATTTTATATGTGGTGGTGTGTGTTGTGTTTAATGTATTTTTATTTATTATTTTGATTAATTATTTTGGTTTATTCTGTTAGTTTGTTTTGTTTGTTCTTTTCTTTCCTAATATTTTATGATTGACATAGGTTGGTCCAATCAGAGACGATCTGGTAGTCCAGTAGCGGAAGAGGTGGGACATTGCAGTTGGATCATCGTAGAGAGCTGAGTCACGAGACGAGACGAGCGAAGAGCAGAGTGAAATCAACTGTATTAAATCAGGAGAAGAGTGGTGCAGGAGTCAAGAGAGCAACGGAAGAAGACATTAAGACATTAAGAGGACATTAAGGACATTAAGAGTTTAAGTGGGATTGGAAAGGGGTGAGATAGTAACTGTATAATTGGGATTGAATGGACATAAATTGATCAATGTGAGAGACTTTGTGAGCGCAAAAAGTGGGAACTGAAAAGAACGTTTGGGGTAACATTTAAAGGGGAAGCACTTCAACTATTTTACATTTACATTTACATTGAGTTCATTTACATTTACATTGAGTTTATTGAGAAAAATTTGGGGGTGAGGTTCATATTCATAGAGGGATATAATATACAAATACATTTAATCTTATTTTTGGTGATATTTATTGGTGATATTTATTGGTGATATATGGTGATATGTGGTATATATTATAATATGCTATATTAAGGCTATATTAAGAAAAATTGATAGAGTTAATGGTATTTCAGTGGGAGTATAGTGGTTGATTTATATAATAGGGATACCCCCTTGTTAGTTAAGTTTGTTTAAGTAAGAAAAAGGTCTGCTTAAGGTGCTACTTTTGAAATCCCCATGTGAATTAAGTGAGCATATAACAATGAGAAAGACAACACAAACAATGTTACAGACAACTAGGAGACCCTCGTTGGACACTAATCAAGCTAGTCAGAACTCAATTTTGGATGAGATAAGATTAATGAGAGAAGAACTACGAGAAATGAAAACTGATTTAAAACAGGAGATGAAAAGGGAATTGAAAAACATTAGAGAAGCTATAGATAAAGTCTCGGATGAATCTAAAAAAGTGAAAGAGAAAGTAAATTTGATTGAGAAGAAAGTGGAGGTGTTAGAGGGGAAAACATTAAGTTGTGAAGAAAGCAGAGAAAAAGATCTGGATGAATCAGCGATTTTGGAATTGAAATGGAGGGACAATTGTATAAAAATTAGAGGCTTAAAGGAACAGCAGAATGAGGACTTATACAAATTTCTTGTTCCGAAAATTGCTAAATTTATGGGGAAATCTAAATCCCAATTTGATTGGGAGATAGATAAAATTTATAGACTGCCATCGAGGATTGCTAAGTTGAGAAATTTGCCGAGAGACATTGTGGTATATTTTGTAAGGAAGAGAACTAGAGACCTCTTCTTGCAAAAAAACTTTGAACAAAAATTTGTAATTGAAGGAAGCGACATTTTCATATTTAAAGACGTCCCCCTGAGGATTTTGGAAAAAAAGGAAGAGCTATAGAGGATTGACAGATTTGTTGAGACTGAATGGGATCCGTTATAAATGGGAAAAATTAGAAGGAGTCTCCTTCAGATTTAATCAGAGAAATTTCAAAATAACATCTCCTCAAAAAATTGAAGAATTTCTGGGGAAGTACGGTAAAGATTTAAAAACTGAAGAAAAGAAAACGCAGGCAGAAAAATCACAAGTGGAAGGAGCTGAAGGAGGAGAGTTGGCAGCTGAAGAAGAAGAAGAAGGAGAGGTAGAGGAAGAGGAAATAGAGGATCTACAGAAAGAGGAAGAAGAAGAGCAAGGGGAAGAAGATCTCTCTGGAAGATAAAGTAAAGGGAAAAAATTAGTTAAGGGAAAACATAAAACGGAAGGATGACTACGAAGATATTGACTTGGAACATCAAAGGTCTCAATTCCCCAGAGAAAAGAAAGAAAATATTTCATATGTTAAATAGGAAAAAATGCGACATAATCTGTCTTCAAGAAACACATATTAAAACTGGCGAAAAGATTATGTTTCAGCAACAAAGAATAAGAAAAAAGGAGTAGTGATTTATATTAATCACAGAATACAATCTCGAGAACTGTATAGTGACCCAGAAGGCCAATTTTTGATTGTGGAAGTTATCATACAAAATAAAAAAATACTAATCCTGGGTTTATATGGTCCCTTAGATGGGAAAAGCAGTTTCTATCATAAATTGTTAAACCATTTGATGCAGTACGATCATGATAATCTTATTCTCTGTGGGGACTGGAATGGTGTAATCTCGCCTGTACTGGATAGGCAATCAACAAAAAAAATTTCGGAAAACCAAGGCAAACTACCCAAGAGCTTTGAAAGACTGGTGGAAAACCTCTCCTTGGTGGATGCATGGCGATTTAAATACAACGAGGCTAAAGACTTCACTTTCTATTCTGAAAGACACCATTCATTTTCTAGAATAGATTTTTTTATGCTTTCTCATAGCATATGTAACTCCATTCACAAAATCAACATTTTACCCAGAACTTGTTCTGACCATAACCCGGTGATGCTTGATTTGAAGTTTGGAAAGCAGATAGAGTTTAATTGGAGACTTAATGACAACCTGCTTCAGAGGGAAGAAACTTTACAAAAAGTGAAGCAAGAAATAAAATGGTATTTTGAGGAAAATCTTAATAAAGGTACAGATATTGCAACAGTCTGGGACTCTTTCAAGGCAGTCATGAGAGGGTTTTTCATTCAACAAAATAGTATTCTGAAGAAGAAGAAAAAAGAAAAAAATAGAAAAAATACAAGAAGAAATTAGAATAAGAGAGAAAAAACTGCAATTAAATCCATATGATGAATCAACACGTAGAGAGTTAAAAAATTTCCGAGAAACAAGCAGAGCAGGACGTGATGGATGAAATCAGAATAAAACTCCAATACTTAAAACAAAAGAACTTTGAATTCTCCAATAAACCGGGAAAATGGTTGGCATATCAGCTAAGAAAAACCAGAGAAAGGAATAATATAAGTAAAGTGAAGCAAGGAGACTGTATATATACAGACCAAATAAAAATAAAGCAGATATTTAAGAATTACTATGATCTGCTTTATCAGAAAAGAGGCAAAAATGGAAGGAGTTTAGAAGCCTTTTTTAATGACCAATTCAAAAATTTCCACATTCCAGAGTTTACTGAGCAACAAAGAGATAAGCTAAATCAACCAATAAGGGTCGCGGAGATCATAGAAAAGATTCAAAAATTAAAACCTGGAAAAGCCCCTGGCCCGGATGGATTCACTCCTAAATTTTATAAGACTTTAGGAGATCAATTCTTAACTCCTTTTAAACAGACCATGGATGCGATAATCAAAGGTTCCTACCCAATGTCTTGGGGAGAAGCATACATTACTTTGATCCATAAGAAGGTAGAGACCCTCAAGATCCTAAGAATTATCGTCCAATATCTCTTCTAAATGTGGACTATAAAATTTTTGCCTCAATTTTGGCCGACAGACTGAAAAAAGTATTAAGCGAGTGGATAGGTGAAGATCAGCGAGGCTTTTTACCGGATAGACTTTTGAAAGATAATATCAGGCACATTATAAATTTGATTGAATATCATGAAATGTACAAGGACAAAAAATTGACATTAATATTTCTTGATATAGAGAAGGCATTTGACAACGTTGATTGGACCACAATGATTGGAATCTTAAATCAGAAAAAAGTAGGGGAGAACTTTATCAAATGGACTAAAGCCATATACCAAAACCAGACTGCCAAATTGTTAATAAATGGGGAGAAAACAGATAAGTTTCCAATTCAGAAAGGGACACGACAAGGATGTCCCCTCTCGCCTTTCTTGTTCATAATTATTATGGAAATGTTGAGTATAAGAATAAATCAAGGGGAAGAAATAAAAGGAGTTAAAATACAAAAGTCAAGATTCAAGATAAGGATGTTTGCAGATGACCTAGTAATCTCCTTAAGCGATCCTCGAGAAGAGATATTGGGGTTGATTAACATCTTGAAGGATTTTGAAGATCTAACGGGACTGAAGATAAATAAAGAGAAAACAATGATGCTAACTAAAAACCTCAGCAAGAATGAAGAAAATGATTTGGCAGAACAATCAGGTTTTAAGATAGCTAAAGTAGTAAAGTATCTGGGTGTAAACATCACGAGCAACAACCAAGAACGTTTTAATAACAACTATAAAAAACTATGGGTGCAAATTAGAAGAGATCTTAACAATTGGCAGAACATTACAACGTCATGGTTAGGTAAAATAAGTATAATAAAAATGAACGTTCTCCCTAAAATGATGTTCCTTTTCCAAACTATCCCGATAGAAATTGGGCAGAGAACATTTAAAGAATGGCAAACGGATGTATCTAGATTTATCTGGGCTGGCAAGAAACCGAGGGTAAAAATGAAATCATTGCAGGATGCTAAAGAAAGGGGAGGACTAAATGTGCCAAATCTTGAATTATATTACAAAGCGTGTTGTTTAGCTTGGATAAATGAATGGGTTACATTAAAGAATGAGAAGCTACTAGTGATTGAAGGAGTGGGGAATCATTTTGGATGGCATGCTTACCTCTTTTATGATAAGGATGTAATCAACAGAAATTTTTATAACCATTGTATAAGAAGATCATTGATTAAGTGTTGGAAAAGAGTGAAAATGAGATTCTTCCACCAACTACCTTTATGCTTATCACCCCACGAAGCATTTTATAATAGAGAAGGCATACCGTCGAACCAATGGTTGAAATATAAAGATGTTCTTAAACTATGTGGTGACGATTATTTAATGAAATGTCAGGAGGAAATTAAAAGAGAAGGCTTGGATTGCCATTGGTACCTACACACACAGATAAAGGAAAGATTCAAAATGGATAAAAGACTGAGTGGAATTATGACAGAAAAATCACAATGGGAAAACATTACTGAAGCAGGCAATAAAAACATGATTACAAAATTTTACAAATTATTATTGCAATGGGATACGGAAGATGAAACTGTTAAATCAAATATGATTGCCTGGGCGCAAAATTTTGGTCACACAATTGGTTTAGATAAATGGGAACATCTGTGGATAAATCAAATAAAAAGGACACTAAGTCAAGATTTACAAGAGAATGTGTATAAGATGTATTACAGGTGGTATTTATCACCTAATAAGTTGTCGAAAATGTATAAAGGTTCCCAGAATATATGCTGGAAATGTGGAGAGAAAAATGCGACCTTTTTTCATCTATGGTGGCAATGTAAGGCAGCAAAAAAATACTGGTTACAGATCAAACAAATAATAGACCACATACTGAATATTTCTCTTCAATGGAAACCTGAGACCTTTCTTCTAGGGATGATAGAGAGATCGCAGGAGACAGAGCATGGAAAAATAATTTTTTACATGATTGTAACAGCTAGAATAGTCTATGCGAAAATGTGGAAGAATAAGAATTCTCCTACCATAGATCAATGGTTGGAGAAACTTTTTGAATCTTATTTTTTGGACAGACTAACCTTGAAATTAAAAGGTGAATTGGAAGGAAAACATCAAAAAGACTGGATAATGATCGTTACATATTTAACGGGCAGGTGGGGCAAAAAGATAATAATCTCTTAAGTCTTCTTTTTTTATTCTTTATATTGCAGAAACATCAGAGATCTATTATAAAATGTAATTAATAAGAATGTATGGAAGTATAGAAGCCAACTAAATGAAGGACATTTCTCCCATTTTGGGGGAAAGATGATGTTCATTATAATATGAGGGATTTTGAAGGCATCCAGTCAGGAAGTCATTAAGATATATATTCACAACACAATAATTCAGTAAGACGTAAATAGCATATTTAGTTTAATTATTTTAACTAAAACAGGCTAACGATGCACATCTTATCATTGTATCATACTATTACATTGTGATGTATAAAGTGGTGAAGAAGGAATGTATAAAGGTATAGTAGCTATGTGTATATGATAAAAGTTGTATGTACATATATATGTATGCCAATAAAAAAAAAATCTACACGGTATATAAATACTCCTCAGTAGGAGATACAGTATTTTGTGCCCAGGCTTTCTCTGTAATTAAATGGGTATTTCATGGACCTTTGATTGAGTTGGGTACTATATACTCATTTACTGACAATTTTTTTAAAAAAAATAAAGTGACTACTAAAGCCTAAAATATCATGGGTGGAAATGGGTCTCCAGTTCACTTAGAAAAGTGAACTTTCTCCTCTTCTTTTGCCACCCACCCTGAAATTTGTCTTCCAGCCTGGAGACCTAAGGAAGCATACCAATTCCCTGAGCACTCAAATGCTGCCCAGAAATATGGTGTGGTGGAGTACATTATTTTATGATCAGTGTTGAAGTAAAATTCATCTACCTTGCATTTCATTTCTTTATATGTAATATGAGTAGAGCTGTCATGTTTGCTTCAGACAGCACAAACAGATTGGACCAGACCTTCAATTCAGCAGTTCACTTATTAGTAATTTTCACTTGGGTGTGTAAGTTCCATTGTTGTCCTTGATGATACTGGCTAGAATACCATTGGGCAATTGTGAGTACATAACCTACAATTATGCATTTGCAACTGCTACATATTCACAATCCCTATGCAGTGCTACATAGGGACCATGAAAGTCCCCTAAACCCCACTTACCAGTAAGCAGCTGCTGCAATCATCAGGGATCTATTCCCCTATCAATCAGGAAGCAACTGCCTAACATTCCCACCCACCCACCACGCTCTCATATGAACAATCTCCAGCATGAGGCATATTTGTGACAAGGGTCCTTTTTCTGTTTATTGTGTCAGAGATCACTTGTGGGAGGGTGTGAGAATGCCAGGCAGCTGTTTCTTGATCAACAGATGAAATGGACCCCTGTTAATCCCAGAGGCTGCTTATCAGTAAGTGGGATTTGAGGAGGCCACACTGGAATTCACTATGTAGCAATGCTGTTACAGTGCTAATACACAATGGTCATATAGGATTCCAGTGATTAACAATATTATAGAGACAATTGCCAATATTGGTTTACAGTGATATTGGTTTGCAGGGAGCAAACTAGACAAGCGCATTGAAAATTATCAGTTACTAGTTGCAGTACCCAGGATTACTTGGGAGAATAATTAAATATTGTTGAGAATTCTTCAGTTTCAACTGCTCTGGAGGATGAGTTATATCTCTTTGGATGCTCAAATTTTCTCCATGTTGTGTATTCATCTCAGCGGCTCTTGAAAAAAGCATTCCTTTCCTGATTGTCTGCCAATGATTCTACTCAATGAATAAAGAAATAACTAGGTTGTCCTACAGGAGCCATTAAAGTGAATGTTGTACATACTACATGGCCAATATATTAAGTCAGATCATTCTGAAAATCCCCTTGAAATTTGGTGACATGGTAACAAATAGAAGTGATTTGGTAACAGACAGTCAGAAACTTAATTGTCATTACATATATCAAAAATATGGCTGGAATTTTGCATCAGCAAAGTATACTTAACTATGTAACATCTCCCAGTCCGGTCCCCCAAACCTGATGGAAATGCCATCCACCCATGCTCTGATTGCTGGCAGAATGGACTTCCCTCTTCCTGTGTAGTTGATGACTGGGAAAGTAGCTTTTGGGGTGGGGGCGGGGAGGTGTGATCATGGCAATAGCGTCAAAATCAGGACTAAGTACCGATCATGAATAGAAAACATTCACAGATGAGTAACTCAAGGTAACTATTTCATAATCATGAAATATGAAACAGTTACAATAGTCTGTGTGACAGTCCAAAGCAGGGCCCCTGTCACAAGAGATCACTTATGCAAGAGGGGGTGGTAATTTCAGCCAGCTGCTTCCCAATCAACAGAGAAACAAATCCCCTGTTGCTTGCAGTGGCTGCTGCCTGATGAGGATTGGAGGGATTGGGCTGGGAATCATTACTTACCTATGTAGCTCAGGTGGTTATGGAGATAAGTAGGTGATCAGAATTCTAACCTAACTCATCAAAACTTTCGAATGAAGTGCCCCACTACAGTGTATGAATTTTAAAAAAACAAACTGGGATGCCCTCAGAGTGAATTTTGTGTATACCACATAGCCTGTATTTCAAGTCAGACCATCCCAAAATCCAGTCCAAATGTGGTGTAAATTCAATTTACAATTAATTTGGTTGCATCTCCCCATGAAGTTCATGTACAGGTCAACTCCCCATATCCATGGGACCAGTATCCACAGTTCCACTTATCCATGTCCAAAAAGAGATGTCATCTCTAGGCATTATCTGGGTCCTCCAATGTGGTTCTATGGTATGCTTCCACTGGATGTTGAGCCAGAAGTCATTCATTACAATAGGGTCTGCTATTATCCACAGTTTCACATATCCACAGTAAGTCTGGGAACACATCTCCCATGGATACAAGGGTCAACCTGTATATCACGTGGTCTATTTTTTGTGTCATCATGAATGTACCCTCCAAATGCAGTGAAAATATGTCCAAATGCATGTGCATGATGCAGTAATAAACAAACAGACAGAAGCTTAATTTTATTTGTATAGATTTCTAATCCATTCAGCAAAACTACCAGTGAATGCAGCTTCAGGGTGACAAAAAGAGGCTTTTAAAAGTTGCAAGTGTGTTATTAAGGGCAGAGTCCATTGTGAGAACCATAATTTCTCAAGCTCAGTTGTTAAAGTATGTCAAAGGAGTTTCAGAGGCAATTATGTTCCCAGGCATCCTGTGAGACATAAGAATTTCATGGACTTTTGATGGAGTTGAGTTCTGTGCATTAATTTACTGGGTGGCTTATAAAGAGACAGCTAAAGTTGTAGATTTCTGCCATCTTTCCTGCTGGATCTAGGCTGCAGTAGCTCTTCCTTGACAGTATCAATGTGATCTTTTACATTCTTTTCCCTTCGCTGCACTCATATTGAAGGGCTTTCTCTGCCTAATTGATAGAAAAGCCACACTATCTATCCCCTGGTGTCCCTTTCAAAGATTAATAAAGATTTGGGAAGGGGGAAATTGCTTGAAAAGAATTCATATGAGATACCAAGTGTATTTCATAGGAATGTTACAGCACTGCATTCCACTGGACCATTTACTACTCTTTCTCTTAAGGAAGATCTATCAGGAAGCAAACTTTTATACCAGCTCAGCCTGCCTCCTCCCACTCAATGATTGATCTCACATCATTCACTTGCACATTTTTAATAGTGAAAATTTCTTATGGTAACCCTAACTGTATTACAGCACCTGACCATCTATGATGTTTCTGGGTTTTTCTGATGTTCATTCTAAAGTTTCAGAAGGCTACAGAATGTTCCCTCACATGGCAGAATTGGCCCATTCCTTTGGTAAAGTTTATGTCACAAGGGTCATAACAAATGCAATAGTATCTTATATTTGGCTGCAGATCATGTAGGTCACAGATTTTGTAGTATGCACAAGATTATTATAATATTGGAATTCATAGTGGATAGGGGAGCTTTATTATTGTCATAGAATGATTTTCTTTGTGACATACTGTAACTGCATTGTGGTTAAAGTATCGAAAGGCTGAGGTTAATTGTGGGGTGGGAGAGGCTGAAGAAATAGTGTATAATCTCTCAGGATGCTTTCACTGAAAGAACACATCAATGATTTATCTCAAGTACAACAAGCTAATGTAATTTATTTCTATATGTCTTATTAGATTTGTGTATGCATGCATGTATACCCTGGTGGCGCAGTGGTTAAATGCCAGTGCTGCAAGTCACCATGTTGCAAGTTCAATTCCAGCGGGCTCCAAGGTTCACTCAGCCTTCCATCCTTTCATAGATCGGTAAAATGAGTACCCAGCTTGTGGGGGCAATTAGCTAACACACATTGGAAACTGCTTAATGCAGTGTAGATGTGTAAACTGCTATTGTTTAAAACAATTTGTAAGCCACTCTGATAGCCTTGTGGCTGAAGAGCTGGGTATAAATACATAAATAAATAAAATGTATGTAATGTAAATTGTATGTTTTCAAGGTATATTTATATTTTCTTTAGAATGGTGAGCAAATTAAATTAAAAGCAAAATGTATGTTTGTATTATATTGAGTTCAAATAACTTTTTTATTACATTTACAGATACTGACATTTCTCAAGACATCAAGTTGTCTTGAAGACAAGAAGTTGTCTTTCTGAGTTGTTTTTATATCTATTCCCCCTGCAGTCACTCTACAGTAAGTAAGAACAATGTAGCTGCTGGAATAACCCCCAAGGAATCTTTGAGTCTGACATTCCTTGAGGAATATGACACCATCATTTATAAACATGGGAAAGACAGCCAGAATTCTTAATCAGCTACTTAGTTAAGTATGCAGGTCGACCCCCATATCCATGGATTAGGTATCCACAGTTTCACTTATGTTCTCTCTAGACACTTCTATGTCCTCCAGTGCAGTTCTATGGTCAACTTCCAACATTTGTCTCATTGAAAATAATAGGGTTCCCTATTATACATGGTGTCAGGTACCCACAGGGTCTTAGAATGTATCCCTGTGGATATGGTGGTTGACCAGTACTTAACTAGTTAAGTATACTTAACTAAGTAACCTCTCCTGGCCCAAACCCCCCTTAAATTTGATGGAATGTCATTTACTCATGCTCTGATCACTGGCAGAATGGACCTCCTCACCATGCAACTGATGCTCAATAAAGTAGGTTGGAGAGGGATTTATAACTGTAGCTATCATGACTACAGAATAGTTATGGATGAGTTAATCTAGGTTATACTTAACAAAGGGCTCATCTACACAAGCAATCAGCATATCTTGGCTACAGATCAGGCCCGTTCCTCTTCAATTACCACCTCCAAATGGCAGGAAGTTCAGATGGGCAGGACGGCCTGTTGCTACAGCTGCCACCATCTCCCTTGCTCTCCAAGAAGCTAGGAAGCCAGCTTGCAACATTTGATCAAGGCCACCTGCATGTGACCTACCTTGGTCACATGCTGCAGGACTCCTTCCCGCTTCAGAGAGAGCAAGTCAGGATGGCAACTGAAGCAACAGGCCTGCCTGCTGGGCTGACCTCTTGCAGTCTCATGAGGCCTGTTCTATTTCTTCCTGATGGAAATGGATTAAAGCAGTTTTTAATACAGTGGTTTATTGGGCCCAACCCCATCTTCCCCCTATTTTATCCCCATCTTTGACCCAGGGGCCATGAGTACTGCCCAGGGGCAGAACAGGGCAAAAGTCCTGTGTTGTTAGGACTGCAGAGCTGTAAGATGGAGCAAGACAGGGTATATTGCACATGTAGACAAGCCCTAAGTAGCTGATATAGAATACTGACCATAATCCCCTATCTAAATTGAGTAATTTACAACTGTTAAAAACAAAATTAGTTAAAAATTGACAGAAAACACAAATTTAAAAGCAATTAAACCATCATGAAATTTGAAAGGGAATTTTAAAACAAATAAAGCAACAAAACTGTTGCTAAAACAAACAAAACAACAACAAATTAAAGTCTACCATTTTATAGAAGGCCTGTTTCCTCTGAAAAATCAATTCTCAAAGGTTTGTTAGGGTAAAAAGAATTTTACCTGCTTGTGGAAAGATAACATGAGAGTGCTTTCCATCTCTTAGAAAGAATTTCCAGAGCATGGGAGCAGCCCCAGAGAAGGACCTTTCCTGTATCCCCACAAAATGTGCCTGTAAGGGTGGTGGCATAGAGAGCAGCCCCTCCCCCTGGGAGATCTCAAAATACAGGCAGGTTTATGTGGGAGAGTGGAGTTCTTCAAATAACCCATATGTGTACTATTTAGGACTTTATAGGCTGTGGCATCACTAAGGCTGGTGTCACCCCTCCCCCTGATAGTTTCACCTGTTGTGGTTTGGCCTCTCTGGAACCCCCTAGTGCTGCCATTGTTTATAGGTCATCATCTGCACCTTGAAATCTGGCCAGAAATGGATGGCCAGCCTGTGGAGCTGTTGAAACAAGGGAATTGTGTCCTCCTTGAAGGTAGCCCCAGTTAACAGTTACATATAGGACATTTTCAAATGCAACTTACAGCATAAGCACTGAGCGGGAGAGCTTCGCCGCTGCAGCGTGGCAGGGGACCCATTTTGGACGGCGCCGTCCCTCTGCCAAATGCCTCAGTGTCACTTCCATGACAGAATGGAGGAACCGCATCATATTTCATTCACAATTGTTGCCCATAAATGAAATATGATGCGGTTCCCTCCATTCTGTCATGGAAGTGACATGGAGGGGTTTGGTAGATCGGCAGCGTCATCTGAAATGGGTCCCCTGCTGCGCTGCAGCAGCGAAGCTCTCCCACTTGGTTCTTATGCTGTAAGTCATGTCTGAAAATGTCCATACTCTGACTTGCCAGTACTGATCATATGATATTGGCCTTCCTAAAGACAAAAGTGGTATCTGGAACAAAATGTTACAGGGATTCTTTACAAACTAGGAGAAGTATTCCTACTCAGGATTTTAGCCAAGCTAAAGAAATATGCACTAATATGTAAGGAGTCCAGCATGACAATTCACTATTTTCTGACTACTGCATGATCTTCCATTTGACACACACTCTTCTATGGCTTCTAAAAGCCACCATCCTCCTAAGTTCCATTGTGCTACTTTTCATGTGGTGCTTTAACTTCTCAAGTTTATTTGGTTTACAATAGGACCCCGTTATCTGCTGGGGATTGGTTCTGGGGGAGGGTGTGGATACCAAAACCATGGATAATAATGAACACTATTGAAAATAATGGGACCAGGTTTAATATACCATAGAGTTGCCTTGGAGGACCTAGAAAATGTCTAGAGAGGACATGTTTTCTGGGAAGACACAATGGTAGGTGTGCTGTTTTGTGTCCCATAGATAATTGAATCAATGGATAATGAATCAATGGATACGAGGGTTCTACTGTAATTTTATTTATTTATTTATTACACTTTTGTATATCTTGCATGCTCCCCAAAATATTGATCTCTCGCTCTCATTCTTGTTTCTCCATAGTTTTGTTTTTGATCCAATACTATTTGCACTCAATGACCTAGGTTAATTATTTAAAGGAATGATTTCTCTTCTTGATTCTGCCTTTCTCCATCTGCTCCAATCACCAGTTGCTTTCCTGCTCCGATCACCAGTTGCTGCTCCAATCACCAGTTGCTTTCATTCAAGTGAAAATGTTCATTAGATTCCATTCAGTAGTCACAACTAGAATAGACTCACTGAACAAATGGATTTATATGTCTGTTGTTTCATGATGCCATTCAGCAATTGATTCATTTGTGGAATCACCTGTTCATATGTGTGTAATTTTTCAGAGGGTTTTGGTGGGTTTTCCTGGGACATTAGTGGTTCATAGAAAAGATTACAGGTCAAACTTAGAGTCTTCTGAAATCTGCCATTCATGTTTCAACATATTAGTATAGCCAATTGGTCAGTTTCCTGCCCTGATTCTGCCCCCCCAACCCAATTTAACATCCAGCATCTGCATCAGGCAAAGAAGGTCTGTTCAGCCACCTATCAGGGTGCAAGGAAGAAGACATTTCCAGACCAGCTAACAAGGGAGATTATCAGACGTGGCAAAAACCATGTCAAAAGATCACAAGGAGAACAAGGAGGGGTGACTTACCAGATGATATCATCCTCCGGTGTTCCAGTGGCATAGTGTGGCCGTGAGTAAGACATCCCTTTTTATTAGCAGCTTGTCCCCATCAGTGAAAAAAGGAAAGCCTAGTCCGTGGCAGTGCTCCACCCCTGGAACAGCAGAAGGATGCGGACATCTGGTAAGGTCACCCTTTCTGTTCTTGTAGCGATCTCCTGAAGCAGTTGGGAATGTGATTTTTTGGCATGTTCCCCCATGTCTGATTGCAACAGGGGTGTTCCTTCTGATTGAACAGCTTCACTTACTGGTAAGAGGAGGCTGGAAACATCCTCTTCCTTGCATCCTGATTGGCAGCTGAACAGACCACCTTCACCAGTAAGGCTGCTGGCTTTTAAGGTGGGATGTGGGATTTACATAGAAGAGAAACGACGACACAGAAAGAATCACAACCTAGAAACATCACCCAAGGAGACCTTCTGCTGTGCTTTCTGCAACCGGACTTGTTTATCTCGGATTGGCCTTTTTAGTCATCAGCGCACTTGCAAAAAGCGCGGGATGAGTTCTTCCTGAATCTTCATTTGCGAAGAAAAGCCAGAGAGAGAGAGACATGAAGACTATGTAGTCTTACCGAATATGGAATAATTATGGATCCCTAATTTAGATTACATGTCTAACTGCAATACAGAATACCAGGCTTCATAATTCGTTCATTGTACTTCTAGACACAAATAAAAGACAACCTATCCACATAGTTAAAGAAAACTAGAGCCATTCAAGCCAACATTCTCAGATATATCCACAATCAATAGTACTGCTCATAGAATTCTAGAGTTGAAAGGTACTTGAAAGACTATCTAGTCTAGCTCCCTGCCAGTGAAGGGATCTACCACTGATGCACTCTAGCAGTTAGTTATCTAACTTCTGTGTTGTTGTTTTTTTTAAAAAGCCTTCTACAGCAGTCTGTTCCACTGTCAAACACTTTGTACTATCAGGAAATTCTTCCTGATATTTCATCTGAGTTTCCTTTCCTGCAATATGGACCCCTTGGTTTGGACACTACCTTCTGTAGCATCAGAAAACAAGTTTGCTCCATCTTCCAACTGTTAGGTCAAAGCCATTGGTGTGTGTATTCACATCTGCCTCATCAGGAAGTTGCCCCATGTACTGGCTTTATGCTACAGTAGGTAGCTCGATCCCTAACCCAGTTAGAACAAATTATATGAATGTAAGCCTATTCATTATCACTGAAGCAAATGGGACTGCATTCTTTTGAATCCTAATACTTCCTCTGAACTGGTTTTTGGGCTGAGCTGTTCTTTTACTTATTTGGGAGGATATTGTATACAATGGATGGGGAAAGATCTTTGTAATGCAGACACTTGAAAAGCCTTTTTAGTTTCTACCTTCCCTCATAATGTACTGACTTCACACAAAACTGCCAAGCTGTCTGAATTCAGACTTGCCTTCTCATTTAATCTTCTGTGTGCTTTATCCTTCTCACACACTTCATTTAGAATACTTCTTTGTTGCTTCACTTCATTTATTTGGGCATGATGATAATAATAAAAGTTCTATTTATTATGTTACAATGGGGAAATGGCTCCCAAACTTACAATAAAACCAGAGGTGTTTATTATGTAATGGAAACTCTTTGTACTACTGAAGCGTGCACTAAAAATGTCATTGCTTTTAATATACAAGAATCTGATATTATCAGACCTATATTACTTGCTACCTGGAAATGTTTCAAGAGATTCTTACCAGAGTTACAGATATTTTTATTTGGAACTTATTTGAAATGTGGAGTGGGGGGGGGATACATTCCCCAGCAGAAGAAAATCCAAATACCGGTGTGTGTGTGGGAAGGTGAACTTTAATCTTAAAACACAAGAACAGGACACTACAAATGTTAATTTAAGGGTGTGGCTTTGCTCTTTATGATAATTAAATGATGGTATCACTCATTTCCCAGCATTCAAAATCATGCTGAGAACCTCTATGCATAGAGAAGGCTCTCTGCTTCAGAATGCAAAGAGAGTAACATGTTGGGGAAGGGAGAGAGAGAGAGCTACAGCCCCCCCCCCATCCACATATTCATTTTTGGTAGTTTAGAGTCCTTGAATAGGACTTAAGTCTACTCAAAGTCTCACAAACAGGATGAGGCATATTTTCATTACTGTACAGCAATGCATAGACAGTATCCTCAGAAATCTCAGGACATTACCAGACGCACCAACTATTGCATCATAACGATGCCACATAAACGTAAAAAGACACACATACTAGACAACATCACCCTTTCGTGTTTATGTACTGTCCAAAACCCATTGTATTTTATTGGTGGCTTAAGCTCATCTCCTAGCACTTTAGTTGCACTCACATGAATACAGCGTCAATGGTCAGTCCAGCCAGAACACTTCCAGGTGAGATCACAACATCGACAGTAGGTGACACACTTTTTATGACACTCACGAGTTTACTTGGGACTTTTGGGGGGGGGGTGTTTATGTCCTTTTGTGAACTTTTACTTTATTATTTTTTGTTTTTAATTTTTGAATTTCCCACACTATGTATTCTTGTGAGAATATGCGGGATTTCAAACAAGGCAGTGAACAGAGCTCTGTTCACTCCTCGTCATTGCTGGGGAAGCCTTTGGATGGGAGGGAAGATAAGTGTGGCATGGGGAGTTCTTTTGCCAGCATAAAAATGGCAGTGTTATACCAGCAAAAGAATGGGGTTTAGGGGGGGGTGCTATGATAAAGTCCTCACTCTTAGGTGCTAGCGGCCATTGGCTTAACAGTTCTTACATATTGCAATACTTACCAGAAACTGTTCAAAACACACTGGAGACTTACATATCTCCATCCACTTGGTACCTTATTTTAGTACTCTGTAGATGGAACATGGGACTACTCAGTGCTTTTTATTGTGTTCTAGAAGAAAAATAGACTTAAATATTTTTGGAGGGGAGGAAGCAAAGGATTTGATTCAAGAAAGCCTTCAGGACTTCTGTGAAATTAGTTTAAAAAACAAAAAACAAAAAAAAAAGAGTTACTTTCCCCCCTATATGAGTCGATGTATGTTTTTTATTCACTCCTATAAAAGCTGTTTGTAAGCTTTACTTGGGATATATGAAGAACACAAACAGAACACACTGAACAGCTGTGGCCATGGGTCCCTGGTGGCTTCACTGATGTCAAGCGAGTGGGGTGGGGGTGGGGGAGTGGTCACTCCCTCTGGTTGATGCTTATTGGTGACGGCGGCAGCAGCAGCTGCTGTTTCAGGAGGAGAGAAGGAAGCAGCACTTGAGGTTCTGTCCTTCCAGGGGAAACTCTTGTGCACAGCTGCGGTACTGAAGGTGGCTCTCTAACTGCTCCACAGAGTCTGGCTAGCAATAGCCTGGAAGTCAGGAGGCTCCAGTGACTTCAAGCTCATCCACAACCCATGCAAAAATCCAATAATAACAGAATATAACAAAGTTCTTTGAAGCAGAAAGCACAGTGAACATATCCGATGATCACAGGCAGCCTGTTTGCCATTATTTGCTTCACATAAAATGCTGAACAGGAGCTCATTCACATCTACAGGTCCTAAACCAGAAATTATCATCAGTACTGGACTGGATGAGATCAAACAAATTGAAATTTAATCCAGACAAGACAGAGGTGCTCCTGGTCTGTTGAAAGGCAGGCCAGGGAGTAGAGATTCAGCCTGTGTTAGATCGGTTATATTCCCCCTGAAGATACAGGTTCCCAGTTTGAGGATACTCCTGGACTAGGGTTAGTCCCTAGTCTGGGAAAATCCTGGATTAAAGGGACTGAAAGTTGTCCCATCTGGATGGGATGCTTGAAGGAGCAGATCCCAGATTCTGACTCCAGGTTCACTGTCTGCAGGCTCTGGGGTCATGGGCTGGGGGAGTGCAGAAGGTGGGAGTCAGGAGAGTGCAGAGGAGGCAGTAGCAGAGAGAGTGAAGGAAAGTCAGAGGAAAAAAGGCCAGCAGCAGAGTCAGACTCAGAATAACTTTACTTGCATGTCTGTGGTGAGTCTCTGACCTCCTAGGCTGGCCACACACACACACACCTTCAACAAAGGGCCAGTGGCCAAATGGAAAAAGACTTCAGAAGGGGAAAGGGGAATCATCTCCCTTCGTTTTCCAAGCCCCACAAGCCGAATGGAAAGAGACTTCAGAAGGGGAGGGGGAAATATCCCTTTGTTTTCAAAGCCCCACAATGGAGCTAGAAAGAGGCTTCAGAAGGGTAGGGGGAATCTCCCTTCCTTTTCCAAGCCCCACAACAGAGCTGGAAAGAGGCTTGAGACTGAAACATCCATAATTTTTCCAGCCAGCACATCCACTAGCAGGAGGACTGTAATATAAAGTAACTTTAATAAACTCTAGAGAGGAGTAGCAAGTCTTGAGTTCAAATGCCTCTAGGTGCTAACTGGTACCTTTAAAAAAATGAATGATGGCAATTTACTGTTTCTGCATGACTGGCCAACCTGAGAGCCAAAGTGGTGTAGTGGTTTGAGTGCTTGATTAGGACACAAGCAGACCAGGGCCAAATCCACACTCCACAAATTATCTGGTTTGAAACTCCTTCCTATGGAATCTTGGGTTTTGTAGTTTTACAAGGTCTTTAGCAGTGTTCTGAAAAGTACAATTGGTACAAGATACCTTAAACTGTTGAAATGAGCAATAAAACAATGTTAAATGTCAAAACATGGGGCGTTTGTCTGGTTTTTTGTTGTTAGTCCACCCAATCCAATCCTGTATACTTTTGTCCCAGTTTTGTGACAGAGAATTATGGCAACTCTATCCTGGACTCATCATTGAACCTGGAGCTCCAGGTTTCTGAGGTGGCCACAAGTGCTTTTGCACATTTAAAGCTTGTTCCTTTGAGACATCAGTTCTGGCCATGGTGGCACATGCCTTAGTTACATCCTGCTTGGACTACTGTAATGTGTTCTACTTGGAACTGCCTTTGAAGAGTATTAGGAAATTTCAGAGGATCCAAAGAGTTGCAACCAGACTGTTAACTGGGGTAGGTTACAGGGACCATACTATGCCCCTGTTGTAACAGCCCACTAGCTATCGGTTTGTTTCCATGTACAATTCAAAATGCTGCTTATGACCTATAAAGACCTATATGGCTCAGGTCCAGGATATTTGGTAGACTGTATCTCCCTGTATGAACTGGCCTTGGCTCTGAGATCATTAGGAGAGGCGCTTCTCTTGGCACCACCACTAGTGGCTGCCCCTAGACTCTGGAGCTCCCTTCCGAGGGAGGCCAAAATGGCCCCCTCCTTACTGTACTTCCATTGACAGGCTAAAACCTTTTTATTCAGCCAGGCTTTTAAAACAGAAAGTTTTTAAAGAATGGGCTAGGGATCCTGTATTGTTTTAACTGAACTGGTTTATTTATTTATTTATTATTCATTTAATGTATATGCCACTTTTCTCCCAGAATGGGACTGTTTTAAGAGCTTTTTTATCTTTTTTATTGCCTTTTATTATTTTAACTTGAGGTGTGAGTGGTTTTAATACTGTAAATAGTTTAATTCTGTTTTAGTGTTCACTTTTTGTATGTTTTTAATTGTATTGTTCTTTTAACTTGTGAGCCATGTTGAGTCTCAGTTTTGGAAATGACAAAAAGAATGATAGCTTGCTTGTAGTCCACGACCCTTTAATTGGCTGAATACCACATAAAGAAAGCATAGTATGAAGCCTTCCTGACTCCAACCCTTATGTTGTTGTGTATCCAAGTCAACTCTGACTTATAGAGATCCTATAATAAAATTTCCTTGGCAATAGTTATTGAAAAGAGTTTGCCATTGCCTTCCACTTAGTCTGAGAGTGTGTGATTTGCTTAAGGTCACTCAGTGGGTTTCCAGGGTGGAGTGATTTGAACGCTGCTCTTCTGGAGTCAGAGTCCTAATCCAACACTCAAACCACTACACCGTGCTGGATCTCTGGTCCAACCATATGGTTTTGTTTGATTTGATTTGTTTCAGAGATGTTGATCTTGGCCTAAAATTAATGAAAGCCAGACAATGAAGTCCTGAAGAACAGTCGCTCTTAAATAGCTGGCATCCACAGACTAAGGAGGAGAGCACCCATGTTGGCTGGAGGATTCTGGAAGTTGTAGTCCAAAGAAATAACTTTTCCCAGTTCTGCTACAGAGTGAGGAAACCACCAGCTTAGACATGTATCCTGCTCCAAAATCATTGTACCGAAGACAAGTTGAATTTATCTACTTGAAAGGGATGATACAAGGCAAGGCCAGACTACACATGTAGTCAGTAGACATGATGAGAAACTCTTTTTCATTATGTAAAAAATTAATTGTATCATTGACTCTGGGATAATTCAACTATACTCCTTTGCCTCACTACTAGCTACTTCATCAAAGAATAATAGATTTAGTCACTCTTTTCTAATTCTATATTACCTATTTTATTAATCAGCGCTGTCTACGCACAATCCTAAATATACACTGGACTGACTATGTGACGAATGTTGCTGTCCTTGAACAAGCAGGGATCACCAGCATTGAGGCCATGATATTGAGAACACAGCTGCGCTGGGCAGGGCACGTTTCTAGGATGGAGGACCATCGCCTCCCAAAAATACTACTCTACGGTGAACTCGCCACGGGTCAGCGTAAGAGGGGCGCTCCAAAAAAGCGATACAAAGACTCCCTGAAACAACATCTCAGGCTTGGCCAAATTGATCACCAACAGTGGTCCACCCTGGCCTCACATCGGGAGGCATGGAGACGCAATATCCACAATGCTGCAGCCTTATTTGAGAACTCACGACGAACAAGTCTTGAAGAGAAACGACAACGCAGAAAGAATCACAACCCAAAAACATCACCCAAGGAGACCTTCTGCTGCGCTTTTTGCAACCGGACTTGTTTATCTCGGATTGGCCTTTTTAGTCATCAGCGCGCTTGCAGAAGGCGCGGGATGAGTCCTTCCTGAATCTTCGTTTGCGAAGAAAAGCCAGAGAGAGAGAGAGAGATTTTATTAATAACTTTCCTCAATTGTTCAACAGTTTTAAAATAGCAAGGAGTTCCCTGGACAACCTATTGCACATAAGCAGGTCAAGTATTTTGACATGGTGTCAGCTATTTATGATGGCAAGAACTGGTAAATCCTTGGAGAACAGCAATCACTTTGGGACTATGTGGCCTTAAAATGAATCTAGCAAAGAGATTAACAGCAACCAAGAAAGCTGATTTCAGTGTCCATGAGGTGTACATTTCAATGAAGAGACACAATTTTATCACCAGAAAAAACACATTCTTTAAAATGAAGTTATTGCAAAAGATTTGCAAGAAGGAGCACGTACCTTTTACTATGAAGAGTTATAGATTTTTTTTCATGGAGCTAGCAACTGTGGGCTTCTCATGTGGAATAATAAAATTAAGAGAGGAAATGCCACACACACAAGTACTTCTTGGGGTTCTGTGCCACACATTGTACAGCGTCAACAGCTGGATTAGGCAACATTGTGAATGGTATTTATGGAATATACATTCTAATAGTTCAGACACTCTCTGGCTTTTCTTCGCAAATGAAGATTCAGGAAGGACTCATCCTGCGCTTTCTGCAAGCGCACTTTTGACTTTGTTCAGACAACAAAAACAGCAAATACACCAGAGCTTTGTATTCAAGTAAGTTAGGGGTGAACTCTGTTGCTTTAGTTAAATGTTGCAAACTATATTTCAGGAAGTTAATGTCAATGTTGACTAGGCTTTTTCTTTAGTCCATGCACACATTGCCAACTTTTCTAACCACCCAGTTATGCTTAAGTACTTTTCTCCATCTGCTCGAATTTGGCAGTAATTCTGTTTTTACATTTGTCATCAAATATGTTTTTCTCATTGAAAACCAGAAGCCAGAGTGACAGAGAAGCATGAGAATTAGCAGACAAGGATGGCTGACTTCAGATTTCTGTACTCTTTCCAGTGAAGAGAATAAAAGGGAAGGAAGGGATGTAGTTTGGGGTAACTTATACTGTGTTGTGACACATGCATGTAAAACTGTTTGTGTACTGAGTCAGAGAAATAACGATACCACACACAGTTTATGGGGTGAAATAAAAATATCTTTATTTATTATCCCTGCCTATTTTCCCAATAAATCTTCAGCAGGGGGAGACAACCTAGTGTGGGAGTAGCTGGGGCAGATTGTCCCCTCTGGACTTATGCCACCAGGTCCCCCAGGCGAACACCTGAGCCCTTTTGAGTAACCCCAAGTCCTGGAGTTGCTCTCAAGCCAGCTTGTGTCTGGAAGGTCAACGTGAAAGCCCCTTACCCAATGCATACGTATTAAGGTGAGGGGGGTATCCTTCAGTTCAACGCCAAGGCAGGTCTCCTTCTGTTCTCCCAGGCCATACGGCCTAAGGAGACCCTACCGGAGACCAAGCCTTCACCAAAATCAGTGCCATAGGTGACCACCATAATCAAAGCCTCCCCCTTCATGCCAAAGATAAGGGGCAAGCGTCTGCTTAGTCCCTTATTCCCCCACTAGATCATCCAATAAGTCCCTCAACCCCTGCTGATGATTGGACAGAAAAATTGAATTCCCTGTGTCTGAGAGATGAACCCCATCCACCCTGTAGAGCTCAGGCCTCTCGAACACAATTTTGGGATGTGGCAAATACCGCCCGCCACCCTTGGCCAGAAATTTATAAATTTGCCTATTCACTGTACGTCAAGCCCTGTCTGTCAATTAAACGGGGGTTTCCCTCCCCTCGCCACAGCTGTCTGGGCAGGATGGCTGACCATATGATGGTGACTGAAGGCCACCGTGATCTAATCACCATCATATCTTGTGTCGCCTGTAAAATTAAGGCCTTACGTTTTAGAAGGCCCAAGTCATTGCCTCCCAAATGGAGGATGAGTATATCTGGTGGAAGCCCCCGTCTCTCCCCAAACAACGTAGGCATGACGCTATGCCAGTGAAGGCCCCTCTTCCCCAACCATTCAATGGTCACCCTGTCCTCCAGGCTGAGGTGAGGCCCGAAGTGGCTAAGCTGGGCCTGTCGGGCTGCCCACTAAACCATACTGTGGCCGCAGATCAGCACCCGGCGTCTCACCATCAAAGATCTAGAATCTGGAAGACAAAAGGGTAAGATAAGTTTAGTGAGGAAGTGGCCGAATGTAACTCCTATAGGAGGAGGATCTCCAGCGCCCAATCTGTAGGATCACTGCGGGTGTCATTCCCATGGCAGCTGCAGTTGATGCCGCCCCATATGGAAAGAATGTATACCAAATCGGGCACCAGAGAGCCCCAGTTGCCTCAATGCCTTCGCTGCCACGGTCCAAAACTGGTACCTGATCAATGGGGAGAAATCAATGTGCACAAATAATGGGCCCTGTACTGTCCCACGCACCCACAAATAGGTCCGTAACACCAGGACTGGGCAGAGCTCTGCATCATTATACCGGGACAATTTAATTGTCCTTCTCTTGCCTACCTGGTCGGTCTTAGAGAAATGTATAGTGATAGTGACTTCCTGGGCACCCAAATGTATGTCCCTCAATTCCAGAGCTGTCCTGGAAATATCAGATTTTGAAGCCTTAATGAGCTCATTCACCCTAAGTGCACCAAAAAATGCCGTGAGGGCAGTCGCATGAAACAGCAGCGCCTTAAAAGGGGAAGAACACAGCCCCGGCCAAACCCTATGTAAGCCCCTCAAGATTTCTGGAGAAAGGGGGGCCCTCAAGTCAGGCTTCCTGCCCCGTTCCCTGGCCCAACCTTCCAGGACTTTCCTTATACGAAAGTCCCCAGTGTTGTCCTTAGCACCCTGCGCTTTGAGCCAAAATGCCAGTGCCGACAGCCTGCCCCGAATGGATTGTGGAGCCAAGCCCTTATTATATAGGGACATGCAAAAGTGCATAAGATGTGCCACTGGGACATCCACCCCTTGTCTCAGACCCTCCTGCTCCCTAAATTGTTAGAATTCCCTTACTGCTCTAGCATATCCTTTCCTAGTACTAGTCACTACTGACATACCTATGGCCCTCCAAACCCATGGACTCGCAAGTTGCCAAAGGCTTGCTGGCATCTTGTCGCCCTCGGGTGCTGCATCTAGAGCCAACTCTCTGAAGCGCTCCATCTGCATACAAGAAAGAGTGTCAGCTATCTCATTCCACATGCCAGTCACGTGTTGTGTGACAAACAAAATGTTGTGCTGAAGGCATTGTAATGTGAATGCCTGTACCAGACGCATCACCCTTGGTGACTTTGAAGTAAGGGTATTTATCACCTGGATGGTTGCCAAATTGTCACACCAAAAATGTACTGACGAATTGGACAACTTCTTCGCCCAGATGGTAGTGGCCACTAGGATCGGGAAGAACTCCAGGAACATAAGGTCCCGTGTAATTTCTGTCTCATTCCAACTTGCCAGCCATCTGCTCGCGCACCAGCGGCTACCAAAATATACTCCAAATCCAATAGTCCCTGCTGCATCAGAAGCAATTCGAAAGGCACCCTTTAACTTCCATTCTTCTCACCAAAAGGAGATACCATTGAAGAGATCCAGAAAATCCTGCCAAATTCGCAGGTCCTCCCTAATATCTGCAGTAAGTTGAATTTTATGGTGTGGCATCTGGACCCCTGCGATGGCATCACATAACCTGTGAAGAAAAGCTCTTCCCGGGCCAACTACCTTACATGCGAAGTTCAGGTGCCCGATGAGCACCTGAAATTCCCTTAAAGTATCTTTGTGTTTACCCTTAAAAGTGCTAACCTGTTCCTTCAATTATATCACCTTGGTGGTTGCCAAACGGCATTGTTGATTGACGGAGTTGATCTCAATGCCCAAAAAGGTCAACTGTTGTGCTGGGCCCTCAGTCTTCTCTGGTGCTAAGGGGACATCCAATTCCCCTGCCAATTGCTTGAACTGCTGCAGCAAATGGCTGCATGCACCTGAACCCAATTGGCCTATGAACAAAAAAATCATCCAAATAATGGACAACCCCTCTCATTCCTGTCTTGAATTTTAATGCCCATTCCAAAAAGGTGCTAAAAGTCTCAAATGCCTTACAAGAGACTGAACAGCCCATGGGGAGGGCACAGTCCATGTAGAACCCCCCCTTGAATTAGAAACCTAATAAGTCAAAATCTTCTGGATGAACTGGGAGAAGGCGAAATGCAGAGTTAATGTCATACTTTGCCATCTCAGCTCCCAACCCGTGTTGACGAACCTCCCGACTGGCTGCATCAAAGGAAGTATGCTTAACTGTACATAACTCCGCCGGGATAGAGTCATTCACTAACTCCCCTTTTGGGTATGACAGGTGGTGAATTAATCTATATTCCCCTGGTGATTTTTTGGGAACTATGCCTAAAAGTGACACCTGGAGGTTATGTACAGGAGGTTGCCTAAATGGGCCAATTATTCTTCCTTCTGCAACCTCTTTACGTATTTTTTCCCTTACTAAATGCTCTTTTCCCTTGACTGACAATAAATTGCACACCCGATAGGGGAGTCTTTTCCCCTGAAAGGGAATATGAAAACCTAAATTAAACCCTTGAGATATATAAGTAGCCGCCAGCCTATTAGGATATGCCTGCAGCCACTTATCCAAAACATCCAATTTAATTGGGCTTTTTGAGGCTGACTGGAAGTACCTCCTCCTCTACCTATGTCCTGTCCTCCTCTGTATCCCTTAAATGGTCCCTTCCCCTTTGGACAGCTGCAAAAGGAATTAGAAGCCCCGCAAATTGAGCACTTGATTAAATGGCCACTATGTGTACGTTCACCCTGAATTGGTCAAGCTGCTGTCATCAATTGCATCCATAACTACAGGTTCATCATGTCCCAGCGTAGCCCTGGGTATATTGCTGCCCGCATGCGAAAAGCCTCATCGTATAATAACCATGCGGGGCCAGCAAAATCCACATAAGCCCTATGGATAATATCTATGTATTGGAAAAGCGCAGCTGCCCATTGGGGATAGGCTTTAGCAATAACTCCCGCCATGATCAAAAATCTGGACAGCCAGTTTGACCAATTCCGTTCCACCTTCCTTTTTCTCAATTTTTCCTTGTCTTTGTCCTCTAGCTCCTCCTTGTCTTTCTTTTCAAGTTCCCTATAAAGGAGGAAAAACACGTCCATGTATTCCCCCATCAGGTTTAGCCAGTGGTTCAGCAGCGTCGTTGAGAGGCTGGGATCCTGATGCATCGCCTTAATGGATGTTCTTTTCCAAGGCTTCTAAATGGGCAAGTATTTGGTTAGCCAGTTTGCCCTTCCCTTTGGGATGCTTCTGCTTTGGGCCTACCCCCTCACTCTTCACACCTTGAAGCCTTTCTAGGTGTTGTATACTATCCAAAATCACCTGCCATGGGATGTCATCCTCCTCATCACTTGATGAATTAGGAGGAGTGGGGAGGGCTGGCCGTTTAGGTGCAAGGGCCTTCCACTTACCCCTGCCTTTTACCTTTTGGGGGGCCATTACCAACTTAGCCTATTTAATTATTACTAACCCTTTAGTATCCTATGCAAACAAATTGCTATCCCCACACAAGCCCGGCACGTTAAAGCCTTAGGGCCTTTGTGGTTGTTGTTATTATTGTTGTTATTGTTATTATTATTACTGCTACTATCCTTAGTATCACCAATGGCTAGTCATATAAACCAGCTGAACAGGCTTCCAAAAGGCCCAACCCAGGCCCCCAAGGGCCCACCAGCCCTGTGTTAACCACCAGCAATAACTACAGACAATCTATTATTATTATTATTATTATTATTATTATCATTATCATTATTGTAATATTGATGACTCTGTTTTATAATCCAATCTGGTCAATTTAAATAGGCCTTGGCACTAGGCCTTGCCCTAGGCCCCACCAGGCATTATTATTATTATTATTATTATTATTAACTAATGCTGTTATATATATCTATACCTATACCTATATCTATGTATATTTATATATTATTATTATTATTTGTTTATTTATTTTATTTTATTTATTTATCTTTTTTATTAGGATCTGATTTAATGCAATTTAATTTGCCCTAGGCCTTGCCCTAGGACCCACCAGGCCTATCACGTGGCCTGTAGGCCTCGCAGGCCCCTCACCACACAAAATGGCACCTGGCTCTCTACGTCCTATGAATCAGGCCTGTGAAGGCCCAGTAGGCCTGAGTCACAACTGGCCTCACTCCCCAGGGGGTCACTGGCTAATGGTGGTGCCCTCTTTGCTCACTGCGTGAGCCAAGTAGGCCTGCAGAGACCCAGGAGGCCCGAGCACAAAAGTCCATGTGCCGGCTGGGCTGCTGTGAAACCAATTGCACCCGTCTCTTATGAGGCCTCCCTACCGCAGGCCTTTGAAGGCCCAGCAGGCCCCAATGATGGGAGGCCTACCAACCACGGGGATGCCGCAAATCCAAATAGCCCCGTTGTTCAATTCCAGCGGTTCTGGGATGCCACGTAGGTCCAGTGGCTGCCGGAAGGTTCAGATGAAAACCCTCCCATCCCAAATCCCTGCACTGCTGTTACCCCCCACCGGCTTGGTCAGGAGATTAACAGCCGTGCAGGAGAGAGAAAAAACCTCCACTCCCTCTCCCGCCGGGGGCCACTAAAAGCCTGTGCTAATGCACTGGGCTTGCTGGGTTAAAAATCTCCCCCCTCCTGGGAAACCCCAGGGCCCCCAGCCCGAAGGCCACTCACAAGGACCCTACATGGCTTGGGTCCAACTTACCTCCGGGACTGCCTCCTTCCGTACGACCCTCCCTGCACACTTCGGTCCTCTGGGAGGAATCTGTTACAGCCTATGAAAACAAGGCTGTCGGTGACCTCCCAGAGGGCCTTCTCTGCTGCTGCTCCCAGATTATGGAATGGCCTGCCGGACGAGATCCGTCTTATTACCACCTTAGACAGCTTTAAAAAAGCTGTCAAGACGGATCTTTTCCGGCAGGCCTTTCCTGAATAATTATCCCGGCCCAAGACTCAGCTGCCCTTTCTAGGCTATGATTGTATGTTTTAAATTTTTTTTCTTCTAATTTATATATATTTTAATTAATCCACGTTTTTAATCCTTTGTAATTTAATATTATTTTAAGGGGTGGGTGGGCTAGGGTATTGTGACTATGGGGTTTTTATATTGTAAGCCGCCCCGATTGCGTTGCAGAGGGGCGGGATATAAATAAAATTTTATTATTATTTATTATATTACAAAATCCCAATCCCCCCCCCCATTAAGCTAGCTGTTTGAGCGGGGATTGCTCTTTGCTGCAGGGGGTGTGTGGAGACCAGAGCGTGGGCGTCGGGCTGTCATCCTGACATGAGGAGAGGGGGCGGGGCTGAGCAGGAGGCCTATTTAAGGCTGCTCTGCCCTCACCCCTCTCTCTTCTTATCGGAATTGACCCACCCTCCTGCCGTGGACATAGTGTGATAATGGTTGCTTATTAAAGGGCCGGGTAGGAATTTTTTCCCTCTTTCTCGGGGTTTTTTCCCACCTACGCCATACTGTAATAAGCGGCATTTGGGATGATTGGCTAGGGTGGTATTTAAATAGTTAAATTACACCGGGGCCTGAAATTTGGGGGAGGCGTAGATTTGGTGTGAACCTTGGCACCTATTTGAGTGAAGCGAGGGTCTCTAGAATGACCAATAAAGTCATGGGAATTAGCAGAAGGGAAGGAGACTCACCTTGGGGCTGGCCCAAAGGGTTAAGCCCCCAATCTAATCCATGCGGCTTGAGTGGGGGACTTTTGGGTTGCTCTTCCAGACGCAGGCCGGCTTGAGAGAAACCCCAGTGCTGGGGTTCCTCTCGAGGGCCCAGGTGTTCACCCGGGGAAGCTGGGCAAGGTCTCTCAGTTAGACCTACGGCCTCAGCTGCTTCCTCACTAGGTTGCCTCCCCCCAATGAAGATCTTAGAGGGCTTAAATAGGTAGGGTTCAATAAAGACTCTTTATTTCACCCATACATCTTGTGTCTGGTCTCTTTATTCCCTGAGTCGTGTGGCAAAGCACATACACACCCTTCAAAACTTCCAAGTAAACCAGGGAAGTTTTAAAAAAGTGGGTCACTTACCTGGATGTCCTGATCTGACCCGGAAGTGTTCTGGCAGGACTGTCCATTGATGCTGCATTCATGAGAGTTAAATGTCCTGAGGTTTCACATTCCAGCAATGCCAGCACCAAATCGCAATGGGGGAGCTATTGATGGTTTGGCCTGTCAATAAAAAAGAAATGCCATAATGACACCAGCAGATGCAAAAGGACGAAGATGTTGATATTGGCGTCCTTTTGTGTTCCTCTGGCATCATCATGGCACCACATTAGCCATGTCTGATAATCTCCAGTGACTGCAGCATGCATTAAATGACCAGTAAAACAAAACAAAACAAAAGTTTGACTAAAACTAGCTTTTCCATCAGAAAAATACATATTAAAAACTGGATCATATCATTATTGTCATTTCTATCACCATGATTGAGACAAACCTCACAGTTTCAATCCTGAAAATGACACTGTGAAGAATGAAACTGCCTATTAAAAAGAAATGATTCTATTTTCAACCAGATTTCAACGTAGTAAAATAGGGCCATTTTGTGGGTGTTTAAGTTTCTGGTTTCTCTTTTCAGTGCAACATCAAAATAATAATCTTTGATTAATTCCTAGGCTACTCATAGAAGTCTGAAAGCAATGAAGGGAAGGGGAGGTTGGAGGGGGGACAATGCACTCAGGAATTTCATGTTTTATTATTTTTTTCATTTTCCTATGATGATGGACATGTGTGGACAATAAATTCATGATGGACAATAAATTCATCTGGCACTTCAATAAATTGTTTTAGTTTTTTGCCACATAGCTACACTCATTGCCTTCTAAAACATTTCTTTATAATTTGTATTTCCTTGACTAATGTGCAGGAGAGAAGAATTTTCAACCCCTACTTTAAGTGGCAGCTGATAGTTCCCATATCAGTAAGAAGGTAAACCCATTCCAATTTTTAGTCCAAACGTTAAAGGGATTGTCCAAGTTGCTCAATCTATTATGGGTTTAATTCTTCTAACAAAAAATAGATTAACTGCCCCACTGATATAGGAAACATCAGTTGCCACTGCCTTACATTCAACAAGGATGTTTATTAACTGATGATAAAAATGGTGAAGGTGATATCCAAACTGACACTGCAAACCTATGCCTTATGAGGAGAGACTTAGGGAGCTGGGTATGTTTAGCCTGGAAAAAAGATGGTTAAGAGGCGATATGATAGCCCTGTTTAAGTATTTGAAGGGGTGTCATGCTGAGGATGGAGCAGGCTTGTTTTCTGCTGCCCCAGAGACTGGAACACGGAGCAATGGATGCAATCTCCAGTAACAGAGATTTCACCTCAACATTAGGAGGAACTTTTTGACAGTAAGAGCTGTTCGACAGTGGAACACACTCCCTCGGAGAGTGGTTGGGTCTCCTTCCTTGGAGGTCTTTAAACAGAGGCTGGATGGCCATCTGTCGGGGATGCTTTGATCAAGATTTCCTGTGCGGCAGGGGGTTGGACTGGATGGCCCTCGTGGTCTCTTCCAACTCTACAATTGTATGATTCTACTCAAAAAGCAAGGCCTACTGAGGTCAGTAGGAGTTGTTGTCAGATATAGGATTGCAGCTTTAGTCACCATGAACAAAACAAACAAACAAACATCTGACTATTTCTGGAATTAATGGACAAAGAGGTTTCCTGTGGGGGGGGCAGTAATTGTAATAATACTGAAACATCTTATATAGCATTAATTATCTGTATAAAATGAAAACCCAGGTTATAAACCAATTTATGGGTAGAATACTCCATCTCTTTTTCCCATTACAGAAAGCCAGGTCCCGTGTACACGATTTAAATAATACGTACGGCATGCGGAATTTCGCACTTCTGTACACACGGCTGTTCGGATTCACACACATCCAAAAGAGCCCCCCCCCCCCAGTTTTCCACCCTGAAATATGCACACGCAGCATTCAGGAGGGAAGAGGATCACGATGAGAAATCCGTATGCCATTCAGATGCCTGATGGGTCTGTATGGTCTGTTTGCACACATACAAACAGGCTGTGTAATCTGATTGGCTGGCCGAGTAGAGGGGGCAGGGCTAGCATGGAGGGGAATTGAGAGATGCTGCCATGTTGGATTCCCGGCTAGTGAGAGTCCTGTAAGTCCATGAATTATACATTTATTTATTTTTATTTTATATTGTAAATAGGGAAAACCAACTGTCTGCAAAGCAGGAATCTTTTAAAAAAAAAGTGGTGGGAGATTTTAAACTGCCGCTTGGCTTGTTCACTCCAGCCAGCTTGAGTCATACGGAGTTTAGGGGGGGGGGTAAAAAATCATGTGGGAGGTTTGTATTCATACGAACGACAGCCTATTCATATTTTTTACCCCCCAAACGAATTTTTTTATGATCGTATAGACGCACCTAAACCAGCATTAAAAATGAAGATGTTTTCCAAAAGTAATTGTAAGTTCATCTGGAGGTCATTATCATTTATTGTGCTAAATCTGAATGGTCCTAATGAAGATTGGAAAATGGGAGAAGGGAAGAATGAACATTGAAATCAATGTAGGGTTTTAGCTTTGCCCACCTAAGTGTAATTAATTTTAAGTCAATATCAATTTGATTTAACAGTAATTTTCAGCTCCTTACATCTTTCCTCCTATCAATGTGACATCAGCTAGAGTTGCCAGACTGGATATGGGATGAGGCTCTTTTAACTTTAATGTTTAATCTTTAATTGCTTGAAACAGGAGGAGGTACTGTAAAGCTCTATTACAAGTGAGGAAAAGGTATCTGTCCCACGTCAGCTTCCAAACTCTAACATTTGGCTGTAACCACCCCTTGCCGACATGGCTGTTGTCTTCCTGGAGGAGAGCATGGGGAGGGATGCAGAGGAGCACCTAGCTCTGTTCTTGCCACCAGATACTCTGCACCCCCTCCACTAGCAAATCAATAGCTGTGTTGGGAGGAGTCAGTTGTGTCTGAAACAACTTGGAAGGTGAAGGAGGACAGGTACCTTCATCCCACTTGACACAGCTTTACAGTACCTCCTCATGCTTCAAGACCTGTTGAGGATTAAAATTATAAGAGCCCCATCTTGGAACCAATATGGCAACCCTAGATTCAGTATAACATTCATATGACACCTAGATGAACTTCTAGTGAGATTTAAACAATACCACCATGATCACCAGCAACAACAATAGCAACAATAATAACACCAATGCCTTTACTCTTTATGATTGGAAGGAGTGTTGAGAATCTTCCTGTTGAGAGAACAACAACTTCCTATTGAAAGCCCTGAAACAAAGACCAAGTAGGGGCTTGTCTAGATGAGATGATATAATGCTGATCGTTGCACATTTAACACAAATTCACAGCAGCGTCCATTTGTCTCCACAGTTTTTTTTTTGGCAAAATTGCTGGTATGCAAAGCTATCTGTATTCGATGTTCACATGGAGCCATGCCTGCGAATCAACATCGTGTCAGGGAGTGAATTGCTCACATTATTACTCGCAACAAGTTGCTACTGCTGCACAGTGTTTTTCCCCCCCTGTAAATCTAAGGGGCACAAGTGAGACCTTACATTTAAAAAAAGCTGTTTGGGCATCCCAGCACAGCAAAAAAGCACACAATTGCTACTGCAAAACTCCAAAATGGTGCTTCCAGCCACTTTGGCACTGGCAAGCCCACCCCCCATGCACTTCTGACCAATCGGTTTCCACTTCCACTCTTATCCAGGAATGCACAGTGATGAGATTCAGTTGTCCTAACAAGCGGAACTGCGCATTTCCCCTGCAATTAAAAAAAAAAAAAAAAAAAAACTTCAGGAAAAGCTGCAAAGGCTTTTCCCATATAGTTTATTGAGTTTTTGCCCCCCCTTTCCAAATATGGTGATTTGCCACAGGATCTCATTGGGAGAAAAGGCATTCTCCTTGAATTCTATTTTTCACTATCTAGACAACCCCCTTACATTATACTGTCTGCGGTCTCCATGGAGAATAGCAGGTTGAATCCCAAAGCTTGCCTTGAATGTTCATAACCAAAATTCACTTGCTCACCTAGTATTTATTAGTACAGCCTGTTGCCCCATTCCCCATCCAGCAGTGATCAAACCCTCACATCCACTGATTCTGCCCCTCAATTTAAATAGGTGTCCGCTCCAAACAAGTCTTTGGGATTCTGTAACTAGTAGTAGGTCTTCTTATTGTGTCCTATACTGCTTGGAGCAGGCTGCCAAGAACCAATAAATCAACTTCCACAGTTCAAAGGGAGTTGCTGGGTTTTAGTCAGTTTGCCAGTATGTCAAGTCAATCTAGAAGCCAGGCACAAAGAGTAAACACAGTCCAGTCTTAAGAATCAAACACAGAGAGACAACAAACCAAATCAAAAGTCTAATGGGGAAATTCAAAGATGAGGTCACAAAGTCAAAGGCAAGGTTCAAGATCAAGGGCAGTCATCCAAGAGTTGGAGTCCGGTGTGGCTTACACCCAAGCAGGACAGTTGTTAACCATGCTGTTCTGGAGGTGCTGCCTAATTTATGGGCCAGCAGCATCCCCCCCCCTGGTGTTGCCTAATTACTTCCTGTTTCCTATTTATTCTCACTGACCTCCTACATCTTTTGTTTTCTTGTCTATGCTGCAGGAATCTAGTTAAGTTTGTATTGTGTTCGTTGGTGTTTGTGGCTGTGGAATATCCTGTTGCTTGGATAAGTGAGCCTGCTGGGTGCTCTGTTCCTCAGCAACTTGTGTCTATTGAACATTTTGTTCCTCAGCCTGCTGGTCACTCTGTCCCTGTATCTCTAGCTCAAATTCATCTTCACTTTCATCTGAGATATGACACTTACCTTGCCTGCTTCTGCTCTGTCGCCAAGCATCTCTCCTGGCTGTCCCTACAGCCTTCTGAGGGCCTCAGTCTCTCTCTGCCTCTGCCACCCAGAACCCAGAAGTTTCATGTTATTGGGTGACTCGCTGTCATCTGGAGACCCACATTTCATGGTAGTTGTAGTCATTGCAAAAGTTATTTCCCCAGCAAGGCTCAAGCAGCTGCTGCAGCACAAGAAAGAACCTCTACAGATCTCACTGAGTCTCCACCAGTAACTTCAGGGATGGTATCAGGCACTGGAGCTCAAAACTGCCTTGCCAAGGAGGGCTGGTACAACATGGGTTAATATATATATATATATATATATATATATATATATATATATATTATATATGTTACCATGCTGGCCAGCTCTTCCTCACACCCTAATTCTACAAACTCCCTGTCAATCACAGTGGCTTGGTTCATATACACCATAGCATTCTAACCGTTTGTCTAGTGCACCAGACATAGACCACACACCTACACTCTCCTCCTTCTCCTTCCCTCCTGCTCTCTTTCACACTCTTTTATTCAATATTGCTTTGAAAACAGTATAAAATCCATACAGTTTCCCCTGCTGTTGCAATTATGGATTGTGGTTTGAGTGACTGAGGGGTCAGGCTAGAATCAAAAGAGGAAACAGAGATTTAAGAAACCAGAATGTATTCAATTAAGGTGCTTATAAAAGAAAGGAGTTGGGCAAGTGAGGAGAAAGGAGTGTGTGAATGGGCATATAGACTGTTATATTTGAACCATGCTGATGGATCTGAATGTAACTTTTTTTTTCTATGTGGAACCTGGCCTAAAATTTTCCTGTGCATCAAGAAAAAGAAAGCACATGCAAGTGCCAAGAAACTGATCAACCCAACAATTCAGAATCCCTTTCCAAATGCCAGCCAGAATATTTCTGCTCATCTATTTTCTGGAAATGCAAATATTGGCATTCAGCATTGAGCTTCAGTCTTATGTATATATTGAGGTCACCAGAATGATTTTAACTTGCATGGCAGCTATTATTGCATCCTTGGATGTCAGCAGTACTGCTCTCAGTGGTGTGAAATATCCTGTCTCATAACAGCATTAATTCAAAAAGATATGTTGGAGTGGGGAGGTTGCCTGGGCACTCCTACCTCAGCATATTTTGATTCACAGACTTAATGCTACATTTCATACAGAGGTTTAGCTACCGGTACTTATAATTTCCCCTTCTACCATTTCTGTTTGTTGCCACATCATATTTGTTGCTGTTCAAACAATGATTTTGAACAAACAGTACCAATTTAATAATGGAGTGTTTTACAACCAAAACATTTCTACTGAGTTGATCAATAGGTATGTGATAGAGTTCAGTAATTTCAGCAATACATAATTTATAAACAACATATACAATTTTATTTCACTGGGTCATTACTCTCTTTAATTTACCCTTGCGTTATTCCTAGAAAAAACTCTGCGACTTCAGTACAATGACAACATGGGAAAGCTGTAGAGGATGACCTTGAATCCATTCATTTACTGAAACAGATGTGGATATAAGAGGCCAGGATGCAATAATATACCTACATTGACAGAAGCAACTCTGTCAATGGAACCAGGAAGGCATCATTACACTTCCTCATGCAGCCCTGAGTGCCTTTATGAGAACCATGTTCTTCTACCCTTTCTCACCCCTTTGAACTATCCAGATTTCTGTTCTGCTAGCCCTGTGGAGAAGAAATTGAAGATATATGGGGCTATGTAAGGAAACAGAAAACTCCCTGCTGGTTCTGTTGATGAACCTGTCTTAGCCTGGGGCTATCTTTGGAACTTAGGCAAAGAGGAAAAAAAATAATTAAAAATAGCAGATTCTGCAAACAATTTCAAGTCTGAGGAACCAATTACAATGATAGCAGTGTGAGCATATGTCATTAACATTCAAACTTCTAATTTTGGAAACTTCTCAAAGTTTGTAACTGACATACAATTTTGAAATGAGCTCATATGAAAAGACAAAGGTCCTCGAACCGACTTCTTTCCCACATGCTTACCTGGTCAATGAACTGTGTTATCAAAACAATCCACTGGATTGCCATAATTTGTACTTCAATCTGGCTCTTATCACAAACACAGGAAAATAATATAACATAAAGAACACACACAGAGAGAAAGAGAGACCCCAGAACTGTTTTTAAAGTGTGTGGGGCTGGTCAACATTGGTGGGCAGGTCATTTTTAGTTTTGCCTTGTTGCAGAGCATTTTTTTTAACAGAACAATTAAAACATAGAAAATGTTGAATTAAAATCTGCACTACAACCACCACCACCACCATCCAAACTGTTAAGCATGGCTTACACCCCACTTCCAGACACCCCACTTCTAGAGGCCTCATAAACTGTGGAATATTAATGTGGCCTTCCACAAGGGAAAAGGCAGGATGGTCTCAGAAAAGGTCATCTATGTCTTACCCTAGGAAAGCCTAAGGCTAAAAGCCAAAAAGGACACATTTCCCAGGAAAGGAAAACAATGGAGGGAATGAAACCTTTGTATATGCTGATTTTGCAATCTCTTCTCTTCAATCTCCAACTTTAAGACAGGTTGCTCAAGCTGTTAAAATCCAGTCACTGGACATTAAGAAACACATTAGCATTTTCTACACCTTTTGTTAAGACTAGGAAACTTATTGTGCAATCCATGAAGGCTCATGAAATCTATTGTTTCAACTCATGAAACACCACTCCCCTCAGAGGTATTTGGACGTATAAATATCACCCCTAAAATATGCCTCAGCACACACAGAGTTCCATTCCAGGGGACAGCCTGTCCCTCTGTGTGGCCACCCCAGGTTCTTCCATCCCCTCTGCTGGATTGACTACAGGACACAGGACAGGTTGTATCACTCCAACAAATCCTCTTGCTACTCTCCATCCAAGTTTTTCCTACTGCTTTTTCCTACAGCCTTGTGTGAATGCTTTTTCTGGATGAATGTGTGTGTGTGTGTGGTGTTATTTTTGAGCTCTTTAATAAAAACCATACTTAATTTTACATGTGTGTGTATTCCATCCAGACTAGTACTGGTAGACAAAGGTTTGCAAGATTCCCTTGTGACCCCCTTTCGCATAGCTAAAGTCGAGTTGCTGCTAATTTCCCCAACATATTAGAAACTCAATATTTTCTTGGAATTTTCCAAGGAGCATGGGTAACAAAACTGAAACAGATATGACTATTTGTACAGTGGAAGCATTAACAAAACAGGTCAGGTTCCTGTTGGGGATTTACATATGTGTAAACACGATAGTTACAGTGCTACAGAGTGAATCTCATTCCAACTCCCCTCCATCCTCTCTTACCATCGTGATTGACAGGGACTGTTCCCTTCTCAGTCAGGAAGCAGCTGACTGATGGCCCCACCCCCTTGCATGAGCAATCTCCAATGCCAATGGGCAGAAGCAGGACCGCTATTGCAATTCTCCTTCATGCTGGAGACCATGTACATGGAGGGTGATGGGAACCATCAGGTATCTGCTTCCCTGATCAACAGGGGAACACACCCTCATTGATCACAGTGACTACCTCCTGGTAATGAAGGTTGGGAGACTTTCATGGTCCCTGTGTAGCCCCTAAACTAAATAGTGATTATGAATATGAAACAGTCACAGTGTATAACTCTAGGTTACATATTTGCAACTGACCAACAGGATTCTAGCCATGATAAATGAAATGTACAGAACTAACCAAATAATTTTTTTTTTTACAAAATCATCTTTAAGTAGGATTTAAGTAGGATTTAATAATCCTACTCTCCAGTGTTGCTTGCTTCCAAGTAAATGTGCATAAGATAGATGATGTGTAGCCTTTGTTATTCCTCGGAGAACTCAACTACAACCACTGTGTTAATATTTTAAGTGCTTAATCATTTAGTACAGTTCTGATTGATAACTCCTCAGCATGCTCAGGAGTTACATACAGATCTTGATGATCCAATTTTGCTTGACCACACCTTCTTTCAGGAAATCTATCTCTTCAATACATTTTTTTTTAATTTGACCATTCCAGAAATTAATTTGTCAGCTTTCCACAGCTATTATGCATGAACTGTGTTATTCCCCTTCACCCGCATTATTTATTCATTTGTTTTTGGGTTGGTTTTTTTTTTCATTTGTTCCATTGCACATATTTAGACTCTCCCAAGTCTTCTATCTTTCTCTTGTTCATGGCTAGTGTTCCTTTGGCTTCATAAAGATCTATTCTATGAGAATGAATTTACTCGGAGTGTATATGATGACATGACTCTTCAAGCTGTACCCTGATAAATCTGTATCAAGAAAACTGGAGAGATCTGGCAGTTTGTGGGGCCAGCTGTGCCTCTTGCTACATCTGCTGCTGGCAAAGATATGGACATGCTGAGCCATTTCCAGTTCACCCATCTTCTTATTTTCTGTTTATGAAAAATAAAGCAATATTAAAAGCCTGCTAAGAAAAAACTCACTACCCATGTTCTCATTTTATTTGAAAAGGAATCAGCAAGATGGAGAAATCTTTGACCCTCATGTTCCTCCCCTCACAAATATGAAGAAATTTACAAATTTCACTTAATTATTTGAAATAAAGGAGAAAGAACAGAAAGGAATTTCTTCCACCACCCCATTTGCACTGACCAAATTCAAAATGTACACCTATTCATAATGTACAAGAAAGTTACTGCAGGATGAAAAACATCTAACAGAACCTTGGCGTGCACCTGCTGAGAGAAAAGACTATTGTTCATGAGACAGCATATAAAGTGGGCCCTTGGTATCAGTGGGTTCAGTAATCGAGCATCTGCAGATTGTTGGGCTACGTACCTAAAATGTCAGCTCCCATACCTAAAATGGTGGCACCCATATCTAAATTGGTGGTGCCCATTAGCTAATATGGGACTCAACCATCTGTGGGTTTTGCTATCCTAGTGGGGATTTGAATCCACACACACATACACACACCGTGGATACAGAGGGCCCATTGTGTTTTGCATGGAGAAAGTCCCAGGTTCAGTCCCTGATACTTCCAGGATCTAATACTTTGGAAAGGCACTGTCAGTTGAGGTGTGCCATACTGAGTTAGAGGGAGCAATGATCTGAGTATATATGGCATGCTACTAGGACCCTGTTCCTTGGACCACTTGCGGTCTGCTATGCCTACTTCTTCCATATTTTAAAGAGATCAGGACAAGACTATTTGCCTGGCATAATGAAATCACATGGTCCCATAAAAGTGGAACAATTCCCCATGCCTATGAAATCAGAGGATCCATCTGTGTTTGAAAGTCCTATTTTTCAGGCATTGCATGTGCACCACCTTGAGCTCTTTGCAGTACTTGTGGCTTTCCTGATGTTATTGGACTCCAGCTCCCATCACTTCTCACCATTGCCTATGCTAGCTAGGGCTGCTGGGAAAGCCAGTCCAAAAAATAGGGAAGATCAGAGTTGACCAGCCTTACGTTATGTTATGTTATGTTATGTTATTTATTTATGAATGATACATGGGAAACACTTGTAATAGATAAAATAAAATATTAAGTGACTCAATTGTTCTTTATTTAGCAAAAGAGGAATCAACAGAAGATGGCCATTTCTAATCAGAAGCCAAAAGGCTTATAGCACAATTTACTTAAGAATGTCTTTGATAATAAAATGTTGACCTCATTTCTCCAGCAGAGCTCTCTTAGCAAGCCTCACTAGTTGGTATTTTACTTTGATTCTTGGAGTGTACACTCCATTTCACTCTATCTTTATTAACTTACAATGAGTATATAAAATTATAAAGTGGCAAAGATCATTAGCTGCCATAAAACTTCACTTTAGTTTTCTTTCCAGAGATATACTTCTTTGCCCTTATTAGCTCACTATTGTGTTATTTTACATATGAGTATACAATTCAGTTTCTGTAATTAAAAAAAACTGGGCAGAGTTAATGAAGCACATGCTTGTAAACCATTAGACCTGGTTTAGCTGTTTGCAAATATTAAATGCAGGTAATTGGTAAATTACACTTGAAGTGCAACAAGTTCACCTGTTCTTTATGTGCAAGGAAGATACATAACAACAAAACATAAGGCTTAATTAAATTACAAACAGGCAAACAGGTAACATTAGATTCCAGTTAAATTAATATAGTCAACTTGGCACCAACAGACGGAAGTATGTAGGGATTTTTTGTTTCTCCTCCTACTATGAGAAAAAAGTAGGTAGCAATAGTATAAGCAGCAAGCACCAATTAAGTAATTAAAGACTTTGTGAAATATGGCCAACACAAACTGAACAGTGCTCTCTCTTTTTTTTTTTTTTTAAACTGAGGCCAATTTTTACAGACATCACTGAAGACACAGTGGAGTTGATGTGGGAACGTATGACACGTCCAGTTGTTTCATACGATTCTGTCCTTCAAACACAACCAATGTGATGTGGAATATTCTATAAAATAAGAAAGCCAGGCTTTAGCTGGTAGCAGAATAGCACTTAATCTGAAATTATACACATAAGGTGGAGGGTATTTTATTTTACACAATCTTTTCTAAAGCAATGTAGATTACTATGATAGGGCCTTCTATCAGGTACATCAACCTGAATTTGTTATAAAAATTGATTTTTCTGTGATAGCTGGACTCCTTCTGACATGATACACATCTGAATACCTTACTGTCTTACCCTTGACATGTTTCCTCTGTTTCTGACAGCACATCTGCTAACAGCAGAAGATTCCAGTATGATGAACCTAACTCAGTCTGCTAGATTGGCTCACTGCTCAGCTACAGACCAATAGTTTGTGACATTATACTGGTGCTAGTGACATAACTCTTCAGTCAAATCAGATTTTATGATCAGATGGCTTGAGGACTAAATCCAACATGATGCTGGTGCCACACCACTAGCATAATGCAACATTTTTCACCTCCCCTCCTACTACAGCCCTCTGTGCCATGTGAAAACCTGCTCCAGACTACTCACAGCCACCCAGAGAAGAATTTTCGTGTATATTACTTGGAAGGGGGTCAGTATGGAAGGGGGATTGCTATGATAGTAACAATTCTATCAACAGGACCACCCTATTGGATCCTGACTTGTGTGTGCGCTTGTTGAGTTCCCACATAATCCAGCTTCCATGATTGCATCTGCAGTCTTCCAATCATCAGTTCAAGAATTAAAATGAATTTCCCTCTAAAAATACCCCCTCAAAATTCTCTCTCTTTCTCTCTATCTCTCATTCTCCCTCTGTTTTGGTTTTCAGTTGTGAATATTTTCCAAATGTCCTCTGACTGCACATGTGACCTCTGAAAAATTAGCAAATCATTGATATCCAGCAGGAAATATTTTTCCCTAGCAATTCATGGTTCAACAGCACACTGTCAGTAGTGATATCAGAGAATAATAATCTGAAACAGCATTATTTGATTTCTTAATAGTGTAGTAGCAGCAGGCTTCATTTCTTATTTGCCCGTATCAGACATGTAATAAACAATACCTTACACACCATAGATATCAACATTTGATTCTGACAGCAAACAACAGTGGCAACAGTATTTGATGATGCGGAATGTCTAACTTATAATTACATTAAGTACAGTCATAATATCTTCATGTATTTATTTACTCAACTAATCAAAATAAGATATTTTGGCATGATGCTTGTCTTAAAATCTGGCTGTTGAATTGCAAGGTCAACACCACAACCTAACTTGTAATTCCAAAGTTAGCCACTATTCTAGATTAGTTCCACCAAGACCATAAAAGATTTTGATAGACACATCATGTCACAGACATATCATACTACAGAATTTAGTAGACACATTCAGTTTAGGTAACTCTGCTTGTGTTTGATGAAAAGTTTGAATTTTCTAAAAAAAATATTCTTGTTTGTCCTAAAATGTTGGTAAAATTTTGAATTTTACTTCAAAACTGATAGTTTTGAACTGCCAACCTAGTTGGTTTTTGTATATGGAATGACAGTGGGGTCATCTTGTATTTTGACTCAACCTAAGACATAGCTTTATATAATTTTGAGAACCTGAAGTGATTTCTATGTTATATATAGTACCTAGTACACAGCACTTCTTGTGACATCTAGCCATCTGTCTTGTCCTGTTTTACTATGCAAATATTCTTGATTTGCTGTGCCTGTCATTTATCAGTGTGAGACAGACACATCAGCATTTCATTAAAGTGTGGTAGATTTCTTAGTTAATTTATTATCATTGAATTTTTCTACTTTTGGAATGAGGTGCTTATGGGAATATTTGCCTCAGGTTTCTCCAATCAGGTGACAGATGTGGATGTTCCACATCTTTACTATAAGAGGGGAAGACAACATTTGATGTTCCACCTCAGACACCAAAATGTCATTGACAGCCCTGGATGATCAGATCTGCTGGGCAATATGTGTTAGTGGAGGAAGAGAGGGTTGTTCCCAGTATTCCATCATGAATGTCAGTTTTACTCTTCCACTCACAGAGCTTCCTCCAAAGCCAATTTGTAGGTTATCAGGAAGCAAGACAGCAGGAAATTCATGCCAAAGACAGGCAATATGATCTGTTTTTAAGATAGTGTGATAGAGAGCATCTGCCCAGGGTGGAACCCTTAACTCAGCTGTAAAAGGTTTACCTCATGATCATTTGATTGTTACATCTAGGCAAATCACACCTTTGGTTCGTTCTAGTGCAGCAGAGAGAAAAAGACTTTTTGAATTTCTGCTCACTGCACCTTTGGCACTGTTAATTTCAGACATGGACACTGAAGACACAATGACCTGAAAATATGTCCCCTTGCCTTCAGCTGTGTGTACTGTTAAGGAAAGAGGATTGTTTAGGCTGGAGACTCAAGCCTCAAACTCATACCAACAGTTCATTCCTTTGAAACAAGAATACTGAAGTATGAATAATCAGAATGGGAACATAGTACCAAATGCATTTTCCTATGTAGGCAAAGGGTTTTTCCCCCCTCCTGATCTTGGTAAGACCTTTTTTAAAAAAGAAAAAAGATTAATACTTATTCTGTTGCAAACACAATCCATAGATATTTTTATCACAGTATATATATGTGTGTGTGTTCCTGTGTGTGTGTGTGTAATGAACTGAGAGCAAAAATTATCTTATCCATTGTTACAACAGATTATTCTTTGACAGACCCAGAGGCATCTGCAAATGAAGCCTGCCAAAGAGGCAGGTGCTGTGTATACTTAAGTTGCTTCTCTAGCATGTCATTTGGATCCTGTCATTCCAATGCCAAAAAAGAAAAGCTGTGGGCTGCAATAAATAAAGCACTGATAGCCAACTTATTCCTGGCTGTAAAGGAAGAAAAAGGAGTGTATCTGTTCCCATATGGGATTAATGGGTTGTTTATATTTAGCTTCAAAGAAAAAGAAGAAGGGAGCATGTCGCACAAGAGATACACCCATGCACACTTTTTAAAATGTGTCATCTCTAGTTAATGTTTTTCCAGGCTTCCCTGAAGGATAACTTTTTTCTTAGTCCCTCTCCGATATCTTTCAGCTCCCACTTTCCAGATGGCATGGATGCTATACTGTTAAAACTGTATACTGATACTGCAAGTTCTGACTGCTGAATATGCCATTTCAGGACCACAGCATGCATACTGTACTTCAGAAAGATCCTTCGGCTTCTATTCTTTCATTCGTCAGTAACCCTGATACAACACAACCTTTCCAAATTAGCTTTCTATTCCTATCACTCCAGGTGAGTTGTGTTGCAGCCTTCTCAGTACTTGCCTTATTTGCTTCATGATTTCCATCACATTTTGGATGGTTCCGGTTTGGAGCAGGGACTATCTCTGTTGCTAATACTACCATAAAGAGACTAGTGGTTAGACTGTTGGGCTGGAAATTGGGAGACCCAGGTTTAAGTCCTCACTGTGTCTTGAAACCTTGGGATAGTCACTTTATCTCATTCTGACTTACATCACAGCCTTGAATTCATTGTAAGAATGGGGTGACAATGATGATGATGATGACAATGATGATCATCTCTGTTATTAAGCTGGACAAATTTGGAATGAATTGCTCAGGGATAATTGTGGCCTAGTATTTTTAGTATTAATTTATTTATTGAAACTATCAATTCTAGCCTTGCGAAAGATTTTTCAAAAATGGAAGCTGAGACTCCCAGGATTCCAGTACTGGGTTTGCATGTGCGTATGTTCTAGTCACTGTATATAGATTATCTGTATTCCAGGCAGGATTAGTTCCCTTTTGAAATGGTCCCTTTAGATCAAAGAATGATGTGGCTTTTATGCCACCACTGAAGAAACCTTGGGTTTTTGTTTTGTTTTGTTTTCCTGTCCACATGCTCTGCTTCACATGACAGACAGAGCACTATGCTTCTCTGGCTGGGAAGTAAGTTCTGTTTGCTTTCCAAAAAAGATTCATAGTCTCAGGCTTCACAGAGGCATATAGACTGATGCTGGCAAGTAGGGACCCCAGAACTGTTTTTAATGTTGAGGGGCTCAACACTGGCAGACAGAACGTTGTGAATTTTAACTACTTGCAGGTAAATTTTTACAAAACAGTGGGAACACAATACATTGCATTAAAAATCTCCATCATCGTCATCATTATCATCATCCCACTGAAGGCAGTAACCATCTGAGTGCTATGAAAGCAGTAGCAAAATAATGATAATTTCTGGTTGATAATTCATGAAGGGTGCTTAGCTACATAGGGACTGAGGGCCCGAGTACTCGATTGGCCTTTTTGGGCATTGAAATTGACACCATTGATCAATTCTGTAGGCTCCCCTCGGGTAAAATAGATGATCTTATGAACAGGGTTTCCAATTTTCTGCAGCGGCGCAAAGCCACTCTCAAAGAATTTCAGGAACTGATTGGCCACTTGAATTTTGCATGCAAAGTGATTGCCCCGGGCAGAGCCTTCTTACGGCGCCTCTGTGACGCCACAGCGGGTATTTCTTTGCCACATCACAGGATTAGGATTACACGCGAAATTAAATTGGATTTGGACGTATGGTACAGCTTTTTGCAGCAGTACAATGGTGTTTCCTTTTGGCGGGAGGATTTACGCTTGGGGGATGCCCTTAAGGTGTCTTCTGATGCTGCTGGATCAATGGGCTTTGGAGTTTACTTTGCCGGCCGATGGTGCGCTGAACGCTGGCCGTCCTCCTGGATTGGCGAGGGCGTCACGGCTGACCTTACTTTCTTGGAGCTCTTCCCTATTCTCGTTGCTGTTAAACTGTGGCCGCATGACTTTGCCAATTCCACAGTCCGCTTTTGGTGCGACAACATGGCCACAGTTCAAGTGGTCAATTCTCTCACTTCCAGGTCCAAAAGGGTCATGACAGTGGTTAGAGCCTTTACACTCCAGTGCTTGAAGTACAACATTCTATTTACTGCATCCCATGTGGCGGGAGTGGACAACGGCATTGCCGATGCTCTCTCCCGTATGCAGATGGATCGCTTCAGGCAATTAGCTCCAGGCGCCGCCAAGATGCCCGACCCGATGCCGGAGGATTTGTGGGAGCTTGGACTGGCGAAATAGTTAAGGCTATCAGCCTCTCCATCGCCCCCAGCACCAGAAGGGTATATAAGCGAGCCATTCAGGAATTCTTTGAGTTTCGGACCTCTGAGCGTCTACCTAACTCCTGGCCGGTACCAGTCCCTCACCTTCTTCATTTCTGTGTATCCCTTAAGGGGAAAGGCCTTGCCCCCCCAATCTATTCGATCCAGGCTGGCTGCCTTGGCCTTTTGGAGCAAGGCTCAAGGTTTGCAGGACAACACTTCAGACTTTAGGATTAGGAAGGCACTGGAGGGATGGGCCAGACAGCGGGGCAAGGCAGCAGATGATAGACAACCCCTCTCCCCTGCTATCCTTAAGGGCCTTTTCCAGATATGGCCCAGTCTCTGTACATCACCATTCGAGGTGGCCTTGCTCCACGCGGCTGCCTTGATGGCCTTTTTTGGCGCCTTACGCATCAGCGAGCTTGTGGTGGCATCCAAGAAGGATACGGCTGGCCTTGCCCTTAACGTCTGTGACATCGCCGTGGGTGCCAAGTCAGTTACCATAACGATTAGGCGTTCAAAGACCGACCAGATGGGTAAAGGCTCGAGCATTATGTTGCGCGAGTGCCACGACAGGTCCCTCTGCCCGGTGGTTGCTCTTAGGGAGTATTTGAAGTTGCGGCCTTTCAAGCCCGGACCCCTCTTTTGCCACGCTGATGGGTCTCCTCTCACAAGGTACCAATTTTGGGCTGTCACTAACAAGGCCCTGGCACGCCTGGGTCTGGGTGGCGTACGTTTCTGCTCACACTCCTTTAGAATTGGGGCAGCTTCCACGGCCGCCGCGATGGGGATGCAGCCGGAGGCCATTAAGCGGTTGGGGCGCTGGAAATCAGCAGCTTACAAGGGCTATGTCCGTCCAATTTGCAACTGACTATGTAGGTTGTCCTGTCCTGTGATTGTCTGTGCTTTCTTTTCCAGATCTGAGATACCGGGTACTGATTTGTGGCCACAGCTTTGTGTATTGGGCGGCACGGCATGCCAGGAGGAGCCATTTGGGTCCACAGCTGGGTCTCGGAGACACCGCCTCTGTCGAATGGCTTGGCAAACGGGGTCTGAGGTGGAATGGTTTAATATCTTTACTGTTTCAGGAGCGGCGTGGCCCTCCCCCGCATGTCCTGGTGATCCATCTCGGAGGCAACGACTTGGGCCTACTGAAAGGTCGAGCTTTGGCATTACAGGCTCTTGCTGACATGCGACAGATTAAGGCGGCATGGCCGCAGGTCGTTTTGGTTTGGTCGGATATCATTCCACGACTCTCTTACCCAGGCGACGGCCCTCCTAAGTTGTTGGATATTGCCCGCAGGAAAGTAAACAAAGCTGTGCACAAGGCCATGGATGCTGGCCTTGGCCATTTCATCCAGTACCCGGGCATTTCATACAAACGCCCAGAGCTTTACAGGGTTGACGGGGTCCACTTGTCAGACATGGGGATCCAGTTATTTCTTGAGGGTATGCAGGCAGGGGTGAGGGCCGTATTGGCCTCCCGTGTGGGGGATAGGGGCTAAGTCGACACTTGCCCCTATCAGTGGCTGGGAGTGGGGAGATGATGATATGGCGTTCACCTATGGCAACCTCGAATTGAGTGGAAGGATAGCCCTCACTGAACTGCACCGGAATCCGAATGGATGGGGTGCAGCAAGGTAGGCTACCCTTAGGGCCGGCTTCAGGTTGCGATCCTTCCCAGAAGCCACTCGGCTTAAGGATTTCATCCTGGGGCAGGGCCCTCCAGCAGATGGTGCCCAAAGGGAACCCCGGACACTACAGGGATCCCCCTTGGGGCTCAGGTGAGTCGCCCAGGGACTCTAGGGGTTAGGTCAGTTGTGACCAACTGCCTAGACGCCCCCGCAAGGGATCTCCCCCTTTTCATAAATTGGCATACCCCAAGAAAGCTACATAAATAGGAAAATATCAATAAAGTGGCCCGTATTTCAACCCAATCTTCTGTGTCTGGTCTCGTTATTTCATGCGTCAATCATTAACAGACACCCCCCCGGATCTTGAAGAATGGTAGATCCGGGGGAGGTGTTTTAATGATGGGCATGGAGACGAGCGCAGGGGTTGGCCAGGGCGTGGATACGCCCTGGTCAGGAGGAGTCAGGGGCGGGGCTGAGGCAGGGCCTATTTTACCCCTTGCCGCCCCTGGCTTCCTCCTCTTTTTCCACTGAATCGAAACCCACCCACCCGCCTCTGCCACAGTATGAGATCTCTGGTCGCGTCATGGGCCGGGTAGGAATTTTTACCTACCCTTTTCCGGGGGGTGTTTTGCCTACCCCATACTGTCGCTTGGGACTTTGACAATTGGCTCAGGGTGTGGTTTCTTAAATAGGTGGTCACTTGCTGGGAGTGGGGAGATGATGATATGGCGTTCACCTATGGCAACCTCGAATTGAGTGGAAGGATAGCCCTCACTGAACTGCACCGGAATCCGAATGGATGGGGTGCGGCAAGGTAGGCTACCCTTAGGGCCGGCTTCAGGTTGCGATCCTTCCCAGAAGCCACTCGGCTTAAGGATTTCATCCTGGGGCAGGGCCCTCCAGCAGATGGCGCCCAAAGGGAACCCCGGACACTACAGGGATCCCCCTTGGGGCTCAGGTGAGTCGCCCAGGGACTCTAGGGGTTAGGTCAGTTGTGACCAACTGCCTAGACGCCCCCGCAAGGGATCTCCCCCTTTTCATAAATTGGCATACCCCAAGAAAGCTACATAAATAGGAAAATATCAATAAAGTGGCCCGTATTTCAACCCAATCTTCTGTGTCTGGTCTCGTTATTTCATGCGTCAATCATTAACACAATACATTGCATTAAAAATCTCCATCATCGTCATCATTATCATCATCCCACTGAAGGCAGTAACCATCTGAGTGCTATGAAAGCAGAAGCAAAATAATGATAATTTCTGGTTGATAATTCATGAAGGGTGCTTAGCTACATAGGGACCTTAGTTAACCTCAATTTTGCTTGATCATATTTTTTTGGGGGGGAGGGGGTGATCCCCCAGCTTGGTCTTGGTCACATATCTTTTGTTCCATTTGTCATTCTGCTCCTGTAGTTATTTTTAAGCACCAGAAAATAATTTACTTCTTCCGTAAGAAGTAATTTTTAAAAAGAAAGAGCTTGCATTTCAGTACACAATGTTCCTAGGTTTTTCAAATAAACCTTGTACATCTTAGTATCAAGAAAGGAACTTCTACACTTTTCTTCCCCATGTTTTAAGTTGAAGAACTAAAGCTTTGGGGAACTAAATTTAAATACATTTCCATTGGAAGCTGCTTTTCAGTGCTTCCTTGGAAAAAAAAATACCACAGTATTTCTTGTCCTCATTCAAGATTTATTTATTAGGAGACACCAACAAAGAAATGTTCACTTTTAAAAAAATGTCAATAACTGTTTTTTTTCTTTATAGTGCCAAGCACCAACGAAACAAGTTTATCTTGTGAATATCATTTCGGAATTGCAATAGTTCAGACCATTCTGACAATGGAAATTAATTCTCTAGTATGTATGTATGTAGGAAAAGCTAACTATAAAGGCAGAGCCAATAACTTGCAGCCAAATGGTAACTTAATAGTACTGAGTAACAAGACAGTAGAAATAACAGCAAAGGCTGATATTTGACCTCTACAAAAATCAAGAGGACATTTATGGATGCAATTTTTGGGGGCTACTACAATTTCAACTGCAGAAATGCACTCTTTCTCTCCTTAGTATGTCCCATGGGACCTTATAAATGTTTTTGCAATAAGAAGACCTGGAACACCAGAAAGCTCAGTCCACTGGTTCAATATATCCTTTCTTTTTGATCTAAATACTCAGCATGTTTCAGTCAGTAATATTGCTCTGCATAGCTTTTTTGGTGCTCTTCTGTGACCCACATTGGCTTACAATTTTTAGTATTCTACCCATTTCTTGCCATATGGACTCAGCAAAGCCCATTTTTTTATTAGCCTGTTTTTCAGTGGTTATTATATCTTTGTCACAAATGTGACCCTACAGCAGGGATACAGAACCTCCAGATTCTACCTTTTATTTACACCATTTAAAGCCTGTACATTTATTCCATGGAAATGAGCTCTGGTTTGTAACTTGGAAATGGTTTTTCATGGTACAAGAGCCCTACTTTGCAACTATGGACTTTTTTGACATGTAACATTAGCTCAGGTTTGCAAGATAGGAAGATTTTGCATGAAACAAGAGATCTGGTTTCTAACCAGAAAAGATCTGCATGGAACAAGAACAGATAACACAGATAACAGTGGGTGTGGAGTGTTAGAATCAATGGAACTGGTCTGGTTAACTTGTCCAAGGCTGGATAATTCTGGAGACCATAGTTCATGATGACTGTTCCAATGCAGCTGCTAATGGAAGCACTGTGAGTTACACATTCAGCTTACTAAGAAACATCCATTTCAACTCACTGAACTGGATAAATAATCCATTCAGTGCACTGGTTTCATGTACATAGTACAGTAGCTCCACAAGTCACTCCTAGGACTCTTTCTATTGATTCAAAATGTTGTGTAAGATCTTGATTAAGGGATGTTACCCTAAGAGGTGGGTGATGTAGAGACCCATGATGCCAAAATCTATTGGGGGGATTATTCGCTCAAATGCTTGCCTGTGAGAGGAGAGTAACTGCAGGGGCCTTTGTATACCAGTACTAACTGCAGAGAACTCCAGTTTAAAGTTAAATAAAGTATTTTTATTGGAAACAATACAAAATGCACTCTCACATACAACACACATCTCTAAGAACCATACAAGGCTATCAAGGAGTAAGGCAGAGAGATTGGATAGAGGGAGAGATTTGGGGAAATAGGGTGGTAGTTACCAGTCTTGAAGAACAGAGTTTCATGTAATGAAGGTACTCAGACAGGAGGCTGAGAGTGGCACAGGAGGTTTTGGTCCAGAGGTGCACCAAGAAAGAGAGTGGTCAGGTTCATCCACTGTGGTACACCTTTTTATTGTTGGGGGACTAAATCGGAGCCGCCCCGATTGCTTGCAGAGGGGCGGGATATAAATAAATTTTATTATTATTATTATTATTATTATACCATGCTTCATTTCATGAAGGGGTACTTGGGCTAGGACAAAGCCTTGATGGCTTTCCCACCAGATGGACAAAGGAACCCAAAACTTAACTGATTGAGTTAATGCCTGAGAGGTAGGAACTGATGGGTTTGTGACAACCTCACAATGCTTGACAAGAGGGGGTATGAGGTGAGATTTCCTTAGCTTAGGAATGGAGTTGGGAATGGTCATTTAATTGTTTGGTTGAATGACTTATTACTGAGATGCCCAAGAAAGGATTAGCACATACCTCCTTAATGACCTTGTTTACTAAGGGGCTTCCACACAATCTTAATATGAGTTTCCTTGCCATATTATTTCTAAGACACATCCCAGATCATTGTGACCTCCACCTGACCTCTTTTTTCTTTTTGCCTCAGCCAACTTGACCCTGAAAAGTGTCCAATATTTCCAGTTATGAGATATCATAGAGAGGGATTGGTAGGGCATGCTAACAGGGGTACGCAGAATGAAGCTATAGACTTTAACATAAATATAGATTTCAAAATTCCTTTATTAATATGTTGTTGTAAACCATGGGCAGGAAAGAGGGCATTGTACCCAGTGGGTTTACACTTGATCATGAAGCTTTTGAAGACATGTCTGCACAAAGACATGGAAACTGAAAAGCTTGGAAGGGTTATGTTTTGGAACTATAATTGTCAGAATCTTTTAGCCATCATGGCCACACTTAAAGTCCAAGCGAAGTAATGTTCCAAGTGCTGGTTTGTGTCCATCCCACTATATATAGGTTCTTAATATATGATCTGATAATTTAACAAAAAGAAAAGACACATATCTGTATATCACTTGCTGGAGAACATCAGTAGAAGAGTGTTACTGAACCCCTGTCCTGTTTGTGGGCTTTCCCCACAAATTGGTCAGCTGCTGTGGGCTTTGATTAAATCCGTTATCATTATTCATCTCCAAACAGAACTAAATGAGGTATAATATAACAACTGTAATATTTACCTTTTTTTAGATAGTATTGGTACAGTGGCCATATTTTTAAAAATCTGGAAGCTTTAAAGAAAAAAAAAACCCTGCAGACCAGAGCATTATAGGAGGCCATTTACATGGCAAAATAAATCCTCTAAGAATTCACAGAGTACTAACAGTTCCCACATCTTTTGGATCAAAGTCACCATATTCAGAAGGAGGGGGGCAAAGAAACCCATTAGCCGCACAGTATCAGCTTTTGCTATTTCCCCTGACTTTTTTAAAAAGTAGCACAAGTTTAGCACATTGTTGATTGTGTGAACTACCATTTCACTTACGGCAGTGGGAACTACCAGCAGTCTTCCCAAAACAGCCCCAGCAGAGCTTAGCCATAATTGGTTGAATTGACCAAGGAGGGGGTGGACTTGCAAGAGATGAACCTCAACCAAAAACATCCAGCCAGCCGGCTTGCTTTCTAGCATAATTACTGTTCCTCCCTCTCTCTCTCTCTCTCTCTCTCTCTCTCTCTCTCTCTCTCTGTGTGTGTGTGTGTGTGTATATAGGAGAGAGAGAGTGTGTGTGTAGTGATCTGCTCCACTAGCTGATTGCTCCCTCACCTGTTCTTGTGTGTGTGTGTGTGTGTGTGTGTGCGTGCGTGCATGCATGAGAGAGAGAGAAAAACATACTGCTCACCTGGCACGTCACAGTGGGGAAGGGGAAGGGGGCTTCAGGGAAGCTGCCTCCTTTGTCATTATTCCTCTCCCCTGTGGTCCCCCCCCCCTTTTTTGTTGCTTCTATCTATGGAGCCATTTCCCCCTTGCTGCCCTCCTCGCTCCTTCCCTGCCTCCTGCCTGGCTTTAATGACAGACAGCCTGTGATCTGGAGGCCACACCCCCAACCTTTGTCTGTGTGAATTGCAGAAGTTGAAAACTCATTGGATCTTCCAATTTAGCCATATACCATGTAAACTATTCAGCGCTGGTGTGAAAGAATGGTAATCCAGAATTTCGCACACTTTATTCTGCCGTGTAACTGGCCCCCTAGTTTTTTGCTGGATCACCCTGAATTAACCTGTTTGAACAAACATGCATGCATCTCACAGTAAAATTATCAATCTGACTGGAGTGAAATTAGCAACTGAATGCAAGTGAAATGTTTAAAATGAAGTGGTAAATTAAGGCAAAGATGTGCTCTTTGGGGTAACTGAAGGCTGAAGCAGCTCCTCATGGGATTGTCTAAATGTACTCAAAAGGTTAGATCCAGGACTTTGCTGTGGACAGTACAACTCCAATCTTGGAAGAAAACTTTGCCAAAATTTCAGGGATCCCCCATCCACCGGAGGACAAACATTTATTTCTGTCTATTTTCAGTCAGAAAGCTATCAATAGCACATCACTTGCTATTTCATGTTACATCACAAAACATCCTTTCATATAGGTTTACCAACATAACGGTATCCAGAAGAAAATGGAATGAAGAATATATTACTCTGGAGCTCAGTCTTCCATAGGTTTTATCCTCCGGTAATACGATTACTTTATTAGAATGCAGTTTCTCTGCTATATAAATTGTATTAGGAAGCAAACCAAGTCAAATATTCAGTAGAAACCTAGATTTTCATATAAACATGCACACACACACAATCTCTTTTCAGCTTTTTCTTGTCCCACATATAACTGTCTATATGCTCTATGACTTTCCTCCTCCCCCCACTCTCTCATACTTTTTGTCAAGTAAATAAAGTGTCCTGTGTCTGGAAAAAGCTTAAAATTAGAGTAATGTAATTACTCAATTAAGAATTAATAAGGCAACTTCTGTCTTAATTAAACATTAACTTTCTCTAAAAAGTCTTAAATTAATAGAGATGCAGTGAAAAGCCGGTACATAATGCAGGCTCACAAGAGGGGTAGAGATCCAGCATATGTGTGTGTGCACACGCGCCTTCAAGTACCTGTTGACTTATGGTGTCCTCATAAATTTCATATGGTTTTCTTCGGCAAGAAATACTCAGAGGTACTTTGCCATTGCCGCCTTCTGAAATGTAGCCTACAGCACCTGATATTTGTTGTTGGTCTCCCATCCAAGTACTTACCAAGGCTGACCATCCTTAGCTTCCAAGATCAGATGGGATCTGGTGCCTTTATAGGAACATTAAAATGCTAAAACCCATGATGGATGTTTGTTACCACAGTTCAAAGTAGTATCATAGTAGCATGTAGCAACCTTGGTCTAAAAGTGCTGAATGCCCTTGTTCTAAACTTATTCAGATTAAAGCACTTTAGTTTAGCTAACCCAAAGACCAATGACATCAGTATTAAATACATACAACCACAAACTAAAGTAGTGACAGCAAACATTTAGACACATATACCAAAACAGCAGAGTGTGTCCTTCTAGCATGTGTGATGTGCCACTTACAAATCATCTTTCCGCATCCCAGTGGCTTAGAATGGTTTTACTTCATGAGATAGATATATCTAGTAGTGCAATGCTGGATCGGCAGGCACAGTAATGATTTGACCAGGAATCAAGGCCTTCAAAGGCTTCCAGATCTTCCTATTCATGTACCCACACTGCTTGTGACATGCAGCTTTTATACCTGCAGTGGTTTTGAGCTCCATAACCAGAGGGAAAGAGAAGGGAATGACAAACATAAAACACAACTTCAGTCTTCAAAGTGACTTACCATTTTATATAGCACCTTGAAGCTTTTATCTGTTCTAACCCCACTGTGTTACACTAATATCATAACTCACCCTCTGGAACTAGAGGAATCTGATGCAAACAAGTTGGATTGCAAGGAGTTTCTTACTTCAGACAACATCCTCCCCAAATCTGAGAAGCTGGTGGCTAAATCAGCTGAGGGACTCTCTCTTCAGCAGAATAGGACTGGATATGTTTGTATGTTACTCTGTAACTCTACAAATTTAATGAATCAGACAATGGATATTTTTGTCCTTGGCTCTGTTCTTAGTGCTAAATCAGATACAACAGAAACTAAAAGTGTTTCTTGAGTGGTTTTATTTAGTAGTGTTCTTGAAACCTTATTCACAAGCCAATTTAGAACTGTGGGAGGGAAAATAGATTTCCCCTTGACAATGATTTCAAAAGTACAGGTCATCCCTATATTCGAAGGGAATACGTTCCTGGATTTGCCATGTATAAGTGAAACTGTGGATAATAGCAAACCCTATTATCTTTTTATGGGTGAGGGTGGGGGTGGGTGGTTCTTAGGGATTTTAGTCAGCATTGTTGCATTTTAATTGTTGTAAACCATCCCAATTGTTTTTAACAGAGGGGCGGGGTAAAAATAAATATTATTATTATTATTATTATTATTATTATTATTAACATGACAGACACTGAAGACACTTCTACCCTTTGAAGTCCATCAAAAGACAAGGAAAAACTTCACAGGAACCATCTGTTAAATAGGAGGCACTGACTAATCCTGGAATCCTGAGAAGAACATCCTGGAAGTGGAACACAATAGGGAGGTGTCTATGGAGGAGGACATTACCAATACACAGGAAATGAACACTTGGAGGCATGTGACACAGAGAAGTAGAAAAGCTAGGGCTCCTTCTGCGAGCTTGAAGCTACAGAATCAATTTGAAGCTATCTCTCTTTCCAAGGAAGAAGAGGAAGAGCAGCAGTGCCAGGCCTCAAGGAACATACAGGAAACCTTGGTAGATCCAGCATATGAAGTGGCCTCTGCCAAGACTTGAACGAGAAGGAGGGTGGTGGTGGTAGGGGATTCCTGTTGCAAAGAACAGAATCAGTAGTCTGCAGGCCTGATAAAATGTCTTGGGAGGTATGCTGTTTACCTGGGGTAAAAATTCAAGATGTAACTGAGAGGCTGACAAGACTCAGCAAGCTTTCTGACCATTATCCCTTCCTTTTGGTCCATGTGGAAACCAATGATACTGCAAGTCATAGCCTCCAGAAGATCACAAGGGATTATGAGGCTTTGGGTAGGAAGCTGAAGAACCTGGATGAACAGATAGTCATTTTGTCTGTCCTTCCAGTGGAAGGGCATGGCCCAGGAAGGGAGAGAAGAATAGTGGAGGTGAACAACTGGCTCTACAGATGGTGCTGCCGGGAACAATTTGGCTTCCTGGACCATGGGATGAGGTTTCAGAGAAGTGGACTTCTGGCAAGAGATGGGTTGCACCTCACAGAAGTTGGTAGGAATGTTTTTGAGAAGAGTCTGAAAGATCTCACCAGGAGGGCTTTAAACTAAGTGGTATGGGGGAGGGAGACAGTACTCTTGAAGGCAGGAGTTCATCAAGTGCTAGAGAAAATAACCCAATACAGAGAACAAGGCAAATAACACAACAACCCAACAAAGGGAGGAGTAAACCCTTTCAAAGGCAGATAGGGGAAATGACCCATGGTCTCAGGTGTCATAGCGCATGGGAAATAAACAGGATGACCTTGAACTGTTACCACATCAAAACAAATATTATATCATAGGCATCACTGAAACCTGGTGGGATGAGTCTCATGATTAGAATGTACTAGTAGAGGGGTATAGCCTATTTCAGAAAAATAGACCAAACAGGAAGTGTGGTGGAGTAGCATTGTATGTTAAGGATGTGTACACCTGTGAACAGATCCATGACTTAAATCCTGGGAGCGAGGCTGAGAGTATCTGGATAAAAATTAGAGGGGGGAGAAACAGCAGAGATGTCATTGTGGGGGGTCTACTACAGGCCTTCAAGCCAAACCGAGGACTTGGATGATGCCTTCCTGGAACAGATGACCACACAATTGGAAAGGAGAGATGTAGTAGTAATAGGCGATTTCAACTATTTGGTTATTTGTTGGAAGTCCAACCCTGTTGAGAAGCCAACTCAATAGCTGTTAAGGAGCCCGGCTCGGCAACAACCCAGTTGAAAAGCAAAGTACCTGGTGTTGTCAGTAGCAGTCCTACAGGGTCAGAAGTACACACAGAGAGAGAGTGCAGAACGAAGAGGCAGTCTAAGGTCAAAAGGGTTCCGGCAGGTGGGTCAACGAAGGCAGTCCAAGGTCAAGATATCCAAAGTCTCAAAATAGCAAGGTTCCAGGAGATTCACAGGAAGAGGCTTCCTCCAGGTAATGCAGACTGCCTGAAACAAGGAACTCAGCCTCCCCCAGCTGCTTATGTTGGCCCAGCTCCCACTCCCAGCTGTGGGGTGATTGATGAGCTTCTGTCTCTTAATCTCTGGGAACAATGAAGCCACACCTTCTCTGCTCTCCTTTGGCTAAAGGTAGGTACCTGCTCTTCTACCTCTTGCTCTTGCTCCATTATGTCTCCCAGGCTTGGACCCTGAGCTGGGGGAGGGCTAGGCTGCTGAGCCCTGGGTTCTTCAGGGCTAGACTCAGACTCAGCCAGCTCTTCTGCTACTGGCTCAGCCTCCTCGCCTTCTGAGTCCTCAGAGTCCTGACTGACCATGACATCATTCCCCCCCCATTATACTCCCGCGCACCCGGAGGAGGATGAGGCCGTTCCGGGAAGCGGCGGTGAAACGCCCAAACCAGGCAGGGAGCATGTACATCAGAGGCATCTTCCCAGGAGTGGTCCTCTGGCCCATAGCCTACCCAGTCAATCAGATACTGAAGGTGGCCCCGACAGCGACGAGAGTCCAAGATCTGGGCCACCTCAAATTCCTGTTCACCATCCACCAAAACCGGATCGGGCGGCGGTGCAGGACCAGCGTCGGGATGAACCCCCAAAGCCGGAAGTAGTAGGGAACAATGGAAGACTGGGTGGATCCGCCATGTCCGCGGAAGCTGGAGCTGAAAAGCCACGGGATTCACCTGGGCCACGATCTTGTAGGACCCTGCAAATCAAGCATCCAACTTCCGACACGGGCGCTGGAGCAGGAGATGGCCCGTGGACAGCCAGACCAAATCCCCCACCTGCAAAGGAGGACCTTCCTGACGACGACGATCCGCGCCCCGCTTATATGCCTCTTTGGCCACCTCAAGCTGTTCTTGTAGCAAGGACTGAGCGGCCTGGAGTTCCTGGAGCCACTGGTCTGCCGCAGGGACTGCCGAGCCAGGGGCCACAGCCAGAAATCTCTGTGGATGGTAGCCGCCGGTGGCAAAGAAGGGTGTCTGCTGGGTTGAGGCATGCACAGAGTTGTTGTAGGTGAACTCGGCCAACAGCAGCAGGTCGACCCAGTTCTCCTGGCGGTAACTGGAGTAACAGTGGAGGTACTGCTCCAGTGTCCCATTCGTGCGTTCTGACTGGCCATCGGACTCAGGATGGTGCGCTAAGGACAGGTGAGGTGCGATGTCCAGGAGCCGCAGCAGACTAGTCCAGAACCGGGCCGTAAACTGGGCTCCTCGATCAGAGACTACTCCCTCAGGAAGGCCATGGAGCCAGAAGATGTGCTGTAGAAACATCCGGGTCGTCTCCTTCGACATGGGGAGGCCAGTGCAAGGTACAAAGTGAGCCATCTTGGAAAACAGATCCACCACCACCCAAATGGTAGTACAGCCTGCAGAAGGGGGAAGGTCCGTGATAAAGTCCATCGAGATGAGTTTCCAGGGCCCCGAAGGCGTCGGCAGAGGCAGCCTGCAGGTCACCCCGGATGATCCTTAGCATGGCGACACACAGGGCAAGTGTCCACATACTGGGCCACCTCTGCATGGACCTGAGGACACCAAAACTCCTGGGTGAGGAGGTGCAGGGTCTTACAAAATCCAAAGTGCCCTGCTGTTTTGGCATCATGGCATAACCGTAGGACCGCCTCCCGACATGGGCCTGCTGGTACATAAAGGCGGCCCCGGTGGTAGAGCAGGCCATCTCGAAACTCAAAAGGAGAGGCATCCCCCTCCACCGAATGCTGGGTCACAAACGGGTCCTGGCTCTGGAGGTCACGAATCTGGTCCAGCAGTGTAGCCTCCCTCGGGGCAGCAGCAAAATTTTCTGGGTGCAGAATGGTGGACCGAAGCTCCCCCTCTGGTTCCGTGGTGTACTCTGGCTTCTGGGAGAGAGTGTCAGCCTGCCGATTCTGGGCCCGAGGAACATACTGGAGCTGGAAATTGAAGCACCCAAAAAACAGGGACCACTGCTTCTGCCTCTGGGACAACATCCGGTCCGTCTGGAGATACTCCAAGTTCCTGTGGTCAGTGTGGACCCGGATAGGACGAGCTGCCCCCTACAACAGATGCCACCACGTGTCAAAGGCGGCCTTAATTGCCAACAGCTCTTTCTCCCAAATGGTGTAGTTGCATTCAGGAGAAGACAGCTGACAGGAATAAAAGGCACAAGGCAACAGGCGACCCTTGGGCCCCACGGGCTGAAGCAGCACAGCCCCAATCGCCACGTCTGAGGCATCTGCCTCCACCACAAATGGTGTCTGTGGATCACGGTGCTGCAAGATTGGGGCCGACGTGAACTTCTCCTTTAGGACCTCAAATGACTTCTGGGCCGCAGGCCTCCACTGAAAGCGGGTCTTCCCCCGCAGCAGTTGGGAAAGAGGGCTCGCTAGGGCTGCATAATCCATGATGAATTTTCTGTAGAAGTTGGCGAAACCCAGGAACCACTGGACATCCTTCCGGCAGTGAGGAGTTTGCCATGATAACACTGCCTCCACCTTGGAATTGTCCATGGCCATCCCCTGAGCGGATACTCAGTAGCCCAGGAAGTCCACATCCCGGAGGTCGAAGGCACACTTTTCCAACTTGGCATAGAGGCGGTGTTCCCGAAGACGCTAAAGGATGGCCCGAACATGGGCGTCATGGGCAGCCTGGCTGGGAGAATAAATCAAAAAGTCATCCAGGTAGGTGATCACAAAGTGATCTAGATAGTCCCGGAAGACATCGTTGACAAAGTGCTGGAAGATGGCTGGGGCATTACAGAGGCCAAATGGCATGACGTAATAATGTCCATACCTCGTCTGGAAGGCCATCTTCCACTCGTCCCTGGCCCTGATCCTCACCAAGTTGTAGGCCCCTCTGAGGTCCAACTTAGTGAAGACCTTGGCATGGCAGAGCCGCTCCAGCAGTTCTGGGATCAGCGGTACCTGATGGTGATCCGGTTAAGGGCGTGGTAGTCATTGCAGACACGTAACTCCCCACACTTTTTCCACACAAACAACACAGGGGCACCTGCAGGAGACTTTGAAGGGCGGATAAACCCCCTCTTAAGGTTCTTTTCCAAGAAATCCCTCAGAGCCACCAGTTCAGGCTCTAAGAGTGAGTAGAGGCATCCCGCTGGGATCGGGGCCCCAGGTATTAAGTCAATGGCACAGTCATACAGTCTGTGTGGCGGGGCCGATCCACCTCCATCTTGTCAAAGACGTCAGCAAAATCCCGATATTTCTCGGGCAGCATCACTGAGCACTCCTTGGCGTCTGTTGCCATGGCTGCCGGGATCCACTCTGGCCAACAGTGCTCCTGGCAAAACTCGGAGGTGAACAAAACCTCCAGCCGGGCCCACGAGATGTGCGGATCATGCTTGGAGAGCCAGGGCATCCCTAGGGCCAAAGGCAAGTGAGGCACCTCGGCCAACAGGAACTGGATCTCCTCGACATGGCCCTGGATCTCCAAGTGAAGCAACGTGGTCTGGTGAGTTACAGGACCGGACTGCAGGAGCTGCCCATTTATAGTCTCTACGGGTCTAGGCTCAGCTAGGGCCTCCAGTGGTATCTGATGACTGGTGGCAAATCCTAAGTCCATGAAATTGTTGGAGGTTCCCGAGTCTATCATGGCTCCCAGGGAGACAAGCTCAATGGAAGGCAGTCTAAGGTTAGCCGCCACCAACAATGGGTCTTTGCTGCAGGTCATGCTGGGGTTAACAGGTTCTGAGGACATTCCCAGGTGGTGAACCTGCTCTACACCTGGGACTACCCATTTCCCGGCAGCGGTGCTCAGTGTCCCTTGGCTGGGCACTTTCTGGCAAAATGCCCTGAGAGACCACAGTACAGGCAGAGCCCCTCTCTGCTCCTTCATTCCTTCTCAGCCGCAGAGAGCCGCGGCCGTGCCCCTCCCAGCTGCATTGGTTCATCTGCAGGTGGGGCAGCCATAGGGTTGGTTGCCGGTGTCTAGGGTGCAATCACTGGGGAAGAGGGCGGGTTGGAATGCCTGGCCTGCCTGCGAGCTGAGAGGCGGCAGTCTATGCGTGTTGCTTTGGTTATCAAGGCAGTTAAGGTGTCTGAAGGCTCTGAGCGGGCCAGCTCATCCAAAATGGGGTCTGCCAACCCCCAGCGAAACTGAGCCTGCAAGGCACTCTGGTTCCAGGTCAGGTCCTGGGCTATGAGACAGAAGGCGGTGGCATATTCAACCACAGAGCCTTTGACTTGCTGGAGGGTCTTAATCCGGTGCTCAGCAGTTTCAGTTTTTACAGGATCACCCCAGGTAGCTCTCATTTCCTGCAGGAAATCCTGCAAGCTGTTGAGGACTGGACTATCCTCATTCAGATAGGGAGTAGCCCATTTACTTGCAGGACCAGCTAACAGACTGATAATGAAGTCCACTTTGTGAGTGTCCGTGGGGAAATGAGCCCCTCTGATTTTGAAGTGCAGCTTGCAGTTTGCTATAAAACTGTCCAATAATGCTCTCTCACCAGAAAACTTCTCAGGTAAAGCAATGATAGATTTCCCCCGTGGCTGGGGTGGGGGTTGGTTCTGTAGTGCAGCCAAGCGTTGAGTTAATTGTGCCATCTGGGCTGCTAATTGCTGGTTTTGGGATAACAGTTCCTGTATCACAGCAGACTCGGCCATCTTATCAGCTTAATTAAGGGGTTTCAGGCAGTTCTGTCAAGAAGCCAACTGAATAGCTGACAAGGAGCCCGGCTCGGCAACAACCCAGTTGAAAAGCAAAGTACCTGGTGTTGTCAGTAGCAGTCCTACAGGTTCAGAAGTACACAGAGAGAGAGAGTGCAGAACGAAGAGGCAGTCCAAGGTCAAAAGGGTTCTGGCAGGTGGGTCAACGAAGGCAGTCCAAGGTCAAGATATACAAAGTCTCAAAATAGCAAGGTTCCAGGAGATTCACAGGAAGAGGCTTCCTCCAGGTAACGCAGACTGCCTGAAACAAGGAACTCAGCCTCCCCCAGCTGCTTATGTTGGCCCAGCTCCCACTCCCAGCTACGGGGTGATTGATGAGCTTCTGTCTCTTAATCTCTGGGAACAATGAAGCCACACCTTCTCTGCTCTCCTTTGGCTCAAGGTAGGTACCTGCTCTTCTACCTCTTGCTCTTGCTCCATTATGTCTCCCGGGCTTGGACTCTGAGCTGGGGGAGGGCTAGGCTGCTGAGCCCTGGGTTCTTCAGGGCTAGACTCAGACTCAGCCAGCTCTTCTGCTACTGGCTCAGCCTCCTCGCCTTCTGAGTCCTCAGCGTCCTGACTGACCATGACAAACCCTTCCATGAATTTAAGGTCCAACAAATTCCTCACTTGCCTTGCAGACAATTTCATTGACCAGAAGTTCAAAGAGGCAACAAGAGGATCAGCTATTTTAGACCTGATCCTAACCAATGGGGATGACCTGGTTAATGGTGTGGAAGTGGCAGGATCCCTAGGGCAGAGTGACCATGTTTTCCTGGAGTTTGTTATACAGAGGAAAGGGGAAGCCAAGCATAGTCAGACTTGCATTCAAGACTTTAAGAAAGCTGATTTCAGAAAACTTAAGGAATTACTGGGGGTGATCCTATGGTCAGAAATACTAAAAGACAAAGGAGTTCATGAAGGATGGGAAATTCTAAAAAGTGAGATATTGAAGGTGTCTAAAGAAACGACGATGGATGTAGAAAGAATTCTCAACTGAGCTAAAACTTAAAAGGGCATGTACAAGAAATGGAAAAGGAGAGAAATCACCAAAGAAGAAATCAAACAAATAGCCAGCTCATGTAGGGGGAAAGTCAGCAAAGCCAAAGGTCAGCTGGAGCTCAGGTGGCTAGAGAGGTTAAAAATAATAAAAAGGGCTTTTCGGGGTATGTCCATAGCAAAAGGAAGAACAAGGTAATGGTAGGGCCACTGTGTAGAGAAGATGGTGAAAAGCTAACAGGGGACAGAGAAAAGGCAGAACTACTTAACCCCTTCTTTGCTTCAGTCTTCTCCCAAAGGGGGTACAAGGGCTCAACCTGGGGAAGATGGAGCAGATGATGCAGTAGGGGAAATACAACACAGAATTGGTAAAGAAGTCGTTCACAAATACCTGGGCAGTATAAATGAGTTCAAGTCTCCAGAACCAGGTATTAATCCAAGGGCATTAAAACAACTGGCAGAAATAATCTCAGAACCATTGTCAATAATCTTTTAGAATTCCTGGAGAACAGGAGAGGTCCCAGCAGACTGGAAGGGGGAAAATGTTGTCCCCATCTTTAAAAAGGGGGAAAACAAAGACCCAAATAATTACCACCCAGTCAGCCTGACATCAATACTAGGAAAGATTCTAGAGCAGATCATTAAACACACTGCCTGTAACCACTTAGAGAGGAATGCCATGATCACAGAAGGTCAGCATGGATTTCTCAACAACAAGTCGTGCCAGAATAATCTTATCTCTTTTTTTTGATAGAGTTACAACTTGATAGATGAAGGGAAAGCAGTGGATGTAGTGTATCTTGATTTCAGCAAGGCTTTTGACAAGGTCCCCCATGATATTCTTGCAAAAAAGTTAGTAACCTGTGGGCTAGACAACGCAATTGTTAGGTGAATTTGTAATTGGTTGACTGACCAAACCCAATGGGTAGTCACCAATGGCTCCTCTCCATCCTGGAGAGAAGTGACCAGTGCGGTGCCATAGGATTCTTCTCCTGGGTCCAATGCTATTGAACATCTTTATCAATGACTTAGATGAGGGAATAGAGGGTATACTTATCAAGTTTGCAGACGGCACCAAATTAGGAGGGGTAGCTAATACCCCAGAGGACAGGATCAGAATCCAAATTGACCTTAACAGATTTGAAAGCTGGGCCAATATTAACAAAATGAATTTCAACAGGGAGAAATGTAGGATACTACACTTGGGCAGTAAATGCACAGATATAGGATGGGTGACACATGACTTGAGGGCAGTACATGCAAAAAGGATCTAGAAGTCTTAGTGGACCAGAAGCTGAAGATGAGTCAGCAGTGTGATGCAGCAGCTAAAAAAGCCAAAGCGATTCTAGGCTACATTAAGACGAGTATAGTGTCTAGATTGAGGGAAATAATAGTGCCACTGTATTCTGCTTTGGTCAGACCTCACCTGGAATACTGTATCCAGTTCTGGGCACCACAATTCAGAAAGGATATTGAGAAGCTGGAACGTGTCCAGAGAAGGGCGACCAGGATGGTGGGTGGTCTGGAAGCCATGCCCTATGAGGAGTGGCTTAGGGAGCTGGGCATGTTTAGTCTGGAGAAGAGAAGGTTGAGAGGGGACATGATAGCCATGTTTAACTATTTGAAGGGATGTCATACTGAGGATGGAGCAAGCTTGTTTTCTTCTGCTCCAGAGACTAGGACATGGAGCAATGGGTTCAAATTACAGGAAAAGAGATTTCACCTAAACATTAGGAAGAACGTCCTGACAGTAAGAGCTGTTTGGAAGTGGAATACACTGCCTCGTAGTGTGGTGGAGTCTCATTCTTTGTAGGTTTTTAAACAGAGGCTGGATGGCCATCTGTCGAAAATGATTTGATTGTGTATTCCTGCATGGCAGGGGGGTTGGACTGGATAGCCCTTGAGGTCTCTTCCAGCTCTATGATTTTATGATTCTATGATTCTAATCAATCACCTGGCATGCAGAGGCAGCCATCTATAAATCTTCTAGGAGTGAGGAATCATTGTTGTGCACAACTGTTCTATCTCTTCAACTGGCTATGCTCTTGGCATTCCTGTGTTTCCTATCAGTCTTGACCCTTGGCTTGCTACATTTAATGACCCCTTGTCTCTTCCCTCTTTAGCACTGGATAGCTAGACTATAGGCTTTGTGAACTGACCTCTGGACTGTCTGAGACCTTGCCCCTGCAACTCCCTTTACCTTCTGGAATTATCTATGCATGACCTGCACTAAAGTTTAAAAAGGAGTAAAGCTGTTATTAGAGATACATCAACCCCAAATCTCCTTGGGCAGTTGTGCAATTATTTGGATCATGGCCACAATACTAAAAGTAAATCTATCCAACATTTTTCAGTTCTGTAAGACAGCTGTAAAATAAACATTTCCATTCTCTCTCTCTCTCTCTCTCTCTCTCTCTCTCTCCCTCTCTCTCTCTCTCTCTCTCTCTCTCTCTCATATTTCCCACTTTTGTAGTATCCAGGCCAGTACCCAAGAGGTGCTTTTTTATCACATGTGAAATCATTCATTACTGTGGCAGGACATTGTCTACTGACCTTGGTTATTCCTAAAGTCAATTCATTTCTGGGTGGCATAAAAATGAAGTGGGAGAGGTCTGATTTTCAATCATTGTTAGCTTACAAGGCTTGGGAAAATATACAGAAACAGTACAACAGCCATTTGCAGTTTTAATATTGGAATCTGTGTTAACATTGGCTATCCTACAGACATCTCAAAGACTAGTAACCAAACCTGACAGATGATGTTAAATGTTAAAAGCATCTAAAACCTCAAGATAAACCAATTGGGAACCAATGTCTTTTCCTATTTAGGAAATGTACATTAGTCAGCAGCATCAATATTTTACCTTGTGGCTAAAACAATTTAAAGAAGAATTTTTCATAGTTTTCTTTCCTATAACTTTAAATTTCCCTGCTGGAATTAAGTTTGCATCTCCTTTTTGCTTTGCACATCACCGAGTAACTTAATAAATTCTTGTTGGTATAGTTAAGAATGTAGGAGTTAATATCTATTGGCAAATTTGTCCCTTAAACCTAACCAATGACGCTTAAAATTATGCCCAGGAATAAATCATTCTGCTTTTCATTCTCACTAGGGACTATGCTTTATACACACATTTTGTAACATAAATCTTTTATCACATTGACATCAATAGAGAAGCTGTGTGCATACTGCTGCAGCCTCCACTGAATATCTAAGTAGAACTTTGAGGAGATAATGAAATGCCTGCATGTCTTCCAACCAGCAGTTTACCCCACCTGCATTTATAAAAGTCTTTTTACCTGATATAATCCCAAAGTAACAAAGCTATGTTCTATTCTGTGTCTTATTTTAAAAGTTTTGTTATTTAACTTTTTTCTTGTTTTAATTTATGTTAAACCTATTGTACCTTTCTGCTGTAGTACGAGCATTGTAGCTAAACCCTTCCTCAATAAAGATAAAGAAAAGACAAGAGGAAAAGTCGCAATGTAAATCTATTCAGTGAAAAAGCCTTCCAGTGTAACATGTTAGCCCTGTTCATGCATTCGATAGGGTTAACATGATTGTGTGAGGAAACCAACCCTATCCACTTCACACAGAGAACAATAGTTTGAAAAGGACAGTGTCTTCTAGTGACCTTTGGTGTCCTTTGGTCACAGCCTCTCTGTCTGATGGGAAAACATTATTTTTCAGGGTTCAAGTTCATGTGGAGACTCCACATGAAGAGAGCAAGAGTATAAAAGGCTAATCCTAACCTGCTTCTTTCCCTCAGCTATTCACATGGCTTGAAAGGGGCTATTGTTTTAAGGGCTTTCCAGGTTCATTCAATCTCCAAAATGCAAGGAAATTTCAATTGTCAAACACCCCACCCCACAATTTCTGGTTATAATAGCAGAATTCATTACATGCAACCCAATGTTAACATAGGACACAACGGTATCCTCACAATTAAAAGGATTTCATTAGTGCACTAAAAAAACAAAACAAAAAAACTATGGGTTGATAATTTCACTTTTGTAAACGTACTGTGACAATGGCCTATTAGAATATTCAAAGTAGCCTTATTCTGTGTAGAACTTATTCTGAGTTCATCTAATACAAATAATGGCCCATTCACTTCCCTTTCCAATTGTGGGATGTAGTTTCCTTTTCCTATGTCTTCCTGCAAAGCCCCCAATCTGCCCTGGACCAATGCTACTTAAAGCGGGAGTCTGTGGAACGAATTGTAGTCAATGGACACAAATGCAGTCCAGGTTTTTGGCACATTGGAGGAAAAACATTGTGAGCCCCTCACATCAGACAGTTTAAGATGCACTGCCCTGCAGGAAGCCCCCAAGCTCTGGAACATATCTGAGGGACACCAAGATAGAGGTGGACAAGGGATTTCTCTACTCTCTTTTCACCAACAGGCAAGGAGCTTTTTTATTTAGATGGGCTTTCAACTGCTAGGCGTCATAGCGGAAGGTGCTTTAATGGGGTTTGTTGTACTTTTAGGTTTTTAATTATGTTATCAATGTTCTGAACTGTATAAAATTAGTATTTGTAATAGCATTGTTCATTTAATGGTTTCAAAACTTGCTTATTATTTATTAACTTCTGTGTTGTCAGCCATCTTGGGTACAATTTAAAAATAAATCAATAAATATGAATTTGCACATCTGAGGTTTTTAAATGAGTGTATCAATTGTGTAATATGCAAGACTAAGACAAGAAAAATGTAAGTTTGTTGGTGGCTTCCTATCTCCCCAAATTTTATGGAAGCAAATGTGATGAACAGTGGTGGCTTGTGTTCTTACTGGTGTGTGTGTGTGATATCACACCAATAAGTGTAGAAAGCACTCTCCCCCATGCTCACTTCACAAGCCAGTACTCTTCTGCACATTTTCATTCAAAGGCTACTGAATATGAAAGGATTTCAGTGTAGGTCCTAAGTCACTTCATTGTAAAAGAGATGTTTTGGGGAGGGTGTTCTGCTCTGGGAAGCCAGCACAAAAAGCCATCTGCTTTTGTCAGAAGTGGAGCATACATGGAATATAGCCTTTAAATCACAGTCTCAGTATTGGCATTGTGGTAGAGGGCAGGGTATGTCCCAATAAATGTGTGATCTCAAGCTCTGTAGCAAAACTTAAATAAGCACTATTTTATTTTATTTTATTTTTTAAAAAAAATACTTTGGGAGCCAATGCAGTGTTTCAGAAAATGTCAACATATGATCTTGTCAGCTAACTTCCATTAGCTGTCTAGCCATGACATTTTGGGACAGTTGCAGTTTCCAAAATATCTACAGAGTGGCTATGTTGAGAATTTACTAGCTGTACCTACCCATTCTTCTGATGTCTCATCTATGATTATAAGCTTTACAAAAAAGCCCAAAGAAAATCTATGCAGGTAATGTCATATTTATAAGTCTCAGATTCACACATTGCCTAAAAGCTACTGGGACTCTGATCTGGAGAACAAGACACTGGTGAGCAACACAGGGCCCTTACACACTGAACAATTATATCACTATCTCTGGCTTTTCTTTGCAAAGGAAGATTCAGGAAGGACTCATCCCATGCTTCCTGCAAGCACGCTGATGACTAAAAAGGCCAATCCGAGATAAACAAGTCCGGCTGCTGAAAGCACAACAGAAGGTCTCCTTGGGTGATGTTTCCAGGTTGTGATACTTTCTGCGTTGTCATTTCTCTTCAAGACTTGTTTGGCGTGAGTTCTCAAATAAGGCTGCAGCATTCTGGAGTGTGTCATCTCCCAGGTCAACCTCGAGCAACCAAAGTCCTGAACCGCCTGCATGCAGGGTTGGGTCTGCGGCTTCCAGTGCATCTTTATACCTGCCATTTCATCCCTCGCCTATCACTACAGAGGGTTTTTCAAATTGGATTTGTCCTTCGAGCCTGTGCAATGGATTTTTCTGGTGGAGTGCAGTGTGCACAGAACTCCCCTCACCCTTTAAACCAAAGGTTCATCTGCTGTGGCCTTGCATGCATGGACGATAGCAGCGAGGTCCTTGGGTCATAGGTTTGATTAGAGTTTCCTTCTCTTAGATGGTTGACCTTACAGGGTTGGACAAGCATCATCTGTCTGGGTTTGGGATTAGAGTTTTCCTTTTCCTAGGATGGTTGCCATAAGACTAGAGAGCCTATCCTGCTGTTTGACACTCTTTGTCAGAACCTTCAGTTTTGACCTGTCTGGCATGGGAGACCCTACCAGTGGCTATTATGCAATTGCCAGCATAGCTCAAAACTTCATTAGGGTACGCAAGCCTCTCTCACACGACAAGGGGGCATCAATGGAGAGTATATCACTATACTTCTACCTTAACTGCTATGGCTGCATCCTTTGGAATCCTGGGGTTTGTAGTTTGGCCAGGCACTAGTGCTGTCTGGCTGATAATTCTAAATGACCCTCCCTTAAATGCAAATCCTAGGAAGCCATGGGATGTTGCCATGGCAAATAAAGTGGAATCATAGCTCTATTGATGACCAACCATGGAATAATGAGATGAGGCACAGAAAGTTTGATTAAACAAGGGACACTTTATTTGACCTATATCATATTTAAGTTAATTGAGTCTGAAAAGTACAAGAGGGGGAGGAACCTGCTGTGGGCCCAGCTGAGGTCAGGTGTCTCCCCTAGACTACCTCCTCAGCCTTCCCTTGAGCAAAATGTCTGATTGCTCCCTGACTGGCCACTTACTGGAAGGTAAACTCAAGGTACTTCCACACAAGTCCTAGGACCTTGAAAATCAGAGAAAGAAAAAACTAACTCAGCCTTTCATGACAGACCAAAGAGGCCAAGCCTTAAATAGACTATCACCCTGCCCCCATCATGTGATGTGTTCTTGTGCCCCACACAAAGCCTCCTGGTCTCTGAGAATGGAAGCCATCAAAGGAGTAGGTTTTCATAATAATGTAATGGCTCACAGTACACAAAACAGCTCTTAGCATATCCAAACCTTACGTTGCATGCAGAGTTTTTGAGTTGTAGTCCAACAAGTAAGTTGTTTGTTTGTTTGTTTGTTTTGCCCATGCCATGATTTACACATTCACATTCAGAGGACATTATCAGATGAGTTCCTAAAAACATTATTATGGCACTATATTTTAGTGTTCGTGTTCTGGCAAAATGATGCACATTTTCACATGCTGCTGTGATAACAATACAACATCACCCCAAGAATCCGGTAATACAAGCGCTCATGCTATTTACTTCCATGTTTCTCCATGAATGAGATTTCAGTGCATCTCACAAGAATACACTAGCATGCTAAAAAGCCCCCAAACACCAAAATTAAAAAAGAAAACATTCAGAAAAGGACAGATACACGTTCATAAAAAGAGCATACTGTACCTAGTTTTCCCATTTGTGCACAAAAGTGTTCTGGTGGGACGACCCATTGATGCTGGAATCATGCCAGCAGAATTGGGCACCTTCTTGCACACATGAAAATCTAGAACACAAATGCTACAGGAGATCAATTTTTTACTTCTCCCCAACAATAAAAAAGAACTCCCTCGTAACAGCAGCAGAATGCTTGCAGAACTCTGGGGCATGACATTGTCTGATAAGGAAGCCATTTTGAGATCTCATGGCATCATTGCCAATGCCTTTTTGACATGTCTGATAATCAGGGTCAGTACTATTTTCTATGGTGTGAAGGAGCAAGATTTTATGTTTGATCTTTCAAATTATAAATCAATAAAATTCATCAAATCTGAACCCTGAACAACATACTTATTTTGACTTTACTTTAAATTTCTTGATCTTCCCCTCCCCAGACATTTTAGAGTAGGTATTGTTACAAAAAACTAATCTTTACTTGGTATATTCAGAGACTTTATGTTGCAAATACAGGAAAGCCTCATTCTCTCACAATAGCTTGTGATTCCAATTAGGAATAACAGAGCTGATTTGCCTTGAGAAGGAGATCAAGGCCTTATCTACACAGATTTATTGCCCCATCTGAGAGCTCTGCAGTCCATACCACACATGGCATTTGCCCCAATCTGCCCCAGGTAATTTTTAAGATTACTGGGGCATTGCCCATGAAGCCGTTTAAGAGGGTGGATGTGAGGGAAGGGAGCAAATTAAAAATGATTTATTATGTAACAGTTTGTAAATGATTCAATAAAGAATAAAATGTTTAAAATAAAATAAAATAAGCATGTACACACATACACACAAAAGATCACAAGGGCAGAAACAGGGTTCAGATGGGGGTAAACTAGTGTAGGCATGATACAGTGTTATAAGAAAATATCTGGTTTACTCCACTGCTGCTGGGAAATAAACAAAGCAGAGCTCATGCATCAGCAGGAGCCCACCCCAGCAGGCCAACCTGTAGTTCCAGCTGCAGATCACCCTTACCCTTCCAGGTGCAGGAAGGGGGCCTGCAGTATGTGACTAAGGCTGGTCACATGCAGGGGGACTTTGGTCATATGTTGTGGCTGGCTTCCTTGGTGTTGGGAGGGCAAGAAAAATGGCATTGGCAGCTGCAGTGATGAGCTAGTGTGCCTATCTGGACTCCAGCCCATTTCATTGAGGTAATGGGGGAAACAAGGGCCTGTTCCATGACCAGAATATGCTGGTGGAGAGCTGGCATTTCCTTGCTCATGTAGATGAACCCTTAGTTGTCCTTTGAGCAAAAACAGTCTGTTCTCAGAAACATCAGAACAAATCTTCATCCAAATCTGTTATGAATCCAGGCTTGGATCTCTGTAGGACCTGATTAATAAAATCTAGGGATGGAAATAATATTTTTTAATTAAAAAAATGGTCAAAAACACATTTTTCAAGCTGTCAAGAAATCCTAACAATAAGAATCCTGGAACGGCAAGAATCTTCACAGTTCGGGACTAATTCTGCACAAACCTCACATGTGATAGTGTTGTGCAGAAAATGGCAATTTCTCCACATGAAATGGTACTTCTAAGCAGAAATATTATTTCCTGTTCAGAAAAAGCTGTAACTGGGGACATATTCTGTGCAAAATTCACACATGGATGATTTGCATGGGAAAAGTATTTTCTGTACATAAAACAGACTTGTCTGCACAGGAGAAATATTTCTGCAGAAAAATAGCCAGAATACTGTTGGGGATTTACGTGTGTGTAAACACCATAGTTGCATTGTTACACAATGAATCTTGTCCCAATCCCCACTTACCGGGAAGCAGCCACTGTGATCAATGGAAGTTTATTGCTATCGATTGAGAAGCAACTAACTGTCCTCATGACAGAGATCATTTGCACGAGGTGGGGTGGGACCATCAGCCAGCTGCTTCCCAATCAACAGGGAAACAGACCTCCCATCATTGGCAGTGGCTGCTTCCTGGTAAGTGGAGATTGAGTGACTCTCACAGACCCTATGTAGTTCCTAAACATGAATAGAAAGTGGTCATGGGTGCATAAATCAAGGTTATGTATTCACAACAGCCCAACAGGATTCCAGCCCTCATTTCCTATGCAGAAAATGTTGTTTCCTGCACATATATTCATGTTTTCTGTGTCAAACAACTATGAGCAAATTTTCTGCAGGATTAGTCCCAGACTTTGAATAGTCTTCACAAACTGTGTAGTTTTCAAAGACTTTCTCATAGCAGGGGGGAAAAATTACTTGTTGTTTCCTTTTAGAAGAAACTTAGGAATTTATCAGACGAGCCCCTTAAAGCATTCTTTTGCTGGGTTTAAAAAATAAACTTTTATGCCAGCAAAAGAACATTCCCCACCACACTTACCTTGCTTTCCTGGCAAGGGCTTTCCTGGCAATGAAAGAGGAAGTAAACACAGCTCCATTCACTTCCTCCTTTGAAGTCCCACAGATTATCGTGAGACTTCATTGCACGGGAAATTCAAAAAAAGAAACAAAAAGAACACACAAAAAGTAACAAAGAGCACAAAAAAACTTTAAAACTTACAAGTAACCCAGGGAGGGTCATAAAAAGTGTGTTACTTACCTGGCTGTAGTGATCTCACCCAGAGGTGTTCGTGCTGGATTGGCCTTTCTTGATGCATTGACATAAGTACAATGACACAAGATTTCACATGCCAGCACAAAAGCACCATGGAGGATCAATTGACAGCTTCAGCCGTCAATTGAAAAGTATGGGTTTTGGAGGAGACATAAACATGAAAGGGTGACATTGTGTGGTATGCACACCATTTCACATTTATGTGGCATTGTTATGATGCCATGTTTTATGTGTCTGATAAATTCCTTAGTGAAGTATTACATTTCTAATAGTCTCCTTCACCTCAATACCATTTGCTTCCTTGTGAAACAAGATGCCTTGCTTTGAGCTTTGTTTTACACCCAAACTATCTCCATCCAGGTTCTACAACACTTCACTTACACATGGGTTATTTTGCCATTATGACTAGATCTTACTCCTTATTGCCTCATGGTTAGCCTTGGTTTATTCATTAGCTATGTGTCCTTGCTTCTCCAAACAGATCTAGTGTTTTTCTTCAACAGCTTATCTTTCTTCATTTTTGATATGGTCTTTACCTCCAAAATGGATTAATCATTTACCAGTCTCCAGTTATTCCAGGTCAAATTACCAATGAGCTGAAATGGAGGTAGGTTGACCATTTTGCCTAATACATGTTCAGAAAAGCATGTGATGTAGTAGTGCAATACAACATAGCAAATTTTTTGTTGTCCTCAAAGAAGCCCCATGAAAGGAGTCAAAATAGTTTCCCTCACAGAATAGAATTTTCTCAAATAAAATTGGCTCAGCAATCCAATTTACAAAGTCAGTATGTGTTTACCTTTCAGTGAGCAATCACAAAAGAAAGCATGTTACATGATGAAAAGCATGCAATATGATAAACATGCATCTTTCACCATTCGAAGTAGCATCATTTACATACATCTTCTAAGCTTTCATCTAGTTTGAACCTGTGAAGCCATGATAGGTGGATCCTTAAGCAGCAGGTCATATGAAGTTTCAGTAGTTCTTAGAGATGTGGCAACTTCTTCTATAGTGGCAGGGATGAGTACATACTAGTCAGCCTGCCTAATCCTGAATGTGATAATAGGGATCATTTAGGTGAAGGATTTGGGTTTGGAAAGCTAAGGGGTTGACTACACAATTTAAAAAAACACACACAAAGAATCTCAGAAGAATGCCATTGGTCCTCATGGATCATCGCCCACATTCACAATATTCAAAAGGAGATGGGCTGAAAACTCCATATAGATTGTGGTAATAGCTTTCTCTGTTTCCTCTGATCTTTTTAAAAAGTGTGTGAAATTGTGCACAATAGGTCATCTGTACAACCAATGTGTAAAGGAGACACAGAAGAGCTGAAAGCTGATTGGTCGGACCTCAGAGAGGGAGGGCTTGCAAGGGAGGGCTTGGAATATCAGCTCCACCATTGTTTTTGTTTTTACAGGCACAATCATTCACCCGGTAAACCAGCAGAGCAAAAGTATGAACTTATTTTTAAACAGAAAGCAGCTCTTCCACATCTGTCTCTTTAAGAGAAAAAAGGCAGGGGAAAGGAGGGAGATTTTCCAATTCTACTCACTCGGAGCAACCTTTTTTGCTTTGGGGATGAAGACTGCAAAATATTCCATTCTAAGCTTGCTAATCAGCCATGGACACAAATGAGGACTGCAGTGAAAGGAAGGTAAGTCGCTATGTTTCACTAAAAATTCTCCCATGTATGTGACCCCTAAGAAAAAAGGGTATCCCATAGTTGGTAGCATCTGAGTGGGCTTGAAAAGATGAGATTTACAGAGATCTGCTGGGATCTCTGTTGGGTTGGCAGAGGCATTATTCTATATTTCATTAACCAAGATCCAACAGTGAACTTACAGTTCTTGTGACATTTCAGTGGAAGTATGTAAAAAAAATATAATGACCTTCCACCATTTGTGATTTAAGGAATATCAGAGGGGAACAGATTTTCAGAAGTCCTCCATGACTACCAAGGGTCTTCAGTTTTAATTATCATCTGGCTGAACTGAATGAGCCAAGAGAAATTAAAAGTATGTAGCCCAAGCTCTTCCCAGTTACGGGGGCTCCCAGGTATGGCTCAGCAGAAGGACCATCTCCCACCTTCTCAGGAGGGGCTGGAGAGGAACAGAAACTGCAGAATACTGTGGTTGATTCATTCTTAGCACTCCTGTCATCCAACTGCTGCAAACATCACTATTCAAGTGGCAACTGATAAACCAACTTGTTTTATATGAGCATTAAACTAATCATTAGAGATGTCCTGCTACATATAATTAATGCTATTTCTTGATTTCTGTGGCTGCAATCTAGTTTACAAGAAATATAAAATGCCAATGGCTGTGAAATTTTCTGCCACACAAGTCTGCCATGTTTGAAAAGGTTCTTTTAAAACACACACACACTGAACCAATTTCAGAAGTGCTAAATTGCATGGACCAGTTGGCCCACGGCGACCTAAATGGAATAAATGCACAAGCTCAAATGGAACTGACTTCCTAAAGAAGCTTGTCCTAAAGGATATTATCGAATACAGATATCTTCTCTATGATTTTTTCCCCAAGGTTCTTTCTTTTTTGAAACAGATTTTTATATTGGCTTATGGTATTGCTAATCCTTTATAAGAATTTAAAATAATTAATAGATAAATAAATTATAATTAAATTGTTTATAGATTAGTAACATAATGGTTGTAATCAATTATAAATTATACTTATAACTAGTTAGAAATTATAATTATAAAATAAATAATAAATAATATTTAAAAACTCCCACCCAGCCTTAGAAAACAAATAATGAATTCAACTCCCTTTCTTTAGGGGTCCTTTCATGCTACACAATTACAGTGCTATGATTCCAGTTTAACTGGACAGACAATTAGAATTTTCTGTCAGAATGCTCTATTTCATTCAAAACCTCAACAAACCAAAAAATCTAGATGGCCACAGGATGCAGCCATGGCAGTAAAAGTACTATCATACTACAGCAAGGCTTTAGTATCCTCTGGGGTTTGGTTCCTGGACCCTCCATGGATACCAAAAGCTGTGATTGCTCAAGTCCCATTACACAGTAAAATGGTGTCCCTTATATAAAATGGCAAAATCAAGATTTGCTACAGGGATTTTTCTGCGGGGGGAGGGATATTTTCAAACTGTGGTTGGTTGAATCCATGGATGCAGAATCCATTGTTATGAAGGGCTAACTGTATAACTGTGATGTGTGAAAGCAATATAGGTATCTAAATACAGGTATGCTCATGGTATATATAGGTATGCTCACGGTAGCGGCCCTGAAACCAGGAGTTGGGTTGCAACCTCCAGTCCTGGACGGGGTCACGCTCTCCGTTAAGGACTGTGTTCGCAGTCTGGGGGTGCTCCTTGATTCATCACTTCAGATGACTAGTCAGATGAGTGTGACGGTCAGGAGCACCTGTTATCAGCTTCAGCTGATACGCCAGCTGCGCCTTTTCCTGGAAGTAAGGGACCTCAAGACTGTGGTACATTCCCTGGTAACCTCTCGTCTGGATTTCTGTAATGTGCTCTACATGGGGCTACCCTCGTGCTTGGTCTGGAAACTTCAGGTTGGTACAAAATATGGCAGCCAGAGTGGTCTCGGGAACATCTCAGAGAGCCCATATAACTCCAGTATTAAAATCTCTCCACTGGCTGCCTATCAGTTTCCGGGCCCAGTATAAGGTGTTGGTTATTACCTTTAAAGCCCTAAATGGCTTGGGTCCAACTTATCTTCGGAACCACCTCCTCCCATACAATCCTCCCCACATACTCCGGTCCTCTGGGAGGATTTGCTTCAGCCACAAAAATCTAGGCTGTCTGCAACCTCCCAGAGGGCCTTTTCGGTAATCACCCCCAAATTATGGAATGACCTGCTGAACGAGATCCGTCAGCTGACGAGTTTAAGCAGCTTTTAAAAAGCACTAAAGACGGATCTCTTTCGGAAGGCTTTTCCTGATTAGATCCTGGCTTCAGGAGCTGAGTCTCCTGGCCTCTTTTAGTCCTTTACCCTACTCGCTAGCTGTTAATTTTTGTATTTGTTTATTTTATGTGACTTTTAAGTTTAGGTGGATTTTAATCTGATGCTAGTTTAATATATTTTTATGGGGGAGGGTGGGGTGGGTGGGGCTTAGGGGTTTTCGTCTGTATTGCTGTATTTTAACTGTTGCAAGCCACCCCAATTGTTTTTAACAGAGGGGTGGGGTAATAATAATAATAATATTTAAATGAACAGTTTCCAGAAACTATGGAAGACTTCCCAGTGTATTGGTACTTCAGTGGCAGAGTGAAGATGTAAGGATAGTTTAGTTGTAAGTACTTATTATGTTTTTAGAAGAAGAAATATTATAACATTGATTCTAAGACAATGAAATAGAGAAAGAGAAAAACTGAAACAATCAATAAATGACTTGCATTAAACATCCACTGAAGCTTTCCTGCCTTCCTTTCATTGCTGTCATATCAGCAATGGCTGGGTGCTAAGAAGAAACAGGGTATTTCAAGTGCAATACTGGAGATACAGTACATGATGTATTTAATGCATGATTGCAGCTGAAACCAGCCATGCTGTAACTCCTACTACTACTACTGTAACTTCCTCCACCACCTCCTCCTCTCTTTCCCAGCTATGGAACACTTAGCATATAATATTGTCCATGTGGTGTGTATGTGTGTTTAAGTATGGAGCTGGATAAAAAAAAATGTGCAGTTGGGAAAATAGGTGCAGTTGGCTAGTTAAATGATGAAGAATTCAAAATATGTGGAAAATAGATGCATGTTGTACAACAAAGGTTGATGCTGGGATTTAAATTTGTAACTGTGCGAGCCTGCAGAAATCCTTTCACAATCTTAAAAATATTTGAAGGTTATTGTGAACCTGGGGAAGTGGGGAGATAGTGTTTAAGAACTATGTTTAAGTTGTGTCTAGTTTTGGCTTGAATTACAAGTTCTAAACAAAATCACATACATATGACATAGGCATGATAGGCCTTCAAACAACACCTTCTGAATGGCAACAGGGTTTAGTTCTTTTCAGTGGGAAAAGACTGACAGCTGGCAGTCTTGACTTTTGTTATTGAAGATTATTGAATCCATGTGAGTTCTTGGCTGGTAACAGTTTGGCAGTTTTGCTATGTTATGTACCATTTCCTCCATCTCTCATTACACAATGTGATCAGCAATGAGAGTGAGCCAGTGCTTCCATTTATTTTATTGACAAATGGCAAAGATGAGAAACTTCACCATTGCTTTTAATGTTAAATGGGTGGACGTTAGTTACATTTGGAAGGTTTCTTTAAAAAATAAATAAAATAAAATCCATGTATAATTCTTAGCAGTACTATTATTACAGCTCCAAATCTATCAACCATTTAAAAGTCTTTTTGGAATCAGGCAGACATGCCACTGGAGCCCTTGTTCAGCAGCAAAATACTTTTCTTCCATTCTCTGAGCACACTGATTGACATCAGCAGAATTTGAAAACATCTGTAGAGGAGAGGCAAAACATATCACCCTCAGCTATTAAGGCCCTCACAGGAAGCAGGGATATCATAGACTCATGTAACTCCATGCATTCTGGGATCCCAATCCACTCAGGTCTCAGCTCAGCCTCTAAGGTTCTATCAACAGGAAACAAAGCCACAAGTGGAACAAAATTATCATTTATTAATACAAATTATCCCCAAACTTATCCAGGGCCAGCATTTCTCATGGTTGGATAACAGATACCCTGGGCTGGGGAGCACACATCCTCCTGGGTCAGGGAGGAGTGTTGACCCTGGGATACTTTGGTTTCAATTCCTTGTATAGGCTGACATGAGTAGAAATGGCTGCCACTGTTGGTGGCCAGCCATCTATGAATGTCACAAAAGGTCATAAATAAAGAAATACACTGTGATAAGTCATATTAAAGTGAAAAGTATATTATAAATCATTATCATCATCACCATCATGCTAAAAGTAGGGCACCTTAGGACTTTATCAGATGTAGCAAAAATTGTGGGATTATGACATCAAGGTAGTGTGAATAGCTGCAGCCATGTCGTCATCATTTCATGGTTACCTTGTTCCCCAGCTGTGAATAAGCTGTTCCTTTTAATTGATGATATAAGCCATCAATAGATCACCAATATCACTTTTTTCATGGTATTGAAGGCATGTGAAAACACATCCCATTGTAATCATGAGATTACAGCATGAATGAGGGGTCTTCAGCCAGCAAAAACACAAAAACAAAGCCAAAGATGCTCTTTTTATGAACTGTCCCATCTAGTTTGCAGATTTATAGGTTTGTTTCAGTGCTTTTGCACTCATTTACTTAGTTATTTTTTTGGGGGTGTGTGTGGAGTTTTAAGTGCATCACATCTTCTTATGAGAGCAGACAAAATCTCACCCATGCAAAATCCAGGAAGTAAGCTCCCAGTCTTAAAGCACTAGTGGTTGTTGTGTGATAATTATGTGGAGTTTCGTATGTGTGATTACAACTACATGTGATAATAAGTTTTATAATGCCATGATGTTCCTGCTGTCTTCATTTGTGGAATTACAGCATTTTTTAGACGCTAGTCTGATAAAGTCCTTAGTCTTCCCGAAAAATTTGGACATCCTTTACCAGCAGGTTAAATATATCCATAATAACTTTATTGTCGATATGAATGGTATGTTTAAAATCATTTTATAGCAAATAATTGCCCATAATTCTAGGACATAGTACCTACAATGAAGAGAGAGAATCATCACAAAAACATTGACTTATAGCTCAAAAGAGGAATAAACCAAAATGTATTTGCATTCATGAAAGATAAAACTTATAGCCAGCCTGAAGCGCAATGCTTTCCTTAAAAATCTGTGGAATACAAATAGAACTATTTATTTTAAATAGGACTACTGTTGAATATTTCAGAATATGAAAGCAGACCCAAGGTCATGCTATGGGTGGAATCTTGGTTCTTTAAGCAAAGTGTTCTGAGGCAGAACCACTACCACCATAAGGGGATGTTGAAAATTTCTCAGTCCAACCAAGAAAGGAATGACCTGGCATCATAAAAGTTACTTGCTATTCCACATATTTACCCCAAAGTTTGAGATGCTTGGCACATCATTTCTCAAGTTTCTTTAACCCTTCCACCACCACCCCACCCCAAAAAGACTGATGTCTGGTCACTGATATACTGCTCTGCTGCTGCTGCTATCACCTTTGAATCCTTTGAAAAATTCCTTCCTTTCAAACTCTTTTTAAGGTTTGGAAACAGGGAAAGGTCAGATTGAGCAAGATCTGGTGAGCAGGGTGAATGGTCTATGCACGCAAACCCCAATTCTTCAAAAATCCTTCATCTTGCCAGCCCTGTGAGCAGGTGCATTGTCTTGCAAAAAGAGAGCACCTTTCCCCAGTTTCCTTCACCCTTTTTCTTCAGTGCCTATTTTGATTGGCACAGCAAGCTAGAGTAATATTCTGCATTAACTGTTTGGCCCTTCTGAAAATAGCCAGTCATTGAAATACCTTCCTTATCCCCAAAAGCTGTGCCCATGACCATTCTGGTAGACTTTTGAGTCTTGAATTTCTTTGGCAGTGGAGAACCTGAGTGCAAGGACTGTTATTTGTTCTCCAGATCATAGTGATGTAACCATGTTTCATCAACAGTGATGAGTCATTAAAAAAAATAAATCATTAGATCACTCAAAAGGCTTCAAAATCAACTTGGAAGTATCCACTCAGTTTCCATTCAGAAGGCCAGGATGCCTCCCTCCTTGCTCTCCTGCTGACAAGTGAAAACTTTTCTTTTCCAGCAGGCTTTCAGGAATTGATGGAAATAGTTTTTAATGGTCTTTTGTTTTGTTGCTTTTTATATCCTCATTTTCAATGAATGTTTATAGTTTTATTGTATGGTTTGTATAATTGCTTTTAAAAATAATTTAGATAGATAGATAGATAGATAGATAGACAGACAGACAGATAGAGTACTACTGATGTTTTCTATGTATTTTAATCTATTCTGGTTTAAATATTTTGCAAGCTGCTTCCAGTCCCAACACTGGGGGCAAAGGAAGGATTTATAACAGTATAAAATAAATACATATAAATAAAACCTGCATGTAGCATTTTTATGCAGAAAATACAATTTCTATTTCTTGCACACCAATGCTGTTTTGAGAGGGGGCATGCACCATGTGCAAATTTTGCACAGAATAAGCCCCCAACTACAGCATTTTCTGTGCAGGAAACATTATTTCTGGTGCAGCAAATGCTGTTTTCTGTGCAAAAAAAAAAAAAAAAAAAAAAGTGAATTCTGCATAGAATAAGTCCCAAATTGTTGATAGTCAGTTTGGGACTTTCTTGCAGAGGGAAGAAAATTACTAAATTTCTTGTTGCTTCCCTCAAAAATAAAACTAGTGAAGAATCAAGCCCCTAGGGAGCCCTGTTGGTGCAGTGGATAAATGCCAGTACTGCAAGTCACCACATTGCAAGTTTGATTCCAGAGGGCTCCAAGGTTCACTCAGCCTTCCATCCTTTCATAGGTTGGTAAAATGGGTACCCAGCTTGTGGGGGCAATTAGCTAACACATATTAGAAACTGCTTAATGCAGTGTAGATGTGTAAATTGCTATTGCTTAAAACAATTTGTAAGCCGCTCTGATAGCCTTGTGGCTGAAGAGCGGGGTATAAATAAATAAATACTAGGAACAACTGAGATGGTGTAGGAAGCTGAGGATACTACGAACCCCACTATTCTCATCAGGTAATTATGGAGAAAAAGTTCACTAGCAAGGCCTTCCTACTCTTGGTTGTCTCAGCCCTTTCTCAAAAATAAGAGAGGCTGCTTAATACCAGAGTCTAGCGTGTCATGCATGTTGCAAATTCTTCCCCACCTGTTGAGGTACAGAGCATCAGTATCCTGTCATTTCTTGTTTCATTTTTTTTAAATGTTATTATAGAAACCAATAGAATCATAGAATCATAGAATTGTAGAGTTGGAAGAGACCACGAGGGCCATCCAGTCCAACCCCCTGCCACGCAGGAAATCACGATCAAAGCATCCCTGACAGATGGCCATCCAGCCTCTGTTTAAAGACCTCCAAGGAAGGAGATCCCACCACGCTCCGAGGGAGTGTGTTCCACTGCTGAACAGCTATTACTGTCAAAAAGTTCCTCCTCATGTTGAGGTAGAATCTCTGTTCCTGAAGCTTGCATCCATTGCTCCATGTTCCAGTCTCTGGAGCAGCAGAAAACAAGCCTGCTCCATCCTCAATGTGACACCCCTTCAAATACTTAAACAGGGCTATCATATCGCCTCTTAACCGTCTTTTTTCCAGGCTAAACATACCCAGCTCCCTAAGTCTCTCCTCATAAGGCATGGTTTCCAGACGTTACTACAATAACCATACTACATATAAAAAAACAAACACACATACAATACTATACATAAAATAATACATTTGCACTGTACCTATTACATATATAAACTACATATATAAATTAAATTTGCCTTAAACCATTTTTCTATTGCCTGTTCTTCTTGTTTGTGTGATCCTATTCTGTTATGACCTCTATTGTGCAACTTTACCAGACAATACAATAAACAACATTGTAAACTTCCTCCTCTGATGAGACTACAGTCTGGAATGTTCATCATTACCAGATTATCCCTCAGTCAGTAACAGGTAATTAATGTAATTTTTAGAATATAGTAAACCTGCATAAAAAATAAGAGTTCAGCTTACAAATAATCGTACAGGGATTCTAAATAGATTTTCCTAAGTAGGCTTATTCAATTAGTTTTATCTATCTTTATCTATCTCCATTAACAAAATAAAATCATTTTAGTAAATACAAAAAAAAAAATCCCTTTATCCTGGAACAATAAGTCGACAATTTCTGTTTCCTCTTTCCCCTTCCTCCAATTTTACACCTACTCCTTCAAATTATAGAAGTCTATTGGTTAATATATTAACATCCTTTCCCTTTCCCTCCCTTTTATATGTTACAGTTGTTCCTTCATATTTGCTGGGATTTGGTTCCAGGACCCCCTGTGGATACCAAAATCTGTGAATACTCAAGTTCCATTATATGCAGTGGCATAGCAAAATGGTGTCCGTTATTTAAGATAGCAGAATCAAGGTTTGCTTTTTGGATTATTATTTTTTAAAGAATATTTTCAAGCCATGAATACTTAAATCCGTGGATACCAAATCCATGGATATGGAGGGTATTACTTTCACAACAATGATTCCTCACTCCTAGAAGACTTATAGATGGCTGCCTCTGCATGCCAGGTGCTTGATTAGAATCATAGAGCCATAAAATCATAGAGCTGGAAGAGACCTCAAGGGCCATCCAGTCCAACCCCCCTGCCATGCAGGAATACACAATCAAATCATTTTTGACAGATGGCCATCCAGCCTCTGTTTAAAAACCTCCAAAGAAGGAGACTCCACCACACTACAAGGCAGTGTATTCTACTTCCAAATAGCTCTTACTGTCAGGAAGTTCTTCCTAATGTTTAGGTGAAATCTCTTTTCCTATAATTTGAACCCATTGCTCCATGTCCTAGTCTCTGGAGCAGAAGAAAACAAGCTTGCTCCATCCTCAGTATGACATCCCTTCAAAAATTTAAACATGGCTATCATGTCTCCTCTCAACCTTCTCTTCTCCAGACTAAACATGCCCAGCTCCCTAAGCCACTCCCCATAGGGCATGGCTTCCAGACCACCCACCATCCTGGTCACCCTCCTCTGGACACGTTCCAGCTTCTCAATATCCTTTCTGAATTGTGGTGCCCAGAACTGGATACAGTATTCCAGCTGAGGTCTGACCAAAGCAGAATACAGTGGCACTATTATTTCCCTCAATCTAGACACTATACTCCTCTTAATGTAGCCTACCCCTCCTAATTTGGTGCCATATGCAAACTTGATAAGTATACCCTTTTTCCCCTCATCTAAGTCATTGATAAAGATGTTAAAAAGCATTGGACACAGGACAGAACCCTATGGCACCACACTGGTCACTTCTCTCCAGGATGGAGAGGAGCCATTGGTGACTACCCTTTGGGTTTGGTCAGTCAACCAATTACAAATTCACCTAACAATTGCATTGTCTAGCCCACAGGTTACTAAGTTTTTTACAAGAATATCATGGGGGACCTTGTCAAAAGCCTTGCTGAAATCAAGATACACTACATCCACTGCTTTCCCTTCATCTATCAAGTTGTAACTCTATCAAAAAAAAAAGAGAGAGAGAGAGATAAGATTATTCTGGCACGACTTGTTGTTGAGAAATCCATGTTGACCTTCTGTGATCATGGCATTCCTCTCTAAGTGGTTACAGGCAGTGTGTTTAATGATCTGCTCTAGAATCTTTCCTAGTATTGCTGTCAGGCTGACTGGGTGGTAATTATATGGGTCTTTGTTTTCCCCCTTTTTAAAGATGGGGACAACATTTTCCCCCTTCCAGTCTGCTGGGACCTCTCCTGTTCTCCAGGAATTCTAAACGATTGTTGACAATGGTTCTGAGATTATTTCTGCCAGTTGTTTTAATACCCTTGGATTAATACCTGGTCCTGGAGACTTGAACTCATTTATACTGCCCAGGTATTCGTGAATGACTTCTTTACCAATTCTGTGTTGTATTTCCCCTACTGCATCATCTGCTCCATCTTCTCCAGGTTGAGCCCTTGTACCCTCTTCAGGAGAAGACTGAAGCAAAGAAGGGTTTAAGTAGTTCTGCCTTTTCTCTGTCCCCTGTTAGCTTTTCACCATCTTCTCTACACAGCGGCCCTACCATTTCCTTGTTCTTCCTTTTGCTATGGACATACCCCGAAAAGCCCTTTTAATTATTTTTAACCTCTCTAGCCACCTGAGCTCCAGCTGACCTTTGGCTTTGCTGACTTTCCCCCTACATGAGCTGGCTATTTGTTTGAATTCTTCTTTGGTGATTTCTCTCCTTTTCAATTTCTTGTACATGCCCTTTTAAGTTTTAGCTCAGTTGAGAATTCTTTCGACATCCATCGTCATTTCTTTAGACACCTCCCCTTTTTCATCCTAATTGGAACTGTTTGAAGTTGTGCCTTCAATATCTCAGTTTTTAGAAACTCCCATCCTTCATGAACACCCTTCTCTTGTAGTATTTCTGACCATGGGATCACCCCCACTAATTCCCTAAGTTTTCTGAAATCAGCTTTCTTAAACTCTAGAAGGTATGTCTGACTATGCTTGACTTCCCCTTTCTTCTGTACAACAAACTCCAGGAGAACATGGTCACTCCCCCCTAAGTATCCCGCCTCTTCCACACTATTAACCAGGTCATCCCCATTGAGTAGGATAAGATCTAAAATAGCTGTTCCACTTGTTGCCTCTTCGAACTTCTGGGCAATGAAATTGTCTACAAGGCAAATGAGGAATTTGTTGCACCTTATATTTGTCAGGCCTGCAAACTACTGCTTCTGTTACTCGCAGTAGGGAATCCCCTACCGTCACCACTCTCCTCCTTCAAGACTTGGTAGAGGCCACTTCATGTGCTGGATCTATGAAGGTTTTCTGTGTGTTCCCTAAAGCCTAGCACTGCTCCTCCTCCTCTTCTTCTCTGGAAAGATATTGAGCTTCAAATCAATTCTGTAGCTTCAAGCTGGCCAAATGATCCTTGGCCCTTCTATTTCTCTGTGTCACATTCCTCTAAGTGTTCATTTCCTGTGTATTGGCCTCCTCCGTAGACATCTCCCTGTTGTGTTCCACTTCCAGGATGGTCTTCTCTGCTCTTTCCAAGAAAACTTCTCACTTCCTAATATTCAGAAGTGTAGACACCCTGTCCTCAAGATGCTTGACCTTGTCTTCCAGCAGGGCCACCAACTTGCACTTGCTGCAGATATAGCTCCCCACCTCCTCTGGCAAGAAGACAACCATCTCACAAGTGTTGCAGGTGACTGCGGTAGCTCCCTCACTGGCCATATTCAGTCTTCTTAAGTAGTCACTGAAAGAGAACTTTAGGTTTTCCTGTCCAAACTCATCTAGTATCCCCCCTCCACCCAATACCTGTTAGCCTTGTTTCTTAGAAGAGCTCTTATCCCCCTTTTATGTTAGAACTGTTCATGCCTCAAGGCACTTGCCACTGATTTTCTAAGATTAACTTGGAAAGGTTGCAGCAGCACTTATATAGAGCTAGTGGCTGCTAACTCTGCCCCCAGGCAGGTTAGCAGCTCAGCAGAAGCACTTCCCCCTCAGAAACGAACTGTACCTTCCACTCAAACTCCCTCACTAAACACCCATGCCCAACACCCCTATTGTCCTCTCTCCTGCTTGCCTCACTCCTGTATGCCAAGTTCCAGAAAATGAAGCTGCAGCTATAGAGAGAGAGAGCCACTGGCTGCTAAGCTCCTCCCTCTGCCTCTGATCTACTTCCTTTCAGCAGTCTCTATGACTCACTTGTTCTCTGGAGAAGCAGCTCACCAAACAAATGCTAATGAGCCCCTCCCCCAGGCAAGCCTACACTCTGCCCATACAAACAAACAGCCTTGACCCAAGCAAGCACACTAGTGTTAGCCCAACAAACTCTCTGGGGCTGAAGAAGTTTAATTCAACAGCCACAAGCTTACTTTATGCTGTCTCTTCCACCAGACCCATACCAAACACCCCTGTTATCCTCTCTCCTGTTTGCCTCGCTCCTGTATGCTAAGCTCCAGAGACTGAAGCTGCAGGTATATATATAGGGAGAGAGCTACTGGATAAACTAAGGGCCACACTTTGTACCACCTCTCCACATTCAGCAGTCACCAGCATTCAGTCGCTATGGAGCGTGTTCCTACCTCATGGTCTTTTGTGGAATTTCCACTCCTTGGTTTGGAGATGGCGATTTTGTGTTTAAGCAACTGTTGGGTCACCCAAAGTGTGCAGACACCTCCCTCTTCTGTAGGGATATGTGCTCTTTTCTCTACGTACAGTAAGCGGTGGAACATCTTTCTTGTTGTTGTGTGCCTTCAAGTCATTTTCAACTTATGGTGACCATATGGTGAATCTTTCATGGGTTTGTTTTATTTTTGTTTTTATTTTTTGGAAGGATTTGTTTGTAAGAGGTATTCCCTTGCCTTCCTCTGAGGCTAAGAGAGTGTGACTTGCTCAAAGCCATTGAGTGGGTTTCCATTATAGGTGATTTGAACCCTGGTCTCCCAGAGTTGTAGTCCAGCACTCAAGCTATTACACTACACTAGCTCTAATGGAATCTATAGCTCAAACATTATAAACCAGTGGAACGGTGTATGTGTTAAGTCCTAGGCTAGCTGCTTGTTTTCTTGTATTCATTCTGTCCTTTTTGTCTGTATGATGTTCTGGAGATGAAACAGTAAAATCAGGTTTCAATTGCTTCCTAGTTTCCAATTTCCATTTGCCTTCCTCCTTCAAACACACAATGATACACAGAAAAATGTCCTGAACCATGACCTCTTGAAAAGGGGTTCTTCTGCCAAAGCCCACACACAAGTTTAAGTTTGACTATATGGTATCAACAACGAGGGCTTTGTATATCTAGAATGCCTGAGAATGATGTCAGATCACAGCAGGGCACTTTAGAAGGCAAGAATGATAATCTCTCCACATCTCTCATGAGCATAGTTTGAATTAGAACATAGCTTAGGCAGATGATGAATATCACATGAACAGACTCAAAAAGCACAGGAATTCTGTCTAGAAAGCAATTGCTTAGAGGCTATGTGTGTGTGTGTGTCTCTGTCTGTGTGTGTGTGTGTGGATATGGGGCAGAAGGATGAAACTCTTGTCCCTTAATGATTGTGACTGTGAAGCAAAGATCACAGGAAGAAGGTAGCTTGCAGGCTGGAGTTGAATTTAAAGGGTAAAGAACAAATGGCAAGGGATCAAAATGAGTTCTCTGCCTAGTCTGCTTCAAAATGTTTTCCATCAAAATGTGAACTTCTGCATAGCAACACGTGAATAAAGCCTATAGTGCAAATGCAAACTACCTATGCTCTCACATTACCTAGTATCAAGAAGAAGGTAGAGTAGGAGGAGTAGGAGTAGGAGGAGAAGTAGTAGTGTTGGTGGTGGTGGAGGAGGAGGTGGTGGTAGTGGTGGTTGTTCAGGAGGAGATTAACCTTTCTGTGTCTTAAACATGCCCAAGGCTTTATTGATTAAGATTTTGGCACAAAAAATAGTTTTGTGCCAGTGGTCCATTTGTTCCGCAACCGATACAAGTGATGTATTTCAAAACCATGTTGCAGAATCCAGATTTGTCATTGTTGTGTGCCTTTAAGTTATTTCTGACCTCTGGAGACCCTAAGGCAAACTTTGTGTGGGCTTTTCTGAGGCTGAGAGTGTGTGACATGCTCAAGGTCACCCAGTGGGTTTTCATGATGGGATTCAAACGCTGGTCTCCAGAGTACTAGTACACTCAAACCATCACACTATACTGGCTCCTTCAGAATCCAGATACTGGGAACAAATCAGCTATTTTTTGTGAAACTAGGATTATCTCTCCAACATATTCGGCTTTGAAATAGGATGGGTCTGATATGAAGTTCATTTCACTTTGTCCAACATTCAACTTTTAAAAAAATAAAAACAAAATGAATTATTTCAATATGTTTTATCAAAGAATTTGAAGATTTGGGTAAGGTCTTTAAAAATGAGTGAATGGTTCTCATGGAGGCATGCCTGGAAGACATTGCTGAAGGGGGAGCGTTTTGATGACCTCAAGGAATTGAGGCCAGAAGGTTAATGGAGGTGTGGCACATAGTGCCAACCTGAGCTAATAGAGGGTGAGCTGGGTTCTTTAAGGCAATGTTGTCCCGCTGTCAGTTCTCCTTTGGATCTTCGCACCATCATATACAAAGATCAGGAAGTTAATGAGGGGGGAAAATCAGCACAACAAATATGCCTGAATAGACAAGTATGTGAAGTCATACTTTGAAGAGCTGACCTCTGCCCAAATGGTTACATTTCTCACTTTACTTTCTCCCATGTTTATCTTTTTTTAAAAATATAGAAAACACCTTAAACTCTTCTCATCACATTTATGAAGAAATTTGTGAAGTTATGAACTAAGGAAGTCCCATGAAATGATGAGCAACAACAATATTTAGGGATGGCACCCTAAATATTGTCACCCAGCTACTTCTATTGCTGCCTCTACAGAGATTTACCTCTCCTGTACTCTATGGACTGGCTTCCAACTGCCTCTTGGCAGACTCAGGCCCAAGTATTGTCTTCTCACACCTAGCGGTGTCATCTCTGGGTACTGGGGGTATAAAATCAGGCCAGAACTGCTCCAGCATCTTCTGCAGAGAAAATCCAGAAAGTGGTATTTGTCAGATAACTGGGAATCAGATTATCAGATGCAGGAAAAAAAATGCATCAAAAGATCACCAGAAGAACAGGAAGGGGCAAGATAATGACACTCTTCAGCATTCTTTGGGTGTGGAGTGGCTGTGAGTAAAGCATACCTTTCTATTAGCTGCTTGTTCCCATCAATAGAAAAGGGAAGCCTTCTCCGCAGCAGCACTGCACCCCCAGAACGGCAGAAGGACACGGGCATCTGGTAAGGTTGCCCTTTCTGTTCTTTTAGCAATCTTCTGATGTGGTTGGGAATGTGACTTTTTGGGCATGTTTCCCCACATCTAATAATCTCTCTAGTATCATTACTGGTGATCCCATTGTTCTATACTTTTCTTTGTGATTTTTTTTCTTTTTTGGTTGTTTTTATCCTTTCATTAGTTATATAAATCCTTAAATTTTCTCTTTTCTTTGTCATGCCTCTATTACCTGCCCTGATACCTCTTTCAAATGGTATTTCCACTCTTATTATGGGTGATTTTAACATTCATGTGGATTATTCCAAAGATTCTGCTACTTTACGTTTTCTTTCTTGTATTATTTTTTTTTTATTTTTATTTATTTATTTATACCCCGCTCTTCAGCCACAAGGCTATCAGAGTGGCTTACAAATTGTTTTAAGCAATAGCTATTTACACATCTACACTGCATTAAACAGTTTCCAATGTGTGTTAGCTAATTGCCCCCCACAAGCTGGGTACTCAATTTACCGACCTACGGAAGGATGGAAGGCTGAGTGAACCTTGGAGCCGGCTGGAATTGAACTTGTGATGTGGTGGCTTGCAGTACTGGCATTTAACCACTGCGCCACCAGGACTCAAACTTTGTTCTGATTCACCTACATGCTCCCTTGGCCATTGTCTTGATCTTGTTCTTATTAAAAGTTGTTCTATCTCTTGCTTTTCAGTTACTGAATTTTCTTAGTATAATCATCATCACGTTTCTTTTGTGCTTGTCCCTAATCCACTTTCTTGCCATTCTGTTGCTCGCTACTTTTGAGAACTCCATTCTGTTAATTCTGAAGCATTTTTGCAAGCATTGGTCTCTTCTCAGTCTTCCTTCAATTCTGCTGGTTCCTTGGAAAGCAGTTTCTTTACTCAATTCAATTTTATCTTCAATTCTTGATAGTTTTGCCCCTTTGTCAACATGAACAGTCCCTTCTACCAAACCCCAGCCATGGCTTACTCCTTTTAATTGGTATCTTCATTCTTGCTCTCATGCAGCTTAACATTTGTGCAGGAAGACTAGGGAGTGGGCAGACTACATTTGTTATAAATTCATTCCTTCTCTTGTGCTATTCCTTTGGCCAAACATAAATACTATACAGTAATTCATTGTTTCATGCTAATACAAGACACCCACAGTGTCTCTTTTCTACCTTTAATTCTCTTTTAAAGCCCCCCTTTCACTTCTCCATCCATCATTCTCTGCTGATTATTTTGTAACTTTCGTTAATACTAAAATTGAAACTATCCATTCTGATCTTGCTGGTATCGAACCTTCATCATTACCAACATATCAAATGTTTGTCTCTTCAACATTTTCTACTTTTCCCTCTGTTTTGTTGAATGAACTATCTAAATTGTAGATACTAGCTGGACCAAGCATACCATACACCATTTAAAAATTCCCCAAAATCCATCCAGTAGACCTCACAACAACTCTGTAAGGTAGGCCTGTGGATTTAAATTCCTCCTCCCCCTTCTCAGCATTCCACATGTTTCCTGGAATTGCTGAGGGTGACTCCCTCTGTTGTCCTGATGCTGCTGCTGCCACCACCATCAGTTGACTGCCTGGGTCCCATCACAGACAGCCCATCACTACTGCCAGTTTATAGTCTAGGTCCCAATCTGGGCCACAGACTGAGTGGCAGGAGTGGATTGTTAGGTGGAGAGGGAAATTAGATGTAGGTGATGATTGGTTAGGTTTGTTTCTTGAGCAGCCAATCAGCACACTGGGAAAGGCAACATACCCAAGAAAAAATTATATATATATATATATTTGAATCCTTCCGCCTGCTCTCTTGATCTTGTTCCTTCTCTGTTCTTAATTACTGTTGCCTCTGCCATTCTCCCTCTTTTTCTCCATATTATTAATCTGTCTTTTCCTCCTGATTCATTTCCTTTGGAGTTTAAGCACACTACTGTTCTCCAGTTCCTTCACTTGATCCATCTTCTCTTTCTAATTATCATCCTGTTTCACTGTTGCCTTTCCTCTTGAAAGTTTGGAATGTGCTGTTTATGTACACCACCCTGAGTTTCTTTTTCATATTTCTGTAATGGATCCCTTTCAATCTGAATTTCACCCTTTGAACTCTACAGAGACAGCTCTTACAAAAATCACTGATGATCTCCTTCAGATCAAGTCAAAAGGTCGATATTCAGTCCTTATTCTTCTTGATTTCTCTGCAGCCTTTGAAACAGTTGGCCATGCTCTTTTGTTGGATATACTTCATGTCCTAGAGTTTACTGACTCAGTTCTCAGCTGGTTCACATCTTATCTCTTAATACCCAAAATGCTCCTTGGAAAGTTCCAAGGAAATATCAAGTTTCTAATATGTTGGGGAAATTAGCAGCAACTCGACTTTAGCAATGCAATAGGGGGTAACAAGGGAATCTTGAAACCTTTGTATACTGGTATTAGTCTGGATGGAATACACACACATGGGGATTAAGGGAGAGGAAATTTCAAAATCAACATCCACAAAGGTTTCATCCACCCATTGTCTCTCTTTCCCACTGGGAAATATGTCCTTTTGACTTTTAGCCTTAGTCTTCCCTAGGGCAAAGCATGGTGCTCAAATGACCGTTCTTAGACCATCCTGCTTTTTCACTTGTGGAAGGCCACATTAATGAACCACATTAATAATATGTCAATTTATTAATACACCAATTTTATTATATGTCAATTTTTGAGGTCTCTGGCACTGGGGTGTGAGCCTTACTAACACTCTCAGGTTAGTCATTTAAAGCGGTAGCCAGAAGTCATGTATCTTCTTCTTTTCCCCTTTCAGTTGGGGCTCCACAGGGTTCTGATCTGGTCCCTTTCTTGTTTGCCATATGGAATTATCTGAATAGTCAGCACCAGAAAGAATTCTTGCCTTTGGGTTCTGTACAAAGTGCATTTTCCAGACATTATGAGCAAGAGATGTAGAATGTATCACAGTGCTATAATCTGGGTGTTATTGAAGGCATGTGTAACTGTTTCTAGATCTGCCTTTTTAAGAAAGGCAGACATTTTGAAGCCAGAAGATGGTTATCCACAGGATGCATCCACATATATATCTAGTACCAGATCAAGTGGTCCTCCCAAATTGGTCCTTTAAAGAACATTTCTATCCAATACAGGCTGCATCTCAGCTCCCAAATTGGCATGTGCATTGTCTGGATTAACTCTCGGCTTGTTAGCCCATATCTGTTACATTACTCCACGTCAGGGCTTTTATAGCCTCCTTGGCATTTGTTAAAGAAAAGGGGGGGGAAAGGGGGGATTCACCAGTATATTGTTGACACCCATCCCACCAAACCCCAAACCCTCTTTCTCCAGTGGATTTATTTATATGTTAAACACCATAAGGGAAAGAAAAGAAGCTTGAGGAACCCCATACGCCAATGCCCAACATGTCAAGTCCCCAGCACCACCTTTTGGGAATATCCAGCCATTTCTCTGATAAGAATAACTAAGATGAAATTATCCTAGCTCTTGTACAAAGGACTGTTTGTTGTGTGTCTTCAAGTCATTTCTGACTTATGGTGACCCTATCATGGGGTTTTCTGAAGCTGGGAGTGGGCAACTTGCCCAAAGTCACCCAGGGGATTTTCACAGCTGAGCTTGGATTCAAACTCTGGTCTCCAGAGTCATAGGGCAACACTCCTAGTGAAGCTAGCTTTTAGTGAAACTTCCAATGCATGAAAAAAATAATGAAATTTGGAAAATATGGCCACCCCTTCTAAAGCACACATTTTATAGCTCAGTTGGTTGAATAATATTTACTAGTGGTGTCACTGAAGATCGTATTTAAAAGGCTAGGAATACAACATTTTCTCTTATGTAACTCACAGCTGCATTATGAATCAAGCACCATTTCCCCCCAAGATATTTTTCTTTACTTTGGAATTTAAGCTGCAATTCTGAGACTTCAAAAGTCAGCAAGGAGTTTTGGGACACCCAATTTCCAAAGGTACATTAGTGCTCATTAGGAACACCAGGCACCCTGAAACTTTGTAGGAGGGTCCCTGCTTAGGGCACCATAATAAACATGCTCAGCAATATCCTAGATGTGAGAACCCTTGGAATAAATAGACCAAGAGCCTGTTCAAGAGTGAAGTTCTGGGTACCACAATTCCAGAAGGATATGGACAAGCTGGAATATCTCCAGAGGAGGGCAACCAAAATGGTGGGAGGTCTGGAAGCCATGCTCTATGAGGAGTGGCTTAGGAAGCTGGGTATGTTTGGGAAGTTTTTTGGGGAATTTTTTATTGGAGTAAGACCATTCTACTAAAAAATACACCCGGCCGCAAAAGGCCATAACAATAATACAAAAATAACACTAATTATTTTCCTCTTTTCTTACTAATACAAAAATAAATCTATCCTAACACTAATGTATTTTTCCCTTTAATCTAAACACACTATAATCACATTATATTTACACATTATAATTATACCTATTTGGAAATGGGGAAAAAAACCCAATAAAATATTAATTAAAAATAATAATACAAAATAATACAAAAATAATAAAATATTTATTTAAAATATCCTTTTATGTTATTGCTGGGGTCATCTCACTAAACCACGGCCAAAACTTTTTCCAACGATGGTTTGGCAATTTCTCTTTTTCACTCAGAGCTAAATTTTCAATTACATTCTTCACATAATAAGCAGTACCTTTTACATCCTGCAGATTTTGACTTTTCACCTCCTTTTGTTTCTGGAAAACTAACCTTAACATCACATACAGGTTTACCAGGCGCACCGTGGACCAGGGCACTTTCCAAAACCTCTCAGCCACGGCGGAACCAGGCTCCTTCCTCTTCCTCTTTTGTCCCACTGACTTTCTGGGTCCCCTGACACCCTCTGGAGGTTCAGTCCCTGAAAGCACTGTCTCCCAAGCCTGCTGTGCCAAATCTGGCCAATCTAGGACCCGGGCCACCTCCTCCCATGTTTCCTAGAGAAGAGAAGGTTCCCTAGGGATATGATAGCCATGTTTAAATATTTGAAGGGATGTCATACTGAGGATGGAGCAAGTTGGTTTTCTGCTGCTCCAGAGACTAGGACACAGAGCAATAGACTCAAACTACAGGAAAAGAAAGTTCATCTAAACATTAGGAAGAACTTCCTGACAGTAAGAGCCACTCAGCAGTGAAATGCACTATGTCGGAGTGTGGTAGAGTCTCCTTCTTTGGAGATTTTTAAGCAGAGGCTGGATGACCATCTCTTGGGAATGCTTTGATTGTTTATTCCTGCATGGCAGGAGGTTGGATTGGATGGCCCTCATGGTCTCTTCCAACTCTATGATTCTATGATTCTAAGTGCTGTTGAAATATAAATCTCCAGCTGCACCTGGTTCAGCAGCTGACGTCAGTGCTTCCTTCCCTAGCTCATAATGGCACCTGGACAACTCTTGGATACAGCTCTGTCCTCCTGGTGACTGATTGGCACACACATCATCTGGATCCTATAGAACAACCAGGAAAAGAAGTGTTGCTGTTTCCCTCTAATGTAAGGCTTCTTCTTCCCTGGTGCAAAACAGCAGCCCCACAGAGCTTGGATACATCCCCACAGCCAAAAATTGTGCATGTGGGATCTGCACCCAGGACCTGTCTGGCTGCCCTTATGCACCTTCAGATGAATGTATTTTTCAGGGAAGTACTGGATATTTTAAAAAGTACTTGCACTGATACAATCAGTTTACATTATCAACAGGATCCTGGCCATAGTTTCACTGATTTTATGGAAAAAATCAGCTGCCCTTGAAACCCATATGGTATCTGGGCCACAGTGAATCATTGCCACGCTTGTGAGACATTGAGGGCTGAAAGGGAACTATTGGTTATGCTACCATTGCCAACCAAGTTTTAGAGAAGGTGAAGGGTGGAAGAATAATGCTTGGGGGGGTTGTGTGTACAGTTTGGGGGGGTACTTGCAAGTTTGTGGTTGCTGGGGGACACATCTAAGTGGCTTCATAACCTAACAATGTTGAAAAAATTACAAAGTTTCCAAATTTTAGAAATGGGGTCAAAAAATGAGTATAGTGGGCTGGCCCTCTTGATCCATGGGCTTCAGATCTGCAATTTTGAGTGACCATGGATCATCATGTCTTATACGTAAAATGGCAGTGATGTGAACACAGATGCATTAAAGTGTCTGCACACATGTAACTGCCACTTAATAATATGGGATGTGATCATCCGCAGTTTTTGACATCTGGGGGGGGGGTTGTCCCAGAATTGAACACCCATGGATCTGGAGGGTATTTCTGGTTATGGCTGCCAACACTTCCAGTATGAATTTAAGGTGCTCGTGATGACATTTAAAGCCATAAATGCCTTTGGGACAGGCAGGTGGAGGCATCCTCTCTGTCTCCCATGGAGGCAATGCACTGTGGGAAGTGTCTTCTCTGGGACAGGGTCTTCTGTGCTGTGGCACCATGGTTGTACAATATCCTTCCCTTATACTGGTGCCCACACTATCTTCATTCTAGTACCAAGCAAAAGAGACCTCCTTATTAAAGACTCTGGGTCTTTTTAAATGACTTCATGCAATTCTCCACATGTACATAATTTTAGATTGTTTTAAACAGTGTTTCAATTTTTTACACTGTTTAATATGTTTCTAGTCTGTTTAACATTTTTTACAGCTTTAAATTGATTAAACTGATTTCATTGTATGCCAGTCTAAAATCCCATGACATAGGATAGACATAAACATTTTCTTAATATAAAAATTAATATTTCTGCTTTTTAAAACTGAGCCAGTTCTGAATCAACTCAATATGACTTTGGCCGTCACTATATGAACCCAATTGGATATGCAGATTACAAATTTTATTTTAAAAAGGAAGCTGAGCAATTTTCATTGAAGAAGCAGTTTGCATTGTACATTTTTATCCACACAAAGATAGCCATAAATCAGTGAGTATAATTGATGTCAATAGAGTTGAGATTTCTCCAGAAGGCTGCAGTTCTGAGTAGCCCTCTTCTAGGTTCTACAAAGAATTTGGGTCTAAGAAACTCTGTTCTTCCTTTCTTCGCTTCTTACCACTCTTGTGAGGACCATGAACTAGCCCTAAATACATTATTCATGACATTTTAGTATCTGCATGATAAAGCAAATGAAATGCTTCCCAGGAGAGAAGACTTGTCATAGTAATATATGCTTTTTAAAAATCCATTCCTGTTGTAGGAAAAGTAACCACATCTACATCTTTTTTGCATTAGCCTAATTTAATATAAAATGGAAAATAGATGTCTTTGTGTGGGGGGGGGGAGTCACAGGACAAGACAGAAGACTTGCTACAGAACTCTACGTATAGATTTCCTTTTCTTTCTTTTTTCAAAGCCAAAGGTAGAGATTTAGGACTTTATCAGACGCAGTCTCTTTTAAATGTTCTTTTGCTGGCATAAAAAAACTTACATTTTTTATGCCAGCAAAAGAACATTCCCCCCTCACTTACCATCTAATCCCGGCAAAGGCTCCCAGCAATAAAGAGGATGTGAATGGAGCTCTGTTCACTTCCTCATTTGAAATCTGGTGCAATTTCACTGTGCAGCAAATTCAAACTTAAAAACAAAAATAAAGCATTTTAAGTTACACCAAGCACCAGAACATATTGTAAAAGTCCCAAGTAACCCAGGGAGGGTCCTAAAAACAGCTAAATAATAATAATAAATAATAAACTTTATTTTTGTACCCTGCCTTTTGCCTATTAGGCAATCAAGGTGGCTCATAACTATTGGATATAAAACAAACAAGTCCATAACAATAATAATAACTTAAAACAATTTACCACCCTTAAAATTACATATAATAGTACATATATTTAAAATAACTGGCAAATTCACCAGTGACATAAAATAAAAACTTACCTCAATCTCCCAAACTCACCTGGAAGTGTTCACGCTGGAGCAGCCATTGTTGGGTAAGTACGTGATACAAATGGCTCAAGGTGTCACATGCTGGCAATGCCAACATAAAAAGTGACAGGGGGATCTATTGACAGCTTAAGCCATCAATTTAAAATGACAGGATTTTTGCTCTTTATAACAGCAAAAAGGCAATGCCGTAAAAGGAAAATTTAAACCAAGAATGGGGATGTTCTACAGTCAGCAGGGAAACACATTACATGACCAAATATAAATAAAAACACAATAGAAGCTATACACTGAAGTACTATATAAAAGAGAGGAAGGATGACAGATTCAGTCAAGGAAGAACCATTGGAAGATGATTCTACAAATTTTGAAAGTGAAATGAAAGCTGCATTGAGTCTCTCTGGTTTTTCTTCACAAATGAAGATTCAGGAAGGACTCATCCCGTGCTTTCTGCGAGTGTGCTGATGACTGAAAAGGCCAATCCAAGATAAACAAGTCCGGTTGCAGAAAGCACAGCAGAAGGTCTCCTTGGGTGATATTTCCAGGTTGTGATTCTTTCTGCGTTGTTCTTTCTCTTCAAGACTTGTTCAGCGTGAGTTCTCAAATAAGGCTGCAGCATTGTGGATAGTGCGTCTCCATGCCACCTGATGTGAGGCCAGGGCGGACCATTGTTAGTGATCAATTTGGCCGAGCCTAAGATGTTGTTTCAGGGAGTCTTTGTATCGCTTTTTTGGAGTGCCCTTCTTACACTGGCCCATGGCGAGTTCACTGTAGAGTACTATTTTTGGGAGGCGATGGTCCTCCATCCTAGAAATGTGCCTAGAAATAGTGTATATTTAAGATTGTGCGTATACAGCACTGCTGAAAGTGTTCGAGGAGTCCTAAGTAGTGGCAGTAGGTGACCCATGTTTCAGACCTGTAAAGGAGAATAGACAGTACAATGGTTCTATATACACTGATTTTTGTGCTTCGCCTCAGGTGTTTATTACTCCAGACTCTTTTGTAAAGTCTTGCAAATGCGCTAATATGCCTTTGCTAATCTGTGATCGATCTCTTTGTCAATCTTGGCATCTGAGGAGATGATGCTTCCCAGGTAGGTGAACTGCTGAACGGACTTAAGCACAGATTTGCCGGTGGCAATGTGGGGATAATGGTCTTGTGGTGCAGGCTGGTAAAGAACTTCTGTTTTCTTCAGGTTGACTTCCAGCCCAAACAACTCTGCAGCTGTTGCGAAGCAGGATGTTAGGTGCTGCAGAGCTGCTTCTGTGTGGGCAACAAGGGCAGCATCATCAGCAAAGAGCAGCCCACGGACTAGATAGTTTAGAGTCTTAGTGCAAGCACTCAGACGGCTTAAGTTAAACAAGCTACCATCAGTATGGTAACATATATAGATGCCGTCTTCTTCTTCGAGCTCTGCCATAGCCCTTTGGAGCATCATGCTGAAGAAGATTGTAAATAAAGTTGGAGCAAGAACACAACCTTGCTTCACTCCATTAGTTATTAGAAAGGGCTCTGAAAGAGCATCGCCATATCTGACTTGACCATGCTGGCCCTCGTGTAGCAAGTTAATCATTTTAAGGACTTTGGGGGGACATCCTCGTCTTTCCAGGATCTGCCACAGACCTTTTCTACTCACAGTGTCAAAGGCTTTGGTAAAGTCGGCAAATGTTACATAGAGACCCTTGTTCTGCTCTCTACATTTCTCTTACACTTGTATAAGGGCAAATACCATATCTGTAGTATTCCTATTGGCTCTGAAGCCACTTTGGCTTTCAGGAAGATGTTCTTCTGCAATAGCAGGAACTAATCTTCTCAGGAGTATCTTTGCAAGGATTTTTCCAGCAATAGAGAGCAGTGTTATGCCTCGATAGTTTGAGCAATCAGATTTTGCTCCTTTTTTCTTCTACAGGGTGATGATGACTGCATCTCGGAGATCTGATGGCAGTTCCCCTTTTCCCCAGCAATTCACAAGGAGTTTGTGAAATTTATCATGGAGTGTATGACTTCCGTGTTTCCAAACTTCAGGTGGGATTCCATCAATCCCAGCTGCATTGCCGTTTTTCATCTACTGTATAGCCTTAAGGGTCTCTTCCAAAGTGGGAGCTATATCCAACTCATTTTTTATTGGTTTCTGTATCATATGTTGGATAGCTGAGCCTTGGACTACTCGGTTGGCACTAAAGAGACTTTGAAAGTGTTCAGCCCATTGATTCAGGATGGAGGCTTTATCAGTAATTAATGTTTGACCATCTGTACTGTATAAGGAGCTGTGGACCTGATAAGTAGGTCCAAACACTGCTTTAAGAGCTTCGTAAAATCCTCTAAGATCACCCAAATATGCACAGCATTGTGTCTTTTCTGCTATATTGATCCACCACTTGTTCTGAATGTCTCTAAGTTTTTGTTGAAGTTTACTACACGTGAGATGGAAATCTGCTCTTCTTACATGGCAAGGTAGCTGGGCGAGGTATGCCTGGTGAGCAGTTCTCTTCTTTGCCAACAGCTTCTGGACCTCTTGGTTGTTTTCATCAAACCAGTCTTGATTTTTCTTGTGGGATTCTTCCACAGTCTGGAGGATGCCGTTTTTGATATGTTGCCAAAGCACTGTAGGAGAAGGCTCTGTAGGATGGTCTTCAAGTTTTGTTTGCAGATTTGCCTGGAAGTTGTCTCTCATGGTAGCTTGTTGAAGATTGTTGACTTGGAGTGTCCCCTTTAAGATGCCACCCCTCTTAGGTTTGAACTTAAGATGAAGATTTAGTTTACATCTTACAAGGCGATGATCTGTTTGGCATTCTGCACTGGGCATCACCCGGGTACAACAGACATCACTCGGGTACAACGGACAAGTTTCTCTGGCGGACTAGAACATAGTCAATGACTATGTCAATGCGGTGCCAATGTTTGGATTGGGGGTGCATCCAGGATGTCTTTAAACTATCTTTCTGCTGAAATATAGTGTTTGTAATAGTCAGCTGTTCTGCACAGAACTCTAGCAAGAGGCATCCATTATCATTGCAATTTCCAACACCATGTTTGCCTAAGACACCATTCCAGTCTTTGGAGTTTTTTCCTACTCTGCCATTGAAGTCACCAAGGATAATGATAGTGATCATTTATGGGCTATTAGAGCAGAATGACGCTCAGGCCATCCACTATCTGCAGAGTCTCACATGGTTCTGATGTTCCAGCATGCAAGCGTCAGTTTATTTACACCTTTGGAGGCCGGTGTGTGCCTTTGTTTCTTTGCCTTGGTTTGACCGCATCAGAAGATGCCTGTTGGCAGTGACTAGCCAACTAGGTAGATGGGGATGAGCTTTTGTTAGGCCACCTTTTGTAGGTCCCTCTCCATATGGAGCAGGCAGTGCTCTTCTTAAAAAAGGCTGCTTGGTCGTTCAGGATGCTGCCGAACAAGACTGTCATCTCCCGGGTCAGCCTCAAGTGACCAAAGTCTTGAACCACCTGCATGCAGGGTTGGGTCTGCAGCTTCCAGTGCATCTTTACACCTGCCGTTTCATCCCTCACCTATTGCTACAGGGCTTTTTCGGAATTGGATTTGTTCTTTGAGCCTGTGCAATGGATTTTTCTGGTGGAGCGCAACGTGCACAGAACTGGCCTCACCCTTTAAACCAAACGTTCATCTGTTGTGGCCTTGCAAACATGGACGGTAGCAGCGAGGTCCTCGGGTCATAGATTTGATTAGAGTTTCCTTCTCTTAGATGGTTGACCTTACAGGGTTGGACGAGCACCATCTGCCCGGGTTTGGGATTAGAGTTTTCCTTCTCCTAGGATGGTTGCCATAAGGCTAGAGAGCCCATCCTGCCCTTTGATGCTCTTTGTCAGACCCTTTGGTTTTGATGTGTCTGGAATGGGAGACCCTACCAGTGGCTATTATGCCACCACCAGCATAGCTCAAAACAACATTAGCATACACAAGCTTCTCTCCCATGACAAGGAGGTGTCAATGGAGAGGTATGCTCTGAGTACTTGAGAAAAATAAATAACCAGGAACTGGTGGCATACCAATAAAGCTACTTCATTAATATCCAATGCAAGCAAAGTGATGCTAAAAATTCTACAACAAAGTCTTTTACCATATATGGAGCAAGGAATGCCATATGTCCAAGCTGGTTTCAGGAAAGGAAAAGACACTAGGGATCATATTTCAAAAATACATTGGATAATGGAGCACACCAAAGAATTTCAGAAGAAATTCAGTCTGTGGTTTAGAGATTATAGCAAAGCTTCTGATTGTGTAGATCATGAAAACTATCGGTCACTCTTAAAGAAATAAGTGTGCCACAACATTTGATTGTCCTGTTGTGTAATATGTAATAAGGACAAGAGGCTACTATCAGGCCAGAATATGGAGAACTTGAATGGTTTCCAGTTTGCAAGGGGATCAGGCAGGGCTGCATTTTAGCACCCTATCTGTTTAAATTGCATGCTGAACCTGTCGTATGTAAAGCAGAATAAAACTCAGAGGAAAGAGGCATGAAATCTGGAGGAAGGAACATCAACAATTTAAGGTATGCAGATGACACCATGCTATTAGCAGAAAATAGCAAAGATTTGGAACAATTACTAAAGAAGGTCAAGAGAGAAAGTGCAAAGACTGGCTTAGAGTTGAATATTACAAAAACAGAAATAATAGCCACAGATGATTTAAAGTGGAATGTTGAAGACATGAAAATAGTTCAAGATTTTCAATACCTTGGCTCAATCATTAATCAGAATGGAGATGGCATCAAGAAACCAGAAAAAGACTAGGGATTAGAAGGGCAGCTATGAAGGAACTTGACAAAATCCTGAAGCATAAAAATATTTCATTGAATACTAAAGTTAGGATTGGCCATACCATTGTATTTCCAGTTTCTATATATGATTGTGAAAGCTGGACAGTGACAAAAGCTGATAGAATGAAAGTCAATTCATTTGAAATGTTGTGCTGGAAAAGAGCTCTACAGATTCTGTGGACTGTTAAAAAGACAAAGAAATGTGTCCTAGAGCAATTCAAGCCTGAACTTTCCCTGGAACCCAAGATGACTAAACTGAGGCTATTGTACCTTGGCCATATCATGAGAAGACATGCCTAACTAGAAAATACAATAATGGTTGGCAAGGTAGAAGGCAGTAGGAAAAGAGGAAGACTTCATTACAGATGGATAGACTCAATCAAGAAAGCCACAGCCCTTGAGTCTGCAAAATCTGAGCAGGGTTGTTTATAGGGTGACTTGGAGGTCTCTCATTCATAGAGTCACCAAAAATCAAACTCGCCTTGACAACAGTTAACAACAAATTAAGCCAGAGGCTTGGGTGAGCTTTGTAAAGTGCTACACAGGAAGCTCCCTTGTTCTGAGTTGAACTATTTGTCCATATTTGCCCAACATTGTCAACACTAATTGGCAGTAGGTTTCCAGGGTTTCAGGCAAGATTCTTTCCTAGCCCGCCTAGAAAATCTCCAGTTTTCTGCCTATTTGGAGATCTTCTGTATACCCATCCAAATGTTAACTAGTTCTGTCCCAGCTTAGGTTCCAAACCCATATTACTGAGAGGTCTTGGGATGGTGTATTATTGTAGAGTTGCATATTGGATGTTATAGTATATTCAAGGTGCTCTATTGTTACATCATACTGGAATGGTGTAAGCTGTCTATGTGCAGAAGAAGCAGTCCACATAACCTCCTCAATTGCTGCTTGAGAAAATTAGCCCTTGGAGCTGCCACTGAATATGTTCATTTAAAACAAAAGTGAACTGGAGTTTCCTTTGTATCAGAAATGTGGTGAATTATCAAGTGGTAGTGGGCAAATTGCAGCCCTCCAGATGTTGGACTGAAACTCCCATCAGCTGTTGCATAATCAGTTGTGAGGAATGCTGAGAATTCCAATCCAACAATATTGAGAGGCCCTCAATTCGCCTACCCCTGAAGTAAGTCAACATTTTGGGTAAGAACTGAATAGCTTTTCAGATGGGTTTCTGCAACTGCGTATTCTCCAACGTATCACAAATACGTATCACAACGTATCACATGTGGCCAAGCAAGATTGGCATGTGCTCAAGATGGCAAAAGTTATTAATGAGGAAGAACAGACAATCAAAGAGAGGCTTCAGTGGTTTGCTTTTACCTGAGTCTACAGGGAAGGCCCTTTTCTCCTCCCTCCCCTCCAGTTAATTGAGTACAAACTACCTTTGCACTTTGAACTCAGTCTGCAGCAAAATACGTAAGGTGAAGACAAAACTGGGCAAGGTGGGAGAAGGAGAGAGAAGCTGGGACATTTGAAAAACAACTGAAAAAGTGGGACAACAGAGGGTTGATTTAGACAGTCCCTGACAACTCAGGAAAAGTTGGAGGGTATGCAACTGAAGCTAAATGGTAGTATTCTCCACAAATAAAACATCCGAAGGACTTCAAGGATGTTTAGAAAACAAATAAGGCCATAATTACACAGGCCAATATACCACGTTCATTATGAGCAAGGCTTTTGTGGAAGGTATTGCTAAGGGTTGTACTTTTACTACTGCTACATGTCAAATGGATGCAGCATAGCAGCCCATACTGGTTACCCTCATTGCATTTTCCAGCTACACCTCAGACAGCTATGCAAACCACAAGCCAATTAAGGAAGCTAAATGCATTATATTTAGAATTATTACAGACTTAGCACCCTTTTTTATGGGGGCAGTCTTGCATAAAGAGAGGTGTATCATCTTTTTACAAAAGATTATTCTAAAGAGATTTATATTCCATGTAGCTTGCAGAGGGACTGCTTACTGTCTGCAAAGGTCACATACATTTAAGTATATTCCAGTTATTGGAGAAATGGTGAGTGGAAAAATGTCTAGCATTTTAAAAACACTGGAGTGTAGTAACTAGGAAGAAAAAGCTACATGCTGCTATACTTGTCAGTGTTGCTTCACAAGGTGTAGAAGCAATACCCATCACTAAGCTAGCCAGCATTGATACTAGATTGGGCAAGACCATTCCTGCTCAAAGAGATTTTGTATATTATTCTGAAATAAATTACTGTAGAAGTGTTGGACTCCAGCCCAGAGATAAAAAGCAACAGGAATACCAATTCAGCCACAATAATTAATTACTTCTGAAGCTTAATCCTAATTGTGTGGGCTGGTACATCTTGGATAAATTGGTGAAACACGTCATGGTATCTTTATTAAAGACATTACTTTGGGACAGGTTTTATTTTCTTTTTCTATTATTATATATTTAAGAAGTCAGCAGAACTGTGATGATGATGTCTGAACTAGGATATACCATAAAATGTAACATGATCTACAAACACCAGCTCCCCAGAATATGTATAGACATCAGGAAGAGAGTTTGAGATGAAATTGTAATATCTGCTGTTAAAGTCAGCATTTGTTCTGAGCAGTAATGGGAAGATAGACTAAATTATTTGTAGGCTGATTTTAAAATGCAAACATCCTTGCCCTGTTGCCCTGTCTGATCACAGACAGACACTGTACAAAAGAACTCCTGAGACAAATGCATGGTGGTTGGGTAAAGCTAGAGTTACCATCTGTTCTCCATTTCCCAGACGTGTTCTCTCCTTCAGAGCTAAAATTTCTGTCTGGGTGGACTTTTAAAATGTCTGCTGCTACTTCACTGCCTGCTCACCAATGCTACCTCCTTGTTGCAATTGCCTACAAGACTGGCGTGGTGGGGGAGAACAGAGACAGACCCAGAGGGAGAAGGTAAGCTAGCCAAGTGAGGCAACTGAAGGAGCCTCCAGCCACAGGCGATGGAACAGTGCAGCTTGGTGGAATGGCAGAGGCAGCTGTCGAAAGAAGTGGGACAGGGGGAAATGGAAGGTAAAATTGTTAATATTTAAATACAGTAAATACTAGTAATATTTCTAGTAGCAATTATCACAGCTTACATAGAAGAGATATTTAGAGTGAGAGTCATCATGGCAATTGGTGGTTTGAAGTCCAGTTTGCTGTGGTTAGGGCAGCAGGGCCCCCGCAAAAGTGGAAAAACCACAAATATCTCTTGGCCCCACAAACCATGTTTAATACACATAAAAAGTATGATCTGCAGATTCAAGCCACCACAGGTACCTTGAAGGCAGCAGGGTTCCTTCACAAGGTAGAAGTGGGAGGCTGATGGGGTTTGCCGCTGCCTCCACTGCTGCCCTAGCCCATTTTTTTATTAGGGAGTTACAATCCTGGCTGCACACACTCTCTGAGGAATTTATCACACCACCCCCAAATAGCCCATTCTTTTGTCAGCATAACTTTTCTGTTTTTATGCTGGCAAAAGAACTCCCCATGATGCACTTACCTTGTCTCCCATCCAGAGGCTTCTCAGCAATGCAAGGTGAAGTGAATGAAGCTCCGTTCACTTCCTCATTCGAAATCCCGTGGATTCTTGCAAGAAGACGCTCATGCAGGAAATTAAAAAAACAAAACAAAAACAACACACCACAAAAAGTTTTTAAAAACACATATACACACTTAAAAACTTACAAGTAACCCAGGTAGGGTCATAAAAAATGTGTCACTTACCTGGCTGTAAGTCTCACATGGAAGTGTTCATGCCAGCCATTCACGCTGCATTCACATGAGTACAATGGCACAAGTTTTCACATGCCAGCAAAGCCGGCACTAAAGCACTATGGGGGATCAATTGACGGTTTCAGCCATCAGTTAAAAAGTATGGATTTTGGCCAGTACACAAATGCGAAAGGGCAATGTCATCTGATATGTGCACCCTTTCGTGTTTATGTGGCATTGTTATGATGCTGTATTTAGTGCATCTGATAAAGTCCTTTCAAGGCTTGCAGTCCCTATGAAAAATGGCAGAGGGAAGCCAAGAGGCAGCAACAAATAATGTGTAAATAATAAACCCCACAAAAGTTAAACCTGCAAATGTGGAGGGCTAACTGTATTCAGTTGGTAAATATGTCCTCTTTTTTGCTTTTCAAAATATTGTAACCCTAGTTAAGCCTACTGTTACAATCCTGCTTCCTTTTCTGTGCATTTAGAAGATTACCAGACAGGAACAAAAAAAGCATTCCCATCCCACAATCTCCTTTCCCACCCCAATCCCACCCCTATCCTGGCACAAGAATGAAAACTTTCACACTTACCTGAATTGTTCTTGTGCCGGGAAACCCAGGAAGCGAAAGGAGCTCTAGAGCTCCTTTCACTTCCTTGTTCATAATCCCAGCTGCTGCTCTTGCCAGGAGAGCTGGGATGTAAAGGGACAGGCTGGGGACAATAGGGGGGGGGAATCAAGGGGCAAGTGGGAGAAGGCGTTCGAGCTGGCGATGGGGGTGGAAAGCTGGCAATTGGGGTGGCAATCGGGGGGGGTGATGGGGCGATCGGGTTGGCAATGGGGGTGGAGGGCTGGCGATCAGGGGCGATTGGGCTGGCAGTCGGGCTGGCGATGGGGGTGTGACTGGGCTGGAGATTGGGGTGGAGGGCTGGCGATCAGGGGTGGAGGGCTGGCGATTGGGGGGCGATTGGGCTAGTGATGGGAGGGTGGAGGGCTGGCAATGGGGGTGGAGGTCTGCAATCAGGGGGCAATCAGGCTGGCGATGGGGGGTGGAGGGCTGGTGATCGGGGGCAGAGGGCTGGCGATCGGGGTGATCGGACTGGCGATGGGAGGGTGGAGGGCTAGCGATCAGGGGGCAATCAGGCTGGTGATGGGGGGTGGAGGGCTGGTGATCAGGGGGCAATCAGGCTGGTGATAGGGGATGGAGGTCTGGAGATCGGGGGGCAATTGGGCTGGTGATCAGGGGTAGAGGTCTGGCGATCGGGGGGTGATTGGGCTGGTGATGGTGGGGTGGAGGGCTGGAGATGGGGGTGGAGGGCTGGCGATTGGAGGGCGATCAGGCTGGCGATGGCGGTGGAGGGCTGGCAATTGGGGGGCGATTGGGCTGGCGATGGGGGGTAGAGGGCTGGCAATCGGGGGCAATTGGGCTGGTGATGGGGGGTGGAGGGCTGGTGATGAGGGGTGGAGGGCTAGTGATTGGGGGCAATCAGGCTGGCAATGGGGGATGGAGGGCTGGCAATGGGGGATGGAGGGCTGGCAATTGGGGGTGGAGGGCTGGCAATTGGGGGTGATTGTGCTGGCAATCGGGGGTTGGAGGGCTGGTGATTGGGGGGGCAATCGAGCTGGTGATCGGGGGGCAATCAGGCTGGCAGTTGGGGGGAGGGCTGGTAATTGGAGGTCGAGGGTTGGCAATCGGGGTGCAAGGAGGCCTGGCAATCGGGAGGTGGAGGGCTGGTGTGCAGGGAGGGGGAATCTGGGCAGCAGCAGCAGGGGCCTGTCATAAGGAAGGTATCCAGAAGTGCAGCAGCAACAACAACAACAGTAAAACTGTGTAGTCCTATTGAACATGGAGCAATCATGGAGATGTAACTCTACATTATGAGTTTGTAAGTGCAATACTGATTGCCAACCAGAGATATCTTGACTCTGAAGATGGAGTATGGTTGTCCATTCACATTCGCTGAGGTTTGGCTCCAGGACCCCCCGGATACCAAAATCTGTGAATACTCAAGTCCCATTATATGCAATGGCATAGCAAAATGGTGTCCCTTGTATAAGGTGACAAAATCATGGTTTGCTTTTTGGATTACTATTTTTTAAAGAATATTTTCAAGCTGTTAATACTTAACACCATGAATACCAAATCTGTGGCTACAGAGGGACAACAGTATTCAATACTATTTTGGAGATAGTTTTTGAGCCACAAGTAGGGCTGTACAGGATACTTAACCACCTTTGTTTTGGCTTTTTTAAAGACTGTCTCAACACATCAAGACACTTTTTTAAATTGATTATATTTTAATCAAAGACATTGAAAGCACTTACATTTGCATGCAGTATTTATACATGGGGGAAAAACCCACAGCTGTTTTATGTGAAAAACTATTATTATTATTATTATTATTATTATTATTATTTGCACAAAATGGTTGGAAGCCTGTTGGGGAGGTACAAATGCATAACCTAGAGTTACGCATTTGTAACTGTTTGGCATTCCTGATCCTTACATGCATGGAGGGGAGGGTGCAAGGAGTCTCCTAGTTTATGGGACATGTAGGGACCATGATGATCCCTGAATCCTCACTTAGCAGGAAGCAGCCACTGCAATTGACAGGGGTCTATTTCTCTGTCACTCAGGAAGCAGTGAGTTGACTGCCATTCCCACCCCTCCTTGTATGAGTGATCACCATTGCAAGGGGGAATTGAAACAGGGTCTCCCTTTCTGCCTGTGATGAAGGAGGTCACTCATGGGAGTGGATGGGAATATCAGTCAGCTGCTTCCTGAGTGAAAGGGGAACAGATCTCTGTCCATTGCAGCTGCTGCTTATTTTATTTATTTATTTATTTATACCCCGTTCTTTAGCCACAAGGCTATCAGAGCAGCTTACAAATTATTTTAAGCAATAGCAACTTACACATCTACACTACATTAAGCAGTTAGCATCCCTAATGAACCCCCACCCCCAGAAACCCCAAAAATGGCTTATTAATAATTTGGCTTATTAATGCAGTCTTCAACTGGGAAGAGCAATAAGGTTTCAGATATGTGCTGAAAGCCATGCATCTCCCAAAGGAAGAACTACTGACAATTTCCAAAGTATGGAGAAATTTGAGGTCAAAAGGACATTGCCTCCACCACACACCCAAGTGACAATGATGCCATTAAGCAGATGGATTATTCCTTTTGTTTGAAGGTTTTGAGCTTCCCTTCCCTAATCACCTAGCCATAAAAAGAGGCAGCTCAAGCTTTGTGAATCCAATCATCAGACATTTAAGGCAGTTTGGAACACATTAGCATCTTTGGATACCTAACATTCCAGGAGTCTTCCTGGAACTCATTGTGCAATCTTTAGAGACTATTGTTTCAACCCATGAAACTTCCCCTCTCCAGGGCATATTTTTTGGTATAAATACTGGCTGAAAATCATTCCCCATTGTGCACAGAGCCCATTCCTGAGGACACACTGTTCGTCTGTGTAGCTAGGGCGCACAGAGCTTCTTCCTGGTGACACTATGTCACTGTGTTAGCCACTCCAGACTCATCCATCCATGCTGCCAGATTGTTCAATGACTTCAGGACTAAAAGACAGGTGTTGTATCACCCCAGATATCTCCCTATCTATCCGTCTGGCAACCTCTCTTTTCTTCCGTTCCTAGTGGTCTTGTGTGAATGCTTTTCGTATGAATGTGTGTGTGCTTGGTGTTATTATTTTTAAGTCTTTAATAAATATCATTGTTAATTTTTCATTTTGCATGGCCATCTGTCGGGGATGCTTTGATCGTGATTTCCTGAATGGCAGGGGGTGGACTGGATGGCCCTTGTGGTCTCTTCCAACTCTACAATTCTATGATTCTATGATTTGTGTGCATCTGTCAGAGTTAGTTGGGGTATACAAAGGCCCCTCTCTCTGTTGCCCCCTGTTGCATTTCTAAGATTGAGTTGCTGCTATTTTCCCCAACATATTAGAAACTTGATATATATTTTTCTGGAATTTCAAAGAGTTCTTTGGGTAACATCGCAGTAAGTGGGGATAGGTGGGCCAAAAGTCACTGTGTAGTTACATAACTACAACAGGATTCCAGCCAATATATCCCAAACAGCAAAGATTCTCCTCAGTCCAGAATTCTCATCATCAGTGTTTTGTGGCACTCAAGAAACACATTTTTTTCAATCATTGTTCAAATATTTTTCAATATTCTTTCCATCCCTATTTCTCCCACCTTTTCCATCCACCGCTATCTGTGCCACCCCAAATTCTAATCTGTGTGATTTTCCAGCCTACTGGAACAATATTTTGATGGTGGGTGTGGTCTGTGTGTGACTGGGGGTGGGGGTCATTTCTTCTAGGAACTGCCCACAATCACTATAAGTACCCAGCTGGTTTCTAGACAAAGTAAGCAGCAAAAGCAATTACAGATTAACCAAACTACAGCAAATCAGCTGCTTCATACTGATGAATTTATAATCTGACCATATAGTTAAATCATGGATAGGGAATGGGTGGGCTTCCCATTGTTGTTGCAGTGCAGTTCCCATCATTCCCTCTCATTGGCTGTGCTGGCCATGGCTGAAGAAAGTCTCAGTCCAGCAACACATTCCTCATGTCATGATCAATATCAGAATATTCACTTAAATGGCTATCTCATCCAAAACCTGGTTTTTATAGGGCCTTGGCTGATGATGGTGACCTTCTCTATTTATCTTGTATTCATAAATACACTGCCCCTGTGTACTTGCCTTGTATCAGCCTTACTGATCTCCAAAACATTTCTTGACAACATCTCCTAATTGTAAATTATTTAATGTAATTATTATTAATTTAGTCTTTGCTTATGTTAGCAGCACAGTTGTGTTCAGCATATCCCAATAATTCACAACAGGACACCACATTTTAAATGGTGAAGAGTTTATTTACGGTAGAGGAATGAAAAGTGAGGTAAACAGCAGCAAGCCAATGGGAAATACATTTTCTGTGTAAAAAACAGAACTCAACTTTGCCTCGAAGGCATTAACTATGAAAGCAGAACTGTAATTTCAAGTATCTGGAGACACATGTGGATCCTTGGCTGGGCAGAAATTTATTCTACTGTGTATGCTCAGAAGGCTTTTTTCTTCGCAAACGAAGATTCAGGAAGGACTCATCCCATGCTTTCTGCAAGCGCACTGATGACTAAAAAGGCCAATCCGAGATCTAGGCCCCTCTCCATATGGAGCAAGCAGTGCTCTCCTTAAAAAAGGCTGCTTGGTCGTTCAGGATGCTGCCGAACAAGACTGTCATCTCCCGGGTCAGCCTCGAGCGACCAATGTCCTGAACCGCCTGCATGCAGGGTTGGGGCTGTGGCTTCCAGTGCATCTTTACACCTGCCGGTTTCGTCCCTCGCCAGTTGCTACAGGGCTTTTTTGGAAATGGATTTGTCCTTCGAGTCCGTGCAATGGATTTTTCTGGTGGAGCGCAGCGTGCACAGAACTGGCCTCACCCTTTAAACCAGAGATTCATCTGCCGTGGCCTTGCAAGCATGGACGTGGCAGCAAGGTCCTCAGGCCGTAGGTTTGATTAGAGTTTCCTTCTCTTAGATGGTTGACCTTACAGGGCTGGATGAGCACCATCTGCCCGGGTTTGGGATTAGAGTTTTCCTTCTCCTAGGACAGTTGCCACAAGGCTAGAGAGCCCATCCTGCCCTTTGACGCTCTTTGTCAGACCCTTCGGTTTTGACCTGTCTGGCATGGGAGACCCTACCAGTGGCTATTATGCCACCGCCAGCATAGCTCAAAACATCATTAGGGTACGCAAGCCTCTCTCCCACGACAAGGGGGCATCAATGGAGAGGGCTCAGAAGGACACTTGCCTTTAATTAATGAATACAAAACAGAAATGAGCCAGGGATGACTATGTAAAAACATAGTCCATAGATTATCTCTGCTTCAGAATAAACCCTGCCTTTCAATGCTTCTGTCTGCAAGGTTGTCCTACATAAACATTTAAAGCAAGCAAGGACTTTAGGCCTAAATAGAAGCTATAGCTCACAGCCTTTCATGGTACAATTGCTAGGTATACGGACTTGGTTTAAGAGGGCTGTGCAAAACCCATGACTCAGCCCTTGAAGAGCTCCTCTTTGGAAGAGGCTGGATTAGCCTGAGATGAATAAATAATCATGCCTAGTGTGCTTTCTTATAAACCGAACCACAAAATTATTTCTAATATTGCTTTTCCTATAAAGTTCTGAATGACTTCAGGCCAGGGTCCTCATAGAATTATCTTTAAAGGATATCCCTGAAACATTTGTTCTTTATCTGAAGTTCTCCTCCAGGTAACGGGGCCATCTGTTTAGGCAGGTGGTGAACAGAGAGAAATTTCTTACCTGTCACCCTCCAGATACAGAATTCCCTCCCTAGAGAAGCTCACATAACACCAAACGTTGATGTATTTAAGGTACCAGGGGAAGACTTTGCTCCTTGACAAGGCTGCTCAGCTATATGTCTTACACCTCATCTTGTTCTCTCTGTGTCTCATTAAATTCTCTCCGGATGTGTCCATATGTGTTATTTAATGGGTTAGGACAATTTCAGTAATATTTGTTTTGGCTTCTATGATATTATGGGTTTTGTGTTTATTTTTTGTATTCTATTTGGTTTAAAACTTGACTCTCCATGGAAAGTCCAACTGAAAATTGACAACTGAAGGGTGGCTTATAACTTGAAAATATAAAAAAATAAAATGATACTATTTAGTATAACATAAAACAACTCATGTTAGTGGAGGTGGCCGAATGAGAATGGCTAAGGGGTAGTTCTAGAACAAATAATACGAGAAAGACCTGGCATCTATACTAGTCAGTCTACAATTACTTCATTTTATCACTAGAGGGCAATCATTCTTAGTGCTCCTAGTTAAACTCTTAAGAGATCTCTATTTAATGCCTGATTGTCAGGCCAATTTCAAATTTATTTATTTCTTTTTCTTTCCTCCCTTTCATCCTTCATGCTGCCAGATCTATTAATAAGGTTACCTATTCAATAATAATCTGGTGTGGAAACTGGACAAACTACCCACAGTAGAAATGGAAAGAAATTTCATTGGACTTGCCAATCTTGATTAAAGTAGCACCTTTTTGCTATAATTTGTACATCTATGAGGCTTGTGAGGCATTTCAACAAATTAAAGTTTATACAAAACCAGTGCACATGTCTTCAAATATGAATGGCTAAACAGATGATGATTAGGAGAGAAACCCAGACTAAATGCTTTAGTAAATGGCGTAACATTTGTGTAAATGAGATAAAGTGCTTAAAATAAATGTGTTACAATATGTTTAAAATGTGCTGGTCTATGACCGTAATAAAGACTCTATTCTATTCTATTAATATGTTTAAAATGTGCAAGGAGAAAATACAAGGTCTCACACAATTCAATACAAAACAGCAACAGGAAGAAAATGCAGGTGGGGTTTAAAGTAACTGTATAAGATCAAAACAGAGATTTTCACATCTTTAACAGATACCAAGTGCAAGCCGACATGAATTTATTCTTCTCATTTATTCTTCTCATCTGAAGGTATCAAAATGCAAATTCCTGTTTGAGTAGATACTTAGTAATCATTGCTGTAAAGCCAGAGGTGCAGTCTTAAAAGAGATACATCTCTCTGTTCATACCTATATACCAATACAACTCTTTGCTGAAAACATTGTACCCACAAAGAAGTGATTTTCCAGTTTCTCCTCTGTCATGTTGCTGGTGCTGTATGATATTTAGGTTGCTGGGATGTGTAGTAGTTAGCATGGCTAGGTCTGTGAGTAATTGCACCAGTGACCTGACATGAGCAAAAGGCATTCTGGAAGTTGGGTCTATTATGTGCTGGGAGATAGCTACCCTGCACGCCAAGGTCATTCTGGGAATTTTTAAGGAGGCCTGCATAGAACTGATAGTTGTAATTGCCAGTTGGTGGTGGTGGGGAAACGAAACTGGCAGAATGTATTAATGAAAGGGTTTTGGTGCCAAGACCTCAGAACTGTCTTTGGAGTGTTACCATATGCATCTAGATCCTGACAATAAAGTATTCTGAACTGATGCTTGTTGTGCATGTGAGTAGGTGTTAACAGAGTTCAGCACAGGAAGACAGTTCTCCCTTAGTCCCTGTTGTAATCCTTGGTGTGAAATGTCCCAAGGAAAAGACGAGCAGCTGTTGGAAACAGGAGCCGGGGAGACAGCTCCTGACAACCCAGATGTGGCAGCTGACAGTGGTGATGAGGCCTCGAAGGGAAAGGCTGACAATAAGAGGGAGTGCTGTAAGGTGGGAGTCCAAACCTGGCGAGAGATGCACAAGGAGTCTAAGGTGGTCACGGAGATGCTCACATCGCTTTCCTTCACACCTGTAAGGGAGCTAGGAGCCACTGGGCATGGTATCCAAGAGACTGCTGGGCATGGTATCCAGAACTTGAAGAGCGAAGCTGGGAAAGCAGAGGCTCCCAGTGATGGGACATCCCGGTGAGTGCAAAGTATGGCAGAGGTGGAGACCAAGCCACCCGGCTTGACCTGGACATGGATGTGGCATGTATGAAACTGGAGATGCAAGGGATTGAAACCCGCCTGATTGAGATCATGAACCGCTTGGCCTGAAGAGAACCAGAACCACCACCAGCTGCTGGAGCAGCTGCTCCAGTGGCAGAGGCACAAGCGGCAGTAGCAGGCATGGCTGGGGCCCTGGTGGACTTGGAGGAAGAGGCAGCAGAGATCAACACTTTTAACCAGTACCTGGACTGGTGCCTCAGGTTCCCCGGACCCCAGCAGCAAACATGTTTCAGCAGTCTAAAACTTTTGTCCCACAATCTCATGTCGGCCTCAGCTGTCAGTTTTAGATGTCTCCTTACCCCACTTTTTCCCCACAGTCCAACTGATCAGTTGGGCTGCTAAAGTGATCCAAACTAGGGTTGCTGGACTTCCTGGTGGGAAAGATAGTGCTTGATGCCTTTGTTTTGTACTGAGACAAAGGAAGCAAAGCAGCAGAATTACTTCCAGACAAGGAAAAGAGCATGAGATAGCCCACACATACTCAGTATCACTGCTCCTCATGAGGAGACCACTGAATTAGCAGCAGTTTGAAGGGAGCTTTGAGCAACAGGAGCTCCAGGATAAACATCAAGTTCAGGCTGCTAACCAAGCCCTAAAACAGCAATGGACTTATGAAATCCCCACTTTCTTAATCACCCTGAATTATATAATTTACAAATGAAGAGAGTTCTTCCTTCTGTCTGTGAAAATAAAGCTCTGGTGAGTTTCCTTCTTTAAATAAGATAGGAGACTTAAGCTAAAAAAAGTAAAAAGGTGAAAAATATGTGATTTAAAAAACTAATATAAAGTGAAAGTTTTAAAAGTATCTTTAAAAGATACAAGGCTATTTATTTTGCCATTGAATGTTTTTGAGAATACTGAATATAATTAACTAAAAAGCCCATCCCTCCATGGGAAAATGGTTGTTTATTTTAAAGAAGATAAGATTGAGGATAACCATCTGGTGAACTGTGGAGACAGATGGGGACTGAAAACCTTAGAGACTTGTCTTTTACTTTTAGTTCTGTAATTGCAGTCCAAAAAATGGATTCCCTAATAGTCAGGAAGTGCTGTTGAAAAGAATAATGAACCAGCAAGATGTGTGTGCAATTTTCTTTTGGCATTCAAATGTCCTGAAGTGTTGGAGAGGATTTTTTTTCAGAGGAAAACACCTGGGGGGGGTTGAATTCAAAGAAAACTTTTTTTTTTTTTTTTTTGCACAGAAACTGGGCTTCCTGCACATAAATCATGCTTTCCTGTGAAGGCAACCTGTTTTCTATGCAGAAAAGGTACGTGTGTGTGTATGTGTTGTGCAAACACACACACACACACACAAAACCATATCATTTTCTGCAATAAAAGTTTACTGTATAGGCCGAGGCAAGCTTTTTTTCCAGAAGGGTATGCACTTCCATGATGTCTCTAGCAGAGGATTATAAATATCTCATAAAATGGAAAAAACCATAATCCCATAGGGTGCAGCTTTCAAATTTATAGTGATATCAAACTGCATAAGGTAAATACACTCTCAGGCTGTTGTTGCTTCATCCCAAATTGAGACACATCATTAAATCAATTGTTGAATAGTGAATCAAAACATAGATAAATCCCAATGATTCAAAGTATGTCTTCTAGCTGGGGCTACCAACAAATTTAAGGCTTTTGTGAGCATATGAGTTTTAACTAGTGAAAAAGATACAAAAGTTTCATAAATAGCAAGATCACTTATGACATCTTTCAAAAATGTAAAGCTGATATTGTTCACTATGAGTTGGGGAAAAAATTAAGCTCTGTGTTTGTGCAATGTTAACATGAGTCTCAGTTCAATCAGATCTCATGTCTTATGTGCTTTTTACCAGAGCTTGATTTACATGTGAAGTGTCTGTGGGAATCAGAACAGAGTGTTAATGCCTCTGGCAAAGTGTTTCAGTTACTCCTCTTGTGACTGAAAAAGGGGCAAGGAGGGGCCATGTCTGGCACAGAGTGGCTGGAAAGCATAGAGACAGCAAAGCTGTTTTTGATCATTTTTAGACCCTGATCTACCAGTGCAGCAGAATGAGATGGAAATACGTTGGTGGAATGGTCAATACCACTTCAGATTACAAAGGGTGGAGAGGATCACTAAATACTCCTGTATAAATATGTCCCTGAAAATTAGCAATTAATACAGTAGGGGTGGCTTAGGCTGAAACCTTTTCTTAAGCTAGTTTTCCCCCACAGATTTTTATTTTATTTGCAAAAAAGTTAGGGTTGGCAATGGAAGGGGGATGTTAAGATTTGGTTTTGTCTTGTTTTGTTTTGGTGTGCATCAGGGGAACATCCAGAGGTCATTTACCAATTCCTTTGTGCCTGAATTGGTAACAATAAGGCTAGAATCCTGTCAGTGACATACACTAGGTTACCCATGAATTTGTCCTTTTTGTAAATTGTGAAGACGTTATTCACTACCTCCCTGCATAATATCTACCATCTCCCAGCCAGTTTTAAGGAGCCAGAGCCCACTGCACATCCATTTCCTGACTGGGGGTGAGGGAGGCACCCAGGAAGCACTGCTCGAGCTAACAGGGAAATCCCACAGACTCATCAGGAAACGATTCAAAGCCATCAACCTTGTTTCAAATCTGAAACAATAATAGTAAAAGCTGCAGAACTACAAAGCATTTGAGTATTTCCATTCCAAATTTCCTGCCCCTCACTATTTGTAGGATTGTAAAGATTCTTTTGTACCAATTTTAAGCAAGTCTTTACAAAAATGTAGACTCAAATTTGCACTGACAATTGACATCTGACCTGCAATTTCTTCATCATTTAATCAGAAGTTTTCCTCTACCTTCTTGTTATAAAAAAGCAAAGAGCCTTTTGAATATGTATCTTAAATTAATTATCGGTCTTGATACTTTTGCTGTTTTCCTTTTTCCTTTTAATTTTTCAGGCTCATGTTTCCAGGTTAGTTCAAGATGTTAAATACCAAGGGAGAGAGGGGAAGTCCCTTAGCTAATTTAACTACTATAATTATATTAGGTTAAAACACCCAGACAACTCTGTAGGCAGATACCTATATTTTCATGTGATTATGGAAGGTAATTATATTGTCAAGCAATATATTTAGGAATGCAAAACAGCCTATGAAAAGTTAATATTGTATTATAATTTCTTGATGACTCTTGGAAATATGTTAAAATAAATCAAGGATATGCAACTTTGCTAAATAGTAATGGAATGTATATCCTAAAGAAAGGAATCATGACAATGAAATGTAGCTGAATACATTTTACCAGAGCATCAGTTATTCTAAGACTCTTATTAGTATAAGTCACTGTTCATCAAAGTTATCACCTGAAACAAAAACTGTGTTTATTTGAACCTGAATTTTCCAAATGTTTGTAATGTAACTGAGGCTGTGGAATACTCATATGAAGAACATAGAAATGTTCATCAGCTTGAGGCCTCAAATGTTTCTTCCCAACAGCTGAAATAGTAAGCTATTCACACAATTTAACGTTGGGTACTAGAAACTAATAACATCAATTACTACATATGGGAATAAATGGAATTTTGTACTGGCAGCTTTTATAATTCAGATACTAGCTGTGACATATCAATTGTCATGGGAAGCCCTTAAAAGCCAAAATAGTTTGTAAAAGATTTATTCTGTACAATAAAAAGTTTGCATAGTCTTTTGCCACTACAGATTGCACATCTTTTTTAAAAAAAGATTTCCATCGTTGATCTGTGTCATTTATGTTCTAAGATAAATCAAAGTACTTGTCTTATAGCAGTGCCTACGAATCATACATCAGTGAACAATTGTTCTTTATAACAAAGCAGTAGTTCTGTGCAAAGTATCCAAGCTAGGATACAAGGCGGATATCAAGGTCTGAAGGGAAAAAGACCAATCACAGGTTAAATACACTAAGAGCTAATTGTAGATCAAAAAAGAGGGATAGGTTCTATGAAACTGTAATAGTATGTATATGTGTGTGTGTGTGTGTGTGTATACACACACACACACACACATATATATATATATACACACACGTATGTACATATGTATATATATATATATATATATATATATATATATATAGTGTGTGTGTGTATGTGTGGATATCTCCTTGAAATAACTACCAGTCTTTCTTTCCTGGAGGAGGGTGGAATGGACAATTTGACATGAAGGGAGAAAAAGGGATTTACTTGTGCCACATTACTGTAGCGTAAACAGATCAAGCTAAATACAGATGCAGCCTTAGTTGGTCTGTATTCCCATTCTATTTATACTGAACATAGGGAGAAGTTGCTTCATGAGATCAAAAAGAGAAAATATTCTAATAGCAATATACCAGAGGTTTCTGAAAGTGAATTTCACTAGTTTTGACACTTTGCAAATATGTGGAGGAATGTCATAGCAATAGCAATAGCAATAGCATTAATATTTATATACTGCTTATCAGAATGGAAGCACTCCCTAAGAAGTTTACAATGTTTGCTTTTTTAGCCAATTGCCTCCAACAAGCTGGGTACTCATTTTACCCACCTATGGAAGAATGAAAGCCTGAGTCAACCTTGGAGCCCTTTGGGATCGAACTCATAACCTTAATTATGAGTCATAGTGTGCCACTGTGTCCAAATTTGTAATTGAATGTCCAAGACTGCTGCCACACTGCAGAAATAATGCAGTTTGATATTGCTTTAACTGCCATGGCTCAATGCTATAACATTTCTGGGATTTGTAGTTTTGTGGGATTTTTAGACTTTTCTGTCAGAGAGCTCTGGTGCCACAACAAAATACAAATCCCAGGATTCCATAGGAAGGAGCCATGATAGTTAAGGTAATGTCACACTGCATTATTTCTGCAGTGTGGAAGCAGCCCAAGAGGGAGCTTGACTGTGATCTGGTTAGAGAACAGTTAGGAGCTTTTCCATTATCCGTCTCAAATATTCATAAACCCCACAAATCAAAATATTTATATTAAGAAAGTGGAAGTGGCAGAAGAGATTGATGTTCCTATAGGCCAACTGGAGGTCTTTGAAAGTGCCTATTGGTTCTACTTTTTCTTCCACAAAGACATATTTTTGGCCCTGGAAAAAGGTGAGGAGGAAGTCAATGGCAAGGCTTGGAGTAAAACGTTTGCAAGAACTTGAGCAAAATCCTCAGTTAATTTTTTGTACCTCCATTTGGCCTGCTTTGAATCTATAATCTAAAACTTTGTTTTGTAAAAATAACAGCTAGGTCCCTGTCAGTGACATACACTGCAAAACCTCCTTACTACTCCAGTGTATGTACACTGTGTCTTTATATGGTATATGTATACTTCTGGAAGATTTCAGAAGGTCTCTAGTACCTCTGTCTGCAATGCCTATAGCTATGTGTACACAAAAGCAGCTAGGTGGGGCTTCAGGGCACAGCTTCATTGCCTTGCCACCACCAGCCATAGGGGGTATCCTTGGGCATCTTCAGGGTGCCTCTGTTCATCCAGGCAATAAGGAGAAGCCTTGCTCTGGTGACAAAGGCTTCTCCTTCTCCAGATGAGCAAAGGCTGCTGAAATGAACCAAGGAGTATCGCTGCAGCCAATTATGGCCAAAGAATGGACCTGTGCACTCGATCCCCCCCAGCTGCTCTTGCACACCTGAGGAGAAAACAGAGAAGGAAGAACAGCTTCCACCCCAAATGAGCAGCACAATTATACTGGAAAAGACATACATCCTGCTGAGAGGCTAAGTGTAGGGATGCCAAGTCAAACAGCTGATAAGACAGCCCTGCTCGACAACGACTCAGTTGCAAGCACAGTGCCTGGGTTTGTCAGTAGCAGTCCTAGAGGGTCAGGAGTCCAGAGAGAGCGAAGAACGAAGATGCAGTCCAAGGTCAAAAGGATTCCGGCAGGTGGGTCAACGAAGACAGTCCAAGGTCAAGATATCTGAGGTTTCAAGAAAGCAAGGTTCCAAGAGTCAGGAGAGTCAAAGGCAGAGGCGTCTTCCAGGAAACACAGACTGACTGAGACAAGGAATTCAGTGTTCCCCAGCTGCTTATGTTGGCCCAGCTCCCACTCCCAGCTGTGGGGTGATTGATGAGCTTCTGTCTCTTAATCTCCGGGAATGACGAAGCCACGCCCTCTCTGCTCTTCTTTGTCTAAAGGTAGGTACCTGCTCTTCTACCTCTTGCTATTGCTCCACTATGTCTCCCAGGCTTGGACTCTGAGCTGGGGGACAGTTAGGCTGCTGGGCCCTGGGTTCTTCAGGGCTAGACTCAGACTCAGCCAGCTCTTCTGTAACTGGCTCAGCCTCCTCGCCTTCTGAGTCCTCAGAGTCCTGGCTGACCATGACACTAAGTAAATATCAGTCTCTATGTACACAGTCTTTATTTAGATTGTAAAGTGCCTTCTGTATTGATGGTGCTATGTAGTAATAGCAAAAATAATTACTACTACTTGTATGATGGCTATGCAATAGGAATGATTCAATTAATTCATAAAAAGCTATTGAATACTTCAATGTGAAAAGGTCACTGGCAATGAATGTTTAACAGTTAAATAAGGATTCCCCCCCCCTTAATGTAGATGAGCCCAATTTATGATACTACTAAAGCCAACTAACTTGAAAATTAATTGGGACTTGGGACTTTATCAGCCATGGCAAAAACTTTGTCAGAAGAATGTGATAATAACAGAAACGGGCAAAATTATCTGGCGGCATCATCCTTCAGCCGTTCTGGGGGTGTAGCATGGGCATGACTAAGGTGTCCCTTTTTATTGATCATTCAGCCCTTCGATAAAAAAGGGATGCCTTATTCATGCTTGCACTACACCCCCAGAACAGCTGAGGACGTGGGTGTCTAATAATGACACCCGTTTGGTTACCATCACATTCTTCTGATGTGTTTGGGATGTGGTTTTGTGCCATGTTTCCCCATGTTTGATAAAGTCCTCAAACTTTCTAACTTCCTTTTGTAAATTCCAGTGCAATCAATATACTTCCTCAAGTTTTTGGTTGAGATAATAGATATTTGGTTTTTGGTCAGATGTTTGGTTGGTTTTTGCAGAGGCTGGAATTCTGTTCTGCCTACAAAATAACCAAAATCCCTTCCTGAAGTCCACCTTTTCAGTGTGACAGCCTCTGCTCCCCACCCCCATGTTCATTTCTGTCAGTGGAGCTGCAGAGAGGCATCCAGATATTTTTCTATAGCTGAATGCACAGCAATGACATCATCCTCAAGGACCATGGGAGGCCCCTTGAAGATGCCTCGTGCAGTGCATCCAGCTAAAGAAGAAGAAAAAAAGCTGGACATGTTTCTGCTGCTTCCCCTTCTCTTCATAAACACAATAATGGTCATGGGAGGGGGTCTCCCAGACTGAAAAGGTGGGCTTCACAGATGTTGTGCTGGGAGAGATGCTGCATCTGTGTGCTAGAGACACATTTCCCAGTTCAGGATCTCTGCCATAGATGTAAAACCACACTGCAGCATCAGTGTGATGGAAATTTTTCCTTCCATCTCCCCCTTCCAGACCTTTTAACTGCCCAAAAACAACTCCAGAGGATTCTCATCACTCCAAAGTATTTTTAAATGTTATTTTTATTAAAATTCCATGCATATCCATACATTTATACAAACCTGACAAAAAAATTAATACTAACACAGTGACATTACATACAATGCAAATACATAACAATACAAATATGATACAACATCTAAAGCATACTTTTGAGATGTGAAGGAAGTGGCATAAGGAAAGGAAAGATTCCCTATTTCACTGAGAGAAGCAATCCTTTCAGCAGATACCCCTGTTGGCTTTAGGTTAAAATATGCAGGGAAAAAATGCAATTTTTTAAAAAATGTGAATGGTTAAAAAGGTGCACAATTGGGAAAAAATTCATAGATGCATTTTATTCAATTGGAAATGTGTATTACAATACATGCATTGGAGAAAATGTGGGTGAATTTTCATGCAGGAATTAAAAATAAACTACTGCAACCTGATGTGAACAAAGGAGGAGATGAGAGTGGTGGTAGGATCTGGAGAAACAATGAAATTGAGATTGAGAAATATAAATTAAATCCCTTGAAATCCAAGTACTTTCATCAAACTGATACAGAAGACTCCAGTTTATTACAATTGGTGTAATATCACATTTTTCTCTATATATTTTTTCATTGCTCTCTCTCTCTCTCTCTCTCTCTCTCTCTATCTATCTATATATATACACACACATATATTTCTGTTGTTAATATAAAACGACAATGTTAATACAGAGCCATCAAATAATATTGCTTTTGTTAATAGCAAATGTCAAACTTTACATTTGTGATGTATTTCATAATCATTTGGTCTGTAATGTAAATGTTACTAGTATATTACAGTATGTGTTTTTAAACAGCTTAAATGCAAAGATAATAAGAGACTATATAGTCTCATTCTCCTCTCTTTCTCTTTCTTTCTCTTTCATTAGTATATAACAAAATGCACAGCTTTCAAAATGCTTTTTTCTAAATATATTTTATACAAAAATAAGCATTGATAGATATAGTTTGTCCTTAAAAAGAACATTTTAAAAAGTACCCCCCCCCGCTAATGTCTTAATGAACTCCTCATTGGGATATTTGGGAAGTGTGGTAAACGGGTATGGATCAGATCAGTCCATATAGGAATTCACAAAGACTGGATTGTTGAAGCATCTTTATGTAAAATAGCTTATGTGTATGCATAAATCGTACCCTGTTGTGACAAAATGCCAAAGTTCTGTTCTCTGAGCCATTAATAATTTCTTCAGAGGAGAGAAGAGAGGAACACAGCTAATCTGAGCATACTTGACTACACATAGGAAGCATTCACTGAAAGCTGAAAGACATGTGATCTCATTTCTTCTGTTTTACATTTCTGTAGAAGCTAAAATCATGAAACTGAGTCTGTTGTAATTTGGACATGCCATAAGATAGACATGACTCATTGGAAATTATGAGAATCCTGCAAAAACTAGATAGCTATAAGAGAACAGGTAGACTGCATTATAGCTGGTTTGATTCAATAAAGGAAGCCATGGCCCTGAGTTTGCAAAACTTCAATAGGCCTATTGGTGACTGGAAGTCTTGGAAGTCTCTCATTACTAGGGTTACCATTAGTTAATTTGTTGCCCTATTCTGATATTTCCTTCACATGTGGACTGAATATAGGAGGAAAACAAAACCATGTTAGCTTTGTCCTTCCATTTCTAGTTCCATTGCCTTCCTATGCACAGTAGCAATACTCTGTAGGAGATAACCTTCACTGTCTACCAAGGGCACTCTCTGTGAGCTGGAATCTCCATGTGGAGAGCCTCTATAGATTGCAGAGTCTCTCCAGTTCACACAGTCATCCTCCATATTGAGGCTAACAAGAAATGGCAATAAAGGGGATTTAAAAAAAAAATAATTTCATTTAATTTATGGTCTGCTTTTCTCTCAATATGGGCCCAAGCTGACTTAAACAAAATAAAGATAAAACAATTTACAATACAAAAGTTTAAAAAATAAATAAGCAATCCTATCAAAAACAGATTTAAAAAAAAACTTTTAAAATACAGTAATAATGAGGATAAAATAGAGCATTTATTATTCAATGACTAGCTAACAGCCAAAGAGCTGTCAGAAAAGATGCTTGGCTGCCTATGGAAAAAAGAGCACAAAGGATGCCAACCTAGTATCCCGTGGAGTTAGTATGATTCCCCGCCTTACATACTTAAGCTGCAAGTGAATGGAATGCCTGAATAGAGCTTTTCAGTATTTGCTATACCTAACCAACTCTGGACCCTTCTGATCTGAAGTGTTCTTACATCTGTGCATAGAAGGATAAAAATGAGGGAGCCATTTGTAGCCTAGGACGTGCTTTCTCTGTTTGACAGTTACCCCAACCCACCCAGAGTACAAACAAGAAATGGCTTTAGAATATCTTTGCCTCTATCTTTATTGGGCTCGGGAGCCTCAGCTATTCCTTTTCAATATTAACTGTTCCCATTTATTCACAACCTGTATCACAATCTTATACATGCCTACTCAGTCATGAACCCTATTGACTTCAATTCAATTTATTTCGCTTACTATAATTATGTACTTCCTTCCCAAGTCCCCCACCCTGGTATGCAACAGCAGCTAGGGGGATGCCAACTACAGCTCCATCTCCCCTGCTGCCACTGATGCTGTCCGGGAAAGCAGCCAACCGAGCAGCTTATAAGGTTGCAAGGCTTGACACCAACACAAAAATTATTCTGAAGCACAGCACCAGTACAATGTTCAATAGCACAAAACCAGGGAGCAAGCCAAAGGTCCAGGAGTCCAGAGAGACAGTCAGTGAGTCCAGTCCAGGGTCAAGAGTTCCAAAAAGCAGGTCAGCAAATCCAGTCCAAGATCAAGACTTCCAGATCAATCCGAGGTCTAGGAGGCAAGGTTTCAGGCAACAAGGGAGTCAGAGTCAGATGCTTTCACCAGGGAACACAGATAAACTCTGACAAAGAAGCTCGGCATCTCACAGCTGTTTATATTGGCCCAGCTCCTAATCACAGCTGTTTGGTGATTGCTGAGCATTTCTCATATAATCTCTGGGATCGCTGGAGGCACGCCCTTTCTGATCTTTCTGGTCTTTCTGATCTTTTCTGGCTGAAGGAAGGTACTTCCTTGTCCTGCTCCTCTGTGTCTCCCAGGCCTGGACCCTGTGCTGGGGGGAGACATGGGTTCTGCCACAGATGGCATAACAAAGCTAGATTTTGACTCAGCCAGCTCTGCTGGAGCTGGCTCAGCCCCCTTGTCTCCTGAGTCCTCTGAGTCCTCAGCCTGGCTGGCCATAACAAATGAACTTGTGGGCTCAGCTGCATGGCAGAATTAAATATGGGAGAATTCGTGTTACCTCCATTTCGGTCCTGTCCCACGTTGTGCCCACAATGAAGCCACAGAACTGGTGACTGTCAAAATACCTGAGTTTGTAGTACACATGGCATTCGGCTAGTCACCTGACCAAGGGAGAAGCCCTTTGGCAGCAGCCCTTCAGCTCCCATCTCTTCATTTCCATGGTGGCAGTGGCTATCTGGGGAGGGCAGAATGAGCTGTGCATGCCAGGGCTGCCCCACTCAGACCTTGCCCATCCCATGCCATGACTGTCAGTCATGGAGGAAGCCTCCTCAGCCATGGCAGCCGCTGGGGCGCCATGCAGAAAAGGCTGCTGTGGCCTAGGGCACTTCCTCCATGACTGTCAGTCATGGAGGAAGTGTCCTCAGGCGTGGCAGCCACCAGGGCTCCATACAGGATGGGCTGTTGTGGCCTAGTGTGCTTCCTCTGTGACTGTCAGTCACGGAGGAAGTGTCCTTGGCCACGGCAGCTGCCAGGAACCCATGTGGAATGGGTTGCTGCAGCCTGGGACACTTCCTACATGACTGACAGTCACGAAGGAAGCACCTTCAACCACGGCAGCACATTCTACCTGGTGTGGGACGCATGAGGGCCAAGCGGGCAGATCCAGTGTTCACAGCCCATCTTGCCCTCCCTGGAAAGCCACCGCTGCCAGAGAAATGAAGGGATGGGAGCTGAAGGGCAGTCATGGAGTCAGAGCCCTTTGCTGCAGCATCGCCAAGGGCTGGGACATACTGGTTCTGGGACAGGGAGAGTGCTGGGGTTGCCCAACCTGGGCTAGAAGCAGTGGTGAGAAGGAGGAGGGAGAGGAGTCTGGCTCTGGGCTTCAGAGAAGGAGGTGGTGGACACAGGGTCATTCATAAATGGCAGATCCTCAATTGCAATGCATCCCTTGAAAGCCCACCCCCTCCAAGTTCCTACCAATCACAATTCAGCTCTGCCATTTGCCCCTTTTCCAAGTATGATCGCTGATTAATCAGACAACCAATAGTGCTGTTTTTCCCAGGCTTTTCAAAGAAGCCGCAGAAAATAGAGGGATTGAAAGTCACAGATTCTTTGGATGTTTTGCTTCCCACCCTTCCGAATAGCAGAAGTGTGGCCACCGAACATGAGGACCAATTGGATTCTTCCCAAATTCTTCCTGGACATTTTTTTTTTTGCCATGTAATCAACCTCTCTGTGTGGCCAAATATATTCCAGTTGTTCTTGAGCACTTGAGGGAGGAAAGAACACTCTTATGTTGGGGATGGTTGCTCTTTCTTCACCCAGTGCTCACAGGCAATGAGAAAACAATGCTACAATGCTACACCACTGCACCAAACAGCAATTGGAGAGATGGTGCTTTTTTCAGCATCTGCCCTGGTTGTTCTTGTATACCAGCAGAAGGAGGCAGAGTGGATGTTGGTGGGTGTTGGTGGATGTTCCCACCAACTTCCACATGGATGTTGGTGGGAAAGTATACATTTCTATATATGTGTATGTTTCAGGGTATACGTTTAAAACAGACTACGAGTTTGACAGTTTCCAAATCTATCACACTACTTTGCAGCTGTGCAACTCACACATCTGATCCAGATAGTCAAGAAAAACCCTCAAACTAACTGGATTGAGACTGAGCTAGATCAAAAAGATCCAAAGCATATGGAAATATACTACTCCAACCTTTCCTACCCCCAAATCAACAAAATGGACAACCTTTTCTTATGAACATCTTTACAAATTTGGAAAAAATGGAACTATAAAATGATGCCCCGGGAATCACCCATTCGTCCATTCCTGCCCATCCTGAATGTTACAACCTGATCCAATATAAAACTTATTTGGAATGGAACAGGAAAGAGGTATATATGATATCTGACATATACAATAAAAATGTTCCGAAAACCAGAGAAGAACTCATAAAAGATCTAGACCCCATTCAGCCCACTTGGCTGCAATATACCCAAATTGCACATTTCCTGTCCCATCTACATCATCAGGGCTTTGTTCCCAGATCTCTAACAAAATTTGAAAACCTATGTACAGCCTCTACCAAACAAGTCAAAGGCCATATGGCAATTATATATAACTTCATGATTGAAACCATAATGGCGGAGACTACACAATTTAAATTAGCTTGGGAAACAGATGTAGCACACCCCTTAAGTGATCAGGACTGGACAAATGTCTGGAAATCCCCAATATTTCGGAAAAGTCTAGTCATAATACAAGAAAACACACTTAAAGTGGTGTACAAGTGGTATCTGAGACCTCACAGATTGTCCCAAATCACCAAAAGCAGCAGTCCTACCTGCTTGAGAGGCTGCAAAGACAAAGGCACCTATCTCCACATGTGGTTTCATTGTCCCTTGGTTCAACAGTTCTGGTCTGAAGTACTCAGACTGATCTCACAGATCATGAAACAAACCATTACTATAACGCCCAGTCTGGTGCTCCTCTCTTGTTTCTCTGACCAGAACACCACAGTCAAACACAGAGATCTGATACAATTTTTATTACCAATAATGAGACTGGAGATTGCCTAAAACTAGAAAACAGGCAATCTTACATTGGGAAAATGGTGGAATTGGTTCTGGAACATCTGGCTAATAGAAAAACTCAAGGAACAAATCAGAACATCCCAAGGTTGTCCTATAAAGACAACTTTTGCAGAAAAATGGTTTCCAGTGATCAACTATATAAATCATAATTTGGCTCAACAAATCCCACCTGCTCATCATGAGAAACTGTGGAATGATATATTAACAGATTAAGACATATACCTCCTCATACATCACTGTACAAGTGTGTTAAGTAAAGTCAAGCATGATCAAATTAAACCCCACAACCAGGAGAGTATATACTCTACATGTGTAACAACACAAAAATTTTATTTTCTCTTTTTCGTTGTTCTATTTTCGTTTTTCTAATATATGTATAAAAAGTTATCTCTGTATGTCATTTTGTGGTGACCTGGAACCGCAAAATGGATATGTTTGATGTATTTTACTATTCTACATAAATAAAAACAAAATTATTAAAAAAACCAGACTACGAGTAAGACTTTGTATGTTTATCCATAAGTGACTGCTATTATTATAAGGACCAGTCAGCATATTTCCCTTCTATTTTTCACCTGATAAACAATGTCATCTTGGAAATAGTGAAAGCTAAAATGTTAATGTTGGTATGGGAACAAATATACAAGTGTTCAGGGCTGGTTTAAGGGCCCTGCAGTGGCTGCCATCATTGTGGGGGCCCTGTCATAACTCTTCTCCTGCAAAAACATTATTAGTAGGAAGACTTTTGACCTTGCCACATTGGGCACTGACCGGACACAGAAGGGGGCAGCCACCATGGGAGGGACAGCAGCAAGGCAGGGAGGCACATTTGCCCCATGCCCCTCCCTCTGACACATTCTTGTTCAGGGAGAGCAAACATTGTGCTTTAAAAGGGGAGAGGAAAGGAAAAGCACAGGCTGAGGTCGAGTTTCCCAAAGGGGTGGAGACAGAGAAAGATGCACAGGGTCTGGGGGACCTGTTTCTCCTGGAGCGATGGGTCCACCTGAGGAAAGAGGCAGGAAAACTCCAAGAGGAGCGGCAAGGGACAACAGCACATGGCAGGCTGAGAAGCTGAGCCAAATTTCGGTTGGAAGGGAAGCCCTCTTGGCAGTGGCCCCTGAGAGGATGGAGGCAGTGCTAATGGAGCTGTGTGCTCCATGCATTACAAGGGTTGACTATTAATTATTTTAAATTATTTTAAATGATTTAAATGAATTCTGTCAATGAAAAGTGATGCCTTTCTTGTCCCTCCAGCACAGAGAAAGCACGAACGAAGGACAGGAGGAGAACAGTGTCATGTGAAATCGATCGCTGGAAGCAGGATAGTGCCATCCTCCTCCTGACCTCCATGGGGATTTTTTAGCTTTGTCTGAAAAAGTTGCAAAAAGACAAAGCAAGAATTCCTACACAAGTATATTTCAATGAGAGCTGAGAAAGGGAGAGTCAACAGCCAGGGAGGACCTGGACTAAGAGGCCTTTTTGTAATAGCTGTGGAAAAGCAGATAGCACGTTCCTTAGATATTGAGAAGTTAGTGAAGGTATTCACTGCTCAAAAAAAGCAAGGAAAGTTAAGATTTAAGTGAGTAATTTTTAAAAAAATTCAAAGAAGCTAGAAAAGCAAAGCAAAGTCCATTTTATAAATGTTGTAATTTTAAATTATTTAATACAAATTTTATGTAAACTGGTTAAAATACTGTAATTTTAAAAGAATAATTCAGGCTATACTTAGTATTTCAAAATTTACAACCTAAGATTGTAAAAGTAAGAAAGGACACAATGCATTAAATATACTAAGTTGGACTCAGCTCTTTCTTTTCCTGACTTCAAATTCTGCATGCTGAAACTAGTGTTTTGTAATTTTGATTTAGTGTGAGTGTGGTAGTCTTTTGAGATTTGTTTAATAGAAATGATCTACTTTAATTATTAGGAGACTGTTGTCTTAGAGTATTTTGTAATATGTTTGTATTCTGTTTGGCTGAGGAAATCTACCCCAATATTACATTAGTGCCTATAATACAGTTTTTAAAATTAAATTATTGGTGACAAATTATGTAATAATCTGAATATCCTATACTGTGAATAGATTAGGGTACATTGACCTGAGATAAACATATGGTCCCCCCAAAATAAAGCATTGCAGGGGCTGCGAAAATTCCTTAAACCGTCCCAGCAAGTATTAATCATTATACTGGAGTGAGGCAATTGTTCTTAGAGACAGAGACGACCTCTGAAGCAATAACACTCACAAATTTTGTCTCATGAATATAAACATGATTCAGAACTCTGACAGGATTATTTCAATGAGAGACCTCAGGTCAGAATGGAGTAGGTGAAAGTTCCTCACCCCTCACCTCTATACATCAACAGCCAAAAGTGTTATGAGATCTTGGGAATCAACTGGCAGAATTTTTCTTCCAGTGCATATGAGTCAGCAGCTATGTGACAGCCATATGCAGTCTTCAATCACTAAAGGGGTTATTTTTTCTCTCTCTCTCCATATGAAGTAGTCTTTGTCAGTTTGATAAGTGACTTTGTATAGGGTCAGTAAGCAAAGCTGGTACCTGTGGGTCCCTCTCCTCTCTTCCCAACCTCTTGCCAGCTTTTGATTGAGTAAAGATTTTTTGAAACATGAATATACACTCTTTACTAAACAACTTTAGGAAGTAATTTCTACTCCCCCCATAAGATAATGTCCAGGGTGGCATGAAACAATGGCTTTAAAAATTATTTTATTATATATTTTCTCTAGGTTTTTTTTTATTGTTTCCAGTAATACAGATGCTTTTCACAATGCTTTTAATGGGAGGGGTCATTTAGGAACACTAATAAGGGATGATTGCATTAATCTGGTATGAAGAGGCTGTTTGTTTGTTTGTTGTGTTTACCACTAACATTGCTTCATTAGACCTGGATGTATCAGAGCTCCAGGAACTGTTCATATTGTCTAAACAGGAAATGTGATACCAAGGAATACCCTCAACTCTCCATGTACCCTCAAAAATGTCTTTCTTTCTTTTGGATTTTGTGTCTACTCCTTGCAACTTAAGATCCATCTTGTATCTTTCTTTTAATTGTTTGTATAGATACCAATGGCATGTAATGTTATCCTTGCTCAGTTCTTCTTGGATTTTCATCGTATGATTCTCTCCTGCTAAGATTAATATATCTTTATATGTGATCTGGTTTTTGGACGGTATTCCTTCTCTTCTGAATAGTGCTTCATGTGACGGCCCATAATGGAATTTTTGGACAGAGTCTGTTCCTATATTTTTTTCAAGCTTTTAGTAACACTCTCCTTATAAATTGATTATTGAATTCTTTATGAACTGTTTCTTTATTGTAAAAAAGATAGGCATGCCATCCAAATCGATTTGAGTCTCCTTCCAATTTTAATAATTTTTCATCGTCTAATGCAACCCAGTTTTTTAATCCAAGTTAAACAAATAGCATCATAATATAGTTTTAACTTTGGTACACTTAAACCTCCTCTATCTTTTTGTCTTTACTCTCGGCTTTTTACCCGACCAGACGAATTTGGAAACGTCTGCTTGCCATTATTTAAAGACTATTTCACTGTGATTAATGGGGATCATTTGAAATAAGAATATAAATCTTGGGAGAGCATTCATTTTTACTGTTGCTATTCTGCCCAGGAAAGAGAGCTTCAAATGTTTCCATTTAGCTAAATCCTTCTTTATTTCAGCCCATGTCTGTTTATAGTTGTTTTGAAATAGATCAGAATTTTTATTAGTTATATTAATTCCCAAGTATTTTGTTTTCTTGACCACCTTAAAACCAATTTTTTCTGTTAACTCTGACTCTTCTTTTTTAGTCATGTTTTTCGTGATTATAACCATTTTTTCTTTGTTTACTTTCAAACCAGTTAATAATTCAAATTCTTTCAGGATATTCATAAGAACTGAAATTTCCTCTGTTCAATCTCCTAATGAAATTACCACATCATCTGAGTACATTTTCAACATGTATTGAAATTTGCCAAACTTTACCCCCTGTATTCCAGGTTCATCATTGATTCTTTTACTAAGAATTTTAAAGATTAACAGGAAGAGCAGTAGAGACAATGGGCATCCCTGCCGTGAATCTTTTTGAATATGGATGTCCTTTGTTTTTTCCCCATTTATTATCAATCTTGCTGCTTGGTTATTATAAATCATTTCCGTCCAGGTTCTGAATTTCTCTCCCACATTGGTTATACTCATATTTTCTAATATTGTTGTCCAATTAACATTATCAAATGCTTTTTCAGCATCTATAAGCAGTAACACTATTTTTGTTTATCTTTATGATTTTCATGATAGTCAATTAAATTTAACACATGCTTTTTATTATCCCTCATATATCTGTCTTTCAAAAATCCTCTTTGGTCTTCCCCAATCCAATCTTTAAGTGATTTCTTAAGTCTAGATGCCAATATTGATATGAAGATCTTGTAATCTATATTTAATAGTGAAACTGAGCGGTAATTTTTTTGGATCTTGAGGGTTGTGGTTTTCTTTATGAATAAATATTATATTTGCTTCTTCCCATGTTTTAGAAAAAGATCCTTTTTTAATAGCCTCCAATGTTTTTTTAAAAGGTAAAAGTAGTTGGTCTTCTATAATTTTATAGAATCTTGCTGTAAACACATCAAGGCCTGGCACTTTCCCCACTTTCAGATTCTTTATTGCTTTTGTAATTTCCGCCATTGTAATTGGTTGGTTCAATCTCTGCTTTGCTCCATTGTCAATTCTGACATTGGGTGATCTTTTAAGAAGGTTTGTATGCTTCTTATTTGGTTCTTGTTCTTTTTATATAGTGATGCGTAATATTTTTTAAAACATTTTAATTTTTTCTTGATCTGCACATACCTGATTTCCATCTTTTACCTTGTCTATATGGTTTCTCTCTTTCAGTTTTCTTAATTTATAAGCCAGCCATCTGCCTGGCTTATTGGAAAGTTCAAAATGTGATTGTTTTATATACTGTAAATTTTTCTGTATTTCTTCCAATACATCCATAGATATTTGCTTTGGCAACATTTTAATTTCTGTGATCAAGTTTTTGTTTGTTGGATCTTCTTGTAATTTCTTTTCCTTTTCTCTTAGATTTTGTCTTTTCTTATTTATTCTCTCAGTCCTTCTTCTCTTTATCTCTGCATTCTTCTGGGGGGGAAAAACCACGAATCACTGCTTTTGACACTTCCCAGATGGTAATTATATCTGTTTCTGAATTTAAGTTTTCTTCAAAGTAGTATTTCGACTCATGTTTACCTTTTCGTACCACTTCTTCCCTTTGTAATAAGTTATCATTTAATCGCCAGCTATATTCAGACTTTTGTTCTTTAAACACAAGTTTTACTGGATTGTGATTCGAGCAAGTTCTAGGAAGTATTTCTACTTTCTGTACCAGTATTTTTTCCAGTTCTGAAATAGTCTTCTAATGCTAGGACAAGTAAAACTGTCTATGACATCCCAAGTATGGATGGACCAGCATTACAATACTTAGGACTTTATCAGATGAGCCCATTTAAACGTTCATTTGCTGGCATAGAAAAAAACTATGCCAATAAAAGAACATCCCCCACTGCACTTACCTTCTCTCCCCATCAATGGCTTTCCTGGCAATGAAGAGGAAGTGAACGGAGCTCCATTCACTTCCTCTTCTGAAATCCTGTGGATTCTCGTGAGAGTTGATCATGTGGAAAATTCAAAAATAAAACATTTTAAGTTACTCTAAGCACCTAAACACACGTAAAATCTTAGGATCATTAGAAGTTCATTATTTACCTGGATGTCACAATCTCATCTAGAAGTTCTGTGCCCCATCCAGCCATTTACTCTGCAGTGACGAGATTTAAAGGGCCATTATCATGTCATTTTGGTTCCGTTTTTCCTCATCTGATAAAGTCCTTATGTCTGGAAAAGCAGCTCAAAATGCCAGCAGGGAAAGCAGCCAAGCCCCAGTGATAATTAATTAGGGAGAGCCAGATAAAGTTCAGAACAAGCAAGGTTCCGTTACTTGGAGAAGCAGCAATACAGGCAAGAAGGCATACAGAGAAGAGTCCAGAATACAGTCCAAAGGTCAAGGCTTACAGAAGGCAGCATTGTCCAGAAGTTGGTCAGCAGGATCAGGCAACAGGGTAGTCAAGAACAATCCAAGGTCAAGGCACGAGTCAAGGTGGCCAGGATTCAGGCACTGAAGTCAGCAGGAAGCTTTCTCCAGGGGAATCAGTTGATCTCTGACAAAGCCTCCATTGCCTCTTCCAGCCTATCTAAAAGCAATTAAGGTTTTGCCAGGTGTTTCTTAAAGAGCAAGTTCTTCTCATAAATTCTCAGACCTCCTTTGAGCCTCCTTTTGACCTCGCTGCTGGGTATACGATGCTGGAGGTAAGTCCCTCTCTTCTTCTTCCTTATCTGAGTGGGCAGGAACTCTCTGCTGGAACTGATGCCAACCCACTCAGACCAGGCTCTTCTTCTGCTTGAGCCTCCAGGTTGGCAGGGTTCCCTACTGGTACAGGTATAGATAAACCTGTGCCAGGGTCCCTAGGGCCATTCCCTGCCATGTGTTCCTCCACCTCCTCCTCTGACTCTACAGCCTCATCAGCCTCACAGGACATGACACCTTATAGTATTATTCCCCATATGCACAACATGATGGTGGAGCATTCCGTGTGTCACAGAGGCTGAGAGTATTACTACCTGCTCTACCAAGACTCCTAGTACAGCCAGCCAAGGTGGAATACTCTTTGTGGAGACAGCAGACTAAGATGCCTCCATCCTCTTTTCATAAAATGCATCTATCTTAGAGTTCTGTCTAATGATACCACTGAACAATAAAGCCAACTGGTTGCTCAGCTGCTGACATGCTCAGATGTGAAAGTCCAAAGCTGCACAACACATATGATAGGAACATTGTGAAGAGCTATGTTTGAAGGCATGCATGAGAAGCTACCAATCCCAGCACAGGAAGCTGTGATGGGATCAGCCTCTGTAACAGTGAGCCTGAGAGAATGTCAGTTGAGAGAAAACAGTTGGATGAGTCAGGTGTGTGAGAAAGTTGGGAGTGAACTGTTATGAGAGAAAGGTGTATGAATCAGTTGAGGGAAACCATAGAGAAAGTAGATGTCTGAGTGTATTATGTCTGTAACTAAATGAAAGAGCCAGTGTTGTTATTCGGTATTATACAGTTTGAGATTTGTTACTACGTTAATATAATAGACCAAATAAGGGGTTTTTTTTTGTTAACTATTTCACTGACTCATCTTGAATTATTTCCCTTATAATAAAAGGTGAGGTTACACTAACCAAAAGAATACACACTATCAGATGAATCTATTCACTGAGAGAGTCACCTGGAGACTCAGGCCCAAATCCAAAAAGGGATACCAGAGGCAGACCTGGAGTAGGGTGGCAGTGACAGGCAGCCAGAGCTGAGAACTGTGGAGCCAGTCTGGTGAGGCCAAGGTCAAAAACATAAAATGTAAGAAGCAAGGTAAGCCACAAACTATAAAACAAAATATGGAACTTGCAAATATTACAATACTCACATTGGTGTGAGTGACCTAAATTGACTAGTGTTTTACACAGTGTTTTAAGAAGAAACAGGGTGGCATTCAGAGTACATAACGTAAAGACTGATGAAATTCATAGAAAATATAACCATAATCCAAATTTATGCTCCAACTACAAAGGAAAAGGGGGAAGGAATATAAACAGTCTGTGCTGGCACCCAGGAAGAAACTGAACACACAACATAACAGGACCAAAGGAGATGTGTGAATGACAGATTTCTTCAAATAACTTTTGACAAAAACCTATGCTTTTAGAAAGTGAACTAGAAGCTGTTCTCAAAGCACTTGGGAAAAATAAGTAATTAGGAACAAAAGACATATCAACAGAGCTATTTCAAACTATAGAGACAGAACCCATCCAAATTTTAATAAAAATCTGCCAGAAAATATAGAAAACAATGGCCCACAGACTACAGATGTTTAATATATATTCTATTCCATAGAAAAGGAAACAGCAGGAATTGTAGCTACCAATGGACCATTGCACTAATTTCCCATGCAAATAAACTGATACTAAAAATTTTACAAAAAAGGTGCTGTGTGACTCTCCATGCGGTGAATTTTCAGGTTGAGGTGAGAGCGTAGTTCTGGCAGTCTCCAAGTAATTGTGACTTTCTGGCTCCTTCTCGGGGAACTGCATGCCTGGAGGCAGACTCAAGGGAAGCAGAACCCACCAGCCAATGAGTTTAAGCAAATATTTTTTACATTACACAGAGCATAAAATGCCATCCATCCAAGCAGGGTTCAGAAAAGGAGCATACATTAGACGTCATATTGCAAAGATACTATGTTGGTGGGGGCCCATGGGGTACCAATTCATGATACTAAAATTACACTATTATTTGGGGCAATTATAATTAGCTCAAATATGTGGCTGCGAGAGTTCGGGTAACTTGTGAGATCTTTACGTCTGTGTATACCAATACTAACTGTCAAGACTCCAAGTTGAAATGAAATAAAATGGGTTTTATTGGAAAATAGCATGGAAGCATTCACACACAGACACATGCACTCCTGCTTACAAGAACCACACAAGGCTAACAAAGAGTTAAGGCAGAGAAGTTGGATAAAGGAATAGATTCGGGGAAGTATGGGTGGTAATTACCAGTCCTGAAGGGCACAGTGTTGGGTAGCAAAGAAGACTCAGACTTGGAAATGAGGGTGACACAGGAATCCAACAGAGTGATGGTGTCAGTTGCACTGTGCATACTCTACTATTGTCTGGGGACTAATATGTATACCCAATTTTGTATTCTGAAGGGGTATTTGAGTGTAAAACAATGCTTAGATGGGTTTCCCAAGTTTAAACAAAGGAAACTGTGACTTTGTTAATTCCCATTAATGGCTGAGATATTAGAGTTGATTGGTTTATGACAACCTCCTTATTGTGGGATAGAAAAGGTGTGAGGGGAGATGTTTTCAGGTATAAAGGGTGTCACTGTTTGTTTTGGAGTATGACTCATTGCCATTGTGTCCAAGAGGGGATTAGCACATCCCACCTTGATGGGTCTGTCTATTAGAGGCTTCACTTAATCCTATCTTGTCGGTGGATGCCAGTACTTTTCCAGTACACTTCCCTTAGTCCTGGTGACCTCCATTTGACCTCACTTAAGGTTCTCCACAATCTACTAGACCTCATAGAGTTTCTCAACATTGCCAATTTATGAAATATTATCAGGAGGAGGTGTAAGGCATGGTAACAGAGTGCACCAGTATTTCAGAAGAAAATCAGCCTATGCTTTATAGATTATGGTCAAGACTTTGTGTAGATCAAGAGAAAACTGTGGATTCTTCTTAAAGAAAAAAATAGCATTCCACAAAAATCTGATGCTGTAAATTCTACTCTGGACAAGAGGTCATGGTCAAGACAGAATATGGAGGAACAGAATGATTTTTAACTGGCAAGGAAATCAGACAATGGTGCATTTAATCACTCTGTTTAATTTATATACAGAACATATTATATAGAAGGTGGGATTAGATTCAAAGGAAGGAAGTGTAAAAACTGGAAGAAGAAATATGAGTAATTCAAGATATTCAGATGAAATCACATTACTAGAAGAATATGGCAAAGACTTGGAATGACTACTCATGAAATTAAGCAAGAAAATGCAAATGCAGGCTTACAACTGAATATTAAGAAAACAAAAATAAGGACCACAAAATCACTTTAAAGTGGGAAATGAAGACTTCAAAATACATAATGATTCAGTCATTAATTAAAATGGAGAGTGCAGTCAAGAAATCAGAAAAAGCCTATGATTTGGAAAGACAACTATGAAGGAACTAGATGGTATCTACAAGGGTAAAAATAGATAATTGCATACCAACATTAGATTCATTCTTGCCATGGTACAGTAGGACCCCCGTATCCACTGATTCATTTTTCATTGATTCAATTATCCATGGGACACAAAACAGCACACCTACCATAGAGTGTTCCTAGAAAATGTGTCCTTTCTAGCAATTTTCTATGTCCTCCAAGGCAACTCTATGTTATTTTGAATCAGAAGTCCCATTATTTTCAATGGTGTTTGCTATTATCCATGGTTTTTGGTATCCAGCCCCCTCCCAGAACCAATCTCCAGTGGATATAGGGGTCCTACTGTATTTCCAGTTTCTCTGTATAGATGTGAAAACTGATAAGAAAGCTCATAGAGGAAAAATTATATCTAAAATGTGGCACTAGAAGAGAGTTCTACTCATACAGTGGACCATCAAAAAGACAAATAAATTAGCCTGAGAGCAAATCAGTCCTGAACTCTTACTGCAAGTCAAAATAATTAAATTGAGGCTACCTTACTTTGGATATATCATGAGATGATATAACTGACTGGAAAAGATGATAGTGTCAGGATAATATCCCTTTAAGTGCAGAGAGAAAATGTTGGAGCAAGATGATAGCACAGCTGAAGTGGGTGTGAGCACAGCTGTGGCTAGGCAGAAGCTGACTAGCCAAACACTCCTATAAATATATATTCAGTGCAAGTTTCAGTTGTGAGCTGGTGTTGAGGAATGTTGGATGTTTGGAGAACTGCAGTTGGAATTGTTATTGAGGTTCACTGTATACATAGTCTGTGTTTTTTTTTGTTTTGTTTTTTTTTTTTTAGCTGAAACTGAAGATAAAGCTTCCAGACCTTTTTGGAAGAACTTTGCTGTTTATAAGTCTTCTTATTGTGGTTGAAGTGGGTCAGAGGAGTGATAAAGCCTACTAGCTGAAGCAGCAATCAGCAAAGCCAAGATTGCAACTCAGCCATCTTTAAAAAAATTAACACCAAGGGGAATCATTATGTACCTGCTGCTATTAAGGTCTACAATGCTAAGCTTTTGGCTAAATTGCTATTTGCAGCTGCAATTTGGATTGAGGGGTTTAATTCTGAGCTAGATATTTTTTATGCCAGATTTTTAAGGTCCTTCCTTCAGATGCCAAGATGTGTTGCTAACTCAGTTTTAATGCTTCTAATGGTGGAAAGCCCTCCCTCTATGAGTGGGTGGCAGACAGCCATGAAACTTTGGCTTAGAGTCATACTCTTCAAGCATGGTAAGGGCCTATTTAGCCATCTTGCAACAGACACTTATGAAAGCAGATGGTCCAAGTATATTGCCCAAAAAGCAACCATAATTGGGCTTTCACCATCCTTCCTTCTAAACCTGGATTATGACACAGCCTTGAAAATGGTTAAACAAAGACTTCAGGACATTACCTTTTGCAATTTGCGGGCTAAATCTTTTCTGCCATGCTCACCTAGTGCATTGCATATACCATATTGAGGTTCATTTGCTCTGGCTGATTACATAAAGAACTTGACTGTGCCAATCTACCGCATATTATTTATGAAGGCCAGATGTAATGTTTTTGCTTCAACAATGTCGTATGGTAGATATGTGGGGCTACCATTTGCATCAAGGCTGTGTCCATGTGGGTCGCAGGAGATGGAAACCATGTCTCATGTCCTTCATTCTCAGAGTCATAAACAACTGAATTCTCCCTCACTATGCCATCTACCTGGCCATTCGGAGAGGTTCTATATCAAATTCTTACTAGAGGATAAATATCCTAATATTACCTTGTCAGTTGCTAATTTCTTATCTGTGTTCATTAAGACCAGTGAAAGGGAAGTTATTAGGTGAATAAGTTGGATCAGCTCCAAAAAAGTCCATCAATAAGTATCCTAATTTTATTGGTTTTGTATTATGGTTTTATATATTAATGTACATCATGTCTGTTGTTTGATGGGTTTATGGAATGTATGAATAAATTGATTGATTTAAAAAATTACTAGCTGAAGTCTTTGTTTTTCAAGCCTTATTCTGTTGTGTAGTTTATCTGCTGTTTGGCTACTCCTGGGGCTTGGTTACACGATGAAAAAAAAAACATGAAGAATTTGCTAATATTCCTAATTGTTTACACGCGTTGCGCCACAAAGTCACCTCTTTCAGAAGCAGGGGGCCACAAAACCCCATTCGTAGCATAAGAAAGGATTTCGGAACTTTTCCCGACTTTTTGGGAAAGTAGCGCAACTTAGCGCACTTTCGATTGTGTGAACGATCATTTTGCTAAGGGCTGTGTGAATTACCAGCAATCTTTCTGATACATTCACAGCAGAGCTTTGCCATGATTGGTTTAACTCACCAGGGAAGGGTTTGGAGAAGGAGGGGATGGAGGAAAGAGCCATCCACTGTTGTTTCCAGCCATGGAAAAGGCCAAGCGAGTGCTACACCCATCCCAATCGCCCAGCTGTTTCTTGCTTGGCTGCTCCTTCTGTGTGTGTGTTCATTCATTCCCTCACCCTGCTGAGATCCCGTTTCTCTCTTTCCCTCCCTGCCTCCCTCCCTCCTCAGTATCTTCCTGCTTAGCTGTTGCCAGCTGAAGAATCCCCACCTAGCCTTTTCCAGTCTGTGTGTGTGTGTGTGTTTGTTCATTCATTTCCTCGCCCTGCTGAGAGCTTTCTGTGTGTGAGAAGAGAGGGAGGGGAAGAGTGGCTGACACTCCATGCTAAAGGAATAGAAATTAGGCATTCCTGTGGTAATCAGAGGATGTGCTTGGGAGGCCACACTCCCACCTCAGTCTGTGTGTGAATTGCAAAGTGGAAAACTAAACCGATAAACAGATTTAGCAATAATTCATGTGAACGATGCAGCACTGGTGCGAAACTACAATACAGTGCAAATTACCGCAATAAAAAACTGCCGTGTAACTGAAGCCTTGGGTTTAGTTTGTCCCCAGGTTGTGCCAGTGACCTCTCAGTGAGCCTATACTGAGTGGACAGGTAATGCTAGGTGAAGTTAAAGGCAGGAGGAAAAATGGAAGACCACAGAACAGGTGGATAGACTCAATGAAGAATGTCACAGTCCTAAGTTTGGAAGACCTGAGTATGGCTGTCAATAACAGGGGTTCTTTGATGTCTCACATTCATAGTTGCCTTAAGTCAAAGCCAACTTGATGGCATATAACAACAGCAGCAGTAACATGTTACCCCAGGCATGGCATTGACCTTTTCCAGAACTCCTGCACAATTGGTCATCAATCACACCATGCTATCTAGCATGGCAACAAGATGCTTCTTTCTGATTAGATACCATGAGTTCAACCCCCTTTGGCATTCATATGAAATATCAACTTATGCACAGGGTGTATTGTGGGGGGAAGCTGGGAAAGTGGCAGAAACCATCTTTTCTTTTGTTCCTTGGATGTTTTGGTTCTTCGTTTCCCATAACAGCAGCTGGGAAAAATTAAGTTGTGGAGTAACTATACAGCATATCAGATTGGCGGAGAATTAAATGCAATGCTAACAATAGTTAGTATTATGACACCTGAAGAACAAAGTACTTTAAGCTTATTTAGACTGCAGTGAACTAGAAAATAAGAAAAATGGAGAAAACAATGCATACTAAATGTACCAAACTCAAGTAAAAGACATAATTAAATGTATTTAAAATGTGTTTTAGGTATTTCCAGCAGACTGATGTGTGTACCAAAACAGACAACAACTCCATATCGCAGAGAATCTTCTGCTCTCTGCTGCAAATCCTATGGACCCAAAATATGTATTCCAGAGGGTTTTGGCAGGCTAGACGGGGTGATAACGGGCAAGTCTCAATAAGCATACTGTTAAATTTAGCTGTTATTTTAAAGGATTGGGGTTTTTGCCCTGTATTATTAAGGCTGGGCAAGCCAACATGGTGTCATTGTTTGTTTGTTGGACTAAGGGCAAGTTTACACTAATAGTAAAAATCTGATTGAAATTTGGACTACTTTGGCCCAGAGCTGTGTTGCATTAAATTCTGACTATTCTGGCCCAGATTTAAGCACCACACTATACCTGGCCAAAGCCCAAATCTACACCTCTCATTGCTACGCTTTTCTACCCAATGTACCATCCAGATTTGTTACCTCCAAGCATTTCTGGCACATCCTTTCCCCCTCCTCAGCGGTGCTGCTGCTGGTGTGCATTTGCTACCTCTGAGGTCAGAAGGAGCGGCCAGCCACATGATCATGAGGCTGGTCACTCGTTCTGACCTCAGAGAGTGACTAGTGCCAAGTCTCTGCCTTCCCAGCCAATATTGGAATGAGGAAGTGGCTCTGAGGAGGAGGGAAATGGCAGCACCTCTCAGGCCGTGCTTGTCCTGCATTTCCACCCCCCGAAGCCAGGGTGGATGCATTGTTCACACAACAGTTTTCTCTGGAGTTTCAAGAAAACTCTGGAGAAAACTGCAAGTTTTAAAAACATGGATTAAGGTGGTATACTCCAAGTTTGGTGCAGGTAGGGCCATACTGGGATAATGTTGCATGTATTGTGGACTTAACGGGCCAGATTCGGGGGGGGGGTCAGTATTTTTCAATAGTGTTGACAGGGCCTAGGACTCAAGGACTTGAATCCCCACTTGGCCAGGGAAACCCACAAGGCAACGGCCTCTTCTGAGTAAAACTTGTCAAAAAACTTGGGTGATAAGTTTGCCTTAAGGTTGTCATAAGCTGTAAACAACTTGGAAATTACAACAGCAAGATATAAGTGTTTTGCCCTCTCCCTGATCCACCCAAACCACCCCTGCCAGCCTTCAGCACACTCCATCTCCAAAATGGTCCCCCAAATGGCAATGAGGGCCCCCAGAAAAAATGATTTGCCATTTAAATGTACTTCCACCCCCCCTTCCTGGGCAAATTCTTAGCCAAAAAGCTGTTTTTAGAAAAAGGGGTGACCAGAGTGGTAACCTTTGGTTTCTAAAAGCAGCTTTTTTCTGGCCTAAACATTTAAATGGTAAATTATTTCACCCAAAGGCTCTGAGAATATGGTGGACCATTTTAGGGATGAATCTGTGGGGGGAAGGGGAACGAGAGTTTGGAGGGGCTCTAGGAAACCATGATGGGAATCTTGGAGGGATGAATGTGCCCTGCAAGCCACACTTCATCCACTTTTATCCTATCTGTGAGCATCTTTCAACCCTACTTAGTATGGTTTATCATATCATAATTTGTCTGTTTTGTACTACCTATGTGTTTGTTTGTCTGTCTATTGATAGATCCATCAGTCTGAATTAGAACTGTAGTGCTGTAAAATGACTTGTATTAGGTCTTCTGGACATAAATTGGGAATAAATATTTATTTGTGTGTTTGCTCACATATTTATATCCTGCCCTATATCCAAAGATCTCAGGGCAACTTAAAATAAAATCAGTTTAAAACAATAAATAGTAGTAATAGTTTTAAAAGATAAAGAAATAAAAAATTAAATAGTTTTATCAATTAAAACCAGATTATTTAAAACTGGTTAAAACAATTTTAAATAATACAACCATAGCACATATGCATCCTGAATAAAATCAGTTGGGCCTGAAGGCTTTATTAAAAAGCCAGGTTTTGACTTGGTGTCAAAATGATCTCTTCAGATGGTGGAAAATCCGTAATTGGGGTGCCAATACAGAGAAGGAGTACAGACTCCTTTGAATTCAAAGAGATGAGGCATTCATTTCTTTCTCCTGTTACAAGCAAAGAAAGCATTGTAATTCCCAGTAGTAACCAAGATCTTCCCACCCACCACGTACAATCATCCCCAGAAGATTCTTCTCCATTTCTCATGCACAGCATGCTCTTTAAGAGGGCAACCTGATCATTGGCGGTATGGAATGGAGAAAAAATACTGAATAAATACATTTAAGATATGGGGGGCGGGGCTGGGACAAGTTAGATTCAAAGGAATGAGATCATAGTTCCTTATACTCTATCAGACCCTTGATTTATTTAGCCCAGTATTGTTGACACAATATTCCAGAGATTCAAACAGGGTTATTTCCAGGTCCTACTAGAAGATCCTTCATATTCCCTAGAAGTCTCCAATTCAAGTACTAACAGGTCTGACTGCTTAGATTTCAAAATCAGGTGCACTCAAAGTGGTATGATAAAATGGCTGGGTGAGTTGTATTCCTGGTGGTGCTTCACAGTGACAATGAGTTTAACCAAAACAGAAGGCTCAGCTAGATGGAAGAATTAATTGCAGAAAATAGTGCATTAACTCACCACAGTGTTCATTTGTCTCCATTATACATTTGCAAGATTGCTGGCATGTGAAGCTATCCATGTTTGAAATTCACATGGAGCATGTCCGTGAGTAAAGATGGTGGCCATGAGTGAATTACGTGCATTATTATTACCCAAAAGCTCCCTCCATTTCCCTTTTCCCCCTTGTTAAATCAGAGATGTGGAAGAGCGATCTTCTGCATTTTATTTTATTTTATTTTATTTTTATATATTTTATTTTATTTTGCTTTGCCACTCAAAAACGAGCATGATCACTTCTGTGAACATCAACAATGGGGGCTCCGGCCACTTCACTGCCAGTAAGCCCACCCCTGAGCACATCCGATCAATCACATTTCTACTTCAGGGATGTGCCCCAAATTGAATCGGTTGTTCAAATGGGCTGGAATGTGCATTTCTGCGTATTTTTTTTTTAAAAAAAAAACTTCACGGTAAACAGCAAATGCTGTTATTGGAAAGTACGTGGAGTCTTGGGCCCCCCTCCTTTCAAATATGATGTATCCCTGTGGGAGCTCATTTGGACAAAAGATATTTCCCTCACATTCTGAGAGGATTTTTTTTTCACCATCTAGATAACACCAGAAAAGTGAAAAGCAAGGGCTTCATTTTACTTTTTTTTTTTCATTTTAGCTTCACATTCAAACCCAGGTGTAGAAGCCATCTCTAGACACAAACTGTCTTCCATGGCAATGTAGCGACAAGAGGATAGACTAGTATGTGTGATGTTTTATGTATAGAGTTAACATGCACTAAAAATCAGATGATGTCTACAATTCTCTGTGAACTATGTTCCTAGGAAAACCTGGTGGTTACATAGCTGCATAGTGAATTTTGGCCTGGTCCTCCACCCAGTTCTCACTTACCTGGCAGTAGCAACTCTGCTTGATGGGGGGTCTGTTCCCCTGTAATTTGGGAAGTGGCTAACATCCCCACCCACTCATATGAGCAAAATCCATTGTGACAGGCAGAAACAACGTCCCTGTCACAACCCCCACTCACAGTGGAGATAGCTTGCACAAGAGGACGTGGGATCATCACACATCTGCTACCTGATTGACAGGGGAACAGACCCCCATTGATCACAGCAGCTGCTGACCAGTAAGTGGGGACTGTGGGACTTTCACATCTCCTATGTATCCCCTAAGCAACAAGATATGTAGGGATCGTGAACACAAAGCAGTCTCAAATGCATAACTCTTGGTTATACATTCATAACTACCCAATAGTATTCTAGCGGATACTTTTAAATGACACATAATTATTCTTTAACAAACAGTTACAAGTTGAAAGGCTATACCTTTTGCATGTTCAGTTTAAAAATGTTTGCTTGGTTGGCAGACTTCAGAACTCATACAAATATTTGGATTTCAACATTGCTAGTATCATGCTATTATTTGCTTTCATACAGACCATTTTTCTTCTCAGTTCAGTTGTTGCCATAGCACTGCTATTTAAGGACTATCGTACACTGCATATCTTGTAAGAGGCCAAAGCATAAGTTAAAGATGCCTTTAGGCAAGCATAATGCACAAATGGAAAAGGGAGTTTATCACCCTCCCTTGTTGTCAGCGAGCAATGTGCTTAAATTGCTGAGCCACAGAAATGCTTTCTGTCTGTCTGCTTTCTTTGAATTGGAAATATTCTTTCCCACAATGCAGTAGGCACCTCATGGCTATTCCTAAGCTTAACAGATCATAGTTGCATAGTAATAATATGTGTCAAAATCTACTTACATGTAGTCAGACTTAAAAAAAAAATAACATCAATAATAAACCACTGAAGAGTTTTATCAGATGATATTACATGAAATTTTCTGTCCTAAGGTTTAGTAAGACTGCTTGCAATTCTATCTTCAGTTCTATTCTGCTTTGAACTCCAACCAGCACTAACACAGAAACAATTTTTCTTTGTGGAATTGCAATAAATTGGTCTTGTTTTGAAATGCCCAAACCTGAAGTTTTGCAATGTGTCTGCCACAGTTCTTCTCATTATTCTAAATCAAGTGGCTTCCTGGGATTCAAAATTCTAAACTAATTACTAGGCTTAAAAAAAAAAAAGTCTGAACATACGAACAGATGCTGTGTTCATTTAGTTCTTTCCTATTGTGCCTGTAAGAAAGGGTAGTTATGAAGATGCATAACATGGCTTTCATTTTCCAGATGATTAAGTCTGCCAGAGGCCACCAGACAAAACATTTTATAGCATCCTTTATTTCTGCATATATATGAGTTTGCTGGAAATATGAGAAAGTAAACTATTTCATATGTAACATTCAGGATTTTTTTGTGATAGAGTGAGGATTCTGATATTGTTCCTGTTTTTTCTTCTTTCCTTTCTATGTAAATCTGAGATCAGATTGCTGTATTTAGGTTCTTCCAATTTGTTGACAGAATGCTTAGTCCATGTTTAATTCGAATTAAATCTAGAGCTTGCCTACACTGGTGAAAAAAAAATCAACTTTGCATCACATTTTCCTGATCCACAGTGACTCTGTAGTGACCCTTTAATGCCACCCACAGATGGTGAGATCGGCCTAACCAGCCACACATTTCCCTCTGTCAAACTCACTGCAGTGCAAGCGGGTAGTCCACATCTCCGATCCTTTGGATTATTTTCAGCCAGACAGTTGTGCCTGCTCTGCTTTTTTTCTGATCACGCATATGAATATGCAAATATGCAAATAGGCAGAGGTACACTAATAATGATATATAAGTATCCACAAAAATACACCTTCAAAAAATTATAGCAACTGCACACTGGCAAATCATAAATATGAACAAAGGAAGTAGCAGTTTATGGCAGGAATGATCAGGTGACCCAAACCCCAACTGCCTTGCTCTACACTGAAGCCAACTCGGAGGTGGTCACACATACAATAAACTGTTTTTTCTGGGAAAGCACAGTATAAAAGGTAGCTTATTTTAAATCAGCTTATTTTAAATCATTCTTCATCATTATCTATAAAAGTTAGGGCTGCTGGGAGTTGCAGTCCAACAACATCTGAAAGCCGACATAATTCTCCTACCTGCAGTAAAGAAGAATTGCTGGGCAGTTGTGATATATTTCATTAACTATTACATTGCAAATGGGAGTATAAAAATAGAGTTCTTCCTTGTACTTAGTCCACTGTTGTATACTCTAGTGATGTGAAAATGTCTCAGTTTCAATTTAGTTTAGCTTCATCCAATCCCATCTGCACGTTCTTCCTATTTTTATTTTGTATTGCATTGTGAGACTGTGTGTTTTATTCTCATTATGGTACTGGCACTTTTTTTTTACACAATTCTCCTTTTTTTCTCATTTATTTGCACAATCTACCTAATTTATGTAGTTTTCCTTGTTACCCAAATAGGTGGGGGTGCTTTACGACCCCAATTGTGATGTCAGAACTTTATTAATCTTTTAGGGAATTATGATTAGCTCAAATTGAATGCTGTGAGAAGTGAGAAACTTTGGGACCTTTTCACCTATGTATACCAGTACTAACTGCAGAGAACTCCAGTTTTAAGTGAAATAAATAGTTTTATTGGAAAATAACACAGAAGGCAATCACACATGCTCACAGGAACCACACAAGGCTAACAAAGAGTTTAAAGCAGAAGGGTTGGATAGAGACATAGATTTGGGAAATAAGGCAACAGTTACCAGTCTTAAGAGTAGTGAAGTGCTCAGACAAAAGTCTGAGGTGGCACTAGAAGTCTGATCCAGGGGAGTGGCAACAGAGAGAGTAGCCAGGTGTCGTCCACAATTGCACACTTTGCTATAGTATGGGGCTAGTATTTATACTATTTCATGTCCTGAAGTATATTTGGGTTTAGAACAAACTTAGATGTGTTTCCCACCATTTAAACAAAGGAAATTGAAACTTAGCTGATTGCTCTCAATGGCTAGGAGATAGGAATTGGTGGTTTATGACAACCTCACATTGTAGGACAGGAGGGGGTGCTAGGGGTATTTCCTGGGAATATGAGTTGTGAAGGTCATTTGTTTGTTCAGTATGTATGACTCATTGCCAAGGAGCCCAAGGGAGGATTAGCACATACCCCCTTAGTGGCGTTGTTTACTATAAGCTCCGCTTAATCCTATAGTGGGTATGTTTACAAAAATATTTCCAAGATACCTTCCCAGGTTCTTGTAACCTCCGTTTGGCCTCACTTTGGCTAACCCCAGTCTACTAGACACCTTGAAGTGTCCAATATTGCCAATTATGAGATATTATAGGTAAGGGGTAGTTGGGCTTGGTAACATCCCCCATTGACTAAACTGTGTTTCGGCTTTTTTTTTCAATGGAACATGTTTTATGCATTCGTTTTGTAAAAGTTGTATATTATTCTGTGTGCATTTTATTTCTCAGAAATATCTGTAAGCCTCACAAATATATGAAGGCACAGTGCCCATTTTTTTCCTACATGTCTCAAAAGGTGTACAAATGCTACTTTCACTGAGTTTGCCAAGTCCAACACAGCCCCCCCACACACATTCCTTCTCTGTTTTGACTGACATCAGCTTCTTGGTGTCATAGGAAGGTGTCTTTCACATCACCTGTTTTTACTCTGTTGTCATAGGAACATTTGGTGAGGACATGAGCTAGAGCCTTCTTGGTTGCTGTACCAAAGCTGTGGAACCCCCTCCTAAGGGAGGCTCAAATGGCCTCCTCCCTGCTCTCTTTCCACTGATAGGCAAAGTCCTTTTCATTTAGACAGGCCCTTGGGTGTTAACTCTTTGTGTTAACGGGGGACAATGTAATCTTTCTTACCATGTTTTAAGTGTTTTTTACACTAGTATTTTGAATAGGATTGCTTATTTAATTGTTATTGGTTTTAGGTTTTTAAACTGTATTTTGTTTTAGTCTATATTTTAATCTATATTGTAAGCCACCCTGGCCCCCAAACTAAGAGAAAGGTAGGATATAAACTGAATAATGTCAATAAATACATACATCTTATTAACTGGAAATGCTGGGAAGTGAAACTGGGACCTTCCTCAAATGAAGCATATGGATTTACCACTGAGCAAGAGCTCCTCCTATAAGTGTCTTCATCCAAATAAGCATAACACTCACAAATTACAATGGATGTGATATCTGATGGCAGCATAAATTTGCCTAGGCAAAATATTGCTTGAAAAGTTATGATGGCCCTGCATCAAAAGTATAGCCTTGAGGAAAGATATATAGACTCTGCACAGCAGAGTGGGTGGGGCAACAGTCTTTTCCATGATGTCTCATCATTTGGAGAGATCCTAGACATTTGCTGGGAAATTCATTCTCTCAGATTATTCTCAGAAGATTTGACATGTGAAATGTTGGTATCTTAAATGAATATCCTTCCAAAAACCTGGGAGAACTTTACTTTGTAAGCCAAACTGGCAGTGAGACAGGTTCCAGGTCTTTGTGTAAAATGTGTGGCAGAAGTATTGCTGATGGACCTAATTATCACTGATTCTGGAACAAAATTGAATAAGGATCATTAACTGTAAGAACCACTTACATAGATGGGATCCTTTGAGTGTGGAATAAAAGCAGACAGAAGGATATGTCAGCATTTATAAAAGTGTGTTCCACCCTAAAATAGTCATAAGTGCACTTTAGAAGATTAACTAAGAAAAAAATATACTGGTACAAGCATTACAATATGCTTGCTTATCACGAAATTCTCAAATGATGGTAAGAATAATAATAAGCATTTTGCAAAACTAAAGAGATTGAGACAGTTGGCAATTTTGTTTGTTGAAGGTGTGAACATTTGGACTATTATTGACTCTGACAACAGCTAAAGTTCAGGTGGTATTGGTCTCAGAGCAAATAAACTACTAAAGTACACTATCTGGTCAGGTTTTTTTGGGGGGGGTTGGTTTCAGTTATTGCAGGATTATAATGTGGACAAGACACTTGAATCAGTTCATTCCACCACATATAAGCTTGTCACTTACCCATCTTAACTTTTAAGATCTAGTAGAGTGGGATTGATTAGGTGAGACCATGGGATGGTAAATACTATCAGAGGAAGTGCCCACTCATTTGAAAGAGGGTGCAGTAGACCCTCACTTGAAGACCCAGAGATACATGAGAACTACATATCAGGATTGGTCCTGGATGGAACTTTTTCCTGCCAAGTTCAGTTTTTCTATGTAACCTTGTGGGGAATGATGTTTGCATTTTTCTGTGCTTGCTAACGAGTATGCAGTCTGACTTTAAAAGGAAGTATGTGCTCTGTGCCCATAATGGTTTGATAAGCCCTGCACCTGGGTCTCAACTCTGGGAAAAGGAGGTTGAGCTCTGGTTCAATGGGAAATGGGAGTGGGGATTATGGATAGCCAATGACCATATAGACCACCAGATATTGTATACTGGAATATGCTTTTATTATACTGTTTGTCAGTTAGGCTCTGAGCAACAAACTTGTAGGGATAGCTCTTTGGATGACTCTGATAAGAAAGTTTCTAATTTTGAACTCTGGTGGTCTGCTGGTCACTGAGTCTGGAGAAACCAGTACATGACACTACCTTCCTAATGTGAATACCCCCTTTAAGGGCAAGGTGTTTAAACATTTGGTGGCTGGGCAACTTGTTGAATTCTAGAAGAAATCAGATTATCTGGATCCATTTCAGTCTGGCTGATGGCCCATTCCAAGTAAGGTAAGAGTTTTTTTCCCATGTTGTTAGGCTGTGTTCTAGAAGAGTTTATTCCTGATGTTTCACCTGCATCTGTGGCTGGTCTCTTCAGAGAATGGTGGTGTGTGCCAGCTACAGATGCAGGTGAAACATCAGGAATAAACTCTTCTAGAACATGGCCTCACAACATGGACCCCCCACAAAAAAACCTATGGATGCCAGCTGTGAAAGCCTTTGGGTTCACAAGATAAGAGTGCTACCCTGTTGATCTTCCTAGATCTCAGTGGCTTTTGATCATGGCATGCTATTGGACCAGCTCAGTGAAATGGGAGTAGAACGCCCTGTGTTATAGTGGTTGTGCTGGTTCCAGAGAGTGACATTGCAGGATGACTGTTCAGCTCCATAGCTATTAGGTTCCAGAGTGCTGCACATATTATGTCATATGCCTCTTAATATCTATATGAATTGACTGAGTAAGGACATTTGGAGTTTAAAAGTTGGGAGGCATCAGTATGCTGATGAAACTCATCTCTATTTCTCCTCATCATAGGAGTCAGCAGAGGCTGCCCAGGGGCTGGACCAGTGCTTGGATGCTGTAATATGCTGGATAAGAGCCAAAATAAACTGAAGTTCATTTGCAGCTGGACACAGAATAAAGTGGCAAGGCAATAACATGTGACTGAACTAGGGCCACTTGACTGGATTTAACATATGATCTGCAAAGGGAAACGAATATGCAGGAGAACATATCCCAACTCTTCAGGCTTAATGCCTGACCACCTGGGCAGACCCCCAGTCCCCCTGGAGTTCAGGGAAGGAATTGCATTCCACCCCTTTCACTCCCAGCCATACCCGTACATGTGGGGAAGCAGTTTGCACCATCATCCTAACAGGCTTGATAGATTTGAGGGGACCCAACTGCAATTGAGCTCCCTGCACAGTGCCACCCGTATCTTGCCCACAGGCCACACAGCCCTTGGGAGAAGGCCTGTGGAATGGATTATCATCCTTAAATGGCTGCCAAATCCCTACAGAACACCAGTCTTGCCCATTCTGCCACAGAAGAAAGACCAAGGGACTTAGTCCCTCTTCCTGACAAGTTCCTCCAACTCCTTTTTGTATTTCTGTAGCAATTGTTACTGAATCAACAAGCAATAATTAAATTCAGTTAATAATTTTGTTAGAATAGGTTGATTTTTTCAGTTGTTTCTTGGAACTGTCATCTTGTAGGCCATGAGATATTTCAAATATTCTTCAAGGGTGGAGAGAGAAAAAAGACCGAGAGAAAGTGAGATAGAGGGATCCATTGTCAGATAGCAATGCATCAGAATTTCCTCAGGTTGTCCAAAAGTGCTCACTTGATATTGTTCAAATGTTAGAACTCTGAAATTGGAAAGAGCAAAAAAAAAAGGGGGGGATTCCAAGGGCATGTCTGTCTAAAGTCAGAGGTGGGCAACTGCACTGGTGGCAGGGGCCAATTTTCACCTCAACACCCAAAACCATAGGCCACACTAGCATGTTGTTTGTTTTAAACAGATTGTTTTAACAGAGGGGTGGGGTATAAATAAATATTATTATTATTATTATTATTATTATTATTATTATTATGTTGACAGTGAATGAGAAGTGATGTCACACTATTTATTTCTCTGTTTGACCAGTTTGTAACTGATTGTCAAGGTTTGAGAGGGAAAGTGATGAAGCAGCCACTTTGTGGGCAGCTTTGGTGAGTTTGTGGTGACTTGTAGGTAAAAAAAAGAGAGAGATCATGGAGCCCTGGTGGCGCAGTCAAATGCCAGTACTGCAAGTCACCATGTTGCAAGCTTGATTCCAGCGGGCTCCAAGGTTCACTCAGCCTTCCATCCTTTTGTAGGTCGGTAAAATGAGTACCCGGCTTGTGGGGGCTATTAGCTAACACACATTGTAGTGTAGGTGTGTAAATTGCTATAGCTTGAAACAATTTGTAAGCCGCTCTGATAGCCTTGTGGCTGAAGAGCGGGTTACAAATAACTAAAAATAAAATAATTTTTTAAAAATCAGGATAGAGGGAGGGAGCGAAAATAAGATTGAGGTGGAGGAGAGAGAGATCAGGAGGGGAGGACAGGTGAAGTGAGATTGGGTTGGAGGAGGTGAGGGAGAGAGCGAGAGCAGGACAGGGATGTCAGGGAAAATAGATATTGTAATTAGAAGTTTATCTCCCTCCCTTGGGTAAATTTTTCTACCAGAGCACAACATCGGTGCCAGCTTGCTTATCAGAAGCTCATAAATCTGTCTATTCATGTTATTTTGTTCTTTGGGAGTTGAGAGTCAGAATCAAAACTCACAGTTAAGTTCTTCTTTCGTTTCTCAGAAAGACTGAATGTTGAAAGGGTATATAACTGGGAGGGGTTCTTGGAGCTAGTTTAAGTTTCTAGCCTGTGTGTTTCTCTTGCTTTTGGGGAGCTCCTTGCCTTAGCTCCAGAAGAATCTTGGAGCATATAGAAGCATGGGTGAATGTCTTCTGTTGTTTATTTTATTCTCATTTGTTTATTAAGAAAAAGCCATAAAGGATTTTGATATGGCCTTTTTCTTTGCACCAGAGGAGTACTTGTTTTGCTCAAAAAGCTCACGCTATTTTGCTGCATGTATCTCTGTTCGGATGAGCAGAGAGTGACCGCACTCTGCATATTTTATGACAAGGGAGGGTGGGGAAGTGAGATTGGACTGGGGGACATGGGTCAAAAGAGAAATTAGGGAGAGGGAGTGAGATAGGCCAGCATATCAGAGCAGCAAAAAATATAAATAAATAAAAAATGGAAGGCATGGCTGGGCTGCTTGAGAACAGTGGGGGAGGGAGAGGGTAAGAGGGGGAGAATCTCACCCCCTTGTGCCACATGACAGCTGTCTCTTCTGTTTCTTAAGCAGAAGAGATTACTTCATGAGGGGGACTACCAGGATAGCAGCTTTATTCAGAGTCATTAATGGGTTTCCCCATCAATAATAAACTGCACTTCAGAAACGACTGAAGCTCACACCAGCAACAGGATGGAGATGACATCATGCAGTATGTACTCCCCAATAATGTACTATTTTGCTCTAGTACCACAATAGAAGCCTTGTATAATAAAGTCCTGTGGCAATTACAAATGTGTAACCTAGAGTTATACATTCATGATTATTCATAATCCCTATGAATTCATGAATTTAGGGGCTGTGAAAGTTTCCCAATCCCCGCTTACCAGGCAGTAGCTGCTGTGAGTGATGGGAGTCAGTTTCCCTGTTCATTAAGAAGCAGCTGAATGACATTCCCTCCTACTCACCCCTTGCATGAGCAATTTTCAGTGGGAGGGAATTGTGACAGGGAACCTGCTTTTGGCTGTCACACCAGAGATTGCTCACAAGAGGGGATGTAAACATCAGTCAGTGGCTTCCTGATTGACAGGGGAACAGACCTCCACTGATCAGTGGGAAATGGGGGAGTGGGGTGGGAGACACTACATAGTTCCTAACTAAGGTGGTTACACATTCATAACTGCCTTAGTGAATTCCAGCCTATGTTGGGGTGGGTTTTTTAAATTAAAAATATTGCAGCAGCAGGCAATATCATGGAGTATTGCCTGAACAGGCAGAATGGGAAGCTGCCTTCAAAAATCCCATTTGGAAAAAATGTATTAGGGGTTTCTAGATGAAACACCATCTGATTTATTGCTCATTTACACAAAATGACCCAGACAAGGAGACCAAACTATAACACCATTAAATTTGTTCATGGTAGAATAGAGTAACCAGAAAGTTGAACTGTGAGAAACTGGATTGCTAATGCATAAGACATGAATCTTGGGAATTGACACTGTACAGGAAGAGTTTATGGCTTTAGTTTAATAGCATGCTCGTCTGTAAATATTTCTCAGCAACCTGAAAGAATGGGAAGAGATTACAGAATCAAGCAACGTTTTAAAAAAAGTTTCTAGTCAAACAGATTGAAAAGAGGTTTAGGCAAGTTAAATGAACTCAAATATTAATCAAGGTTGGCTGCTTCTGTTTCCTAGATGTTCACTTCATTTCATTCCTCGTTTTCCCCCGCCCTCATACAAACCATGGAACTGTCTTTCTGCACCAGGGGACTTAAAAGGCTTTTTGAGAAATATATTGGTAATACAGTTGTCCCTTTACGTTCGCGGCTTTATGTATTCGCGGAAATTCCTTCCCCCACCGTTCCCTCCAACACAGCCTCTGAGCATTTAAGGAGGAAAACTTCCTGCACACATACACACACAGGGAAGATCCCAGCAAGCAACCAACCCCTCCACCAGCCTCTGAGGGTCTAAGGCAAAAGAAAATCACAGCCCCATGCTGTGAGCACACAAGCAAAGTTCCCCCCTTGCCACTCCCTTCTCTGTGTCTTAACAAACTGAATTGTTTCTTTAAAACTCACATTTCGCCCCATGTCACCTCATGGCCTAAAGAAAAGCACAGCCGCATGCTTGCCACCCCCTCTCTGTGTCTCAACAAACTGAATTGCTTCTTTAAAACTCACATTTTGAAGCTTTCCTACACACATTCACACACAGGGAAGGCACAGGTGGCATCTCCCAGCAAGCAACAGACCCAGCCTCTGAGCGTTTAAGGAGGAAAGCTTGCGTGCTCACAGTATGGAGCTGTGCTTTTCTTTCAGCCAGCAGGAAGTTTTCCTCCTTAAATGCCCAGAGGCTGGGTCGGTTGCTTGCTGGGACATGCCACCCGTGCCTTCCCTGTGTGTGAATGTGTGTAGGAAAGATTCAAAATGTGAATTTTAAAGAAGCAATTCAGTTTGTTAAGACACAGAGAGGGGAGTGGCAAGGGGAGGACTTTGTTTGCATGCTCACAGCCTGGGGCTGTGCTTTTCTTTCCTCCTTAAATGCTCAGAGGCTGGGTCAGTTGCTTGCTGGGACTTCAGATGCCACCCAAATCTTCCCTGTGTGTGTGTGTTTAGGAAGGGCTCCTCGTTAAACCCTCAGAGGCTGCTTTTATTCACAGTTTTTTCACTTTCGTGGGGGTCTTGTTCCCGTAACCCCCACGAATGTGAACGGATGACTGTATTCAGTTTTCCTGAGAAACACAGGTGAGGAACTATGGCAAACATATCAAACATGAGTTTCTCTAGTTTTATGTCTCCTGGGATCAAAAGATGCAAATTTAATAATGTAAAGAGTTAGATGGAATCTAGAAACTTGGCCAGGCAGACAATTATAGGCAGTGGAATAAATGCTCTCATGCATTCCTTGGCCTCTTGAGTATTATCAATTGTTGAATCAATGCAACTCCATATGCAGGTGTTGAAACTGAAAGCATCAGGGGCGCATGGGGATGCCACATACATAACTGACTGGAGTACTGTAACTATGTTTAATCAAACATGGTTAAAGCCTTTCTTCAGTTCTTTGTGATCAACCATGAAATACTTAAAGCTCTGCATGAGAGAACTGGAATCATTCTTTTTTTATTATTTTTTTCTTAAAAAAGAAAAAGCTTACAAAGAAATGCAAATCTCATTCAGTAAGTTAACATGACATCTTACATGAATATGTTCCCCCATATTAGTAAGAGTTCACATACTGTAATATTCCATTTTCAGTCTGTATCTCACATGATTTTCTAAATACGTACATTTAAATTACATCTTCTCTTCATAATTGACTCCCTATATTATTTCCAGCCCTTTCAGGTAGGATAATTGTCATCACACATGACTTTGAATAAGTGATCAAAACTGAAATTCTATAATTTATGAAATTAGCTAAATAAAATTACATTGATTATTTGTTTTGACCCTTGTTCCTTTGTATACCTTCATTCAATGCTTAAAAAAACCTGCTGACCCAAAGGATATTTTTTTGGTCCATAATATCTATATTTTCCCCCTGTTTTACTGTTTCTTTCCTCCCTCCTGTGCATGAGTTTAGAACTGGAATCATTCTTTTTAACAACTCACATACACTATTTCCCATATCGATTATTAAGGAGCACAGATTATGATACCTGATCCTGCACAGGAACTTCTTCTGTAACTTTGCCAGCGATTAATTTTAGCATTTTTAGAGGGAGGTTAGGCTGGTTCCATTTCTTCTAAGTTCTCAGCAGGCCGCTAAAACTGTATTATTTTGACTGGCCTTTGGCTCTTAAAATTAGGGGTGCCTGCTCTGCTTTTTAAAAAAAACTATTTGCCTGGTTTTAAAAGAGGTATTTGGACTGTTTTAAATTGGTTTTAGTTATTTATGTAATGCTTTTCAGGCGCTTTTATCAATTGTATATTGCCTTAGGAGTATCTGTGGACAGAGACAGTAAATAAATGCCTTGAACCAAAAAAAAAAAAAGTAAAATATTTAAAAAATGAACTTCAACTAAAATCTCACTCATAACTACTCTGAGGATGGGCTCTCCAGCCTCTGATGTATCATTTGGTCCTTTGGCCACAGTCAAAGTATGGGAGGAGGAAGTGCACTAACTCTGCCTCCATCATCATCATTCTTCATGCTTGCATAAAACTTCCCTCCTTTAGAAGTCATGCGACCTCACCAACTTCTTGATCTTTCTGTGGTCTTCACTTCTTTGTATCTGTGCTTCCAACTTGTTCAGCCATGTAGAACCAATAAATGCATGGGTATATATTTGACAGTGCTAATTATTTAACAGTGCACATTCCTCTGAAAGTATCATGAATGTTCTGTTCTATGAAAACAACAACAACAACATCTTACCCATCTCTCCCTATGGAACGAGGAGGGGAACAACAAATTAACATATATACATAATTTTACTTAAAGAACACTTAGAAGTTAAAACATATATTAATTTAAAAGAACAGGTAACACTGAGATATTTTAAAACAATCAATACACAATTTAATATCATCTGAATAGGCCTGCCAGAAGAGACTGGTTTTTAATGCTGCTTTAAATTCCAACAGCATATTCTGCTGTCAAATCTTTTCCAGCAGGCTATTCCACAGGCTAGGGGTGGCTAAGGAAAAAGTCCTTTGGGTGACAGTCGCCAATCTAGTCCTAGCTGGCTGGAGCAAGTGCCCCCCCCCCAGAGAACCTAATTGTAAAGGGCGGATTATACAGGAGAAGTTGATCTCATAGGTAACCTGGACCCAAACCATGTAGGGTTTTAAAGGTAATAACCAATACTTTGTATCTTGTCTGGAAACTAAATTGGCAACCAGTGTAGTGATTTTAATATTGATGTGATATGATCACTCTTGGATGTACCAGTGTCTAATCTGGCTGCTGTGTTTTGAACAAATTGAAGTTTCCAAACTTAGTACAGAGATAGCCCAATGTACAGAACATTGCAAAGTCCAGCCTTGAGGTTACCAGCATGTGCACTACCATCTTTAGGTCCTCCAACTCTAGGAAGGGGTGCAGCTGGTATAACAGCTGAAGGTGGTAGTAAGCACTCTTGGCCGTCACATATATCTGAGCTGTCATTTGCAGCGATGAATACAGAAGCACTCCCAGGCTGCAAATACAGTCTTTCAGGGGGAGTGTAACCCCATCCAGGCCTGGTTGATACACTTCCAAACCTAGGTTAGGACCCTTGATAGTAAGCAACTCTGTTTGTCTGTATTCAGCTTCAAGTTGTTTTTCCTCATCCGGCCCATTATCTCCTCTAGGCATTCATTCAGATGAGACACACTATCCTTGGCTCAAGTTGTTTTTGAAGGCATGGAAAATATATTTGGGTGTCATCAGCTTACTGATAGCACCCTACCCTATGCCTCCAGATAATCTCTCTCAGCAGTTTCATGTAGATATTGATTAGTATTGGGGACAGAATGGCACCTTGTGGTATGCCATATAACAGCTCCTTTTTTGAGGAACAGCTATCCCCAAGCACCACCATTTGGAACCTGCATGAGAGATAGAGCCAGAACCACTGACACACTGTGTCCCCAGTTCCCAAATCCCCCAGGTGTTCCAGAAGGATACCATGGTTGATGGTATCAAATACCGCTGAGAGGTCCAAATGCACCAGCAGGAACACACTCCCCCCGTCAGTGCTCAGGCAAAGATCATCCACTAAGTTGACAATAGAGTTCTGAACCTGAATCCTGCTATGAATCTGGTTTGAAATGGGTCTAGATAACTTGTATCATCCAAGTCCACCTGAAGTTGGGAGGCAACTGCCCTTTCAATCACCTTTATTTTCAGCAAGATGGAAAACTTCCCTCCCTGAGTTTTGCATTGATGATACAGTATGTTGTAAATGGGATCTAATTGAACCTTCTCCCAGAACAACCAGCCAAGAAGGACAGGGATCAAGAGGACAAGTTGTCTTCCTTACTTGCTTCAGCATGGATGTTCACTAATTCTCAGATATATAGTAACCAAGAGCAGGGATTGGGAATCTTTGGCTCACCAGATATTTTTTTTAATTTCAACACACAGAAGTCCCAGTCAGCATAGATTGAAATAAGGGAATAGGGGAGAGGTAATTTTTTAAAAAAAACAACCTACTGAAAGGCTGAAGTTTCATATCTTTCACTTAAAAAGGCCTCCATGGACTTTAACAACTATAGACCAGTATCGAATCTTCCTTTTAGGGGCAAGATTGAGAGAACAGTTGGTTGCCAACTGCAAGGAGTCTTGGATGATACAGTTTTCTAGACCCATTTCAACATGGCTTCAGAGCAGGATACAGAACTGAAACTGCTATGGTCACCTTAGTGGATGATCTTCGCCTGAGCATTGACGGGGGAGTGTGTTCCTGCTGCTGTTTTGGGTCCTATCAGCAGCATTCAATACCATCAACATAGTATTCTTCTGGAATGCTGAGGGGTTTGGGAATTGGGGGCACTGTACTTCAGTGGTTTGAGTCTTATCTCTCTGGTACATTCCAGATGACTGTTACATATATCACAAAGTGCTATTCTATCTCCAACACTATTACATATCTACATGAAATCACTGGGAGAAATCATATGGAGGCATGGGATGGGGTGCTATCAGTATGCCGATGACATGCATATATATTTCTCCATGCCTTCAAAAATAGCATCAGCTAATGATAGTGCACCTCCTCTGAATGAATGTCTGGAGGAGGAGTGACTTGGATGAGGAAAAACAAACTGGAATTAAATCCAGACAAGACAGAAGTGCTTACTGAGTCTGAAGGTGTGTCAACCAGTCCTAGACAGGGTTACTCTCCTTCTGGAAGACTATGTTCGCAAGTTGGGGGTGCTTTTGGATCCATCACCCCAAGTGACAGCCCAGATGGTTCTGACAGCCAGGAATGTTTATTATCAGTTTTGGCTGTCACACCCAGCTGCACTCCTTCCTAGATCTGGAGAACCTAAAATGGTAATGCACATGCTGGTAACCTCAGAATTGGACTTCTGCAATGTGCTGTCAATTGGGCTACCTCTCTACCAAATTTAAAAACATCAGTAAGTTCAAAACATGGCAGCCAGATTGCTTACTGGTGCATCTAGTAGTGATGATATTGCATCTATATTAAAATCACTTCACTAGCTTCCAATTAGTTTCTTGGCAAGGTACAAAGTGTTCATTGTCAGCTTTTTAAGCCCTATATGGTTTGGGTCCAGGTTACCTATAGGATTGCCTTATATTATATAATCTACCCTGTATACTCAGGTTCACTGAGGAAATTTACTCCACTCTGACAATTGTTACCAAGAGGAATTTTTCTCCAGCTGCCCCCAGACTGTAGAATGACCTGCCAGAACAGATTCAATAGCTAAATATACTGTCTGAATTTAAAACAACATTAAAGACAAATCTTTTTTGGCCTATCCAGATTTTTTTTTAAATTATGAGTTTTTAATTATGAATCATGATTATGATGATGATGATGATGATCATCATCATCATCATCATCATCATAGATTAAAACCATTTTTAGGTGAATCCCAACATTATCCAGTATAGAATTTTCCTAACATGCTTAACATTCACATCACCAAATTCTAAACATTCATTGTATCTATTTCAATCTCTCATTTTTAAGCTGTACATGTCTACAGATAACTGAAAAGGAAAGACAGAAGAACCGTAATGGCCAAGAGGTAGAGAGGTAAAACATAGACCTGCAAAAGATTTCCTGGCATGAAATTTCTGATGAAGAATCTGATGCAGAACTCAAAACTTCATTATTGTATGCCTTGATGTTTCATGAACCACTACAAAAATGGTAAAAGGTCTGGAAGCCATGCCCTTTGAGGAGCAGGTTAGGAAGCTGGGTATGTTTAGTCTGGAGAAGAGAAGGTTAAGAAGTGACATGATAGCCATGTTTAAATATTTGAAGGAATGTCATTCTAAGGATGGAGCAAGCTTGTTTTCTGATGCTCCAGAGATTAGGACACAGAGCAATGGACTCAAACTACAGGAAAAGAGATTCCATCTAAACATTAGGAAGAAATTCTTCATGGTAAGAGCTGTTCAGCAGTGGAATGCACTGCCTCGGCATTTGGTGGAGTCTCCTTCTTTGGAGGTTTTTAAACAGAGGCTGGATGGCCATCTGTCAGGAATGGTTTGATTGTGTATTCCTGTAGAGCAGGGGGTTCGCCTAGATGTCCTTGTGGTCTTTTCCAACTCTATAATTCTATGATTCTATAAAAGAGATATAAATATAGTGTTTATTCTGAAGCATGCATGGGGCAGGTAGATAGGCAGTCATAGATCTGTTAAAATCAATGAGGCTTTAATTTAATCATAACTAACTGATATCTGTGGGTCTGTGATACGTATAGCTAAGTCTGGATCAAAACCATTAAACAGTTTTCTTTTAAAGCAATCTTTCATTCAGTATGCCTGATCTTTTCCCTTGCTGATCCAGCAAACTGTGTGGACTAATCTGGAAAATTAAAATGTAATAAAAATTATGTAGGACATTTAACATAGCTCTCTGATGTAAGTAGCTGTTTTCCACTACATTATTCTGAAACTATCTACATTGTTTTGCGTGCACATAAATATGCAGCATATACTTTAGGACACTTTGACAATGGTAGGTTTTCTGTGAATACTTCTAGGACTATGTTAACAAATGCAGCTCATAGTGTGTGCATTGATATGGTAATGAACTAGAAACTCTGAAATGGAAAACATTTCACAGATGCCTAGGAAATAAAGAATAAGAAATGAAATAGAAAAAAGTGACAAGATTTCCATAACTGGTATTATATGTTATCCTGCCTATAATTTCTTTGCTGTTGGTAAAGCCTGTTTCTGAACTCTTGAAATCCCTGTGGTTTCTTAGTACTAAACACTGCAACTGAAAAGCAATCCTTAAGTTGATTGTGAGGTCCCTGCACTATCACAATTGCAATCACCCCTCATCCCTACTGCCATCTTTCTATCAGAGTTTGTTTGTGGTTCCAGTTTCTGGATTGTGGCCATTAGGATAGTGGCAACTGTCTAAGTGCTACTGTCTCATAGGTCATGGCAGAAATGTGATGCAACCCCCATTGCTATTTTTCATTATTCTAATCAATGAACTTTGTGTTCTTTCCAACTTCTGTTATTCTTTTACAAAAAAATGGTTTTGTTTCTTCCTTATTGTTGTCAAATTCATTTTGATGGACTTTTGAATGGATCAGGCTTCCAGGTTAACACAGTGACTATCAAGAAATTACTTATGATACATTCAATTGTGAAAGTAATTTCTCCCAATAGGAACCTGGCACATAACTCACCCCCTGGAGTTGGACAATTTAGATGGAGAGGAGGAGGCAGAGTGTTAGGAATCTGCAGCTTCTACTAATGAAGAGCTCTCTGAATCTGCAGAGCTGTGGTTTCCTAGCAGGAGGTTACAGACACTGAAGATCTATTGCGGACCCAGACCGGACCACCCCACCGCCCTCTTGAATAAACACAGATACATGGTTACAAATCACAGTGTATTGGTAACAGATATATATATATATATATATATATATATATATATATATATATAACTTCAGAAAATAGGTTAGGTACAGGCTAGTAATATAGATCACATGATGAGGTAGATAAGGTAATTTGTCTATGCTACTTGGATAGCTTGGCAATAATTGGCCACAATTTGCAAGCAAAATGGTTGGCGGCAATGTATGGGTCGTGAACACAGTGCGGCCCATTAACAAGGGCGGCGCGGGGACCGGTCCATCCCGGTTCCCTTGCGTGAAGGAGAGAGACCCTGGCCGAGCCGCATGCTCGACGCTCTCTCCTTCCCTGAAAACAAGCATTCGTTAATAACTAACAGGGGTCTCCTTTGAACTTGAACTTGACATTGACCTTGAACTTGAACTTGTACTTGGTCTTGGCGGAGACCCCTGAGCTCTTGCAATTTCCACGACCCGATACATCCGCCCCGCAAATTGCGATGTGGATAAGCCAAGGGAGGGTGGGCGGGTGCCAATTTGGCGGCGAGACGGAGGGCACTGCTGCCTGCTCCGTTGCCGCCTCCGATCTGGGAGGGGCGCGCCCGTGCGCCCCCTTTTATCCCAGATCGTCCGGCCAATCGGGAGCGAGCTGACTCACTCCCGATTGGCCCGCACTCCCTTTCCCCTCCCCAGCTGCAAAGGCGGCTGGGAAGGAGAAAGGGGAAGATGGCGCCGCCTGTGCAGCGCCACACAGCCCTCTTCCCCCACCTCTCCCTCGCCCCCGCCTCTGCTGAGCCCAATGGGTGGGGGCGGGGCTTTTTGGGCAGTAGTTTGGGGCGCCGGCTGGGCCACAAACAGGCCAGCCGGCAAGCGGCGAGCCCCCTTACTATCATACATGGAGCGAAGAAGAGACAAAGAGGTATTACGTTATTCCCAGCATTTGCTAAGTAGGAAAAGCTGACCTAATTAGGCAGCTGGTGTTTTGGAGACACCTGCCCATAAATCTCCCAGCAGCTGCCCAGTGGCTCTATTGCTCACAACCATCTTATTTGGGTGCTGACAGTACACTTGGCATTCATGCTTTCTTGACCATGGACTGTCTATGCTTTGATGACTCTGTTTACTCCTTGCTGGATTCTTGTATTTGGACTGCTGACTTGTTACAACTATTGGACCAGCTGATGACCACCCTCTTGTCTTGCCCTTTATCTTGTTGGATAACCTGTGAATGATCTGGACCTAATTACATATTCAACAACTCTTGCATTCTAACCACCTTATTTCTGGAGCCTAGGGATTAATCTACATTAGGCATGATCTGTCGGCTCGTTGAGAGCATGTCCTGGCTCTTGATCTGTTCCCCCCCCCCTTACCTTGAGAAAAAAAGGCCAGGGTCCAAACAGGACACCAGACTGTCACTGAAGCTACCACCATTTTCCCCACTAGTGCGGAAACCAAACTGGAGTCCCACAACATGTGACTGCAGACCCCCAGCATGTGAGCAGCCTTGGTCATATGCTGAAGCACCCCTGCCTGGCTTCCAGGCATGAGCAATTATATGTAGTGATATGTAAGTACAATTATATATATGCATCATGGAAGCTATCTTTCTCTTTTTTTCTCTCTGGTGGTATACAGTGGGAGCCCAGGTGGTACAGTGGTTAAATGCCAGTACTTCAGCCACAACATTGTAAGTTCAATCTTACAGGGCTCCAAGGTTCACTCAGCCTTCCATCCTTCCATAGGTCAGGAAAATGAATATCCAGCTGGTTGGGGACAATTAGCTAACACGTTAACCACTTACAGAGTGCTCTGGCACTAAGAAGTAGTATAAAGGTAGAAGTGCTATTGCTATTGCTATCACTATTTTCTATCTCTTTTTCTTGTATCTGTTTTTGGGTTTATGTTCTTTCCATTTTCTGTAACATTTTACTCACTTTAAAAACTCTGAATAAAAAGATAACTTTTTTTTTTAAAAAAGGGAAATGAAGCTACTGGTAAAATTATATGGCCTGTTCTCCCTAACTCCCCCCTTTAAAAAATAAAATAAAATAAATTGTAATCTGTACCACCACATCAAGTCCAATGATGTTTATTTACATTCTGTACTAAATACACCCCTTGTACAGCATTCTAGAACTGTCATTAAATATTCCTTTAGCAATATGTGCTAATGAGAATATTGACATTTAAACTTCTCTATTTTGTTTTATTTTCCCTGTTATAGCTGTGTAATTTCCTTTGGAGCAGAAAAGCTACAGAGAGCTGTTATCCCAAAGGGAACTTTCAAATCACTAAATATTTTGGGCGGAATCCTGTATGACCATTAGGTACTATGTTACACCCTAGTTACTAGTGGATTCCAGCCAGACTCCCCCCACCCAAAAAAAAACCTCCAGTTGGTCTCCTCCCATGAGCAATCTCTAGTGCAATAGGTAGAAACAGGATCCCTGTTGCAAATCCCCCTTGTGCTAGAGACTGCTCATGTGGTGGTGGTGGGAAACATCAGGCATCTGCATCTCAATCAACAGGGGAACAGATCTCTGTCAACTGGGGTAAGTGGGGGTTGAGGGATTTTCATGGTCCCTATCTAGCCTCCTTAGCTAGGGGCTAGGTAGGGATCAAGAATGAGTAGCAGTTACAAATGCATAACTGTAGGTTACATATTTGTAACTGTCCAAAAGTATTCTGACCATACAATTTTTTTTTAGAAGTATACATTTTAACATTCTCCATATCATTATTCATTGCAGTTTAAATATTCATTATAATGTCATGGGATTGCTAGTAATTATATATGTTGCTGTTATAGTAATTAACAGTGTAATTACATATAGAGGTGGGCAGTAGAGTCCCTGCAAATGTTTTTAGATTGCACTTCCCACTGGCTGTGCTAATTAGCTTTTATGGGTGTTGTATCAACAACATTTGTGGGATCTAGCAATCCTGTATAGTGGGTATTTAAATGTTAGTAAATATTGATAGTAAATATAAAATCCCATCCAGAGCTCCCATTTATCACTGGATATCAATATATTTTTGTTTGAAGCAGCTCTGATGAGAAAATGAAGATAAAATTATCTTAGGTTAAATAACCTCAATTAACTGTGTTGTACATTGTTTGGATCAGCCAATGTTGCACTTGCTTTAAACATCAGTGTCGGTTGTTGAACATGAGTGCCAGAGCTATTTTAAGAAAGAACTGCTGTTTGTGGGTTGTTTTTTTTCCAAAAATACATAGTTTGCAACACTTATTTTCCCCGTTTCACATATTGTGACAGACTTCCAGTCCACAAAAATAGCAGTATTTTCAGAAATTCAGTGAGAAAAGAAGAAAAGGTGGGGGGAGCCACCTTGCCCAGTTTGAGAACACAAAATAGCACTCACCTTAGAATCCTTTCTCCGTTTAATTTAGCTAATGCTGAGATGTTCTATTCTGAAGCCATGTACTTATAAAAAGGAAGAAAGCAATGTGGAATACTACGCCACTTTCCACACTTTCAAGTTCAAAGAAGACTAAACATTGTATTTTACAATGCTCTTAGGATGTTTGCTTTCTTAGAAGTGATAAAAATTACTGAGTGGCCTGCAGTCTTCCAAAGGTCTCCTAAAATACATCCAAATGTATTTACTGGAGCATTGCTGGGGAGGGGGATGCCCACTAGCTTTATAAATGGAAAGCTCTCTAGTGCAGATGGCATAATCTTAAAGCTGCAGACCAAGTGAAAAAAGAAGAAAGAGCACACTTTCATAGATAAAAAAAACATTGTACACAAGAAAAACAGATGAAGTAAGCCTTAAAATTAGTTTCTAAGCAGATCTACCTGAAATCAAGTTCTGTGGGAATCAGTGTGATTTGCTTTCTACTTTAACTGCTATGGCTGCCTCCTGTGGAATTCTTGGGTTTGTAGTTTAGTGAGGCCTAAGAGCTCTCTGGTTGAGAATGCTAAATGCCCCTCTCTAAACTTCAAATCCCAGGATTCCACAAGAGGCAGCCAGAACAGTTAAAGTGGAATAATAGTGCTATAACAGTGTAGTGTGATAATCTCCAGTTTGCCATCAACTTCAGAATAATACATCTGAAATATGTCAGCATTTTTCCTGGAGAATTTAACTGATAAAAACTTGGAAGAGTTTTCTTACACTTACAAATTAAATAGGTCATTCTAAACTTACATACTCAGATGTCATTTGAACAATTTCTTTGGTTACTATCTAGATTCTAAATTATGTGAATCTGAAGGATATAACTGTCAGTGGTATTTGCATAGACAACTTAATGAGTGATTCCAGATGGATAAGAGGTTACAACTGAACTTTTTATCCTGTGTGATGATCTTGTGAAAAGGCCAAAAAAAAAAAAAAAAAAAAAAGGAGGGGTCAAATTTATAAGATGATGGAAGGCATTATTTCTGCAGTGTGCCAGCAGCCATAGGCTTCTTTTGAAAATGCAGTGGGCATAGTCTGATATTGCGAGTTAGGGAATGGAGACTTTACATCTTACTTCAGATTTCTACATCTACACCCTTGGCTTTCTGATTTGTTGAGATGTATTTTCTGAGGGTAAGCCTTTTCTGACTAGGGTGCGTCCATCTCATGTGTCCCATTTGAAATGTCCAGTGCTCTGCTGGAATGGATGGCCTGCTGTAGAACAGAACATGTCTCTGCATCATATTATTTGGATCATGTACAGTTGCTGGTGCTACTGGTTCTGATTTCTGAATGTAGCTTATAAAGGAGATTGGGGTATTAGCTAAGAAACTGGTTTTCTTTTAATACCAGTCAAAAGAGTAGAACCTTGCACTCAATATTTTGTGGGAATGACCTCAATTCACATTTTGAGATGTCCAGACTATCTTTCAGAAAGTTAGAGAATGTGAGAAGTAGGGCTTCAGAGGCAGCATTTTTGAACATTGTTCTAAAGTCATTGCAGAAACTAGAAGGTATATAAACTAGAAGGTATATCAGCCTTTGGTTGGTAGGTGGTGGAGCCATTAGAGCATTTTAAAATGTTTTTATGGTGCTGGGGAATATTCACCAACAAAGGACATGGGCAACGGATAGTTTGAGAAAGGACTTGCAGGTGTTAGCTGCATTTTTTGCACCAATTCAATGGGATGTCCTTTAGGAAAGTGGTCAATTTACTTTTGGAAGCAGAACTGCAGGATCAATTTAATGCTGATGCAGAACTAAGTTTCAGAACGTGCTTTCAGAATTAGTAGTGAGCTGCAGGCTGCTGAGATGATTGAGTAACATAAGGGATGATTCCAGACTTGGCATTCTTGGAACTTTCAGTATTATCCTACCGTGGGTTTAGTCAGGGACTGTGTGCTTCCATACAAGGCTTTTGTCATGCAATTTCCTGCCTTAATTATACGCAGATGTCTTTTACTTATACGCAGATGTCTTTTACTTCTAAGCTCTCACATCTTCTCACTGCTTTTCTTTCTTTCTTTCTTTCTTTCTTTCTTTCTTTCTTTCATATGTATAGAAGAAAAAGATGAAATAGCTCCACAATATCTCATGTTCTGTTCTGCTAGGATTTGGAAATGCCCACCAAGCAAGATGAAGATATAATGTCAAGTACACAAGAACAGTGCCAATGAAGAGGAAAAAGGGGAGGTGTATAAAGAAATCAGGATGGATGTCAAAAGAATTCTCAACTGAGCTAAAACTTTAAAAGGACATGTACAACAAATGGAAAAAGGGGGAAATCGCCAAAGAAGAATTCAAACAAATAGCCAGCTCATGTAGGGGCAAAGTCAGAAAAGCCAAAGCTCAGCTGGAGCTTAGGCTTGCTAGAGAGGTTAAAAACAATAAAAAGGGCTTTTTTTAGTAATGTCCATAGCAAAAGAAAGAACAAGGAAATGGTAGGGCCACTGCATGGAGAAGATGGCAAAAAGCTAACAGGGGACAAAGAAAAGGCAGAACTACTTAACACTTCCTGTGCTTCAGTCTTCTTCCAAAGGAGGAACCGTGTTCAGCTTGGGGAAAATGGAACAGATGATACAGTAGGGGAAATACGTCACAGAATTGGTAAAGAAGTAGTTCAGGAATACATGGTCAGAATAAATAAGTTCACGTTTCCAGGGGCAGATGAACTACATCCAAGGGTATTAAAAGAACTGGCAGAAGTGATCTCAGAACCATTGTCAATAATCTTTAAGAAATCATAGAGAACAGGAGAGGTTCCAGCAGACTGGAAGCAGGCAAATGTTGTCCCCATTTTTTAAAAAGAGGGGAAAGAAGACCCAAATAAGAGGGTTTACTGGCCTTTCCCTGGTGGGCCTTTTGCAGCCTGGCCGGTGCCCTGGGTCCCGCCAGCAGCCCCCGTGGCCACAGGGCCTGGCACAAGGGCCACCATATTCCTGTCTTCTTCACAGTATGCTTTGTGGCTGGGGGGAAGTGCACAAGAATGCAACAGGTCCAACAGGGCACTACAGCAGCCAGACGTAGCCGTGTCAGAAGGCACATTGAGTCTGCACATCAGCTGCTCCAAGTGCGACCAGTGGGGAAAGGGGGCAACTCTGAGACTCCAGAATTTGGCTGATTCCACACCATGCTGAGTGGCCAAAATGCACAGGTTCATGGCTGTGTGCATCGCTGGGCCAGGACCCCTGTTTAGGCACAGGAATAGAGTGCCACTGACCAGGTTTCAGTTTTTCAGCATCTTGAAAGTGGCATTGAGGCAGTTGCACCTGCCAGCTGAGGACTTTGGGAACCACTCCTTCAGGATAGGAGTGGCAACCATGGCAGCTCAAGGGGGCTTGACCACCAAGACCATCAGGAGGTTGGGAAGGTGGTGCTCCAGGGCCTTTGCATCGTACATAAGGCCTGAACGGGTGTTGTTCACGCAATTCACATTGGGAGCCAGACAGTGGGGCTCCCTGTTGATGGCCGTGGAATGGTTGGCAGAAGGTGGATCCCATGGGGATCGCCTTTTGTGGTGGATGGCATGGGCCCTGATCCAGGTAAACGGGGGTTCAGGGTCTCTGTCAAGTTCAAATTCAAGTTCACAGAGACCCCCCCATTTTAATAACCTTTTTTGCAGGGGAGGAGAGAGTGTCGAGCAGGGCAGCTCGGCTAAGACTCTCTCCTGCAAGAGAAGGTTGGTAGCAACTGACAGCGGGCCATTCGCCAACACAGGGTTGGACAATGAAGGGATCCAGACCCATGTGATAATGCCAACCATTTGCAGCCATTAGCAAGTTGTGGCCTTTTATTGCCAATATTTAGTTTACTAACCTATACTTAATCTCTTATGTTAATAATGTACTCAATACATTTGGTTAATACAGCTTGTAGTAGTGAGTGTCTTTATTGTGGGGTGATACCAGGAGCGTACAGCTTGGTTTCGCAATTACATTCCAGTCAGCCTGACACGAATACTAGGAAAGATTCGAGAGCAGATCATTAAACAGATGATCTGTAAGCACTTAGAAAAGAATGCCGTGATCACAAAAATTCAACATGGATTTCTCAAAAACAAGTCATGCCAGAGTAATCTTATCTCTTTTTTTCATAGAGTTACAATCTTGATAGATGACGGGAATGCTTTGGATGTAGTGCATCTTGATTTCTGTAAGGCTTTTGACAAGGTTCCCCATGATATTCTTGCAAAAAAATATCATGCAAGCTGTGGACTAGACAATGCAACTTTTAGGTGGATTTGTAATTGGTTGACTGACCGAACCCAAAGGGTAATCACCAATGGCTCCTCTTCATCCTGGAGAGAAGTGACCAGGGGGGTGCCACAGGGTTCTGTCCTGGGCCCAATGCTATTCAACATCTTTATCAATGACTTGGATGAGGGAATAGAGGGCATGCTTATCAAGTTTGCAGATGACACCAAATTAGGAGGGGTAGCTAATATCTTGGATGACAGGATCAGAATTCAAAATGACCTTAACAGCTTAGAGAGCTGGGCTAAAACTAACAAAATATATGTCAACAGGGAGAAATTTAGGATACTACACTTCGGCAATAAAAATGAAATGCACAGATATAGTCTGGATGACACCTGGCTTGATGGCCATTCATGCAAAAGGGATCTAGGAGTCTTAGTGGACCACAAGCTGAACATGAGTTAGCAGTGTGATGCAGCAGCTTAAAAAAGCCAATGCAATTCTAGGCTGCATTAATAGGAGTATAGTGTCTAGATCAAGGGAAGAAGTAGTGCCACTCTATTCTGCTTTTGTCAAGCCTCACCTGGAATACTGTGTCCAGTTCTGGGCACCACAATTCAGGAAGGGTATTGAGAAGTTTTAATGTGTCCAGAGGAGAAAGGAGGGCACCCAGGATGGTGAGAGGTCTGGAAGCCATGCCCTATGACGAGCGGCTTAGGGAGCTAGGTATGTTTAATCTGGAGAAGAGAAGGTTAAGAGGTGGCATGATAGCCATGTTTAAATATTTGAAAGGATGTCATACAGAGGATGGAGCAAGCTTGTTTTCTGCTGCTCCAGAAACTAGGACACGGAGCAATAGACTCAAACTACAGGAAAAGAGATTCCACCTAAACATTAGGAAGAACTTCCTGACAGCAAGAGCTGTTTGGAGGTGGAATACACTTCCTTGTAGTGTGGTGGAGCCTCCTTCTTTAGGGGGTTTTAAACAGAGGCTGGATGGCTATGTCGGGAATGATTTGATTGTTTATTCCAGCATTACAGGGGGTTGGACTGGATGGCCCTTGTGATCTCTTTAAACTCTATCATTCTATTATTCTAAGTATATAATAGTTTATAGATATATATTTATGTAGATTAAAAAGCATTAAGAACATTGTGGTATAATGAAGCAGATATATACGTTAATTTGTATAAGTGATGTTATATAAAGATTGCATTTTATTAACTGTTATTGCATTTTCCACAGTACTGCTCAATCACTTAAGTAATTTGAGGAGGAAGAATATAAGATTTTTTTATTTGAAATACCTGCATGATTTTTTTTTGAAAAAATCCTAAAAATGAGAGAGAAACAAATAAAATTATAAATGTGACTGGTGCACAATCCACTGCACTTCAATTGTTTCAGATGCTGATTATATGGATAATTTGTAGGAGCCATGCTGTATCACATATGCTGAGACAATCCTCTCTTTGTGCCATGGTGTTATTTGCACTGAAATGGGATTGCAAAATGCACAAATGGTTTGGCTGAACTTTCGTGAACTTATAAAAGAAAAGGCTAAGATAAGCTCGACCTGCAAAAAACAGACAGTATTGTTCCAAAGGTCTTGTGGCCGCCTAGCAAGAGGCCACATGCAATATCATACTCAGATCTGAAGTCGAAACCAATAAGATCCCAAAATAAGAAGTGTCAAAATGTTAATAGCCGCTATATTTTGCTCACTAAACTTGGTAACTTTCTTTCCATTACTTCCAATCTCAATGGGAGAAGAAAAAAATAGCTAGTTCTGATCCCATGTCATGGTAAGCAGATGCTAGCTGTACAGTTTGACTGTTTTCTTTTCAGGAAAACTGATTATACGTCATACATTGGGTAGAAGAGCATGAAGATATTCAATAAGATTCCATTAAGGTGAGCTGTCAGTAAGGTTCACTTGTATAAGTGAACCAGGAAGCCTGTCTAGTGTAATATCTTGGCAAGGAACTATCTGTTTCGACATTTCCTGTGTTAAGTATTTGATCTTTTCAGAATGGCAGTCAAAATACTCCTGTTTAAATGACTGTTTGATTCATCAGTTTTCCAGATGAGTCCTATTTCTGAATAGTTAATGTTGGATGTAATCCATGATTCACATATGGAGCTACAGTCAGGTTAAAACCAAGCATTAGGATTAAATCCTGATCCAAGAAGCAACCCCCCCCCCACACACACACAAACTCAGGAGTTGTCTAGATGGTGGGGGGGAAAATCCTCATAGAATTCGAGGAGAATACCTTTTGTCCCAATGAGATCCTGTGGTGATTCACCATTTTCAGAAGGAAGGAGGCAAAAACTGCATCAAAAAAGCCTTTGTGGTTTTTCCTGAAGTTTTCTTTTTTAAATGCACAGAAATGTGTATTACTGCCCATTTGGACAACTGATTCACAGCTCAATGCATTCTGGAAATCAAAAGCTGATGGGTCAGATGTGTGCAGGGGTGGGCTTGCTAGCAAAAGGCATTTTTTAGTTTCGCAGTTGCGCTCTTTCACATCTTGCACCAGTAAGGTGACCAAACAACTTTTAAAGTGGAAGGTTGCATTTCCTCACCTTAGATTTAAAGTTTTTAAAACTTCTGTGCAGTGGCAACAACTTGTGCAGAATAATAACACAAGTAATTCACTCGCAGCCACCATCTTGATTCACAGGCATGCCTTCTTGTGAACTTCAAACACAGATAATGTCACATACGAGCGATCTCACCCCAAAAATTTGGAGACCAATGAACACTGCTGTGATTTCCATTAATGCACACTAATCCACATTAGATCAATTTGTCTAGATGAGCCTTCAGTTAATACATTCAACAGAGCTTGGACTGTGGTTTTCCAAAGATCTCCCTCTCCACACACAGCAAGATTGTAAAGCTTGGCTCCTTCTCACATGCAAGAATGAGAAAATGCACTGGATGATTGATCTGTGTGTTTTGGTCAAAGTAGTAGCCTTCCTGTGCTTGCTATGTGGCTCTGGTTTTGCATAGAATCATTTTTGACAACTTGTGGAACCCTCAAGAAAAAGTGCTTTGCAGTGTGTGCGTGTGTGTGTGTGTGTGTGTGTGTGTGTGTTTCCAGAAGTGTCTAAAATTTTATTTTTCCAAAATATTTTTTTGTCTCTTGCTGTCATGCCAGAGAGAAGAAATCTCACAGGTTGTTTGTTTGTTTAATTTTTATCCTGCTTTTATTCTAATGTGGGACCCAAACATTTCAATCCTGATCCAAGGAGCAAAAATGGCTCAGTGTGTTGAACCACATGTTGTAAATGAACAAGCAATTTAGTGAGATTAATTTAGCACACACACACACACACACCATATAAACTTACTATATGACTGAAGGAATCTGCTTTTAAATATTTAGTTTCAAAAGTATTTAGTGATACAAAATGGAGACCTTCTAAATAGGTTAAAAATTCTTTTAAAAATTGTATTGTGCATACTTAAAATAGGTTTTGGGTTCACTTCAGTCTATTATGATATGAGATTAGGAAAAAAAAAAACAACCAATGCCACTTTTTACAAGAATTAATAAATTTACTGCAGTTTTAGATAACCAGTGTTTTATTATCTTTTATTTCAATGGTTGACTAACAATGCAACCATATACATGTCTAATGAGAAGTCTCACTGCATTCCATCGGGATTGTTTTTAGGTATGTGGCTATAAGGCTACAACCTAAGCCATCTAAAGTGATGGCCAAAATCCTGCATCGTCACACCTAAGTATGGTGATGGAGCTCTGTTGTCATGGTTATGCCTAACAATGCCACTCAACCCCTCCCCCCAAAAAAACATCCTTTTCAGCCTAGCAGATGATGGGTTTCCAATGGGCTACTGCAGGGCACTAGGAAATGAAATCTTCAGCACTCTCATAATCACACAATGCATTGACAATAGGCAGCTGAAGAGACTTCCTTGAGGTCCTGCCATACAGCTTGTCTCAATGCGCTCTGTGATTGACAGAGTGCTGCAGACATCATTCCCTTTATCTGGTGCTTTGGTAACCCTTTGGTTAGGGTGCTGCCAGAGTGAAATGGTTTTTGGGGTCAGATTTGGTTGTTTTAAGCATAAGAATGAACCCCAAGGAGTTATGAAATTGTGAGTGCAGCTGAACAGGATGCCAGACAATATGGCAGATAGATAGATGATAGATAGATAGATAGATAATATTCCATGATCAACACTATGTTGCTAAGAAAAAACAATGAAGCATGAAATTTTAAATTTATATACCAGGAAGTATGGCTATCAGACCTCAAAAGGTTTTATTTCTCGATAAACATGTTGAGGTTTCACTAAAAAGGTAACTGAATTAAATGGTTTTTCTCCAAGGGAGCACCTATAAGATCTAGAGTACCATACAGATGTGTGACAAAACACACCCCATGAATAGCTTATGAGGATTTTCCCTGGTTCATACTACCCAGATGGAGGACTCATTGAGTGGAATCACTTTGGTGTTTTATGTTGATGTAAGTGGAGTACTTTTGGGGATATTGCACAGGAGACATCCAATAACTTCTTCTGCAATGGTTCCATGATCCCTCTCCATCTCTAGCATTTTCCCTCCTTTTGCAATATTTTCCAATACCTCCATATAAATACACTGGCAAAGCTTTAAATTCCACCAGGATTAAATAAAATATCAGTCCTTATGTTCTGGAACTGGCACATTACCAGAGAGCAACAGTTATGTCCAGTGAAATATGAAGATTGGTGTTTGAAAAGTGTACATTCAGAAGTGCATATTCAAAAATGCATATATTTCGGACATCCGGTATGAGCGGAACGGGCAAAAGACGAGCGGAGAGGAGCTTAGCCTCCCGATCTCATCGCTGCGGCTGCAGCTAATTCAAAAGCAAATCGCGAGCTGTCAAAGCTTCCTCAGGTACGGGGGAGAGGAAAGTGGGCCACAGAAGCCATTTCCCAGTCAGGGGTCCGCGATAGAAGGAAAGAAGGAGTGTTGGCGGACACGATGGGTGGCAGTGGATCCCAGCCGCCATTAGAGAAGAAGTGGGACAGAGAAGCCCATAACACGCCGAAAGCCGCCAAACAACATGGAGAAGGAGAAAAAGGGAGAGAAAGTAAGAACCGTGTAGCCTGCTTCTGGATCGCTATAAAATTGCCTCTGATTAATAGTGCAACTCTCTCAGGGGTTTATAAAAATAGTGGAGCCATTTGCCTGCAATATTCTTTTTTGCATTAATGATTTTTTCTTTATTATTTTTTATATTACTTTGATATTATTATTATATATTTGTTTTTTCTCTTTTTTCTTTTTGAGTTTTCTATATATGTATGTATATACTTTTTGAGCCCTTTATTATTAGTGTATTTTTCAGTTTTTTTTTTCTTTTTTCCCCAGTTTCTTTCAGAAAACCTTTTTTGGATATATTTTTTCTGTTAGAACCTGTGGCTTTTTTATTTTCTTTTGATTCTTTTTCCTTTTCCTTTTCCTTTTTTCTTTGTTATTTATTATTACATTGTTGTTCACTATTTGAATTCTACTTGAACTTTGAGTGTTCTGCTTTTTGTATTTTTTTTTCTTTTTCGTTTCCTTTTTTCTTTTGAAGGTTGCAGGCGATTGATTAAAAAAAGAGAGAGAGAGGGCTAATGGTTATGAGACAATTGTAAGTTGTGTAACAAGATACGACTGTATATTGCAAATGTAAAATGGCTGATAAAGAGAATCCAAAGGTCTGACCTTGAAAAAGCTGAGGCATACACAGGTCAGCTGTGACAAGAGATTAGAACTTCGAACAATTATATGGTTGGCCTGAGACCAAGACAGCCAGGACTTTGATGAGGAAGAGAAGACTGATTGGTTTAATGGTGTGGAAACAGATGTACAATTAAACAGGTTACAGTTCAGCAAACTATTTTTGAATCCCCATATCTGTTTTTGTAAGCTTGTGGCTTGGCTTTTTTCTCTCTGTCGCTCCATTCCCCGCCCCTTTTTTTCTTTTCCTTGTTCCCTCTTTGAGATACCTGGATATATATATATATATATATATTATTCTTCCCCCCTCTTTCCCCCCTTCTTTTTCCTATTATATTATAGGTATCTTTTTGGGGAGTATATATATATATATATATATACACACACATATTTATTTTTGTCTTGCTTGTTCAATATTTTTCCTCTTTTTTCTTTTTCTTTTTTTGCTTTTTTCTATTTTTTTTTTTTTGGTTGATACCACTCTTATACCTTTGATTAGAGTTTGGTCTTTTTGGATATATATATATATATATATATGATCTTTTGTTTTGATTTTTCTTTTTTTCCTATTCTTTTTCTTTTTTTGTGTTTTTTTCCCTCCTGCTTCCCCCCCCTAATTTGAGGGAAAGATTTGATTTTTTTCCTGTCCCCTCCCCCCTACCCCTTGAGAACAAATGATTATATTTGCTGAAATAAGTTAGGAAGAAGAAAGGGAAGAGCTTAAGATAAGAAGGAAGAGAGCAAGGGAGGAGAATAGAAAGGTGAAGGGAGAGTGATAGAGGAAGATAGAAAAGGATTGAAGAAGAAAGTTAAAGAGAATATAATTAATGATAAGGGACTGGTGTAAATAGAAAAAGGAAGTTTGAGTAAGTCTGAGTAAGTTGGAAAGGGAGACATGAGGAAGTAGATTAAAGGAGGAGATTAAAAGTAGAAACAATAAGATGATTATTAGAAAGAAGTAGAAACTAGAAAGAAAGACGGAAGAAGGGAGGAGAGAAGGGATAGGTAACTGAAAAAGAAAGGGAAGAGACGGAAGAGGGGAAGAGAATAGGAGGATAGAGGAAAGATAGAAGAAGGAGAATAGGAAGCAGTGAAACGGAGGGACAGAGGAAGGGAAGGTGAGAATTTAAATTACATTTCAAGAAGAAACCATGGCATCTGGTACAAGGAATAGAACGAAGGCCAGCGACCCTTTGAATGCACAAGGAAGAAGAGGATCTGTAGAAGAAGGCACACCACAATATATGATGAAGTTTATGGATGAAATTCGAGACTTTAGGAAGGATGTGACGGTCCAGTTAAGTGACATTAACACCAAATTTAATGCTCTACATACAATATTGTCTCAAACAAAAAATGAAGTAAAGGAAAACAAGGAAGGTATTCAGCTACTAAAAAAAAGAAAATGTAGAGCTGCACATGGAACTTGAAAGAGTATGAGACCAACTGGCGTTGGCAGAAGTGAGAGGAAAAGAATCGTGGATTAGATTGAGAGGATTGAAAAAACTTCCAAATGAAAATATGAAAAGACTGATAATAGACCTTTTGGTGCGGAATTAAGTGTGGAGTGAAGAACAAATAAGCAGAGAACTGGACTGTGTATATAGAGTTAAATCATCATTTGCGGTTAAACAAAATTTGCCTAGAGATATTATCATACAGTGTGTAAGGAAAGTGGTAAAGGACTTTATTTTAGAAGTACATTGCAATAGGGGTATTAGTTATGAGAGCAAAACTCTTATCCTGATGAAAGAAATTCCAACTAGAATTCTACAAAAGCGAAAGGAATACCATTTCCTGGTTGAAACACTGAAGAGAGAAAAAAATCCATTCAGTTGGGATAAGTTAGATGGAGTACTGTTTACCTATAAGAACGAAAGATTTAAGATTGACACAGTAGAAAAAGCACAGGACTTTATCAGGAGAAACAAAAAAGACTTTGATATCCATCGGAGAAGACAAGAGAAGCATAGACAAAGTGAAGAGAAGGGGAATCCAGATATTACTCAAAAAAGCAAAAGCCCAAGGGAAAGAGAGAAGAAAGAGGGAGAAGAAGATATGGGTAATCAAAAAGAAAAGGTGAATACAAGTTTGCTGGACTTAGATGACCTGGAATAAGAACACCTGTGAAAGAGTTATTAAATTTGTGATAAGCAATTGTCAAGATATTAACTAAATATCTGGGCTAACAAACCAGAAGTAGATCAGTGTTTGTCTCTGTTTTGAATAAATAAAGATTGTATATTTTGTTAAAGTTAATGTCAACAATTAAGTTTTTGACATTGAATGTGAAGGGATTAAATTGAAAGAAAAAGAGGAGATTATTTTTCCAATATCTCAAAAAAACCAAGGTAGACATTATTTGCCTACAGGAAACTAAGATAAAAAAGAATCATGAACATGTGTTGAAAGAAAAAAAAATTAGGGTTAGAATATGTTTCGTTGGGCTTGAGGGAAAAAAGGGGAGTGGTTCTATATATAAAAATGCAGTTAAATCCAAATTTAATCTTAGCTGATAAAAATGGAATATATGTGATGGTGGAAATAACATTAGACGGGACGAGAATGTTGATAGTTGGTATTTATGCCCCAATTGAAGAAAAATACACATTTTTTTAAGAATTAAAAAACAAAATGGGACAAATGGATTATACTAATTGGTGTTTATTAGGAGATTTTAATGGGGTGGTTGAACCTTATATGGATAGATATTCAAGTAAAAAGAGTAAAAGGAAATTGATAAAAAAGAAACAAGGTAAAGTACCAAAAGATTTCTTTGAAATAATAGAGGAATTCCAGTTAGTGGGTACATGGAGATTTAAAGAAGGGAACTCTAAAGGTTAAATCCTTCTTTTCTGATAGGCATAAATCAAATTCTAGAATTGATATGATCTGGATTAGTATTAATTAGGTAAATATGATCAAAGAAGTGGATATTCTACCAAAATTTTTATCAGACCATAATCCAGTTAAGATGATAATAAAAAGCAGGAAGAAATTATGTAACTGGAGAATAAATGAATCATTATTGCTTAGGGAAGAAGGGGTAGAAGATTTTAAGAGGAAGATGAAAGAATACTTCGAACTAAATTTAGATAATGAGGTAGGAAATAGTGTTGTTTGGGATGCTGGAAAAGCTGTGATGAGGGGAATTCTAAAAAATTGGAGTGTAATAATAAATAGGAGAAAATTAGAAGGAAGGAAGTTAATACTGGAAGAATTAAAACAAAAAGAACAAGAATTAATAAAAACTCCAAATAATAAAACAATTAAATCCCAAATTAAAAGCTTACAGGAACAGTTAACAATGATAGTGACAGAGGAAATGAGGAAAAAATTAGAGTTTATAAAACAAAAGGAATGTGAACTTGCTAATAAACCATGTAGATGGCTTGCCTACAGGTTAAAGAAAGAAAAAGCAAAGCGTATGATTACAAAAATAATAATGGGAAAAAGGGAAGTGACAGATAAAACTCAGATCTTAAAAATATTTTATAATTACTTCAAATTGATATATAAGAAAAAAGAAATTTCCTTATTGCAAATAAATACTTATATTATTAAGTGTGGAACTCCCAAACTTATTGAGAATCAAAGAAAGGAATTGAATAAGGAAATAACGGCAGATGAAATTATAAGTACAATAGAGAAATTGAAAATAAAGAAAGTTCCAGGACCAGATGGGCTTTCTGCAGAATATTATAAAGTATTCTCTGGAGAATTAATAAAACCTTTCACAAGAGTGATAAAAGATATTTTAGAAAAAAATCAAATTCCCAATGGTTGGAAGGAAGCTAATATAGTATTAATCCCGAAAGAAGGGAGAGATCAACTTCAAATAAAAAATTATAGGCCCATTTCATTATTAAATACGGACTATAAAATATTTACCACTATAATTTCTAATAGACTCAAAGTAATATTACAAGACTTTATACATAGGGATCAAAATGGGTTTATGCCCGGAAAACAGTTAAAAGATAATATAAGATCAGTAGTTAATGTGTTGGAATATTTACACTTTCATAATGAAATTAAGGGGGCATTGTTTTTCTTAGATGCTGAAAAAGCGTTTGATAATTTAAATTGGTCCTTTATGATCAAAAAATTGGAATAATTGGACTTTGGAGATAAATTTAAGAAATGGATTCAAATATTATATCAAGAAAAAAAAGCAAAATTAATTATAAATGGGGAATCAACGGAAGAATTTAATGTAGAAAAAGGCACAAGACAGGGTTGCCCATTATCACCATTATTGTTTATATTAGTATTAGAAATTTTAAATAATGAAATAAGAGGAGATAAGGAGATCAAAGGGCTTAAAGTTAAAAAAGAGGAGTATAAGTTGAAGGCTTTCACTGATGATTTAGTTATCATATTGGAAGACCCCTTAGTAGGAGTGGAACGATTAATGCATAAAATTGAAGATTTTGGAAATTTGGCGGGCCTTAAGATTAATAAAGATAAAACCAAGATTTAAAAAAAAATTAGATAAAAAAGAAAAGGAAGAATTAGTAAAGGTTTTAAATTGTGAAATTGTGAAAAAAGTGAGATATTTGGGAGTAAATTTAACAACTAATAACCAACAATTATTTCATAACAATTACGAGAAAGTATGGAATGATATTAAATTGGATTTTAAAAGATGGAAGGATTTAAGTTTATCATTACTAGGTAGGATATCCACTATTAAAATTAGCGTTCTGCCCAAATTAATGTTTCTATATCAAATTATCCCCATAAATATTCCCAATGAAGTATTTTAAAAATGGCAATCAGAATTGACTAAATTTATATGGGCAGGGAGGAAACCAAGAATTAAATGGAAGTTATTAATTCATGAGAGAGATAGAGGAGGGTTGGGACTTCCAGATATTAGAATTTATTATGAAGCGGTATGTCTGTCATGGATAAAACAATGGATATTATTAGAAAACAGAAGGGATCTAGAGTTAGAGGGATTTGATTTAAAAGTAGGGTGGCATGGGTACCTAGGTTATGATAAAATTAAAATAAATAAGGATTTTAAAAATCATGTGATAAGGAAAGCTGTGATAATAATCTGGGAGAAATATAAAAAGAGGATATGTCCGGACATTCCGGGATGGTTATCTCCTCAAGAAGCCTTTTGTAGAAACGAATTAAGAGACTATAATTGGTTAATATATAGGGATTTAATGGTGAAGAAAGGGGGAAAATGGAAGATTAAAGAATGCAAGATCTGACAGCTGAAGGAATTCAAATTCAATGGCTAACCTACTACCAGTTGAGGGCGAGAATTAAAGATGACCTGAAGGAAAGGAAGTATGAAGATGAGAGATCTGAATTGGAAAAATTAATGAATGCAGGTAATAAACACTTAATTAGTGGATTATATAAATTGTTATTAAAAATAAATACAGAAGATGAAAAATTAAACATTGTATGGTCAAATGGACATGTGATATAGGATATCAGATACAATTGGAACAATGGGAGGACATTTGGAAAAGGGGATTAAAGTTTACAAGTTGCTATAATTTGAAAGAAAACTTTTTTAAATTAATGTATAGATGGTACATAACTCCACTTCAATTATCAAAAATGAAAAAGGGAAATTCAGCAAATTGCTGGAGATGTAAGAGTCGATGTGGGTCATTTTATCACATGTGGTGGGAATGTAATAAGATAAAGAAATTTTGGATTAAAATTAATGAAGAAATTGAAAAAATAATGGGATTTGAAATAGATTTAAAGCCTGAACTATATCTATTTAATATATTATCGTTAGGAAATGAAAAAGAAAAAGAACATAGGTCCCTATTATATTATTGATTATGGCGGCATGGATGGTGATAGCTAAAAAATGGAAATTGGAAGAACCCCCGACGAAACGTGATTGGTTAGAAAAGGTTATGGAATTGGCGCGAATAGATAAACTTACAAATTGGGTAAAAGGAAAAGCAACAAAGGAACACGTAAGAGTATGGAACCTATTTATAGAATATAGAAAACAAAAAGAAGGAGATGTTAGTGTAACTGGGTTTTCTTATTAGGCAAATGAAGGATTTATATACTTTTCTGTATAAGGCTTTCTTTGCCACTTCGTAGGCAAAGAATCTGGAGATAGGAAAAGGAGAGAGGAGCAGATAATTTGAGTTTTGGATAAGATAAAGTCTAAAAAGTGATAAATAATCATTAGAGGATGATTGTTATAGTACAATTTGGAGCGTGAAGGAAGTAGGTGGGTGGTCTTTTTAATTTAGTTACTAATGTATAGGTTTGTATGTTTATGTGTTAATGGCTGTTAAATGGGCCATTTTAAAATGTTTAAGATAAGGATCTTTGTCTAGTTTTGTTTGTATTGTATGTGTACATTGTATATATTGTGTGTATGTGTATTTAGAAAGGTGTGTAATTGTGTTTAAATGTAAGCGTTTAATAAAGATATTTAATAAATTTTTTAAAAATGCATACATTTCAAACCTGCAGAAAAAGACAGGAGAACCACTTCAGATCGGAGGAGAGTGGGTGTGAGGGGACAGATTTTGGACTATTTTTCAAAATAAAAGATAGAAGCAGACATAAACTATGTATTGAGACAGGAAAAGGAGAGTGTTCATGGATGCAGACTTGATAGATATGTAGACCTATATGGTGTATCACACAGGAAAGAGCTAGTTCATTTTTTTCTCTCATCCATTGGGTCATCTACTCAAGGTTTTTCAGCATTAACTCTTAACTTGTAAAATGTAACTAAGAGTAAACTCTTCATAAGTGCACTGTGGGAATAAATTCAGTAGGGATTTTCTTGTTCTTCCTACCTAATCCATGAACTAGGCAGAGGCCTATTTAAAGCATAGATGAGAATCATGCAGCCCTCCAGAGATTGTTGGGCTGTAAGCCCCAGCAGCCTGAACCAACTCATCAAATGGTGATAAAGGATGGGCATTGCTAACCCTAGCATAACAGTAAAATGCTATTTAGCTGACAATATTCTTTTATGTTATAAGAAGAAGAAAGCTACTATGTGCCTCAAGGAGTGTGAGAATATTTTTCTTATTCACCTTCATTTACCCTTCCTGACTATTTATCCAATGACAGGCTAAAGATATTAAGACAGATCTGTCTGGAGATCCACTTACATCAGAAAGGAAGCAAGAGTCTTGAGATACCATAGAAGAAGAGGCAGTATTGATTATGGCAAATGCCACAAGTTGTAGTTAAGTATCCAATTCCAAATCAAGGGGGGGAAATCAGATAGTGAGTTTCTTAGAATGACAGGATAAATGAAGTCTTGGAAAGATGTAGAAAATATGTAATGCTAAAATGAAGTGTTGTCAGCAGAACATCCGTAGTCAACTGGATGACCTATTGTGAAGTAAAAACAGTGCAGGATAACTGTTTCAAATTATCCACTATCAGACTGGAGAAAAAATGCAGAAGATAAAAATCCACCTAATCTGGAGCTTTAGTATACACTGCATTTTTCCTTTAAATAATAACTATAAATAATATATAATATATGTGTCATTGCACAGGAGGAGTCAGGGGACAAAATCAGGGTTAGTTGGTCCCACTTACTGTTACTGACTTTGGCTTCTTCTTTCACTGTCCACCCCACCCTAGAGATGTATTGACCATCTCTAACATAAATGCCATAACTCATCATGCGTTATGAACTCATTATGAAAGCAGCCTCATTGTCCAAGGATCATTTAATCTTTCAAACCCTAAATCAGTTCTTCTAAAGTTCTGCTATACATTAAAGTAAGCTTCCAAGGAGCTTGTTGGAAGATAAAGGACAAACCCAGACAGGTTTTTTTTATTAAGTATAGTACTATTTTTGATGGTAGATACAGGAATAAGGAGACCAGACAGAGATAAAGAGACCACACATATAGCTGGGATATAAAGGGTCACTTTTATATAGCTATAATCTATTTAACCCTGTGTCATGATGGCTTGCCCAGCCCATAATGGAGACTTCGGACTTTTTTGGACAAAGAAAAAACAATGCTAGCAGCCTCGCCATGTTGCGAGGCTGCAGCGCTGCAGGGCGTCCGTTTCACTGAAATATAATGCTCAAATGTCCCAGCGGTACTGCAACAGTACCGCTAGGGATGGGTGTCATGCGAAACGGGTGCCCTGCAGCACCGAAAAAGTCCTTCATCTACAAACTCACAGTTCACAGCAGTGGAAGATTCCACTCTTTGTTTGGTATGGTAAGGGGGCAGGAACCTCATTTACTAAACATCATATAACCTGACTGGAGAGCCAATCAGAAGTTGGCAATGCAGAACCAATCAGAGATGACCACAAGAGAATTAAAAGTTCTGACCTTCCTTTGTTCTATGCCACATGTTGGAACTACATGCAGTAGCTAATAAGATGCAAACTGTGATAACAGAGATTGATAGCACAGGCTTTCCTCCCATCCATCTGACAAGGGAAACTGGTTCAAACTGGCCTGTTGCACAGCCCTGTAAGACAAATGTATAAGTTAGAAATGAATTAGGTAAAGGTCTCCCATCTGAAACAATCCCTCCTTAGCACCCAAGATTAGCCAGGATATGGTGTCCTCAAAAATCTGGTATTTGTAAGGTATTTAAACAAATGATTTAGAATAAAGGACAGCAATGTATTTATCAATTTAATATGTAAAAGCATTACACCAGTAAGTATAGAAATCTATTAATCAATTAAATGATTAATTAAAGCAAATAGATAGCACTTCACAATAGCAATAGCGCTTATATTGCTATACCACTCCACAGTGCCAAACACTCTCCAAGAGGACCACAATTTGCCAGCCAATTGTCCCCCAGCCAAGTGGGCATCCACCTCACCAACCCACTGAAGGATGGACAGCCGAGTCAACATGGAGCCCAGCAGGAGCAAACCCAGAATGCCATGGCTGCAGCACTGGCATTTAACCACTGTACCACCAGATGCTGCTGATGCTACCATGGGGTGATACAGTGGATGATGAAAACAGAACACAAGTTCTAGTGTCACAAAGAAAATAGAGGCAAAGGCACAAAATGTTGAATCAATGGTCTCATATCCCAAAACAAAACAGATGACCCTGCGTAGCACGTAGTATAACTACGTCAGCAAGAACATAAAATCCGCAGCCAAGTCTTTACCATTGGTCAGTCACCTAAGCACCAACCAAAGGAGGAAGTGGGGGGGGGATAAATCCCTTCCAGCCCTACCTTTTGCTCTCCTGGTGACAGAACAGGTGCTGAGGCAAAATTACAGGCCTCCAACCTCCACTCCGTCAAAAAGGGTTCCTGCAATGCAGTTGTGACCACACTGGGAACCCTAATATTGCAATATTAGCTTTTTATACTCTGACCAGAGAACTTTTGTTATAGAGTAGATTTAAAATATAACAAAATAAATAATAGAAACTAATGGATAATCCTATTCACAAATACAAAGATGATTTAATGGGAGAAAATTAAATTAAATAAATTGGACGATTTAAGAGGAGAAGGTCTTCAATGCAGCGGGTTTTTATACAGACAGCTTAAAGAAAGAGTTTAAATGGATGAGAAAATTTATAAGCTAGATCTTGAAAATGCTGAACGGGGAAGGGTATTAACTATGAAGAAGACCCATCTGATATACAAATTATATAATTTGTATTGAAATTAGATACTGAACAAGAGACAATTAAAAACTGGGTGATCAAATGGGCACAGGACCTGAATGTCAACATCAGATTAGAAGAATGGAAGAGAAGACTAAAATACACTTTTAAGTTATAACATAAAGGAAAATTTCTACAAAATGCAATATCACTGGTATTTGACACCACATAAAATAGTTAAAATGTATAACAAAAGTTCTAGTGATAAGTGTTGGAAGTGCAAAGAAAAAACAGGTACATTTCTACACATGTGGTCATCCTGCAAATGAGCGGCAAAATACTGGACTCCCATACATGAGGAAATTTAAATTTTTAAAAAATGTAACATTGAAAAAGACCCCAAAATGTATGTATTAAATATAATAAATTAAAATCTGGAAAATAAATATGACAAAATGTTGTTCTATATGATAATGGCACTTATGCAAAGATGTGGACAGAAGACAGAACTCCTTAATTGTCAGATTGGGTTATGAAATTGCAAGAATACATGGAAATGGATAAGCTAACATGCTTAATTAGAAATCGAATGATAGATACCTATAGGAAACAGTGGAAAGAGTTGATAGAATACTTTAAGAATACCTGTGGTGATTTGGCTACTAAATGTGTAGAGTTTTAGAAAATATGTTAATAATAAATAAACAGTACATAATTATAAAGAAATATGTAATTATGAGAAAAAAGTAAAACAAAACAAAACAATAGAGTTAATTGAATTTACATTGGTAAGGAGTGAAAACTGGTTTTTGATGATATTTGAAATCAGAAAGCGATTGGAAGTCATTTTAGTGTGTTTTATGTAATGTAGTCATTAGGTAGTGATTATGTTGTTAGATTTGTGAGTTATGTATATAGCTTGATATTATACGTTGCAAATTGTTTTTGTATGTATTCTTTGGTCTTCTTTCTGCTTTTAATATATATTAAGATGTAATAAAATAATTTAAAAAATTTATTTAGATACATCCCAGGTCATTGTGACCTCCAACTGACCTTTGGTTTGCCCAAGCCAATCTGACCCCAAAAAGTGTCCAATATTTCCGATTAATAGATATCATGTGATGAGGGTAGTAAGACATACTAACAGTAGGAGAGATTTAAATTTATCCTATAGCAATTCCCCCAACTCCCCTCACATAAGGGATTACGTAGTAAAGAGGGGTTGAGAAGCTTCATAGACACCAATAGCTTTGTCTTCTTCAACTTTTATTTGCAGCTTCCCTCTTGCATATATATATATATATGGCACAGAACATTGCGACTTAATATAGATTAACCGAGAGCCTAATTCTAAAAACAAACATCATCATTCATCTCTATCAGCAGCATCTGCCCCCTTTCAAAGAGAAGTGGAGAGAGTGACTGTAAAAGCCCTGCTCTTTCTGTCTTCTTGTCAGTTTAGTCTGAAGGACAGTGAAGGTGTTTTGGCTCATTTCACTAATTTGGAGCCCCTGTGAATTGGCCTGAATTTGAAAGTTCAATGCAAGTTCAACCCTTGTGTGTGGAGGAAAGAAAAGAAAAAAACTAACAAAAATGTGTGAAGAAATGAGGCAAATTGTGTAGGTTTTTTAAAAAAAAATGAGAAAAAAATATTTAAGAGAAATAGTAATGGAAAGGGGTGGGGGAACAAATGGAGACACTCCTTATTTTGAAAAGGCTGGTATCAAAATTCAGTGAAGGGGGAAATATTAAAGATCTGAACTGAGTTCAATTGCTTGAAATAATCAGGGTGCATTTAAATGCATATGGCTGACTTGATTGTTGCAATTATCAGATATTAACCTGATTGTCTGAAATGTCATCTACCATCACAGAGCCTTTTAAACACATGCAAATTCCACTGATGGAAATGAGAACTTGCAGGAGGCAAATGGAACAGACAGAAATCACCATGTGGATTGGTTGTGTGAATCCATGTTAAACGCCCAGTTTTCAGTCATGAATTGTTTTATCCATTCATAATTCAATCAGGGCAGGAGAAATTGGGCAAAATAACAATAACAAAAGTCCTCTAGGAAACAATTTTCAGGGGTAGCCATGTTGGCCATGCAGCAAAACAAAATCCAAAATCCACCAAAAAAAAAAAAAGTGATGCCTTTATCAGCCAACCAAACAGAAAACACATGATGCAAGCTTTCAAAGCCAGTAAAAGTCTTCTAGGTTGACAGTATCAAAGATCGCATCTCACTTCTAACACTGTGAAACAACAGCAAGACAACAGAGATATGGGAAAGAATTCCCTGCATGATATTAAAATGAAAGTAGTATTAGTCATCATAGTAGTACTTGTTATCCCACTTTTCTTTCAAAGTTGGTACTCAAAGCTGCTTACAATCAAAAGCATGATACAATTAAAAACAATACAATTTTAAACATACTAAAAGTGAACAAAAAACTAGAATTAATCTATCCATGGTATTTAAAAAATTATGGTGGTGGTGATTTCAAAGCAGAATACTGTAGTTAGAATCCAGTTGGTTTGTCGCAACTAGTGGAGACCCATTAAATCAATTGTTTCATGAGGACTATAAAAAGGTAAATCCAGTTGTTTCCACAGGACTACTCTAGTCAAGACTAACAATAGAATTGGGGCCTATATGTTTCTATCACCCACACCCAATATGTTACACTAGCAGCTGATACTTCCTAAATGCACTATACATTGTAATCCCAGGATTTTTAGGTAACAGCAACTGCATTGGCAATGTGCCCAGCATTTGTTTTTCCCACAATGCCCTATATCTAGCTTCTTCTTTGGAGGGAGGGGGTTGCGAAGTTGAAGTAGAGGCAGCTACCACCAAAAAAGAGAAAATTCTGCTTTGTGGATTTTTATTTATAGTGGCACAAACTATTCATATATCTTGTATCTACGCTGATATTTATAACACTATTACTTTTCAAAATCCCTGTAGCAGGTTTGGGGGCAGTGATGCAACCAATTCCAGTGAGTAAGTGAGGGAAAGACCCATTCAGTTGTTACTGAATCATGTTTAGTCAACATGCAAGTAGGAAGAGAACCCTAACCCCAACCCCTCCATCACTAGTCACTTCACTTTCCTGCAAGTACTTTGAGGGTAACAATCTGAACTTGTGCCAAAACCTGCCTCCACCTGTTACTGTGTGTTTCTGTTTTCTTGGTTGCTTTTTTGTCTTATTTTCAAAGTACTTTAGAGTTTATATCTGGATTTACTTTGATTGTATTTTTAAGTGTACCTTCTCACAACAAAGTGGTTCAGGGTGCTGGCATGTTGCTTTCTTTCTGTTCCACATCTTTCCCTCTGCATCTTCTCTGGATCCTTATCTAAAACAATCCCTGTGGGAAGAGTTACCTCATGGCCTCTTCTTTGGACTGTGCAGGAAGCCAGGGATGCTGAGCACAGACTGACAAGAGATGACCATATGGTGAGAAGCAGCACAGCCATACTTCATGGCCACCTTGTATGATCAAGAACCCTATCCATGTCCAATTGTGCAAATTTTTCTGAAATTTCTGAAATTGAAAGCAGTGTGTTTTGTCAATAAAATTAAATAGGAGGGGGGAGAGTGGGAAGAAGGGGGCTTACCGCTAGCCGGCGGGCCTTTTTACGGCCCATCCGGCACCCCCGGAATGCTCTCTGGTGCCCCCCTCCTGTGCCCTGCCAGGGTGGGGACCGCATGGCCTTGCCTGGTGGCCGCCATCTTTCCTCATCTTCTTCCCAGCCACCTTTGTGGCCAGAGGAGGTGGAGAGGGTATGGCAGCCAATCGGGACAGGCCTGCTTGACCACAATTGGCTGCGGCCACCAGGGCAAGGCAGGTCATCTGGCTGGCTTCGGCACGGCCAGATGACATCGGTGGGGGGGCAACGGAGCTGTTAGATAGCAGCTCTGTCGGACCAATGCCCTCTTTTGGCTCTGGAGAGCCAAAGACCCGCCCAACTAACCTTAGTGGAGCACTTTCCATGTCGCAATTTGCGGGGAGGCAGATGTCATGGGTCGTGATAGGGCATGAGGTCAAGGGGTCTCCATCAAGTGCAAGTTCAAGCACTAGTCCATGTTCAAGTTCATGATCTAGGGAGACCCTTCCTCTAGTTGTTAATCATTTGTTTACAGGGGAGGAGAGGAAGTCAAGCGGACGGCTTGGCCAGCATCTCCCTCCTCCAGGGAGTCAGGATTGACCGACTGGTGTTCTTGACCCACATGGGTGGGATCAAGGAGTAGATCATGACCCATGCATTCCCCGCCAACCATTTAGCTTGCAAGTTGTGGCCATTTATTGCCAAAAACATGTATTTTACTAACCTGTATTTAACCCATGTTTTCTGAAGATGTAACCAAATATAATTGTTACCAAATATACTGAGTGTGAGTATCATTCAGGAGGGCAGAGGGGCTGTACAGTCTGGATCCGCAAACATTACACTACTTGTAGCACATTGATAGAAAAGGAAACTAAAGTTTGCAGGAAATTTAAATTGCTAACATCATGCAAGGGATAGAATTCAAAAAAGGCTTGCTATTATTATTATTATTATTATTATTATTATTATTTCTTACCCGCCTCTCCCAAAGGTTTGAGGTGGGTACAACATAAATCATAAAATCATTTTAAAACACTGATTAAAAACACAGGATTAAAAGAAACACTAAAACCATTCATAGACTTAAAATACCAATTTAAAATTCACAGATAAAAACCAACTGGGTAGGCCTGCTGGAGAAGATAGGTCTTTAGTGTTGTTTTAAATTCCAACAGCATGTTAAGCTGCCAGATATCATCTGGCAGGCCATTCCAGCATCTGGGGGGGTGGCTGACAAAAAGTTCCTCTGTGTGACAGTTGCCAGTCTACTCCTAGCTGGTTGAAGTAAATGTCCCCAAGAAGACCTGAGTATATGGGGTGGATTGTATGGGAGGGGAAGATCCTAAAGGCAACCTGGACCCAAACCATGCAGGGCTTCAAAGGTAATAATCAACAATTTGTACTTTGATGAGAAACTAACTGGCAGCCAGTGGAGTGATTATAATATTGGTGTAATATGCTCACCCCTGGATGTACCTGTAATCAAGCTGGCTGCCATATTTTTAACTAATTGAAGTTTCCAAGCTTGGCACAGAGGTAGCCCAATGTACAGTGGCATTCCAGAAATCCAACTTTGAGGTTACCAGCACATGCACTACCATCTTTAGGTCCTCCAACTCTAGGAAGGGGTGCAGCTGGCATATCAGTCGAAGCTGATAATAAGCACTCCTGAGCGTTGCATTTATCTGAGCTGACATTTGGAGAGACAGGTCCAAGTTGTGAACACAATCTTCCAAGGGGAGTGTAACCCCATCCAGGCCTGGTTGTCACACCTCCATCCCATATTAGGACCCTTGATAGCACCTCTGTCTTGTCTGGATTCAGTTTAAATTTGTTTTTCTTCATCAAACCAATTACCTTTTTTCAAGCATTCATTCATAGGAGACACGCTATCCTCAGTGTTTCTGAAGGCATATTTGGGTGTCATCAGCATACTGATGGCATCCACCCCCCCATGCTCTTGGATTATCTCTCCCAGTGGTTTCATGTAGATGTTAAAAAGCATTGGGGATAGAATGTCACCTTGTGGGATGACATATAACAGCTCCTTATTTGAGGAGCAGCTGTCCCCAAGCACCACCATCTGGAATCTGCCTGAGAGATAGGATCAGAACCACTGAAGCACAATACCTCCAATTCCCAAATCCCCTTCCAGAAGGATATCATGGTTAATGGTATCGAAGGCTGCTGAGAGGTCTAAAAGTACCAGCAGGGACTGTCAGAGTGTCTGTCTGGGAACACCCAGAAGCCCCGCCATTGCAGGTGGAGGGGGTGATGTTATTTCTGTGGTTAGTCAGGGTAACCTGGGATGGAATGTGTATTTCAAACAGGGCTTAGTTAGCACAGGGTTAAGGTCACCAGATGTCTGTGGGTCCGAGCTCTGAGTGGTGGGGGTGCCAGGACAATGGGCGAAAGTGAAACTAACTGTGCTTTTATTGTTGGTGGCTAATGGGATTTGTCAGAAATGCCAACAAGCTGGATATGTTCACTTCAATACCTCTGCAATAAACTTTCTTAATGATTGCTATTGACTGAATGATTTGGAGTCTCAACTGATCCTTGACAGATTGGTGGTTCTCCCTTTTTACTGGTTAACGAGTCTTGGTGCACCTTGTCCCAGGAGCAAGCTGAGCAGGAGCTGGAAGAGCATTCTGGGGAACTGTGCCAGGACAAGGCAACAGGTGTGGGAAATGGTGGCGAGGGGACCAAAGAAACCTTCCAGAGAAAGCAAGCCAAGAGATACCGATGGGGTGGCAGAATACAGACCCAGCTGGATGCAGCCAAAGGAACGGAGGTGATCCCCCCCCCTTTTTAGTCACTCCCTGTAAGCAGAAGGGAGCTGTGCCAAAATTTAGAAGGTCCTGGTGCCCTGATCCGGAGGACCGAGCCTGGGCAATGGGAAGATGCTTCCAACGATGGGACATGAGACCCAGCAGAGCCTACAGTGTGATGACTAGACCCCAAGGTGATATGGAGAGTCAGCTGTGGGATGTGAAAGGAGATGTGCAAGAGTTGAAATCCTGTCTGCTGGAGAGTTTAAATAAATTGGATGCCCTGGAAGTGGGGAACCTGAGAAGACCCACAGCGCCCATGCAGGCAGCTGTGTTGGCAGTAGCAGCAGCGGCAGCAGTAGAGGAGGAGGAGGAGGAGGAGGAAGGCAAGGAGGCCCCAGAGGGGGAGGAAGAAGCTATGGAAGCCAGTCCACCTAGACCGGGGAGACCAGGCCCCCCTTCTCCACCACTGAGAAAAGCCCCATGGTCATTCACAGATCGTGGCCTGAAAGCTACCTTCAATGGAGATAAGAAGAGCTACGGTACTTCCTGACCCAGGTGAAAGGCTTCATGAGACACTGGGAAGATGTGTTCCAGTCAGAGGAAACCAAGGTCCAATGTGTCAGTTGGAGGGTGAGTCTGCGGAGTGCCTGGTGGGGCTTTATGATATGGCAGCCCTTGAGTTAGACAGCCTAAATGATTTTATGACATCCCTTCGAGCAAGGTTTGAGAACCCGTTCTGGCAAGAGTGTGCACACACCGAGCTGCAGCGATTATGACAGGGCAGCTGGGCAGTGAAAGAGTATGCAATAGAGTTTCTCCAGCTGGCAAGCCAGATCCCAGACTGGGCCAAGGTGACCAAGATACAGTATTTCCGGGATGGGCTCAATGCAGACATCCTCATGTGAGCGCTTCCCCAGGGCAACCCGGAGATGCTGATCACATAGGTCCAGCTGGCCAGGGAAGTGGAAGCAGTAAGGCAGAATGTGGAACTGGCCAAACAGAGGCAGGGGTGGGGCAGTAAGACAGGCAGCAGTACAGCCAGTGCCTACACACCCAGCAACCACTCCACCCAGACCAAGCGGGAGTGATGGATACGGATGGGGTTGTGCCTGAAGTGTGGCAAAGGAGGTCACCGAATCAGTGAGTGCCCAGAAAGAATGTTGGATGGAGAGCCAAAAAACAAAAAAATAGTTTAGGAGCAACATGAAATCCCCACCGCACAAATTATTTGGGAAAAGTAAGCCAACAGCACATATATTAGCTGTGAACAGTGGTGGAGAATCATCCTGGGAGATGGAAGAAAAGAATGCATCCTCTTCAAGAGAAGGAGAGCCTTAGGGAAATGGGCAAAGCCCACCCTAATCAGCACCAAAGGGTGGGCTAATCCTGAAGGGAGCCCAGAATCAGTGATGAGTGGAGTACAAGCCCCTTTCTTTGTCAAAAATAAGCTGAGGACTAATAAGGAAGGGTGCTTGGTGAAATTAATGGCCATGATAGACTGCTGGTGTACTCAAGTTTTAATACACCCTGCAGGGTTGGGACTAGAAACTCATAAACTCAGTATTCCTATAAAGTTTACTCAAATGGATGGAGATCCTATGAAAGGAGGCCCAGCTAAATCTTCTGCCGGTCCCATGTGGATGCAAATGGGGATGCATAGGGAATCTATACAGTTTGTAGTAGTCCCGGCAGCACTGTATTGGGACTTAACTGGTTAAGATTTCACAATCTGGATATTGATTGGATCAAAGAAATTATAACGTTCTCCTACCTGGTGTGTTGGAAGGAGCATTGCCAGGAGGTTGGGGACAGGAATGGCCAGACAGAGGAGACAGCAGCTCCAACAAAACCAAAGATGAAAGACAGTGAGGCCAGAGGACCGCAGTTAGATTGCTCAGTGGCTATAGTGATGGGGAAGGTGAAGGATGTATCTATAGAGTATTGCAAATGGAGGGAAGTGTTTGAGGAATAAGAATCTGATGTCTTACCCCCACCACCACCAAGCCTCAGACTGTGCTATTGATTTAATCCCATGAGCTAAGCTGCCCAAAGCAAAGCTTTACTCCATGACTCCCACAAAAATGGAGGCACTGAGGGAATTTGTGGATAAGAACTTAGCCCGAGGGTTTGTTAGACCAACGACCTTAGCACTGGGGGCTCCAGTCCTATTCAGAAACAAAAAGGGTGGAGCTCTGAGATTATGTACGAACTATCATGGTCTTAATGGGGTGAGCATATCTAATCAATAGCACCTACCATTGATGAAAGACATGCTGGCTCATTTGGCTAAAGGCAAGAGTATTTGAGATACTGGATTTCCAGCGAAGGTGTGGAGATGAATCCAGCTAAGGTAAGGGCAGTACTAGAATGGGACACCACCCCATATACAAATACAACTGCAATATTTTCTTGGCTTTGCAAATTGCTATTGAGGATTTTAAAGAGATTTTGCAGAAGTGGCATTGCCCCTTACAGACTTGCTAAAGACCAAAACGAAGAAGGAAAAACGGGAGCCACTGCCAAAACCAAAGCCATCTCAAAAATTAAGGTGGATTGATGAGTATCAAAGAGCCTTTGATAGGCTTAAAGCCTTGTTTACTACAGAACCTATCTTAAATCACCCTGATCCCACATCCCCTTTTGTAGTGCAAGTAGGTGCATCTGGATGTGGTCATGGGAGTGGTATTGTTACAGGAAGATTCAGAAGGGCAACTAAAACTGTGTGCATATTTGTCAAAGAAATTTAATGAGGTAGAAAGAAACTGGCCAGAGTGAGAAAAGAGGCTGGGGCTATCAGAGTACCTCTGCTGGCTTGGAGGCACCTTTGGAAGGGGCAAGGGAGCCCTTTGAAGTGTGGATGGATCACAAGAATCTAGAGGCATTAAAGTCCCCTCATAAACTATGACCCAAACAAATAAGATGGACTGATTTTTTTCTATAAGTTTAATGTCCAGTTGAAATACTTTCTGGGGAAAAGGAATTCCCTAGCAGATGCTTTATCCAGACTGACTCAGCATAAGAGTAAAAGAGAAGAGGTGGTAGACACCATATTGTCCCTCTCCCAATTAGGGCTGGTGGTGCTCATCTGGAGCCAGGTCTGAATAGATTCAGAAACCTGTAAATTAGAGCCAGAATGGTAGAAACAATTTGAGGAAGCTTTGGCCACTAACCCCTGGTTCAAGGACAATGCAAATGAGTTCACCCTGCAAGGGGTATTGGGGTGAAAGGAGATAAAATTTATGTGCCTGAGCAACTGAAGTCACAGGTGCTACACCAGAGCCATGATGCTAAGCCTGCTGGACATTTTGACTATGTCAAAACTTTGCATTTACTGAGAAGGCAATTTTGGTGGCCTAAAATGAAAAAGGATGTGGAGAATTATGTAAAGAACTGTCACACCTGTGCAACTGTGAAAAGAGCGGGGAGGGAAGCCTCAAGGGTTGCTGAAACATCTACCGACCCCCTCAAGACCCTGGGAAGTAATTAGTATGGACTACATAGTGGAATTGCTGGAAAGCAAAAAGAAAACAGTGATCTAGGTAGTAGCTGACTTGTTTTCTAAACAAGCTCACTTTGTTGCTTGCAAAAGCATCCCTACAGCTCAACAGCTAGCCAAACTCTTTGTGCTACGTGTGTATAGATGACAAGGAGAGCCTGCTAAAATTATTTCAGATAGAGGGGCAGAATTTACCTCCCAGCTCTGGAAGGCATTTGGGAAACTGATGGATGTTGACTGGGACTTAGTTCAGCCCATCATCCACAGACAGATGGAATAACTGAGAAAATTAATGGGACTTTAGAGAGTATTTATGTTGTTATGTTAATTTCCAGCAATCGGACTGGATAGACCTCCTCCCCTTTACAGAAATGGCTCATAATAATGTGGTACACCAAAGTACTGGCATTCCCCATTTAAAGTGATGTACAGGATAGAGTTAGAGCCTATGCCCCTGGGAGAGGTGGCCCAGTCAGACCCCTTGCCCTTAATCAAGTGGAGTGAGAAAATTAGGCAAGCATGATCTCAAGTGATTTCATCTTTGGGCTTTGCAAAGTCAGCATATAAAATTCAACCTGATTTTAAAAAGGGCCCCTACACCTTCATGTGTTGTTGGACACAAAGTGTACTTATCCACCAAGATTTTAAAGTGTCCCCAGCTGTAAAAAAAAAAAAAAAAGCTGGGACCTAAGTATATCGGACCTTTTCCTATCATGAGGATAATCAATCCTGTGGCCTTTGAAACCAAACTTCCAAAAGCCTACAGTAATATACATCCTGTTTTCCATTCTAGTCTTCTGAAACCTGCTCCTCCTTTGAGTATTTGGTGCCCACCAGTGAAGGTGGCCCTTCCCCTCCATCATGGTGGATGAAAACGGACATTTCAAGATCAGTGAAATCCTGGATTCCTGCTGACATTGAGGTCACTTATAATATTCTGTAAAAATGAAACCACCTTCCTCCAGCCAAGAAGGACAAGGATCAAGAAAACAGGTTGTCCTCTTTATTTGTCCCAGCAGTTTATCCACATCAGCAGTACTCACAGATTTCTGGACACCCCATTATCGACTTCTGCTCCAATGATGGTATCTCAGTCAGCTCTTATGTATGGCAGCACTTGGATAAGTCACATTTATTAATGAAAAAGAATTCATTGGGATGGCTATTAGCTATTAACAGGCTTTGGGACACTTGAGAACACTGATGCTTGAGAACACTGCTTGATGTTCAAGGGTTTTACTCTGTGCTATTGCATTTATTATCCATTCCACTAAGACATTTTTAGACATGGCAGTGGTTCATGGGAGTGATTTCATTGTGTACCATGGGAAGTGGCACTTAGTGGGATAAAGAGGTACATCTAATGGGATAAAAGAGAATAGATGTATCTGTTGTGGCCTGCACAAGACAAACTGAACTCCTTATTTCATTTCTTAATGATCCTATTCATTTAATGTATTGATTGAGATAAGCGGTTTGGCAGCTAATGCAGCCAAAATGAAGTAATAAATGAATGCATACAAAATTGACCTATAATCACCCTTAGAGGGCTATTTGTTACAGGTTAAAATAGCACTTATTTGTCCTTTGCCTTCTTGGCATGAATAATAATCCTCTAACAGGTATATGAAAAAGCACTGAGACTGTACTCCAGAAATGATTCCCTCTGTAGTGAACTCAGTGAAAGACATGAGTACAAATGAGATTGCTAAAAAATACACGAAGGACGGACTCTGAAAAAGGAAATGGTGGGGAATGAATTTTCCCATGTGAGCTTTGTATAGTTTAGTCTCCTGGAGAAAAAGAGGGCACAGCTAGTTCCTGGAGATAAAAATAATATACCACAACGTTTTGGTGCAGGTCTTCTTGATTATTTATAATCTACAACATCACTTTACTAATCTGCAGTTCATGGAAGATATTATAGGTACAACATGGTGATTTCACAACTTTTTTTACAAGATATGAATACTGGTGCATAACAGTAATGTCCAGGGCGTTATCTACACGATGAAAAAATCTTAAAGAATGCAGACAGAATACCTTTTGTCCAGATGAGCTCTTGCTGGGATTTCCCATATTCAGAAGAAGGGGGGCTGAAAACTCTAAGTAGTTCATGATAACAGCTTTTGCTGTTGCTCATGATCTTTTTCACAAAATATGCAAAAATGTGCATAACCACCCATCTGAACAACCAATTCGAATAGGGGCACATCCAGGAAGTCAAACGTGATTGGTTGGACCTGCACAGGGGTGGGCTTGTAAGCAACAAAGTGGCCAGAGCCACCATTTTTTTCTGGGGGAACAATCTAGTACTTTTGGGGAGTGGCAGAGCAACAACAACAAAAAGGTTTTAAGCAGAGGATCACTCTTCCACTTCTCTCATTTAGGAAGGCAAAAAAGGGGGGGGGCAATGGAGGGAGCCTTTGCTTAAATAATAATGCACATAATTCACTCATGGCAACCATCTTTTCTCACGGGCATGCTCCGTGTGAACTGCAGCTTCCCGTGCCAGTGATCTTGTGAAAGGATCTTGGGGGCAAGTGAACACTGCTGCAATAGTGAGATGATGCACTATTTTACACAATTAAATTTTATGCTGACCCGTAGGTTAGAGGAGGGCAAATGTGGTCTGTGAGCTTCATGTAGCACTCAAGGCTATTTGGGGGGAAAGCCTTCAATGGCATCATTTCCCCAGCCAGTCTTTCTTTGTATATCATTTTCTTCTTCTAGAAACCTCAGGAACTGAGAATTTTGCTATAAAATGATGTGCAGATGCCCCAAAGCACCCCACAAATCGCAAAGTTAGAAGGGCAGATGGGCATATCTCCATCATGCCAGGACTTAGTGGCCACTGAACTTAATTTTTCTTCTCCTTCTTCCCTGTCCCCTTTCCCTTTTAATTTAAACTGTAAATCTGACAGCAGAAACTTTCAAACTAATGATTTTTAATGCCCTTCTAAGAGCCATTTTGCTTAAAGAGTGAGGTATGCACACAATAAATAAATAACTAGAAAGAGGAGGAGGAGGAGGAGGAGTTGCATGCACAGGCCTGGTGTGGCTGATGGTGGGTTCTGGAGGAGAACATTGACCCAGGCCCTCCAAAGCTTCCCCTCTGGCTTAGATCAAAATTGCTACAATTAATTCATTTTCCAATGGTATGCAAGGAATGAGAATTGTAAACCAAGAACCTTAGAGATATAGCTGTGCATAGCTGTTCCAGCTGATACCAACATTTAGGATTTTTTTTCTTTATTCGCATAATTCCAATGTGATAGACATTCAAAAACACCATTTTCTAGATCAGGATGAACATTTGCCCCTGGTCTGGGAACACAGATACACATCTTGATAGACTCCCTCCAAGCCACCTCCAAATTTTTTTTTTTTTTTTTTTTTTTGCATTTTAAAAAGTGAAAAAGAACCCCACACCTTTACATGTTCTAAAGGCCATTTTGAGGGACTTCTAAAGCCTGTTTTAGTCACTGCGGTGTTCTTTTTTCTCAGTCAGGAAGTGCATAAAAGTCATTTCCGGAGCACTGAGTAAATTCAATAATTAACTCATTAGACCATCAGCTCACTAAATCATTCTAGTAATTTTTTCCCCCAAATTCATTGGATTCTCCAGTTAACACTAAAGTTAGAAATATGTTTCAGTATATTAGACCATTAGAATTCATGCCACTCTGTCTGACGAATTCAGGAAGACAGGAAGGCCTGCTGTCTTAACAGAAGAAATGATGCAATTGGGAAAAATGCATTACATAGCAATATTGTTAGGCCAGCTAATTAGTATGATTTCTTTGGGAAGATAGCTAGGAGGGGAGGATGAGAGAGAGAACTTTTGTCCAAGTCAAAGCAAAAGAGCAAAACAGAAGAGCTGATTTCAGGAAAGAAGAAAAATAAGAATACAAAAGTAGGGGGAAATGGGTCTTGAAAAGGAATGGAGGTAGAGTGCGATGGGTTGAAGGTGGGGTAAATGATTTATTTGCTGGAGAAGAGATTAAGACCCTGAAGTAATGAGGGCCTTTTCAGAATGTGAGACCTTTGGGGCCTAAAAGGAAGGTGACCCTATGCTGTGGGTCTTCATGGAAGGAAGGTGTTTGAAATCTTTCCCGAAGAGTGGGAAAAGATTGTGGCTCACTTCAGTAACTTCTCCTCTTCTATTGGTTATATTCTGGACTGGTTTCTATACTATCTTTTATACTATTATTTGTGGTGAGCTGCAATGAATGCCTTTGTAATCTTGTTCATGTAGTGGCATGCATTTGGACAATTAAATGAAAGGTTTTCTCTCAAACTACCTCCCCCTTCAAACTCATATCTACATTTCTACAGAGTAATCCTTCAAATTTTTACCCACCCCTTGTTGTTATTGTTCTTTTTATGCACACCCTTTTAATTAAACAATTAAGATGAGGTAGATCTAGAGAATAGTGGGCTTGTTAAATACCTGATCATTAAAACTGAAGATAACATAGATTGAATTTGGGATCCCTGGCTCTGGCATGCAAAACATATGCTTTGCCATTGATCTTTGATGACCTTATTTGGGGGTGGGGAAGCAGAAAGGACACACTGATTCGATTACACAGAAAAAAATGTTCTCTATATGTCCAAATACTCATATAGAATCATAGAATTGTAGAGTTGGAAGAGACCACGAGGGCCATCCAGTCCAACCCCCTGCCCCACAGGAAATCTTGATTAAAGCACCCCCGACAGATGGCAATCCAGCCTCTGTTTAAAGACCTCCAAGGAAGGAGATCCCACCACGCTCTGAGGTAGTGTGTTCCACTGCCGAACAGCTCTTACTGTCAAAAAGTTCCTCCTCATGTTGAGGTGGAATCTCTGTTCCTGGAGCTTGCATCCATTGCTCCGTGTTCCAGTCTCTGGAGCAGCAGAAAACAAGCTTACTCCATCCTCAACGTGACACCCCTTCAAATACTTAAACAGGGCTATCATACTGCCTCTTAACCGTCTTTTTTCCAGGCTAAACATACCCGGCTCCCTAAGTCTCTCCTCATAAGGCATCGTTTCCAGACCTTTCACCATTTTAGTTGCCCTTCTCTGGACATGCTCCAATTTGTCAATATCCTTTTTGAATTGTGGTGCCCAGAACTGGACACAGTATTCTAGTTGAGGTCTGACCAAATCAGAATAGAGTGGCACTATGACTTCCCTTGATCTAGACACTATACTTCTATTGATTCAGCCCAAAATCGCATTGGCCTGTTTAGCTGCTGCATCACACTGTTGACTCATGTTCAACTTGTGGTCTACTAGGACTCCTAGATCCCTTTCGCATGTAGTCTCATTCAGCCAGGTCTCTCCCATCCTATATCTATGTATTTCATTTTTCCGCCCTAAGTGCAGTACTTTACATTTCTCCGTATTGAATTTCATTTTGTTAGCTTTGGCCCAGCTCTCCAGTCTATCCAGGTCATTCTGAATTTTGATCCTGTCCTCTAGGGTATTAGCTACTCCTCCTAATTTGGTGTCATCTGCAAATTTCTCTGAATGATCTTTGTAGCTATGCACTTATTGCTGTACCTGTGGTGGATCAGTGCCCTCTAACTGAAATAAATCACTCCTTATTAACTTTTAACAAATACAGCTTTTGAAGAATGAGTTAAGAGTACATGTTGGTGGAGGAGGAAAGAAAAGAGAGCTGCAGACAAGTGCCAAAGTGAGTTGAGAAGAGCCCCTTTGAAGGAGCTACTAACAAAAAATGCTCCAACAAGGCAAAGATGAGAATCTCCATGGCCTTCTTTATAAATCATATGATCTGCCCCTACACTAACATTTCAAACAATGAGTCAATTAATGATAACCAAAGTAATTAAATAATTTCAATTATTAGGGTTTATGATAGTGAAATAGCAATTAATTTTCAAACCTGCCATTTGAAGCTCTGCTTCCAGGTTGAGAAATAGCATCCTGCCCCAGCCTATAACCAGCTGGTGGGGAGATGTAGCAAAAGTTTCCCCTGCTGCTCTGAAAAATGTATAGGAGGTTCATTTTTTAATTATTATTAAGAAAAATTGAGGGGCCCTGAAAGAAATGGAGGAATCAGGGGTGGTGGCGGGCCACTTAGGGACCTGCAAGCATTACTTTACCCACCCCCTTCCTGAACCTTATCTGGCAAAAATTTTGAGTCAGTACTAAAAACAGGATGGGAAAGTATATTAAGTGATTTGCAGTATCTAGAAAAAATATACAAAGGCTTAGCAAATTACTGGACATATGAGCTAAAATAAAACAAAACAATCTCCTTGCATTATTCACAGAGCAATCCTGCTGCATTGTTCTTCCCCTCTCTAAAGTTATACCCACACGCATACGTTGTGCCTGTCTTAGACGGCAAGGAACTCTTTCCAAACAAAAAGATGACACAGTACAAACTCCACTTCTGGCACCCTGCGGTCCTACAGTTGTCTTCATCATCTACTCTTGTCCTTAGTCCTTCAAGTGACATTTTCCCCCTGAGCTTGTCAGCAGAACATAGACATGCAAAACTGCGTAGTACAGTTTGTTCTCATCCTTTCAGCAGGAGCTTTGCACACAACAAGGAGGCCAACTCTTTATGCAAGCCCCTTAGCCTTCTTCCATGCTCCTCCCCCCAAATTTAACTGTTCCCACACCACAGAACACAGGTCTCAGCTGTTCTGTACTACAAATTCTAGAACTCTTTGTACCTATTCGGCAGTAATGGCATTTCCCGTTGAACTCCCTCGGAAGGGAGGAGGAAAGAAATGTATTAAATGACCAAATGGTCATTATGAACTTAATTCATATGTCCCAAACAAGCAAGACAACAAAATACATTTCCACACCAAAATATGCACTTCCATGGATTCCCCCCCCCCGAAAAAAAGTGGTTCTTTCTTTAAATTGTACAAAACTGTATTGTAGAGAGAGACTTGAAATAAAGAGGCAGACACAAAGACTTGGTTGAACTAGGACCACAGTTTATTAAATGGTGTCCCCATTTAATAATCTAGGGAACTGAAGGAAAAATGCTTACAAAAATGCATGCACTGGTGCATACCTTGGAAAACTTTCATGGAATGGTATGCAAGATTTTGTGGCAAGCATTTTAAAAATGGAATGAAATCAGATCAAAATGAACTTAATATTGGAAACATGAAAAAAAATAGTGGTACCAGAATTAGAAGTTTAGGTTGTGTGCAGTGACACACAGGTAAACTTCTAATCCTGGTACAGCTGTTGCAATTACCCATCCCTGTTTGTGGGTAATGTTGGAATTCCACAGAGTGCGAAAACAGAGTGGCATACAGCCTGCCTTTTGTTTCAACAGACTTTTTATTCTCTTCTCCTACAGCCAATGTGTGAAGTGCTCACAGAATCAATGATGTAATCCAGCATCTTAAAATAATTTGAAATTGAACAAAACCCCCCTCAAAACACAGTATGAGCACACATACAGTAGGACCCCCATATCCACTGATTCAATTATCCACAGGACACAAAACAGCACACCTTCCATAGAGATTTCCTAGAAAATGTGTCCTCTCTAGCCATTTTCTAGGTCCTCCAAGGCAACTCTATGGTATTTTAAACTGGAAGTCCCATTATTTTCAATGATGTTCATTATTATCCACAGTATTCAGTATCCATGCCCCCCAAACCAATCCCCAGTGGATACAGGGGTCCTACTGTACTGTCACATATGTACACATAATATACATACAGATATCAGTTGATTTGAAGAAGGGAACTGAAGCAGTAACATCAGCCAAGTTTAATAACATTCATATTAGAATGAACATTTGGGAGACATTTTTAATTTAACTACTTTTAAAGTTGTACAGGTCAGTCTCCATCAAATAGTTTTGTATCATTTCTCTAAATAAAAGATATAACCACATGCTTTACTTTTTCATTGGCACAGATGAAAGCACACAAACTTCCATCTGAATTAATATGGTTTGGTTCTTGCTGTACAAAATGCTTAATTTTGGCTTGCCTGAGGCCATGCTCACTTCCTCTGAGACTATTTCAAGGAAAAACGTAGCATCAAATCTCATTACCAGAGTGTTGCATCCATCAGCTGTTCATAGACAAAAAGTGTTAGCTCAAAAGTGTTTGTTTTATTTTGTGCCAGCCCTGCTTTTGGAATGTGACAGTTCAACTGAAACTTATGAATGAGTTACAGCTGGAAAGCACAGTACTTGCATTTTGCACTTTTCTATCAATCATTTGGCAACAAAACAAGTACAGTTGAGAAGAGGGATCCCAGCTTTTATCATTATTCATGTGTGTTGACCTTAAATTGCCCCTTTCCCCAGTTGGCCGTCATCATTTGGTCCTGAAATGCTAACAAGCACCACTGGATTTGTTATGTCATTGCACAGCAATTTCCCCTGAATTTAAAACTGCATGTAGAGTTTTTTTGACTGCGTAAGTGGTGCCAAGACTCACATTCAAGAAAGGAGAAGATCCACAGTTGAAGGCTGAAGTAAATGAATGTTTGCTATCTAATGTTGTTTCTTGGCTTGGCTTCTTATGCCATTATGTTTTCTTTTTGGAAACTTCCTCCAATGGCATCAATGTTGACAATGCACAAAGATTTTCATATAGAGCTATGTGCCCATCTCTCATAAATCACTGTATAAAATTCATGACTAATAGGAAGCCTGGTTTTCTCAAGAACTTGCACCCAAACCTCCATTTTTGGTGTAACAGAGAAATGCCATAAGAAGCCAAAAGAAATTATCACTCAGTACAGAAGATTTAACACAATGAAAGGCACAATAGGTCCTATAAAGTATGGGTGGAGGGGGCAAAATGCAATAGTGAGCTTTTATGTTAGCACATCCACTAGGGTTTGGTAGGGTGGAAGCATATAGCAAACATATGCCTGATGGATTTGTTTATACGTTTCTTTCTTTGTGCACAGTGACTGTGGAGTTGCCTCTCAATGTATATTTACAAAGACTAGTTGGAACAAATACTCCCCCCTCACCCAAACTTATTTACTGCACTGTTTATTTTTAGGGGAATGTTTTAATTTGAATTCACACACCATGCAATGCCATGACATTAATCTAATTCAGCCCATGTTTTTGACCACTTTATATAGAAATACTTGTCAATCATAAGAACACTAGAACTGCCATGCTACATCAAGTCAAAGGTCCACCTAGGCCACTGTTCTGTCTCCCCTGACAGCTAGTCTGATGCCTCCAGGAATTTCACAAGCTGGGAGTGCTAAAGAAAACATCCTTTGGGTTTGCCCTGGCCAATTAGTTTGAGCTTCACTGCCTCTGAAACAGGGCATTCTATTTTTCTCACTTTTACATTAATGGCTTTCAAAGCCCTTTAAACTGTTTCTGAATTAGACCACTTCAAATTATTGGGGGAATGGGAAGCTGCCACTTACATCTCTGCATAACTCATTGGGTTGACCATTAAGATTTTCCACTGAGGAGGCATGCCATACTTGGGTACTGTTCCTCTGACTCCACAATAGATTACTTGTTCACTTCTGTTTTAGAGACACAACAGAATTACATTTATTGAGAAAGAAGGTACGTATTCATTACGTCTCAGTTCTAGGTTTGTGTTGTGTGTTGAACTACCCTGACCACTGGTATCATCAACTCCAGACCCTAGAGGAAATTGAAAATAACCTTCCCCACCCCTTGAATTAAGATTTTATAATGCTAGTGACCTGTCAGAAAGAACTGTGGTGTTGGGATCACTTACCCTAATTCCACTTCTGCCTGTGGATTCATAGCATGAGCTGCTTTGTATTATTTTTATTTTTTAAAAAAACAGGAAAATAAATTTTGAAAGCAGATTCAAACATTACAACTTAGAAACTGGATTCCATTTCAATAAAAAATCCCAGCACAGCAGCTGAAAAATAAAGTAGCAAAAGCACAATAAGTCTTTATGGTCTAAATACTGGAGAATATCCAGCACTTCAGATGTTGCTTGTCCCCAACTCCTGTCATCTTACAATAATAATAATAATAAAATTTATTTATACCCCACCCCTCTGCTAAAAACAATCGGGGCGGCTTCCAACAATTGTTGGAAGGTGTTGATGGGAGTTGGAATAAAAAATATGTAAAGGGTCACAGTTCCTCACACCTTGTTCTAAGACTTTAGGTTTGCAGGATCAGATCCTCATTTAGCTTTTCTAAACAACTCCAAGGTCTACCAAATGGTTGCAAACAGTGGCTTAAAATGATGAACAAAGAATTTGATTTCACCAGCATGGACATCAAAGTGTGGCAGTCAGGCACTAACGTACTGACAACCATCCCCACCCTACCCCTGCCCCACCAAACCTGATCCTCCTCTTCACCACTGCAACTGGCTCCACTCAGGCCCAGACAATGGGGGAACAGTAGATGCCATTTTTTCATTGACTCTTTGCCTACCAAACAAAGGGCTCATCTACATGAGCCAGGATTTGCTGGCTCCCCACCGGCATATCCTGGCCATGGACCAGGTCCATTTCTCCCCCATTCTTACCTCAAAACGGGCCAGAGTCTAGACAGGCATGCTGGTCTGTTACTGCAGTTGCTGCCACCACCATTTTCCATGCTCCCTTGGAAATCAGCCCACAACATTTGACCAAGGCCCCCTGATGTGACCAGCCTTGGTCACATGCTGCAGGACCCCTTCCTGCTTCAGAAGAGTGAGGCAGACTGGCAACTGCAGTGATGAGCCAGCCTGCTGAGGCAGGCTCCTGCAAATACAGGAGCCATTCCTTCCTGATGAGAATGGATTAAACCAGGTATTATTTTACAATGGTTTATTGGACCATACCCCATCTTAGCCTCATCTGAGCCCTGTATCTTCCCTGGTGGTGGTAAGGACTGTCCAGGAGCAGAATGGGGTAAAAGCCGTGTTTCATCAGGACTGCAGGACTCTAGGACAGGCAAAGAGAAGCCCAAAGTAATTGGTAGTAATTATAAGGAAGAAGAAGAGCAGTAACAACTGGAAACTAATGTACCGTATATTCCGGCATATAAGACGACCCGGCGTATAAGACGACCCCCCAATTTTTAAGGTAAAATGCAGAGTTTGTGATATATTCGCCCTATAAGACGACCCCCCTCTTCCAACGCATAGCCCCCGCATGCCCCTCCTACGCTCCCTTCCAGGAGGGAGCGCAGGAGGAGGATGCGGAGGCTGTGCGCCCAAAAGGGGCACGTTCGCCCCTTCTCCCCACCTTCCAGGAAGGTGGGAAGAAGGGGCGAATCGCGGTTTGGCCACGCAGCCTCTGCATGCCCCTCCTGCGCTCCGTTCCAGGAGGGAGCGCAGGAGGGGGATCCGCAGGCTGTGCGGCCAAACGGGGCTATGGGGAAGGGGGGAGGCTGGGCGGAGGGTGGCAGGGGGGAAGGGGCTTCGCAGCCCCCCCTCTCCAAAGCGAGCCTTTGGGGAAGGGGGGTGGCTGGGCGGAGGGTGGGAGGGTGGCAGGGAGTAGGGGGCTTCCAAGCCCCCCTCCTTTTCGGGAGGGGGGGGTGGATGCACGGGGGATGGGTGGGGGGAAGGGAGGAGGGGGCTTCTCCGCCACACCCCCTCCCTGAAAGCTGCGGTTCCGCTGCTTTCAGGGAGGGGGTTGGATGCACGGGGAGTGGGCAGGGGAAGGGAGGAGGGGGCTTCCTAGCCACCCCCCCAAAGCCGCGGTTCCGCGACTTTCGGGAGGGAGGGTGGAAGCGCGGGGGGGGCGGGTGGCAGGGAGGAGCACTTTGCTTCACCCCCTGCCCGATCTCCTGCCTCTTCGCTCCGTTTGCGAAGAGGCAGGAGATAGGCAGGCAGGTGAAGCAAAGTGTATCCGGCGTATAAGACGACTGTCAATTTTGGAGGGCACTTTTGAGTGCTCAAAAGTCGTCTTATACGCCGGAATACACGGTAGTGAGAAGATAGCCTCACTGAAGAGGGCCCATTGAGGTAGCCTTGCTTAAAGGTCCACTAAAAGCTGGCACTAACACAGGATTTCTGCAACAGAATTGGAGATCCCACCCAAAATCTTTCCACACAATTATGTATAGTCGTGCTAAATTTAGGAGGGAAATTTACATTTTGCTAATGCTAACCCAATGAGAGCTGGAAACCTTTGCTAATCTACATCACCCAGATAATCTTATTCTACCTTCTGCCTACCACTGCTCTAGGGCATTTTCCAAAGAGGTAGCACATGTTTATGCCTTTTTGGTTTAGGCCTGTTACACCCACATCCCTTCATGTGTGGAAAATACTTTAGAATAAGGGAGAGCACTGTAGAAACTAGTCATAACAGCTCACTGAAAACTCCACATATTAAATGCAGATACTTGGTTTGATTGAATATTTCCCATGTCAGCTACAATCCTGAGGAGTTTCAATTATATAACCACAAGTTGTTTAAACTTCAAAAGAAGTCATATAAAAGCCAAAGAGACAGTAAAGCTTTTATCAATGTTAGCTGAAAACTTCTGCCTCTTTTCCATCACAAGTGCCTGTTTATCAGAATGTCAGTTTCCTTCTTTATCTTAAAGGCAGCACTTAAAATGCAAACACAAGATGACAGATTCCCCAATAATGGCAATTAGCCATTAGTTCTAAGTCAGGAATAGGATCCAGTCAGGTGGCCCTGCTGACAGAACTGTTTCCATCAACAAAACCAGGAGAAGTGGAAACCCTCCTTCACCCCTATAGCCTCCTTTCTGCTCAGGATGGCTGAGAAAACTGGTTCTGGAGGATTGGTAAAACATCAAGAGCCAATTTTTAGGACATCATAGACAAATGATAAAAGAAGAAGATGCTTCCCTTTCAGTAATGAGTGTTTACTAGCACAAAGTTGGATGTAGGTCCTGATGATGAAACCTCTGAGTTAGGTTCTATGCCTGGGACTAAATGAGGTCCTCTGGGGTTTCTATGACACTATCTTGTAATGGGTTTTCAAGTTCTGTGCAATCCCCCCCCCCCATTCTTGAAGGATGAAGTAGCTCTGCTAAGACTTAGTTGTGGAACTTCTAGCTAAAATGCCCTGTTCTCTTTGGCTTTTGATGCTTCCCACCACTAGCATCCCCCCACAAGAACGTTTCTGAAATTGAACTCAGCCCTTCAGGAGATTTCCTACCTTTTTTCTATTACTTCACATGCTCTATAACCCTAGATTTTATTTGAGGGATGGGAACTCTGATCCATGAATCTAATTTGACCCCAATCCAGTAAAACATTGGGGGAATGCTATGCCATTTAATCCTATTCCATTTATCTTCCTTTCCTTATGGAGCCACTCCATGCCTTGCTCCCTACCAGTCAACATTCTAAGCCTAGGCTACCCTGAGCTGTTTTGGAAGGTCCCTTAAACCCAGTTTAAAGTTTATTTTCATTGTTGTTGATGATGATGTTGATGTTGCTGTTGCTGCTGCTTCTGCTATCGTTTGTATTTGTGCATACCTCATAGTTCCTCAGATATCTACCAAGGTCTCCCACTGGTGTATCATGTGGCTGTTCTTGTTTTTTAATTATTATTTTTATTAATAATTTCCTATCTTAAAATACAATTATCATACAACTCAATGACAGACCTTAAATACATCAAACATAAAAGATATAACATGTAACATAAAACAATTTACATTACACATTTAATAACTTCCTTTTTTTCTATCAAGTGTTAATGTTTCCACAATTATCATTCCCCACTTAATTTACATCATATCTATTCCTGTTTTCCTTTTGTTTTCACTTGTTTTGATTTTTTAATTATAGGATTCAATGTTCATAGTTGCCATATCTCCCCAAGTTTCTTTCCGTAGGGGAGTTAAAGTCTGCCAATCATCATTATTTTTCAATGTTTTTCTTTCATCCAATATGATTGTCAGCCTTTCCATTTTGTACATGTCATATAATTTCATCGCCCAATCTTGAACTGTTGGGACTTTGTCACACTTCCAATTTTTCACAAATATCACTCTCACTGCTGTTATTGTGTAAAGAAGGATTTTCCCAAGTCTTTTCTGGATTGTTAAATCTATATTGTGGAGCATATTTAACAGACAGATCTGGTTTGCATGGGAAATCTATATTCAAAGTTTTTGTAATTAAATTAAGAATTTTCTTCCAGTACTTTTTTGTTTCCTGGCAAGTCCACCAAACATGAAGATAGGTACCTCTTGTTTTCCTGCAATTCCAACATTTATCTGATGAATTTTTATACATTCTTGATAGTTTTTCCTAGGTAAGATGCCACCTAAAAATCATTTTATAAAAGTTTTATTTTATATTATAACTTCTTGTGAAATGTAAAATTTTAGTCCATGCTCTTTCTCAATGTTCTAATTTAATTTCATGTCCAATACATTGTTCCCATTTTATCATGTAAGGTTTAACCACTTCTTGTTCTAAGTTCTAAGCCTTTGTATCTGAAGAGCAGGGTATAAAGACAATAAATACATAAATAAAGACAATAAATACATAAATAAATAAATAAGTTGAGTTTCAGTAAGAGCTTATAACTTTTAGAGATTTTTTTTTGTCTCCTTGTAATATTGTATCCAATTCTGTTTTTTTCTAACTCTATACCTTCTAACTTTATGGCTATTGTCATTTTGCTTAAATCAACCTTGACGTTTATGCATTCGTACATGGCTGTATTCATACATTAAAGAAGGCATGAATAGTAGCTACATTTTCTTCCCAAAAGATGAGAAAAAGAGTACAGGAGATGGGGTTTTGGCTGAAGCATATCTTACTAGCCTGTTGAATAGACAACATCAAATTGTTTAATGGGCATCACAGTTCTAAATTTCCCTTTGCAATACCCTTATCAATGTCAGTGTCCAAACTCTAGGTTAACACACAGGCTATGATCTAATAGATCAGATAAAAATTCAATAAAGTTATTTATTGTAGCAGAAGAGTTCTGGTGGACTACTCTTCCCACAACTGGCATACTTTTTATCCTGTTAATATAGCAGTCTTTAAGATATGCCAAGGTTTTTGTTTTGTTTTGTTTTTTAAAAGGGAAGGAAAAAAAGAAAAAAGTATTCCAAACATCTGTGAAATCAGACTATATTCCCAAACACTTGCCCTATTCACTACATTTGGAAGTACAGTTGGCCCTCTGTATCCACAGATTCTACACCCATGGCTTGAAAAAATTCCCCCACCCACCCCCCAAAAATTCAAGACAGCAAACCTTGATTTTGCCATTTTATATGATTTGATTGTGTATTACTGCATGACAGGGAGTTGAGCTGGATGGCCCTTGTGCCCTCTCCAACTCTATTATTCTATGATTCTATGATTTTACTACACTATTGTATATAATGGGACTTGAGTATCCGCAGATTTTGGAATCCACAGAGGGTCCTGTAACCAATGCCTGCAAATACTGAGAGCCCACTGTAATAATAGTTCAGGATTGGCAGATATTCAAACAGGGATGGAGGCTGGAATCCTGTTTTTGACATGTAAGTGCTTTTAATAATCAATGTGCAAAGAGCTATCCAGCATCTTCTTGTGCTGTGCCTTCCCTTCCCCTCTGCCCTTCATGTCTTCTGCAAAGGGCAATTGCATGATCCTTTGATCATTTTTGTCTGGCAATATCTGGGACAGAAAAACAGCTGTCTCCTTTCCATATCTCCAGCATTTTCACTGGGGAGCCAGAAAGTAAGTGCTATTGTTTGCTCACAGTTGCAGAAGCACGGCCTCTGATGGCTCTGAGGCACCCCATGCCCTTCCCCAGCCATTGAATGGCGAAAGGTGAAACTGCATAGGTTTAAACTCTGCCCTGTGCTCTTTAGGATCGCAGCCAGAATCTGATCTGAGGAAATGAATGACATTGCAGCTGTTCTCCTTTTTGCTCAGGTTCTCAGTTACCTGTATCTCATCACATCTGCCACAGTCTGTCAGCAGGCATCTAGTTTTGTTCCACAAGACAGAAAAGCAGCATGGACAAAACAAATGGTGCAGGGCTGGAGCATGAGGTACAGCAGATCAGCATCTCAGAGAATGTAAAGTGTGAGGTCCAAAAGCAAACCTGTCAGCCCTATGGATGTTATTGCAAAAATTGTTTGGGACAGACTTAAGCTACCTTACGTTAAAGGTCTGCACTTTTCTGGAGAATTTTTATGAGGCAGGGGAGAAGACTTGTGATAGATAAATAAATTATTTCTCAAGCTAGGTTAACTAGTTATTCTTGGGAATGAGCTGACGTAGTTCTATCATATATTGCTGCAGTCCAAGCCTCATTAGAATACATCTAACTTTGGAGAAGCAGAGCTATAGTGACAAATGGTTGTGGCAGAACTTTCTCATGGAGCCAAGCCAAATATAAAAGACAAAAGAAAGGATGTGACAAGGTTTACTGCCCGATTTGTTAGCTTTCTGAATTTTACCCTAGTGTAACCAAGTTTCTGGCATAACAAGGAGAAGCCATGTGTTGATCAGCTGAAAATAATTATGAGGCAAATATGCTTGGCTGCAAAAGGGAGGAAGTGTGCCTTTTCTTTTCTACTTATTAGTTGCAATTATAATTTCACACAGTGTTTGCATATGTGAAGCTTTGGTGCCTGATGGATCATATTTGCCTAGTAGAGATAGGAGAGCCATCAAATCATATTAATTTCATATAGGATTTTCACAGGGTGCTTTTAAAAAAAAAGTTAATACAAATTATGGAGTGTTTTCAACAACAACATACACACACACACACAAACTCGGCATGAAGATTCAAACCAAACTTCCATTTTACATGTAAGGGGAAAGCAGAAAAGAGAAAGGTCTGTTTACAGCAGAGGGTTGTAATTCAGCACAATACTTGGCTGCAGAGTGAGCTCTGGAGAAAAAGAGAGGAGTGGGGAAGCAATACCCCTGGCCTTACAGTTGTTTACACAGAGAATGCTGTCAAGGTATTGGAAGAACCACAGAACATAATGGGAAACACAAAGCAACCAGTTGGCAATCTAAAATATTTAACAGGTGTGATTAAAAGGTGGTGGGTAGAATCTTTCTTCTTGGCATGCTCACTTTCATTTGTGCAGGCAGCTTTTGATAAGATGTAGTAATTCAAGATATTAAATCCACCAGTAAATAATTAAATGACAGGCAGAGCTTGGAAACAATTCTTTTTTTAATGTAATTAGTTACAGTTACAGTTTCAAAGGATCAAATCAAATGCTGCTGTTTCTGTCTGCCTTCAAGTCAACTCTGACTTACAGTGAAACCAAACCAGGTATCCCCAGCTCCCAATGCACCCCAATAATTTGTGAAATTTAATAATTTGGCCTTAATACGGCCTTCCACAAAAGCTGCAGTAGCTCAGGGACCACTGAAAAATTCCAAAAAGACACTCTGGCTGGAAAAAGCCTAGGCATGTATAACTTTAAGGAGGGGCCATGGAAAATTCTAAATTTTAAGGCAACAAAGGTCAAGCCAGACCTAAGGAAATGTTGTCTGAGCACACCTGATGGCAGACAATAAATCCTATCAACTGTATTTTGGACATCTTTTGTCTGTAAGAAACATATTTCCTGTTTCCCAGTCCTGGCAATCGAAAAAGGCAGTCACTGCTTTCAATTCAAAACAACCGCCCAGCAGAAAGTACTTGACATCTCTGGAGATCTATTGTTCGATCATGAAACTCTCCTGGAATGTATTGTTTTCACTCAAAATCCCATCACCTCAGGGTATGTTTTGGGTATAGATAGTAGTCTAAAACCACACCTAAGCATGCACAGACCACTTTCCTGGGGAAATTCTTCCCCTCTGTTTAGCTAGGCACACAGATCATTTTCCTGAGGACATGCTATCCCTCTGTGTAGTCACTCCTGCTCCCTCTATCCATGCTGCCAGGCTCCTCTGAGACTTTGGACTATAGGACAGGTTGTATCACCTCAAGGATCCCTCATACTATTCCCCTATCCAAGCACCCTTCCATCTTTCTTTTGCTAGCCTCTGAGACTTTATCAGATGCAGCCTCTTTAAACATTCTTTTGCTGTCGTAAAAAAAGCATTTTTATGCTGGCAACAGAATGCCCTCTCTGCCACACTTACCTTTTAATCCCAGCAAAAGCTCTTGGCAATAAAGAGGAAGTGAACAGAGCCCCATTCACTTCCTCATTCAAAATCTCATGCAATTTCATCACACAGGAAATTCAAACTTAAAAACAAAAATAAAGCATTTTAAGTTATACCAAATACCCAAACACACTGTTATAGTCACAAGTAACCCAAGGAGAGTCATAAAAAGAGTGAAAATTACTGGGAGGTCCCGATCTCACCTGGAAGTGTTTGCGCCCGAGTTCCTATTGTCAGGTAAGTCTGAAACTTAAAAGGCCCGAGGTATCACATGCCAGCAATGCTGGCAAAAAAGTGGCAGGGAGATCTATTGACAGCTTAAGCCATCAGTTAAAAACAATGGGATTTTTGCTCTTTATAACCATAAAAGAGCAACATCTTCTGATCTGTGCAGCCTTTTGCGATTATATGGCATTGTGATGATGCCATATTTTCCTCATCTGATAAAGTCCTGTGTGAATGTTTCTTGTATGAATTTGTGTGTCATTGGTGTTATTATTTTTGAACCATCAATAACTATCATTAACTTTTTATCTTGTGTGTGTTTAGAGCTAGTAGGGGTAAACATAGGTATAAAGATCCCCTTGTTGACCCCTGTCACATTGCTAAGTCAAGTTGCTGCTTTCTCCAAATAATTAATAACTTGATTTTGTGTGGAATTTCCATGTCACTAGCAATTTGGGTAACAATAGTGACCTTATTCTAAGGTTTTCTTGGCAAGATTTATTCAAAGATGGGTTGTCATTGCCTCTTCTTTTAGGCTGAAAGGGTGTGACATGTCAAAGAATTTCCACTACTGAGTGTGGATTGCAACCTGATCAATTATGTGGATACACTGTGAAGAATTTGCAAATATGATCACTTAGATTCACTCTGACATAGATAGTATAGTTGATGCAGGTCTGGTGGATGTGATCCTGGTCCTTGCTTGTCCCGTGATAATGGGTACTTTTCAGTGTATGCAGCACAAGAACATGGACTGTATCCTTAGAGAGACAAGGCTTACCATATGTGTATTATACCCTTGCCCTTCCTATCTTATTAAACAGGCCAAAGGGGGACCAATTGTGTAGGTGATGTGTATAATTAATGCCTCTTTGCAACAAAGCAATATCCCAAGAGGCATGAAGGAAGCTGTTTTAGGCTGAAAACCTTCCCTGCACCCTACTATACTCTCATCCTACTATACTGGATAGCATTTTCTGCACAGGAAACAGCATTTCTGTAGAGAGAAAAAAGTTTCCTGCTCACACTATGTAGAAATGTTGTCTTCTTCATAGAAGAGAAGGGAGACAGAAGAAAAGCCCCAGAGTAATAAATCCTGACTTGCCTTGTCACATGATGTTAGCATGCTTCAGCTGTTTTTCCATTCTGGTCCCATGGAAGAAGACAGAGGTAAACGTGAGTCTTTTTGCTAACTGGGAAAGTCTGTTACCAAAAGACTCGCCTTTCCAAGTGTCTCCCACAGGACCAGAGAGGGAGAACAGCTGAAGCATACTGACATCATGTGATAAGGCAAGGCAGCATACAGTACTCTTGGGCATTACTTCTATTTCCCTTCCCTTGTGCAATAAGACCCTTGTTTTCTGGATATTAAAACTGATAGGCACTTGTTTATACACAGTATACAGTTTTGGTGACATTCTCACAGTAAGGAGAAAAATGAGGAAATTTTTCATTCTTGCCTGTGAGAACGAAATTTCTGAAACTTTACATCCTGCTAATCAGTCCATAAGAATCCAGGTTAATTGGCTTCTCCAGAGATCATGTACATCATCTGTATTTTATGTCTTTCCTGCAAGGAACACCTATGTTTCTTAAAGCAGTTGCACTGTATAGTGCTGCCATCAATGAAAAAGTGTATGTGTTTGCCATGACTTTTTGAGGTCTGATTACATGACTTTCCTCCCAGCCCACAAAAATTATGTCATCATGCTTGTTACTCTGCTTGTCAAAATTTTGTTGGTGAGCAGCAAATAATAAATATGGTCTTCAAACTAGATCTAAAGTAAAAGTTATAGGGTTAGTTGGACTTAGGTAATCATCACAAACAAGAGCAGATGAGAAGCATCAATCAAGATATTGCTAGCTGTAGATAGAACTGAAATGCCCTGCTAATTGCTTCTGTCAAACTTCCCTCCTTTGGACATATATATCTCAATAATCTTGCATCTTTTGAGTCCTGTGAGACTATCACTTTTCTCTCCAGATTAGCACTAACAGCTTGCGAAGACATTCAGTGAGAACTCTGTAACCAGTCTTATGTAAATCTCTACAGGATTGCCATCTGGCCTTGATGTGTTACCATTTTTCATAGCCCTCATGACAGCTTCCTTTTCTCCAGTGTTTAGTAAAGCTTTTAGGATAAAGTTGATTCTATTAAATCCAAACTACAAGAAAAAAAGTCCATCTGAGGTATTGTGTCCTTGTGGTAAATTTAGAGTAGAACACAAATATATGTGGAGTTATGCATTGTGATCAGTTATTTTTGAATACCTTCTTTAATTTATCTTCATCATTAAATGCCAGATTGTTCTTTATGGGTGAAATGCATAAAGAAAACAGACTCAAAATCCTTCAAAGATAGAAATCTAGTTGCAAGTCCCATTTGTTAACACTTTATAAATCCCAATAATGAATCTGCATTAGTTGGAAATAGCAATTGAAATTGTATTTATCTCTTCATGTTTTACGATGCTAGGCTACTGTTACACAGGATATAAATATGAAAATGTCATCAGCCCATGCTATTTTCCAACATATATGTAAGTGAATAATTGCAAGAATAAGACGACTGGAAAAACTGAAGGAAATATTAGGAGGTTAAAGTCTCTCCAGAACACTTTAGGATACCATAGATGAGGAAAGATATCACTATGGACTTTATCAAATGCATGAAAAATTGCATCATAAGCATGCGACAATAACACAAAAGGGTGAAATTATCAGACAACAACATCGTTCAGCCTTTCCAGGGGCATAAAGTGGGTGTGAAAGGCATCACTTTTTGTTTATGGCTTAGCCTGTCAATAAAAAAGTGATGCCTCATCTGTGCAAGCACTACACCCCAGGAATGGCTGAGGATGCAGGCGCCTGATAATTTCACCCTTTCTGTTATCATCCTGTCCTTATGACACAATTTGGGATCAGTAAATACCTAACTTTGGAAGAGCTCTCTCTCTCCTCTAAAGGAAGTTAACCCCTTTCTTTAACACTTTGCTTAGAATGGACTGTGTAACAGCTTATTTTTGTTGTGGTGTGCCTTCAAGTCATTTCCAACTTATGGCAACCATAAGGTGAACCTATCATGGGTTTTTTTGAGGCTGAGAGTGTGACTTGCCCAAGGCCACCCAGGGGGTTTTCATGGCCAAACATGGATTCACATGCTGGTCTCCACAGTCACAGTCCAACATTCAAAACCACTATGCCAAGCTGGCACCACTCATGTCCATTTGTCACCATTAATTTGGTCGGTTCTTGACTGACAGTTCCACAGAAGTATTGAGACTAATACAAAGATGAGCAGGAGGTTACTTGCTGCTCACCAACACAATTTTGAAGAGCAGGAGGGGGGCAACAACAAAAATAGTGACAAAGATTTCAAGTTCCTCAGGAAAGAAGGACTTGGCCCAGTGCCCAATGTGGACAACTGGATGTTTCCATATGTATGTATTTTGCTCGCTTTTTTCCTTATCATGAATGTGTATGGGGAAAGCAAAAAAAAAAACTTAAAAAAAAACTACTGGTTTTAGTGTTAAAGGCCAAAAGAGAGAGAGAGAGAGAGAGAGAGAGAGAGAGAACAAGAGATTGCTACAGCTGCCCTAGGAATCAAAATAAAGCTGGCAAGCTCTCACAATATTTCTAGATTACTAAATGTAACAGTAGTAATGTTTAGCTACTGTGTTTGTTAACTTTCAACTATCATGGAGGGGAAGAGCTAGATAGCTTTTTCACTACTGCTCCAGGATATATTTATTATAAACTTTTTTTTACAAGCTATCTACAGTTTTTGAAGTACAGTATGCAGTTTTCCACACTTCTAATTTAACACTCCACTATTCATTTATCACTGTAGGGCATCATGGACAGCTGCAGACTAAAGATTCAACTGGATATTGGCAGGCTCTTCTCACAGAAATTTAATATTGCCTGAGGATACAGCTACAGTCTAATTTTGCCTAATGAGCAAATGCACTAGAACTTGGGTGTTTGTTCTTTGGTTTGTTCATGTTGATCTCTCAGTAATACTATGCAAATTCTTGGTTTGACGCCATAATTTGTTTTTCATGTTTGTTTATTCTTTCAGTCTTAAGCTAGATCTAAGAAGCTTTGAAACCAGCACCACACACTCCCAGACTTCTTTTTCTTTCACATTTTCCTTACTTTGTCAAAGGCAGGTCATCTCAACAAATTTATAACAGATATAACTTGTGAATGAAATCCTATCAGGGAGTTACAAATGCATGACCAAGAGTTACACATTTGTGACTGCTTCATATTCATGATCCCTACATATCCCCTCATTTAAGGATTACATAGGCAACATGAAAGTCCCCCAATACACACCAGTCAGTATCTTGTGTAATTGATGGGTGTCTGTCACTCAGGAAGTGGCTGACTGGTGTTCTCGCCCCCCCCCCTTGTGAGTGACCTCCCCTGCAAAGGGGGGTGCTATGGGGACTTTGTTCCTGCCTGTTGCAACAAAAATCACACATATGAGAGGTAGGAATATTAGTCAGGCTCTTCCCAAGTGAGAGGGGAACAGACTCTTGTCAATCGCAGTGGCTGCTGAGCAGTAAATGATTACTTAGTACATAGAGGATTCTGTTCGATATGTCTAAACACCTTGGAACCCCTGGTCAGGTATTCTCTCCCTAGTACGAACAATTTTGGGGTGGGGTGGAGGAACCAAATAGTGTTATTGCCCTACTCTAGAGAGATCCTTGTCCAAGGTACATCATGCATACTTTCTAGCAAACACTCCTTATCCTGCTTTGTCCAGCCTCAACACTGAAAATAGCTTTTTTTCCCCTTCATGAAACAATAAACCTGGATAAAACAAAAAGGAGTTAATTTAATACCATTTGTTGGTTTGTTTTCTCCAGCCACAACACATCTGATGTCATGTGTGGTCATCAGATGACTGTGGGTGTCTACCAGCCTCTCCTTCTGTCAATGGTGCTATGATTTTTGGTAGTCTAACAGGAGCAATGTACTCTGATCTACTCCAGCAGAACAGTGGCATGGTAGACCAGGCATGCTGGCTTGCAACAATTTCCATGTGCCACTCCTACCACTATAGATATAACACACTGAAAGCAGTAGAAAGAACAGAAATAAAAAAAAAGTTTAGACAATTATGCATTATATGTTGAAAAGGGCGGGGGTTAGATTTCACTATGCTAGAACTGTAGAATAGTGGTACAACTTTCCACAAAATAAATGCCATGGTAGTGGTAGGAAAAGAAATCAGTGTCATGTCATCCTTACTCTTCTCCCCCCAAACACCCACAACAGCCCCTGGGTGTTTGATTGGCTGACTGGAAAAGCTCTGGTCTGACACCATATTTATCTACTAAAGTGAGTCACACCACCATCACAGGCATGCTTGGTGAGGACATAGGAGAGAGCCTTCTCAGTTGCAGTTCCTAAGCTGTGGAACTCTTACCCACAGGAGTTTTATAATTTCCTCCCCTTTCTAAAATCTTTTTTGCCAGCAGACAAAGACGTTTATATTTAAGCAGGTCTTTGGTTCTGAACTTGTTGCAGCAGATTAAGGTTTCAATGGGTTGTGTGGCACCTGGGTTTTTTAAAAAATTTTACATGTGTTTTTAAAACAGACTTGTATTTTAAATGGGTTTTTTTAACTTTAGTATTAATAATTTTTAGCTGTACTTCATTTTAACTTGTTGTAAGCCATCTTGAGAGAGCCAGTGTGGTGATGTGCTTTGAGTGCTGGACTACAACTCTGGAGAACAGGGTTCACATCCCCACTCAGTCATGGAAACCCACTGGCTGGCCTTGGGTAAGTCACATTATCTCAACCTCAGAGGCAGGCAACCCCCTTGAACAAACTTTACCAAGAACACTCTGTGATAGGTTCACCTTAAGATTGCCATCAGTTGGAAATGACGAAGGCACACAACAACAAGGCATCTTGAATCCTGAGCTGGAAGAAAGATGGGTTATAAATCAAATAAATAAATACATAAAATAACAGGAGTAGAAAAAGTGAGGGTGATCATGACCTGCTTTCTGCACCTTAGACACTCAACTATGGCTTCTCCCCCTACCATTCCCTGCTGAGCAATGTGAGATACAGACTTCTGAAACAGAGTAATCAAACTGGCAAGGCATAAGATGAATAACAACCAGTTCCATACCACCAAACACAGAGACTAACAGAAAAATGAAACAAGCTTAGTCTTTTTTTTAAAAAAAAAAATATAAAAGCAGCTTTTCCTACAAATTATTTGCACATAATCGAAAAACATGGGGTAATGGAGGAAAGAAGAGAAAATGGCTGTAAGTTAGAGTGATACAGGAAGAAAGTGAGTGCAGTAAAACAAGCGAACAAGAAGTCACCATAATGCAGACTAACAGTTAGTGTGTAAAGGCAAGCAAGGACTGCTAACTCTAACATTCCATTAATTTGTAGCCTTTGTCTTTGTGTGTGTGAGAGAGAGGGGGGGAGGAGAGAGGGAGGGAGGGAGGGAGGGAGAAAGAGAAAAAAGATCCCTGTACTTCCCGCTTCCACTGGATTGGGTCACAAGCTGCCCACTGCCAGAGCTAGACCCATCCACTGCTAGATTTCTTCATGCCCATCACTGGAAAGCAACCACTAAGCTGCTTCCTAGCATGATATGTATCTCTTGGGTGGCCAAAATATTATTCATCCATGTTGCAATGGATATAAAGACAAGTACTGTGAAAACTCAGTTCCCTTCAGCCTTAAAGTCTTCGTGTAGAGCCCAAATGGGACATTTGTATAGCAAAGTGTGTGTGTGTCTGTGTGTGTGTGTGTGTGTGTGTGAGAGAGAGAGAGAGAGAGAGAGAGAGAGAGAGAGAGAGCATAGAATGTGGTTGTTTTTCACTCATCAGAAAAAATGATATGGCTTTCTCTCGCAATCAAATCAATATAATATGAAGACTAAAATAACCATGTGAGTAAATATTTGGTTGAATTAGGGCCCAATTAGTAATTGTTTTCTGTATCTGCACTGGCACACATCAATTCACTTAATATTCTGTGTTCAAGAGGCCATTGAAAACTGGGTCTTTATTCCATCAAAGAATTCTGTCAAAGTCCTCATTCTTTGGCATCTTACTAATAGCATAGGGCTGCTTGTCATATTGGTACCTGACAAACTGACATGATGGGGAGTTACATTAAAGGTATTAATTATCAATTGAAATTGATGCTCAAAAGATGTTTACCAGCAAGGAAGAGAAATTTCTTATCTAAGAACCTTGCAACAAAAAACCCATAAATATAATAGGAAGAGGTCATTGTTTGAGAAATCATCAACTGAGGGACGTGACTGAGAAAAAAGAACTGTTAGACATTTTAAAATGTGGTTGTACAGTATCTGGAAAAGGTATTATTCAAGAAAAGGCAAGACTGAGTGCTGCAACAAGAATAGAATGGCTACACTACATGGAGCTTTCTAGTTCAGAAAAAAGACAGTAAAGAATAGAGTATGGTAAAGGTTTATAAAATTATGCATTATTAGTGGGCACAGAACAGTTTTTTGGGGGGAGTGCATCAGATTTGGATAAATCCCTTAGACCAATTCAATTCAGTCAGATCCAGACAGTCAGAATTCACCCAAAGTGAAACCAAGTTTCTTTGCCATTGGCTTCGCCTGAAGCTTCATTTTGGAGAGATGTAGGGACACCATAGCCAAGATCCTACATCATATCAGCATATGACAAACATCTGCTGGTGGAGTTATGCTATTATAGCATTATGCAATCCCCATAATCCTGTAATGCAACATATGAGAAATGGTGAATGGGCACATCTATCACCTCATCTGATAATGTACCATGCACTGAGGCAGTACATTGATATGCTATTCTACATGTATTAATGTGCATCTACAATGGTTCTACATGCAGATATGTGCTTTCACCACCATCAGCTGCATATGCTCATTCTTCATTGTTCAACAAAGTCACTCTGCATTGGTAATGTAACTCATGCCTGCATATGTCACCAACAGAATTCTGACATGTGTGCCCCCTAAATGAGATATCTTTCCCTATCCACACACAACCCCCCTTCCATATAAGGAAATTCCAGGGGGAGGTAATAAGGAAGGAAACAGGCAAAGGATGTGGTTTTGAAACACCAGTTTTATCTTCAAGCAATGGAAACTTTTTACCAGGGCTTTCTTTCTTGTGAGACAACATGGCATTTTGCTGGACCTATTTCAACCTGCCAACAATCTAGTTGAGCAGTTTATAATGAAATTCCTAACTTACATTCCTTGTATTTTCCACTTACTTCTGAAGCTATTAACCAGGTTCCCTTCTTGGGGAATCATACATACTGATTGTAAGGCAGCTTATAAATTATATATTAAAAATGTTCCGCTAAATTTAATTAATTAAAAATTCTTCCTTTCTCCCAGTACAGGACCCAAAGTGGCTTACAATAATTTAAAACAAAGTTCAGGTAAAATCTTACATTACAAGACTTTTTTAAAAAAACCTATTAAACAACCAATACTATTAAAAAGTGCATAGTTAAAACAATTTAAAGCTCATTTAAAACATATTTTAAAAGATACTAAGAATACAACATGCCACATTGATTCTTAAATCATGTGGCACAATGTTTGTTTTTTTCAAAGTCGTGCCTACATAAATAAAAAAGGGGGGGGAAAGAAGACCCAAATAATTAATGCCCAGTCAGCCTGACATCAATACTAAGAAAGATTCTAGAGCAGATCATTAAACAGACAGTCTGTAACCACTTAGAAAGGAATGCCGTGATCACAAAAAGTCAACATGGATTTCTCAAAAACAAGTCGTGCCAGACTAATCTCATCTCTTTTTTGATAGAGTTACAAACTTGATAAGATGAAGGGAACGCAGTGAGGCTTTTGACAAGGTTCCCTATGATATTCTTGCAAAAAAGTTAGTAACCTGTGGGCTAGATAATGCAACTGTAAGGTGGATTTGCAATTGGTTGACTGACTGAACCCAAAGGGTAGTCACCAATGGCTTCTCTTCATCCTGGAGAGAGGTGACCAATGGGGTGCCACAGGGTTCTGTCCTGGGCCCAGTGCTATTCAACATCTTTATCAATGACTTGGATGAGGGAATAGAGGGCATGCTTATCAAGTTTGCAGATGACACCAAATTAGGAGGGCTTGTTAATACCTCAGAGGACAGGATCAGAATCCAAAATGACCTTAACAGATGAGAAAGCTGGGCCAATATTAACAAAATGAATTTCAACAGGGAGAAATGTAGGCTACTACACTTGGCAACTAAAAATGAAATGCACAAATATAGGATGGGTGATGCATGGCTTGAGGGCAGTACATGCAAAAAGGATCTAGGAGTCTTAGTGGACCACAAGCTGAACATGAGTCAGCAGTGTGATGCAGCAGCTAAAAAAGCCAATGTGATTCTAGGCTGCATGAATAGGAGTATAGCGTCTACATCAAGGGAAGTAATAGTACCACTCTATTCTGCTTTGGTCAGACCTCACCTGGAATACTGTGTCCAGTTCTGGGCACCACAATTCAGGAAGGATATTGAGAAGCTGGAACGTGTCCAGAGGAGGGAGACCAGGATAGTGGGTGGACTGGCAGCCATGCCCTATCAGGAGTGGCTTAGAGAGCTGGGCATGTTTAGTCTGGAGAAGAGAAGGTTGAGAGGGGACATGAAAGCCATGTTTAAATATTTGAAGGGATGTCATACTGAGGATGGGGCAAGCTTGTTTTCTGCTGCTCCAGAGACTAGGACACAGAGCAATAGACTCAAACTACAGGAAAAGAGATTCCACCTAAACATTAGGAGGAACTTCCTGACAATAAGAGCTGTTCAGAAATGGAATACACTGCCTCGTAGTGTGGTGGGGTCTCCTTCTTTTGAGGTTTTTAAACAGAGGCTGGATGGCCATCTGTTGGGAATGATTTGATTGTGTATTCCTGCATGGCAGGGGATTGGACTGGATGGCCCTTGAGTTCTCTTCCAACTCTATGATTCTATGATTCTATGAAAAAGTCTTTGCTTGCCCGCAAAAAGAAAGCAAAAAGGGAGATAACCAAAGCTCCCATGAGAGAGAGAGATAGGAGATTATCAGACATGTCCAAAAAGTACCGTAGGAGAACTCCAGGTCAACATTCCTGCCCCGTGAATGGGACCTGGTTTCACACATCCTCGTGCTTATTATGTTCTGCTCCTGTGCTTCAGCAGTTAATAAGGTGTCACTTTTCATTGATGGGGCACTCCATCAAGCATGGTGCTGTATGACAAACACAATGTCATGTGAAACTGGGTCCCATTTGTGGGACAGGACGTTGTCCTGGCATTCTCCTAAAGTATTTTTTGTTGTGTCTGATAATCTCCAAACATCCTAAAACTCAGGGAGGCTTTTATAGAGAGATATGGTCATTCATATAGTCAGGACTCAAGACATGCAGGCTTTTGAGATCATAACCAGCACTTTGCATTCTGCCTGTAAACAGACAAGTAGCCAGTGAAGTTGTTTTGACAATGAAGTTATATGTTTCCTGTAACCAGCCTCAGTCAACAGCCTGGATGCAACATGTAGAGAGTGTTGCAATAATCCAAGTGAGATATAATCAAGGCATATGTCACCATATTCAGATCTAATATCTTCAGGAATGGGCACAGCTGATGAACTAGTTTTAGCTGTGCAAATGCACTCCTGACCATCACTGAAACCTGGGCATCCAGGCTCAGATATGAGTCCAGGGCTATGCCCAAACTGTGAACCTGAAATTTCAAGAGGAGTATAACCACATTCAGCACAGGCTGAATCCATGTTCCCTGATCTGCCTTACAACAAAGGAGAGGAGCACCTCTGTCATATCTGGTTTAAGCTTCAATTTGATCATCCTCATCCAGTCCATTACTACTGAAAGACACTGGGTTTAGAACTGAAGTACCTTCCTTGGAGTTAGGAGCTAAATTACTATAATATATCTGTTCTCTTTGATAAGTGCACGTGAATGCATACACCATGTTTAATCAGCTTATTGCCATTTACTCTTTTTATCATTGTGTCCCACAACATAAAGAGCAGCATAGTCTGAAGTAATAAAAAGATATTTTTTTTAAAAAAATGGTTTGGTCATGTTTTCCTCAGATTATATTCTAGTTCCTGGTATTCCCCTCCCCTGCCCCGCATGAAAAGATCCCTGTGTAGATAACTCCATTAAATCTCTTACAACTTGATAATTCTATTATATTAGAACAGGTCTTGCTAAGTAGTAGTAAACAGTACAGACTTAAAAGGGTGTTGTACTTCACCTATGCTATTAAATTCTTCAGTGAATAGCTGACTAAGAATAGAGATTTGGAGTATTTGGAAAGAATGGAACCTTCAAAGAAATAAAGCCGTACCATTCTGACACAAAGGGAAACTAGATACAAAATGACACAGGGCCTTTAATTATTGGCAAGTCTGGATTTAAATCCATATGCTATATTTTATGATTGTATAGCTGCCATTACTAGGCTTAGAAACTCTGAAAGTAAAAAGGGCACCTTTACAGTCAAGTCCAATAACTCTTGGAAGGCCAGCTGGCAGGCCACAATTACAGCCAGATTTCCAATCTCATGACTGTTTTATCTTGAATCACCTAAGTGAGAAGGAGGAGGACTTGGGAGTCATGAAGAACAGTGCAATAAAGGTGAATGGCAAGTGGGCAGCCAGGATTGATATGGCAAATGACTCCCTGGGTATACTTATAAATGGTTAACAGTTATAGAATTAGAAGCTACACCCTAAGTGGGATTGCTCTTTATGTTTCCATGGTTCCATCTGTAGTGCAGAACAAAGTTCCAAACTTTGGCCTTCCATAATTGCTTTTAAGGCAGTAATCCAATGCACTTCACATAGGAGTAAGCTCCACTGAATTCAGTAAGGCTTTCTCCCATGTAAACATACATAGGAATCAGAAACCTTGTGGTAATAGGATAAGCAGGCAAGTCTTAATATTGTCCTAATTTGGTCTCATTCGGCAAGGTTCAGGGCACCATTATAAAAACATGTTGGTAATTTAATACTTACCACTGTTGACAATTATCTTAATAATAATAATAATAATAATAATAATACTGTTGTAAGAGAAGAATAATTTATGAATAACTCTTTGGACTTTATCAGACTTCCCCTTTTAAATGTTTTGTCAGCATTAAAAAAATCATTCCCTGCCCCCGCGCTTACCTCCTCTCCCGGCAAAGGCAGCTCCATCAATAAAAAAGTGAATGGAGCTCCGTTCACTTCCTCTTTTGAAATCCCGTGTGGTTTCATCATGTGGGAAATTCAAAAATAAAAAAGAAAGAAACATCAAAAAGTCACACCAAGCACATACATACACTAAAAAACCTCCAAGTAACCTGGGGAGGGTCAAAAAAGGTTAATCACTTACCTGGATGTTGTGATCTCACCTGGAAGTATTCTGGCCAGTCCAGCAATTGTCAAGGTAAGTATGAGATTTAAATGGCCCAAGGCTTTGCATGCCAGCAAAAAAGCAGCGGGGGGGGGGGTTATTGGCAGCTTAAGCCACCAATTAAAATGTACAGGTTTTTTACTTTAAATAATAATTATTATTATTATTTTTAACCCACCCCTCTGCTCGGCAACCGGGGCAGCGTACAACAGGATTAAAACAACAGCAAGTTAAAACAATTGTTCCCAATCCTAACCTTCCCACCCCTTAAAACTAAATTAAACTAGTGGAGAATTAAAACAAACATAAAGTACAATACAATATACAAATTACAACCAAAAAAATGGCAATAGCGGCAGGGGGGCGGGTAGGCAATCAACTCACGATCAACATCGAAAGGGCGATATTGTCTGATCTGCGTGCCCTTTCGAGTTTATGTGGGCATTGTTATGATGCCATAGTTAGTGCATATGATAAAGTCCTTCAAGTTGGAATTCTTGTTCCAGAGAGTTTCCGTTCCAGAGTCACTGCAAGTCAATCTTGTTTAAAAACATTCCCACATGACTACTAACATTATTACCCTTATTTAGATTTCATTTGATACTTCTAGAATCATTTGAGGCAGGCTTGAACCAAAGATAAAGGATATAAAGAAGGAATGGGGAACATGGAGTCCTTCAGAGTCAATCGTAAGGAATACTCAGAGTTGCAGTCCAACAACAACTAGAGCACCTCATGAATCCCACCACTGCTGTAAAGAGGAGTTAACTTACAATATCCGCTCAGTGAAAAAGGCTTACACTGTTTCTGGAAGGTAGGGCCTGCTGCTCACCTGGTATGCTTTGTATATGGATTTTGGACTGATACAGAGCAAAGCATAACCAGTAAGCCCACATTTTACAAAAAGTCTTGAGAAGCAAGGCATGGGCTCAAACATCTCACTTGGCCCTTCCAAATAATCATTAAGCCTTCTGAAAGAATACTTCCAATTACAAGCAAGCTTAGTTGAGCACCTGCAGCTTCTTTGCCCAGAGTTTAAAGCATGGCCAAGTAAATGTGGCCCTCTAGATGCCTTTGGACCTTAACTCCCATGACCCTTCACCATTGGCTCGGCAGGAGGTAGAACAGGGCACAGCTGGACAAGAGAAGACAGAGAAGGAAGTGAGATACAGTAGAAGCATAGAAGAAAAGTGGGAACAGGAGTGGGAAGCCTGTGTTCTCCAGATGTTGGAATGCAGCTCCCAGCATTCCTTACCATTGCAAACACTAGCTAGGGCTATTAGGAGTTGCAGGCCAACAGCATCAGGAGGTTTTCATGGTTTTTTTCTGGGCTGTGAGACCATGTTCTGGAAGAGTTTATTTCTGATGTTTCACCTGCATCTATGGCTGACATTTTCAGAAGTGAAGATGCCAGCCACATATGCAGGCGCAATGTCAGGAATAAACTTTTCCAGAACACGGCCTCATGGCCCGGAAGCCCCACACTCACACACACAAAAAAAACTATGGATGCCACCCGTGAAAGCCTTCAACTTCACAGCATCAGGAGAGCTGCCTGATTCCCATCTTGAATAGGGTTGCCAGGTCAAGAGCATCTCAGTCCTGGGATCTTTCTCCAAGGAAACAAATCCAGCAATAGTACCCTTACAGTTTATCACTATTGAACTATAACTTGACATTTTTTTTAATTTAAGTTGGCCCTGAAGGGAAACAGGAGACCATGTGAAGGTGAGGGCACATCTGGAAAAACATCTGGGGTGGTTCTGAGGAGACTGGACATCCAAACTGAAGATTGCAACTCATGTCACTAGCAAGATGCTCACAGAGAAATTGAAATGTGTCACTTTTCTATTAAAAGTTTCTTCAAATGAAAATAAAGCATGAATACATTTGGATGCAGAAGCAACAGGATGTGTCAAGAAGCATTAAGAAGCAACATTAAATTGTATGATATAAATCAGTACAAATCATCAAACTGAATGGACCCTTTAATGGGTTGGTCACATTAAACTGTGTTCCCCCACAGCTTCATTTTCTATCTTTCTTTGTTTTGCTTTTTACAGTCAGATTGTTGAATCTTTATTCACTCCCAAATAATTATTGTAATAATGGTGCTAATGATCTCCAAAGATTTGGGGGAAGGGAAGATGCTGATGATAATCTAACAGGGCAATTCTACATATTAATGTTTATTCAGAAGCAAGCCTCACCAAGATTTTTGGATAATAATCTAAAATGTCCAATTAATGGTTTCAAAATATTCTGGAACAGGGCAAAGGTGAAAGAGTTGCCAAGAAAAGGAAGGAAGGAAAAGTTACTTGACTTGTATCACTAGGAGAATGAAAGTGAGAAACAGGGATGGGAAAATGAGTAAGACAGGGAAAGCCACGAAGCAGCAATTCTATAGTATCATATCAGCAACTCCTGAGGTAGAGAAAATGGCAGCATCTCAATATCCTTTTTCCTAATCTCACTCCCCACTTGAGTCCTGATGCCCATGGGATGGAATGAATGCTTTTGAATTTTTTAAAAAAAATGGTTGAAAAAGTTTCCTGCGTAGTGGGAAATTCTGATGAGACGAAACCTGGGTGCCATTTACACTGCAAAATATTCCCTTAAATAAATCGCTAAGATTCCTAATTGTTCCCATACATCTTGCCACAGTGTTGCCTCATTCAGAAGGGGGGGGGAGCTGAAAAACTCAAAAGTAGCGTGATAGGGGATTTCACTACTTTTCTCGACTTTTTTGAAAAGTAGCATGACTTAGCGCACTTTCGATTGTGTGAACTACCTCTCCATTGACGCCCATTGACTCCTCTCCATTGACGCCCCCTTGTCGTGGGAGAGAGGCTTGCGTACCCTAATGATGTTTTGAGCTATGCTGGCGGTGGCATAATAGCCACTGGTAGGGTCTCCCATGCCAGACAGGTCAAAACCGAAGGGTCTGACAAAGAGCGTCAAAGGGCAGGATGGGCTCTCTAGCCTTGTGGCAACCGTCCTAGGAGAAGGAAGACTCCAATCCCAAACCCGGGCAGATGGTGCTCGTCCAACCCTGTAAGGTCAACCATCTAAGAGAAGGAAACTCTAATCAAACCTACGGTCCGAGGACCTCCCTGCCACGTCCATGCTTGCAAGGCCACGGCAGATGAATCTCTGGTTTAAAGGGTGAGGCCAGTTCTGTGCACGCTGCGCTCCACCAGAAAAATCCATTGCACAGGCTCGAAGGACAAATCCATTTCCAAAAAAGCCCTGTAGCGACTGGCGAGGGACGAAACCGGCAGGTGTAAAGATGCACTGGAAGCCGCAGCCCCAACCCTGCATGCAGGCGGTTCAGGACATTGGTCGCTCAAGCCTGACCCGGGAGATGACAGTCTTGTTCGGCAGCATTCTGAACGACCAAGCAGCCTTTTTTAAGGAGAGCACTGCTTGCTCCATATGGAGAGGGGCCTAGAAAAGGTGGCCTAAAGAAAGCTCATCCCCAACTACCTGGTTGGCTAGCCGCGACCAACGGGAATCTTCTGATGCGCTCAAACCAAGGCAAAGAAACAAAGGCACACACCGGCCTCCAAAGGTGTAAATAAACTGACACTTGCATGCTGGAACATCAGAACCATGCAAGACTCTGAAGATAGTGGACGGCCTGAGCGTCGTTCTGCCCTAATAGCCCTTGAACTATCACGGCTTAATATTGACATCGCTGCTCTTAGTGAAGTTCGCTTCCATGAGGAAGGCAGCCTTAAAGAACATGGCGCCGGCTACACACTTTACTGGTCTGGCAAACCCAAAACCGAAAAACATCTGTCAGGAGTAGGCTTTATGATTAAAAACTCCATTGCCTCCAAACTCGAAACCTTGCCAACAGGACACTCTGATCGTATTATTTCCTTACGCCTCCCACATGTTGTTCTCTTTAGTATATATGCCCCAACTATGCAAGCCGACCCTGTAGAGAAAGACAAATTCTACACAGACCTACGCCAACTCATACAAAAAGTCCCTGTAGAAGATAAAATTATTATCCTTGGTGACTTCAATGCCAGAGTAGGAAAGAACTCCGAAGCCTGGAAAGGTGTCTTAGGCAAGCATGGTGTTGGAAATTGCAATGATAACGGACGCCTCCTGCTAGAGTTCTGTGCAGAACAACAGCTGACTATTACAAACACAATCTTTCAGCAGAAAGATAGCTTGAAGACAACCTGGATGCATCCCCAATCCAAACATTGGCACCTCATTGACTATGTTCTAGTCTGCCAGAGAAACATGCATGATGTCCATCATACTTCAGTGATGCCCAGTGCAGAATGCCAAACAGATCATCGCCTCATAAAGTGTAAACTAAATCTTCATCTTAAGTTCAAACCTAAGAGGGGTGGCATCTTAAAGAAGAGACTCCAAGTCAACAATCTTCAACAAGCTACCATGAGAGACAACTTCCAGGCAAATCTGCAAAGAAAACTTGAAGACCATCCTACAGATCCTTCTCCTACAGTGCTTTGGCAACATATCAAAAACAGTATCCTCCAGTCTGCAGAAGAATCCCTTGGCTTCTCCCAGAAGAAAAATCAAGACTGGTTTGATGAAAACAACCAAGAGATCCAGGAGCTGTTGGCAAGGAAGAGAGCTGCTCACCAGGCATACCTCGCCCAGCCAACCTGTCATGTAAGAAAAGCAGCTTTCCGCCTCACATGTAGCAAACTACAACAAAAACTCCGAGACATGCAGAACAAGTGGTGGATCAATATAGCAGAAAAGACACAATGCTGTGCAGATCTGGGTGATCATAGAGGATTTTATGAAGCTCTTAAAGCAGTGTTTGGACCTACTTATCAGGTCCAAAGCTCCTTATACAGTACAGATGGTCAAACATTAATTACTGATAAAGCCTCCATCTTAAATCGTTGGGCTGAACATTTTCAAAGTCTCTTTAGCGCCAACCGAGTAGTCCAAGCCTCAGCTATCCAATATATGATACAAAACCAATGAAAAATGAATTGGACATAGCTCCCACTTTGGAAGAGACCCTTAAGGCCATACAGCAGATGAAAAACGGCAAGGCAGCTGGGATTGATGGAATCCCACCTGAAGTTTGGAAACACGGAGGTCATGCACTCCACGAAAAATTCCACGAATTCCTTGTGAATTGCTGGGAAAAAGGGGAACTGCCATCAGACCTCCGAGATGCAGTCATCATCACCCTGTACAAGAAAAAAGGAGCAAAATCCGATTGCTCAAACTATCGAGGCATAACACTGCTCTCTATTGCTGGAAAAATCCTTGCAAGGATACTCCTGAACAGGTTAGTTCCTGCTATTGCAGAAGAACTTCTCCCTGAAAGCCAATGTGGCTTCAGAGCCAATAGGAGCACTACAGACATGGTATTTGCCCTTAGGCAACTGCAAGAAAAATGTAGGGAGCAGAACAAGGGTCTCTATGTAACATTTGTCGACCTCACCAAAGCCTTTGACACTGTAAGTAGAAAAGGTCTGTGGCAGATCCTGGAAAGACTAGGATGTCCCCCCAAATTCCTTAAAATGATTATCTTGCTACACGAGGGCCAGCGTGGTCAAGTCAGATATGGCGATGCTCTTTCAGAGCCCTTTCTAATAACTAATGGAGTGAAGCAAGGTTGTGTTCTTGCACCAACTTTATTTACAATCTTCTTTAGCACGATGCTCCAAAGGGCTATGGCAGAGCTTGAAGAAGACGACGGCATCTATATACGCTACCGTACTGATGGTAGCTTGTTTAACTTAAGCCATCTGAGGGCTCACACTAAGACTCTAAACTATCTAGTCCATGAGCTGCTCTTCGCCGACGATGCTGCCCTTGTTGCCCACACAGAAGCAGCTCTGCAGCGCCTAACATCCTGCTTTGCAACAGCTGCAGAGCTGTTTGGGCTAGAAGTCAACCTGAAGAAAACAGAAGTTCTTTACCAGCCTGCACCACAGGACGAACACCACCATCCCCACATTGCCGTCGGCAAATCAGTGCTCAAGTCCGTTCAGCAGTTCACCTACCTGGGAAGCATCATCTCCTCAGATGCCAAGATTGACAAAGAGATCGATCACAGATTAGCAAAGGCATATAGTGCATTTGGAAGACTTCACAAAAGAGTCTGGAGCAATAAACACCTGAGGCAAAGCACAAAAATCAGTGTGTATAGAGCCATCGTACTGTCTATCCTCCTTTATGGATCTGAAACATGGGTCACCTATCGCCACCACCTACGACTCCTCGAGCGCTTTCATCAGCGCTGTCTACGCACAATCCTAAATATACACTGGACTGACTATGTGACGAATGTTGCTGTCCTTGAGCAAGCAGGGATCACCAGCATTGAGGCCATGATATTGAGAACACAGCTGCGCTGGGCAGGGCACGTTTCTAGGATGGAGGACCATCGCCTCCCAAAAATACTACTCTACGGTGAACTCACCACGGGTCAGCGTAAGAGGGGCGCTCCAAAAAAGCGATACAAAGACTCCCTGAAACAACATCTCAGGCTTGGCCAAATTGATCACCAACAGTGGTCCGCCCTGGCCTCACATCGGGAGGCATGGAGACGCACTATCCACAATGCTGCAGCCTTATTTGAGAACTCACGACGAACAAGTCTTGAAGAGAAATGACAACGCAGAAAGAATCACAACCCAAAAACATCACCCAAGGAGACCTTCTGCTGTGCTTTTTGCAACCGGACTTGTTTATCTCGGATTGGCCTTTTTAGTCATCAGCGCGCTTGCAGAAAGCGCGGGATGAGTCCTTCCTGAATCTTCGTTTGCGAAGAAAAGCCAGAGAGATGTGAACTACCAGCAATCTTCCCGATACAGTCACAGCAGAGCTGAGCTGTGATTGGTTGGGCTGTTCAAAGAGGGGTGGACTTGCAAGAGATGGAGAAGCCTCAAATGAAAAGATCCATCCACTGTTGTTTCCAGCCATGGAAAAGATCCATCCAGTGCTATACCCATCCCAATCACCCAGTTGTCCTGGCTTGCTTGGATGCTGGGTTGAGGAATCCCCAGTTAGCCTTTTCCCATCTCTCTCTCTCTCTCTCTCTGTGTGTGTGTGTGTGTGTGTGTGTTTGTTTGTTCCCTCACCCTGCTGCGATCCAATTTCTGTGTGTGAGAAGAGAGAGGGGGGAGAGGGGGGAGGGGAGGGGGGACTTGACAGGGGATTGCTCCTCAGCTGACACTCCCTGCTAAAGGAATAAAAATTAGCAGGCATTCCTCTGGTAATCAGAGGAAAAGGTACCATCTCTCTCTCTCTCTCTCTCTCTTGCCCTCCCTCCCTTGCAGCTCCTCGGCATCTTCCCCCAGATGTGCTTGGGAGGTCACGGCCCCCTCTGTCTGTGTGAATTACAAAGTGGAAAACTAAACAGATCAACTGATTTAGCAGTAAATCATGTGAACTATGCAGCACTGGTGCAAAACTGCGATAAAGCACAAACTGCCACAATAAAAACTGCTGTGTAACTGAGGCCCTGGACTTTTGAGAATCTTTGCAGTTTAAGACTTCTTCTGCACAAAATTTGCACATAGTATTTTTGTGAAGAAAACAATATTTTCTGAGACAGAAATATCATTCATCAGTTCAACAGTATTCTTCTGCCCAGAAAAGATGCTTCCTTTCAGAAAATGCTGTTTTCTGCAGAAAAATACCACATGTGTATTTTGCATGGAATAAATCCAGAACAACAAATCATCTTCAAAAACTGCAGTTTTCAAAGACTTTGCCACAGTAGGAAGAAAATAGAGAAAATTACTCCTTGCTTCCATTGAGAATGAAATCAACAAAGAAGTATATATTTCATGCCAGCTGCAGTCTGTGAAAATATTTAGTGGCAGCAGGAAAGTAAGAACTAGTCTTTCTAACCCCCACCCCATGCAAGTAACAGACTTAAGTGAAGAGAACCGCTGCCTATATCGGCCCTAATTCCTGCTGTACTAGCAGTTATTTGTTGCATGAAAATTGCTTTCATGTTATCTCCTTATCCAATAGTCAGTTAATATGTTTCATTTTGAGCTAACCTGTTAACCATTAAGCCACAATGATTTAGTTACACATCACCTTTTTTTGGGGTGGGTGGGTGGAAGCACATGTCCAAGCATTTGCCATGTCTTTCTTTTTTAAAAATAGGCCTCACACACTTTTTACTACAATAATGCCATCAGCTTAGAACCAACATTCCCCTGGCACTCAGCCATCAGTGCAATGGACCTTTCTTCTCCTCACCTCCATGCAGCCCTCCATACCTCTTGAATGCAGTTTCCCTCCTCCTGGTTCTGCTGACAGAAGAAGCTCTGTCTAGCAATACCAGCCCTTTGGATTCTGAGTCATGATTTTGGCTCAGAATCCCACGTGTTTCAAATATACACACATTTCTTTGTTTTAGAGACAGCCTCATTCACTTCAATGGTTATTACGAGTTTGTAAGAGGAGGTTATTAAAAATTGTTGTTGAACAACATTAGCTAAACTCTCTTATTGAACTCAGGACAATCCCTTGTACATCACTCACAGTTTATTCAATGAAACTGAGAAATGGTGCTTGCTATATCTGTCACAGAACAACTCTAAAATTAAAATCTCTTTAGTACAGTAAATCAGCTTAGAATCATTAAAACCAGAGAGAGAGAGAGAGAGAGAGAGAACCATTAAAGTGCCAAATGTGTCTTTGCCTGTAATCCAATGGTTCTAAAACTTCACATTTTATGTGATTATGACATCAGGGTAGCGCAAATGAGCCCTGCTATTGCGTGGTGTTGTTATCCTCAGACGTCGTTTGCTCCAGATGTGATATGAAGCATTTCACAGGTGTGAAGCATTTTCCAGATGAACATCAATGCATGTGTGAAATGGCTCCAACGAAATATAATGAAGGAACCTGGCCAACCAACTCCTCATCTGAAGGAGCTCTGCAGTTCAGCAAAGTATCTTCCAACTCTATCATTTGATGTTTATGTGTATGGAATACTAACTGGTATTTGCCAATTGGTATTTGTAATGTGGCAATGTAACATCAGTAACCATACAGCTTCAGCCACTCACTCTGTATGTCCATTCCAGTGAACAGAAAAAATTGGGAACTGGGTCCATTACTCTGCCAGTAACAGCCATCCAGGTCCAAAGCAGTGGTGAAGCATGGCGTAGGATATCATACAATGGTCTCAGTACTTAAACAACATGTTTGTTAAGGCATTGTCACAGCAGTTTGTGGCTTGAGTAAACATGGAAAGCCATTTAACGCAGCACTTTTGTAAATGCTACCCTTAATTATGTAAGCATTCATTCGTATACATACAGTCATTTGTAAATGTACACAAATGAATACTGTGTATACAGTCATTTGTATCCATATCCATACCAATATGTATACACTCATTTGTTTTCTTTTGTTTTAACTGGATGTGTTTCAAGCTTGCTGTTCAATTTTTATTTGCTTATGGAAATTTTGGGTGGGCTTTTTGTAAGTCGCCTTGAGGGCTGTTTGAGCTGAATGGTAGAGGAGAAAATTTAAATAAAATAAATATTCACATCTTCTATTCTACAGTACATAGAACATCAAAGGAATGCAAACTGCTTGTCCCCTTGGCTGCAGGAACAGATGGATGAGGTATCTGATGCCTTTAAAGATCAACACTGAATTATTATAAGACTTCTTTCTGTTAAAGTTTCGAAGTGGCACACAGAGTATCCCACAATGGATCCTGCTTTGGTACCAACCAGGTACAGAATATCTAATTCTCTCCATGCTGTGCTGACTGTATACCGCTTCTAGGGAATGCTTATTAGTAAGAGCTTTGCCAGAGAGAGGCAATTAATGCCCCACAGAGAAGTGGCTGTGTACTTAACCCTAATGGGAATGGGAATGCATTCATTTAAGATTTGCCCTTTTAACCAAAATCCTAGTACTTGAAGTTTCTGCCCCTATAGAACAAATTCCCTACATGCCGTTTTGCAATTAATTTCATCTCCTTGAACTAAAAACAAACAACCTGACAGGGGTGATTTATGCAAATGTCTGCTGTCTACCTCTTTGATGATATCTGTTTTGTTTTTTGTTTTTTAAATCTTGCAATATCTCAGCTTGGGGCTTAGTGTTGGAATACTTTTTAAATATTTGTTTCAGCATCTTTTTTTTAAAAAAAAAATAAAGCTGGTAGCTATTTATTAGATGGCTTGTTCTACTAAACATATTTCTTTTGACAGGAAATGCTAAAAAGCAAAAACAAAGAGCTACAATCAAAAGACATTTTGATGGAGATACAGCTAGCTGCTTTAACTGCTGGGAGGCAAGTGTGTGAGTAAGCGTGTGTGTATGTTTGCATGTTAATCTAGAAAGCAAATATATGGGCAGGAGCCAGCTGATGATAAACACTATCATTTGAAAGCATTAGACTAGAGTCGCACAATGAATCTGATCACTTTTCTTCATCAACAGTGGCTGCAAACACAGTCTATATTAAAATCAGGTTCATTTTATTTTTGCTCTTCTGTTTCAGCAAAGAGCAGGGCTGAACCCTTCCAGGTTGTTGGCAATTTGTAGTATATGTTCCTGTGGGAAAATCCCTACAAAAGACCGGTAGCAGATGTTTCTGTAAGAAATGCAAGTGTACAAAGAGAGACCTTGCTTCCTTTATAGATGAAATGGCAAAGGTTTCTCTCTCACCGCACTCCTTCCATTTTTTACACTTTAAAAACAAGACTTTCTGGCTGCCAGCTACCGACAGTCTTTAGTGGCCAATGAGGCTTTAAAAAATTCAAATATCAGCCATCTAGTCCATAAAATAAGAAAAGTCAAGAAACATGTGTCATGGGAGTTTCTCTTCTCTAGCTGGCAGCCAGAAAGTCTTGTTTTTAAAGTGTAAAAATGGAAGGGTGATGGAAAAGTGATGGACAGAAAAACTCAAGAGCAAGAAAGTTTTATTTAAACGAACTGCATAGTTGGATGCACAGACAAAGCTTATACAGGTTACCTATTAGAAATCTTATCTTCTTAACAATTGATTGGCTTAGAAATGCTGCACAGGCAGTATAAGAAAACTGTGAAGCACCTGCCTTGTTTTCTCACCCTCCCCTTGCTGGTGCTTTGCTGAATAAGCTTTTTCAGTCAGTTCTTAGAGTGTTATACTTAGGACTTTATCAGATGATCCCCCAAAACCCAGTTCTTTTGCCAGCATAACTTTGCCAGCAAAAGAACTTCCCATGCCACACTTACCTTATCCATGCAAAAAGTCTTCCCAGGCAATGAATGAGGAAGTGAATGGATCTCCATTCACTTCCTTGTTTGAAATCCCGTGTATTCTCATGAGAATACATAGCACAGGAAATTAAAAAATATAAAAAAGTAACACTTAAAGAGTTACAAAAAGCACAAAATCACATTTAAAAACTTACATGTAAACCACAGAGGGTCATAAAAAGTGTATCACCTACCTGGATGACATGATCTCATCCAGACATGTTCTTGCCAGACCAGACATTGATGGTGAAATGACGAGAGGACATTGATGCGAGGTTTCATATGCTGGCAATGCCGGCACTAAGGTGCCATGGAGGATCTATTGACAGCTTAAGCCATCCATAAAATACAATGGGATTTGTACAAGACATAAACGCAAAAGAGCAACATCATCCGAAATACACGCCCTTTTGCATTTATGTGGCATCGTTATGATGCCATATTTGGTGTGTCTGATAATGTCCTTAGTTAAGTTTCAGAATATAGTTTGTTTTCTCTTTGTACTACATTCCATGGAACTCAATGGCAGGGTTCCCAGACATAGAAAATAGAGGATTCATGGATAATGCATGGCTTCAGGTATAGCACCTGCCATCAGGCTGAAAATAAATTATAGCTTCAAGCAACTGCAAAACCCATTAAGCTGAATCAGCAAACTATAATGTACAGCAGGCTTAGATTTCTTACCTGACATATACCCTGAAAATTTCTCAGAATTTGTGCAACAGGAAGGAGGTAAATATTCCATCTTCCAGCTTACCTAACCTGGCTAGCTCATAAGTAAATATTGGACCACTAAAAGTCCTACAAAAGTGGATTATGGACAACTAAAGCATTATCTGAACCAAACTGCTAAAAGGCCCTATTTCATGTTTTCTTTTTTTAATGTGAGAAGAAACTATTTAAATTGCCTTTTCCAGCCTCCTTAAGTTACTGGATATTTGATATACATTTATAGCCAAACATGGCATGGTTTGCACCAGTCATTTGTTTTCATATATCTGGGGCCTATAAAACCTACTGGCAGCCCTAGCTCTCACCTTCCCCTTGATCACTGTTCCTGATTATTATGGTGCTTTGGAGATTATAAGACAGGAACGCAAAAAGTGTTCCTGTCTCACAATCTCCAGACCCATCCCTGTCCGGGAACAAAAACCCTCCCCATCAGACTTACCTTCTTTTGTATCCAAATGCAGCCCAGGCATGAACAGAGCTCTAATGCAGCTCTGTTCACTTCCTGGACTCAAATCCTGCCCATTCTCATGAGAAGATGCAAGTGCAGGGATGAGAAGATCTGAGTGCAGGTTCAAACTAAAGGAAAAGCAATTCCACCTAAACATTAGGAAGAACTTCCTGACAATAAGAGCTATTCAGAAGTGGAATACACTGCCTCAGAGTGTGGTGGAGTCTCCACCTTTGGAAGTTTTTAAACAGAGACTGGATGGCTATCTGTCAGGAATGCTTTGATTGTGTATTCCTGAATGGCAGGGGGTTGGACTGGATGGCCCTTGTGGTCTCTTCCAACTCTATGATTCTATGATTCTATGATACAGCATATCTACTGGGGAAAAAAACCAGGCTAATTCTGGAAGAGTTGTTTCAAGAGCTATTCAAGAGAAATTACAGCAGAGACAACCTGATACCTTTTGTTTGAGCACCAGGTCCTCCTATGCCAAATTAAACCAAACACAAAAACATTCATCCCAACCTGGAAGAAGGAAGGAATACCCAGTAAGAATCCCATGCACCCTGCCATACAAAACACAATAATACTACAATCAGGATTAACATTATAAGTATTTTCTCCTACCCCTTGCTAAGAATAGTAGCCTGAAGCACAGTATGTTCTGCCCTCATGGATGGCTGAGTTTTGCAGTCTGCTTTGTTCGCCTGGGTGAAAATGGAGAGTTGTATATCCCCTTGAGCTCTTTCACACCAGACAATCATAGCACACCATGACTCCCATATCTGAAGGACTGGTACCTATGGATTCACTTACCCACATCTGAAAAAAAATATGGTCTCTCTAGGCACCTTGTAGGTCCTCTAGTGTAATTCTGTAGTATGCTTCCACTGAAAGTTGATAATAGAGTTGTGCTGGAGGACTTAGAAGATTCCTAGAATGTTCTCTGTAGGAATCCTCTTGGTCCTCCAGCACAACTCTACAGTACGCTTGGGCCAGATGTTGTTCATTTTAATTGGGTTTACTACTATCCGTAGTTCCCAGTATCTATGGTAAGTCTAGGAATGTATCCCCCATATGGGGGCTATATTATATTACATTACACTTTAACTGCCATGGCTGCATCCTTTGGAATCTTGGGGTTTGTAGTTTGGTCAGAGGCACTGGACCCTTTTGGCTGAAAATTATTAATGCTCTTCCCTAAACAGCAAATCCCAGGATTCCATGGGATGGAATCATGGCAATTAAAGAGAAGTCATGGTGCTAGACTTAACTAACATGAAAAGGCCCCATATCACACCTTTTATTCCAGATTTCATAACATTTTGGGACAAAATCCTGCTTTTGTGAAACATAAGGCAATCTGGGGCTAAGCCAAACATTTTGCTATGGAAAGATAGACCTGCTGTCTCTCATCTCACAGTGATACAAGACCTCCCCACCCCACCATCTCCATCCCTAAGTCCTGAAGGCTTAGTCATGTTGGGGATGAGCCTACCCCCACCAACATTTCATCTCCACAAAGCAAAATCCTTTGGTGCGTACGTTAGGGGGAAAAATGGGGGAACATGGGCTTGGATATATTTAGGAGGAAGGAGCTTTGTTTCTGTCTGTTCCTAGACCCAGATCTGCACTCAGCGTTTCTTTTGTAAATTACCCATTTTAAAATGTTAGTAAAACCTTTTAAAGTGGCTTATCCAAAGTCACAGTGCTTGCTTCCCCAGTAAGAAAAAATTGCCAGTGGGTCTTGATTACCAAGCTCCCTTGCTAGTTACTAAAAACTGATAATTACAACAGTAATAATGGTAATGACATGCAAGTGTTTTCTTGTTGTGAGGGTAGTAGGATGTACAAAGAAGAGGAAGCAGCAGCAGCACCAATTACTGAATGAGCTTTCCAGAGATGTATTTTGTCCTCAACTGTCGATATTTCATGGTAAGGGGGAAATATTTCCACTTAAGAATTAAAAGGAAATAGAGGTGTTTGTTGTAGGACTTTTCCAAATGGGGGGGGGACCCTAAGAAGGTCGGGAGAAGAATGCGGCTGTCGTGCTTACAGATTCAGCATTGTGATGTGGCAGCTAAAAAAGCCAATGTGATTCTAGGCTGCATTAATAGGAGTAAAATGTCTAGATCGAGGGAAGTAATAGTGCCACTCTATTCTGCTTTGGTCAGGACTCACCTGGAATACTGTGTCCAGTTCTGGGCACCACAGTTCAGTGGACAAACTGGAACATGTCCAGAGCAGGGCAACCAAAATTGTGGGAGGTCTGGAAGCCATGACCTATGAGGAGCGGCTTAGAAAACTGGGTATGTTTAGCCTGGAGAAGAGAAGATTAAGAGTGGACATGATAGCCATGTTTAAATACTTGAAAAGGTGTCATATTGAAGAGGGAGAAAACTTGTTTTCTGCTGCTCCAGATGCTAGGACATGGAGCAATGGACTCAAACTACATTAAAAGAGGTTCTACCATTAGGAAGAACTTCCTGACAGTAAGTGCTGTTTGACCTTAGAATATGCTGCTTTGGAGTGTGGTGGTGTCTCTTCCTTTGGTGGTTATTAAACAGAGGCTGGATGGCCATCTATAAGGAGTTCTTTGTGTATTTGTGCAGGGCAGAGGGTTGGACTAGATGGCCTTTGTGGTCTCTTCGAGCTCTATGATTCTATGATACTATGATGCCATAAGCTCATTTTGCTTGAGATTTCTGGCCGGCTGATTCAGGGAAATAAAGAGACCACACACAAAGATTGGGGTGAAATAAAAGGGTCTTTATTTAAAGCCCTACCTATTTAAATATCCCTCTAAGATCTTCAGAAGGGGGAGGCAACCTAGTGAGGGAGCAGCTGGGGCAGTTCGTCCATCCAAGACTGATACTCCCCAGCTTCCCTGGTCGAACACCTGGGTCCCGGAGAGGAACCCCAAAACATGGGGTTACTCTCCAGCCAGCCCATGTCTGGAAGGTCAACTCAAAAGTCTCTCACCCAAGCCACATGGATTGAGGAGACGGATTATCCTTCAGGCCAACCCCTAGGTGGCCATTCCAGAGACCCTGCCTTCACCAAAATTGGTGCCAAGGTGCACACTGAATACTACGCCTCCCCCTTTCCCCACCACAGGAAGGGTCAAGCATCCACTAAGTTCCTTTTCCTCACTAGCCTGTCCAAAAGGTCCTTCACCCCCTGCTGAAGATCACCCAAGAATATCAAGTTTCCTGTGTCCGAAAGGTGTACCCCGTCAGCCCTGTAGAGCTCAGATCTCGCAAACACAATATTAGGGTACATCAAATAGAACCCCAACTCCTTGTCCATAACATTTTAATCTCCCTATTAGCCCCACACCAGACCTTGACAATTTTTCGGGGCTCCCCCCTCCCTGCCACAACTGCCTAGGCTAGTAATAGGCAACCTTTTGAGCTTGGTGTGTCAAACTTCTCCAAAAAACTGAGCATAACTCGGGTGGTGTGTCACTTTGAGTAAAAAACATTATTTTGCCATATTTATTGTTTAAATAACATAAATGTATACAGTTGTCCCTCCATATTCACAGCTTTCACTCTCACAGTTTTGATTATTCATGTCTTGCTCAGCAAGCACCCCATTTAAATCAGCTTCTCTCCCTCCCACTCAAGGGAGAGGAACTGATTTAAATGGAGTGCTTGTTGAGCAAGCCAGACGCTCAACTCCCTGCTCTCCTGTGGCTTGGCTCCATTTGGGGAGGGGAGAGCCAAGCCCTGGAAGAGTGGGGAGTTGGCAGGAAAGGCGCTTTTTAGTCCCCCTCGCCCTTTCCAAAGCCGCTATTGAGCTTTCTAAGACTTGTTGTGGCTTTGGGAGGGTGGGGGGTGGCTGAAAAGCCTCTATGTAGTGCTCTCTCCACCCCTCCCAACCTTCCTGAAGAGGCTATATGGGGCTCTCAATCCCCAGAGCCCCTTTGGGAGCCCGGGAAGAGGCTGACCAGACTTCCTCCCACCGCCTTCTCTGGCCTTCCTGCTGCCTTCTCTGGCCTTCCTTGAGGTGGCTCCGGGCCTGCAAAGCCCAGGAGCCCCCTTGGAAAGGCCGGGGAGACTCCTGCCCACCTGCTGCCTTCACTGGCCTTTCCAAGGCAGCTCTGGGGCTTTGAAGCCCCAGAGCCCACTCAGGAGGGCCAGGGAGAGGCCATGGAGACTCCTACCCACCTGCTGCCTTCCCCAGCCTTTCTGAGGTAGCTCTGGGACTTCAAAGCCTCAGAGCCTCCTCGGGAAGGCCGGAGAGAGGCCAGGCAGAGTCCCTCCCTCCTGCCCGCTGCCTTCACTGGCCTTTCTGAGATGGCTCTGAGGCTTCAAAGCCTTGTACCCCCCTTGAGGAGGGCGGGGAGAGGCCAGGCAGAGTCCCTCCCGCCCACCCGCCACCTCCTCCAGCCTTTCCGAGGTGGCTCCTGGGCTTCGAAGCCTTGGAGCACCCTCAGGAAGGCTGGGGAGAGGACGGGCACATTCCCTCCCTCCCGCTGCCTTCCCCGGCCTCCCTGAGGTGGCTCCAGGGCTTCAAAGCCCAGGAGCCCCCTTGGGACAGCCGAGCAGATTCCTGCCCGCCTGCCTGCCGCCTTACCCGGCCTTTCCGAGGCAGCGCCCCGGAAGCACAGCAGGCCTCAGGGAGGGTGGCCAGATGGGGGGGAAGCACCAACCCCCACCTCTGTAATGTGACAATTGGGGCTTCATAGCCCCGCTCACCACTTTCCTCCACCCTCCCACCCTCCCTAAAGTGGTGACTGATCGCCACTTTAGGGAGGGTGGTGAGGTTGCGGGCAGGAGGGGACGAGACCTACGGCCACATGGTCAGCCCAAATAGCTATGTGTGTCAGTGCTGACACGCATGTCATAGGTTCACCATCACTGGCCTAGGCAGTATGGCTGACCACATGATAGTAACTGCAGGCCACTGGGACCTGATTACCTCCATGTCATAGATCCCTTGCCAGATGAGTGCTTTTCCTTTCAAAAGGCCCAAATCTTTCCCCCCTAAATGAATAATGAGAATATCAGGCGGAGGCAGCTGGTGCTCCTGAAAAAGCAATGACATCAGGCCTTTCCAGTGGAGACCCCTTCTTCCCAACCATTCTATTGCCACCCTGTCCCCCAGACTCAGGTGAGGCCTAAAGTGGTACAGACGGGCCAGTCGTGCTGCCCAGTAAACCATATTGTGGCAGCATATTAGAACCTGTAGCCTTCTTGGCATCGACCTAAAATCTGTAAGACAAAAAGGGAAGAAGGTAAGTTAATGGCATAGTGGTCATACATAATGCCGACAGGAGGAAGACCTCCAATGGCCAATCCCTTTAATCAGTGCAGATGGCATTCCCAGAGCAAAGGCCATAGAGGCGGCCCCTATTTGGAAGGAACATGTCAGAAACCATACCCCATGTAGCCCCAACTTACCCAACGTTTGGCTGTCACCATCCAGAACTGATATTTTGTTAAGGGGGAAAGGTCAACATGCATAAACAGAGGACACTGACATGGCCCGCATACCCTAAGGTATTGCTGAAGGGCCTGGACTGGGCCAAGGTCAGTGTCACTACACATCATCAACTGGCACTATTTACCAGCTCCATGCTAAACATTTTTGGAAAAGCGCAAGGTCAAGGTGACCTGACGTTCCCCCATGGTTACATCTCTAAGTTCTAGGTCCCTGGCGGATACACCCATCCTGGATGCAGGAACCAGCTCACTGATTCACAAGGTGCCAAAAAATGCAACAAGAGCTGCAGCGTGAAACAGCAGCACCTCATAAGGTGATGCACAAATGTCTGCCCACACCCGGGATAAAACTTTAAGTATGCTTGGTGAAAGCGGAGTCCTAGTATCCACCCTCCTACCCCATTCCTTAGTCTAGACCTCAAGAGCCTTGCAAATACAAAAATCATTAGTGTTGTCTGCTGCATCCTGAGCCTTAAGGCAGAATACTATAGCAGACAGCCATATCCAAATGGACTCAGGGGCCAGACCTTTCCTGTAAAGAGAAATCGCAAACTGTAAAAGCTGATCAACCAGAACCGGCAATTCTTGGCAAAAGCCCGCCCAGACTCTAAAGTGAAAAACATTATTGTAAGGCCCTGTATATCCTTTCCTTGCGCTGGGAGCTATGGACATACCTAGAGCTCGTACTAGCTTGGCCTCCCAAGCCTCCACAGGCTCTACAGCATGTGGTCACCCTCTGGAGCAGTGTCTGGGGCCAAGTCTCTGAAGCACTCCATCTGAATGTGGGAAAGAGTGTCAGCAATGCCATTGTCAACATCTGCCACATGCCATGCAACAAACAGAATGTTGTGCTTCAGACACTTCAATGTAAAGACCCTGACAAGCACCATCACCCAGGGGGGATTTAGAAGTTACGGAGTTGATTACCTGGACAGTTGCCAAGTTGTTGCTCCAAAAATGGACCAATGAATTGGACTCCTTAGATCAAATAGTGGCCACCACCAATGTTGAAAAAAATTCCAAAAACATCAAATCTGACACCATATTGGATGATGCCCAGTCATGAAGTCATCTACTGGCACGCCAGTGGACACCAAAATAAACTCCAAAACCCAGTGACCCTGCTGCATCAGAGGATATATGTAATTCTCCCTGCACCTTCCTTCCTCCTGCCATAAGGAGACACCGTTAAACTGCAACAGAAAGTCACGCCAAATCAGCAAATCCTCATGAATTTGCATCATAATGCAAATTCTATGGTGTGAAACACAAACCACTTTTATGGCGTTGCACATCCGGCAGATAAAATACCTACCTGGGGCAACCACCTTATAAGCAAAATTGAAGTGCCCAATGAGCACATGAAACTCCCACTAAGAGTGGCTTTTTTTCATTCTAAAAAGGCTGTGACACTGGCCAAGAGCTCCCCCACCTTTTCCGGGGACAATCTGTACAGCTGATTAACAGTGTCAATCTCAATCCCTAAAAAAAATGCAACTGTTGGGATGGGCCCTCAGTTTTCTCAGTTGCTAGGGTACCCCGAGTTTAGTGGCCAACAACTCAAACTGGTGTAAAAGTTAATTACAATGACCAGAGTGAAAACTTCCAATAATCAAAAAGTTGTCCAAATAATAGACCACTCCACTGAGCCCCATTTTCATCTGGAGGGCCCATTCCAAAAAGGTACTAAAGGTCTCAAATGTGTTGCATGAGACCAAACAACCCATGGGGAGGGCCCAGTCCATATAGAACCGCCCCTCAAATTGAAACCCTAAGAACTCAAAATCCTGTGGATAGATGGGATAACCTGCGGAATTCCAACTTAATATCACATTTAGCCAGCTCCACACCCGCCCTATGATGTGGGACTTCTTTAATGGTGGCATCAAAGGATGTATAACAAACTGTGCATAACTCAGGAGGAATGAAGTCATACTCCGAGTCCCCTTTGGGGGAAGACAAATGGTGAATGAGTCTAAATTCCCCCGGGGCCTTCTTTGGCATAACACCCAAATGGGAACTTGAAGGTTGAGAACAGGTGGACTGTCAAAAGGACCTAAAACGCACCCTTCTAACACCTCCTTCTTAATTTTATCTCTAACTATTTGTTCCTTGCTGAGAACTGACTGTAAGTTGTGTGCCTGATAAGGGTGCCTAACACCTTGATAGGGAATCTGGAAACCCAACTTAAACCCCTCTAACAAATAAGTGGCCACCTCCCTATCAGAGTATATCCTCAGCCACAGTGTCAACCTCTGCAGGTTAATTGGACTGGGGCCCTTTTGGAGGTTGAGTTGCTGCATCACCTCCCTGCCCCCCTCCTGGAGTGCCCCTGCCTCCCCAGAACTGTCCTTTGCCTCTGCCACATCTCTGAAAGGAATGTCCAGCCCCACAAAGAGAACATTAATGAATAAATCAACAGGGTTTCCAGCTACACAAACTCTGGGAGCTGAACTCCCAACACAATAGCTTAGAGTTCTGACTTGATGAAGCAACACCCTTCTGGGTGGAAGCAGATTGGCCTCTAACTAAGTGACCACTATGGGTCACTGGATGGGCCAGGCAGGGGTCATGAGTTGCATCCACAATTGGGGATGCATCATGCAGGCTAAGCTGGTCCCATCATGTCATCCTTCGGTGAAGATCCTGATGCCCTGTCTGGATTGATGTTCTGTTCTAAAGCATCTAGCTGGGTGAGAATCTCATTAGCCAGCATCAGTTGTTTACCTGACCACCTTGGCCTAGAAGGCGGGGCAAACTCTTGTACCCCCTGGATCCACTCTAAATTCTTTATGTGGTCCAGTGTGGCCTGCCAAGGCACCTGCTCCTCCTCATCACTGGAATGAGGGTCAAGATCAGCCAAACATTTGGGAGGGGGCTTAGCAAGGGTTTTAACCTTGCCTTTCCCCTTCCCCTTGGTGGGGGCCATAATCAGGCAGCCAGGCAATGAAACAATAAAGTATGGCAACAACCAGAAATTGGGACTTCCCCCAGCACACAGGAAACAATTCCTGTAATCCGTCAATACAACTGGTGCTATTATTATTATTATTATTATTATTATTATTGGTTTTGCTGCCTGGGCAGCTCCCCAATAACAAGGGCAATAAAGACACCCAGATATTGCCCCCTTCAATAGGTGATACAGCAATATAATATAAACTGCTATATTATTATTATTATTATTATTATTATTATTATATCAGATATTACTGTCCCAATGATACAACAGCAGTCCACTAAAACCAGTGGGTGTAGGCCTCAGCCATGTGACTAACAGCAGGCCAACTAGGCTACCCCTAGTGTTAGGGCCCACCAGGCCTGATTGAACTGAGACTCCCATAAGGCTAGAAATTAGGCTTGGAGCCGCATGACCGGCAACCAGCTGACTAGGCTGTGCCTACTATAAAGGCCCAATTCAGGCTGCATTAGGCCGTGCTAGGCCCTGATGCAAACCACACGACCCCTAGCTGCACCAATAAGGCCGTGTTAGGTTGCCAAGACCCAAATTGGCCACAAAATGAAGTAAGCATGCGGCCGCCAGGTCCAACATGCCCCCAGGCCACCACAAACAATAGGCCTACTGTGCAGGCACTACACAATCAGCCCTAGCAGGGCCATGCCCTGTGCTGCACCTAATAGGTGTAAACACCAAGGAGAGCAAGTCCACAAGGCTGCCTGGGAATGCAAGGTCGTGGAGCCCTGAAGCGGGCCAGGACAACCCGGAAATATATTCCGGTACCTCAACCTGGGCAGACGGGAAGAAAGGAAAGGGGAAAAGGAGGGCTTAAATCGCTGGCCGGACCCGCTCCAGACCCGGCCCTTAGATTACCACCACGGCCAAGCCATGAGTGATCAGCTGAAGCCATTTAAAAAAAAAACTTGGTGCCCCGGATGACCCACCACCTGGCGAAATGGGGCCTAGGACCCCCCAAGCCAAGGGCCAAATCCCCAAAAGCCCTGAGTATGGCCACAGCCGCTAGTCTGGGTCGCGCTGGTACTCCCTATAAAGTTTCTCGCTGCCTCTAGTCTAGTGCTGCCTCCTCTCCACACTGCCAAATAAACAGCCAGCCAGCCATCTCCTCAGGAACTATGCTTGTCAAGCCACTCAAAGTTCAAGAAGAGGAGGAGGTGAGGGGCGACAGGCCCTTAAAAAGCCTCTGGCCCTGCCCTTCACTTTCAGATATCAGCACAGGCACTTGATGTCCCTGAGGGGGGTCTCCTGCCCTTCTCAGGGCGGCAAAGGCGGCTCCCCCCCTGAACGGTGGTGCCAAACAGGGGATGAACTGGATCTCTGCTGTATGCATAACTCTATCCTTGAACTGCCATCTGCTGATTTTTTTTAAGGCAGCTTTTAAAAATGCTCCTCATAGCTCTTCTCTTTCCGGTTCCAGTTTTGTTAGGGCTGTGCTCCTGAATGCATCAGTGGTTCCATTGCACATTTCCTCACTAAAGTAGGCTATCATCATTTCTCTGCCCATGAACTTGAAGACTTTATCATATGAACTGCAATTGGAGCTGGATAATTGCATCTTTGGCTGGGGCTTATCACATGACATTATGTCCCTCCTTTTGCTGTTTTGCATTGGAGTCATTGGTGGAGTGCAGCTTTTTACTGGTGGGGAAATCCCACCAATTCCTACAAATGTCACTGCTATTTCAGCTCTCCTTTCATGTGATGGGTCCCTTTCACTGCAGTTCTGATACTGGCAATCATTTGAATGGCTGTGATTCCCCCTCCCCTCTCCCTCTCCCTCTCCTCCTCACTATTCCCAAGTAGGGTCAGGTAATTTTTATTTGGTAACTTTTAATTGGTTTTTTTCCCCCTTTACTATTTCTTTTTTTTATTTATTTATTATTTTGTCCTGTGCCAGGAAGGGCACACACAGGGAGGAGACAGGGCTAGTGAGGCTATGCTGAAGAGCAAGTGCAGGACCATGGATCACCAAAGGATAACTGCAGGAGTGTAGAGGAAATATGATAGGGAGCATTTTCAAACCACTATGTTGCTGTTTGCTTCCAGAACATGATTACTCAAATACCACACGGTGTTGTAATAAAGACCTAAGACACTAAGGACTTTATCAGATGCAGCAAATATGGTGTCATAATGACACTTAATGAACACGAAAGGCCACAAATATCAGACGATGACATCCTTTCATGATCATGTGTAGGGAATAAGGCATTCTTTTTTATTGACAGGCCAAGCCATCAATAGATCTCCTGTGGTGCTTTTTTGCCAGTATTGCAAGCATTCGAAATCTCGCACCATTGTCCTCTCGTGATTACAGCATCAATGCCAGGACACATCCAGTTCAGACTGAGAAAGCTAGGTAGGGGACATTCTCTTTATGAACCTCCCCAGGTTTACTTTAAGTTTTAAAGTGTGTTTCTGTGTACGTTTTCCATCTGTATGTTCTTGTATTTTTTAAATGTACCGTGCTCACGTCTTCTTGTAAGCATCACTGAGATCACAAGTGTGGAAGTGAATGGAGCTCCATTCATACTCCATTAATGCTGGGTCTGCCTTTTCACACTGCTGGAGGTAGGTCTGATAGGAAGGGTTATTGTGCCAGAACAAGTATGCTTTTAGCTTTTGGTGGGACAGAAATGTTATTGAGTATCCAGTCTGATAAAGTCCTAGATTTGCACATTAAAAATTACTCAAATTATTGTTTGCTTTGATCTAAAGAGGACACAAGTATGTGCATTTTTGCACCTATGTCACTAGCATTATGATATACAAATTTGTGCTTTAAAGAAATTACCACAACGAATACAGTTCAAATGTATTGGCTAGCATCCTATAGATGCTACAACTACACTGTTGTGACTACACTGCTGTAAGTCTTGATAGCAAGAAGAAAAAGTACACATGTGCAGTAGCCACTGAAGACATGGCTGCTCAGAGTCAGAGATTTTGTATATTTTCCCTCATCCCCACTGTGCAACATTGGTAAAAATGCATTCACTTGTATGGTGGAACAATAGGATTTTGGCAAGTGTGTTTGGGTTTTGCTCAGTTAAATCTATAATAAATTACATATCACTTTCAAATCAGCTCTTAAAGATTTTAAGTGATTTTCCCTTTTGCCAGAAGTTGGGAATAGCACTTCCTTTTGGTACTGTTTCCAACATTTTTATTTTCTCAACATTTTGCTCTGTGTGTGATGGTGCATGCATGTGTGTATATGTGATCTGACTATATAAGGAAGACAAATTATAGGATGCAAGAAAAACTTTGCTAATAATTGCCATCAAGGAATAAGTTTGTTCTAGTGTGATGCTTCCATTTGTTCCCTGGCATCTGTGAATGTCAAGTGCTTTGTAGATTGATGACCAAGATAAGGTTTTCCATTTGCACTGTTCCTGTTCAGTCATATGAAATATTATAAAATAATAAAATAAAATAAACCCCAGGTTTCTGGAGGCTAGTACTTATCTGCACAAGACTCAATCCCAAATTCTTTTCAAGAGCCCAACACATCTACTTATACTGCATCTTAAGCTGCTTAAGTGTGATTTAATGGCTGTTAAGCTTCCTGAAAAAATTGCTGGATGGTATATGGGTGCTACTTGAAAAGAGAATCCTGTACCATTATTTTATAGCCATCCCATTTAAATCTTTTATGTGTATTCCGAAAAATAAAGGGGGAGTCTCTATAGAATGGAGGAGAGAATGACTGGTCTGCAAAACTTTCACTTTAAAGAAGAATGGAGCCATGAGGAGAGATTGGATTGTTTGCAAAGTAAACAAAAATAACTCAGATTAACACTGTCTAAAGCATAATTACAAATCAACAGTAGTCATTAGAATGAAAAGTAATCTCTTTGTCCAGTCAGTTTGGGAAAGGATGGCCTCATTAGGAGCCCAATGGATTGAATGCTGTAGTTGCTGCATATTGATTGGGTGCCATTTAGAAAATTCATCTTTGTAAAAACAGGAAAGCAAAGAAGGGGTATGCTAGAAGGAAGAAAAATACATACCACTTCTTTATCCAGGATATCCAGCCTTTGTAATTTCTTAATAGTGGGATCACCAACCCAGAAAATATACTGAATTGGTCTTAAACAAATTACTTCTGAATGGCCAAATTATTTTAAAAAAACACACACAAGACAATACTAAAACTAATCGTGTGTCTAGATTTCCAGTTTAATGATCCAGTTGAACAAAATCACTGTAGATCACGTCATATTTTATTAAGACATTGTGTGACCACCAGTTGGACTTCCAGCTAACTGGCACTGTAAAATCTGTTGACGTATCAGTACTTGAGGGGAATAGCTATGTGATTATTCAGTTGGACACCCCTATCCATGGAAAAAATATCCATGGTTTTAGTTATCTGAGGAACACAAAATAGGGACACATACCATAGAGTTACACTGGGAAACGCCTAGAGAGGTATCCTCTCTAGGCATCTTCTAGGTCCTCCAGTGCAACTGTATGGTATGTTTTTACCCAACGTTCTTTATTTTAATAGGTTTTGCTGTTATCTGTGGTTTCCTGTATCAGCAGTAAATTTGGGAACTGAACCCCCATGGGGGTCCAACTTTATTATATTCACACAACAAAGTATTATGTGACATTTCAAAGGTTAAGTTTTATTTGGCATAAAATGCATGGCATAATAAACATCTGATGAGGTGGGTTTGAAACTGGCATGTTTCCCCACCCCTTTTAGTCTGAGGGATTAAATTTCCTACCACTTGTCAGTTAATCTGATTCTGTCTGGGGTCACCTTTATTAACTTCTGGTCACCTGAGTGCCTAACAGGCCAACTTAACATCAACATACCACTCAAGCATTCTCGAGTATTGGAATCTCAGGAGATTTATATGGGAAATGAGGATATTTATATGGACTTATTCTTTGGTACTATTAGTATACTTATTATATCTATTCATAGATATACAAACATATACAATCCCCTTAGGGAGAAAAGCAGACCCCAGACAGAATGTAGATTAGTTGACAAGTGGCAAGGACTCTAAGTCACTCAGTCTAAGAGAGAACAATGGAAAATCAGACCATAGCCCTCAAAGGCTTATGCCAGTAAAAATTGTTTGTTTGGGTTTTTTAAGGTGCCGCATGCCTATTTTGTCAAAAGCCTCTTTTGGATGTAAAAATTCTCAATACTCTCTTACATTTGTACCCTTAGTCAAGTGATAAATAATAATAAACTTATTCACAAATGAGTTGTTGGATGGCAATACAGAGAACCATCATATATTCTTGGGTTGCACATAGATCCCCATATATGTGGGGGTTCATTTCCTGGACTTACCATAGATACCAGAAACAATGGAAAGCAGTGAACCCTATTAAAATAAATGACTTCCAGTAAAAATGTACCATAGAGTTGCTTTGGACGACCTGGAAGATGTCTCTTTAGGAATTTTCCAGTGTGATTCTATGGTATGTGTCCCTATTTTATCTCCTGCAGATAAGTGAAACCACAGATATTGGTTTTGCAGATTGGGGGGGGAGTCCAACTGTATAATTCTCAGTGTATTTCTCTTTCATTCTCGTCCCATACAATGAAAAATACAAAGGGAGAACTACAGAATTTTTTCTATATATAGGGAGAGGCTATAATGAAATATACAGGAGAGGATTATAAAACACTCATTTAGTTACACGAAGATAAAAAAACAACTAATGAAGTGTTTTATCTCAGCATAACTAAATGAGTCCGTTCAGTACTTTAATTATCAATAATGTCAAAAGCAGACAATCTAACTTCACCATTCAAAAGGGGGAAAGAAAAAAATCCTATTAGTATAAGAAAATTATTTCATGGGTAAAATGGCCTTAATCAACCTTAACTTGAGGAGTTTATATATCATTGTATTAATATGTTTCAGCTCCATTACTGGATAAGATGTTCATGCATCTGTTGCAGTGTACTTAGGCTGAATATTTGAAAATCATTTTATTCAGCATTTATTTTCTTTTATTAGGAGCATTTATTTTCTTTTATTAGGAGCCCCCACAACTCAGCTCCTCTTGCCCACCCACTCCCCCAACAAGTCTGGAGAGCTCCTAATAATAACTCTGCTATAAAGATTTTTGTGAGCTTGTTTTTTTTCTAAAGTGCCTTCTTTTCAAAGGAGACAGCTTACCTAAACTGGCTAGCTCTCATATTTTCATGTCAAATGCATTGTTAATGGGAAAATAGCAGAGGTTACCTACATAGATATATAATAAACTATCATGCTGTGTTTTGAGTAAACATTGTGTTAACAAAATAAAAAAAATGCAACAAGCACATTAACTTGTCTGGCATGTTCTGAAGATCACAGCATGTGAGCTGAATGCCATGGAATTTTTCCCCCATACCCTTTTCTTTTGGAAAGAGGGTTATGCATGGAACATGCTGCCTTGGCTGTTGTTCTGTGGAGGCACTCAGTGGGGATACCTCTGTCATAGTGTGGCCAAGGAAGGCCTCAGTCTCCATGTTTTCACTCACACCCAGTGAATAACAATAGAGAAGGAGTTCTTGACAACAACTGGGCAACAACTTTATTGATAACAAAGGAGAATCTACAAGGTAAAACTTACTACCTTTCTAATTAACTTTACAGTTGACCCCTGGTAGGCTGAAGGAGAGAAATGAAACTCTTCTTAGCCTGCTAAGTGATCTACCCATGCTCAGGAGCAAAAGTTTGCTACATCTCTAGCCTTATCCACTCACAGCCCGCACATTTGCTCACAGCCCCATCTCCCTGCATTGTATAGGTGATCTCAGATGCACTGCATGTGGAGGTTCAGTCCTGCCACCAGTAGCCATATGGTTCTAGAAGAGCAGTTACCTTAATTTCTCCCCCAAAGGTTTGAATCTCCTGCTGTCTTTGAAGCTTCAAGGTTGAAAGCAACCCTAACCTGACCTCCACTGAAAGTTGTAGAGGAAAAAGCCCAGTTTGGATTAACGTGCTTAATTTGCTTACTGAATGAATGCTAAAGAAATTATTGTGAGCCTTTGCTAAGGTTAAATTCTATGGTGCCAATGCTATCTCCAGCAGAGTTCTTCAGTAACTCTTAATAATGCTGCCAAGCTATTTCAAGGTCTTGTTTCTTCCTCTGCCAAGACCAGCCAACAGGAGGCACTAAGCTTGTCTACACTAGGGGCAAAAGTCCAAATGAACTCCCCAACATGTTCTACCCTGGACCCACCCCAGAGCCACATCACTACTTGTTTCTCCACAGGGGCATTAGGTGGATGTCTACAAGTGTCCTTGCATCCAGATGTTGCTTTGATCCGCCAATGCTATCTTTCCTCGGTCAGTTCCCACCACCACTACCTTTCCTCAATCAGTTCCATATCCCTGCCTGGCAGGCCCCATCATTCATCTCAATGTCTAGGCCATTTCTTGGCCTGAAGTGGTTACAGAAAGGTTTTTCTCTTCCCAGCACCACTGGTGTATAGTCACTTGCTTTGAGGCAAATGAGGCACCCAGCCATGTGATCTGAATGCCACATTTCTGACCTTCAGCCTGAGAAGCTTACCTGGATCTGAAAAAATATGGTCTCTCTAGGCATCTTCTAAATCCTCCAGTGCAACTCTATGTTACGCTTGGTCTGGAAGTTAGTCACCTGAAGTGGTACTGGATCTAAACCCCTGTCACCATAGTAACCTAGGAATGCTGGAAATAGTATTATCTTGTCCTTGTCTAACTTTGTGGTGGCACTGTGGCTGCATTCCTGGGCTTCAAGGGAATTGGATTCAGCCTTACTCAGCTCTGCCCCTTACTTAAATGGTGACTTAGCTAGTTCCCTTAGGTTTGATGGATGTTCTCTAAATGTAACTAGCAAACTTGGATTTTTGTCAGGGAGTTTAAATATGCATCCAGTCATACCTTTCCTGCTTTTTCATTGGTTTGCCAGAGAAATGGTAGTTTTGTTAGTATTTGTAAACTGGCTTTGGATTAGAGAACCCTCCAAAAAACTCCAGAGAAGACCTTAAAGTTGCATATCTTCACATAGAGATGGATGAGTTCTTGGAGTAGTTGCTTTCTGCATTCCAGCAAATATAAAAACCACCACCATGAGAAATTTACTTTAAACTTCCCCCCTTTTTATTTCTTTATGACAGCAGCAACACAAATCATGTGGGTTGTAATGAGACAATGTGTTGTGCAGCCTCAGGCAGCAGTTGTACTGAATCCATTTACCAAATGCATAAGTGAGCCTGTGACTCATGTGAGCACAATGGCTTAATAAAGCAAAAACTAAAGCAATTGTGACAAACCAAAACTTATTCTTGATAATGATGTAAGCCTCATCAGGGTTAGAAAGAAAGCAATTTTTAAAATCCAATATGTGTGGGAGGAATTGTCCCAGTTAAAAAGAAAACAAAAACAGAAGGACACCTCAAGGATATTTAAATAGGGCCAAATGGGGCAGGACAGAAAATGGCCACAAGTTTGAAGGTCCCGAAGAAGATGCACTCAGTTGAAGATGCAAACTAACCAGGCAACGAGAGATAAAAGTTTTCTTATCCTATGAAAATCACCTGCAGGGACAGCAGTCTGCCCATTTTCTCTACTACAGGAAAGTTACTTATAGAACGGTCAAATAAATTATTAGCATGCCTGCAGGACGTTCATGAGCCTGCAAGGTGCTACCTCAGCAAGTCACTTCTCCTACAATCTTGCTTTTATTCAGCTCATGTAACTGAATCAAATAAAAACTCATTCATAGCTTCGAGCTGTTTTTTCTTTCATGAAGGGAATGAAATACAAACTGTTCTTGGTATGGACACAAGGCAGCACGCCAGCTTAATAACTCCAGAAACTGGAGTTCCCACAGGTCTTCATATTTTCAGGTTCTCTAAATGCCAGGGGATATTTTTAACAGTCATGGAATGTGCGAAGAGGATGAAACAAAGCAAACAAAAATAAAATAGAGTCACATGCTTTGTTTGGTTACTGGATAAACAAAGCAGTTTCTTACTTGTTGATCTGAATTCTCTTTGGTCAGCTGATACTTGGTCAACTAACTATCTAGCTAACAAGCAGAAAGTCTGGTTGAAATAAGAAAACTAGAGTTCATGTTTACAGTCAGCTGTGACAAACTAAATTATCTTTGGCAAAGCAACCTAATTGCATCATAAGAAATAATACTACCCCAGATTCAGCAAGAATGCTGGAAAAGTGTGGTCTGGGTGTGCCCCCCCCTTCAATGCTAAGTTTGACAAATTTAATTACAAAGCAAATAAAAATCTTCTCATTCGATTGGGTTCATTAAAAAAAACAAAACCTGGAAAACCATGTTATCACACTACACTGTTGTATGTAGTGCTACTAGCTGTACCCAGCGTAACATTCACCATTATTGGAGATTTTAAAGGGTATAAATTAATAACTCATTTTATATATTTATTCATATATTTCAGTGTAAACACAATGAACAATCTCATTCTTCTCAGATACAACACTTAATGTGTCAAATGATCGAATTCTTGAAAGAACAACATATAGTTGTCCATGACTGAATACAGAGTTAGGAAGGTATAAACATATTTTGTCAAAAGTTTGTACTTGTGACTTATTAATGGTCATTGAAAAGGCTGAACATATAGGAAACTCTCTTCTCTTGGATTTGAAAGGCATATTTGTATCAGATGGAATGAGATTGATGTGCAATATAAGAACTGTTTCTAAGTTCAATCCATCAATACATGGGCCTCTATGAGGTATCTTTGTAGACGCGCAATTGTCAATCTTGTTCCATTGCAAAGCCCCCGTAATGGCATAAGATTTCATAGTAGCACAATTACTGCACCTACTTTCAGTTTTAGCTCATGAGGAGGCATTCCTGATGGTACTAAGCTGTTGAGAAACTCTTCAGGGTGTGCTAAATAATCACTTGCTTCATCACTTACTACAGTATCCACACTTAAAAAAAACATACTCTTCTCCTAGTAAACAGTTTTAACACTCTGTTGTTCAGTTCCAAAGAATGCTCATTTGTAACAGTTAGTATTGCTTTTGAGTTTCTGAGATGTAACAGTCTTGAAATCAATGTCACACCATAAAGTAGTTCTACCACTTCACCACTCTCTGCTCAACTGGTTGTTGAGCCCTACTACACTTTCAAACCTTAGGAGAAATGTTACTCCACTGTAGTAAGGGTTTCTCTTAACAGTGTCTACTTGAGGCATGAGATCTAAAAGATGGAGGATAGGATAACTATATCTCCCAGAATCCTTCAGCTACTGTCCAGTGCATGTGCCCTGCTGAGATTTGAAGTGGTAGTTGCAGCCTGGAACTTGTGGCTGGTGTCCGGCGCATGTGCCCCATTGGGATTTCCAGCAGTGATTGTGGCCTGGAGCTTAGAGTGGAAGCATCCCACACGTTTTTGCTCCCAGTGTGGTGACTGGCCAGCCAACAGAGCACAATGATTGGTTGGATATGTTTCCTAAGCAGCCAATCAGCACACTGGGAATGGAAACATACCCAAGTGTGTGTTGTGTGTGTGTTGTGTGTGTGTGTGTAATTCCACTTTAACTGCTATGGCTGCCTCCTGTGGAATTCTAGTCTTGTACTTTAGTGTCATCTAAGAGCTCTCTGGCTAAATTGCAAATCTCCCTCACTAAACTGCAAATCCCAGGAGTTCACAGGAGGCAGCCATAGCAGTTAAAGTGGAATAATAGTGCCTCAACACTGTAATGTGATAGAGATTGTGGCTGATGCTTAATGTAGCATGCTTATTGACATCATCAAAGTCCTTCCCCTGTGACATCATCAAGGCCCATTTAATATTTTGTTCCTAAAATTTCAGAAAGCAGTATGTTCTTAATCTGCTGATCCTAGTAATATTTTATCTTTGTTGTTATCCCCCCTCCTGTTTTGGGGGTAAAAATTAATACTGGAATTCACTGTCACAGTTCACAGTTCTAAATGGGTAACCTAAAGTTACACATTTGTAACTGAGGCATACTCACGATCCCTGCTCATTTAATAGCATAGGGAATATGTAGGAATTGTAAAAGTCTCCCTATCCTGAATTACTGGACAGCAGCCACTTTGAGTGATGAGAGTCTGTTCTCAGGTCAATTGGGATACAGCAGACTGATATTGTCACCCCTCTTCTTGTCAGCAATCTCTGGTGCAATGAGAAATTGAAACAGGGATCCTGCTTCTAACTGTTGCTCTGAAATGGCTGGTGGCAGAGTGGTGGAAATGTCAGCCTGCTGTATCCCAAGCAAAAGGAGAATAGACCCCTGTCTCTCCCAGCAGCTACAACCCAATAAATCAGGACTCTAAAGAGGGAGACACTACTTAGATACACAGCTAAGTTAGTTACGTGACTAAGTAGCACATGTAGAATTCCTGCCCCCATGTTTAAAATGTTTTTCAAACTGTTTCAATGAATGTGCTTTTCAAATGTAATTCTCTGTTTAAGTCCAGACTTTTGGAAGTATGGTTTTAACTGGGATTTGTTTTAAATTTTTTTTGTAAGTTACTTTGAGTCCTTTGCAGAGAGAAAAGTGGTACATGAAATAAAAAAAAAATAAAATCTTGGAAATATTTTTTTTAAAGGCAATGGAGGTTAATTAAGCACTCCTTTCCATTTATTTACAATTGATCGAGTGCTATGAATGCCTTCTTATGTAAAGCAGCAGTACATAAACAAAAACATGTAAAGCAATGCAACCAATAATACACCAGGCCTGGTATTCTATGTGTGTATATGTGCCTTTAAGTTGCCTTTTCACTTAATGGTAACCCCATGAATTTCATAGGATTTTCTTAGGCAAGGACTACTCAGAGGTGGCTTTGCCAGTTCCTTCCTCTGGAATATAGCCTATAGCACCTGGTATTCATTGGCAGTATCCCATCCAATTACTAGCCAGGGTTAATCCTTTTTAGTTCTCAAGATCAGACAGGATCCGGTGCCTTTAGGACATTTAGGCCCTGGCATTCTATAATTTCTAGGAATTTAGTTCCAGTGAAATCAATGAGATAAGCAGCTTTGGAATCAGTGCAGCAAAGACACAGGAGTCACAAAATATATTTGGATATTAATCTCTGTTTCCAAATTCCCTCAAATGAATCTTTAATTTAGGAATAACATGTATTTAAATGTGTGCAACAAAAAATTTCCTCACACCATTTTTTTAAATTGAAGGAGGCAATACCATGGTTAAAACTGCATGCTAATGTGGACGACTTGGTTATTTTCCTTGAAAACCCAAAAGAGCACATAGAAGAACTCATGGAGACATTTAGAGAATATGGAGAATTGGCTGGTCTTAAAATAAACAAAGAAAAAACTCAAATACTTACAAAAAACCTGACACAAATAGAAGAAGAAAATATACAGATTATTTCGGGATGTAAAATAAGGAAAAAAATAAAATACTTAGGATTATGGATCACCAACAGAAATGCAGACTTATATGAAAACAATTATGGAAAAATCTGGAAAGAAACAAAAGAAGATATGAGAAACTGGTCTAAATTGAATTTATCACTATTTGGGAAAATAGTGGCAGTAAAAATGAGCATCTTACCAAAATTCTTATTCTTGTTCTAAAATGTACCAATCATAACAAATGAAAAAGTTTTCTCAGAATGGCGGAAATAATTGAGCAAATTTATCTGGGGAGGTAGAAAACTGAGGATAAAATGGAGTAAACTAATGGATTAAAAAATCAGAGGAGGGGCAGACCTACCAAACGTTAACATATATTACCAAGCCAGTGCATTAATGTGGATTTCAGAGTGGATAAAACTTCAGGATACCAAACTTTTAAATTTAGAAGGTTTTAATCTTAGATTGGGCTGGCATGCCTACATTGGATATAACAAATGGTTAATAAAGTAGTTAATAAAGAATTAAATCACCATTATATCAGAAAACCACTTCTTAAAGTTTGGGAAAATCAAAAATACAAATTTTACAGGAAACTTCCTCTGTGGATTTCTCCACAAGAAGCGTTTATGAACGGGTGGAAAAATACGGAAGACTGGATGAAATATAAAGGCTTCTTCAGAAGGAGGGACAGTTCAAATTTAGATTAAAAACAAAAGAAGAACTTAACATACATTGGTTTACATATGCACAACTTAAAGATTTAAGGAAGACACAAAGGAAAAAGTATTTGAACTTGATAAAATTATATGCGAACCAAATAAAAATAAAGTTTCAAAATTGTATACAGTTCTAAACACAAGAGAATTAGAAAGTGAAGAAATCAAAGACTCTGTGGTAAAGTGGACACAGGACTTCGTCTACAGTCTAGAAGTTGAACCCTAGGAAAATGCCAGGAAGAAAACGTATAAATTTTCTGTGTGCCAAAACCTTAAAGAAAACTATTTTAAGACGGTACATAGATGGCACTATTCACCAGTTAAATTAGGAAAAATTTTCAAAACAAAGAATAGAAATTGTTGGAAGTGTCAAGAAAACATAGGCTCACTTTACCACATATGGTGGAACTGCAAAACTATCAAAAAAATTATGGGTTAAAATACATACAAGTATAGAAAAAATATTTCAAATACATTTTCAAATGAAACCAGAATTATACTTGTGAAACATGACTCACATTTTTTTAAAAAAGAGGATGAAAGAAACAGATGGAGAATTATTCTATACTTGGTGACAGTGGCAAGGCTAACACTAGCCCAAAGATGGAAATTGAAAGAGGTACCCACAATCGATGACTGGCTGGAAAAAGTATTGGATATGACATGCATGGACAAACTTACATATGAATTGAAGCAAAGGGATGTACGGACTCAAGAATCGGAATGGGAACCAGTAATAGAATTTTGTAGAAAGAAATGGGAGAAAGAGGGATAAAACATAAAGGAGCAATTAAGATAAGCAAATAATAGAACACTAATAGTAAAATAGTAATATGTATATATGCATATAGTGTGTGTGTGTGTGTGTGTGTGTGTGTGTATTTATATACATATGAGTAAAATTATATGAGGGAGGAGACAGAGATAGTGCAAGGAGGGGAAAGATATATATTAAATAAGGTGAAGAAAACTCTCGTGGGTTTCTTAGGATAAATTTTGGATAGGGAATAAGACAAAAGAATAAGAGTCTCAAACAAAGGATTATAGGAAATTTATTCTGGCTAACCTACATAAAATACAAGAAGTATTAGAAATAGTAATTTTTAGCAAGTATCCAAAGTCAACTAAAAGGACATTTATTCTTTCTGAGAAGATTGGAAACTATATAGGAAGTCAACAAAGAAGAGAAAATCCAAAGTTAAAAAGATGTATTTTTAGTTGTATATATAAAATTGTGTAAATTTGAGAGGAAGAAATGGTGTGTTACAATTCAAATAGGACACAGAGTTTATTGGAATGTAACATGATATGAATACAAGATGAATATAATAATAATAATAATAATAACAACAACAACAACTGCATGCTGATAAGGTATATGGGAGTAATTCCCATATAATTCTTTCCATTCTGTAATAAGCAATTACAAAAGTCTTTTGATCATGGTCAGACTGGTGTTGGGAACAGAGGAAAGTAGAGTTTCATTGTATTTTTTTTACAAAACAAATATCAAATTAAATGTATACTTCAGAAGCACTTATTTACCCAGAAAGATCTGGGGGAGATGGGACTTTTGGTCGATAAGCCACCCTGATTCTGATCCTTCTAGACTTGACTCTAATTTGCCTCTCTGCCCTTTGAGACATCCCTTTTCTCCTTCTGCCACTTTACATGTTGCTCAGCAGGCTTCAGGACATGTGGGTAGCTGACACTGCTGTAGCAGAACAACTCCCAGTTCAAGTGATCTGCAAATATTTCTTCATCCTCTTCAAGTTTCAATGGACACAAAGGATCTGCTTTTCTTGAACTAGGGGGCAAGGGGAAGAGAGGCAGTGGACCAAATATTCAAGCACTTTACCCATAGTTATCATATCTCAGGTTAATATCACGTCAATATAGGCAAGGGAAATAGTTTTAGAGAACTGCTAATCCACAAGTATAAAGGCTAGTGGCAGGTGACACTGCTAGGTTGGAATTCCTTTTCTTTCTTGCCCTGGGGAAAGTTCTGAGACAAAAAGATGTCACTAAAAATAAGCATACGTTATGAAAATGAGAAAAGCTTTGTGAAACCAGACCAAAGGCCTATCCAGTCCCACCTCCTGGTTTTCATAGCCAGCAAGGGAGAACACCTGGAAAGCTCACAAACAAGACATTTGAGCAATAGCCTTCTTCTGTTTTTGTTCCCAGCAATTGTCTTTATGCCTGGAGATAACATACAGCTTGATCACATACTATGTGGGAATACCAGTTATTCCATGTAAACACACCTGTCCCATGACATTCTGCTGCCTGAGTGGAGGCAAAAGAGCAAGGGGTATTTGCACACAGACTCGGAGAAATAAAGAGGCCACACACAATATATGGGATGAAATAAAATGGAATCTTTATTTATTACCCTACCTATTTAAATTCCCTTTAAATCTTCAGCGGGGGGAGACAACCTAGTGAGGAAGCAGCTGGGGCAGATTGTGCCTTGTGGACTTATGCCCCCAGCTTCCCCAAGCAAACACCTGAGCCCTGTTGAGTAATCCCAGGAGGTGGGGTTGCTCACCAGCCGGCTCGTGTCTGGAAGGTCAACCCGAAATCCCCTCACCTAATCCATACAGATTAAGGTGAGGGGATTATCTTTCAGGCCAACCCCAAGGTAGGTCTCTTTCTGTTCCCCCAGATCATACAATCTAAGGAGACCCTTCCAGCAACCGTCCGTTCACCAAAATCGGTGCCATAGGTGCACACCGTAATCTATGCCTCCCTCTTTCCCACCAAACATAAGGAGCAAGCGTCTGCTCAGTCCCTTAATCCCCTACTAGCTTGTCCAATAAGACCCTCAACCCCTGCTGAAGAACACCCAAAAAGATTACATTTCCCATGTCTGAGAGATGCACTCCATCCACTCTGTAGAGCTCAGTCCCCTCAAACACTATCTGGGGATGTGCCAGGTAACGACCACCCACTGAAACCACAAACTTGCCAATTTGCCTATTGACTTTCCCTCTGGCCCTGTCAATCAAGCGGGGATTCCCCTCCCCGTGCCACAGCTGTCTAGGTAAAATGGCAGACCACATGATGGTGACTACAGGCCATCTGGACCGGATCACCTCCAAATCATGTGATGCCTGTATCAGCAATGCCTTGCCCTTAAGAAGGCCTAGATCATTCCCCCCAAAGGTGGAGAACCAAAACGTCAGGTGGAGGCCCGCCACATTCATCAAACAGCAGTGACATAAGGCCATGCCAATGCAGTCCCCTCTTCCCCAACCACTCAATAACCCCCCTGTCTCTAAGGCTAAGGTGAGGTCCAAAGTAACTCAACCAGGCCTGTCGGGCCACCCAGTAGACCATACTGTGGCCACAGATCAGCACCCGGCATCTCACCATCTGTGGTCTACAACCTGGAAGACAAAAGGGGAAGAGAGCAAGTTAGTAAGGTAAGGGACGGACATACCTCCAATAGGAGGATGACCTCCATCACCCAATCCTTTGGATTGCTGCCGGCAACAAACGCATCGCTGTAGCCGTAGAGGTGCCCCCTATGCAGAAGGAATGTGTCCCAAACTTGACTGCCTTCAGCCCCAGTTGTTCCAACACCTTGGCCATCACTGTCCAAAACTGGTATCTGGTAAGGGGAGAAGAATCTGTGCGAACAAACAGTGCCCCCGGGAGCTCTCCCCAGACTCGCAGATATCTCTGCAGGGCAAGAACTGGACACATTGTGGTATCACTACAATGTCTGAGCCTCACGGTCTTACCCCTCCCTAACTGATCAGTCTTGAAAAAATGTAAAGTGAACCTAACCTCCTGCTCAGTCACCCTTATGTCCCGAAATTCCAAAGCCCTGCCCAAAATATCTGATTTAGAAGCCACCACTATTTCACTCACCCACAGTGCTCCAAAGAACGCAAGTAAGGTGGCTGCATGAAAAAGCAGTGCTTCATAGGGAGAGGAACAAATCCCCACCCATGTCTGGTGCAAACCCTTCAAAATATTGGGGGAAAGAGGGGACCTGGTATCTTTCCTTCTGCCCCTCTCCCGGGCCCAACCTTCCAGGGCCTCGCAAATACAAAAATCCCCCATATTATTGGTGGCCCCTGTGCCTTTAACCAAAAGGCTAGGGCCACCTGTCTGCTCCTGATTTCCTGAGTGACTGTGAGGAGAAGCCTCTCCTGTAAAGATAGACACAAAAATGCAGGAGGTGTGTCACTGGGACATGTACTCCCTGTTGAAGTCAATTCTGCTCTCTAAATTGGTAAAATTCTCTAACTGCACTGGCATATCCTTTTCTTGTGCTGATAGCCACTGACATACCTAGGGCCCTCCAAATTTCAGGCTCCCAGTCTGCCACAGGCCCTCCAGCATCCTGTCGCCCTTGGGCTCCACGTCTGGGGCCAGTTCTCTGACGCGCTCCATCTGCATGCAGGAGAGAGCATCAGCAATCTCATTGTTAACACCCACCACGTGCCGTGCAATGAATAAAATGTTATTTTTGAGACACTGCAATGTTAAGAGCCTAACCAGACACATGACTGGTGGGGATCTAGATGTGAGATCCTGGGCACCATATAATCTTAATGCTCCAATATGCCAATTAGCCTTATACTAATGTTATTATTATTATCATTATTATCATCATCATTATTGTTGTTGTTGTTGTTGTCAATAAGGGGCAATCCGGCTGGGCCTCAATGAAACCTGTCCAAGGCCTAATAAAGGGCCCTAGGCCTCGAAGGCCACACAGGCCCTAAATGTGACCAGGCCGCAGGTAGTATCCCACCCCGGCCTAAAGCCAGCCAGGCCTAGGCCTGGCGGGCCCCCAGAAAGGCCTGAAGGCCCAGCAGAAAGTAACCCCGAAAAGGATGGGGGGGAAGGCTGTTGCCCCCGATTGGGCTGCACTGCATGGCGAGCAACAGGCCTTTGAACTGGCAAACTACCCCAACATCCTAGCCACCCCATTGAAATTTCCAAAAGCGGCGCCCACGTGCCACCGCTGCTCAACTCCAAAGCCTTCACCCGAGCTGCTTCCCAGGCCGCTTCTCCCCCACCCACCCCCGCAGCCCCCGCAGACCTTTAAATGGCACAAATCCATCCCTGCTGCCAAGATCTAGTGGCTGCAGTAACCCCCCAACCACTCCAATGGGGGGTAAATAGCCCGCATGGGCCAAGCCCGGCCCCACTCAGACTTTGTCATGGCTGCTTCTAATCGTCTGCCTCCTTGGAACATGATCCAAAAGCCTTCTTAGCTCGCTCCAATGCTGCCCTTGTTCGCTCTGCTGCTGCTGCTGGCTCGCTGAAGCAGAGAGGCTGAAGAGAGGGGTGGGCTGCCTTTTATGCTTTCTGGCCCCGCCCCTCTCCTTGCATCACTAGCGCTTTCTGGCGATGCTTAGATCCGGGCCTGTTCCTCCTCACGGTGTGCAAGTTGGGCTCCCTGGCCACAGAGCTCTGCGGGGCAGCAAGGGGAGCCGTATTCTGCTCCAAGGCAGGATGCATAATCCCCAGAGCCAACCATATTATTTTTGCACTTTAGCCAAAACAATCTAAGAAGTAACCCTTTCCCCTGATGGAAAAAAATTAAAATATCAAATTCTCTTAAATATGTAATAATTTAGTGCCCTTTCATGGGATCAAAATCAGCTGCCTGAGGTGGCTGCCTCCTTCTGTTTGATGGTAGGACCAGCCCTGTTCATGTATGCATGTCTCATGATCTACATGAGACAAAATACACCAGCTCTACGCTATCTATGCATCTTTTGCCCATGCATCTGGCCTGTTCCTCCCTCATTACGGGCACGGTCTCTGCAACCACTGCTGACATCTGCCTCACTCTCTCTGTAACCAGGAGCTGGCCTGCAGCACATGAGCAAGGCCCACTGCATGTGAGCAGCCTTGGTTATATGCTGAGGCACTCCTTCCTGGCTGTAGAACCGAGGCAGATGGCAGCTGCAGTTATAGGCCAGTGTGGCAGTCTGGACTCCTGTGGACACAGGGGATCCATTTCATTTTGGCTGGAATGGATTTTACCAGGTATTTTTTTAAAAAACCAGTGTAATGGGCCTTAACCTGCCTTCCCCTGTCATGGCCCCATCTTCGTTCTGGGGATTGTTAGGACTGCCCAGGGGCAAAATGGGGTACACTGCCTGTATAGACAAGCCCTCAGTCAATCTTCACAGTTTTTATGGGCTCATCATTTAATTCAAATGACTTCATGTAACTTGTATGATTTCAGAGTTTATGAACATGTCAGAATCTACAAATTTTACCACTGTGCACTAAATTTAGGTTTTGGTTTTGTTTTTTTAAAAAAATAAAGATAACTTTTCTATATATTTTTTGAATTTCCCCCCAATAGCTAAGGGTAGTGGGTATTTCTCAAAATTTGCTGAGCAGCTGAAGTTCCCATGGATGCATGGTTGGCTCAACGCTTTGAGAAATCACTGTTTCCATTTAGATGTATAATACCCCATCTTGATATGATTTACTAAGAACTCTAGGAACAAAGTGTATTCCCTTGGGTTTAATGGCTATTAGTCCCAGGTAAATCTGCACAAACTAACACCATAAACTAATGTAAGATAAACTGATTAAAAACTTTTAATATAGAACTTCAGGTAGAACCATCAGGATAAACATTCAGATTTTGCTGATTTTTAAAAAAATCTCTTCCTAATTGTTTAAGAGATAGTTCATTATCTGTCACTTGAAATACATGGCATGCATTTCAGTCAGTTCAGCCATCATGAACCTTCATTGGAAAATAATGAGGAAAAAACCCAAAAGGTCTTCATTTATACTTGCTGTGCTATCCCTGCCTGTTAAACACCTGTTTTGTTAGGTATTATCTCTCTCTCTCTCTGTCTGGTTTTTCTTCACAAACAAAGATTCAGGAAGGACTCATCCTGCGCTTTCTGCAAGTGCACTTCAGAATTGGATTTGTCCTTCGAGCCTGTGCAATGCATTTTTCTGGTGGAGCGCAGCGTGCACAGAACTGGCCTCACCCTTTAAACCAAAGGTTCATCTGCTGTGGCCTTGCAAGCATGGATGGTAGCAACGAGGTCCTCAGGTCGTAGGTTTTGATTAGAGTTTCCTTCTCTTAGATGATTGACCTTACAGGGTTGGATGAGCACCATCTGCCTGGGTTTCGGATTAGAGTTTTAACTATAACAACTATAACAATAAATTATTTTAAACTTTCTCAATCTGGCATAGATTCCAGTTTAAAATAGATATGTGACATGGGAATATTATTTTAAAACACACAAACGCCTACTGTTCCTAACATGATGCAATTCAGATGATCATCAGTCTTCAGATAATTTCTATTAGGGCTTTTTAAAATAAATTTTGAAACTGGCTAGTGGCCTGGTGGTATGTGTGCAGAGTGTTTCCTACAGCTTTACCGAATGGAAGTTTTATAAGGATATCTTATTCAGCTCTAAGGAGATTTTCAGATGCAATTTTCGGGTCTATATATTCCAAAACAGCTTCGTTGCTGCCGCGCGGCATGGGAGCAGTTTTGGACTATGCCGTTCCTCTGCCGAACCCCTCCGTGTCACTTCCGTGACAGAATGGAGGAAACCACGTGGTATTTCACTCACGATTGTTGCCCATGAGTGAAATATGACGCAGCTTCCTCCATTCTGTCACAGAAGTGACATGGAGGGGTTCGGCAGAGGAACGGCATCATCCAAAACTGCTCCCATGCCGCGCGGCAGCAACGAAGCTGTTTTGGAATATATAGACCCGAAAATTGCATCTGAAAATCTCCTAAGACAAGAAACTGAAACATTCAGTCATATTTTCTATGACATTTGTTTGAGATTTTTCTTTTCTTAATTATTTTATTTACAATTTTTTTACAAGAGATAAAATATAACATTCAACTTCCTTATCATCTGGGTTTGAACTTGCTTCCAGTCTATTTCATGATCTTTCTTTACAAACATTTTTTTGGGGGAATATATATATATATGTAACATTTATATACAATATATTATTTACAATATTACATTTCCTTGTTTCCTTACTACACAACATACGTGTGATTACAGTACTATTTACATATTTCCCTGCTCAAAGAAAATTTATTTTTCCCATATCCATCAAACAGAAGATTCGTACCTAAGCCTATCTAACATAATCCATAAACCAGGTGACTACATACTCACTCCACTCTGATTTCCAAAATTCAATCAATTTTCCCCATTCCGCTCTAAATTTGGTAGTGGACTGGTGTTTAATCCAATATGTAAGCTGATCCATTTGCGCTATCTCTAATAACTTTGTCATCCACTCATCAACATTCGGTATATCTTTCTCTTTCCAATATCTGGCATACGTGTTTCTTGCTGTAGTTGTCATGTATAACATTATATTTTTATATTCTTTATGGAAACTTTTATCTATAATGTTTAATAAGTACATTTCAGGTTTTAGTTTCAATTCTATTTTCAATATTTTCCTTATCCAATTATCTATGTTAATCCAGGTGTTGTTGTTGTTTTTTTTTGCAACTTTACATGACCACCACATGTGATAGAATGATCCGTTTATTTCATCACATTTTCAACAATTTGTTCTCTTGTCCTTATACATTTTTGCCAGCTTTTGTGGTGACATGTACCAATGGAATAACATCTTATAACAATTTTCCCTCAGCTCCATACATGGAGTAAATTTCATGTTTCTTTTCCAAAGGGAGGGCTGGTGGCGCAGTGGTTAAATGCCAGTCCTGCAAGCCACCACATTGCAAGTTTGATTCCAGCAGGCTCCAAGGTTCACTCAGCCTTCCATCCTTTCGTAGGTCAGTAAAATGAGTACCCAGCTTGTGGGGGCAATTAGCTAACACACATTGGAAACTGTTTAATGCAGTGTAGATTCCAGCAGGCCTTTCCTGAATAATTATCCCGGCCCAAGACTCAGCTGTCCTTTCTAGGCTGTGATTGTATGTTTTAATTTTTTCTTCTAATTAATTATTGTCTGTTTTTAATCCATCATAATTTAATATTATTTTAAGGGGTGGGTGGGCTAGGGTATTGTGATTATGAAGTTTTTATATTGTAAGCCGCCCCAATTGCATTGCAGGGGGGTGGGATATAAATAAATTATTATTATTATTATTATTATTATTATTGATATGTAAATAGCTATTGCTTAAAACAATTTGTAAGCCACTCTGATAGCCTTGTGGCTGAAGAGTGGGGCATAAATAACTAAATAAATAAAAGAAATAAAAAAGCATCTCCCAGTCCTCTAAATAAATGTTATACCTGATGTTTTACGACCACTTGATCATATAATCTTTCACCACTTCTGTTTCTAAATCTAATTTTAATAATAATTTGTGTGCCTTAGATATTGTCAATTCTTTATTTTCTATTATCATTGTATCAAGCTCTGTCATCTGATGTTCTATTCCAACCAAATTCTTAACCATTTTATATCTTTCTAGTAATTGCCAATATTGGAACCAGTTACAAAATTTTTGTTCCTCCTCCAGTTCTTCCCTTGTTTTAACCCTAATTGACCTTCCTTAAATTTCAACAGGTCTTTATATGTCAATCATTCATCCAAGTGTGCCATCTCTGTTCTTCTAAAGGCTTCCTGGGATGATACCCACGACGGTAGCCTAGTGTATAATTTGTTTTTCACTTCTTTCCATGTTTTCTACATTGCATTTCTAATAAGATGATTTCTAAAATGTTTATCTATCTTTTCTTTTTCATACCAGAGGTACGCATGTAATCCGTACCTTGCTTCGACCCCTTCTAATGTTATTATTCTATCATTTTTAAGCGTAAACCAGTTGTATAACCAGACCAGGACACAAGAGTGGTAATCTAACCTCAAGTTTGGTAATGCTAAACTTCCCCTGCCTTTTTCTTCCTGTATTACCTTCCATCTCACTCTTGATTTTTTATTCTGCCAGATAAAACTAGATAAGTCTTTATCCCATCTTTTAAATAACTTGCTGTTATGTAATGTAGGTAAATTTTGAAATAGAAAGAGCATTTTTGGCAAGATAATAATTTTTATTGCCGATATTCTCCCTAAAGTGATAGATTTAATCTTTTCCATTTTTCTATATCCTTTTTTATTTCATTCCAATTCTTCATATAGTTGTTATCTACTAAATCCAAATTGCTTTTCATTATCGTTATCCCCAAATATCTGATCTTTTCTATTATAAAATTTGATAGTTTTTCTAATTCCTCTTCCTCTTTTTTATTTAAGGTCTTGGTTAATATGACTGTTTTATTTTTATTAATTTTAATTCCTGATATCTTATCAATCTCTTCCAATGTTTCTTGTAGGTTTTTGATTGACTCTAAAGGATCCTCCAAAGATACGGCCAAATTGTCAGCAAATGCACAAATCTTGAAAATTTGCTTTTTTGTGTTCACTCCCTATATCTTTCTTCTCTCTCTCCATGCCATTCAATTCTTTCCCATATTTGGCTAGGAAATGCTTTGCTTTTTTACCGTATTCAGTCTGTATCTCCTCTGGCGGTATGTAAATGATATTCCCTCTGTTTTTTCCCATCTACATTGTATACCTTTCCTTTGTAACCTAGATGTAATAAATTGATAGTCTTTTCTTTTTTTCAAAATTTGAGTTGGAATATCTTTATATATTGCCACTTCACATTCATCTACAATTAGTCTTGTTTCATAATTTTTCTGTAAGACTAAATCTCTGATCTTTCCTCTTGTAAAATATATTACGATATCTCTTGGCATCTCCTTTGCATTAATACCTTTGAGTTTATTCTAAATATCCTCTCCTCATTGTCCATCTTTTCTAAAGGTAACTCTGCAAAGTCCACTAAGCCTGGTAATAATCTTTTGTATAAGTCTTCTTCCTTCATTTCCACTAATTCCCTAATTTAAAGACATTTATCTCATAGTTTCATTTGAATTTGTAAGTCCCTCTCCTGTCCTTGTTCCTGATCTGTTTTCAAATGTTCTGTTGTTTCCTCTAACTTTATAGTTTTCGTTTTCATGTCTTCCACCTTCTCATTTACTTGTTCCAAATACTGTTATTTTATTTAATTGTTTTCCAAATTCATCTAACTCCTCTTTAATATCTTTCCTTATTTCCCTAATTTCCAAAGTCATTTCTTCTCTAAATTTCCAAAACTCTTGTAGTAATAATTGTTGAATATCTGGTACTTCTGTTGACTGTCTTCTTGTTGTTAAAGTTTGGATATGCATTTGTCTTTTAACAGGCATCTTGTCTATTTCTTTCCTCTTATTAACTCCTTTAACTATTATGCTCTCTGCCCCCACAATAATAATAGTGATAGTAATTTACAGGGCTAAGATCAAAATTAAGGCAATATGTAGTAGCTCACTGTTGTGAAAACAAAATTAAGACTTTAAATGAATTTATCTTCCCACGTAAACAATGATACAGTGTCATAAAGGGCTAACTTTTTATCTCTCCCTCTCTCTCTTTCTTACCAAATATACTTCCAGTTCTCTCAATACACCAAGACCACTGCTTATTTTCTAATCTATATTTCCTCCTCTCTCCTACACATTCCAGTCAATCCCACTTCTTATTTTTTGTACTTTCTCCTAGCGTTCCAAATTATTATTCATTTCTTGATCTCTCGAATGTTGTTTTTCTTCTTGCTGCCTCGTCTTTCTCACCACTTCTCTCTCTGCCTCTGTCTCTCACCCTGCTTCCTCTCAGGCCCCCTCCTTCTCTTGGTCTCCATCTCTCACCTCCATTCTCTCTCATGCCTCCTTCTCTCTGTCTCTGTCTCTCACCTCTGCTCTCTCTCAGGCCCCTTCCTTCTCTCCCTCACCATCTCTCGCCTCCATTATCTCTCAGGCCCCCTCCTTCTCTCTGTCTCCATTTCTCAGCTCCACTCTTTCCCAGGCCCCCTCCTTCTCTCTGTCACCATCTCTTGCCTCCATTTCTCTTCGGCCTCCTCCTCCTTTCTGTCTCTGTCTTTACCTCCATTCTCTCTCAGGCCCCCTCCTTCTCTCCGTCTCTATCTCTCACCTCTCTCTCACGCCCCCTCCTTCTCTCCATCTCTGTCTCACACCTCTGCTCTCTCTCAGCCCCCCTCCTTCTCTTCATCACCATCTCTCAGCTCTGTTCTCTCTCAGGCCCCCTCTTTCTCTCCATCTCGGTTCTCACTCCATTCTCTCTCAGGCCCCCTCCTTCTCTCCATCTCCGTTTCTCAGCTCTGTTCTCTCTCAGGCCCCTCCTTCTCTCTGTCACCATCCCTCACCTCTGCATTCACTCAGCCCCCCCTTCTCTCCATCTCCGTTTCTTGCCTCCACTCACTCCTAGTCCCCCATCTTCTCTCCACCTCTCACCTCCGCTCACTCTCAGGCCCCCACCTTCTCTCCGTCTTGTCTCACAGCTCTTATCATCTTCTTTTAACTTGGGAGATTATTTATTCAATTCCTTCTCCTTCTGTTTCATTCCTATACATCTGCAAGTCTGTGAATCTCTACTAACTCTCTCTCATCACCTCCCTCATCTCATGCTAGCTTCTTCCCCTCTTATTTCAGACTCTTCTGATGTTAACACTTACCTCCAGTTTTTCAAATGTGTAGTATTAAATTGTGAAAGATATTTTCAATTCAAAACCTCCAGTGAAGACTCTCTTCCAAATCTCTTTGTTGTAATCAACAGTGGGACTGCTCGTATCCTCCCTCCAAGAATTCCCAGGCAGGGGCGTTTTTGGTTCTGCAACTGCCTCACCGCCATGTACCTCTCTTCCCTCTCCCTTAGGAAAGAAAAGAAGAGGCTCTCAAGCTAGAAACAAGTCTTCTTCGAGCCCACTCTGACTCCTTTTCCACAGAAGGTTAGTTTCTCTGGCTTTAATTTTTACTGAGAATATTGCCAGAAAAACTCCTGCCCAGTGACTGCAAGAGCTCCCGCCGAGCTACACGCAGCCGACCACAACCCCGTAACCAACCCGAAGTCCTGATTGAGATTTAATAATAATAATAATAATACATTATTTTTATCCCATCCCTCTGTTAAAAACAATCAGGGCGGCTTACAAAAATTAAAATACCAATACAGATTAAAATCCCCAAACACCACCCACCCCCACTCTCCCCCATAAAAAGACATTGAACCAAAATACATTAAAACAACTGATCTAAAATCACATTAAAATAATAAATAATAAATAATAAATAATAAATAACCAGCAGACTAAAAAGGGCCAGGAGCCCCTGAGGCTAATGAGCATGTTAACTCATTACCCATTACATACCTGGGAAGACTATCTGAATATTATGTATTTTTTAAAATCTGACACAGAAGAGTCTGTTACACAAATTGTCATCAAATTGTTGCTTAGAGCAGTGAAGGTAATCAGTTTAAATTTTGTCTAGTTAAAATTAATTTGTCTTGAAATGTATTATATGTTTGTGGATTCTACTATTATGTTTTACTGATTTTTGTGTCATATTTGATTTATGTGAGTTCTAGCATGAGGTTTGTTGGTGGGATTAATATATTTCATTTCATAGTGAGAGTGCAAAATGTGTTCCAGTACAAAACATCTGTATGTTTTCCTTGTGTTACATGCATGCTTTTCTTGCTCAGGGCCACATTCCATGACTTTCAGGAGAACGAGGGAGAAAATATTCAAGTGTAGGAATTATGTCTATCAGGCATGTGTATAACTATCTTACTACTCAGGTAATACTCCATACATCTGAGTAGGTGACCTACACATGAAAACATATGCCAAATAAAACTTGTTAGTCTTTAATGTAACATGAGTCTCTGTTATTTTTTTCTGAATAGATTAACAGTGCTACCTCCAGGAAATATATGGCCATTAAATACCCTTGAGCAGGAGAAGGTGCTGTTGTGAGCGAATGGGGAGGTGAGAAAATGAATGTATGTCATGGCCAATGTTTGACTAGTAAGGAGAACTTGTTTCCTTTTAGAGTGGAGAACTCACACTTCCCAAGTGCTTCTTTGGCTAACTGACTCTTATTACAGTAATACATCTAGGAAGAACATTTCCCTCTTTTTGAAACTCAGATTCAAGCATAAATGTTCAATATAGCTTTGCCCCATGAGGTCCTTGTTAAGAATGTCTTTTTAGATATTTCTGGCATCACTACCCTTATAGCTATGCTAGCTGTCCATGACCTCTCAGGAAGTGGTCTCTGCCTTCCAGAATGATTTCCTCCATATTAGGAACACAGGTTAATGATTTATGGATAACACCAGTGAACTCTGTGGGGAGTGCCTTTGGCAGAGAAAGGAGAAACAGGTATGCTAGGTCAGGATCTGGACTTCTAGGAGAGCCCTGACTCCTTAATTTAATTTTCACATGGTTATCAGTCACATAATATAACTTTTGTGTAACTTGAATTTATCTTTTGCATGACTGTTTCTTCACTTGACTTTGTGAGCTTGAACTGAGAGCTATGGGATAGGAGCTATCCATATGCTCCAAGAGTGTATCTCTGTCAAACCAGAAGTTGGAGCTAATCAGGTTGCCTTTAGGAGAAAATTAGAGGAGGGGGGGCATTTGGTTTTAGCCTGCTCTGGCTTCTGGATCAGATCATCAGTCCCCAGAAATATGTGCATCATCCCAATGTTGGCTAGAATTGAAGACATGGGCACAATTAATATTGCACACTGTAAATATTTCTTCAGTCCCACCTGTGTGGCACTAACTTTAGGAACCATCTAAATGCTCTCAAAGTACAGCTACTTACCTCATATTCTAATATACACACAATAAATCAAACAACATTTTGAAATACAAACCCACAACATCACATGCAAATTTAGACTTAAGGACTTTAAGTTCTTTGTAACTGCCTTTTTAGGAAGGCCAAGATGGTTATGCCCTTGCTCTCCTTTTTGTATAGTTTTTTTTAAAAATCTGTATTGTTTTTGAAATCTGTTGTTAGAATAATAATAATGGCTAGAATCTTCTATGGCAGTTATGAACAACATAACCTAGAGTTACACACTTGTGACTGTTCCATATTCATGATCCTTACAGCACTAGTTTAGGGGTTACTTAGGGCCTGTGAAGTCCCCAATCCCCAATTACTGGGCAGCAGCTACTGTGATCAATGGGGGTCTATTCCCCTATCAATCAGAAAGCAGCTGGCTGCTGTCCCCACCTTCCCCTCACATGTAGCACATAACACGTAGGACTTTTTCAGATGCCTTAAAACCCATCAGGGGAGGTCAGGAGAGGTACACAGCTATCCCGCAGCAGGGGGTCAGTTTCAGACGATACTGTCCCCTTCCCATCGTCATCCATTGAAGGCAAAGGTACTGCTTCTTATTCACTGAAGTTTTTCGTGAGTAAAAAGTAGTGCCTTTGACTTCAATCGAACACAGAAGCAACACAGACAATGATGGGAGGGGGACAACATCATCCGAAATTTACCCTCTGCCGCAGGATAACCATGTACCTCTCCCAACCTCCCCTGATGGGTTTTACAGCATCTGAAAAAGTCCGTAGATAAAAAATACATGTTTTAGCATCTTAACACTTTTAATTATTTCACAGACCCTAATGACAAATTACCATTTTTAAATGTCAAAATGTACTACATCTATACAAACAGTATTTGTTAAAGCAGCCTGAAAGTAGGAAAGTGAGTATACTGGCATTCCTAGATGCAGTTAAGTGATAGCCTGATATTCAATGACAAATTCAGGTCCTGTCTATATGAGGGGTAAATAATATGCATGTGTTCGAAAAGGCAGGCATTTGCAAGGATGCAAACAGCCTACATGGCTAAAACTTCCCCCCTAAACTCTGCATGACCCCCCTAGCCAGCTGGCTGCTGTGAGTGCTGTACTCAAGATTTTAAATCTCCCACCATCTATAGTTGCCACCCTTCCTCCTCCTCTGGCCCCCTTGCCTCCACCCTTCCCACACCCACACACTCCCAGCTGCACACACAGCAGGGAAACAAAGATCTCCCCCAAAAAGGATCAATGGCACCTGTACGGATTAAATTACCTGCTGCTTGGAGATGTCAGCATGCTCTGTGCTGAATATCCTTGAGTGTCGTTTGCTAATCACAATGTCTGCTTCACAAATCTGCATATACTTTTAAGTATATTTACTAAAATGGCAAATTGATTCCACCTAGATTAATATGCAGTGTACACCTTGCACCATTAAACAGTCATGAGTGTAGCAACAGGTTACCTGTGCCTGAAATGGGATTGTGATGTGGCTGCCCTCTCAAAATTAGATGGAGAAAGACAGGACATGAAGCCAAGATTTCATATATAAATAATGGCAGTATGAGCTCCCGTTATAATTCTAACACTTTGATGCCACCCTAACTGCCAAGGCTCCATCCTATCAAATCCTGAGATTTGTAGTTTTGTAAAGTACTTAGACTTATCTAACAGTGATACATAGTAATGTAGCTCAGTAGACAATACTACACACCACCACATAATACAAATCCCAGTATTCTATGGGGTGGAGCCTTGGCAGTTGAACTCTGTAACTGTAAAGTGCGGGCAAATGTCTGCTAATTCTGCTGACTAGAAATTTAGACCTGCATGAAGTATTGTAACTAGAAGTAAGGACTGTCTTGAAAAAAAAAAAGTCTGAGGAAAGTTAGCATTGTGGCAAGAAGTGAAATTTTGTTGTTCTCCCATCATTAAAAAGTTTGAACTGGGCTCATTTAATATGTTTCCTTGGGTATTCACATTAAGACTCAGCTGTACATATGTTTCCGTTTGATGTTTGGTAGTCCACTTTATCTGCAACAGCAATGTCCTATGGAATCCTGGGGCTTGTAGTTTGGTGAGGCACTTGAACTATCTGGCAGAAAATTCTAAATGTCCCTCCCTCAACTGCCAATCCCAGGATATCACAGGAGGTTTCCATGACAGTTAAAGTGGAATATAGTATTATGAGTGTGAAAGGGGGCTTGAACAACCAGTAAAGATTTTTGAAAGCACTCAGCTGGAGGAGGAAGATGACTGTTTGCAGGGGGAATTCTTTCTTTTACTTTAGTTTTGGTCTTCACTTGCCTTATGACATAAAACAATTCCAAGAAACCTTTGGATGAGGGGGAAGGAGTTATAGTGGATAGTGGAGTGACATTCAGGTAAATGAGTCTGCCGTTTTGCAGAAGCCTGTACAAGTTTTGTGTAAAGGGCCTTAAAGATGTGCTACACAGAAAACAAAGCTTTCTTTTCTATGATTTTGACACTTGCTTTCTGATTTGAAGAGCAGGTGAAAAGGTGCAATTGAAATAATTAGATTTTGTCATAAAAGGCAACAATGGCTCTTCTAAACATCATTCTTCTGATGCAGACTAAGCCTAAAGCAAAAGCACAGGGCATTTCATTCTTCAAAATCAAATTTACTCCTCATGAAACAGGTGCACAGACAGAATGATATTCATAAGTGTTGTCAGTTTTATTGGACTTTAAGGTCCTGCCTATATAACCTAAGCCTATGTCATAGGCAAACAACCCAACCAAATGATGAAGTAACATATAAAATGTCTTTTATATTTCTCTAAGGATGATAAATACTCTGATCAACTGCAACAGACTTTTTAACCAGAAAGGGAGACGTAAATAAACTGAAACAGATGAACAAAGAATACATGCTGAAATCTGCAAAATCAGTTTTTGCAGAGTTTTAAGAACTGGAGATCACTACACAGCATTTTTGGTGAGGGGTTCCTAATGGATTCTAGAAAATGCTAGCATGTAATATGCCATGACAGCCCACACCTTTTTAATAAACTCATAATTAGCTACATTCTATAACCTGACTTGCTGTGGCCTTCCACGAGGTTGGCAGTAAACTAGGACTCCCCAAATACCAAGGCTGGAGTTATGCTTAAGAGCATGTACAACCTAATGAAGACCCTTCTAAATTCCTTAAAAGATCTCACACCCTGGTAGGGATTATGCGGAAACCCCGGAAGACTGTTAAAGTTTGGGTGATGACGGCTAATTCTCCCTGGGTGCCTCTGGAAGTGAAACATCAAAGGTAGCTGGATTCTCATTGCTGTGCAAGATGTGAGTTTTCCTCTTACAGATCTCCAAAATGATAGAAGGCTGCTGGTCACTCATCAATCCTAAAATATTCCTTCCTTCAACAATCATCAACACATCTAGCAATCCATTTTTTAACTCTTGGAATCCCTGGAAAACATTGTTTGCTTTCAAAATCACCCCTCCAGGGGAAATATCAACTATAAATATCACCCCAAAACTCCACCTCAGTGTGCACAGACCCTTTCCCTCCAGTCTCCATATTAGTCTGTGATACCAACCCTCCTTATTATCTTCCCTCCCCCCTCTCTGCCTGTTTGTTCCCGTGCACATATCCTTTCCCTCCTGTATCCACGCTAGGCTGTCACACCAGTCCTTCTTCCTACCCCTCCTTGCCTTTGTGTCTGTTTGCTGTTTGACCCTCCAAACACAATTCTTGAGACTTCTCTGCTCTTCAGATTGGTATAGTATAACCTATCGCCCCCACAATCTATTCCTCTATTCAAACATATGCCAGACTTGCAGCTGAATCATTGTCATCAGCAACAGCTGCTCCAGCTTCTGCTCCCGTGGATGCATCGTGGACTGCGGTGTCCTGCAGGGCTACATCCTCCACCATGGTGCCCATCTGAAGGGAAGTCCTCCTCATCAGAATCCAGAGCTGTCATCTGTAGACCTTGGCTGCACATCTGCATTGGATGCTGCTGCTGAGTTCCATGGAATTGTTCCACATGATACGCTAAATCTTCACCCAATATAGCAGGGCAACTGTAGTCATTGTAGAAGAATCACAACCCGGAAACATCACCCAAGGAAATCTTCTGCTGTACTTCCTGCAACTTGACTTGTTTGTCTCGGATTGGTCTTTTCAGTCATCAACGCGGTTGCAGAAAGCACGGGATGAGTCCTTCCTGAAACTTCGTTTGCAAAAAAAAGCCAGAGACAGCAAAAATCCATTGGCCCTTCCATCCTTTGTAGGTCCACCAGCACATGGGCCACTTCAACAGATTCGCGAGCAAGAGGTTTTCCTAGACAGAACAGAACACACAGTCTTGGATGTGGACCACACAGAGGAAGTGGCTGTGGAGGAGAGGGTCACTTCACAGACACAGGAAGTAGACAGCTGGAGGAATGTCACACACAGAACAAGAAAATCCAGGGATTCTTTGAGCAGCTTGCAGCTACAGAATCGATTCGAAGCCCTTTCCCTTATCAAGGACAATGAGGAAGAACAGCATGGACAGACTTCAGGGGTAGAGCAGGGGACCTTGAGAGGACCACCGCAAGGAACAGCAGCTGCGAAGCCTCGGCGGAGGCGTGTGGCGGTGGTAGGGGACTCCTTGCTGCAGGGTAAAGAAGCAGTGGTATGTGGGCCTGACAAGATGACTCGGGAGGTGTGTTGTCTCCCTGGGGCAAAGATCTGTGATGTGACGGAGCGGCTAACAAGACTCGTCAAGCCTACGGATCATTACCCCTTCCTTTTGGTCCATGTGGGAACCAATGATACTGTAAGGCACAGCTTTCCCAAGATCAGAAGAGATTATGAGGCCCTGGGGAGGAAGCTGAAAGAAATGGACATACAGGTTGTCATCTCGTCTCTTCTGCCAGTTGAAGGGCATGGTCCAAGAAGGGAAAGGAAAATAGCCGACGTAAACAACTGGCTCCGTAGATGGTGTCGCCGAGAACAAATTGGATTCTTGGATCATGGACTGCGCTTCCATGAGGGGGGACTTCTGGCAAGAGATGGGGTGCATCTTACAACAGTTGGAAGAAATATTTTTGCCAACAGTCTCAAGAATTTGATCAGGAGGGCTTTAAACTGAGTCAAATGGGGGAGGGAGACAGTATTCTGGAAGGCAAAAGGGCTGGAGAAAATAGTCAAACTGTCACAGAGGGAACAAGGCAAATAGCGCAAGGACCCAACAGTGGGAGGCAAAAAATACTTGCACAGGAAGCAAGTAAAGGGAACACATGGTCTTAGATGTCTCTACACTAATGCACAGAGCATGGGAAAAAAGCAAGATGACCTTGAACTCCTAGCACAACAAAACAAATATGATATAATAGGCATTACTGAAACCTGGTGGGACGAGTCTCGTGATTGGAATGTAGGAATAGAGGGGTATAACCTTTATAGGAGAAACAGGCCAAACAGGAAAGGAGGAGGAATAGCATTATATGTCAGGGATATTTACACCAGTGAAGTGATCCATGACATCAATACTGGAAGCCAGGTGGAGAGCATCTGGATAAAAATTAAAGGGGAGGGAAACAACAGGGATGTTATTGTGGGACTCTACTACAGACCCCCAAATCAGACGGAGGAATTGGATGATGCCTTTCTAGAACAGATGAACACACATGCAGAAAGGAGAGAAGTAGTAGTGATGGGTGACTTCAACTATCCTGATATTTGCTGGCAATCTAACTCAGCCAAAACTTCAAGGACTAGCAAATTCCTTACATGCCTGGAAGACAATTTCATGGTCCAAAAGGTGGAAGAGGCAACAAGGGGGTCAGCTATTTTAGATCTGATCCTAACCAACAGAGATGAACTGGTTAATGGGGTGCAAGTGGTGGGATCCTTAGGTGAGAGTGATCATGTTCTCCTGGAGTTTGTTATACAATGGAAAGGAGAAGCCAGGCATAGTCAGACACACATTCTTGACTTTAGGAGAGCTGATTTCAATAAACTCAGGGAAATACTGGGGGTGATCCCATGGTCAGGAATACTAAAAGAGAAGAGACCTCAAGACGGATGGGACTTTCTCAAAAGGGAGATACTGAAGGCACAATTTCAAACAGTACCATTGAGGAAGAAAAATGGGAGGTGTCTCAAGAAACCAGGATGGATGACTAATGAACTTTCAATGGAGCTAAGTTTTAAATGGAACATGTATAGGAAATGGAAAAGGGGGGAAATCACCAAAGAAGAATTCAAACAGATAGCGAACACGTGTAGGAGTAAAGTCAGAAAAGCTAAAGTGCAGAATGAGCTCAGGCTTGCTAGGGAGGTTAAGAACAATAAAAAGGGTTTTTTGGGTATGTCCGCAGCAAAAGGAGGAAGAAGGAAATGATAGGGCCACTACACAGAGAAGATGGCAAAATGCTAACAGGGGACAGAGAAAAGGCAGAATTACTCAACACCTTCTTTGCCTCAGTGTTTTCAGAAAAGGCAAAGGAGGACCAACCTGAGGATAATGGAACAGAGGACACAATAGGGGAAATCCAGCTCAAAATAAGTAAAGAGGTAGTACAGCAATACCTTCTTAATCTAAATGAATTTAAATCTCCAGGATCAGATGAACTACATCCAAGAGTATAAAAAGAGCTGGCAAATATAATCTCAGAGCCATTGGCAATAATCTTTGAGAACTCCTGGAGAACAGGAGAAGTCCCAGCAGACTGGAGGAGGGCAAACATTGTTCCCATCTCCAAAAAGGGGAAAAAAGAGGATCCCAACAATTATCGTCCAGTTAGTCTGACATCAATACCAGGGAAGATTCTAGAGCAGATCATTAAACAGAGAGTCTGTGAACATTTAGAAGGCAATGCCAACATCACAAAAAGTCAACATGGGTTTCAGAGAAACAAGTCATGCCAGACTAATCTGATCTCTTTTTTTGATAAAGTTACCAGCTTGGTAGATGAAGGGAATGCTGTGGACATCGCATACCTTGATTTCAGTAAGGCCTTTGACAAGGTTTCCATGACATTCTTGCAAACAAGCTTGTAAAATGTGGGCTAGACAAGTTAACTGTTCAATGGATTTGTAATTGGTTGACCGGCCGAACCCAAAGGGTGCTCAGCAGTGGCTCCTCTTCGTCTTGAAAAGATGTGACCAGTGGGGTGCCACAGGGTTCTGTCCTGGGCCCAGTGCTATTCAACATCTTTATCAATGACTTGGATGAGGGAATTAGGGGCATACTTATCAAATTTGCAGATGACACCAAATTAGGAGGAGTAGCTAATACCCTAGAGGACAGGATCAAAATTCAGAATGACCTGGATAGACTGGAGAGCTGGGCCAAAGCTAACAAAATGAAATTCAATACGGAGAAATGTAAAGTACTGCATTTAGGGCGGAAAAATGAAATGCATAAATATAGGATGGGAGAGACCTGGCTGAATGAGACCACGTGCAAAAGGGATCTAGGAGTCCTAGTAGACCACAAGTTGAACATGAGCCAACAGTGCAATGCGGCAGCTAAAAAGGCCAATGCGATTTTGGGCTGTATCAATAGAAGTATAGTGTCTAGATCAAGGGAAGTAATAGTGCCACTCTATTCTGCCTTGGTCAGACCTCACTTAGAATACTGTGTCCAGTTCTGGGCACCACAATTCAAAAAGGATATTGACCAATTGGAGCGTGTCCAGAGAAGGGCAACTAAAATGATGAAAGGTCTGGAAATGATGCCTTATGAGGAGAGACTTAGGGAGCTGGGTATGTTTAGCCTGGAAAAAAGACGGTTTAGAGGCGATATGATAGCCCTGTTTAAGTATTTGAAGGGATGTCACGCTGAGGATGGAGCAGGCTTGTTTTCTGCTGCTCCAGAGACTGGAACATGGAGCAATGGGTGCAAGCTCCAGGAACAGAGATTCCACCTCAACATGAGGAGGAACTTTTTGACAGTAAGAGCTGTTCGGCAGTGGAACACACTCCCTCGGAGCGTGGTGGGGTCTCCTTCCTTGGAGGTCTTTAAACAGAGGCTGGATGGCCATCTGTCGGGAATGCTTTGATCGTGATTTCCTGCATGGCAGGGGGTTGGACTGGATGGCCCTCGTGGTCTCTTCCAACTCTGCAATTCTATGATTCTATGATTCTATGAAGCTTGATGGATGGGCATTGGAAAGGTTGAACAGACACCCTTGTGTGGTCATCCACAAACTGAGGATTGACATAGGCACGATAAATTGCGGACAGTTGAGCTCCCATGTCTCTATACGCCACCACTTTTTTGTTGCTGTGGAGGTCAGATTCTTTACTGACTGTGCAATGACCAATATCCCCCCAAACCCACCTTTTAAGCAATGAATCCCCCACCCCCACCATGTCATTGGAAAGTGGGTAGATCAGCAGAGCTATGAACATACCTGTATGCACTGCAAGGACATCATCCACAGAGACCTTCTGAGGACTTCCCAGAGGTTCCTATGGATACATAATGCAGCATGTCTAGCTACAAGAAATCAGTTGGATGCATCTGTGCTGATTTGCCCCCCCCCACACACACACATATACATTCCAATGATTCCTTGTGTGCCTGTTAGTTTTTATTGTTTTGGTGCCCTTGTATCTGTTGTGTTAAGGCTGATTGTATGAGCTGAGTAGAAGCTTGCTCATGTGCTGGTTAGTGTTCTATTGTTCTATTGTGTGCAGGCACAGGTCCTCTACCTGAGCACATGGTCTCAGATGGGTAGTTCATCTGCTAAGGCCCCCTTCCTGGCTTCCACATCAGCAGCAGAAATGGTGGCAGCGGCAGCAACAGTTATGAGCCAGCATTCTGTTGGGACTCTGGCCTATTTTATTGAGCTAACAGAGACAGAACAGGCCAGATCTGGAGCCAGGATACATCAGCGGGGAGCCAGATTATCCTGGCTGGCGTAGACGATCCCAGAGAAAAGGCAGAACTACTCAATACCTTCTTTGCCTCTGTCTTCTCACAAAAGGGAAATAATGTTCATCTGGGGAAAATGGAGCAGATGAGGCAGCAGGGGAAATGCAGTACAGAATAAGTAAAGAGGTAATACAGCAGTACCTGGCTACTCTAAATAAATTCAAGTCTCCAGGGATGGATGAACTACCTCCAAGGGTATAAAAGGAGCTGGCAGAAATGATATCAGAACCACTGGCAATAATCTTTGAGAATTCCTGGAGGAAAAGTCCCAGCAGACTGAAGAAGGGAAAATGTTGTCCTCATTGTAAAAAAAATTAAGTGGGGGGACCCAGATAATTACTGCCCAGTTAGCCTGGTGTAGATATCAGGAAAGATTCTAGAACTGGGCCAAAACTAATCAAATTAATTTCAACAGGGGGAAATGTAAGATGCTACACTTAGGTAGAAAAAAAATGAAATGTACAGATACGGGATGGGTAACACCTGACTTGACAACAGTAAACATGAAAGGATCTAGGAGTCTTAGTAGATCTCAACCTGAACATGAGTGAACAGTGTGATGCAGCAGCTGAAAAAGCCAATGCAATTCTAGGCTGCATCAATAGAAGTATAGTGTCTAGATCAGTGTTTCTCAGCCAGGGTTCTGTGGAACCCAAGGGTTCCTGCAGAGATCACCAGAGGTTCCACAAGAAAATAGTCATGGAGAAGTGGTGATCTGAAAAGGCTTATCTCTCCCTTTCCACAACAGAAAAAGCCAGGGAGGAATGAGTGTGTGTGTGAATGTTTTCACACCAACAGAGCCTGTGACAGGGCCTCTTATGGGTCAAGGGTAGAAGAAAGGATGTTTATGTGTCAAATACCTTGCTCTCCCTCCCAGCTTTTGATGTGCTAATGAAGCTCCTCATGTTGGCAAGGAATGTGTGTGTGTGTCATTGAGTTTGCTTCCTGCAAGAAACCACGAAATTATTGTTTGCCAGAACTGAAGACAAAACAGGATGCTGGTTTGCATAAAACTGATTTAAAGGTAGAAATGCAAAATTCGGTGTGTGTTTTTTTAAAAATTCAGAACAATGGAAAGAGAATTGCAATACTGTACAGCTCTTATCCAATTGGGGGAAACTGACCAAGTAATCCCCTGGTCAGTCAGCTATCCAGGTGCCAGCTTTGGATGGGAGAACTCTCATAAAGTGACTTAGGGCTTATTCTTTTAAAACCAGATTTGGAGAGGGCAGAACCATTACAGTAAAGGGGTCATTATAGAGAAAAGGTTCTTAAGCTGTGGGTCTGGTAACTGAATGTGGGGGTCACAAAAAGACTGAACTCCTATGCTATTGAAAAAAATCCTTCCACTTACCCAGGCAGGAAGCTACAGCGTCCCTCTCATCCTGAGCCTGTCTGCTTAGTTGATGCTTTTTGCAAGCTGTGTTAGCTCAGAGCTCAATCTTTGTGTCAGAGTCAGTGATGTAGCCATATTTGAATATTTGAAGGGATGTCATACTGAGGATGGAGCAAGCTTGTTTTCTGCTGCTCCAGAGACTAGGACACGGAGCAATGGGTTCAAACTACAGGAAAAGAGATTCTACCTAAACATTAGGAGGAACTTCTGACAGTAAGAGCTGTTCAGAATTGGAATACACTGCCTCATAGTGTGATGGATCTCCTTCTTTGGAGGTTTTTAAATAGAGGCTGGATGGCCATCTGTCAGGGATGTTTTGATTGTGATTTCCTGTGTGGCAGAGGGTTGGACTGGATGGCTCTTGTGGCCTCTTCCAACTCTATGATTCTATGATTCTATGTTGCTGCCTCAGGCAGCAGATCACGGTAACCTGAACTCTTCCTAGAAGCCAAGATGGGTAAGCTGAGACTGTCTTACTTTAGAGAGAGAAAAAAATATTTATATTATTTTATGTTATATTTATATTATAGAAATTTCTGACCCTGCAAGTATCAAATATGTATTGCTAGCAATGTGGAATATAATAAAGCATCTATTTTTTCACTGTTCCTGTAATTTTTTTTAAAAAAAGGAGCTGTAGGTATATTTTTTAGGTAGGGGGTCCCTAAGACCTGAAAATTATTTCAAGGCTTCCTCCAGGGTAAAAAGGCTGAGAAAGGCTGGTCTAGAGCAAGAGAAGTAATAGTACCAATCTATTCTGCTTTGGTCAGGCCTCCCCTGGAATACTGTGTCCAGGTCTGGGCACCATAGTTCAAGAAGTATATTGACAAGCTGGAAAATTTTCAGAGGAGGGTGACGAAAACAATGAAAGTTCTGGAAACCATGTCTATGAGGAGCAGCTTAGGGAGCTGGGTATATTTAGCCTGGAGAAGAGAAGGTTAAGAGGTGAAAAACTGCTGTTACGCGTACAAACTTTAGATTGAAGAAATCTTTTAATTTTGTAAAGGAAGTACAGTCAACCCTCAGTATCCATGAATTCTGTATCCATGGATTCCACCATCCATGGCTTGAAAATACCCCCCCCCAAATCGAAAAGCTAACCTTGATTTTGCCATTTTATATAAGGGATATCATTTTACTATGCCATTGTATATAATGGGGCTTGAGCATCAACACATTTTTTATCCACAGGGGGTCTTGGACCCAAACTCCAGCAGGTATTTAGGGCCCACTGTACTAATCAACAGGATTTGCTACTTGCTAGAATTCACTAAAGCAGTTGCAAATGCATAACCTAGAGTTACCCATCCATGACTGGTTCATATTCACAACCTCTAATATTCACTAGTTTAGGGAATATGTAGGTATTATTAAGGTCTCCCAATCCTGACTTACAGAGCAGCAGTCACTGTGTGTGATTGGGATCTTTTCTTCTGTTTATCAGGAAGCAGCTGATTGGTGTTTCCATCCCCCTTCTACTAGTGATCTTCAGTGTGAGGGACCCTGCTTCTGACTGACCTTCCAGAGATCATTCTCAGGAGTGGGTGGGAACAACAGTCAGCTACTTCCTGATTGACAGGAAAACAGACCACTGTTGCTTGCAATGACTGATGCTTCTTGTTGTTGTTGTTGTTGTTGTTGTTGTGTGCCTACAAGGAGTTTTCAACTTATGATGACCCTAAGGCAAACCTATCACAGGGTTTTCTAGGGCTGAGAATGTGTGACTTGCTCAAGGTCGCCCAGTGGGCTTTCATGGCTGAGTGGAGGTTCAAACCCTGGGCCACATCTATACTACACAAATAATCCAGTTTGAAACTGGATTATTTTCCATGGCTCCTACCTATGGAATCCTGGGATATGTAGTTTGGTGAAGAACCAGCACTCTTGGGCAGAGAAAAGACCTTGTAAAACTACAAATCCCAGAATTCCATAGCAAGGAGCCATGGCAAATATTCCAGTTTCAAATTGGATTATTTGTGTAGTGTGGATTTGGCCCTGGTCTCCAGAGCTGTAGTCCAACACTCAAAACACTATGCCATGCTAGCATAGCATGTGCTAGCACCTATTTGCTGTGTTTTGGGTAGTCTGTGCTGGTCTAATTGTAGATTTTATTATGTTTCAGGCTGTATGAAGCCTGTGAAGCATTTAATAAATGTAAGAAATACATTTTAATAAAACAAAATAAATTCATTAGATACATCTGTATGAAAACATTTTTTAAAAATTGTCCCTATCCTGCACAACACAGTTCACAAACAGGTGTGTATGAAGTTAGTTCCAGATTTTGTCAGTAATTAAATACATTAAATTTTATTCATCTGTATTTGGAAGGGTGCTTCTACAGAAATTCCCAATCTGACATACATACACAACTTTCCTTTTAATTAAAACTCAAGGGGGAAAGGTCAGCTAGCTCAATGCTAGCTAGCAATTCAATTTTTAAAAAATATTTTTTGTACTCTCATTCAAGAAGAATGTTTTGATGTCTAGACAGGCAATTTTGTGATAAGCAGACACAGAGTAATAAGAAAAAGGATATTGTATCACATCTTGGATGAGCTGGTTATGGGTTGCATACCAACCTGACGGTTGAAATCAGTCAAAACAAATAGGCATGATGGAAACATAAAGCGAGTCTTAGACGAAACAATAGCTGGATTGGATGAAAGAGAAATGTGGATGACTCATTTAAATCTGTGGAGAGCATTTCTAACTCCCATATTATTATTATTTTGCTTCTCTGAAATCAAAATAAATTTATAAGACAAACAAATAAAACATCCATAGGCTTAAAAACGAACTCTTAGCAAATGGTGCCTGAGAGATTCTATAAAACTTGAAATAGTGTGGTAGAGTTCTAGCTAACTGGCCTGTAAAGTGTACATTATAGAGATCTAGATCTCAAAGACAATGCACAATAAAACACACACCTATTATGGAGGACTTGGAATAAAACACAGGTGAAAAAAATTCTGATTCACATCTCATTTTTCTGGTCCACAGTGACCTCATACACATCTTGTTAATAGTAATAATAATATAATAAAATTTTATTTCTATCCCGCCCCTCTGCAACGCAATCGGGGCAGCTTACAATATAAAAACTCCATAGTCACAGTGCCCTAGCCCACCCACACCTTAAAATAATATTAAATTATAAAAGATTAAAAACATACAATAATTAAAAATATATACATTAGGGGGGAAAAATTAAAACATACAATACTTAAAAAAAAAATCCAATTGCAGCTCAGAAAGAACAGCCGAGTCTTGGGCTGGGATAGTTATTCAGGAAAGGCCTGCCGGAAAAGATCCATCTTGACAGCTTTTTAAAAGCTGTCTAAGGTGGTAATAAGATGGATCTCATCCGGCAGGCCATTCCATGATCTGGGAGCGGCAGCAGAGAAGGCCCTCTGGGAGGTCACCGACAGCCTTGTTTTCATAGGCTGTAACAGATTCCTCCCAGAGGACCGATGTGCACGGGGAGGGTCATACGGAAGGAGGCAGTCCCGGAGAAATGTTGGACCCAAGCCATGTAGGGCTTTAAAGGTTATAACCAACACCTTGTACTGTGCCCGGAAACTAATAGGCAGCCAGTGGAGAGCTTTTAGCACAGGTGTTATATGCTCTCTTCTGGAAACACCAGAAATCAACCTGGTTGCCATGTTCTGAACTAGTTGAAGTTTCTGAGTCAAGGGTAGCCCCATGTAGAGCACGTTACAGAAATCCAGACGGGAGGTTACCAGTGCATGTACCACAGTTTCGAGTTCCTTGGTTTCCAGGAAAGGGCACAGCTGGCGTACCAGCCGAAGTTGATAACAGGCACTCCTGGCCGTCGCATTTACCTGATTAGACATCTGGAGCGTCGGGTCCAGGAGCACCCCCAGACTGCGAACACAGTCCTTGGAGGAGAGTGTAGTTCCATCCAGGATTGGAAGTTGTATTCCCAGACCTGGTTTCGGGCCTGTAACTGTTAGTACCTCCGTTTTGTCTGGATTCAGTCTCAATTTGTTTTTCCTCATCCAGTTGATTACTGCTTTAAGACAGTCATTGAGAGGAGAGATGCCATCTGAAGTCAAAGCTGATGACTGAGACATGGAGAAGTATATCTGGATGTCATCAGTATACTGATGACACCGCTCTCCGTGCCTCCAAATGATCTCTCCTAGCGGCTTCATATAGATGTTAAATAGCATCGGGGACAGGATGGCACCCTGAGGAATGCCACAGTTAAGCTCTATTCTAGTAGAGCAACTGTCCCCGAGCCTCACCCTCTGGGATCTGCCCGAGAGGAAGGAACGGAACCACCACAAAGCAGTGCCTCCAATTCCTAACCTCCTCAGGCAATCCAGGAGGATGGAATGATCTATTGTATCAAAGGCCACTGAGAGGTCCAAGAGCACCAACAGGGTCACACTACCCCTGTCGATACCCAAGCGGAGGTCGTCAGCCAGAGCAACCATGGCAGTCTCCACTCCATATCCCATCCTAAAGCCAGTTTGAAATGGATCTAGATAATCGGTTTCATCCAAGACAGCTTGGAGTTGGGAAGCAACCGCCTTTCAATCACTTTGCTTAGAAAAGGCAGCAAGGAGACTGGCCTATAGTTGTTCCTGTCCAAGCGGTCCAGGGAAGGCTTTTTCAGGAGCGGCTTTACCGCCGCTTCCTTCAGACAGGGTGGAATGGACCCCTTCCTGAAGGACGCATTGATAATATCCCTAAGGAGTACTCTTGTTGTGTCGCCCCCTTGGGTGGCTAGCCAAGATGGACAGGGATCGAGGGGACAGGTTGTCTTCCTCACTCTACCAAGGAGCTTGTCCATGTCATCGGTACTCACAGATTGAAGCTGATCCAATAAAATTTCACCAACGGAGTTGCTGGACACCTCGTCTATAGATTCTGTCATACTACTGGCATCTAAGTCGGCTCTAATCCGAGAGATTTTATCTGCAAAGTGGATATTAAACGCATCACAGTAGGCCGTTGTCGGGTTGAGTAAGGGGTTCTGCACAGGTGGGATCTGCGTCAGCTTCCCCCCCCCCACCCTAAACAGTTCTGCTGGACGGGACTCTGCAGACGCAATACGTGCAGAGGAGAAAGACATCTGCGCTGCACGTATCACCTCTTGATAAGAATCAAGAAAATTCCTATGACGAGTCTTGTTGGATAAGAGTCGAGTCTTCTACCAGGTGTGCTCTAGTCGTTGTCCAGCCCGCTTCATCTTCCTAAGCTCCTCTGAATACCAGGGCTTACGATTAGGAGCAGGCTGGAAAGGACGTTTGGGAGCGATTGTGTCGATAGCTTTGGTGAGGTCGGTATTCCAAATATTAACCAAAGCTTCAACAGAATCACTGGTGTTACCAACCATTAAACCCTCCAAGGCTTTCTGGAATCCAATTGGTTCCATTAGCCTTCGAGGGTGGACCATTCTAATAGGTCCACCACCCCTGGTGGGGCAGACAGTGGCTCTTAGCTCCATCTTGACTAGGAAATGATCCGTCCATGACAATGCAGAGGTTTTAATAACCTTCGCCCATGGATATTCCTGTTCCGTACTAAAGGCTGCATCGAGGGTATGACCTGCACAGTGAGTAGGCCCGGCAACCAATTGGGATAGGCCCATGTTTGTCATAGATTCCATGAATTCCCAAGCTGCGCCAGTTAGATTTAGCAAGCTGGTCTCAAGTGGGATGTTGAAGTCACCAAGAACTAAAAGTCTGGGTGACTCCAGCAGCAACTCTGAGGCCAGCTGTGTTAGCTCGGTTAGGAAGTCTGTTAGACAACGGGGTGGCCGGTACACTAACAGAATCCCTAAGCTATCCCTGGACCTCAGGCTTAGGTACATACACTCGATGTGGACTGTGTTCCAGATAGGCTTCCTGGTCAAGGTTAGATTGTTTTTATCAACCAGAGCAACTCCACCCCCCCGCCCACTTTTCCTTACCTGCTCACTAACTAAGTACCTGGTTGGGAGTGCCTGCGCCCAAGTCGCAGCACTGGCCTCTCCCAGCCAGGTCTCTGTAAAGCATCCAGGTTGGCACCCTCATCCAATAAAAGGTCATGGATAATATGTGTTTTGTTTTTAACCGACCTGGCATTGCAAAGGAGCAGAGTAAGGGTCTGTGGAATGGTTGGTGCGTTCTCCAATTTATTCTGGGAAACAGAGTGAACTGAAGGCGGGATAGATATTAAACATCGATTCTGCCTTCTTTTGTAACAATTTTTCACTCTGTTGCTGCCAAACCTTCCCTTCCCCCACACAACCTCAATTCCTGCTCCCAGATCATTCCCGGCCCCTGGTAGGTGTTCCTGGGGTGGGGTGGTGGAGTTGTTAATGCCACACACATCTTGTTAAGCAAAGTGAGAGCGGTATTACCCAGCATATGTTTCCCCTAAGTGAGCTCACTTTGGTGTAAAAGGGTGGTCCCACTATGGTATCCTATATTTTGTATTATTTTTGGCAACGTGGCTGTGGCTGCTCTGCTTTTATTTTCCCCCCCATCGTGCATGTGAATATGTGAACATGCAAATAGGCAGTAGGATGCTAATAACGATATACAAGTCATGGCAGGAATGATCAGGTGACCCAAAACCTGAACCTCTGGCTCCATACCAAAGCCAACTCGGAGACAGCCACACATACAATAAACTGTGTTTTGTTTTGTTTTGTTTGTTTTTCCTGGGAAAATGCAGTATAATTTTTTTTTAAAAAAAAATCATTTCTAAGCCTTCAGGTGCCAAAAAGAACAGCATTCAGTTCAAATCCTCAAGAATGTCATGTGTTCTACCAGCCCCCGATACGATGTGAGTATGGGATGTGTGGTTTTTTTCGCCAGTGTAGACATGCCCTGAGAATTGTAAATATTAACTATTTAATTGCAACATTATACAGTTGCCTTTATAAAATTGTGCTATCATGATTTTTAACCTGCCTTCTCTCATTTTTCCCTTCCCATGTGAGAATGCTTCACATTCTAGTAAAGCAGAAGTAACAAGACTAAAGCCATTTCGTACTAATTTTGGACGTTTATCAGATCAGGGAAATGGCATCAATGCCTAATGAATGTGAAAAGGCACACATATCAGATGATGTCATCCTTTCGCTATCATATTCCGTAAATGAGCTGTTATTTTTTATTGATGGGCCAAGCCATCAATAGATCTCCCTTGGTGCTTCCCTCCCCCCACCCCCATTGCCGGCATTTGAAACTTTGAGCCATTGTGCTCACAGGAATACAGTGCCAATGACAAAACACTGCTGGGTGAGATCATGACAGCCAGGTGGGGGACGCTCTTTTTATGAACCTCCATGGTGTACTTTAAAATTTTAAAGTGTGTTTATGTGCTTGTGTTAATGTTTTATGTCTTGGTTTTGCTTTTTATTTTAAATTTGCTGCACTCACATCTTCTAGCAGGTCTCAAACCAGGAAGAAAATGGATCTCCGTTGGTGCTCCATATATGCTGGGGCTACCTCTTTAATGCTGCTCAAGGTAGGTCTGGTAAAGGGGGTTCTTTTGCCGGCATAAAACATTTAAAAATATGCTGACAAAAGAATATTTCTGGAGGGTTGTCTGATAAAGCCCTTTCAATGATAAAATGTCAGTTTAGCACATTTTGATGTTTCCCTTTCTTCGGAAGAGTGAATTAGCTGTCTGCTCTATTACCAAATTTTCTTTCATTAAATTTTGGAGAATTAATTGAGCATGAGTATGTCAAACATGGTTTCATACTTGGACTATGAATGTTGTGAGGAAAATGGCTGATTGCATCACCACACAATTACAGAAGAAATATAGGAAAACACATTGCACCACACATTATTTTTTTTAAAAAAAATGTTATACAGTGGACAGATGTTTATAATGTTATATAGTATAAAATGTACAATGGTCCCTAAAGCTCATTCATAGATCACTTTTTCCTACATGAAATGAAAAGTACTAAAACCCACAGTACTAAAACTCTCCAACGAGATATCTGAATATCTCACCAAACTACAAATCTCAGGATTCTGTAACATGGAACCATGACAATTAAAGGGCTGTCAAATGTAACTCCTATTAATTAATCAAGACCAATTGCAAACTGAACTCAGTAGAACTTTAAAGTGCTTACCTTTAACTAGACATTGCTCAGTGATTTTTAACATGCCTAACTATGCAAAGGATTTCAGCTATGGTCATTGCTTGTTTTAGCTTCTTAGTTATTTATTTTGAAGTAACTTAGGCATCTTAACTGTGTTTATGCTTCCTCATAGATCAGTCACTTGCATACTATGCTGCTCATCTTTCTTGCCTGTAGTTATTTTTTCCACTTCCCTGTTCATCTTCATTGGTTTTCTCTTTCACTTTCACTCTGTTTATTGGTAGATGGCATGCATAATCACTGGGCATACAGAAATTTATCTTGGAACACTTTAAATTTCTCTCCATTACTCAAGCTCATTCAATTTCACCCATCATTTCCTGCATACTTTCAAAATTTGTTCTGCTGTAATTCACTATCCTTAGGTCTTCCTTCACTCCAAGCTATAAACCAGTGAAGACTGCATTACACTTGATGTGGATACTCCCCTGCTCCCCTTGCTTTGTGAAACTATTTTGTACTATATTCATAGAACTAGTGGCCAACCCCCCACACCTTCAACTTAGTGGATCTAAAATTGTTTCAATAGTTACATTATATTTGATTATTTTTTAAAATAAAGTATTTTGCCTATTTATACCTATGTATTTCAGAAAATTGCAAATTATGATCAAGGTTATCCACTAAATCTCTCAGCTACAATCTAGCTCATAGTTAGAAGTATCTAGGTCGACTTTTTTGATTTTGTACAGATAAAGTATACATGTTCAGGCATATGTGACAAGCATGAAGATGAGCGAATGAGATGAGAGCCTGAAATGAACCAATCCCAGAGAAGAAGACTGTAATGGGAGGGGTTTTTCTTTGTTTGAAGAGATGCATGATAGCTAGGAGTGGCAGTTAGTGAGTGAGTTGAGGCTGAAGGCTCTGGGTGTGTACAGTTGAAGCTTGAGTGGAGGCTTGTGTGCTTTATGAGTGAAGTCTGAATCCAGAAGATTGTGTGCAGTGGTTAGAAGTCTGAATGTGGAGGCTGAATCAACAAAGAGTGAATAAATCTGCATCATAAGGGGAGGCATTAAAATAGCCAAAGTTTAATCTGTGTGCTAGGATATTTATAATTGGTTACTGTATGGTGACAGTCTATCCATATACAGTTGCCCCTTCTAATTCGCGGCTTTCTAATTCACAGTTTTGTGAATTCACGGATTTGAAAGGCCGCAGGGAAGGGGTGAGCGTTTTTCGGCTTTTCTCCTCACAGGGAAGGAAAGCTGACCAAACCCGCTGCAAGCACTGTGAACTTGGTCGGTTTTCCTTCCCTATTGGGGGGGAAAGCCGAGGCCATGGGGAGGGGGTGGTTTTTAGTTCCCCCCCCCCACAGGGAAGGAAGGCCGACCAAATCCAAGCCTGCAGGCTTTTGGAGCAGCTTGGTTGGGGAAGAGGCGAGTCACCACCTTCCCAGTCAAGCTGCTTGTGGCCCGAGCTGGCAGGCTTATGAGTGGCTTGACCGGGGAGGAGGTGAGTCGCAAGGCAGCAGACTTACCAAGCAGCTTGACCAGGGAGGAGGCGAGTTGCCACCTCCTCAACCAAGGTGCTAGTGGCCCGATCCAGCAGGCTTGCCGAGCAACTTTACTGGGGAGGAAGCATGTCGCCACCTCCCCAGCCAAGCCACTCACAGCCCAAGCCAGCAGGCTTGCCAAGCAGCTTGGCTGGGAAGAAGGTGGGTTGCCACCTCCCCAGCCAAGCCACTTGTGGCCTGAGCTGGCAGGCTTTCTGAGCGGCTTGACTGGGGAAGGAGATGAGTCTCCACCTCCCCAGCCAAGCTCCTTGAGGCAGGAACCTGCAGGCTTACCGAGGGGCTTGGATGGGGTAGAGGCAAGTTGCCACCTCCCCATCCAAGCAACTTGTGGCCTGAGTGGCATGGTGGCGGTGGCAGGGTGAGTATTCATGGTTTTTTCATTTCCCAGGGGTCTTCCACCCGTAACCCCTGCAAAAATGAAGGGACGACTGTAATACCATGTTATAAGCACACAATTGCCTAATTAATATTCCATCTTTATCCTTTAATAAATTAATCCTTTTTTGTTATTCTTTGCGATTCATTCAACATATAGATAGTTAACGGCATGCTTACCAGAGAAATACCACATATCCACATATATCTGGTTATAAAGGTTCAATCCTGGTTCAGGTAAAAGGGACTAAGGTGAATCAGAAGATGAAGTAGCAGGAACAGAGGGTGGAGGCAGCCAGGCTGAACATTTATGTAAAGTTGGTGGCTACGTTTGAGGTTGCTATTGGGGTTCACACCACAGCAAACACATTTGTCCACACTGCATCACTATTCTGGAGAAATGGATCTTGTCCTTGGCCACCGTCTAATGATTTGTGCACATCAATAAAACAGATGGTCTGCATTGTTAGCTGATATCATTGATGAAATTCAAAGAGATAGACACATAATCTATACTTAAGCATAAAAAGATTCAAAAGAACCCAATAGCCCCTTTGGTAAATGGGAAGAAGAAATTTCTTTTATGGACACAGTTCACTTCATCAGATTCAGATCTATGAAAGTGTACGCTAGAAATTCTTTCCAGTTAGTCTCAAAGGTGCTCCTGGATTCCTTTATTCCTTTGTATCACTGGTGAAAGGAAGAAAACAGTAATGGAAAAATAGCGGCTTGATTAATGTCCTCTAGCCATCTTAAAGTTGACCATACCACTGTTATGTACCCATCTATGGGAAGTATGCACAGAGACCTTCTTTCTTATTAAAATATATATAGATTAGTTTGTTTGAAATGTTTTTATTGACTTGCCTTTCTTTTTCATCTTAAAGGATTTACACTGTGCAGTTTAGAAGCCCAGTAAATCAATCAAGAATACGAAACCTACAAAGATTGTCACCATGTAAGCTCAACTGTGGTGAGTTGGGATGATCTGAAAGCATTATGTTGGGATTTAAAATGTGTACACCCCCCTCCGTTTGATGCAACACACTGTGAGAGTAATACTTATGCTTCCATAGTCTTTGAAAATTGGCATGTAAATACTTTTTACTTTCAGTGTTCATTTGACTTTCAACTAAAGCATATTTTTAAAATATATATGCAATAGTTGCACATTTCTATATTCTCAATGCATCGTCTCATCTAGATGAATGAAATATCTGCTAATACCTTCCAAGCAGAATAGACAGCTCCTAAACTAGGCCTAGAGCAAGAGTGAAGAAGGTGCAGCCCCACAGTCCCTGCTTTTGCCTTCCCAGGAGACCACAAAGCCCCTAGGCCTATAGTGGTCAAAAGCACTGTAAAAGTACTCAAACTACAATAACATCGCCCTCTCCATTGATGCCCCCTTATCATGGGAGAGACGCTTGCGTACCCTAATTATGTTTTGAGCTATGCTGGCGGTGGCATACTAGCCATCGGTAGGGTCTCCCATGCCAGAGCGGACAAAACCGAAGGGTCTAACAAAGAGCGTCAAAGGGCAGGATGGGCTCTGTAGCCTTATGGCAACCATCCTAGGAAGAAGGAAAACTCTAATCCCAAACCCGGGGAGATGGTGCTCATCCAACCCTGTAAGGTCAACCATCTAAGAGAAGGAAACTCTAATCAAACCTACGACCCGAGGACCTCGCTGCTATGTCCATGCTTGCAAGGCCACAGCAGACGAACCTTTGGTTTAAAGGGTGAGGCGAGTTCTGTGCACGCTGCACTCCACCAGAAAAATCCATTGCACAAGCTCGAATGACAAATCCAGTTCCAAAAAAAGCCCTGTAGTGATAGGTGAGGGACAAAACGGTAGGTGTAAAGATGCACTGGAAGCTGCAGACCCAACCCTGCATGCAGGCGGTTCAGGACTTTGGTCACTTGAGGCTGACCCGGGAGATGATAGTCTTGTTTGGCAGCATCCTGAATGACCAAGCAGCCTTTTTTAAGGAGAGCAATGCTTGCTCCATATGGAGAGGGGCCTAGAAAAGGTGGCCTAATGAAAGCTCATCCCCATCTACCTGGTTGGCTAGCCGTGGCCAACGGGCATCTTCTGATGCGGTCAAACCAAGGCAAAGAAACAAAGGCACACACCGGCCTCCAAAGGTGTAAATAAACTGACACTTGCATGCTGGAACATCAGAACCATGCGAGACTCTGCATATAGTGGATGGCCTGAGCGTCGTTCTGCCCTAATAACCCATGAACTATCACAACTTAATATTGACATTGCTGCTCTTAGTGAAGTTCGTCTCCATGAGGAAGGCAGCCTTAAAGAACACGGCACCAGCTACACACTTTACTGGTCTGGCAAACCCAAAACCAAAAAACATCTATCAGGAGTAGACTTTATGATTAAAAACTCCATTGCCTCCAAACTCGAAACCTTGCCAACAAGACACTCTCATCGCATTATTTCCTTACGCCTCCCACATGTTGTTCTCTTTAGTATATATGCCCAACTATGCAAGCCGACCCTGTAGAGAACGACAAATTCGACACAGACCTACGCCAACTCATACCAAAAGTTCTGGTAGAAGATAAAATTATTATTATTGGTGACTTCAATGCCAGAGTAGGAAAGAACTCCGAAGCCTGGAAAGGTGTCTTAGGCAAGCATGGTGTTGGAAATTGCAATGATAACGGACGCCTCCTGCTAGAGTTCTGTGCAGAACAACAGTTGACTATTACAAATACTGTCTTTCAGCAGAAAGATAGCTTGAAGACAACCTGGATGCATCCCCGATCCAAACATTGGCACCTCATTGACTATGTTCTAGTCTGCCAGAGAAACATGCATGATGTCCATCATACTTGAGTGATGCCCAGTGCAGAATGCCAAACAGATCATCGCCTCATAAGGTGTAAACTAAATCTTCATCTTAAGTTCAAACCTAAGAGGGGTGGCATCTTAAAGAAGAGACTCCAAGTCAACAATCTTCAACAAGCTACCATGAGAGACAACTTCCAGGCAAATCTGCAAAGAAAACTTGAAGACCATCCTACAGATCCTTCTCCTACAGTGCTTTGGCAACATGTCAAAAAACTGTATCCTCCAATCTGCAGAAGAATCCCTCAGGTTCTCCCACAAGAAAAATCAAGACTGGTTTGATGAAAACAACCAAGAGATACAGGAGATGTTGACAAAGAAGAGAATTGCTCACCAGGCATACCTCACCCAGCCAACTTGCCATGTAAGAAAAGCAGCTTTCCGCCTCACATGTAGTAAAATTCAACAAAAAGTCTGAGATATGCAGAACAAGTGGTGGATCAATATAGCAGAAAAGACACAATGCTGTGCAGATCTGGATGATCACAGAGGATATTATGAAGCTCTTAAAGCAGTGTTTGAACCTACTTATCAGGTCCAAAGCTCCTTATATAGTACAGATGGTCAAACATTAATTACTGATAAAGCCTCCATCCTGAATCAATGGGCTGAACATTTTCAAAGTCTTTTTAATGCCAACCAAGTGGTGGATCAATATAGCAGAAAAGACACAATGCTGTGCAGATCTGGATGATCACAGAGGATATTATGAAGCTCTTAAAGCAGTGTTTGAACCTACTTATCAGGTCCAAAGCTCCTTATATAGTACAGATGGTCAAACATTAATTACTGATAAAGCCTCCATCCTGAATCAATGGGCTGAACATTTTCAAAGTCTTTTTAATGCCAACCAAGTAGTCCAAGGCTCAGCTATCCAACACATGATACAAAAACTGATAAAAATGAATTGGACATAGCTCCCACTTTGGAAGAGACCCTTAAGGCCATACAGGATGAAAAACGGCAAGGCAGCTGGGATTGATGGAATCCCACCTGAAGTTTGGAAACATGGAGGTCATGCACTCCATGATAAATTCCATGAACTCCTTGTGAATTGCTGGAAAAAAGGGGAACTGCCATCATATCTCTGAAATGCAGTCATCATCACCCTGTACAAGAAAAAAGGAGGAAAATCTGATTGCTGAAACTATCGAGGCATAACACTGCTTTCTATTGCTGGAAAAATCCTTGCAAGGATACTCCTGAACAGATTAGTTCCTGCTATTGCAGAAGAACTTCTCCCTGAAAGCCAATGTGGCTTCAGAGCCAATAGGAGTACTACAGATATGGTATTTGCCCTTAGACAACTGCAAGAAAAATGTAGGGAGCAGAACATGGGTCTTTATGTAACATTTGTTGACCTCACCAAAGCCTTCAACACTGTGAGTAGAAAAGGTCTGGGCAGATCCTGGAAAGACTAGGATGTCCCCCCACAAATTCCTTAAAATGATTATCTTGCTACACGAGGGCCAGCGTGGTCAAGTCAGATATGGTGATGCTCTTTCAGAGCCCTTTCTAATAACTAATGGAATGAAGCAAGGTTGTGTTCTTGCACCAACTTTATTTACAATCTTCTTCAGCATGATGCTCCAAAGGGCTACAGCAGAGCTTGAAGAAGACAACGGCATCTATATAGGTTACCGTACTGATGGTAGCTTCTTTAACTTAAGCTGTCTGAGGGCTCACACTAAGACTCTAAAGTATCTAGTCCATGAGCTGTTCTTTGCTGATGCTGCTGCCCTTGTTGCCCACACAGAAGCAGCTCTGCAGCGCCTAACATCCTGCTTCGCAACAGCTGCAGAGCTGTTTGGGCTGGAAGTCAACCTGAAGAAAACAGAAGTTCTTTACCAGCCTGCACCACAGGACGAACACCAGCATCCCCACATTGCCGTTGGCAAATCTGTGCTCAAGTCCGCTCAGCAGTTTACCTACCTGGGAAGCATCATCTCCTCAGAAGCCAAGATTGACAAAGAGATTGATCACAGATTACCAAAGGCATATAGAGCATTTGGAAGACTTTACAAAAGAGTCTAGAGTAACAAACACCTGAGGCAAAGGACAAAAATCAGTGTGTATAGAGCCATTGTACTGTCTATTCTCCTTTATGGTTCTGAAACATGGGTATCACCACCACCTACAACTCCTCGAACACTTCCATCAGCGCTGTTTACGCACAATCCTAAATATACACTGGACTAACTATGTGACAAATGTTGCTATCCTTGAGCAAGCAGGGATCACCAGCATTGAGGCCATGATATTGAGAACACAGCTGTGCAGGTCAGGGCACGTTTCTAGAATGGAGGACCATCGCCTCCCCAAAATAGTATTCTACGGTGAACTCACCACAGGTCAGCATAAGAGGGGCACTCCAAATAAATGATACAAGGACTCCCTGAAACAACATCTCAGGCTTGGCCAAATTGATCACCAACAATGGTCCACCCTGGCCTCACATCAGGAGGCATGGAGACGCACTATCCACAATGCTGCAGCCTTATTTGAGAACTCACGCCAAACAAGTCTTGAAGAGAAATGACAACACAGAAAGAATCACAACCCAAAAACCTCACCGAAGGAGACCTTCTGCTGTGCTTTCTGCAACCGGACTTGTTTATCTCGGATTGGCTTTTTTAGTCATCAACGTGCTTGCAGAAAGCGTGGGATGAGTCCTTCCTGAATCTTCGTTTGCGAAGAAAAGCCAGAGAGAGAGAGAGAGAGAGAGAGAGAGACAATAACAAACTGGGTTTGGGGGCAGTTGCAGTCCTACTACTCCCCAATCCCCACAAATGCAAGAAGCCCCCTGAAAATGAAAGCAAATGTGATGCAATGTGACTTCTGGTCATACCAAGAGTGACATGTAGCCCATGGGGTGCAAGCATGAAGGGGAATGGTTATCACCTCCAGGACAGTTGCCCAGTCCCAGCTCAGAGCCTAGTTGGCTACTCTTCAAACTACAACTTCCAAAATCCCTCAGACAGCATGGCTGATTAATGTAGAAAGTTCAGCACATGACTGACAGCTTGTGATTCAAGGTTCATCCAAGGCCCCTGAGCTTTGTAGTGTCTTTTTTAGAAGAGCAACCAGAGGCAAGCTAGACATTATGACCACTGAGCCACATCCAGTCTTGTTGATTTTGCTAGCACAGTAGCAACCTTGGTATGTTATGTGCTGAAAACCTTGCATTCTACTGATCAGGTTGGACTGTGAGCAAAATGCATTCAATCATGGTTGAAGTTAAGTGAGCAACAGCTGCTGGGACAAATAGTGAGAAGACAACCACAACTCTCAGCTATAGCTTTGGAGTAAACATTAGAACCCAGAATGGAATTGAATAAATGGCACAGCAGAAGAGACATCATTCTCAATTTTGGATTTTTGAAAGCAGTCCTTTGGGGGAATTTCATTATGAAATTTTTTGCTCAAGGATTAAAAATAAATCAAACACCACTTGATCATAGAATTATAAATAAAGATTGATGAAATATCATTTAAACATTTAAAATGTAAAATAATGTGGGCAGAATTGTCCCAGAGAAAAAAAATCAGAAGCCTTGAAAACAAAGTATACTCCACTTTTCTGTTTAAAAATAACATTATTATTGTGTTTAATAATAAAAATACAAAATTACTATCTATTGTTCCTTTTTAAAAATGACTAATAATCCATTATATTATTAAGGATAAAAATAATACATCAATTTCAAACCAATTGATTTTGTCAAAATATTTAAGCTTGCTTTATAGCTAGTATAGAGGAAAGCTTCCAAAACAGAGTGTAGAAAACCTCTAGAGAATGTATGCATTCATTTCATTTGTAGCCACCAGGAATTTTCACTGAGTATGAGCCCGAAGAGTATAATCTCAGAATGCATCAATCAGGGTCAGTGATGTAGTCAGTGGGCAGACCTCTAATTATCATTATACTTGCAATGGCCTAAATCAAATTAGAACTACTGAGACTTGGCCCATTGAAATCAATGCCAATGCATTTCAATGGGTCTACCCTAGCTAGGAATAATAGAAGATTTATTGTCATATTTCCTTTTCATAATTCATGTTTTTCATCACTGCCTGGGGAAAACAGAATGAAACCTTTCCCATTTGGTGTATAAACTGCCAATTCTTTTTTTTTTTTTTTTTTTTTTTTTTTAGAGAGGGAACTTTCATTTGCAATCTAGATTACAGCATCTCAGGCTCAGGAGGTGTCTGTGGATTCTTCAAATGGTTATAAAGGAAACTCCCACAAGACTGAAACCAGCTTTGTATGGCATAGTGCTACTTGTTTGGAAATACATTCTGTCTTAGTAGTTACAGACCCTAGTTCAATCATTTGTTTCGTGAACTATCATATGCATTCTGATTATTTTTTAAAACATAACCAACAACTGAGTATTAATATGCAGGTAACAGACAAGGGCCCCTTTTTTCCCCTGTTAAGTTTTACCAGTCATTTCCTCACCAGAACACTATCCATCCTTTATACACTATCACTACACTAAACACATTTTACACAGAAGTTCTAGATATATGTAAGATTGCTGAAGTCTTAGGGCTTGTCTATGTGGGCAATATACCCCATCTTTCCCCTGTCTCAGAGCCCTGCAGTCCTGACAATGCAGGGCATTTGCCCCAGGCAGTCCTCACCATCCCTGGAGCATATACAAGGCTCAAGACAGGGGGATGGTGGGGTACGGCCCTATACATTTTTTTAACAAAAAAATTCCTGGTTTACTCCATTGACACTGGCAAAAAAAATGGACCAGGCCACACCTGTCTGCATAATGCCCATCCTGTTAGGCCAGCCCTTGCTGCTGCTGTAGTCTCCTTGGCTCTCCCAGAAAGCAAGAAGGAGTTCCACAGCATGTGACCAAAGTCACATGTTGCAGCCAGGTTTCTCTATGGTGAGAGAGCATGTAAGATGATGGTGGCTGCAGCAACAGAGCTGGTATGCCCATCAGGACTTCCTCCCATTTTGTACAAGTAACAAGGGAACAGTGGGCCTGATCTGTGGCCAGAATATGCCAGTGGTCAGCTGGTGTATCCTGGCTCATGTAGGCGAGCCTTTAATGTGCTATATTATGTAGCCTCTGCCAGTTTAGAAAATGGTTGATTGTTATTATAATTTTATTTCTAATATGATTGCATGAATATTAACCTTAAAGGAGGAATTTGAACACACAGCATTTGTGGACTTTGAAATGATTCAACGCAATATCAAAAGTTATCTGAGGGGGAATCAACACGACACAAATAATCCAGTTTGAAACTGGATTATTTGCATGGCTCCTTCCTTTGGAACCCTGGGATTTGTAGTTTTACAAAGTCTTTAGCCTTCTCTGGCAAAGAGTGCTGGTGCCTCACCAAACTACAAATCCAAGTATTCCATAGGAAGGAGCCATGAGAATAATCCAGTTTCTACCTGGATTATTTCTCTAGTGTGGATGCCCCCTGTCTCAGCTTGCAGCCGGTCCTGAGAATATGTAATATCCTCTTCACTGGAGTAGTGATGGAGGAAATAGCAGTGGAGAACCATAGTAAGCATTTTATCTGCATGGAACCCAAAATGCTATACTATGCCCATTTCACCAATGATTTGAAATATGATAGGTAAGCAAGAATTGTCACACCAGTGGACAATTTCTTGACAAGCCATCACAATGTGCTGAAATGCAGCCTGTCCATGTGAAGAATGAGGATTTCTGTGAATATTATTACTACTGAACAATAATGTGTAAGCTGTAAACTGGAGTTTCCTGGATGGAATATCATGAGAACGTATCTTTTAAGAAGCCAGGAATTCTCCTCTGCTTCCAGAAAGCTCAAGGATGGAAGGAAGAAAAAGAGAAAGGTATGGCAGAGGAAGTGGGGACCACATAGGCCTGTTGTTCATTTACTGTTTCTGAACAGGACCATTGTGTTTACTCATCCCTTGGTGATGCTCCACAGAATATGAAACAAACCAAACTGTACAATGGCACCATTTTGCAAGTGCCATTTAAAATAAAGAGTGATGGTCGAGTTGCAGAAAACATCTCATGAGTCCACACAAGTATCTCTCTCTCTCTCTGGCTATTTCATCTATGCACTGATTATTGTTAGAAATTATTAAAGGAGACTGTATGGTCAGCATGCTTGTCAAAAGTATAAATCCATTGTTTGTTTATTTTTAACGCAGAAGGGGAGGTTTGTCTGGTTGAGCAGTATTAATAAAGTTGATTTGGTCATTACAAACCATTTAAAAATAATAATATGATTGCTCTTATAATACTTAATATTTCTATTTTTTTAAAAAAATTGGCATGCGCATTTAAGCCTTTTTAAAAATCTCACCCCTGAAATTTCTCTGTGAACTCAAGGTAGGAATGAAAATATTTTATTGTTGGGATTCTTCTCCCAGAAATATGCACAGTTATGAGGCTATGTGCACAAAACCATGAACACATTTTAAAAATGTGAATACTTAAAAATGTGTACAACTGAAAAATATGCATACAGTTTGTAGTCAGTTGGAGAAATGCATACAAAAATATACAAAAAAACATACAAATGTGTACATTAAAAAAAAATAGAATCACATACCACATAGAATCATAGAATTAGAAAAGACCACAGTGGGCCATCTAGTCTAACCCCCTGCCATGCACAAATACCCAATCAAAGCACTCCCGGCAGATGGCCATCCAACCTCTGTTTAAAAACCTCTAGAGAAGGTGACTCCACCACTCTGAGGCAGCATATTCCATTGTCGAACAGCTCTTACTGTCAGGAAATTCTTCCTAATGTTTAGGTGGAATCTCTTTTCTTGTAGTTTGAATCCATTGCTCCATTTCCTAGTTTTTGGAGCAGCAGAAAACAAGCTTGCTCCATCTTCAATATGACATCTTTTCAAATATGTTAACATGGGTATCATGTTACCTCTTAACTTTCTGTTCTCCAGGCTAAACATACCTAGCTTTTCCTAATAGGGAGAGGTTTACAGATGTTTTAGCATTTTGGTTGCCCTCCTCCGAACACATTCTAGCTTGTCAATATCCTTCTTGAATTGTGGTGTCCAGAACAGGACACAGTATTCCAGGAGAATTGGCAGAATTGAGTGGCACTATTACTTCCCTCCATCTAGACACTAGTGAAGCAGCCTAGAAGCACATTGGCTGCCTAAGCTGCAACATCACACTGTTGACTCATGTTCAGCTTGTGGTCCATTAAGACTCCTAGATACTTTCTCATGTACTACTGTTAAGCTAGGTGTCACCCATCCTATCTCTGTGTTTCATTTTTTTCCCCTACCTGCTGAAATTTATTTTGTTAGTTTTGGCCCAGTTCTCTAATCTGTTAAGGTCATTTTAATTCTGATCCTGTCCTCTGGGGTATTAGCTTCTCTTCTAATTTGGTGTGATCTGCATTTGATAAGCATGCTCTCTATTCCATCAAGATATTGAACAGCACTGGGCCCAGGACAGTACCCTGTGGCACCCCACTAGTCACTTCTCTCCAGGATGAAGAGTAGCCATTAGTGAACACCCTTTGGGTTTGGTCAGCCAACCAATTACACATCCACCTAACAGTAGCATTGTCTGGCCCACATTTTACTAGCTTGTTTGCAAAAATATAATGGGGACTTTATCAATGGCCTTACTGAAATCAAGATGTCCTACATCCATAGCATTTCCTTCAACTACAAAACTTGTACAGTAGCACCCCCGCATCTACTGATTTGCCAACCACGGATTCAATTATCTATGGTTGGTGATGGAGGGGGAAGGGAGGGGGAAAGAATCCCACCTCTCCCATCCCTTTCCCTGGGAGGGCTCCTGGTCACCACCACGGTGATTGTGTGGGTGAAGTGGGGAGAAGCAATCTAGCCTCCTCCCCTTCCCCCTTCATCCCCATGATTGCCGTAGTGGCAGGGCTATGGTGGGGGTGAAGGAGGAAAGGGAAGTGATCTAACCCCTCCCCCCTTCACCCCTGCAATTGCTGCTGCGGTGGGGCCATGGCAGGGGTGAAGGGGGAGCAATCTAGCCTCCTCCCCTTCCCCCCTGCGATCGCTGCTGCAGCAGGGCCATGGCTAAAGTGAAGAGGGAAGGGGAGAGCAATCTAGCCCCTTCCCCCTTTGGCGCCATGATCACCGCTACAGAAGGGCCATGGCAGGGGTGAAGGGAGGGGGAGGAGCAATCTCGCCCCTTTTTCCTCAGGATGGCTCCTGTCACCGCAGCAGGGCCATGTCGGGGGTGAAGGGGAGGAGGCTAGATGGCCCCCAGGATGGTGTTCACTATTATCCATGGAATTTGCCATCCGCAGGGGCCCCAGAACCAATCCCCCGCAGATACGGGGGTGCTACTGTAACTCTATCAAAAATTATCTTACAAAAAGAGATGGAAAAAACAATTTCCAAATCTTATATGACATAAAATTGAACAGGAAAACACACGATGAAGCAGAAACAATGAAATCTAGGTGAAGAGATTTTCTCATCTCTAACCTGAACCTACATATAACAGTAAATTTTAATGCACACCTACAACAATGAAAACAAGAAAACACTTCTGGCAGCATAAAATATTATCCCTGGCTTCTGTTAGATGAGCAATATAGGACTATACACCCCCCTGACTCAAATTCATTCTATTTACTGAGGTACTCTGCAAATAAATAAGTAAAATAACAATAACAACACCACACTTAAGATTATCATGGCCAAAACATTTTTTTTAATGAACACATCATAGACATTGTGGACATTCCAGATAATTTGAAATTTGGCAAGATTTCTGGATTTTCCTTTTAAAGGCTATTTTTCAAGCTCTAATAAACTCATGCACTTTTCTGCTCCACTGAGGAGCTTTTTGTCTTTCCCTGTAAAATAGCCTCCAGGTTGAGTCAATGTTGTCAACACAATCTTTCATAGCAAATTTTCCATACTCGTGGTCTCAATTCTAAGAATGTAATGGAAGGGTTTAATTGTCTGCTTTCTCAAGCATCCTGTTGGGGATTTTTTCCCCAAGCCAAGCCAGCCTCAAAGTCAGTTGTAGATTTCCAGCAAATTGAACAACTGGCATAAAATGGAATTCTTTTTATCTGACATTTGCAGATGCCAAAACTGGAAAAGACCTTACCTCAGATTGAAATAGTGAGCACAGTTGTTACTCAATAGTCTACTTTACCCTATTAGAGGCCATAAAAGTCTAAGACAGGAAAAATAAAGATAATTTGCCACAGTCATTACAACACTATAATGTAAAGGAAGGTCTTTACTTCCTCCATTTTAGACTTGACTCCAACCATCAAGAGGAACAATGGAGGTCATCCATTTGCTAATCCCAATTGTAAGAAAATGGCTGGGGAGAGGGCAAGAAGAAATGGGGAGTGACAGAAACTTTAGCTTTGTCTTGTCAGAGTAGACATCCAACTATCCAGAAGGATTAACTGATCCATGAAACGGGGAAAAATAATTTACTCCTCAAGTAGAGCAAGATGGAAGCAGGGGGATACTTTAGCCTGAGAATTGTTCTCTGAACTCCAGAGGCTTTACAACTGTGCACTTCTTCTTTTAACAATCTATACCCTAGTGAATTGTGTTAAGACTATTCTCTCTCTCTCTCTCTGTGTGTGTGTGTGTGTGTGTTATTAATCTCCCTGTGGCTTTTATGGTCCTGTTCTGAAGCTTCTTGACATGTCAGATTATACCCAGGTTTTTTTCTACCCTGGACTTTCCTCTCTACCTTTAGGTAGCCTTCATTGACATAATGCTGTCACTTAGCAGCACTTAGAAATGAAGTTTCCTTCCTGTATGAGAGCCTACTTTCCTCTCACCTTTTCTTTCTTGGTGAACTGCTCCACATTTCCACATTAATGTTATCCAGGGCACTGTTTCCTCATTAGCTTCCTGTGGAAAAGGGAAAACTGGAGATAACACTGTATCTTTGCTTACTTAAAATCTATAAGTAGACTATTGTGAATGCAAATGTATTTCCATAAAGAGGGGGAAAAAATAGCTTGCCTTAGCCTGACAAAGAGCAATTTGCACAATACTATCACTTTGGCTGACTGTTTTGGCTAACTCTAGCTAGGAGTCTTTGCTTTGGGGGATATATTACATCTCTCTCTCTCTCTCTCTCTGGCTTTTTTTTTTTTTTGCAAACGAAGATTCAGGAAGGACTCATCCCACGCTTTCTACAAGTACTACACATATAATATTAATAATAAAGTTTGTTATTGGGATCTAGAAACGGGAAGGATGATGAGACTATGATCATTTATTTATATAGCGTCATCACTGTATATGCTGCTTTACAAGTAAAAGAATAACAAAACAGTTCCCTGCTCCAAAAGACTTGGGAACCCTTCCTATCTGTCAGGCTCTGGGGAATATGTGAATACTTGAACAATCATAGCACTAGTAGCAGGGAAGATAGTGAGTACATCACAGGAGTTACATAAGATGGAACCATAGCATTTAAAGGACTTTATCAGACACTCTTAAAAAAACCCGCGGAGGTTGGGAGGACGCTGCCACTGTCCCACTTCCAGTGGCCAATAGTGCATGCCCCATCCCCTTTCTGTCCTTCCTCCATGCTTCTTCCATGCTGGAGGGACGAAAAAGTTGCCGCTTTTCATTGATGGAAGTTTCTGTCAATAAAAAGCAGCACCTTTTCCATCTCTCCAGCATGGAGAGAAAGAACGAATGAAGGACAGGAGGAGGACAGGGCATGCAGTATCTACTGCCAGAAATGGGACAGCAGCGTCCTCCTCCCAACCGCCACAGCTTTTTTTTTAAAGAGCATCTGATAAAGTCCAAAGTGAGATAATAGTACTATAATGGTGTAGTGTGAATGGGCCCAAGGATTTGAATCCCATCTCAGTTATGAAAACCGATGGTGATCTTGGGCAAGCCACACTCTCTCAGCATTAGACAAAGGTAATGGTAAATATTCTCTGAATAAATCTTGCTAAGAAAACCCACTGATATGGTCGCTATAAGTCAGAATTGGTCTGAAGGCACATAGCAACAGCATAAAGAGTAGCGTCTTATCCCAAATGAGGTAACTTCCATTGTAATGAATAGAATTCTCTTTCTATTTCTATTTCATAGCTTGAAAATATTGAGGAGGTATTCCAAAAAGTAAGCCTTCACCATTTTACATAAGGGACACCATTTTACTATGCCTTTGTATATAATAGGACTTGAGCATCCATACTGAGGACCCTCTGTAATACTTCTTAAAAACCTGCATCTCCAGACCACAGAGGACTGGTTTATCTACTTCCAGCCCAGAATATGCATCTATACCATTTTTTTTCTTTTTAGCAGGAAAGATTCCAAAAGATAATAATTTCATTCTTGAGGCACATGTGTTATTATTAATGAGATACAGTACCTACCATGTGATGAGAAAATATATGGAAATGTGGCCATAAGAACAAACTGCAACTTAGCCCAAGTTTTCTTACCCAATGCAATTTGGTCCATCTTACTTTACCTTGACTCTGCCCACACACACCCTCCATAGGTTCTCTGGGCTCTGTTTACTGTCTCATCCCTACCCTTATATCTTCTCATATACCTTATCATAGGGTCTTATTCTCTACTATAGCCCTGTTAGCAAATAGGATTGCCAGTTCAGGATTTTTGTAGGCCCTGAGGTTTCCGGGCCAAAACCTGAGACCTAGGGACAGCCCCCAATAATGTTATGAAGCATACTCACCACAGTTAAAGAGCCAACATGGTGTTGTGGTTTGATTGTTGGACTATGACTCTGGAGAACATGGTCATGGAAACCCGCTGGGAGACCTTGGAATCACATTCTCTCAACCTCAGCTGAAGGCAAAGACAAACCTCTGAACAAATCTTGCCAAGAAAACCCTGTGATAAGTTCTACTTAGCATCACCATAAGCTGGAAATGACTTGAAGACACACAACAACAACTCACAACAGTTGCCGACAGCTTGTCATTCAAGCACATACACATTGATTGGGAAATAGAACATGTTTGAATAGAAAGCTTAAATGAGGGGACAGTTCCCAGATCAAAGCGAGAAGGGATTATTCCTTTTCACTCACTTAGGGACATGGTATAAGGAACATTTAATCTAGCTCATTTGCTTCTAGCCAGAAAGTGCATGCAAAGCAGAGTGGCGGGTGAGGAATGGCTTCTATCATCTTTCAACTAAGCAGTGATTCCTCCACAAAAGACTTGAGGCCACAAACTAAACTCATAAGCATGCTACATGTGGAAAAATTCATAGCAGTGGAAGAAAACATATTGGCTATCCTTATGCTTTTTTACATTATCACCAAAAAGTCCTAAAATAGCAGTATGCTTATTTATGTGTTTATTACACTGAATGATTCATTTCAAACTGGATTATTTCTGTAGTATGGATTTTGCCGTAGTCTATTCCATTGTTGAACAGCTCTTACCATGAGGAAGCTTTTCCTAATGTTTAGGTACAATTTGTTTTTCTTCTAATTTGAATGTACTGGATTGTGTTCTAGCCTCTGGGTTAGCCAAAACAAGCTTGCTCCATCTTCTACATGTTATCCCTTCAAATAATGCTATCATATCACCTCTCAATCTATTCTTCTCCAAGCTAAACATACACAGCTTCCAAAGCCATTCCTCCAATTGGCTTGGTTTCCAAACCTTACCATGTTGGTTGCCCTCCTTGGACATGTTTCTGTTTGTCAATATCCTTCTTGAGTTGTGGAACTGGAGACAGTATTCCAGATGAGGTCTGACTAAAACTGAAAAGGGTGTTACAGCTACTTCTCTCAGTCAGGTTATCATACTCCTGATGATGCAGCCTAGAACTGTATTGGCTTTTTTGGCCACAACATGGCATTTTTGAGACATATTTAGTTTGTGGTTTACTAAAACCACTAGATCCTTTTCACATTTACTTCATTGTATCAACACAGATGGGTGATTACTTGGGTCACTAACCTTTAAGTACAGGTTGATGTTCCAAACTTGAAGCAGACTTTTAAAAAGTACCTTTCCTTTGTATTAGGGTTGGAAATCAGGCAGACCTACAGATGTTGGACTGAAAATCCCATCATTCCTTACCCAGCATTGCCAATGGTGAGGAATTGTGAGAGTTGCAATCCAACAACCTCTGCATTCCAACTCATGTGCCTCACCCCTGCTTTAGACAAAGTACACTGGAGACAAAATGCAGCTATAACAATTTATTTGCAAACACATCTCCTGAGCAGGTTTGTCAAACCCTTCACAGACAGAGGCAATCAGTGTTTGTATTCTCAAACTATTTCCATTTTTTTAAAAATGAGTAACTTTGGCAAAAAAAAAAAAAACCTATCTGTTCACAGCAACCCAAAGATGAGTGTTTATATCATTTTGCAAGATTCTATTGGACAACCACTAAGGTGACCAGTAAAATAAGCGAGAAGGCTCCTGCACCTTTAAAGGTTGTGTAGAAGGGGAAATTTCAGCAGTTGTTGCTTTCAAGACAAGCAACACCTGTTGAAATTCCCTCTTGCACCCACCCATTAAAGGGAGAGGAGCCTTCTCCCTTATTTCACCTGGTTACCCTAGCAACCACTTACTTTCACCACTTTCCAGTGGATGTGAATCCCTCATAATTCCAACAAGTGGAGAGTCAACTTTTCTCTGTTAACTAGCTTCCTCAGTTAGTGCTGGAGAGGAGAATATTACATCCTGTAATCCAAGGAGCAATCTAGGAACAAGGCTCAACCTGTGCTGTGTACGTTGGCTGTCCTGCCAATTTAAGAAGGATGTGAGGCATTGAGGGTGGCATACTGTTGCTGAGTACCTCAAATCCACAAACTACTAAACTGAACAATGTGGTTTACAAGCACAGGAGAAACAGACAAACACAAGTGCTTAAGAAAAGATAGGGCTTCTTCATTCAGTTTAACAACAAATAGGATCTGTGCCATGGCCTTGTGGAAACCGAGCCTCCTGGTTCTGAAGGTAGCTGACTTATGTCATTCTGGTGTGTCTCACCCTGCTGAGGGAAACAGCAAACCACACCTTTTTATTCAAGTCATTCCTTAAAGATATATGAGGAAGCATTCCCTGAATCACACTTCCTAATGACTTGTGACTAGGGACAAGATTGGCTCCTAAAGCAAGACTTCATCCTGCCCATGGTCCCATAGCCCAGAATGGCAAGCCACAGGAATTGCTATTGCCATAAAAATGTCTCTGATCTTTCTTCCCTGCAACTTTCTTGCACATCCCAAGTGTTCAGTTAACTTAACTGTAAAAAACAACACAAGACCAACAAGAACAACAAAAACACCAAAACAAAACAAAGCCAAGTTCCCCAAAATGAACAGGCAAATGAATAGGCAAAATGAACAAAACAAAATAAGTCTGTCAGTTTCTTGTGGACAGGTTAAAAAAATTCTACTTGTTTTGATTAATTAACCCCATGCTGAGTTTTTGGAGGGCACTGGCTCTACAACATCAACTTAGGCTGCTGCCACACTGCAGAAAGAATGCAGTTTGACACGACTTTAAGGATCATGGCTCCATCCTTTGGAATACAGGGATCTGCAGTTTGTTGTGGCACCAGAGTTCTCTGGCAAAGGCTAAATATCCCACAAAACTACAAATCCCAGAATTCCAAAGCTTTGAGCCATGGCAGTTAAAGCAGTGCCAAACTGCATTGTTTCTGCATTGTGGCAGCAGCCTAAGTGTGTCCACTTGATGATGCATACTGCCTGACTCCTCTCACATGCCTGCGAAGTCCCTCTCCCACCTGAGAATTTATCATGGCAGAGGAATAATGACTTTCAGACATCTACAGTGACTGATACATGATAGTGAATTTACACATGGGTCTAGTTGTAGTCAGGGCTATTCAGAAACAAGTTTCATTGAGTTCAGTGGGGCTTTCTGTAGGTAATTGGGTATGAGATTGCTGATCTCTTGCCAACACTTTCAAGTCTTGATAAGTTCAAAACACCCAGCATTGCACTCAGGTTTTTAAGGGTTTTTTTTTTAAAGGGGAGCATTTAATATGTAGCAACAGCTATTAAAATAAATAATAATGATTGTAATACCTGATCTGTATTCATGTACTCTGTATTGTATGTGGGAAAGAACGATGAATTATTTTTTAAGTGTGACCAAAATTATCCATAATTTCACCCAATTATTTAAAAACTGGAACACAATTACCCTTTAATGTGAATATCTGAGAAACAGACTCCTTAAAGAAAGTGACACAGTGCAAGCCAAGGATGTTGTAATTAAAGTAACATACATAAAGGAAGCGGTTGTAATTATGTACAGTGAAGATTATTGAAAAGAAAATGTAAGGCAATTAAATGATGAAATCTCTTCCCCGCCACTTGCTGCTGATGTGACAAAGATTCAAAGCAAGACTGATGTCATTTTGGAAATAGGATTAAGTGCTGTTCACAGGGAGACAAAAGGAGATCTCACTCTAGAATAAACAATGTGCCTGCGTATATTAATGAAGGCATTTAATATAATGGAAATGGGAATTCTCATATTCATATATATATATATATATATATATATATATTACATGGTTTGCATAGGCAGCTTATGCTTAAGGCCCTCATAGGCAACTTACAGGCCACATGCAGCTGTCACAAGCTTCTTGTATGGTCCAGCATGGTGCCCAAGGTGTTACCATCCTGTCCAATTCTCCTGCATGTTGTTTATTTCATAACTATACTGGTAAAAACAGCACCCAAGGAGAGTGATCCTAGCACAGTTGTTGTTCTGCCACCCATTAGACACTCCTGTGGCATGTTCTTGGGAACATGATTTAAACATGGAAGACAGTGAACAGGGAGAGTCTGCCCTGAATGCAATATCTCCCATTGAAACTGCATGTAACCACTGGTAACTGATGGATGACATGGGCTAGGTGAATTGCAAAGTAGTCTTAGTACACATTTTTAAATACCTGCATTCCAATATACTGAAATGGTGTGTTGGGGGGTGCGTGTGATTGTCTGTGTCTGCATTTTTGTCTCTCTCTGTTTTTGCTTGTCTGCTTTTGCAAGAGTTGGTGCAGCCCTTGCAAACTTGTATAAACTTTTTTACAAGAGCTTAAAAAGAACCTTCAGCATTTGAAAGCAGCATAACAATGTAGATATACAAAGTGAGATAATAGGTACTCATCTTTTATCACACATGTGGTGCACATTTACACGTTACAGTCCATGTATTAGCTCCACGTTTTTCCATTTTGGGGTGGGGAGGAATCCATATTCATGTTTTTCATTTTAATCAACCTGATCTGTAGATTTCTTTTCTATATAATTGTTTACTGTCACAAAATATCTAATGAAGACCTCTGTGCAATGTGTATCATTTCTGTATTCAGTAAGAATGACTGAAAAACATGGTTGGGGGAGGCTGACTTTTAGCAGCCACATCACACCTGAGTTCTCTCCTCACTTCAGCCACCAATTGTTCGCAAAGATGCCCCTTGGCACTATCAGCTCAACTGGCCTGTAGAAGTGGAAGGGGAAGCCCAATGGAAGAATGGTTCTAGAGATTATGCTCTGCCAACATTCATACAGGATCTTAGCTATTGTCATTAATAGGCTCTGTTTTCATAGCCAGACGAAGTTGCTTTGTTCTAGCATCAAGCTATTTATCATTTTCACATAGTATTACCTATTCTGGCTGGAAGCCAATCTCCAGGGGCTCAATTCTTTCACATCATCTCTCACCTGATCCTTTTAACTGGAGATGCCAAACACTGACCTTGGAACCTTCATGGGCCCATCTACGGTCCTTATGAACTTGACCAGTTAGAAATATGTAGGTGAGCCCTCTCACTTTTACCCTCATTCTAAGTCAGCCTTCTTTGTTCTTCCATGTTGGGTGTTAGGGGGTGTTATACCTTAAAAAATGCATTCCTGTGGTCCATGTCTTCCCTCATTAATAATATTTTGTTTGCAAGACTCTTTCAGATTCAACAATCTTAGGCCAACCTTGAAACAATACAACATCACTTAAACACAGATAAAAGAAAATAAAAGGTATCTCCTTAGAAAACACAGTCTTAGAGAAAAGCAAAGATATTTTACTTTGGCATTGGGAATCCATTCTGGAGCACAAAGTGTTGAAAATAGGACTCATCCAGAGAAGTAGCCTCAAGTGCAATGGGATGTATCCACCTAGCTGCTGCCACTGATGGAAGAGCATTGGCCAGAAGAATAGATCAGAGCCGTGTAACCTTTATTCTTCAAAAATTTATTCTGGAGAGTTTGGGAACTCTGAAGAACCTATTTATGAAGCATGCGGGAAGGGTCTAGAGGTGTGAAGAGAGCAACTAGTTTCATTGTGTGACTATAACTTCTAACTTCATTCATGCTGCAGTGTTGGCTGTAGTTTCATGATACAGGAAGTGTTTACAGGTTATCTGTCAGGTTATGTTTATCCATGAGACCGAAAGTACTGCTGAGAAGAGCACAGTTCTATGATATTCTGCTTTCTCTTAATCACAAAGTGTTAATATCCTGCTTTCATGAGAACACAGAGCCTATGATCAAAGCAAAGGCCATTTGAGAAGGGGAAATGAAGATTCTTTGTTGTCTTTCACTGCCTCAGGGATGTCTTTCTAGCTTCCAAATGAAGAAAATAATGTTTATGCATTTATTAGTAAATATATTTGAATATTGGTCTGTACTTTTAAAGTTTCACATTTGGTCTGGATAGATTATAGCAGTAATCCAATCAGAATTTTCATATTCATTTAAATGAATGGTAAGTACCACGAATGGGCAAAACTGAAATATGAATTTTATTATCCAGATGGTGCTTCATAAATGAGCTTCAAAATGATTTTAAAGCATCATTTTACACAGACTTTCCAGGTCAGCTAGAAGAGAAGCAGACTGACTCTTCTGACAAAACCAACAGGCCAACAGGGCAGTTATAGAGAATGATATAAATTTCACATCTGAGGGGAACAGCTTTCAGCCATATTTAATGCTGCCAAAGTTTCATTGGTGGTAACAAAACTGTGTTCCAGCTATATGCCTGAAAAAGTAGAGTTGGGTTATTAAGAACTAGTACTGCACAACTTTGATATAGTCCACCACCAACCTTGTATATATATATATATAGCTACAGCTTGTTAATGAATTATCAAGGCCCTAGTGTGATGCCACATGATACAAAGTTTGGACTGATTACTCATGAATTTGCACAACTCAAGTACATTCACTCACAAAGGAATCCAACCCTTTTTGTGTCACAGGAAAAAAAACACCCTCAGAATCTCAATTAATTGGTTTCTACATATATATTTATATTGTAAAATCTTCTGATACTTACTGACCAAAATATTATTGATCCATGAAAGGGAAATCTTCTGACCAAGTCATTTGATTGGTGAAGCCATAAACAAACATACGTTCATATGAACTGCAGAGTTTGTGTAGTTGGAAGAAGAAACACAATGTGGTGTAGGTTCCATCTAATGCACCTAGATCTTGTGTCCATTCCTTGCCATAGAAATGGAGCTTCTAAGGGAAGCTACAGCTTTCCAGATGTTGAACTCCCATCAGCAGAAGACAGCATGCCCAATGATCAGGTATTTTTTGTATAAAACTATTTGTTACTCACTTTTCCATCCAATAAAGCTCGCCAAGATGGCATAAACGTTAAAACATACAAAGCAACATCCTGAAGAACAAATACCATGGTGAACAAATTCCATACAGGAGAAAAAATCATATTGGAAGGAGATTAAAAAAAACCTACCAAGTGTAGAATTATACCATTGATGCCATTCAAATGTAAATCAAGCACAATGACAACAGAAAAGTTTAATGAGCCTCTAAGAAAAAGCCCATCTGACTTCTCTAGGGAGGAAGTTCCATAGTCAGTTGCTGCTGTAAAAACTGTCTATCTCATGTCCCCACCAACCTAAACTCTCTTTGGAATGGGACATGTAACAAGTCTTTTGAAACAGGTTTTAAATTACAAGACAGTTCAAATAGGAGGGAAATACCATTTCATATATCCTGCCTCAAATGCTGAGAATTGTAGTATAACAACATCTGGTAAGGCACAGTTCCCAGTATGATTGATCGATTATTTGGTTTTAAAAGATCATGGCCAGAATCCTGTTGGCAATTGCAAATACGCAACCTACAGTTACACATTTGCAACCTCTAAGTTTTCGTGATCCCTACACAGCCCCTTGTTTAGGGGCAATGAATTCACAATCCCCATACAGCCCCTAATTTAGGGATGTGCAGGGACCATGAAAGCTCCCTAAACCCCATTTACTGGTAAGCAACTGCTGAAATCAACAGGGGTCCACTCCCTTGTTAACTGGGAAGCAGTTGCCTGATGTTCCCATCCACCTCATGTGAGCGATCTCCAACCTGAAGAGGATTTGTGATTGTTAGGGATAATTTTTCTCATTGTTGCACCAGAGAGCACTCATGGGAGGGTGTGTGAACATCAGAAAGCTGCTTCTTGATTGACAGGAGAATGGACCCCTTCCAATCCCAGCAGCTACTTACTGGTAAGTGTTTTAGGCCAGAATTCACCAAGTAGCAATGCCATTACGGTGCTACATAGTATGCAGTGGTCATATAGAATTCTGGCACATTTGTACACTTCAGCATCTTTAGATGACTATGCATATTTCCTTTTTTTTTCTTTTTTTTAAAAAAGAGGAGATTATAGCTGAACTAAAAGCAATTTAATATTTAATGTTAAAAAGAAAAAAAAGCCAAGTATTATCTCCCCTGTTCAAATCCCACAGACCTATTCTAGCAGGTTGAAATAGCTTAATGTCAGCACTAAGGCTGTGTCTGCACTGCAGAAATAATCCAATCTGACACTGCTTTAACTGCCATGGCTCCATCTTATGGAATCCTGGGATTTGTAGTTTGTTGTGGCACCAGAGGTATCTGACAGAGAAGGCTAAATATCTCACAAAACTACAAAAATTCAATACCATTGAGCCATGCCAGTTAAAGTAGTGTCAAACTGGATTATTTTTGCAGTGAGGATGCAGCCTAAGAAACTATTTGCTTCTTTCTAGATAGCAGACCATGTTAAGTATCCAGAATTAACTTGAAATGAAATGCAGGGGTTACACTGTATCTCTCTGGGGAATGTTTCAAATTGCTTTCCTGGATGGCAGAAGTAGAAACTTTGACCTTGCAGTGTGGCCCTTGATATGTAGGGACATTTCCAGACACAGCTTATCACGCAAGAAGACTCCGGGAGAGGTACGCGGCTATCCCGTGGCAGGGGATCCTTTTCGGATGCCGCCATCCCTCTCGTGACATTGTCCATGACAGTTCTGGGTCCCATCTACAGCAACCATGCCATTTTTTACTCACGAAAGTTGTCCATGATTAAAAAATGGTGTGGTTGCTGTAGATGGGACCTGGAGCTGTCACGGACGATGCCACAAGAAGGATGGCAGCATCCGAAAAGGACCCTCTGCTGCGGGATAGCCGCGTACCTCTCATGGAGTCTTCTTGTGTGGTAAGATGTGTCTGAAAATGTCCTAGGTCTCTGGAGCAGATGCTGATTACCAGAGCTTGGAAATGTTAGTATTTTGGATGACAACTTTTGGACTACAAAAATGTAGCTTTACTGAATTCTACTGATTCTTCTTTACCCAAATATGAACATTGTCGATGCTGGTTTCTGCTGTACTATGTATACATTTGTAAATTCATACATTTACATCTCATAATCTTATAACATGCCAGAGCAAATGGACCCGTAGAAAAAATGAGAAGTCATTGTTAAGAAGAAGGAGGGAACACATCAAAAGGACACTGATGAAGAAGTTTGTTTAATGAGCTTAACATGTGTGCTAACCACCAATCAATCCTCCTCAAATGACATAGGCAGCTCACACTTTTAGTCCTTAGCTAATATTGTTTTAAGATTGTAACACAGCTTTGTAAATTGTTAAATGCCACAACTCTTGTCATCAGTGATCAGAACAATAACTAATTTTATAACACCTTGGTTTCTTGGAAAGATGAGCATTAAAAAGCTATAAGATAAAGAGATTAGTTCAGCTGCACAAATATGATTCTGCTCCTCTGAAGTCACATAAAAATTAAATAACTCAGAGGTTAAAAGGCACAGCAACATAAACTGAGAAAGAGATATTCTCTCCCTCCCCTTCCCAAAGTATGTATAACTGCAATTTGGGACAAAGTTGTGTTTATTTAAATACAGTTCTTCACATTCAAGCAGGAAACTGTAGCATGATCCATTTTTTTCACAATGTAATCAGCAATCCCGACTTATAAATAAAATTTTATATTCCCTGGGAAAAGAAAATGGCTGGAATCCTGTTGGGAAACTACAAATGTGTAAGTACCGTAATTACAAAGCTACACAGTGACTCCCACCCTACTCTTCCTCCACCAATTCCCATTTACCAGGAAGCAGTCACTGTAATTGCAATGGATCTGTTCCCTTGTTGCTCAGGGAGCAGCTGATTGATGATCCCATCCCATCCTGAGAGTGATTTCTGGTGTGCCAGGCAGGAGCAGGGTCCTGGTTGCAATTATCCCTTGCACCACAGATCGCTAGTGTTAGCTAGGTATGGGAACATCAGTCAGCTGCTTCCTGGTTGACAGGGGAACAGACCACCATAAATTGCAGTGCTTGCTGGCCTGATAAGTGGAGATTGTGGGACTTTCACATTCCTATGTATCCCCTAAACGAGGGGCTATGTACAGGTCATGAATACAAAATAGCCATGAGTGCATAACTCACAGTTGTGCATTTATAACTGCCCAACAGGATTTAAGCAAGAATTATTTATGGCTACATCCATTGTACTACATCATTAGAAAAATGGTTCTGAACCTTCTTGCAATATGCTACATATATTCAAATATTCAAAATAGAACCCAAATATGATGTTGATAAATAATTATTTGGCAATGTTGTTGTACTCACTATGAGATTCCATTATATAAAGATAGGACATGGTTGCCAGGTATTTGTAGCATGTTCTTCTTCCAAAGCATTTTACAGTGACTTGACTTTTTACATTAGCATATCTCCATACTACGAAATGGGAGACTGTGATCCACAATCCATGACTCACAAATCTTTTCAACTGTGCATTGCACCTTTCAGTATGAACAGATGAGATTAGTAACTAAATGATCACACAAAGGTGCAGTGACTTCTGTACAGACTAGTCTATCATTTGAACAATAACTTTTGAACATCAGATGTTCAATATTTGTAGCTCTGAAGAGGAATGTACTTCTATGGTGCACATACCCCCATTCCACCATCATCTTCTTTTGCTCACTGGGCTAGTCTAAAAGGAAAAGAATAACCAAGATCCTGCCTCAGGATTTGTCATGTAAAGTTCTGTACAGGCAGAACTATGATATGTGTTTATCTCACACGCTCCCTCTGGCACTTGCATTTTAACTGCTCTAGCCTGCAATTCACAGCCAATCCACTGGAGAGTGGGTAGCATTGGAGAAGGATTGGGCTGTGTCCCTCCGGCCAGACACAATCCATTAGCATCTTCTGGGGTCCTCCAGGGGTTGATGTAATTGTTTATTTAATTTTGTTATATCCCACCATTTTGCTTGTTTGGGACCCAGTTGTTCTACATCTAGCAAGAGGGACATATCCAGACAGTTAACTGATGTGTCCCCTTGCTCTCCACCATATACTAAGAGGCCTTAGAGTGGAGGGCTACAGAAGTTGAAAGGTGAGTCCTGGGTGTATTTTGGTCATTGTTCAAGTTCTGTAGAGAATTCCAGTTTACACAGGTTTAGAATAGCATTAAGTCCAAGTTATGTCATTGTAAGTCACTAATAGGATGTCAGCCCTTTGCGTAATCTTGTACGGCCATTGCATACTATGTAGCACCATAACTATGGTGCTGCATAGTGGATTCTGTCCAGGCACACCCACACACACCCAAACACCACTTACCAGTCAGCTGCCACTGTGACAAATGGGGATCCATCCTCCTGCTGTTTGAGAAGTGGCTGCCTAACATTTCCACCGCCTCCTGTGGGCAATCTCTGGCATGACAGGCAGAAAAATGCACAAATCTTCCTTGAGCTGGAGATTGCTCATGTAAGAGGGATGGGAACATCAGGCAGCCACTTCCCCATCAACAGGAAAATGGATCCCTGTCCATACCGGTAAGTGGGATTTGGGGGACTTTCACAGTCCCTACACAGTCCCTAAAATTAAGAGCTACATAGGGATCATGAATATGTAGCAGTTATGAATGCATAACTATAGGATACATATTTGTAACTGCCCAACAGGTTTTTGCTCTTTATTTGCAGTTAAGTATACTTGATTACAGAGGTCTGTGCGATTCCCTATGGTGGCTAATCATGTGGGATTTTTCAACCATGTTTGAGTGAATACAGAAACATTTATCCTTCAGACTCCATGCTGCTGTCAAGAGCTAATCCATAATGTGATACATGTGAAAGGTATTGCAGTAGTATCATGTTAAACAATGGGATTACACATATTTCTCAGAGAGAAGAAGGTGATCTAGATGGTGATCTCTTAAAGTCTTTCTAGTCACCACAGAGGCTGCAAGGTACTCCCTCCAGAAAATGTTTAGAAATTTCAAGCCATGTCAAAATCAGTGGTACAAATGGGTTTGTGACAACATTTAAAGGTCACTGACTTAACTGGAATTTCAGCACAATTATCTTTCTTTGGACTGAGATTTGAAGACACGAATTGCACTCAAGATAAAGTTTTTTTGTGCTGAGCTTGTATTAAAAAGTAATTTTAATTTCACATGTAAAAGGCACTCTCATGTGATGAGATGTGGATTTACACCAAGTGAAAATTAGACAAACAATCAGCTCTCATCATTTTCACACATGATTGAAGTTATTATTTAGTGTGTGAAACAGACATCATAAGACCTCTTGGTGGTGATTTTACCAAACAAAATGGGCCCAACATACAGGATGCTATTCTGACTATGATGTCACTGTCATCATTATGAACATTTTGCACTGATAACAGCCTTCTCTTAAAATAAGCAGAAAACTAATTTAACTGATATTTGAAATATGCACTAGGTTGCCAACTTTTATGCATTTCCCTTAGGAGGAATTCATTCTAGAATGTATGATGGGATTATAATAAAGTGATCTGAGTGTTGCATTTCACAGCTCTCAATCCAACTCTATGATACAAAGCTACATCCCCCATCAGTGTCAATGGAGTAGACAGCTCTGAAATCACATCCCATTTCATCTCTTACTTGCTATTGAGGAGAACAATGAAGACCTTGAGGGCATTGTAGCTTCTGTCATGTATATGGTCTCATCCCCACATACAAAACAGATGGAATGGAAAGACACTGAGATTATTATTACGCCTTTCAAGAGGGTGTATTTCTGTGGTTATGTGCCATTCTTCAGAATGGGAATGGGAATGGGAATTGGTTCATCGGAAAAAGTTCTAGAAGGAAATTGTGCTTGGAATCCATAAATATTTCCATTATCCACAGATGACTCATTGTTTATACAAAATAGTGTTTAGATCTTGTTTATTAAAAAAAAAGAAAATAAAAGAAATAAATGATCTGTTTGGAAAAAAGCTATATTTATAAATTGTGGGTGTAGGCAAGTGTCCCTACATATCGCACCATTATACATTTTTTTAAATTTTCAGGATACAAATGTACAATAAGAGTAAGTTAAACTTATTAGGTTGACTGAGCACCAGAAAGGCAGTTGAAGCATCTGTTATTTTTAAAATATCACTACCATGGGGTTTTTCCCACCTTTCAGAAAAGGTCTGTGGGGGAGCAATTGTGAGGTGTTTCTGCTGTGTACATCCTTGTTGAAATTAACAAAAGTTGCATGTGGACACATTGGGCAATAGGCATTCCTTCCCAGAGCTCTTGTCCAGAAAGGATCAGAAGGGATTTCTATTCATGTGTGTCCAGGTGTTAGAGACTCATTGAAAGGAAGAGTAGCAAATGAGATATATCATCCCTGGGTCTCAACCTGCAAACACTTTTCAGATGCTAATATTCTTGCCAAAATAAAATGCTGGGTTGTAAATGTTGCAGAACTAGACCCTAATATGAGAAGACTGTAAGTACCAGTTCTGACAGTACTGCACACACATTGCTCAAATCCCATAGCAATCCCAACCCACCCTGCCCAGAAAACAACTAAGAACTGACAATTTGGTTAATGTGTGTGTGGTTGGTTTTCTTTTAATGTTGTGCATTGGATTCAAACAGCAAACTGTGTGCACTTCAACTGTTATCACAATGTGGTCAAGAGGTCTGTGTCTTTCATCATCATTTACACACATCGGTTCATAATACAGTATATTATCAGGCTAGTGAAATCCAGGGGTGTGGTATGGTAAGTAGTATTGGTAGTGCACCTAGATTTTATATTATCTAACTTGAAAATATTTCTCTTCTAAGATTCCCTTTTCTTCTGTGATAAAAATAGTTTTCACCAAACGTTGGTGGTGCACATGCACTACCCATCACTCATGGCACCACACCCCTGACTGGAACGCAGGTTCTTGAGACTGTTGTTTTAAAAAGTATTACAAAAAATTTCCATACAAAAACTATTTTCATAGAAATCTTGCATTTCCACAAATAAACTTGAACATTTTTCCCTTTTGGGGGGTGGTGGGGGGGGGGAGAGAAGGGAATAAAACTGCTCAAGAATTTTGCTCATCGAAACACCATTGACTGTATTAAGAAATGCAATCCAATTTTAAGTTCTACACATTCCCTCCTTTTTATATGACCCATCCTATTTCCACTAACAGCGAGAATTGAACAGGCTCCATCAAGTTCATTTCAAACCAGGGATAAGTGTTTCCTAAACACTTTTCAGGCTAAAAATAACCACACACCTTCATTATGTTAGATATACTCTTTGCTTCACAGTTAAACAATCAAGTAATTGCTTAGATCTAAGCAACAGAGGGTACATCATTTTTTTTTTTTAAAGGAAAAATAGCAGGGAAACTTTTTGTGTCATCTAAAATATGGTCCACCTCCTTTGGGTTTGGCCACAACAGAGTTCCAGTACAGGTGAACTATGCAACTTTCTACTGCCTGACTGAATGGTTTTGTTTATAATCGGGTCAATGACACAGAGACAATCGAAAAGCAGGTAACACTTCCTGTATTCATTCTTCTATTTGGGGGGATTCCATTTTCAGTGTTCTGGACTTTACCATTGAATAAGCTCATATCAGCTGGCATGGCCACCATGTTGACTTTGACCAGCAAATACAAGGTCTTCTAGGCTTGGGAGTACATAACAGAGTCTATTTTCCTTGCCTTCCTAGAGTTTTGAGCTATTATTTTTCAAAGACTCCTCTGGTAGTTAGTTTCTTTAGTTGTTCAATTGCTCATCCAGCCCCCGGCAGCAGATGAACTTCAGAAAGGAACTTGCCATTACTCACTGAGACTGCATTTGTAACCAGCCATAAAATTCACAAAGAACTTTCATTCATTAAGGAATGGTGGAACCCGTGACAAATGGTGGAATGCCCACACCCCCACCCCTCCCTCCCCTTAAAAACTTGGTTGATCCATGATGCTTGTGATTGGAGTCTGGCCTTTGCAACTGCTTAGATCACAGAGTCTCTAGTTCATAGACACAGCGGCATGAGGTAACTCATTTTATTTTGCACAAGTTGCATATTTCCACAGGAAACATTCTCGCAAAAGTTGTTTTGGGAAAAAAAGAAAAGAAAAAAAGACAACAGTTTGTGCTTGGGGTTGTTTGGCCTCCCAGCTCTACGCCATGGTTTCTTTACCTGGCAACCTTCTGTCATTAAACGTGTGCATGTTGATGACTTCTTCTGTTTTCACAATAACAGGAGCCTGTGGTTTGTGTTTTAACCGACGCTGACACTTCAGAGACATCCTGAGCTCCTCTACCATAGCACTACAGAAGGACCTCTACAAGGAAAGTATGAAGAATAAAAAAAAATAGAAAGAAAATGAGAAGAGTATGTTATTATAATGCTTAGATCTCATAGATTTATTAGTAGTTTGATATCTCTATTAAAAGGTATCCTGTACTTTATGACAGCACATTAGGAGAAACTTCTTCATGGAATGACCAGTATGACAATAAAGCCAGTTACCTAGGCAGTAGTGTGCTCTCCCTCACTGGAGGCCTTCAAGATGAGGCTGAACAGCCATTTGCTTTGGCTGCTCTAGTTTTTGGACTTTTATCACATGCAGCAAATATGATATCATAATGATGTCTAATTAACACGAAAGTGCATGCATATTAGATGATGTTGTCCTTTAGCGTTAATGTCTTGTCAATAAGGTGTACTTTTTTATTGATGGGCCAAGCCATCAATTGATCTCCTGTGGTGCTTTTGTGCTGGCATTGCCATCATTTGAAACCTTGTGCCATTGTACTCACATGAATACAGCATCAATGGGCAGAACACTTCTGGGTGAGATCGGGACAGCCAAGTAGGGGACATTCTTTTTATGAACCTCCCCAGCTCACTTTTTAGTTTTAAAGTGTGTGTCTGTGCTTGTGTTTACTTTTTGTGTGTGCTTATTTTTATTTTTTTAATTTACTGTGCTTGTATCTTCTCATGAGAATTAGTGAGATCTCGATCCCATAAGTGAACGGAGCTCCGTTCATGTTCCATTCATGCTGAGGGGCTGCCTTTGAATGCTACGGAAGGTAGGTCTGGTAGGAAGGGCTCTTTTGCTGGCAGAAAGTATGCTGGCAAAAGAACGATTTTAGAGGGTTGTCTGATCCTGCACTAAGACAGTAGTTGGACTACATACCCAAAAAACCCTCTCCAACTCTCATCCTATGAACTGCTTCAGTACTTGTGAAGTAATTCCTTGACAGTACACATTTGTTCCTCTGCTGTTTACTTACTTTTGCATGCTCTCTCTCTCTCTCTCTCTCTCTCTCTCTCTCTCTCACACACACACACACACACACACACATGCACATGAACACACACAGACACTATTATTAATGTGTTCCACACTATTCTAAGAATAAAATGTCCAGTGGTAGGTTTAAGGTATTTTTTTTCAGTCACCTTGTAAAGTAGATATATAAATTTTATTTTAAGTTTGGATCACCCAGTCTTTCCACAGGTTGGTAAAACAAGTCTTTCAAGTCCATTAAACATACCATCTGTATCTCACTGGGGAAAATAAACTAGAAGTATAGAGTCTCAACTAGAAGTATAGAGTCTCCTCTAGCACAGTCTTGGCAGTCCTCAAATGTTTGCTGTATCCCACCCCTCTACATACATACAAATCCCTCCATCCCACCCACCCCTTAAAATACAATTAAATAATTAAACAATTAAACATTTTTAAATATGCATCTCATAATTAAGCTGCCATCAAGCTATTCTGGTTTCCTGAAAATATTTTATTTTCCAAGTGTGGTCTAATAATCCACATTTTAAATATAAAAGAGTTATTCCAAAATAGCTAATTCACAAATGCATGCACATTAATGATGTGAGGAATAAATGAGTCACAGCGAAACATGCAGATTTCCTTCATTAAAAATATTAAGTCTGAAATGAAAAGGTCTCTTTCTGTGTTCTTCCCTTCTCAGTGGTTGCTATTTCACATATTTCACATATATAATTTATCAACGGATATTGCAAGAATTGCCAACCAGTGAATATATATGTCTGAACTCAATGTTATCCTCACGCTTTGAAAAATTTAAGTCCTTTTCAACAAATGCCTTCAATTCATGCTGTTCAGCATTTTCAAAATAGCATATATTTATTCTTAATTTGTTTCAGTTACAATTTTAATTTAATCTTGAGTAATCTTACATTAAATTTATATTAACAGCAGAGCCAAAAATCAAAGTAACAGTGCAAGGGTTGGACATATCTTTTTAAAAAGGCAGAATACTTATAATATGCATTGTAAATACTGAACTATTTGTTACAAAAACAATGTACAACTCAGAATTAAAACAATTACATGTAAACCTGTAAAACAGTTTAGAACTGTTGCTGATTGTTGGACAAACTGTATTGGAGAATGGCAACCATGCTATTTCTCTCTCTCTAACTCTGTATCACAAACTACTGAGCAAAGGCTCTAAATATTAAATCCATTTCACACATTGTGTTCGTATCTGTGTCAGGGTTTGCCAATGAGCTTACACTCAGCAAATACCTGAAGTCAATCATGACTCCTGCCCCTGCCCCCTCCCCCAAGCAAAATGAAAAATGCACTAATTTTTACCCAGAATATTTTAGGAGTCAGGATGACACCTCAAATACTGCCTGAATTAGTCACCACCTCAATTGTTTCCTGAGGTTCCACTCAATGCCATTGTTCCACTCATGTCTTCATGTCCTATTCAACCTCCTTATGAAGGAAACAGACTTTTAATGGAGCCCGGGCACACTCCAATGATTATATTTTAGCAACAGGTCATAAGAAAACGACAATCAGCAATGAGCTCATTGTTATTTTTATTTTTGCACTTCAAGATTCCTGCTCTTTGTAGAACATAGTCAGATTTACAGCACTCATAGAATACCTGTTTCTTCTCTTGTCATTTTTCTGTTGGATTTGAAATAATAAAAGAGTGTGGGGGAGATATGCCACAATTCAAAATATTTGTTAAAGCACAGAACATTGGATTTTTGCATGTGGCTTTGTTTTTCCCTAAATAGCAGAATTAGTTTGTAAAAAGTTACTAAGGGACTTGATTATGACCTCCAAGTTACAAACCCAAAAACTTCCAAAGTGGCCAATATTTACGTCTGCCACTGCAGTCCTCCCCACCATACTCTCTAAATAGTGATGGCCTCAGGGCAAGATCCACTATTCATGGAAAATTTGAGCAAAAGAAAATATACAGATAGCAGCCACATCCGACCAATGACCCACCAAGCTTCAGCAGACAATAGTTTGTATAGTCTTATCGGAATGCAATGCAAGTAGTATTCAATGTTGTTCAACAGATCTCCTTAAGTACATCCTGAGCCATTCAGTTTTCTTGACATAATTCCAACAGGTGCTTCCCCCATATGTGCTCCACTATGTTGTCTCCTACAGATAGACAAGTGGAATAGGCAGCATAATAATGTGAAATTAAATGATTATGTGATCTTCTATTGTGAAGATGGGAATGCCTAACATAGGACTGCCACAATTGGCTACAATGCCTGTTTGATTCTCTTAATATCATATGGTTATGTCCTTAGGCAGAGGTCTTTTCCAGATCTAAGACTGCAGGTAATCTTACTCAGATATAATTTATTACATATCTGATAGCTTAAGCTATCAAGGACGTTTGACACATTCAACAGAGACTCTGCCACTGCCCAATCCATCTGGAAAAGATGCTGGGAGATGAGTGATTTTAAATCATTTTTCTTTAACTCCAAAGCAACCACTAGAGGGTGTGAATCAGATTGAGAATGTGATGTAGACAGAAGGGTGCTTAACCTTTTTCCTATGACATTTTCAAAATCTATATCCAGCCCATGGGAAAAAAGAATGTTTTCTTGGAAGGGAAAACATTCATGTACCTTCAGGATGCTAGAATGTTTTCTTTATGAGGGCAATAGCAGCCTTGGGAAAATGACATATCAGAAAAATCGAAGTGGAAGCAGAAATTTAACCTGTCCTTTCACCCAGTACTGTTCATCTGAAAAATTTCAAATGATCTATGATGAATTCTCTCTTTCTCCCTGCCTCTCTTTCACACACATACACAAGATACATTTGTGGATCTCCCAGTACCATCTAGTTTGTTCCTAAGTAAGAAAAAAATGAAAGACTTTTGAAGGATCTATGAAGCTCCATTTGTCAGAGGATACCATGCATGCATGCATCCCTCCATCCTTCCACCCACATCCATAGAGGTGGGTCTTGAATATATGTGTCTGTGGGGGGGGGGTGTCACTAAACACTAGCCCCGATGCATTAATTTAAAGTAGCTTTCATGACAACAACTAATACTTTACAAAGGGACCACAAAATTCCATGGAGGCCAAGGTCTCAGTTTATAGTCAGTATAAAATAATAATAAACAAAATAAATCACTACTCAAACAATGTCTGCATACGAAAAGCTGGTGAATATCTTGGACACAAGGCTTTATGATAGTGACCAAGGATCTACACTGGAGTTACATAGTGGAGTTACACATTACACAACCCTTGTGTTAAATGACAGCTTTAGGCTACTGAACTAAGGCACTAAAGGTGCAATTGAATGCACAACAAATGGACATTCATGAGCAGTTGCCCATGCACATTCATGTGTGTTCACTGTGCATTTGCATGCATGACGGCACTGCTTGTACAACTCTGTTTCTTCAAACTTGAACCGAATGCTGATGTTCTGTATAGGACCAAAATATCCCACTGCTTTGATAGGAAAACACATGTGTGCCTAAGACATCAACAACTGTTGTGTGTAGATTTGCATATGTTTTGTCTATTTTGCTTCCTTTTGTTCTATTACATCCCTCCCACATCATTTCCATTAGGGAATTCAGACCTAAATTAAAATGCAGAAACCCTTGTTCCTTTAGCAATAATACCACATGCTCAGCCATATCATCACAGTATAGCAGACCACATGGCTGCTGCAGGCACTGCACATAGATGTTTTGGGCAATCCTGCAGAAGCAGTAACTTACTCAATCCCTCTTCCTTTTCCATCTCCCTCTCCCTCAACCACTTCCTCTAAGGAGATTATCAGATGCACTAAATATGGCATTATCATGACATGGAGATCACTAAAGGGCTCCCTTTTCAGATGACGTCATTCCCACCTTGTTATGCATCCATGCTGCTGCTATTCCTCTGGTGCTGCTTTTTATTGACAGCCTAAGCCATCAGTGGATCCCCTGTTTCGTTTCTGTCACAGAATGTCCTGCGTCTGAAATGCTGGTGCGATGCCAGCGTCAATGGGAGGTCCATGCAGAACACTTCTGGGTGAGATCAGGACATCAAGGTAAGTGACACACTTTTTTGTACCCTCCCTGGGTTACTTGTTTTAAGTGTATTTTTGTGCTTGCTGTCACTTTTTGTCTTTTATTTTGCTTTTAATTTTTGAATTTCCCACACTCTTGTTTTCTCACGAGAACGGCTGGGATTTCAAACCAGGAAGTGAAAGCTCTGTTTGAGCTCCATTCACTCCTGGGCAGACATGGACACTTGATTAAGCTAGGTCTGAAACTTTGGGTTATTCTGCAGGGAGAGGGGTGGGAGAGGGGCGAGAAAGGAGATTGCGGGACGAGAACACTTTTTTTGTTCCTGTCTGATAATCTTCTTAATCTCATGTCTCACACCTAAATCTCATGCTTGAAAAGAAACAGACCTTCTTTCTCTAAACTCTCTCACACAGGTCACACAACAACCCAGCCATTCCAAGAGCACATCCTTTGCCACTGTTTGGAGTAGCCACTGGCAAGGCCGCCCTCCTCCCTCCCATGTATTTACACTGACTTTTTCTTCCTCTCACTGGCAGTGACAGTAGCCTCCTTCATTTTCACAGAAAGGAAGAAAAAGCTTTTTTAAAAAACACACACACAGAAAACTAACTTCAGTCTCTAGATCATGGTTTCAATGTATCTCCCCTCCCTCCCTCTTTGTTGCTGAGTCCTTGTTGTTGTTAACTGCCTTCAAGTCAGCTTCGACTCATGGAGACCCCATGAATGAGACATGGCCAAGACCCCCATCTTCTACTGCCCTACTCAGTCCTTGCAGGTTCAGGCTAGTGGCCTCTCGGATTGAGTCTAGCCATCTGATGTGCAGTCTTCCTTCCTTTCTTTTCCCCTCCATCTTTCCTAGCATTATTGACTTTTCCAGTGAGCCATGTCTCCTCATGAACAAGGTAGGATACCCCACAAAGGAGAATCACATGTGAAGCCCTTTTATCCCTTTCTCATCACTTTCCAATTGTTCTGAGTGAGTCAGAACATACTCAGTAATTGTCACAGTGAGTCACCCTATTACATTACTCTGGAAAGTAGTGATTAGATCCCTGGTTATTGCAGGCCATAAAGTGACACAATTAACTCATTACAAGTAATGTATTGCTCTGATAAACTCTGAGAAGAATGCATTCACAAGTGTATACACTGGACAGTACATAATGAAATACATGTGAATCTCCATACGGGGGAGTAGGGAGACAATGAACTCTCACATGCCAATATGAAACAAATACAATTGGAAATAAAACAGGTAAGATTGGAGATGAGGATGAGAGATTTTCACATCCCTATGGAATGCATTAAAAGTGCACATTCCATTAAACTACAAAGTGTGTATTCCATAGGGAAGTGAAAATCTCTCAGCCTCGTATTCATTGTTTTGTAATTGTGGGGTTGGTTTAAATTCCATTGGAATCAGTGAAGTGGACTACATCTGACCTCAGACTTGCATTTGGGTGCATATATGATTTATCCAAAATGCTTTAAACTCACTCAGTGATGGGCATGTCAAAATTGTTGTGTAACAGAACCCTGGAGTAAGCTGTGGGGCCATTGCACAATGGTCACAATGCAAAACAGTAGGACAGGCTGCCCTTGCACAATTACCACACTAGGTGGGGAGTGGAACAGTCCCCAACAGAGCCACAGAGCACTGGCAATCCAGAACAGAGGGCAGTGGAAAGTCACGGGTGTCCACCATCCAACTGTAAAAATGTTCCCACCATTCACGGTGCCCCAGTTTGTTGTAGGAGCCCCTGTTTCACAATGGGGTATGTTGTACGGTGACCTGTTGCACATCATCACAATCCTCTAACATGGTTGTGTATCATGTCAGCAACATAGCTCTGCCATTGTTAAACTATGCACCACAGCCTAATTTTGGGGGTGGGTGGGTGGGATTTCTGTACAAAATGTTCAGTTGCTATATGGATTGTGAATTTCACAAATTAAAAGTTTCAGAACCATTTAATCTTCTATTAATTGTTTTCCTCAACTACTAAGATTTTATTGCTTTAAAACTACACCATTGCTAACAATCAGTGCAGAATCATAAGAAATATGCAAACCATTTCTGAAATCTTTGAAAGACTATTAGATTTAAAATATTTTTGGCAATGATATCAAACAAAATAATCCAATATTGGTTGACCATTTCAGTTGGCCTTTCAAACTTCATTTTTGTTAGAAGAAAAACTCTGAGAGGTTGTGTGCCAGAAACACTTTTCTAACTTGAGCTTTGTAAAGACTTATAACTGCTACTCCCATTTAGTAGATGAAATACCTCTTTGCCCTTTACAGGCATCCCTCTGTTAACAGAACCTCTGACAAAGAAGCTCCTTTTTACAACGTCAAATGCTTGCCCAGCCCCACACGTTTTTCTCATTTTGTGTCTAGGTGGAAGGGTTTTAGCAGCATGGGCATTGGGAACATGGTGAAGGAGGGCTGAAGAAATACAGGTTTTCAGTGTCAGATTGCAGCAGCATCTGCAGTAAGCAATGCAATAAACTTAAGATGGGAAAAAGCAGGACTCTAGCCATCCTGCTGGATGCATTTTGGAAGAAGCTTCCAAGTAGATTCTAGAAGACTGAAAATGTTTACGTTTACATATGCAAGGCTTACTTGACCTGGTTGTTTCATTTCATATATGCATATTGTTAGTTTTGAATAAAAAGTTTGCTGAAACATATTGAACTATCCCTCTTCCTTCCATCCTATTTCTGCCTCTGGTACCAAAGTTTCTGTTAAAAGAAGTAATGTCCAGAGACACATCTATTTCGTGAACGGAGGTACTTAGCTCATTAACTGTCGGTACTTAGTTTCTACAGTCAACAGGTTATCAAAACACCAGCCATTGTTGAATTTTGATTCGTGTTATAAAACAGCAATTAGCTTATGGAATGTTTTAGAAAAGTAAATCTTGTTTTAAAAACATTTAAGAGAGCTAATCAGATAGCAGATAACTTTTAAATTCTTCTGACAGATTATTTTAAATTGGTATGGTAAAATGCAGCATTAGTAGTTAATTTATAATTAGCATAAAAGAGCTTACCCTAAAGCTTTAATCAACATTAAAGTGCATGTCCTTGGTCTATGAAACATCCAGATGTTGCAGTGCTCAGTTCCCTATAAAAAGTTCTAAAAATAAATCATTAAGTGTTTCCCCCATCTATTTCCCATTTTGTAGAAGTTCTACACAGGCAACATTAGTCAAAACAAGTGAGTTTTCTATGGACGCCTGCATACAAAAAGAAAAATCTGTAATAAAATCTCAAATAAAAGCTTAGAAACATAGGAAATTGCTCTAAACTGACACTAAGACTGATACTGACAAATACTGCCCAGGTCAATATGGACTATACTGGTGGCAGTGGCTCTTCACATTTTAAAGCTGCAGATCCTATTTCCTAAATCCTCTTTGAGACAGATGTATTTGTTATGTTATAACAGACAAGGGCTAGATCCAGGTCTGAAGGGGCTTCAAGCAAACTGCCTTCCCAGCTGAATCCTGGTTAAGATTAAGACGGTGGCACTAGTTGCAATTGCTTTCTTTGGTGCTTTTTTCCCATGGGTTCCAGACAAAGCATGCCATCTTTTCCCATCATTTCTACATCTCCCACATGGTTTATCTCAAACCTGGAGAGCAGTATTTAATGTAGCATTCTCTGGAGAAGCACAAGAAAAGCAACTCATCTTTATTAACTCAGATACTTCTCTGACCTATGTACATTGGGGTCATGAGGGCATTCTGGGGTAATAAAAAGTCCTATCCAGCTATTTGTGGAGAAGACATGCACATAAAAGCTCTTTTCCTAATGTTTTTTCTAATTTTCCATCACAAGCAGAACCTGCACACATTCAGCATGAAGTCCTGAGGGAAATTCTAAATATGTTTGGGTGAATGCACTTCCACCACCTGACTGGGAAACTTGATTATCAGGGTGACTACCCAATGAAGAAGATTTTAAGGGCCTTCAGACCTTTGCTTCTCTCTGTTTAGTAGAAGGACATTAAGCCCTATCCACTCATTCTCTATGAACAGCTCCAAAGGCATAAAGATGGTGGCTCATGGTACAGCACCTTTCTTAGGGCTTCTGTGGTGGTCCCTAAGCTATTTTGTTTTGTAAAGATGAGAGCATCTACTCCAGTTGTCCCCATGGGGCTTGTGAACCCTTGGATTAGCTCTATCATACTGTGTACTGACACAAAGCATGGGAACAGAAGTGCAGAAATGATGAGAAAGAGAATCTAGTGTTTCCTATGAGTGGAGTAGACTCATAAATAATACAACCACAAAAGTATTACTGGTTACTATGGAGGACAGGATTTATAACTTGTAAATGTGTCTAGCAATAGCACTTCAATTTTTATACCATTTATCAGTGCAAAAGCAATCCCTAATGGTTTACAACATGTTAGCTAATTTCTCCCAACAACCTGGGTATCCATTTTACCAACCTATGGAAGGATGGAAGGCTGAGTCAACCTTGGAATCCTGTGGGATGGAACTTATAATGCTATGGCTGTAGTACTGGCATTTAACCACTGCGCCACCAGGGCTCCCTATGGAGCCATGACATGGTACCATATCTACTATATGCCCTAATGGCTCCATAATCCCTGACTCCATGTCCCTCCATTCATTTCAGTGCAGAGAGCTGCTAGGTAATACAGCTTTGGCACTATTTTTTTTCATTCTTTTCAAGTATATTCAGTCTGTGCCCTATGGATTTGACCCACTTCTTCTGAATGCACTGTTGTGTTTGCACAGGTACCCCCTGGAAAACATAATTTTCTCCATTCATTGCAATAGTAAGTCAATTCTATGCATGCAGCAGGGGTTATATTAATCCATTTTTGAACACTGAGATTTGTTGCACACACACAACTGTTGTGCAAGCAGTCCCCATTCACTCCAGTGTGAAAGACACTGACATGTTGGTTATCTCTAGTACTGAAAGTCAATGGAGAAGTGACTGCATGCACAATATCTCAATGTGCAATGTCTCCTGAACATTCAAAGGGCCACTTGATAGGTTCATACCTAGAGCTTGAAAAATTAAGAACTAGTAATATGGTTGGTTGCAAATTACCAATAATATTTGTACTGTGTAGTATGTTAATATTTCCATATATCTCATCTCTACAAGAAACAAAATTATATTTCATATATACTGTATATTCATATATGTCTACAATTTAAAAAATAATTTTTTTAAAAAAATCTCACAATGCCAAATAGTCATATAGTATGCTGCTGGAATGTTCTTAAACTGAAGGCAGAAACACACATACAAAAACTAAATTTAATGCTATGCCCATGCTTACTTAGTGGAAAATATTACATAAAAGAAAATGGAGAAACTAGCAATAAATAACTATATTTCAAGCTCTCTTTTTTCCTTGATTTCATTCTGAATTGTCCTGCTTTTATTCCCCCCCCCTCTGATTGCCTTAGCAAAATGTATTCCAATTGTTTGCTCTGTTTAACATCTGTCTCCTCTTTACTTTGATGGAGTTCACACAAAATTGACTGTCAAAAATCTAGTATGAATCTACAGGATTTACTCAGATGTTCATTACCTCCAGCCTTGCATGTCAGATATTATTTGAAGCCTTGTTAAAATTTCTTAGCACAGTTATGGCAGTAATCCTGCAGTTTATATCTGATGTTATGGGTCAGTGTTCTAACATCTATCAAGACAGGTCCATCAAAGTGATTTTCATCGTTTTCTTTCTTTCTTTCTTTTAGCTGGCTGGGGGATGACTACAAAGTCTTACTCTTACTCTCCTTTCTAATCAGTTTTCTACTTCCATATAACATTTCCCCAAGGATATGGAGCTGTATGGACATTTAAACCCAAAGTCAGAAATGTTGTCCAACGGCAATATTTAATTGGAAGACAAACAGTGTCTTATGAGAAAATGAAGAACAGAATGGGAAAAAATAGCAAGAAGGGGGTGCCAAGATTCTTTCTACTTTATTTGGGAATTCTGAGCTTGGATAATCATCATATCAGTAGCCACGTATTTATGCTTTAGAATAGCACCAGATGAGGTTCATTTTCATAATGACAGCTAATATTTAAAGGACTTGACAGCCCTTTAAATGTATACTAAAAATAACATACTGTAAAGTGTTTGCCAAGCCCAGTGTTAGAACTACTGTATTGAAAAATCAAATCCAAGGAACAAAGAATGTCTTGTTCAGATCCACACTACATTTCAAAACAATAAAAAAAACCTTTCCCCATTTCAGTACTATAAGAAGTACTATAATAATAAAGCAATTAATTGATTCTCTTTTAGGCAAAGAAGCATTTCAAAAATTATACAGCTAGTTATACTTAAGAAAAGACATTGCAAAGTTTGACGACATGCTTCAACAGAGTAACTGACAGGTTGAATACTCTTCAAATCCACATTCTGCCAAGGGAAGATTTTTTAAAAATAGTTTTTCCTACAGCAATGCCAAGATGTCCAAGCCTACAGATGGATGGCAACCTGGAGAAACTGGAGAGACCATTACCAAGAAGATATGAAAGGAAATTTAATCCTGGAAAGTTCAGCACACTGCCTACTTGTTTTCTAGTGTTGTTCGGGCACTTTTAGCTCATCACTTTCTCAAAAATGCTTTAATCTATCACTAGATTATGCCGTGATAGAAGAACTCTCCTGGTTACAATGGTTTTTCAAATGTTTTTGCGAATATTTTTCAGGGAGAAATAAATGAGATTCTCTCAACTGGAAGATATCAGACCAATGCCTGAAAATCTATTTTCATTAATTTTTAGGTCAGATGATTTCTAGCCTCCAGTTTTCTTTTGTTAACAGTGCCATGTGTGAGTGGGAAGGTTGCATCAAAGGAAGCTCTGGAGATATCTGAAGTCTTCTGATGTCAACATTAGGTTACACTGGTTCTATTAGCACTCTTAGTTGATAAGATCTTCTGACTGACAGATGAACAAAGGTTTGTCATGGATGGAATACTAGAGCAACTGAAGACCTTTCAGTTTTGCTGACTCACCTGTGGATCTAGGTTGGGGTTGATGGGACTGCACTTGTGTGGTTCCATTCTTCCCTCTCAGAGAGATCTCAGAGGATGATATTGGGCAATTGCTCATCTGCCCCGTGGGCTCTCTTTCATGCGGGATTCCACAAGGTTTCATTCTGTCATCCCTCCTTTCAACATGTATGTGAGGCCACTGGGGGAAGACAATGAAACAGTTTGGGCTGTGGTGCATCAACAGGTAGAAGACACACAGCCCATATCTTTTCTTTCGTTCTTGTCACAGCAGAGTGGTGAAGACAGCTACACTTCCAGGGCCATACATGAAGGTCCCTCCGGAAAAGGTGGAGACTAGACTGAACAAGTAAAGGACGTTGTAGTTATGGAAGCTATCCTATTTTTGGTAAGGTTCTGAATTTTTCAGGCAATCAAATTTTCATTTCAGATGTTCTTCTATATGCTATATATTCCTGAATGTTCCTGAAAATCCTGGTTGCATTTATGGTAACTAACCTATTTTGTGGCAGTGCAATTTCTCAATAGAAAGTGGCAAAGTCTTTCCCAATGCACAAGGACAACAAATGCCATTCAGAAAGTATAGTTAGATGCATGCACCTGTGCAGTAATAAATGCTGAACAGTGTTAAAGCAATTGGCTGCTTGTTTAAAAAAACAACATGTCACTCGATAGGCCAAGTTCTACCCCCATTTAAAATGAGACTGAGAAACCTGTCAATGTCAAATCTTTATGCACGTTTTAAAGGTTTGAACTGCTGAAAAAATAATAATGCTAATACTGAGTTCATTATGTTGCTCATTAGGAAATTGTTTTGAGAAAGCAATAAAACTTTATGCAAGGTACTAATGATTCTTTTCAAATGTTACACATCTGATATGCTAAGGTAAGGAAATATATAAATTTAAAAATGTTCTTAGAAAATTCAGCTTTATATATGAAGCTATCCCACAAGTAGGGCTGCCTTATCTATTAGGCACTTTAGGCATAGTGCATAAGCCTATGAAAATGTTAGGGCCTATGAAAACAGGATTAACATATTTTTTAACAGGAATTGGGAAGGAAAACAAAATTTCAAACTAAAGGTATTTTTTATTTTCATCCACAAAAAAAGAATGTCTACAGCCTACAAAAACTTTAATCTAACCCTGCTCACCAGTCTTTGTTCTTTCCCATGCACTTCAATGGAGGGTGCAGCTTTGCATGCGAGTATTTTAGAAGTCTTGGATCTTCCAATACCATTAACGTGAATGGTGAAACATACCATGCACCAGAATTCTGCCAGCAAAAGTTTGGTATCTTATAGCAATATTGGTGAGCAGCATAGAATTACAGAATCATAGATTGGAAGAGACCACAAGGGCCATCCAGTCCAACCCCCTGCCATGCAGGAATACACAATCGAATCATTCCCGACAGATGGCCACCCAGCCTCTGTTTAAAAACCTCCAAAGGAGACTCCACCACACTATGAAGCAGCGTATTCCACTTCCAAACAGCTCTTACTGTAAGGAAGTTCTTCTTAATGTTTAGGTGGAATCTCTTTTCCTGTAATTTGAACCCATTGCTCGAGGTCCTAGTCTCTGGAGCAGCAAAAAACAAGTTCAATAAAGGTCTTATGAATGGTAAACTAGATTTGAAAAAATTCTATATTTGAGAAAAAAAGAATTGCTTTCGATATTATTATTATTATTTAAATGAACTAGTCTTTGACCGTTCTTTCTCAATGTATGGTAAGAGCTGTTGAAATCCCAAAGGTCACTTCACAGAATCTGTTCTGTTGGTTGTGCTGAAAATTGAGGCTGAAATCTATTAAGAAATACCTGTTAATAACTTGGTAATCTATCCTATTAGAAAGTTCAGAAAGCAGTTGGACTTTCTGCTGACTGTCTCAGAGATCTCCTTTTGCAAATGTCCCACTGAATAATCTCACAGTGCTCCCAGAAAGCATTGGTACAGCTCCTCCCCATCAGTCTGGATACCTTAGTTCCTTTGAAATCCCAGGAGGTACACCAGTGTAGCATTATGCTAATGCCAGCTCAGAATAAGATCTTATTTATTTTGTTTCATTTATTTCTCTTATATCCCACCTTCCTCCCAATATGGCACCCAAGAATAGTGAAATCATGGCTTTTAGAAAAGTGTAAGATATGCAAAATCAGCATATCACACAATGGAAAGGGAAAACAATCCCCCTCTTAGACCTGATTACAACATAGAGACTGGTCTCTATTCTTGTTCCACACTACACAACTTCATGCTTGCCAGCTTCCTTGACCAGAAGTAAAACTAAACCATAGTAGCAGGTAAAAGAAACAGCTGCATTCGTAACATTGTGTGTGCTGGGGTGGCACTATCTGATACTGTTACATCACTCATGGTACTAAACAGATTGCCCTGCACTGTTGTAAGATAATGTAGCAACTAAAAATAAATGGCTTTTTCTCTGTAACCCCAAAGGATGCAATCACACCTCTAAGATAAGAGACAGCACATTGTACAAAAGAGGATTCTAAAAAGATTTCAGAAGAATTCAGCTTGGGTTATTTTTCAGAATAAGGAGCAAACCAGTTGTTCAGTATTGAGAGTTACACTGAGAATGTTGATAATACTTGGCAGTTGTATAGTTCACAGGCTGTCTCTCAAGAATTCTTACAGTACCATCATGTTACAGATGGGAAGCTGAGAAAGAGTAGTTTGCCTAAGGCTACTCAATGGATCCATGCCTGGGATTTGAACAAGGGACTTTCACTGTTCCTGCTCTTAAATGAACACTTTTATTTTTTATACAAATATGGCATGGCTTTTGAATTATTTTTGTAAACCAGCCAAACTGCAATATGGTGCTCTAATTTTTATTCAAAAATTACTTCCTTTCCTGAAACACAGGAGAGTCAGAGCCTGTAGAATTTCTCTTCTGACCCATTCTTAAATATCCTGACAACAATAAGGGCTAGAAACATGCTTGAAACCAAAGGTTGAATTCTGCACTTGTACTTGTCAATGCATCATCTATCCATATATTGACTTTGTTCCAGTATTTTTTTATTGTGTAATATATTGTTAGTCATGCCACAGATTACAGATTTAAAGGACCATTTTCTTGGCAGAGATATAAATGAAAATTTCCCCAATAGGAACTGAAGTAAATTATTGCTAAGAAATTATTTTAGTGTCCATATTCTAAATGGACAGATGAGCAAATTAAGAATTAAAATAGCCAAATCAGGAGTGAAACACTACCTGGGATGATAAATATATAAAGAAGTATAAATGATTCTTTATAAGTATAAATGATTTTCCAAGCTACTTGGAAATTTGAACTCATGTTCCTAGGCCTGGTTTAACACTCTCAGCATTAGACTCTGTGTGTTTAAGGTTAAATGAATGTCTTTTACTCATCCAGTTTGTGAGTATGATTGTGTGTATGCACGTGCATATGTGTGTGTGTGTGTGTGTGTGTGTATGACCAAACCCTGCCTCATCAAATCAGTTACATCAGCCATAAACAGATGGGTAATAGTTTTACTTGGGCTCGGTTTCTGAAATTGCTTAGTCAATGACCTCTAAGTGCCAACATAATGTTACAACCAAGGAGTGGGTTGTTTGCTAATAGAAGCAATTATGAAATGCAAATGGCTGAGCACTTTTTGCCAAGGTTGTCTCAGAAAACAAATGTCTGCTTAATAATGTGTTTCCAAGTAGATGACATAATTATGTGCTTGCATTATAAATGATAGTTTTGCAAGAAGAAAATGGGTGGGTTTAAAAAAATGAGGAAAAAGGTGGGTTTTTTTAAAGAGAAATTGAAGGGGGAATCTGAACATGCATAGAGCTATACCAGGAGATAGGTGTGTTGCTGCTTGCCCCTCCAGTCAGCATTGCACAATGTGGCAGAAAGGGAGCCACCACATTATTTTCAGTAAGGCCCTGTTATTTATGCCTTGCTTTTTATATCCAAAGAGCTTAAGGCAACACCTATGGCTCAACTCCTCCTCACGTTTTCTCACAACAACCTTGTGAGATATGTCAAGTTCAAAAGAAGTGACTAGCCCAAAGTCACCCAACAACTTTCATAACTCTGTGGGAACTTGAAGTTCCCATAGAATACTGATCACAATGGCACACATTTCCATTTCATGTTTCATCCATTCCACAGCTATTCATGCTACCTCTGCCCTAGATGTGAAGTTCACACTGGAATTGGCTCCATTCTGTATGTGGCTAGTAAGGAATAAAAGTGTATGGCAGAAAAAGTTACCACTTCTAAAATGTGAGAATGAAAGAAACCATCAAAACTGAAACAACCTACATGATACTATATCCCTTGAGTGTTTCAGAGTACACAGGTCAGCTTACCACTAATATCAAACATCATTCTATCACAATACAGAAATATAGTTTAGCTGTCACTTTTTGATAAGTTGCACATTTATCAGCAAATTATGGATATGGGACACAGGCACATGAACATAGATCATGAGCAAGTGTGATCCTACTCTGATGCGGAAGGACTGCAGACTCTTACAGCAGATGAAGGTACAATGGAAGAGCTAGGAAATTTGAAAGACTGCATACCACTCTGGTGCCAACTGCTTCTGGTGGCAGGATAGTGACATACACACATGTACAGTATGCTTAGACAATCTGAATATGCTTTAAGCCATGGCAAAATCTCTGTTACTAGTTCTCTGATGCAATAATACGTTACAACTATGAGCTACAGATCTGCAAGTGAAAAAGCTCCAGAAGGAACTGCTTTCCAGCCAAAACAGTTGACTGTCCCAAAAGTATTTTTTCCAACCTGTGTTCATACGAGAATTAGTATCATAACCAGGCCTGCCCTTCTGTGCACACCAGAACCGCACTGTTCCCTTTGCTCATCCCTCCTTAGATCAGGGACAGAGTTACATTTATGAAGAAAAAATGGGACGCAGGTTCAAAAATCCTTTAGCTCTCTGCTCCCATCTTAGCTAAATCATGCCCCGACATACTTCTGAAAATGGTCAGTAAGGAATGGTGGGGTGGGTGGGCAGAGTCCAGACTGCACTAGGCCTTTAAAAAGGCAAGCACAAACTTGTGTTGCTAAATCAAGCCTATACAGAATTAAGTTTTTAGCTCCAAAGCGTTTGATGCTTTGATGCTTTCTCTGTATTTTGTACTGAATTTTCTACTGAAATAAGACCTACTGAAACTTTTCAAACAAATCACCCAGAAATCATGTCTCAGGTTGGCAGGATCACTCTGATCAAGGGAGGCTTGTCTCATTTTCTTTTTAAAACATGCATTAAAATGGATATTGTTTACTGTCTAAAGAAAACTGTCATTAAAATGCATACATCTAAACTACTTGTATTGATGTTTGACTGCTTCCCAGTGTAAATGGTTTGGAGGTGGGTTTTTTAATTTTTTTAAAAAAGCTTTTCTTTCTTCAAGAAAATATGTTGCATACAGAGTTCTGAAGCACAGTTATACTAAAAATAACCACACGTTCGCCCAGTTATCACTGTTTCAGTGATCTCAGGTGTGAAATTTAGTTTCTTTTTCATCCTGATCCTTATACGTTATCCCAGCATATTTGCCTATAATTTCCAAATTATATACTTTCCATTTCCCAAATAACTTTGGGTTTTGTAATTTTGCAACACTGCAGAAGTTAAAACAGACTGTCTTATACTTCTGCACTTACTTGTAGGAACAGAACAGTAGACTCTAAGAAAGCCTAGAGACAGAAGCAGCAGCAGAGAATTATAGACAGATGATTTAGAAGACAGAGCTTTCAAACACTATGGGCTTGTCTAAAATGAGAAGAAATAATTTTCATAGCAGCGCATTATAGCAAATTTGCAACAACATACTTTTGTTTCCATGGTCTTTCCACAAAAACAATAGGCTGTGAAGCTCTCCACGCTTGATGTTCACACTGCCAGTGAATCAAGATCATGGCCATGTTATACACTCCCACTGCTGCAGAGTGTTTGTTTGCTTGTTTTTTGCTGTCACAGTGATCGAAGAAGATACTCAGAGCAGGAAGGTTAAGGGAATCCCACAGCACCCAAAGATGAGAAGGAGGGTGGCCACCATGAGGAATAGGAGGAGAGACCAAGCCACCAGCCCTTCACCCATTCCAGCATTGTCATTGTCTAAATCCAGCTGCAATTGGAGGGAGGAGGAGCACCTGGCCAGCCGCTGGTTGCGGAGAAGGAAGAGGAGGGTGGATCTTCAATGCTTCAGCTTCATCTTGCCTTCCCAGGCTGAGCTTCAACTTCCCTCATGCCTGTCCTGTGCTCTCCAAAGCCTACTGACAACAAGCTCAGCAGGTGTGGGACAGGCATGAGAGAAGGAGCAGCCCAGCCCGGGAAGGTGAAATGAAGCCAGAGCATCGAAGAGCCTCCATCCTCTTCCTCTTCCTTCTCTACAACCAGGGGTAGGCCCGGCAGCTCCTTCCATCCCTTTATAATTGCAGATGGATTCAGATGCTGCCACCACCAGGATGGGTGAAGGGTTGGTGGCTTGGTCTCTCCTCCTGTTCTTCACAGTAGCCAACCTCCTTGTCTCTGGGTGCTGTCAGGTTCCCTTCACCATAAAGAATTATCCTGTACAATGTACAGTTCAAAGGGTAATGGGAGGAGGGAAAGCACACAGTCACTAGTGAAAAAAGTGCTTCTGGGTGCTTGATGGCAAGCCCATCCCTGAACAAGTCCAACCAATCAGATCTCCAGTTCCGCCATCTCCAACAAGCAGGAATATGCATTTTCCTCACAGTTTTTAAAAAACTTTGGGAAAAGCTGTGAAGGTTTTTCCCACACAGTATATGGTGTTTATGAGCCCCCCTTCTGAATATGGGAAATCACTGTGGATCCCATTTGGACAAAAGAAATTCTCCTCAAATTCTATGAGGAGTATTTCCACCATTTAGACAAGTCCTAAAAGTGCCAGATCAGAAAGATACGGAATTTTCTTCATTGTTTTGACTGTGTTCTAGTGTATCATTATTTCACTTGACTCTATAGTAATCCAAACAGGAGGTGTGCAAGACGAAGGAATGATAAACCTATTTTACCAGTTGCATAGTCATATTCCACTTACAGTGACCTCTAGTGACGTATCCTAGGCCTTGTCTACACTATCAAATACCCCAAATCCCCATGCGAATGCTCCAAAATCTGCTGTGTTCAGGCCACATCTGGTATGGCCTTTCCCCAAATCTGGGGCTATCTGGCCACACATGGCATGGCCCAGATTTGCAGCATTTAAGGGTATCTTACCAGGATGTGCAGTATGTTGGATTCAGAAATTTTTTCCCATATTTCCATCCACCATTATAGCTGCTGCCACAACCACTACTGCCACCGCCACCAACACTACAACCAATTTTAAAGTTCCGGAGGCAGTTCTTAGCTGAAGGGAAAGGTTTTCTCGCTACCTCTGGTTTGGCAGCAGTGCCTCCACCTGCTCTCCTGCTTGCCTGTTTCAGGAAGAGGTGCTTGAAGAAAGCAATGGAAGTGTTTCAAGGAAGCAACGGGCGAGTGGGAGGATGGGCAAACAGGAGAACAGGCAGAGGCAGTGCTGCTGAGCCAGGGGAAGGGAGAAAACCTTTCCCTTCAGCCAAGAACAGCCTCTGGAGCTTTAAAATTGGCCATGGTGGCAGTGGTGGTAGAGGTAGAGGAAACTCTGCAGGGACAGTGAAGACAAGGTACCCCCATCCTCACAGAGAATAATAATGCACAGGACTTCTGGAGGAATGTAGGGCATGTGGGTAAAACTCAATTCAGAGTTTTTGCCCCACATGTAGACAAGCCCCTAGTCTTTTACTTGCTACAAAGAGACCTGAAACAACCAATGGTGATGCAAACTTCATTGACCAATATAGGCTGAGATTGTCACACTATTCCATCCCCTCCCTGTATCACACCAATTCTGACACCTTAGGAAATACCCCTGCTCCTGCTTACCAGTGGGAAGGAAGGGGGAAGGCAATTGAGATGACAAAGAAGCAGCTGGTCTCAGCTTGGAGCAGACATAGAAATGATGATGCTCTTATAGATGGTATGTGCCCTCATTTTTCTTCCCCAGGAGCCCAGAATAGCTGTATCTTCATCAAATGAATTGCCTCCCTCCACTTCACATTGATAAACAGCATCAGCCTCACCTAGGGCTTGACAGCTGCAGCTAGGGGAGAGAGACTTTGGATAGAGCACAAAGAAATAGAGCATGGCTCCATGCACACTGTCCAAAAGGGGGGGGGGCATATGTGCGCATAAGACACACTTACATCATGAACAGGATGCCATCCATAGGCTGCTAAAGATTTATGGGAAAATGTGGATTGGCTTTTCTTATGTTGTGGGAACCAAGTATTACACATGGTCTTGCTCTCTGCTAGCCCAGGAATCCTCTAGCCAGTTAGTATGAGGATTCTCTCCTCTTCCTTTGCTTGGCTGCCAAGAGAAAGTAGCTGCCAAACATATTATGATGTACCTCAGCATGGACAACTACTACCATTTTATATACTTCTACTATATTTACTAAACTTCTGAAGTGATAACATTATCATCACAGGAGAAATATTTCTAACCAGATCAGATCACACCCAGTGAAATTGTATTTAAGAAGGGAAATGTTTATCAATACATGTAGCATACTTCCAGTGCTAGCTGCTGCATTTGCATGAAAAGCAACTGAGTTCTAACATTACTTTGCCTGGCCAAAATCCTGAGAACCAGAATGGCCACTGCAGTGGTAGATGCAAACTATTAATATTTGATACTTGATCCATAAGAAAAGAGCACCTATATTTTAAACATCAAAAAAGAATATGGAAGTTATTATCTTAGGGCTGCTTCACTTGGTAATTTGAGGCACTGAAACTGTCTCCACATGGTACTCAGTATGGAGAATCAAAAAGACTGTGTATTCTGGCTTTTCAGATGGCCAGATATTCATTGAAATTGTTTGTTCCGTGCCACCACCAGACATTTATGGAAGAAAATTGTGTTCTGGGAGTTGATCTATGGAGCAAGCCAATGCACATTTGAGTCACCACCACACAGGGATTATCAATCTTCATGTGGCAGTCAAATTGTAAGAAGCAGTCCTTATCATAACTTCAAATGGTGAAATGGCAAGGATGAAATGGATATACCATATTGTCACAAGATATGGAGAAATTAGAGGATATACATTCAGTTCAAACATTAATCCCCATGACTGGGGACCACGTGTTACTTGGATCCTTGACTACAGGGTTACTTCTAATCACATTTAGCTAAATTTAGCTATAAGACCCCATTCAGATTTTTCTGTTGAACATGTGAAGATCAGGAGTGGAGAGACCATGACTGGTGTACACAGAAAGACTAGGGTTTACGATGGTGCAAAACAATCTACCCTGTATTTTGTATGCTCCTGAGTTCAGGCTGAATGCTTGCATGTATCTTTTCTGTCCAGTCCCCATTCTAAATCAGAACCCCTCATTCACTCAGTCACATGCTCCCAGCACTGATTTCCATACAAAAGAATTCACACATCAAGATCCTTCTATGCCACAAGCAGAGAAAAGAATTGATCGAGCTGCTCCATATCAAAAGTGCTTGAACAATTCAAGAGACTGCTTAAGTACAATACCTGAAGTGACTTGTAAGATTAGACCCATTGTGAAAGCCTCCCCCTCCATTTTTATATATACCCTTTTGGATGCACTGTGTGAGAAAAAATCATGCTGTTCACATTATACTTCAAAATGTCATGTAAGATGCAACTGAGCCATATAAAAAATGTAATTTCGTTTGGAGTGCAAAACTCATGATAAAAATGCTCCAACTTTATATATAAACAAAGAAGTGTGTTTTTGTAAAAAATAAAAAGTTACAGACCAACTAATACAAAACATGCTGCCATTTATAACTAACATATTTCAAAAATTGATAAAGCCATTGTGATGTATACATCAATGATTTCAAATGAGCAGTCATTTTCTAAAATAAGAAATTCATTTCAGTGATAAGGAAAGCTCCAAAATTAGCTTAACAGTATTTATTCATTCAACATGATTAGAAAGGAGCTGAATTTTTCACTTATAGCACAAATTTCATGAAAACACATACATGTGCAAGTAATTGATAAGGAACTTGTGACCTCATCCAACTTTATTATATAGTATCAAAATTTACCCTAACAATACATTACAAAAGGTAAGATAGGAGTAGATGGCTGAGATCCTATGCATATTTACTAGCATCAGTGAAATAGCCAGGATGTTGTTCCAAGTAAATGTGCTCAGGATAAGAGGTAATCTATATCAGTACAAATTCAGAAGTCTCAAACATTTAAAATTAATGAGAAATATTAACCATAGCATCTGAAAAAAAAATCAACACACATGTAGATCTTGGATTTACTACCAATTTTAGTCATTGTGATAATTAAAAATGGGAAGATAAGGAGGTCACAAGCTCCTCAGTTATGCATGTCATATTTTCTCCCATATATATATATATATATATAATTCAAAGTAAGGCATATAAATAGACAGAATTTAGCTTATTTTTAGATAGTACATATATACACATAAATATGATGAAAACAAAAACTTATATGGATGCTTATATCTCTGTTTGGAAAGGGGGGCCATCCATCCACTTGCTTGATCCAGTATAGAATAAGTTCAACATTCTACATTTTAAAACTGGAACGTGTCCAAGAAATAAAATCATAGACAGTAGTAAATCATTAGTATATTGATCTAATACTTTTCCAGATGCTACAGCCACATGTTTGAAGAGCAAACATCTTCCAGAAAGGACATAGAAAAAGATGTTTTCTAGACTTCTGACTTTGGACTGATAGAGTTGTGCCATATAAAAACCCAGATCTATCTGTAGAAGGTTAATTTTGTTTCTCATTAACAGATTGCGCATTCTTCTTCATCCATAAAATTAACTGCAGTGAACTTCCAGGAGTAAAAAGGTGTCTTTTTTCAAGCTTGAATAAGAGGAGAAATAGTCACTTGTCCTGAAAGCTGGCTACAATTAAAAATATTGAAGACAGATTAAAAGTTGTAAAGATGAAAGCTCCAGTGCTCATTCACTATCAACTTTAATGGTGTGAGCAAATCTATGAAAGACATCAGAATGGCTTTTCAGTTTGTTGCCCAGCGGGCTACAACTAGACCATAATTGTAGAATTAAATGCAAAAAGGACAATATTTACCTTTTCCAACTGGGCATTTTTTTTGGATTTGTACAAAAACTCCCCCACTGCCACAAAGACAGAAAGTACCAATCCTGCTGCCAAAACAATGAAGATGCCACCAATATTTTGTACTCCAAGGGCACTGGCATCTTTGCTTTCCTCTTCTGGACAACCGTTGCCTCTCCACCATTTCTCCTTCATCATGTGGAGCTTGCCTTCCTCTTGCAGGTGAAGAATTGCTATAGTTATCTTGTCTCTGTATGGAGACCCTGCAGGAGAATAGAGAGAACACAGGTTACTAAAGCACATTATTAAAAAGGGTTCATTCTATCTCACAGTTATTTGATGCCTACATTGATGAGAAAATGTACTTTGAAAGCTTCAACCATGCAGACTACAGCCTAGATCCTGTATCATCAGCAGAACTCCATCATCATAGCTGCTTCTGCTGACACCTCTCCACCCAAAAAACCCTACCTCTTCAGCCAGGCAGTGCCCCAAGTGAAGGGTTTAAGAGGCACTGGAGATTGGGATGCTGGGAAATTACAGCTGCATTGCCTTCCCAGTCATGGGGCTCAGTCAGATAGGCATCTGTAGAGACTCCTTGGGTCCTGCAGAAGCTGCTTATCTCAACACACTCCATGTCCAGGAGAGCACTACAGTCATCACTTCCCAGCAATCTGATCTGCAGCACCTTGAAAATACTTCAGTTTATATGCTTCTTAGCTCAAGAGGTAGGTTTTTGGGGTCATGGTTGGTCATTAATAAGCATAAATGTGAATACCATATATTACAAGATCATAAGTCCAGTTTTCAATCCTGTAAATACCGAACAGGATACTAGCCCATGTGTTGCTTTTTTGCTAGAATCCACCTTCATGTTTTGTCTGTTGATTTGTTACTTTTAGAACTTGGAATTAACTCGACATTTAACATGTTAATTTGTTAATTTGTTGTATTTCCTCCAAGTTACTAAATTCTCCAATTAACACTGAAGTTAAAAATATGCTTTGGTAAATTGGGTTATTGAAATTCAGTAGAATTTGTTAGGTGGGTGTTTCTTCTTCTGTCAGCTTCAATTAAACAGGAAGGCCTGCTGCCTTAGGAGAAGAAGAACGGGTTACTTACCGTAACTATAGTTCTTCGAGTGGTCTTCTGTGAATTCACACAATGGTTAATCCTGCGCCTGCGCAGAGCACTTCGGAAACTTCTAGTACCTCATTTTAAACTTTTGGGTGGTAGCACCACCACCCTCACCCCTGGTGAATATAAGCCCATCCCTCTCACCAAGTGCTCAGTTCCTTTTAGCCACATTAAATAAAGTAAGTGAGAGGTAGGACACCAGAGGGGGGGAGGGGGGTTTGTGTGAATTCACAGAAGACCACTTGAAGAACTTTAGTTATGGTAAGTAACCTGTTCTTCTTCTTCGTGGTCTTTGTGAATGTACACAATGGGTAGATTAAAAAGCTCAGGAGATAGGGTGGTGGGTGTGTCCAAATCAATAAAAACACTACAACAACATGTTAGAACAGAAAAGCTATATTACAACTGAGGTAGATTAAATAATGTTTCAGTCATCCAAAGATGATTGTGCAAGGACTGCCCTGGCCAGGGCTGCACCATCCATAGAGGAAGAGTCTGACTTATAGTTTTTCACAAAGGTAAGCGGTGTTGCCCACGTAGCTGCTCTGCAGATGTCCGGCAGTGGCACACCATTCATGAACGTCATCGAGGTACTGTCACTGTAGTAGAATGGCTTCGTATTGAAGAAGGTAGGGGGGTCCCTGAAGACTCATATGAGATCTTGATGGTCGAAACCACCCATTTGGAGAGGCATTGACAGGGAGGCCCTTTTTGGAGCCGGAATAGCAAACAAAGAGTTTATTGGTACGGCAGAACGCCTTAGTCCTGTTGAGGTACAGTTCCAATGCAGCTTGTACATCTAGGGGATGACGTAACATTGGTGTATTTGATGAAGGTGTGGTTTCCAGAGCCGGGAGTACAATGTCTTGATTGAGATGAAAGGAGGAAACCACCATGGGCAGGAACACCACATCTGGCCACCTCTGGTGCCAATGACTGCTCGTGACAGCTGCTCTTGGTTCGGTTCAGTGAGTCTGCAATGTCGTTCTGAGTCCCGGACAGGTGGGTGGCTGTCAGAAATACGCCTGTGGGTATGCACCAACCCCAAGATCTGAATTGACAGGTCTATAAGTCTATGAGTGTCCTGGACCTGGTTCCTCCCTGCTTGTTGAGGTAGAAGACTGTGGTGGTGTTGCCTGATACCACCTGCACCACCTTACCATGGAGTGAAGATTCAAACGCCTTCAGTGCCTTGAACACTGACAGGAGTTCTAGAGCACTGCCAGGGGTTCTAGAGCATTGATGTCTCCATTGTCAACCAAAGGCCGTTGATATGGAAGCTGTGAGAATGTGCCCCTCATCCTGTTGTAGATGCATCCATTATCAGAGACCTGGAGGTGTGGAGAACTGTGAAGGGTAGGCCACATCTCACATTCCGCTGGGAGGGCCACCCCCGTAGCTGTCTGAGGAGCACTCTGGGAACCAACAATAATTTGAGGGGGTCGTCCTGTAGAGGATCGAATGACTGTAGGAACCAAACTTGTAACGGGTGCATTCGGAGCCTGGCGAAGGGGGTCACTGCCATAGTCAAAGCCATATGACCAAGAATGGTCTGGAGAAAGTGTGCTGTTACTCTCCTCCATGCCATGCAATGGTTCACCATGCTCTGTAGCTTGAACAATCAGTCCTCCGGAGAAACGCTTTTCCCTGGATGGAGTTCAGTTGGGCCCCAATGAACTTTGCAACCCTCGAGGGGGTTAGATGTGACTTGTCCATGTTGACCCTGAGATAGCGAGCAGCAAGAGCGCGACTGTCACATTGACTGCTACCTTTTCTTTTGAAGGACCCGTGATCAACCAGTCGTCCAAATACGGGAAGATTACAATTCGTTTTGTGTGTAGATATGCAACCACTGGGGCCATGCGCTTCGTGAATACTCTTGGAGCTATGCAAAGGCCGAATGGGAGTACTTTGAAGTGGTACATTTTGGGACCTACTGTGTATGCCAGGAACCTCCTGTGGGTTCATGCTATCGCAATGTGGAAGTAGGCATCCTTGAGGTCGATGATAGTGAACCAGTCTCCTCCATGGAGAAACGGGAGGATAGAATAAAGGGTGGCCACCTTGAAGCTTTTGGGAATAATAAAGCGGTTCACCTCTCTGAGGTCCAGGATAATAATAATAATAATAATAATAATAAAATTTTATTTCTATCCCGCCCCTCTGCAACGCAATCGGGGCGGCTTACAATATAAAAACTCCATAGTCCCAGTACCCTAGCCCACCCCCCCTTAAAACAATATTAAACTATAAAAGATTAAAAACATACAGTAAATTAAAAATATATAAATTAGAAAATATTAAAACATACAATAGGTTTAAAAAAAATGATTACAGCTCAAGGAGGACAGCTGAGTCTTGGGCCGGGATAGTTATTCAGGAAAGGCCTGCCGGAAAAGATCCGTCTTGACAGCTTTTTTAAAGCCGTCTAAGGTGTTAATAAGACGGATCTCGTCCGGCAGGCCATTCCATAATCTGGGAGCAGCAGCGGAGAAGGCCCTCTGGGAGGTCACCGACAGCCTTGTTTTCATAGGCTGTAACAGATTCCTCCCAGAGGACTGAAGTGCGCGGGGAGGGTCGTACGGAAGGAGGCGGTCCCGGAGATAAGTTGGACCCAAGCCATGCAGGGCTTTAAAGGTTATAACCAACACCTTGTACTGTGCCCGGAAACGAATAGGCAGCCAGTGGAGAGCTTTTAGCACAGGTGTTATATGCTCTCTTCTGGAAACACCAGAAATCAACCTGGCTGCCATGTTCTGAACTAGTTGAAGTTTCCGAGTTAAGCACAAGGGTAGCCCCATGTAGAGCGCATTACAGAAATCCAGACGGGAGGTTACCAGTGCATGTACCACAGTTTCGAGGTCCCTAATTTCCAGGCAAGGGCGCAGCTGGCGTATCAGCCGAAGTTGATAACAGGCACTCCTGACCGTCGCATTTACCTGATTAGACATCTGGAGCGTTGGGTCCAGGAGCACCCCCAGACTGCGAACACAGTCTTTGGAGGAGAGTGTAGTTCCATCCAGGACTGGAAGTTGTATTCCCAGACCTGGTTTCGGGCCTGTAACTGTTAGTACCTCCGTTTTGTCTGGATTCAGTCTCAATTTGTTTTTCCTCATCCAGTCCATTACTGCTTTAAGACAATCATTGAGAGGAGAGATGCCATCTGAAGTCGAAGCTGATGACCGAGGATGGGACGTAAGCCGCCATCCTTTTTGCTGATGAGGAATTAGTGTGAGAAAAAAAGATTATCTTCATTTGTATCGATGAACCTTTTCTATAGCCCCTTTTCTCAACAAGGAGTGAACCTCTTCCTTGAGGTGTACAGAAGGGATGGTGGGTCTGAGAAGTCCCGTGGGTGGTAGGGTGTTGAATTCTATGAAATATCCATTCCGGATGATACTGAGGACCCATAAATCTGTGGTGATAGTGCACCAATGGTGGCATGCAGCCAGTAGGCCAGTAGGTATATACCAGGTTGGCCTGGTGACATGGAGGTAGTCAGACTCTCTGCTTGGTAGGTTCAGGTTTCTTCTTTTGGATCTGAGACTTATGTTTACTGGTAGCTGGGAACTTCCTCTTGTATTGGGTATAAGGCTGTGAGGAATGCTGAGGGCGTGACGTAGAGGGGCTGAACCTCCTTTGAAAGGAAGGCAGGAATCTCTTGGTGTAAAATCTGGAACATGGAGGTTGGCTTGGTGGAGGAATCCCAAAGTGCTTTGCTGTCGTTCATATCTTATACATATGCTCTAGCTTAATGTCAGTTTCAGAGTGAAAGAGGCCGACCTCGTCAAAGGGAAGGTCCTTGATAACCAACCTGGCTGTCGAGGAGAGACCAGATGAGCACAGCTGCACATGCCTGCAAACAGTGATGGAACTGGCCAAGATCTTCCCAGTACAATCCATCACATGCTTGGCAGACTGATGTTGGTAATCGGCTAGTGCAATGCCATCATTCCTTGTATTAAAGGCAAGGTCCACATCTTGTTGGAGAACCTCAGCCAGAAGTGGTGATATAGTGTCCCAGAGATGTCTCTGATATGTCCCCGTACACGCAATGTAATTTGCTGTCTTCATGAGAAGACATGCTGATGAGTAGAACTTTTTCCCCACAGCATCCAGCTTCTTGCCCTCTCGTTCCATAGGTGAAGAGAGGATTTTATGTGATGTGCGCATCTGCACCATGTCCACGATAATGGAATTTGGCTTTGGGTAGGAAGACAACCAAGGGACTGCTTTGTCAGAGACTCTGTAGAGATGCTCGAGCCTTTTAGACATTGGAGGGACAGAAGAAGGGGTGTTCCAGTCTGCCTTGGCAATCTGTATCAGAAATGCAGAGAATGGAATGTAAGGCAAGGGGGGAGCTTGCCTTTGCAGATCATGGAAAATGGGGTCATCTATGTGCGTATCCGGAACTGTGGTAGGGAGACCCAAAGATGCCGCCATCCTGTTAATGATTTCTGAGAAGGAGTGGATGTCGTCTGTTGGCAAACCAGGCTCTTGTGTCACACTTTTACCTTGGAGTGATGGCCTGGGTGTATGAGTGTCCTCATCCAACTCATCGGACTCACGGTCTAGATTCCCCTCAATTGATGTTGACAGAGGTTTGGGCCGCCCATCTGGGACAGGAGGGGGTGATTTCCTAGGATCCTCTGGCCTAGGTGAGGGTGACTTCTTGCCTGGAGACTGATGGGAGGGGTGTTTGGGGACCCTCTTCTGAGGGGAGTTATGCCTCCCAGGTGACTCCATTGCTGCAGACCAGCTGGGTTTGTGTCGCCCTTCCAGGGACGGATGGTGTCTCTGTCCTGATCTTTCTGGTATCAGGGAGAGTGATCATATTGGTACCATCTGGCATACAGTACCGAGGATGGTTCTTTGAATGGTTGGTACCTGAAGTCATGTCCCCAATAGTACCTCTTCATACCACAATGACTCATCATCCGTGGACTGGGAGCTACCGGATGGAGCGCATGATGGGTGTCAGTATGGTCTAGGCGTGTGGGACCGTGAAACAGAGCAGGACCTGTGCCATGACTGTCTCGGTGTCAGTGATCTAGAAGGTATTGGCAATACCAGTACTGGAGACTTAGAAGGCGATGGCGTCTTCTGTTTATCTGGGGAATCTGGAGTTGGGGTCTGATGAGCTGAGCAGGAATGGGACCACTATGTCAGAGGTGAATGGTGAACTGATGTCTAACAAGAGTGGGACCGTGATACACGGTTGCCTGTTGACCGAGACCGAGGTTGGAGTCTGGACCGGGATCAGTGCCGGGAACCTGAGTGGGATCAAGAATCAGATCGAGACCTCGAGCAGTGCCTGGACTGTGACTGAGGCTGGGATCAAGATCGGGACTGTGTCCGATGTCATGCTGTGATACTGATATCCAACGGTGTCCTGGATCTCGATATCCTGATGATGCAGACACCAAGGGAGGACTCATCAGTTGTCTTTTCCACTGTGTAGGTGGATTCTTCTTCCTGGTGCCAGTCCGGTGACAGTATCAAGAGATGCCATTTCATCAGAGGCGATACTGGGGAGCCTTCCTCAATTTCCCCTTTGGACCTCTTCAGCTTCAGGTCACAAGATAGGTGATCGTGCTGCTTGGCCTTCTTGCGTTCCCAGGACCAACCCCTCCTAGGGGATTCTTTCTTTCCAGCAGCCTTAGCTTTCTTTGCTGGAGGGTCTTTTGCTTTTGACACCATCTTGGAAGACTCCAGTACCGGCGCCCCTGATACTGACTGTCTCCAACCAGCCGAAGTCCCAGGATCATCAGAGCCAGACCAGACCATGCCATTATCTCTTGCTCTGGTCGACAACAGGATGGACATCGAGGACTTCGCAGGTACCAAGGCAGGACCTTTCTTGGCTGGACCCTTAGACTTTTCAGGGGAGAGTACTGAAGTTGAAGTCTTCCACAATGCCAAAGCTGATAGGGCCTTCTCATAGAGTTGGGCCTTGAACCTCTTGTCTCAATTCTTTCTGGCCTGTGGGGTTAAGGCCTTGCAATGCCTGCACAAGGCTACGTCATGGGCCTCCCCAAGACAAAATAGGTACTTGGAATGACCATCTGAGTCCGTCATTTTGGCCGAGCACTGGGTGCAGAATTTGAAGAAACCAGCCCCAGACATGCTTAGAAAGGAAATATGTCACAGTACCGACCAGTCCAAGGTCAGAAGAGCAGAAAATCAATCTTGCAGCCAAATCTGGTGGAGAGGTAATCACGGCATCAATGGAATCCAAGGTCAGAGACATAAATCTGTCAATCTGAGAGACAAAGCAAAAGGGATAAGTAGAAGAGGAGTCAAAAGTCTGGTCCAAAGTCAGAAAATGAGCCCAAAGAGTCAAAAATAAGAACAATGAGGCTAGTAGAAGTTCCTTCAGAGCTTTCCATGTGGTGGAAAAAAAAGAACCTGAGCACTTGGTGAGAGGGATGGGCTTATATTCACCAGGGGGGGGGATGCTACCGCCCAAAGGTTTAAAATGAGGTGCTAGAAGTTTCCAAAGTGCTCTGCACAGGCGCAGGATTACCCATTGTGTGCATTCACAGAGACCACGAAGAAGTATAGGATTGAAGAGAATGCATTTGCTTGGCAGGTTAGAAAGAGAGAGAGAGCAATTTCTGGAGCCCAAATCAGAGAATCAGAACAAGAATTATAGAAGGGAAAAGAAGGGGGGAAAGTTATTTGGAATGTAATATGGGTGGAGAAGAGTGAACTGTTTTGAAACCAATGCCCTTTCAGAATGCCAGGCCTTTTAGACCTCAAAGGAATAGGTCCCTCTCCCATCCCCAGCCTGTGTGAAACAAAAGTTCTTCAAGTCCTTTTGGGAAGTGATGGTGCTCTCCTCCTCTATTGATTATATTCTGGACTGATTTTTATTGTGTATTATTCTATAAAGTACAATCTTGTGCATTATTATGTCAATTAATATCTTTCTATTTTTGCTCACACAGTGCTATGCTCTTGAAAGTGAAAAGTTTTTGTCAAATACAACCCCCCCCCCAAAAAAATTTTTTCTCTCTTGGCTTCTGTCTCTCTGCATTCACCCTTCTTTTTTTTCTTTTTTTTTTAACAAATTCCCTTTTCCTAGTGGTTATTCCTTTTACCCATTGTTCCCTTTTAATAATACAGTTCATGTAAGAAGCATGCAAAGAAGTGTGGGCTTGTTAGATATGTAATTATTAAAAAGTGAAAATTCCACAGATTTAATTTGTAATCACTGGTTCTTGCAGGCAAAACATTTGTTCTACCACTGAACTCCAAAGAACACACTTCCTGATTAGGAGTGGGAAGGCAGAAAGGATGCAGTGATTCTGTTGTGCAGAAGAATGTTCTGTACATGCTCTGAGACTCTGTACTTGTGGTGGATCAGTGTCCTCTAAGCTGTGGTGTCACTAAGGCTGGTATTACTCCTTCCCATGATGGTGTCCCCTGGTGCAGTTCAGTCTCTCTACACCACCTAATGTTTTCACTTCCTCTAAGTGAAATAAATCATTCATTATTAACCTTTAACAAACAAGGTATCCGATGTTTGAGTGAAGTTTATATGTTGGTGGGGGCAGAAAGGAAAGAGAGATACAGCTGAGTGGAAAACTCCATTGAAGAGACTGTAAGAGAAGATCTCATGACTTTCCCAACTCATGAGTTCCCAGAGGAACTGTCCTATTATGGCCTTTGTACTCCGTGTCATGAAAAATTATATGTTGGAGAAAGCCTACTTTAAAAGGACTAAAAAGCCCTTTTGAAGAAACCAATAAGAAAATGTGCTCCCATGGTGTCACCCAACAATAGCATTTAGAACAATTAGTTAATTAATACCAACTCAGCTAATTAAATGATTTTAATAATTAGTGTATATAGCAGTAGATTACTTTACAATTCCTAATGGTTAACATTTCTAAATAAACTTCAAACCTAACGGTCCAAGCTCTGATAATTTTTGAGCATTTATTTCCTGTTCTTCTGTATTAAAGGATTCAGATACACTCCTGCACATTCCTTAATAGCCAACTTGAGAGCCTCTCAATGCATTCAGTACATGGTAACCTTTCTGATGTCTGTGAAGATCCCAAACAGAGAGGTGTACCACAGAAGTTCACCCTCTCACTTGGCACCATGTTGTTCCTTTAAGGAGGCTTCCTTCAGGCTTACTATCTACCTAAAAAGAGGGCTTACATTCTAAATAAAAATGTCAAAGGGGGACTTCAATAGGAGCTTGAACAATTAAACATTTTAAACTAATTACCATAAGAAATGCAGAAAGAAAAAGAGGAAATACAGAGAAGAATAAACAGCTAGCTTTTAAAGTTCCACTCTGCTAAATTTTATGCTATCATTCTACTTGTGTTTATTTTACCTTAATATTAAAGTACACTGCACTGACAATATATGGAGAGGTTAACCATCTTTCTTCTTTAAATATTTATTTAAAAAATTAAAGTATATTAAAAATTACCAAGATTACAAAAAAATGATAGAAAATTAAAATAACATAAAACAGATATTAAAGAATACAAAGCAAAAGTAAAGGGGGGAAATGAAATAGTGCTTCTGCTTTTTCACCAACTGAAGTCAAGGTAAGATTTAAACACAAGTTATTGGGGGGGGGTTACCCCCCCCCATCAAACTACAAAGTGGCATTTCATAAAACACAAACTTTATTCTGAACAGTATTATAATAACAAACCAGGAGAACCTTAATCACAGTGCTTTCTTCAGCAGCAATATTTTCATCATGTGATTAAAAGAATCACATTGGAACCTGATGGATTTCTTCTGCAAGGGCATCCCACAAGGTGGGAACAACCACGAAAAAGGCCCTGATGCTAGTAGCAGTTTCCTGTCCAAACCTCAAGACATATGAAGCAAGCCCTCAAATGCCAAACAGAGTGTGCAGAGTAATGTATGGAAACAGGTCCATCATTCATTCATATTCTCTCTCTCTCTCTCTCTCTCTCTCTCTCTCTCACACACACACACACACACACACACACAGAATGTCTCCTGCATGCCCTTCCCTATATATTTTCTTTTGACACTGTGAAATTTACTAAGTCTGTAAAATCTAGCACCCGCATAGTGATTATAATTTTCTTTTTCTTTAAATATATATATTTTAAAGCTCAACCCCCCCCCCCCAATATGACTGATCTGTTTCTGTACTTTAACTGAAACATCTCTACCAGGAACCCAAATTGAGAGTTTGTATTAGTCTGGTGGGGCTCATTCATTCAAACTAGCCAAACTAGGTTCAAGGGTACATTCAACTATAACACCGATGATAGAAAACACAAATAGATGGGTAAAGGATGCTGTGACAGAAATAAAAGCAAATAAACTTCGGTTATCCCTCTTCAGCTGAATAAAGGCACAACTGGTGTGTATCTGGTCACCAGAAATATATGACACCTCATGCTCCTAGAGCTACTAGATCTCTTAGACAAGAAGCTGGCTGTCTTCCTTCTAGGAGGACTGAGACAAAGAGATATCACAGTGTGTATGTGATTTCAAGTTACTTGTCAACTTACACCAGCCCCATGAATTTCATAGGGTTTTCTTAGACATACTCTGAGAATACTCAGAGGTGTTTTTTGTCAGTTCCTTCCTCTGAAACATAGCCTACAGCACCCGGTATTCATTGGCAATCTCTCATCCAAGTACTAACCAGTGCTGACTGTGCTTAGTTTCCAAGATCAGATGGGATTTGGTGCCTTTAGGGTATTCAGGTCCAAATCTGATGCCACAATAAGTAGGAATTATATCCACGATTAGTCCCAATATTGGAGAAAAGGCAGGATATAAAGGAATGAAATAATAGTAACAATAACAGCTTGCTTCCTAGGACCTATGATGATGCTCATTGGGCATCCTTGTGGTCCTTGGGGATGAGAGATGAAAAGACAAGATTCCTATGTCCAGAGCAGAAGTGCTCTTATCAATAGTGAACCTGGTACTGCTAAGCACCATCTGCAAAGATTTTTAGGTTATGGCAGCTCTATTTTCAGTTCCTTATCTGAAGAATCACATTAATGAGTTCAGTGAAACTCAGGAATGGACCTCAAAAAGCTTATTTAAGCCTCTAAGCAACCTGGGACACACAGAGAGAATGAGAGAGAGAGAGAGCACTATAAATCACGGCAACGGTATAGGATAGATTAGAAGCCCATCCGCCAACTCTTCATTTATCTTCTAAAAATATAATCACCTGCAGGATTCCCCGTGAGTCCAGTAGTACCTGAAGATATGAATCCTGACACATACAGGAGGGAGGAGTTGTGGAGACAACAAACTCAGAAAAGAGGCCTAGTGGCAAAGGGGCACCTCCTTGGATTTGTGGTAATGTACCAAGTCAAGGACTGGGAATCTGTGCCTTGCAATGGAAAAGCCAACTCCAGAAGCTTAAAAGGGGAGCGGGACTGGGTCCAAAGCCTGTTTATCTAAATTTGTTTCCAGGTCTACTATCTGAAATGTTGTATCTTTTTAAATGGAGAAGCAAGGGATCGAACCTTTCCCATTTGCTGGAAGATAATCTGCTTGACATTTCAACTGACATAGCAGAACAATGAATGCTGCACAAAGCCAATCCCATTGGGTTTAGAGGCCAGAGATGAATCAGTTTGCGCCGCCTATATAGACATAACCTGTAAATAAAAATATGTGTGCTTCCATTAGACCCATCTTCAGCCTGCTTGCTTTGTCTTGGAGGCACAAAAACAAGTTGCCTAAATGTCTTTTAAGAAGGAAGGAAAAAAACAAAGCACATAAACAAGATCCAAAAATGGGTAAGAGGTTATTACATTTGTTCCATGTTAGATGCAAGGTTAAATATTTTATCTGAACTATATTTGAAGAACGTTGTATGTGAGTGAGAGAGTGACATTTTGAAAAAAAATTCTTTTTAAAATCAAGAAATGCAAGCAGCATAAAGAGGCTAGGGAAGCCCTAACGTGAAAGGTAAGGCAGGTTGAGATGGCATTTTGAGATTATATTATTCTCAAAATGTTTTAGGGAAGTCTGGCACATTTCTAATTAGAGAGATGCCTACTGATGTACAACTACATCTCACTTTCCTGCCCTGCTGTGTATCTATTAGCTTATCTATTTTTAGGCATGCACATGTGGATAGGAATCATGTCTTTTATGTTTGCAGAAGGCACAGAATATCAGGGATATTCACAGCAATAAGTACTAATCAAAATCTGAAAACTGCAAATGATGCAATCAAGGTCGAGCATATGAGTGCACATGGTGATGGGGCTTTCAGTACTGAATGTTGATGCTCATATACATACTATTGCTTACGATAAGATTCACAATAAATCACCTGGAACAAGGTAAGAAAAAGTTGAGTTTCAGGATCAGGTATGAAATCTCATTCACTCTGATCCTTCTTGTTGTGAGACTGAACATGAAGAAAATATCTCAAATCCAACCATGAGTGGTAAGCAGGAATTAGCCAAAGAGAAGAGGCAGATGGTCCAGGAAAAGTATATGATTTATAAAACTGTTGATTGAGACCTCAGCACCAAGCCTGGGCCTGTCAGCCAGAGGCCCTTGAGTGAGCATCCTGTTAACTTGGAGCCTCAAAATTAACACTCCTTTAACCATACAACTTGGCCACCCTTACCTAGGAGCCTCATGCTCTATGCTGCCTTTTAATTAGTGCAGACAGACAATGTCCTCAACAGTAGAATAGTATCAACTTAGTCTTGTTATACTGGAGCTAACATTTTAAATACTGCTTTTATCCTGTTTTTATCCTGTGTTTTTACCTTTATTCTGTATCCCTTTTACCTGTGCTGGTCTATGACCATAATAAAGATTCTATTCTATTCTAGTGCATGTGAAGAACAAGGCAGATGTCTGAAGGAATAGAGTTCTGGGATATCCATTGAAGGCACTCTACTCTTTGGAAATGAGGACAGCCTTTGGGAGATATTTTGGGCAAAAAAGGATTAGGCCCCAGTTGAGCTGCAGACTTTATTTTCTGCTTTGAGATATCCAGGGCTCTGCTACTGACACTTGATAGTACCTGACTAAGCCACTTGATGTGACTAAGCCAGACCAACACCTGAGTAACATCCATTATACCTATAGTCAAGACTAGGACAATTTTGGGCAAATCAATTATAGTCTCATTTTTCAGACCATTTTTTAAAAATGTGTACATAGACATTTTGTGTGCATTTTCTAATGGACACATCATGTGCAACTCTCCCTAACATAATGTGTATTTTCAAGAAGATGTACTTATATGTGGTTTTGCATGTAGTTTCCAGCGTTTTTGTGCAGTTTCCCCTAATGTATGCAGTTTTGTCCGCTTTAAAAATAATACTGAGAAGCATAGTACAAGAAACTGTGGAGGTATAAGCAAATACATCTGCATTCACTTTTTAATTTGGGAAGCATTAATTAGGTAAGATTGCCTGAAAATTCAGATAGCAGGGATTTTTCCTCCATCCCTAGTCAGAAAAGGATACAAAGGTGTTTATCTGAATCCAGAAGTCATTCAGAGTACAGAAAATTTCCAAGGATTTAGCTTGTCGAAGGAAAGACCACTACCATTTGTTATTCCTCTTGTGAAGAAAGTGTTGTCTGTTAGATAGAATGGTGATTAGAGAGCACTTCTATAGCTTTCTCAGTCCTACCTAACATGTGCTACCCTTTAGAGTGATAAGTAAAGAGATTGTGAAACATGGCAGTAAGCACAGTCTTGCCTCAGGTAATCATACTCTAGGTAATTAGGGAGAAAAAAGCATTAAGACCAGTGATTTAAAGCACAGAAGCAGCAGGTCCTGCTGCTTGCTACTTTTATTCAGGAAAGCCCCCAACATTTTTTTTTAAAGGAAGGGGCGTCATTGGTGAACAGTCATTTGCTCTGAGGTAAACAAGGTGCCCATGGTACATGGCTGGGCACCTCATTTGCCTCAGAACAAGCGATTGCATGCTAGTGGTGGCAGCGCCAAGGAGGAAAAAAACTTTCTTTACCATTAAGGGCCAGAGACTGGGCCACACATTGAGGGAAGGACAGGTTGCTTACCTGTAACTATGGTTCTTTGATTGGTCATCTGTAAACTCACACACATGGGTTAGCTCTGCCTGCGCAGTAGATGTTTGGAAACTTCTAAAGCTATTATGTAAGGCTTTACATAAGCCCACCCTATAAGTTTAACCCCCAAGGTTCCCTCCCCTAGCTTTGGTTCTGTGTCCACCACAATTGCAGCTTAAAGGTACCGAGGAAGGCAGGATATGCAGTGGGGAGGATGGGCGGGTTCATGTGAGTTCACAGATGACCACTCGAAGAACCAGTTACAGGCAAGCAACCTTTCTTTGTGGTCTCTGTGCCTCATACACATGGGAAATTAGCAAGCTACTCACCAAGGATGGAGGGAGTATCCTGCGAGAGTCTCTGGTAAATCCTAAGTGAGTGAGCTACGATGACAGCACAGCTCTGCTGAAGGACCCATCTGTTTGGGCTTGCGAATCCAGCCAGTAGTTAGAGACAAAAGTCAATGGCTGAGACCATACCGCAGCCTTGCAGATGTCTTCAAGAGGGATACCCGAAAGAAAGGCCATCAATGCGGAGAGGACCCTTATGGAATGTGCTCTGACTCCCCGTGGTAAGATGGATGGTGGAGATCACCCACTTGGAAAATGTATGGGCAGATACAGGAAGGCTATGCTTGTTTTCGGTGTAGTACACAAAAAAGTCTGAGGGACCTCCGGAATAGTACGGTCCTGTGGACATAAAAGGCTAAAGCCCAATGGGCATCCAAAGAGTGCAGGTTGTGTTCCTCTACAGAGAATGGGTTTGGCATAAATGATGGGATGACGGTATCCTGATTGAGGTGGAATGTGGGGACCACCTTGGGAAGGAAAGTGACGTCTAGTCGGAGGACTGCATGGTCCATGTGGAAATGGAGATATAGTGGGTCAGAGCGGAGATCACAGAGTTTGCTTACCCTCCTTGCTGAAATGATGGCCACAAGGAAGGCCATCTTCCAGGTGAGAAGTCTAAGATCTGATGAAGCCATAGGTTCAAAGGGTGGTTGGGTAAGCTGGGAGATGACAAGGTCCAGCTTCCAGTGAGGAATGGGTCCTACCACAGGAGGGTGATTATTTTGGATGCCCTTGAAAAACTATTTCACCGTGGGTTATCGAAAGAAGGATGGAAGTCCCACAGAGTGGGGGTGGAAGGTAATTGCTGTGAGGTATACCTTTAGTGATGAAAGGGATAGTCCTACATTAGAAAGTGACTGGAGGGAGTCCAAGATGTGACCAACATCAGTGTCCTTGGATGTGACTGTTCTCTCTGTAAGAAATTGGAGAAACCATGCCCACTTATAGGGATAGGCTTTCCTTGTGGATGGTTTATATGCTGCTAGGAGCACCTCCTGGTCTTGCTGGGAAAGGGGGTCTAATGGAGGATTCTCCATGCTGTCCTGTAGATGTTGAAACCTTTTGTATGGGAGAAAGGCTTTGGCCCCCATGCATAGACAGAAGGTCCCAATGAAGGTGAAGGTGAAGATAGGTCTGGTGAGAGAACAGAAGCAGTGGGGAGAACCAGAGTTGCCTGGGCCACCATGCGGTGATGAGTATGCATTGAGATCAATCCCTGACAATCTTGGAGATCACCCTGTGATCAGTGGGGATGGAGGGAACACATATAGGAGAGCTCCTGTCCACGTGTGGAGAAATGCTTCCACCTTGGATTGCATTGTCTATGTCTTGGAGCAAAATGTTTGGCAGTGCATCTTTGTCTTGGAGGCAAAAATGGTCGACCTGAGGCATTCCCCAGAGTGTTGTTTGTACACCTCTGGACAAAGCCTCTACTTGTGGGGGAAGGTCGAGGCCCTGCTGTGGGCATCTGCCAGTATGTTTTTTTCTCCCAGGAGGTGAATGGCCAATATGAGTACATCATGGGAGATGCACCAGTCCCAAATCCTTGCAGTGAGAGTTAGCAGTGTGTAGGATCTTCTTCCTCCCTGTTTGTTTATATAAAACATTACTTGGTGTTGTCTGTGATTATTTGTATTACTTCACCCTGTATGAGGAGTACAAAGGCTCAGAGTGCTTTTTCCACTTCCAAGAGTTCCAGGATGTTTATGTGGTATGATGATTCATCCCTTGACCACTTTCCTTGCACTGCAAGTCCTAGACAGGGTGAACCCCAACCCTGGAGGGATACATCTGTAGTGATGGAAATTCGAGACTGAAGAAGCTGAAATTGTATCCCTTAAAGAAGGTTGTCCAGGTTCAGCCACCAAGTGAGATATCTTTGAACCGGCCTTGGGATGGTGAGGAGACAGTATGGAGCATCCAGTGCTCAGTTGAACTCAGTGAGGAACCAGTATTGTAGCACCTGCATCCTGAGCCTCGCGAATGGGGTGACAGCTGTGGTTGCTAATATGTGGCCTAGCAGAGTTTGAATGGTCTTGGCTGAGCAATGCGTGGCAGCATGGCAGTGCTTGGCTAGGTCCTGTAGACATTGAAACCTTTTGTATGGGAGAAAGGCTTTGGCTGCCGTAGAGTCTAGTATGTCCCCTATGAATTGAGCCAATATTCTCAGCATGAGGGAGGACTTGTCTAGGTTCAGTGCTAGGTCAACAAGGAGGGAGAGCATCATGTATATGTCTCGGAGCAGTTGGGTCTCTGAGTGTGAGACTAGAAGCCAATAATCTATACATGGGAAGATAATTCCCTGTTGACAAAGCCACGCAGTGGCAAGACCGACTGGCAATACTCGAAATCTGTACATGTTCCTCCCTATTGCAAACATCAGAAACCTTCTGTGGAAGCAGTAAATGCTAATGTGAAAGTAGGCATCCCACAGATCAAGCAAGGTGAATCAGTCTCCTTTTTTCAGCAGTGGAAGGATGGTGGGTATAGATACCATACGGAAGCATTTTGGTGTAATATATGCATTGAGTGCCCTGAGGTCTAAAATGGGGTGGAGGCCTCCATCTTTCTTTTGTATGGTGAAGTACTGGGAGAAGAAGGAAGTGCGTGCATCCAATGGGTGAAGAGGTTCAATGGTACCCTTCTGGAGCAAGGAGTTTACCACCTCCAGAAGATGTGTGGATGTTTTTGGTATGCCAAAGGGTGCCAACAGGTGGAAGTGAGTCGAATTCGATAAGGCACCCCTCAAAACAATGTTTAGGACCAACCTGTCCATAGTAATGTGAGACCAGGTGCGTATGTAGGGTGCTGACCTGCTGCCAAAGAAAGGGGTGAGATCAATAGGGAGGACTGCAGAGTCAAAATCAACGATTGGGTTGAGCTGGGCCTTTCTTCTTATAGGAAGGTCTGAATTGGTTTGGTTGGTTTCTCCTTGGTAAGTTGGATTGACTGGTTTCCCTCATTCGTACGAAGGTCGATGGGCTATAGGATTGCCTTTGTTGAAAAGAAGGCTTGCGCCAGGATGTTCATGATTTGAAGGAGGGGGCCTGAGGAGGAAGGCCAACTTTTTTGATGTGAGGCACATCTTGTGCATCGTTTCAAGGGTACTGTCTGTTTGCTTGTTAAAGAGGCCATCCTCATCAAAGGGGAGGTCCTCTATGATGGCTCTGGCTTGGGAGGAAATTCCCATGGAAGGTAGCCACGCATGCCTGCGGAGGGCTATTGCTGCAGCCATGGACCTGGAGGCGCAATCTGCCAGGTGGCATGAGGAGTTTATTTGTTGTACTGCCAGGGAATGCACCTCTGTTTGGATGGCTCTAGCTAGACCCTTGTCATATTCTGGGAGCTTATTGAGGAGAGGGGTCATTCTCTCCCATAGGTGTTGCTGGTATGCTCCTGAGCAGGCTGAATAGTTTGAAATCCTGAGGATGAGAGTTGCTGTGGAGTAAAATATATTACCCACTGAGTCTAGTTTCCTACCCTCCTTGTTGGATTGGGAGGAGTGCTATCATTGAGATGACCTGGTCTGGGCTGTGTCCAGTATAATGGAGTTGGGTTTAGGTTGGTGGAGCAGCTATTCTGACATGACCTGGTAAAGAGAGTCCACCTGCTTTGCTGTAGGAGGTATCATGGATGGGGTTGCCCAGGAGCGCTATGAAATTTTCAGTTGAGATGGTTGAATAGGGATGGAGGTTAGTGTTGGAGCTTTGATGTGTATGCAGTCATAAACTGGGTCCACAGGTTCAGTCAGCTCTGGTTGGGAGTGGGGAACTAAGGAGTGGGCCATTCTGAGTGTCTGTTCTGCAAATGCTTTAACATCATCAAGTCGATGAAAAGTTATCCCTCCCAGTGGTGGTCTCATCAGGATGAGTAGAGGACATGTCAGATTCTGAGTCAGATTCACGGTGGGAAGACACAGGTGTATTTGATCTGGCAGGTGAAGTCCTCAGTTGAGAGTATGACAATGAAGTGTGTTGAACCGGCATAGGTGGATGTTGGTCCTTGCTATCTGCTGGTGGAGGTGGAAGAGGTTTCACTGGTGCCAGAGCTGTCTTGGAGGGGCCCATAGAGATTGTAGATAAAAGGGTGACACAAACTCGATATGAGGGTGTGGGATCTTGTACTCATGGCAGAAGCATGGGTCCCAAACAGGGTAATACAGATCCCTGTAAGATTGATCTGGGGTGTATGATCTGGAGATGGAATGTTTGTGATATCTACAACTATCGTCATCCCGTAAATTGTGATGATAGCAGTGGTACTCTCTGGGACATCTGTCAGAATAATCATCCCATGATTGGCTCTCCCTAGAGTGATGGGCTCTCAAGCGTCCTTCCCTGTGGTGTCATTTATGGGGTGTCGGGCAGCTGAGGAGAACATCTATCAGGGTGCTGATCCCAGGACTATTCATTATGGCAGTGGTCCTTGGATCTGGAGTGAGAATGTTGCTAAAAATGTCCATCCTCTTAGTTCCCATGGGGTGGTTGTCTCTGTCCAGTGGCATGACCCTCTAAGCATTGGCCAGTCCGGAAACTGATTGTGGGGATGGAGCGATGGGAGGAGTGTGATCTGGATCTCAAGTTGGTGGCCTTTGTTGACGTAGTGTGTACTTTGGTTGTCCAGCTGGTCATTGGCCAGGCCCTGTGTCTTGCTGTCCCCCATGAAAACATGGTCCTGCTGACCTAGTGGGATCTCTAGTTCAAAGTCCCCTATTTCTCCTTTGGAGAGAGAATCCACATGAATCCAGATAATGTGGGATTCAGCTGGAGATGTCTCCATATGGACCTGCCCCCCCCCCATTGGGCATGGATCCTGGTCCTCTCGGTCTGGAATATTTGATTCCGTGATGCAACCCATTCGACCCCCTTCTGAAGGGCATGGGAATGTTGCTACAGAAGCTTCCTTGTGTTGCGTGGCTTCTTATTCTTATGCCTCCTTTTGGGTTCCCACTGTGGGGATTGTGTTGAATTGTAGGGTCACACTGGTTCGGCCATCTACATTGGTGAAGGCCTCAGATTCCTATTGGTCAGTCCAGAAGTAATTGGCAAGTCCTTGAACAAAGAACGTTTCATTGCAATGCATACGGAGGAGCCAACAATAGTATAGCCTGGAGGTGATTTTGGAAGTACCAAAATTGTGGCCGAGGGGGAAGCCAGGAGCTTTAGGCCCTACTCATAGAGGAGTGCCTTAAGCCTGGAGTCCTGGTTTTCATGCCCCTATTGGGTGAATGCTTTGCATTGAATGCATGTACCCACATTGCACCCTTTTCTGAGGCAAAGGAGGCAGCACAAATGACCATCGCGGGCTGGCATTTTGGCACTGCAGGTCATACACCATTTAAAGGTGCTTGCAGACGCTGAAAGCATGGCAGCCACCACAGAGTAGTCATGAAGGAGTCTGGGTCTTTACCATTAAGAAGTCACTGAAGTCCATTGAAAGGAAAATCTGAGAGAAAGAATCCAAAAACTAGTCTGTTAGTCGTATAGATAGGGAAACAAAAGTAGCTCAGAAGAGAGGTTACCTGACGATGCTGCTAGCACAGTGGATGAGAAGGAACTGAAGCTAGGGGCAGGAAAGTTGGGTGTTAGTCTTATAGGGTGGGCAGGGCTACCATCCAAAAGCCTTGTATAATAATTCTAGAAGATTCCAAAGATCTACTGTGCAGGCGCAGATAACCCATGTGTGAGTCACACAGACCACGAAGAAGAAATGGCAACGCCTGTCAAGCAGCAATCTACATGATCACACCTGCATACCCCGACCCATCAGAAGGTCCATTCTTACCCCTCCAGACCAAGCAAAAAATTGTGTGGATGTCTTGATGGATAGGGGTGCGCATTTCCCTCTGAGTTTTTAAAAAACTGTGGGAAAGCCATGAAGTCTTTTCCTGCAGAGTATTTAATTTTTAAATTTTTATTAGGTGTTTATACCCTGCTCTTCAGCTACAAAGGTTATCAGAGCAGCTTAAAAACTGTTAAGCAATACACCAATAGCAGTTTCCAATGTGTATTAGCTAATTGCCCCCACAAGCTGGTACTCATTTAACCGACCTATGAAAGAATGGAAGGTTGAGTCAACCTTGGAGCCCTCTGGAATTGAACTTGCAATGTGGTGACTTGCAGTACTGGCATTTAACCAGCGCACCACCAGAGTTTTTGTTGATTTTGACCCCCTCCCTTCACAATAAGGCGAAACAACACAGATTGCCATTAGGACAGGTCGTCTTCTCCTTACATTCTGTAAGGAATATTTTTTGCAATTTAGACAGCCCCTGAGACTCAAAACAAATGGAGCATTCACTGTGTTTTGATTTTGGTTTCCTCCGAGAATCAAGGTGCTTCCCCATCTTGCAGCAGGAATAACAACCTCCACTTCTACTTTTACACTCACTTGCAGTCTATACCTTAGAATAGGAATGGGTACCACTGCATCCTTAAAAGCCACACCAAAGCCCAGAGATAAAGAAAAGTTAGCAATTTCTCTCATCCTCCTTGAGAATATGATCCACCAGAGTAGGGATGTAATTCTCCACGAAGGTTCTTCTTGAAGAAAGTGACGAGTAATTTTAGCCATTTTCTTCCTGCTACAAGTAAGGCTTTGAAAACTTCAGTGCACCATTTTCAAAGCCTGTTTTCAGTTTGGGACCTATTCACACATTGTTAGTTTGTACAGAAAATAGGATTTTCTGCCTTCAATATATGAAACACTGTTTAAAAAGAAAGGCACAAACCTTCTCATAATATCACCCAGCAGGGAAGAAAACTTTGGCAGTGATTTGTTTTTCCATGGCAAAGCAAAGTAAGAGGAAATTGGCATCTCTGTTGGGGGCTTCATTACCAGGACAACTTCCTGTTCCATTTCATTTTGATTGTGTATTCCTGCAGGGCAGGGGGGTTGCACTAGATGGCCCTCATGGTCTCTTCCAACTCTATGACTCTATGATTCTATGTTCTGCCTAGTCCCCACTCCCAAACCAGGGCAAATATATTGTTCAGACTATAGGAATCACCAGAGTTTCCAGCAAACTTTGGAGCAAACTGTGAGTTTTTAAAACCCGAGTTAAGGTAGTAATACTTTGAGTTTGGTGCAAATACGGCCATATGTCATGTGGCCTTATCATACCAGATTCAGGGATAAAGCCATACATGTCATTATTGGTCCTTGACTTGACTTTCCTGCCAAATTCAGTTTGTTGTATAATTTTGTGGCTAATTGTATTTGCATTCCTCAGTGCTTGTTAATGAGTATGTAGTCTAAGTGGAGAAAGTATAACTGTCTGATAAGACACTGGACTCAGCTCAGAGAAATGTAGGCTGAGCCCAGGTATGGTGGGAACTGAGATTGGGGATGATGGATAGACAGTGACTGTATAATCACCAGGTTTTTTAGACTGTAGAATTTTTGTAGATTGCAGAATGCTTTTAGTAAACTGCTTGTTAGGTTTCATTCTGAGCAACAAACTTATAGGGTTAGCTCTTTGGATTACTGAGACAATAAAGTTTTCTGTTTTTAACTCTGAAACTGCTGGTTACTGAGTCTGAAGAAGCCAGTACATAACAGTAGGTCATGTCGCGTTATCACACCACTTTCAGGGATGGGTGCGTCCCCCCCAACTTGTGTAGACCTACGAGGTTCAAGATACATGTTTGCAAGTCTAAGTTTTTTGTACTCTTCTATTCCAAGAGTGGGCATGGTGGACAAAATGGATAGGGCAGCTCCTGGGAGGGAAAACTAAGTAGGCAGAATCAAGTGCCACCTCTCCACTCCTGTATAGGGATGTAAATCTTCATTTATTTTGTCCTTATGTGCAAGAATGAATAATTTCTGCAAGTTTTTTCACTGCTGCACAGGACTATAAGGTATTATGAAGCTTTCTTGCTCACAATTTGCACTTTGGGAGGTCTTTATGTTTTCCTGCATCAGTGTGACTGTCTTTTTGTATTGCTATAGAGTTTACACTGGAAGCCATTATCCTAATATTATATATAAATACAAGGCCACTGTTAAATATTCATTAGTTCTTAAAAAGAATAGTGCAAAGTTTCCCATAGATTCATCTGACAAGGTGAGTTATCTTAGATTTAATGAAAGTGGCTGGGGAGTAGAAACTGAATTGGGGGGGGGAATCTATGGAACAAATGTATAATACCTGCCATAATTATTATGAGATTCACATCATAATAATGGGTTGATAGGAACCTGTGAGTCTTTATCAATGGGGTAAATAGAAAAGTTTAAGGAATCCATACAGCCCACATTGCTACTGGCTTCTCCTTACAGCCCATCCCATTCAGCCCTGGAGAGACTGTTGCAAATATTCATAAAACTGATTTGAAAGCAATAGAAAGAAAATGTAATTGCAATAATGCTGTTGCTTAAAGTACTGGGAACATTGTAGCTACATGGAAATATGCACACAAAACACTTGGGAGCACAATTTTGTTGCAACTGGGAATGTAGAGCAGCTGAACATCTGTATCATTTTTATTTTAGCACACAGGCTGTGAGCCAGTCCACCGTTATATGCACCACATCAAGGCACAAATGGATAGGCTAAATAACAGCCACTAGATCCACAAATTGCTAAATGGGGTGGGGGAGATATCTACTTGGCTAACTCACTGCCTAACCCTTTGGATAAAGGAGTGTTTCCTTTCTATTTAAGTATGATGAATAATATAGGGGGAAGAGGACCTATTGCGTAGTAGGGCAAAATGGAAATGTTCCAACGGATACAGATTCTTGGGATTTGACCAAGATACTTCAGTATGTGTCATAGAGATTGGCACATGGGACAGATCTACCTGGGAAGACTTTTACCTCCACATACCTCCACAGCACTTCAGAAGTTGCTGAACTGCAGCACCCAGCATCTCCACCATTGGCTAGGTTGGCTAGGACTGCTGGGAGTTGCAGTTCTGAAACATCTGGATTTCCAGCCCTCCTGTAGTCATTCAAGGCACAATTTTTCTTTCTCTTGGGGAGGAGCCAAGCTTCAATGGCGTAGGAACAATCCCCAGGATGGGTGCTCAAGGTAATGGAATTAAATGAATATTTCCCCCTCAAAAAGGCATGAGGAGAGCTCTTGAGGGAAGATTTATGGTTGTGAATTACTAAGGAATGTTAATAGAAGGGAAAACCGCAGATCAAAGAAGGCTAAAGTAAACAGATAGTTACTTTCGGTTTTGTCTGATCTTGATCTTGGAACTATCTCCAACATAATTAAAAAGAACATTTGGCTAATGAATCACTAAGGTTGGAGAAAGCAGCGAACAATTGTAGGCAAATGAAAAAGATGATTTAACAGAGGAAGAAATATTTGATCTAACTGGAGAATAAGTGGAAAGGTTCTAAAAAAAATAAGTGGTGGAGGAAGGAGGGGCCATTAACAGAAGGGAAGAAACGAAAGTTTGGAGTGTTTTGATTTTCTTATGTCTAAAAAAAGAAGCAATACAGCAGGAAAAAGCTGGTTGAGACCACAAGTATTAAGCAAGCCATCAGATAGATCACACAAGAGATTGGAGAGATTGGAGAGGATATTTCTGGAAGTACAGAATAACAAGGGTGAACCAGAAGGACAAAAGATGGAAAAAGAAATTAGTCCTCCATTAGGTGCCTCAGCTTTAAATCTCCCATCTCCAAAATGGAGGGAAAGAAGGGGAGAAAGCACAGAGGATATTAAAACACATATGGATTCTCTCTTTACAAAAATGATAACAGAATTTAGAGAAGATAAAAAGAGAATGTGTTCAGAGTTTGCAAGCATAAGAGAAGAAATGCAGAAGGAGAGGAAAAGATCTGAAGAAAGATTTGTGGAAATGAGTACAAAAATACAAGGAATACAAGGAGATATTCTTAATATAGTAAAAGAGAACAAGGAAATAATTAAAACCCAAACACTTCAAGGCAGTCAGAACCAGGACAATATGAAGAAAATCACAGATATGGAAAAAAAACTGATATACATGCAAGATTATCAACAAAGGAATAACTTCAGAATAAGGTTCCTGCCAGAATCTGTGGGGAAAGATCAAGGATCTAACCTGAAATCTGAAATGTTGAAATGGCTACAGCAAGTGACCCCAGCTATGAAATGGAGGGAAGAGGACATCAAGTGGATCCATAGAGAACTGACAGGAAGGAGAAGGATTTTGCCAAGAGATGTTATTGTCAGAGTTATTAATTACAATAACAAGGAGGAATTGATGAGAACAGTCAAGAAATATCCAGAGAGACTGAAGTATGGAGATGTAAGGGTGGAATTATATAATGACTACTGTCCACAAACAGTAATCTGGAGAAAATCGATGAAACCTTGTATTGCTACTCTTTTGAAAGCAGGTATAAAATATGCTTGGCGATATCCAGTGTTTTTGAAATTTGAATGGGCAGGAAAAAGATATAGAATGGAAACACCAGAAGAAGGACTGCGATTGTTGGAGGAGTTGGGAGTACATAAGAGGGATTATGGAGCTGATGGAGGAGCAGACAGTGGAGGAGGAAAAGTTTAGACAGATGAAGAAAACAGAAGGAAGAAGAAGGAAAAAATACGGGGGGGGAGAGGGAAAATGTTTTTATTTTTTATTTTTATGAGCACTCGGGGGGGAGGAAGTTGTTCCGGGCCATTGGATGATCTCTTCGCCTCTCCTCACCTGGAAGACCTGGGGGGTCATGAGCAAGGCAGTTTGCCTTGGGAAGACAAGGTGGGGAGGTAAAGAAGGGAAAGGGGGAGGGGGAAGGGGATGGGGAAGAATTGGGAAGGGGTGGGTATGGGGAAGGGAGGTCACTTTTTGGAGCCAGAAGATCTTATAGAAAATGTAATAAGGAATCTAATGGTTAATGAATTAAAGATATCAACCTTAAATATTCATGACCTTGGCACAGTAATAAAACGAAAAAGGATTGAAGCACTACTGAAGAAGAATCAAGCGGATATAATATTTTTGCAAGAGACACATCAAAAAAGGGAAGGAGTAAATGAATTGAAATTGAATTGGTTAAGAGTTTATGAAAAAGCATACGGGAATTAAAAAGCTAGAGGGGTAGCAATATTAATAGCAAAAATGTAATTTTGTCATTTAAAAGGTGAAAAAAGATGAAAATGGTAGATATATTATAATGCAAGGTGAAATGGGAGAAGATAAATATGTTCTAATGAATGTATATGCTCCAAACGAAAAACAAGAGGAATTTTATGAGAAAGTATTTAAAGAAATGGAGAATATGCAAGAACAAAATATTGTTGTAGCAGGAGATTTTAATATGCAAATGGAAAGAATAAAAGACAAATCAAATTATTCATTAAGGGATAAATATGATAATATTACAAATTTAAATAAAATAATAAAAACAAAGGGGTTGATAGATGTGTGGACATTGGTAAAGGGAGATGAAAGGAAATATACATACTTTTCAATGGTACATAAAAGTTATTCAAGAATTGGTTATATTTTTGTATCAAAAACGTGATTGATAAAATTATAAATTCAGAGATAGAAAATATAAAAGTAACAGACCATGTCTTGGTCAATGTGGAGATTATAATGAAGAGAGATTATGAACAGGTGAAAAGGTGGAGGCTGAATACAAAGATTTTAAATTATAGAGAAATAGTAGAAAAAATTGAGCATGAATGGCAAGAATTATGGGAATTAAATGATAAAGAAGTATCAAAAGGAATTTTGTGGGATACTATGAAAGCTGTGACAAGGGGGATATGCATAAAAGAAACCTTTAACTTAAAAAAAGGCAAGAAGAAAGAAAAGGGAAATTAGAAAAGGAAATAGAATTATTGGAAAATAAATATATATTAAACAAGGAAAAACAAAATTATAATGAGTTACGAGCAAAGAGGGGGGAATTGGATAAAATGGAAGTAGATGAAGTACAGGAAAATTTAATTTATTTAAGAAGGGAGTATTTTGAATTTAGTAATAAAAATTCAAAAATGTTGGCTAGATCCACACACAAGAAGAAAATGGAAAATATGATAAATGGGATTAGAGACAAAACAGGTAAAATGTGTAGAACAATGAAGGAAAAACTGACAATTTTTGAGGAGTTTTATAAAGACCTGTACCAGTCAGGGAATAAATCAGTGGAACAAATAGAAAAATACATACGGGAAAATTTTAAGATTAAAATAGAAGGGGAAGAAAGGGATTTATTAGAAAAACCAATTACAAAAATGGAAATAGAGGAAGCAATAAACAATTTAAAAAGCGGGAAAGCTCCAGGAATGGATGGGTTAGGACCAGATTATTATAAAGTATTTCAAAAGAAGTTGATACCTAAATTATTAGAATTATATAATAATATAATAATGGGAGACAAAGTCCCTCCATCATGGCAACAATCATTGATAATATTGATACCAAAGCCAGATAAGGATTTGTTGGACCCTGGATCATACAGGCCTATATCACTGATAAATCAAGATGCAAAGTTATTATCAGCAATAATGGCAAAGAGAATGAATAGTTGTATGTATAAATATATACTAAAGGACCAATGTGGATTTGTGAAAGGAAGACAAATGTCAAATTTAATAGGAAGGGTGTTAAATAAAATACATATAACTGGAAAAACAAAAGTAAAAGCAGGGATATTAGCATTAGACATATTTAAAGCATTTGACTGTGTGGAATGGCCAACATTAAAAATAATATTGAAAGAATTTGGAATGGTGAAGAGGTTTAGAGGATTCATAGATCAATTCTATTCCCATGACACAGCTATAGTGATGGTTAATGATGGAATAACAAGAGAAATAAAAATAACGAGAGGAACAAAACAAGGTTGCCCACTTTCTCCAATATTGTTTGTAATGGTAATAGAAATTCTAGCAAATGTGATAAGAAATTATAATAGTATAGAAGGAATTGGAATAGAAACAAAACATAAGATAAGCTTGTTTGCTGACGATATATTGCTAACAATTAAGGAACTGATAAACAGAATAGAAAAAATTAAAGAACACTTAAAATCATTTGGGGAGATGACAGGCTGATTTCTGGAAGAAATCAGATATGATGTTGTTTAACTATGCTAAGTAAGAAGAAAATATATTTGTAAAAGAGAAAAAAATAGAAGTAAGATTAAAAAGTAATATTAAGTATTTAGGAATAAATATTACAAAAGATTTAAAAGAACTAGAAGAGAAAAATATTATGGTACTAAGGAAAGAAATGGAAAAGAAGTTGGAAGAATACAAAAATATTCAATTATCATGGTTTGGAAGAGTAGCTTTAGTTAAAATGAAAATATTACCTAAACTAATTTTTTTTGTTTACAATGTTACCAATAAAAGTATCAGAAGCAGAACTGAAAAAATGGCAAAATATGTTAAATACATATCGTAATGGAGGGAAAAGGACAAGATTAAATAAATTATTTTGGTATATATCACAGAAGGAGGGAGGACTTGGGTCTTCCCAAAATAAAAGCATATTATGAAGCTAATTAATTGAGATATGTTATAGAAGGAATTGTAGGACATGGGGATTTAGAATGGTTAGAGATAGAAACACGGAGAATAGAAAAGAGAATATGGAACATATTTTTTGATAATTTTACAAAAAAGGAAATTAAAGGAATTGAGAATCCATTTCTGCAAAATATATGGGAAATATGGTATAAATAAAAGAGAGAATTTTTGCCTATTGATTCAGTATTAACACCGGTTATAATGGGGAAAAAATCCCAAATAATTTGAAGGAAAAAATGGGAAAGGAATTAAAGAAAAGAGGACTAGATAAAATAGAGGGATGGGTAGGATGGATGGATGAGAAAGGGAGCATAAGAGAGAAATTATGTGGAATGAAAATTTCATGGTTTAATTGCATACAGTTAGAACAATGGATTAAAAATTGGAAAAAGAATCATAAAGAAACAAGGGAATTTACAACATTTGAAAATTTGGTGAAAAAAGGTGAAAAGAGAGATGATAATGAAAGTATGAAAGATATTACAAGTGAATTATATAAAATATTGATAAAAAATAAGGGAAAAAGGCAAAGGGAAATATTTAAGGAGAATATGGGAAGAAGATTTGAAACAAAAAATTGGAGATCATGAATGGGATAAGATATGGAAACAAAGACATCTAAAAATATGTTGATACGGATAAAAGAAAATTATTATAAAATAATATGGAGATGGTATTTTACACCAGCAAGATTGCATAATATAGATAAGAATAACTCTAAATATTGTTGGAGAGGTTGTCAAGAAATAGGTACATATATGCATATGTGGTGGAATTGTAAATTTGTACAGCAGTTTTGGGAAATGGTTTTTACAGAAATAGAGAATATTCTGAATAGAAATATAGAAAGGAAACCGAGTATAGCACTGATGTCAATTTATAATGGAGAGAATGGGAACCAAGCAGAAAAGGATTTAATAACACATTTATTAACGGCAGCAAGATTAATTATAGCAAGACATTGGAAAATGCAAATAAATGTAAAAATGGAGGAGTGGTATAAAGAAGTTTGGAAGATGGCAATGAATGATAAGTTAACATGTAGAATTAAAGTAAGAAGAGGAAGTTGGAAAGAAAGTGACTTTGATAAAATTTGGAAAGTATTTGTTAAAAAAGTATTACAGACAAAAGAAGGGAGGTTACCTCCACAAGAAGAAATGAGATTCTGGAAAGATTAGGTAAGGGATAATGGCTCCAGTGAAGGGGAGCACTGAGGTGGGGGGGGGTAGGGGAATTAATATTTTTGAATAGAATTATAGTAAAGAATCTATGTTAACTTTTGAAATTAGTTAATAGAAAAATTGCAATGTTTATAGTAATTTTATGTGTTATACTAACTAAGTATTGATTGTATAATATAATGTATGATTATAAAATTAATATAGATATATATTTTTTAAAAAGGCACAATTTTTCTTTCATAGACAGTGGTAGGCCTTGCTGCAGTCCTATTCCATACTTCTGTTTTCACAGGGAATGGTAGGAGTTCTATTGTTAATGTTTTTTCTCAACTAAAGTATTCCATTTTGCTGTTTTCTGGGAATGGGGAGAGCACATGTAGATTCGTAGTGTCTATATTGTTTTCCATATGGACGGCCAATTTTGTCAAGTTTAATTTGATGCAAGTTCTTGTTGTTCCAGTATCAAGTACATTTTGTCCTGTCTCTGCATCAGTGTGTGTTATTTTTTAAAAAAATACCACACAAAAATGGGTCCTTTCATGAGCATTTCTCCCAATATACATGTTTTTGTATAATATAGAAAGTGCTAAAACAAATTCTCCCCCTCCCTGTTTTCTCATATGCATCTTGGGGGGAAATCTGTCTCATGATTTATCTTGTGCCTTCAAGTTCTTTCCAACTTATGATGACCCTAAGCCAATCTTATCATGGGGTTTTATTGGCAAGTTAGGTCAAACGAGATCTGCCATTGCCTTCCTCTGAGGATGAGAGAGTGTGATTTGTCCAAGGTCACCCAGTGGGTTTCTATGACTAAGCAGTGATTTGAACCCTGGTCTCCCCAGGGTCTTAGTCCAATACTCAAACTGCTACAACACACCGACTTTTTATCTGTCTATTTCAGATGTATTGCAACTACAGCCAGACCCCCATATCCACAGAACCAATATCTGCGGTATCAGTTATCCGCAGGACACAAAATAGGGACACATAACATAGTCATGCTGGAAAATGCCTAGAGAGGCATCCTTGCTAAGCATCTTCTAGATCTTCCAACATAATTAAATGATATGTTTTTACTGGAAGTCCTTTATAAGGTTCGCTGTTATCCATGGTTTCTGGTATCCATCATAAGTCCAGGATCCAAATCCCGCAGATACGAGGGTCTGACTGTATATTAGACTGAAATAAATATAAAATATTTGCAGCAATCCTCTTGCCTCCATACATTAATATGATGAAAACAAATGAAATGGTTTGTTTAGAATATTGCAGAATGGGAGCTTTGCAATGCATACATATACTGTATAATGAACACTATCTACATACAATGTGAGGAATGGAGGAACACCACAGCACTGCTTATGCGTTCAAAAAGAGTATTTATTAACCAGTGTGCTAAATGCTGGAAGGAACAACTTCTATTACCAATCTACTTAGGGGTACAAGCTCAATTCAAATATAATGATAAACAATTGTTTGAGAAGAAGTGGAGGACCTTGGGCTCTTTTCCTTTTCCTTTCTCTTATCATACAAGGCGAAAGACTAGACATTTCTGCTTCTAGCTGTAACAAATTATAGTTTGCCATGTTGTCCCTATGCATCCAACTGTGATTTGTATTTGTTGTTATCAAGTCTGCTTTAGCCTATGGTGACCCTATGAATGACAGACCTCCAAGAGCCCCAGTCATCTACAGCCCTGCTCAGGTCTTCCAAACATAGTGCTGTGCCATCCTTGCTTGAACCAATTAATCTTTAATGTGATCTTCCTCTTTTCCTACTGTCTTCCATTATTGTCTTTTTTAGTGAGTCACAGCATCTCATGATATGTCCAAAGTATGACTACCTCACTTTATTCATCTTGGCTTCCAGGGAGACTTTACTTCTGATTTGGTCTGGGATCCATTCATCTGTCTCTTTAGCAGTACACAGTATCTGTAGAACTCTCCTCCAGTACCACATCTCAAAGGTTTACAATTTTCTTCCTGTCAGCTTTCTTCACTGTCCAGCTTTCACAACCATATATAGGAATAAAAAATGTTATGGCATGGATGAGTCTGACGTTTCATCTTCTGCTATATTTTTATATTTGAGAATCTTTTCTAATTCCTTCATAGCTGCCCTTCCAAGTCTCAGTTGTTTTCCAATTTCTTGACTACAGTTTCCATTTTAACTGAGCCTAAGTATACAAAATGTTTAGCTTTTTCAGTGTCTTCATTACCCACTTTAAATTTATGTAAATCATCTGTGTTCATTATTTTTTCTTTATTTTTTTCTTAATGCATTTTTCTCTTAACTTTCATCAATAGTCATTCCAAGTTTTGCTGTTTTTAGGTAACAAGGTGTCATTTGCATATCTTAAATTCTTGTTCCTTTCCTCAATTTTCACACCTTCTTCCTCTGTGTGATGTGTTCTGCATATAAATTAAACAGATAGTGTGATAAAATGCAGCCTTATCTGACCCCTTTGCCAATGGGAATCTGTATAAAGTATAGTTTACTCTCACACCAGAATCCAAAAAACCCAAAATCAAGCCTGATGTCTGTAGCTTTGTCAACTATAACTATCTGGTGATCACAAATGTAGGTGAGGCAAGTAGTCAGCTGTCATATTGAATAATGAGCCTATATTTCAGTTTGTTAGTAAGTGTAAGTAATCTTTTTAGCCATCCAACAATATGATTTTCTCTTCATCCCACTCCTTTTATTGTTAACCGTGTTAAGAATGGGGATGTCATCTTTCAGTGGACTGAACATATGGCTCCATATCTAAGGGGTCGTTTCCACGGCAAAATAAATCCTCAAAGAATGCGACAAGAAGCCTGATAGTTCCCACACATCTCGAAGCAACAGCGCCCTTTTCAAAAGGAGGGGGTGCAAAAAACCCATAAGTTGTGCAGTATCAGCTTTCGCTAGTTTTCCGCACTTTTTTGATTAAGTTCGCGAAAATGCGCATACTTTACCGTGGGAACTAACGATCGTGTAAACTGGCATCTGCCTTTTCGAATTACTGTGAGCAGAGCTGAATCCTGATTGGTTGGAGTGCTTTATCCGAATAGACTGAAGGGTTGGAGAGAAGAAATTCACCCTCCTTCTGCTTGCAACTCACTTTGGAAAACGGAGCCCTTCCTGTCTATCTTTTGGGGGGTGGGGGGTGGGAAGATGCTTCGCTGGGGTGTGTGTGTGTGTGTGTGTGCTGGAAAACAGCCGATCGCATGTTCGTTCTTTTGTTTGTTTGTCCTTCCATTCACTTGCCTTTATTCAAGCCTTCGGAGGGAGGGAAACCAAATGAGGCAAGCCCTAGTTCTGTGGTGTGTGTTTGTGTGTGCATGCAATCTGCTCCACTATGCTTTTGCTTGTTCGTGCTTTCATTGACTCCTTTCTTTACAAAAGCCTTTCAGGGCTGGGGAAGACGGGGGAGTTTGTCAGATCGCTCTTTCGATTGCTTGTTTGTTTGTCCTTTTTCTTTCCTCTCATTATTTATGGTTTCCATGACCCCCTCCTTGCTCCCTCCCCGCCTCCTGCCTGACTTTAATCATCTGGAGGCGATTCCCCCCCACCTTTGCCTGTGTGAATTAAGCAAAACAGAAAGTGTCTGGATCATTCAAAATGCCAGGCACCGTGTGATTTATGCGCTCCTGATACGAAAGGACGGTAATCCGGAATCTGGCGAACTTTTTCCTGTCGTGGAACCGGCCCCTAAGTTCTTTTTGTATATCAGACTACAGTAACTGCCCCCACTTCTGCCAACAAGTGAATATTTTGTTTGAGCAGCAGGGAATGTTTTTAAAGCAAATGTAATTGTCCTCTCCTTATAGTCCTTAAAGAGTTGATCAATTATGGCTCTGAGTCTATAATCAATATAAACAGTGCAACTAAAAGTTGTTTGCAATCAAAACTATTCAAAGGTGTTAAAACCTAGCCGGCCCAATGTGAAAAACCAAGCCTGACATTTCCTACAGTAGTTTTCTGTGTGCTCCAGTGACTGAAATAAGTTGGAATAACTTTGTATGCCATGAAGAATGAATATTTCCTCTAAATGTGCATGAGGTTTATAAGATTCTTAAAGAATTACTGCTTGTCTGATTTTGCATTACTATAAGTTAAGTGTCAGCCCTATTTCACCAATGCTGTTTAGTATACTTATATATTAGTTTTGTACCCTGCAGCAGGCTCAGTATAAGGAGCTGATTCCTGACTTTTATCTAGGAAATGAACTATGCAAAGCAGGCCTACATAATCTTGGCTTCTATGAGCATCAGCCCTATTTAAACATTGTGGTTATGCATGGATGGCCAAAGGCATCTTGAGGTAAGGCAAACAGACATATGAGTTTGGAAATAAAGCATGCCACCACTCCCTACCTCACACAGAAAAGCAATGAAAGCTGTATCACCCAATTTTGTCTAGCAACATCATTCTTTAAATAGTACTGTTGTTCAGCCAACAAGACAAATAGTCCATCAGGCCATGTCACTTGCCATGAGGTACTGCAGTCTTCACACAACATAAACTGGTGATATATAGTTTTTCTTGACAAAGGAAGAAAACTTCTTTGCTCCACAGCTTTTGGCAAATAGTTTTATGTGTGGAACTGGATGGCTGTCATTCCCTTTATTATGCTCTTCTGAAACCGCCCAAAAGCAATTTTTTCCCATCCTTTGCTCTCATTATAAATATTAAATCCATTCTGACAAGTCTCCCTCTTTTTAAAAGTCTTTTTACTGGATTCTTAAGATACTCTGGTATATAGAAGCCCTGTATTCTGACTACAAATAATAGACATAACAATAATAGGTCTCATGTCATGTCTCATATTAACTTTTTAGACCAGAAAACTTAGAATGTACTGTCAGGGCTCTCTTTAAAATAGCCATGGGTGAAGCAGGTGTTTGAATTGCAGGATGCTTATCTGAGGAGAAGTAATGTGTCCATTAACTGCTCTCAAGATTAATACAGAAATTCATCCCCCTTTCAAGTACTCAAATGTTTAGGGTCAGCCTTGTGTATCTTGTGCCTGAGGCAACATTGTGCTTAATTGTGAACAGGTACATAAAATGTGTATAAAATGCAGGGTTCAGAAGCATTACTTTTTTGAACTACAACTTCCAGAATCCCTAGCCAGGTCTAATCAAGATTACAAGAAGGTAGCTGAAGACAGGAATTTTTCAGTGGCACACTAAGTGTTTCTTGAGTCAGAGTCATTTAACTAGAGCAAATCAGGTAGAATAGAGATTGATAAGTAAAGATCCAGCATCAGACCAATAACTTCTGATTTTCTAGCTTAGGGGCTATGTCCTGAACCGCCTGCATGCAGGGTTGGGGCTGCGGCTTCCAGTGCATCTTTACACCTGCCGGTTTTGTCCCTCACCTGTCGCTACAGGGCTTTTTTGGAACTGGATTTGTCCTTCGAGTCCGTGCAATGGATTTTTCTGGTGGAGCGCAGCGTGCACAGAACTGGCCTCACCCTTTAAACCAGAGATTCATCTGCCATGGCCTTGCAAGCATGGACGTGGCAGCGAGGTCCTCGGGCCGTAGGTTTGATTAGAGTTTCCTTCTCTTAGATGGTTGACCTTACAGGGTTGGACGAGCACCATCTGCCCGGGTTTGGGATTAGAGTGTTCCTTCATCCTAGGATTCCATAGGACAGAGCGGTACTGCAAGTCACCATGTTGCAAGTTTGATTCCAGAGGGCTCCAAGGTTCACTCAGCCTTCCATCCTTTCGTAGGTCGGTAAAATGAGTACCCAGCTTGTGGGGGCAATTAGCTAACACACATTGGAAACTGTTTAATGCAGTGTAGATGTGTAAATAGCTGTTGCTTAAAACAATTTGTAAGCTGCTCTGATAGCCTTGTGGCTGAAGAGTGGGGTATAAATAACTAAAAATAAATAAATCCTGCCCTTTGACGCTCTTTGTCAGACCCTTCGGGTCTGCCAGACAGGGGCTATGTAGGGACCCTGAAAGTCCCCAATCCCTACTTACTGGGCCTCAGCCACTATAATCAATAGGGGTCTCTTACCCTGTTGATCAAGAAGAGGCTGGCTGATGTCCCTCCTGTGAGCAACCTCTGGTGTGAGGAGGGAATTGCGATAGGGATTCTGTTTCTGCCTATCATACTGGAAATCACTCATGCAAGAGGGTGGAAATGGAAAGTCAACTGCTTCCTGAGATATAGGGGACCAGGCTTCCTTTGTAGGACATCTTGTGTAGTTGGGAAGAAGCTATGTAGCTCTTCAAAGCCCTTTCTTCTGAATTCGTTTGATCTGTGATTTCTCCTTCGCAAGCACATGTCTTTGATATCCTTGTTACTCTTCTCCCCTTCCAATTCTAGAAGCAAGCTTTCTCTGGGTGAGGCTCAATAAACCTTTTTTCTAAGCAGTCCATCTGCCATATTTCCCCATTCACGTGTAAATGTTTTCTCAGAGTAACAATACACTGTTTCCGGGTTTCTGTTTACACTGGCAGAATCCATAGCAATAGCTCACTGAGTGCACTCTAATATTAAAATTATCATCTCCAAGGAGAAGGATGTAAAAATGAATGTCAAGGTTACAGATGTGCAGTGCTCATTTTCTTCAGAATTTCCCAACACTGGAACACAGGAAGTTGTCCTACACCATTTCAAACAACTAATATTATTTTCTTGCCAAGTGCATTCTGGTATTTAGCATCTGGATGGTTATTTTTTTTTTAATTTAGTTATTTATACCCCGCTCTTCAGCCACAAGGTGATCAGAGCAGCTTACAAATTGTTTTTAAGCGATAGCAGTTTACGCATCTACACTGCATTAAGCAGTTTCCAATGTGTGTTAGCTAGGTCTATTAGTGGCTCCTCAGCTGAGGTCTGTGCTGCTGGATGGGTTCAGAATGTTTAAAAAAAATATTTGCCACAAGGTTGTGTCAGATACAATTGTCCCTTCATATTTGCTAGGGTTTGGTTCCAGGACCCCCCCGTGGATACCAAAATCGATGAATACTCAAGTCTCATTATATGCCTCTCTCTCGCTTTTCTTCGCAAACAAAGATTTAGGAAGGACTCATTCCGTGCTTGCAGAAAGCACACTGATGACTAAAAAGGCCAATCCGAGATAAACAAGTCCGGCTGCAGAAAGCACAGCAAAAGGTCTCCTTGGGTGATGTTTGTGGGTTGTGATTCTTTCTGCGTTGTCGTTTCTCTTCTAGACTTGTTCGATGTGAGTTTTCAAATAAGGCTGCAGCACTGTGGATAGTGTGTCTCCATGCCTCCCGATGTGAGGCCAGGGCAGACCATTGTTGGTGATCAATTTGGCCAAGCCTGAGATGTTGTTTCAGGGAGTCCTTGTATCTTTTTTTTGGAGCACCCCTCTTACGCTGACCCGTGGCGAGTTCACCGTAGAGTATTATTTTGGGGAGGCGATGGTCCTCCATCCTAGAAACATGCCCTGCCCAATGCAGCTGTGTTCTCAATATCATGGCCTCAATGCTGGTGATCCCTGCTTGCTCAAGGACAGCAACATTCGTCACATAGTCAGTCCAGTGTATAAGCCATTGCAGCCTTATATGCAATGGCTAGCAAAATGGTGTCCCTTATATAAGATGGCAAAATCAAGGTTTGCTTTTTGGATTATTATTTTTAAAAATATTTTCAAGCTGTGAATACTCAAATCTGTGAATACCAAATCCGTGGATACAGAGGGACAACTGTATTTGATATTCATTTTCAGTGTCAACATGTACAACTCTTATGCACCAATGTATTTAAGACTCAGTAGTTCTCCTTTCTTGCCATCTCTGGCCTCCTATCTTCTCACATTTGACTCCTTAAGGAGAAATCCAGTTCTTTCAGGCATACTTCCACCCATTATTATGTTTTTTTGCAAGGTAGAAGACTTCTTGCCTGTCATCCTCCTAGATCCCTTTTTAAAACAACCTTTCTTGTTTAGAGGAGGTGAACTGAGAAGATTGTCATAGGGCAAGAAGAGAGCAAGCAGGAAGTCATTTTAAAACTTTTTATGTCATGTTGTAACTTTCTGTATTTTGTTCAATGTAATTTGTTGTGTGTGTGTGTTTCGATTTTTTCTGGTTTTTGGTTTTGTGTAGCTGTGTTTTCTTTTGTTGATAACTGCTGTTTAATAAAATTTATAAAATAAATAAATAAATAAAACCTTTCTAGAGTTTTCTACTTCCTTATAATAATGGAGTATAAAGTAAAAGTGTACAAATGGAGTAAGGATGGGTAAAATATGTAAAACATAGTTTTACAATTAACTATACCATCACAGTGGTAGCATCTCATGAAATCTCTGCCCATGCATGTGTTTTACTCCTGTCATGCTTGGAAATGTGTAATGAAAGAGACCCTGCCCCCTGCCCTCCAAACTGGCTTCTAGTGACAGGGTCAGAAAGATACAATTGTAGGATCTCTTTATTCTATTGAATCTAGAACAGTTTTATGTTCAGTTCTGCAGTTACTGCTCAGATGTTTATCACAATATTGTACAAATGAGACAAGTAAAAAGGAAAATTCATTTCAAATTTATATCAAATTGAGCTTTAACATGCAGAAAGCCATATTCCCCTTTCTCACAGATCAGCCCAGCATTTTTTGCAAACACATAATCTTTGGCAACATCCAAAAAAAAAATAAAAAAAATAAAAACTTTCAAAAATCCACAGAACCTTTCATAAGCTTCATGAGAAAGGTGAATACTCTTGCAAGAACAAAATCACCAAAAATGTATATCCCTAACTGAATGTGCTTTCTTGCATAACATCAATTATTTTGACTGTCATTGTCAAATACATAGTATATGAAAACTAAGGGGGAAATGGTGAAACAAAAGTTCTAGATGGCTTCTTTCAAAAGATGTACATGAAACAACTGGTCAAAAATATACCAGATACACAAAATTTACTGGAATGGAGTAGCAGAGGATTTTCAGAAATATGAAGAAATTATGAGGGAAGAAAAGAACTGATAAATAGCTAATCTCTCTATTTGCAAGTGCAAGTTTCTAAGAAGATAGAAAACCTAATGCAACATGTGATAAATCTTTCAGAGTAATCCTTTTATTCTGTCTTTTGTCTGGGTGTTTCCATAGAAATAGGCCTCATGCTTTAGTTAATTGGTTGCTCTGTTGGAAATTTCTGATCCAATTGTTGAGTTTATATATTTGGGCATCTCTTTTGGGAGACCTTAGTTAGCTACTCTACTTGTCAAGCATCTTTCTACCATTAGCCTGTATAGGCAAACTCTTGTTGTAATTTACTGCATTCTATAAACATTTCTTGGGGTCTGAGATTTGGGTCAGAAACCTGTTGGTGCATTATGTTAGTGTTTGAACGTTTTATATTGTTTGAACATTTTTTGTGGTGGTGGTAAAGGAAGGCAGACAAAACCTGCCAGCTCTTCTAATTTCCACAACACAATCACAAAGCTCTCCTTTTCCCAACTCTGGATCCCTTGCATGCTCAATACTACTGGGCTAATAAACACTTCTAATGTCTGCTTATAAGGGAAACAAGACATTTACAATATGAAGTTGAAGGCTTTCACGGCCAGAATCCACATATTTTCCTTTGGGTTTTTTTTGGGGGGGGGGTCGGGCTAGCGCGAAAAAAAACCAAAGGAAAATCTATACATTTACAATATCTTGTCTTCAATGACTTTATAAAGATTTCAAGGTTACTGTTGCTGACTCCCCATGAATAATGTCAGATCAAGAAAGAGAAGAGGAAGAAGAAAAGGAAAATAACTGTTGCTGTTTTTCCTGTCTAATGACATTTTAAATTTAGCCTTCCATTTGGTGCACCCAGAATTATGCTATTCATGAACAATGAAGGGAACTCTTTAAATGGCAATGGTAGCTTTGTTTAATTGTATATCATAAAAAAAAGTTTCAATTCACATCCAGAAGGTAAAAAGGCAGACTAAGCTAAACAGTTTATTATTGGTGATTGCATTAGTGATTAAATATCATACTGCATTACATTGTGGGTTTAAAAGCCTACTTGAAGCAAGGATTCCTCACACAAATGTGGAACAGCAGCATCATAATGTACTCACTGATGGCTTGGGTAAATATAAATAATTCATAACATCATATTGCTAGCAGAGGTATAAAGCTGAAAATCATAAATTATCACCTGAATCCCCTTTTACTATAGTGAAGCCTTTAATTTAAGGGAACAGAGTGTGAGATACCTTTTTCTAGATATGATATGATAAGAATATGAGCAAATCATCCAAACAAGCTAATTCCAAAAAGGAATTAATCAGGTACTGTATAGTTGAATGAAATAAAATAAGAAAGAAAAAAGTCCTACAATGATCATATTGATGATGATGGCTAAATAGAAGTTTTAAGGTATTGAAGAGAAAATGCTGCCTACATCTAACTGAAAAAAGGGGATAACATATATATATATATATATATATATATTTAAAAAACTGGTTTTAAGTAAAGCTTTTTTATTGTTCACTTTTGCTCTCCACACATCTGTTAACTGTAGTTCATCTATTATTTTTTTTTTTAAAAAAAATGCCAATTCCTATTGATTTTTCTTAATCTTTTTCTGATTGCCTATCTAATTGGGACCCTATTACTCCATTAAAATCTCTGAAAATGCACCAGTTGGATGGTTTTGAGACAAAGGAAATTATCATATGTGTCAAAAGTGGTGTTACAGCAATGTCAGGAGATCACAAAAGGGCTCCTTTACCATACAATGTCATTCCTCTATTGTTATGCACCCGTTCTGCTGCTGTTCTGACGCACTGCTTTTTATTGATGGGAGAAGCCGTCAATAAATCCCCCATTCTGTTTCTGTCCCAGAGTTGCCTATGTGCGACACGGTGCCCCATTTTGCTGGTGAGAGCCCAGTGTCAATGGCCAATCCCTGTCAGAACACCTCCGGGTGAGATCAGGACATCCTAGTAAGTGACACACTTTTTATTACCCTGCCCAGGTTACTTGAACATTGTAAACTGTTTGTGTTCTTGCTGTCACTTTTTTCTGTTCTTTTTAATTTTATTTTTGAATTTCCCATGCTTACGTCCTCTTGCAAGAATCCATGCGATTTTGATCCAGGAAGTGAATGGAACTCCATTAGAGCTCCGTTCACTCCTAGGCTGGCCTGTTGATGGGAGAAGAGGTAAGTGTGGTGGGGAGGGTGATTGTGGTGGGACAGGGGAGGGACAGGGGTGGTTGTGGGACAGGAACACATTTTGCATTTCTGTCTGAAAATCTCCAAAAAGAGAGTCCATGAACAAAAGTAACACAGAGATCTACAATGGGCTTTTTGTTGCTGGATTCCATCATAGGATCTCATTTAAAAATGTGGTGAACATTGAATTCCTTGAGAAACGCAGTGTGGAAGGCTGGGGCACCTGTCTAAACTTTTGAACTTCTCTGATTACTCCCAGAGTTCACTGTTAGAAGGGCTATTACATTCACACACACACACACACACACACACATTTTCCCCTGAGTTTAGAAGGCTTTCTGAACATTTTATATGATACAAGATGGAACTAATATTTGTGACAGGGCCGACACCTTGTCCATTTAAAAAGTGAAGAAAGTACCACTAACATAGAACTTTTTCAGACAGGGGGGAAAAATCCCCAAGGAGGTAGGGAGAAGAATGGGGCTGTTTCCCTTACAGAGCCCTGTTTCAGACAGCTCTGTCCTCCTCCTGACCTTCCCCCATGCTGCTGGCGTTGCTTTTTATTGATGGAGATAATGGGTTTTTTTCCGCCGTCTGAAAAAGTCCATAGTCCTACTAAATGCAATAGCAGCATAAAGATCTAATGACACTAGAAGTTTAGGATGCAGCACAAACTTCTTTTCTTAGCAGAAATGCCCCTCTGGAATAGAATTCAAATGATAAGGCTAAGATGGGAATTCAAGTCTGCTTCCCATAATTACTTGTATTTTGAAGGCTTTTACTGCTGTCACTGTTGCCATAATTATGGGTCCAGTGAAATATTTTAACTGACTTTTACAACAGGACTGACTCTGCAAGGTATGTTGGACTCCAACTCCCTCCATCAGATTGGCTAATGGTCAAGGATGATGGATGCTGTAGTCTAGCATCATCTACAAGGCCAGAGGTTCTCACCCATTCTAGAAGATTGCATTGAAAACTAACATTAAGATTATCACACTACATTGTTATAGTGCTATTATTCCACTTTAACTGCTATGGCTGTCTCCTGTGGAATCCGGGGATTTGCAGTTTAGGGAGGGGCATTTAGAACTCTCAGCCAAAGAACTTTTAGGCCTCACTATACTACAAACCCCAGAATTCCACAGGAGGTAGCCAGAGCAGTTAAAGTGGAATAATAGCACTATAGTAGTCTAGTGCGGTAAAGTCCTAAGTCATGAATTAGACAATGTTAACTCAATGGGTTAAACAATGCCAGTCAGTCATTATGTCAATGGCAAATTAATCTCCCAATTACCAACATTCAGTATCAATAAATTAATTTTCAACCCTAATGTTTCACATTCTGTGCCAATTTGCCATGATATAAAAGTGATCTACACAGGCCCACCAACTGGGGCCTCCACCATATAAGGGAACGTAGGTGGCAACCAGACAGAGAGCCTTCTAAGTGGTGATGTTCCACTTGTGGAATTTCCCCTCCTGTTTGGTATAAACACTATTATGGTTTGGATATTATTATTATTATTATTTTAAAAAATATCCTGGTCTTTTCAATTTACTTTACAGTACCATCTTGTTACATATTTTACAATACAGTGGACCCTCGGTATCTGTTGGGGTTTGGTTCCAGGACCCTCTGTGGATACCAAAATCTGTAGATGCACAAGTCCAATTATATGCAATGGCACAGTAAAATGGCATCCCTTATATAAAATAGTGAACAGCAAGGTTTGCTTTTTGGATTCCCCCCCCCATAATATTTTCAAGCCATGGTTGGTAGAATTTGTGGAAGCAGAGCCCATGGATACAGAGGGCTGACTACGTATCTGCACAGAAATCATCCTTGCTACATACTGTCCAACTGTCCCAATTTAGCAGGGATTGTCACGTGTTATATAGCACACACTGGAAACCTAAACAGGCCCAGGCAGTATAAAATAAACAGCAGAGTGTTGTTCTCTCGGGCATCAGAATAAAGGCAAAGACACAGGCTTTGTGTCTAAAATAAACTTCTATTTACTTGAGCATAATGAAGATTATTTACAGATATATACAGCATTCATAAGAAAAATATCTTCCCTCTGTGAAATCCAACACAGAACATCTTCACATTGTGAAATCTAAAGCAGAACTGCTTAGCTCTCAGCCCAGCCCTGCACCAGCTCAGCTCCAGGGCTCAGTCAATATTGATACATTTACCCAGCTAGTTGCTTCTGTAAACTGCAGACTGTTTGTTACATTCCATCTCTTTACAGGATAAATCTACTGTATGTCCCAATATCCTGACAGGGATGACCCTGTTCAGTGGAACTTTTCCTCAGACAAAAGTATGCATAGGATTGTAGCCTTGATTATGTTGTTGTCAGGGCCTCTGGAACTGCTGACATATTATTAATTTTGCCTACTGAAGGTACTTGCAGGGGGGAGGGTACTTTTCCCATCTGTTATCATTCAAACATCCTTAAATATGGAGACTCATATAAGCACTATGTGTACTTAGACATGCCCTACATCGTTCAATGCAGCTTCTTCACAAGTAAGTATCCATAGGATAAATTGCAAGCAATCTTTATTATTCTTGGGAGGCTTCAATGACAATGGCTTTCTTAATATTTCTCATTTAATACACTTCTGGCTGATAATTCTGAGGAGGTTCAACAACCTAAGAGTCTTGGTGGTCCAATTATATTGATTTTATGGGGGAGGCTTTCAGCCCCCTTCACCCCTCCCTTCCAGTGTCTGTGGTTGTTCTCACATTTCATTTCTGCATTTTGTCTTCCTTTTCTAAATTACTATGGAAGCATTTTTGAAGAGCAGTATATAAGCTTTATATATAAATAAATAAATAAATGCATTTCTCAGTTTAGGTATTGTAGCAAAGCAATATGTATGTCAGCCTTTCCTACCTGAAGGACCACCTGTATGTGCATGTATGTATGGGGATATATGTGTGTGTGTGTGTGTGTGTATTCCTTTATCACCAAAGGACTTTCATAACTTTGTCTCCTCTTCTGTACTTAGGCTGGAAGTGTCAGAAAAAAAGGCTTTTTCAGGGCATTTTCAGCCCTGGTGATGCAGTAGGCTAATGCACCTAAAACTTTAGCCAAAACTCATGTAGATCTTGAGTTCATAAGTTCGATTCCAGGACCCCCCAGGTCGACTCAGCTTTCTGTAAGTCGGTAAAATGAGTACCAGCATAATAAAGAGCTGGGGCGACATGCTGTGGAAGCTGTTAATTCAGTTTCCAAAAAAGCAGCAGTCATTATTAGTGGAGAATGCATTCTGCAGTGTCACTCTTGCAGCGTTGTTTGTATGCCAGAAGCACCATCTACTGGCACTCACATTGTACAATTGTCTGTACTGAATGTACTGTACTCTGAAATGTATTGTATTAAAAACTGCATTGTATTGAATTTACTGTATTGAATGTATTGTATTGAATTTACTGTATACTGTACTGTGATGTTGTACCCTGGCCCAATTCTGAGGAGAGGTTATAAATTCTGAGGAGAGGTTATAAGTATTGTTATTGTTATTGTTATTCACTATGGAATATTCTGCCCAAGGCAGAGCTCAGGAATGTGGTTTTTGTTGGACTGGAACTCCCAGAAACCAGGGAGCATTGTCATGAGCCTTGTTGATTGGGGGATTCTGGAAGTTTTACTCAAAATGTAACTCTTCCAAACTCTGGTCCAAGGAGGATTACCTTGCATCTTCTCCAATGTCTTTTCACACAAAGTGAATATGTCTTTATATTCTCAGAGCTTTAAAAAAGGTAAACAGTTTGTTCTTATTCTATGGCTTTAACTGTGTACCATTTTACATATTGCTACACAATCAATCATTCATCTTTTAGTGCCCTCATCTGCTTTCTACAAGGTAGGAGAGTTCTGAGCGAACTTGTCTACTTGGATCCAACGCATAATGTCATATTTATTCAGCAGCCTGTCACAACTTGCAGCCCACTCACTGCATGCTTATTCTACACTTGTGTGAAGAAAACAATTAGCATAATAGATATCTGCATACATTAAAAAATCTGTTTTTACCAGCACTGAAGAAAAATATTTATAATAAAATGAATTATTGTGATCAGTGTTTATTCTGAATTGGGAATAATTTATCTTTTAATATAATACTATCGTTATCATGTTCTGTTTGATTTATGACTGCTTTCATACATGGAGCTCTAAATCCATCTTTAACACAACACCATTCAATTACACACCTGCTATATTAACAACATGGGCCATAGAGGTGGAAGATAATATTTTCACATATTGAGTTATGTTGCAGCATGGCAGTCTACAATATCTACATGAACATTTTTGAACAATTTTTACACTATTTTTTGTAAATGCACAGAAGCCAGAAAATCATGATGATCTGCTAAGACTAAGAGCAACCAATATCACTGAGAAAAGAACAGAAATGGAATTTAATTTGGGAGTTAAATATGTTTTAGACAGCTAGATCAGGCAGATGGCATTTTAAAAACATTAGGGTGATCTTACTTAATACAAATGCTCTCATTCATTGGTGATTAAATGTGCAAACAAACTAAATGAAAGCAAGCAAGGGTCAACTTAGCTACCTCCTTCTCAGGCTACTGAATTCAGGAAGAATGAAATGCAGTTGAAAATCTACAACATAATGAAGAAAAGGGTAATTTGTGGCCTTTAAACATTTTGAGACTGCAGCTAACATCATCACACACCATCGGTTATGCTCTGAACATTACGGTGCTCCCAACACAATAGATGCAGTTCTCTCCAAAGGAGACAGTTCATTTATCTTTAGAATAACAAGAGCTTATCATGGATAATGCATAGAATATAATACAGTGAAAAAAACAGTGGGCCAACATATCCAGCTATCTCCCAGTAGTATCCAGCAAAATTAATTCTGTGATACTACATCACCAGGCTGATGATGCTCTGTTTTATTGTGGGGTGTTTGAAGGGACTGGGAATTTTTTTCATTGCAATAACTTAAGCACATTACACATATTATTTTATTAGGTCTTACTGGGAGAGAAGAGAAGGGGAGATGTGAAGTGGCCACTTTTTAACAAGAAGCACACATAATCCATAGTGTGTGGCTCTGCCCTAAATTGTGATAGTATATGGAATGGTGTACATATGTGTGTTAAGCAAATAGATGAGCATGACTGTGTGTCAAAAACTGGTTTGAGCTAGGCAATGTATATGTACACATAGATGTGGAAGGAAATAAGAGGACTCTTCTCAACAAAAGGAAAGAACACAGATCTCTTCAGTGTATCTACCACTAAGGTACAAAAAAGAAATGAAGAACCTAATCCATGTCTAGATAGAAAACAACAATCATTTGAAGCAACTTAATTATGAAATTATCTGAATGGAAACATGAGTACAACATAAGTATGGATTAGCAAAACAAATATCCACTGCTTTTGTTTACTTGTGTATTCATTTATTTAAATTTGTCATGCACTTGCTAAGACACAGAATAGACAAAGGCATAAAATTTATACACCCAGAAAAAAGGTGTGTTTTGATTTGTTTTAAAAAGATGGTCATTGATGTTTGTGGCATCATGAGCAGACATTTTACCTGCATCCTCTCAGGACAACACACAGACTACTGTACGTGACTTTTTACCCTTTCATTTCCTCCCTTCTCTTGAAGGTTTTTCTTTCCTCTCCACCATGATTGACTGTGGTTTCGAAAGCTTGCACAGAGAACTTTGTGCCTTTTTTTACTGGACATGTTTCAAAAATATTATTTTTTTTCTTTGTATGCTCAGTACCACTATCCTTGGATTTATACATCTTCATTTGAAAAAACCATGGGCCTCCTAAGCATGAGTTTTATTTACTTATTTAATTTAAATCCCACTTTTCTTCCAACATAAGGTCCAAGGCAGCTCATAGCACAGAGTGAAGCAGAACACAGGCCCTCCCATATCCATGGGACCAGTATCCACAGTGTCACTCCATGATCACAGCAGCCAGGTTGTGCCTCTCTCTGCCAAAGAAGGATGGAGAGGCCTGACAAGCCTAGCTGTGCCTATTTGGGAAGATGAAGGAGTTTGCCACATACCCACACACCCAGGGAGGAACAACAAATTTACTTCCTTCCTTACCTGTGCAGATATCCCCTGAAGACTCTGGGAAGGGATGTGAGGTGGCAGAGGGGTTTGTTGTAGAGGTGCCACCCTCACTGCCACTAAGCCCCAAAGATGGGTGGGTGGGCAGGTGGTCTAGCAGGCTGGTGAGGGAGGGGAAGGCAAAGGCTGCTCAGCAGGGGTGGGGGAGATCAGCAGTTGGCTCAACTTGCTCTGGCTCTGCCCTGGCAAATCATGGCTCTTTCACCTCTGGGCAGCCACCAGGAAGCAGCAGCTGGGGCCTCTTGGGGAGGGATGGCAGGAACGAACAAACAAAGGAAGGGAAGAAAGGGAAGGTGAGGCAGCTTCTGAGCATGGGGCGAGGGAGCCCACCCAAGCCCATCCCCATGGCTGAGCTCTGATCTTTGCCACCTGTCCACCCCTGCTGCTGCTGGCCCGTGGAGAAGCTACACCAGCCAGGTGTCTGTTAAGGCCCACCCACCCGTGGGAGGTGAGGCAGAGAGCCCTTGGGCACCAACCAGGCAGTGGAGGGGTGGATCAGGCGTGCCTGAGGTATGCTCTTGGGGAGGAAAGGAAGGAAGGAAGGTGAGGTTGCCTCCACACATGGTTCCTTTTCCCCCAGCTGGTCTTTGCTGGGTGAGACTGGGCTTGGGTGAGGGAATAGGGATTGTACTCCTCTGTCCAGCCCCCCGGCCAAGCGACAGCCCTCCTTGCCACTTGCTTGCCCTTGCTTCTGCTAGCCCATGGAGAAAATGTGCTGACTGGGTGCCAAGTTAGGCCCACAAGTCTCTGTTATTATTTTCCATCGAAAATAATAGCATTCACTATTATCTGTGGTTTCTTGTTTCTGTGGTAAGTCCAGGAATGTATCTCCCATGGATAAAGGGGGCAACCTGTACCGCTATATATAATGATTATAATTTTAAAAGGTTAAAACAATTAAATAAATTTTCCCATTAAGAACTGCACTAATTTAAAACAGTATAAAAGCTTGTGAAATGTAACTGAGATAAAAGTACAGTAATCACCTTTCCCATTAACAGTCCCTTCTGCAACAGCGGATTAATTGTCAAAAGGCAGCCTTAATACAAATGTCTTTGCCTTCCAATGAAAGGAAAGCAGAGAAGGGGCTAGCATGGTCAACCATGAGAGAGATCCATAGCCTGGGAGTAGCCACCATGAAGGCCCTTTCACATGTACTCACTAGAAGTGCCTGTGAATAAGGATGTAATTCTTCACTAAGTTTCATCTCAAAGGAAGCATGGAGCAATTTCACCAACTGCTACAATCTTTAAAAAAACAAACCAACCCACAGTCTTCAAAGTCAATTCACAATTCAGGATTTATTCTGCACAAAATTTACACATGGTTGTTCTGTACAGAAAACAATGTTTTCTGTGCTGGAAACAGTGAAGGTTCTTGTCCATCCAGGATTCTTCTTGCTAGAATTTCTCAACACATGAAAAAAAAATTATTTTTTTTTACCATTTTTCAAATATCTTTGAATGGTCTATGCATCCCTATCTGTGATTGCAATGGGACTGTGCTGAACACATATTTTGCATCAATAACATAAACTGTGTCTTTTCAGTTAGGAAAAAAGTAGTAATAATCATCATAAATATGTTCAGAGCATTTTGAGGCACTCCACTTATATCATCCTTAATAATCATAGGAACAAACATAGCTATATAAAATATGAGAACACAGCTAATAGCACAAAGTGTTGTTATAAACAACATAGGCTTCTGCCACACTGCAGAAATAATGGAGTTTGACACCACTTTAAATATCATGGCTCCACCCTATGGAATCCTGGGATTCATAGTTTGTTGTGGCAAAAGAGCTTTCTGACAAGAGAATGCTAAATAGCTCACAAAACTACAGATCACAGAATTCCATAGCATTGAGCCATGGCAGTTGAAGTGGTTTCAAACTGTATTATTTCTGCAGTGTGTTAGTAGCCATGGAGGAAGAGTGGGATTATTCCAACAACAAAATTTAATGAATTTAGAACAAATGGATGTGTAACTTACCCATGGGAGTTCCAACACCATAACCTTTGGAGTCAATCAGGCCTCCAATCTGCGTCAGGTTACAGTTCCGCTGCGTAACAAACTCAATGGTCGTTGACTCCATTAGGAAGGCATAATCAGATGTGAGCACACGCTGGATGCCTTCTTCATTACTTTTGACAAGCACTGACTGTCTCCGGCTATTCATAAAGGCCCACATTTTTTCATATGTGGCGATTTTTGATTTCTGAAATAGAAATGGCAGTATTAATAAGATACCAATACTAGGATGCTGTAACCAAAGGACTCTCATTTAAAAGAGAATTAATTTAAGCAGAGAGTTAACAGAAGAAGTGGATCACACAATAGAAAGCAGGAGGAGACAGGATCTTCATTGAAGCAGGAATCACAGGGCTGCACTGTACATTTGCATTTTAAGAACCAGGAGTAAATTGGTTTAACTGGTATAGCTTCATTCAAAGGTCCCCAGTAAATATTATTTTATGAACCTGAAGTTCATTTTTTACAACCTTCCCATCTCCCTCAAAGAATTAAAATTGCAAGGAATCACTTGGGGGGGGGGGAGAAGGAAATAAAAACCTTGGTTGTTGGCTAGCTTTTCAAAGAATTTCGACAGCCTGGTTATCATAAACCCTGAGTGACAGTAAGAGCTTTGCAAAAGCTCAGAGCACACCACAAAATTCAATCCTGACCATTCCATAACAGTTTTTCTTACCACATGATCTTGTTTCCAATAATACACAATTCCCTACACGGCAACAGATAGCGTTCTAAGATCTGCATGACTTGAAAAAAAATCACCTCATCTGGAGATTCCACTTCTCTTGCCCCTGGAATATGTGGCTTGTGTATATTGACAAATCTTTCTCTAAAGATAGATGAATTGGCAGATAACAGAGTATCTCATGGAGATGGCTGCTGTTAAAATGCAGGAAAAATGGTAGTAGAAGTGTAAGCAATCCAACAGCATTGGAGACCAAGAAAAGTAAAACAAACAGAACACTACTATTTAGTAATGGTAAAAGTTATCTGCAATGTGATAAGGAGTTAACTGATTTTTTTCCATTTTAAATTACTTGCTGATAAACTCTTGCAACAAATCTAAATTAGTTGGCAGACAGAATACAGGATACAGTTCATTATGTTGTTATTGGGCAACAAATTCAGTGGGCTAGATCCAGATTTAGGTGTGCACAGCTGGGCTAGTGGAAGAGGCTTCCACTCTCATCTCCACAGGAACCCCACCACATACCCAGTAAATGCTACACTGAAAATCCTACACTCTCAAAATAGAGTGGAGACACCTATGAGACTACCTGTTCAGTCCTTGGAGGAGAGATTCTTGAACCAATTTGTACAGCATTATGCAATTTGTACAGTATCAGCCTCTAACACAAGGATAGAGAGACTGTGGCCCTCGAGCTGCATATTGTTTTTATGACCACTTGACCCCTCCTGACTCCCTGGACTGCCATTTTTCTGGCTAAAATGTGAATGAATTGCCTGTCCTAGAAGCCCTCAAGACTGTAAATGTTCTTTTTAAATAAGTGTTTATATGGGAGGAGGGCTCAAAATATCTGTTTTCAAACCTGAAAGGGGCTTCCAGACACCTCAAAAATTGTTTTTGTTTTATCACATTTTGAGTAGTCCAAGTGTCCCTGGAAGGCCTGAAAATTCGTCCTCAGGCCCACCACAATTGTTTATCTTGCCGTACTGTGATAAGAATATGTAATACATAGTGAAAAGTTTCCCATAACCAATTATTATTATTATTATTATTATTATTATCTTTTATTATCTTTTATTTCTATTGCACCATCAATGTACGTGGCACTTTATGAACATGAACATGAGTCAGCAGTGTGATGCAGCAGCTCAAAAAACCAATGTGATTCTAGGCTACATTAATAGGAGTATAGTATCTAGATCACTATTCTGCTTTGGTCAGACCTCACCTGGAATACTGTGTCCAGTTCTGGGCACCACAATTCAGGAAGGACATGGACAAGCTGGAATGTGTCCAGAGGAGGGTGACCAGGATGATGGGAGGTCTGGAAGCCATGCCCTATAAGAAGCGGCTTAGGGAGCTGGGCATGTTTAGTCCAGAGAAGAGAAAGTTAAGAGGTGACATGTTTAAATATTTGAAGGGATGTCATACTGAAGCTGGAGCAAGCTTGTTTTCAGCTGCTCCAGAGACTAGGTCATGGAACAGTGGGCTCAAACTACAGGAAAAGAGATTCTACCTAAACATTAGGAAGAACGTCCTGACAGTAAGAGCTATTTGGAAGTGGAATACACTGCCTCATAGTTTGGTGGAGTCTCCTTCTTTGGAGGTTTTTAAACAGAGGCTGGATGGCTATCTGTCGGGAATTATTTGATTGTGTATTCCTGCATAGCAGGGGGTTTGACTGGATGGCCCTTGTGATCTTTCCAACTCTATGATTCTATGATTTAAGAAGAAAAAGAACAATAAAACAGTTCCCTGCCATCAAGCTTACAATCTAATGAAGACATGATACAAGAGGAAAGGGGGTGTCAGTAGAGGAAGGGATTAAGTCTAGCATTCTCTTCTCTTCCTACTTGGCCAGGGCAATGGCAGTTGGGATGGGTGAAGGTCCGTTCTGCTCCTGGGCTGAGGCAAGATGGAGTTGTGCCTGCCATAGTTTCTCTCCCTCTGCAGCAAGGGCAATGGCAGTTGGGATGGAATGAGGGCCATTCTGTTCTGGGCCAAGGCAAGATGGAGTTGGGTCTGACATTCCTTCTCTCTCTCCTTGGCCAGGGCAATGGCAGTTGGTATGGAGGAAGGGTCATTCTGTTCTGGGCCGAAGCAAGATGGAGTTGGGCCTGCCTTAGCTTCTCTCCCTCTCCAGACAGGGCAATGGCAGTTGGGATCCCTCAAATGTCTTAAAGTGAATTCTGATTCTTTTGTTCAGTTTTAAATCCCATAAAACATTTCATTTTTTTAAAGGCACTTTGGGAATTGGTAGGGCCATGAGCTGGTATATATGTAGTAATAACAGTAATTCATAAATATCCTAAATCATTAGACACTGTACAACAACTCACAATAAAAAAAAGACCATGCCTCAAGATTACAGTCTACTTAAAGACAACATACTAAAGAGGAAAGGGAAGGAAAATAAATTAGGACATGGGTTCAAAACATTGAAAGATGTCTCAAGGATCTTCATATAAACTTATCTGGAAAAGATAGAGAGGTAAGGTGTATCTTAAGGAGGTGCATTAATGTAGGACAGAGTTTGTACCAAACACTGTTATATATCAGACAGAGAGACATTCCAATGGTAAAGATCTCCAAGAATAAGTCTTGTTTTAATCAACATGACTCCCATTTGGTGGGGAGAAAGGGAGACCACAAAATGAATGAATGAAAAAGGCATGGATCACAAAGGGCAGAACAGAGAGACAAATAATAGGGGAAACTAGAAGATGGATAATAACTGGACGTGCAAACTTTCTGAGGAGAATTACATAGGTGAACATATATGCAGAGTACAAAGATCATGGAGATATTAGAGAGTAGGTGCAAGAAACTGGAAGTATAGTCATGAAGAAAAAAATGTAATCGTGAAGATTGCCTGCAAGGATTAATATAATCTAGACATGAAACAAAATAACAGATAAGCAGGAGTATTTAAGACAGAGGGCAAAAGAAAAGAAACAGGAAGAACAAAATGTGATTCTTATGGAAAATGACAGTGTACAGTTGGCCTTCCATATTTAATTGGGTTAGGGGCACAGGACCCTCATGAAAGTGGAAAAAACAGAAATATCTTTAGGCCCCCCCCCAAGCCATATTTAACATGCCAAAAAATATAACCTGCGGCTTCAGCCCACCATGAATGCCTTCAAGGCAGTGGGGTTGTTTTGCAAGGCAGAAGTTGGCAGCTGGCAGGGCTTGCCGCGGCCTCTGCTGCTGCCCTATGCCATTTTTATTAGGGACTTACAAGCTTCACTGCATGTTTTCAGTCTCAGTCTCGCAAGGCATGCAGTCCATATTAAAAAATGGTGTAGGGCAGCAGTGGAGATACCAGCCAATAATCCGAGAATAATCAAATCCGCAAAAGTTACACCTGCAAAGGTGGGCCAACTGTACTTAGATTTTGACTATGTCTATAGTGAGAAAGGGGAAAATTTTACATGTATTGTATAATTAGAAAGAGCAATGAAAATGGTATGAACTAAAGGTATGGATCAAAGATTATTCAGATATTCCAAATTACAAAAGAACAGTCAATATTAAGAAGAGAAAGTGGTGTTGGGAATGGTGGCAAAGGGTGGGAAGGTGGTTAAGTCTGAGTAAAATAGATGTCTCTCCACTGAGTCAGCCAAGGAAGAATCAATCTATTTCAAGAAGAGGACATTGATCGATATAAAATAATGTATATAAATATGTTTAGACCAGAGAAATGGAGAATAAATCAAACAAAAAAAGATAAAGTAAAAATGAAAGAAAAAAGTGTCCAGCATTTACAGTTGAGGAAATTCTTCAGCATAGGTTTGGAATGTGTGGCCCTCCAAAAGTTGTTGCACTGCCAATCGCAGCATAGCCAATTGTGCAGAATAATTGGAGCTGTAGACAGACAGGATCTGGAAGGCCATACATTCCCTATGCCTGTTCTACTGAAAGTCAACATGATGAGGGAGCTGAGAAACCTTAAACAAGCAGTGCAAATTGTAAGAATGAAGATGAGAAAAATAACCAAAGAACCCAGAGAAGAGAGGCAAAGAAAATTGAATGGTCAGATGTATTGAAGGAATCCAGCAAAAGCAGTAGACAATAATTGTTGTTGTTGTTTTTGCTATAAGAAAATTTTGCTATAAGAAAACAATTGGAAATACATTTTAGAGCAGTTCTGACTTTATTGTGTAACATGGCATGTGTATTTTTGCCTTAAGTGTGCTGTTCTGGAATGGGAACATTCCCTGTGACGTGGAAGAACCAATGGATTAGCCATGATACATGCTACAATAAAAGCATGAAGAATGGCATTACATGGACATTGCTTGATAAAAAAAAAAAGCATGCAGGTCTCCCCTAAGGTCTTCATTGGCAAGGGGCTAATAATACAGCACACGTTCAGGTCAGATTCTCATGTTTTCTTTTAACATGATGAAAAGATCCAAACATGATATACAATTTTCCCTGTATGACCCTCCATGAAATGACGATAGGGTATTCCAGAAAGCAACAAACAAAATCAGAAGACAAGCCTCTTCTGTCATGCGCTAATGTTAACTTAATTCATAGCTACTTCTCCAGCTCTGGGACAAGAGCTGAGAACAAGATTGACATTGCAGATCCTTCTAAAGTTGAGTTGACTGGCATCTGCAGCTTTGCCCCAAAGGAGGATTAGTGCTATATGTGGGATAAAAAGAAGAACATTTATTCTGAATAAGGATAACTTCATATCCCTGCTGAGACACAATTCAAGGCTCATTTCAATTTGCCTGGGGACTTGTGCAGATCTATCATTCAAATATTACCAGGACCCAATGGTAATAAAAAAATAGAATTTTATATCCATCTGTAAGAGGTGGTGCCAGAATATGGTCTAGCATTGATTGGGGGGCATTTCAGTGAGAAAGTGGAGAGAAAAGAAAACAGACTATAATGAATGGGATCACACACAAACAAGGGTTTATTGTATTTAGTCTGGTCTAAAAACAAATTATGCTTGTATGCATTTTGTATTAATATTGCTATATAAGAATGCACACTTGAACTTTAGGAAACATGTAGAAGTTGAAATATTTTTATTGTGCAGAACAGGCAAAAAAAGGCAATATTTCAAACAAATGGAAAACCTCTGTTTCAGTACAGATGATAATCTAAAGAAAGGATCTGAGAACCCCACTACCTAGAAGATGAACTGAGATACCTAAACTAGGCCCTACAGGCTAATGGTTACTCCAGATCAGACATGACAAGAGCAGCAAGACCCAGACAAAACCACAGGAATGAAGACGAAAAACAACCACCCAAAGGGAAGGTATTTTTACCATACATGAAAGGAGTCACAGATAGAATAGGGAAAATGATGAGGAAACACAACCTCCAAACAATCTATAGACCAACCAGAAAAATCCAAGAAATGCTACAGAAAAAAACCAAGGAAAATCTATGATAATCTAATTCTTTTTCTTTTTCTTTTCCTTTTCCTTTTAAAGTGTATACAACTACTTTTGCTTCCAGAGGCAATGGTGTAGAAGAGATAACAGATCAATTGAAGTATTTATAGTGTGTTGAACATCTCAGTGGTAAGAAACTAAGAAACAGCTATGAAGGTGCTCAAGCTGCTGTCTACAATGTCAACAACTTTCTATTCAAAATATATCATTCATATATTTTTTTAATGATGAATTTCTGGCCCTCACTCAAGTGATTTCCAGTGTTAAATGGTAATCCATCTACAGTATAACTGGAAACCCATCTACAATATAACTTTTATGGAAAAGTAAGTATGCCTGTTTTTCTGTCAGAACCACAGTTGCAAGATGCTGAAATGTATACATCTGAAAGTTTATAAGTATACTAAGATACAGGGCCAGTTTAAGGGCCCTGCAGCACCTGTAGCCAAAGGAGGCCCCATCATGGGGGGGGGCTGTTGTAACCTTTCTCCTGCAAAAACATTATTAGTAATAATCTGAATATCCTGTACTGTGAATAGGTTAGGTTAGGTTAGGTTAGATTAGGTTACATTGACCTGAAATAAACATATGAGGCCTCCAAAATAAAGCATTGCAGGGCCCCCCAAAATTCCTTAAACTGGCCATGCTAAGATGATGTTGGGAATGCACATGTGGTAGGTATGTAGTTTTGAAATTGCATTTATTTATTGAAGCTAATTTCTGTGCACCTGAAGCCTGAAAGACCACCTTTCGTCCCTAGAATCATAGAATCATATAATTACAGAGTTGGAAGAGACCACGAGGGCCATCCAGTCCAACGCCCTGACACGCAGGAAATCTTGATCAAAGCATCCCTGACAGATGGCCATCCAGCCTCTGTTTAAAGACCTCCAAGGAAGGAGACCCCACCATGCTCCGAGGGAGTGTGTTCCACTGCCGAACAGCTCTTACTGTCAAAAAGTTCCTCCTAATGTTGAGGTGGAATCTCTGTTCCTGGAGCTTGCATCCATTGCTCCGTGTTCCAGTCTCTAGGCAAACTTAACCTACAACTTAGCATCATACAACATTGCAGTCAATACAAAGACATAGAGGAGTAGTCCTGGGGGGCAGAGTTTTGTTAAAAGACAAAATTTTAAAATAATTTATTCTTGTATGCAAGGACAAAATAAGTTAAGATTTGCAGCCCTAGATTACTAAGAAGTATTACCTTATCCACAATGGGACAGGACAGAAATTTTCCTTCCCTCTGAAATTAAGACTGACATAACCAAAAGCCAGGAGGATGCACCCGAAAGTATGAGGGCCATGACTGATGAGCTTAACCACTTCCCACTATGTACAGGTGGATGCCCAACACTATTCAGCTGATGCTACAACATGTTTCTAATGCATAATAGTCTAGATGTGAACAGCTAGGCCTAGTTACCGAGTTTTTCATTGATGCCCACTCTCTGTTTTCTTGCTCTCCAAGGAAGAAAAGAAGAAAAAAAGAGACAGGCACCTGGGACACAAGGTAATTAAGGTTCAGTCACTTTGTCTGGCAACACTTGCCTTTTCCAGGATGCATTGCTACAAGAGCTATTATGGCAAAAGGCCTCTCCAGACATTCCAAAGAACAGAGAGATGCTGCCAGTTCCTGTCAGTTTGTATTGGTTACTTCAAAAATAAGGTGAGCATTACGGCTCCCAAGTACAATCCAGTGACTTCCCAGAGTTTAATTGCAGCAATATCCACGTTCTATTAGGTACATCTTTTCCCTGTTCAAACAGAGTAGCTGCATTGATAACTTCAGCAGTGAAGTGTGTCACTTCTATTCACTGTTCCTCTCTATTTCCCTTGAAGAATATAACTTGATAAAGAATAGTAATATCACATATTACTATGACATCTTATCCTATATCACATATTTATTGTACTCTTGAAAAGAATACTCTATCCAACTATTTGTATCTTGGAGGACAGAGTCTTATCCAAGTGGGTGACTCATCAGCAATTTATCATCAAGGCAAATAGTGATGAACTGTTTGGGTATTTGGGTGCCTAAACAGTTAAAGAGGGGCAAATGTTTCCTACTCCACCAGCTCTCCACCACTACTCCAGAAACTAACCTATTTCTTTCTGCCACAAAATCCAAACAAACCACTTCATTAACCAAACCAAACAGAGACTTGGAAAATGATGATTGTAGTTGCTAAGAGCCCCTTTCTGCACTCTTTCTTGCCCTGTACAGCAGAAAGTCAGAAGAAGATTGGTTGCTCCCAATCCCAAATCTCTCTCTTTCTTCTCCCCCCCCCCCGCCCCGCCCACACACTTACTTTCTGGACACTATGATGTTGAAGCAAATGTCAGTGTCACTGGTGTCAAAATGCCAGTGACACTAGTGACATATGCAGCCACATATGACCATTTGCATTGCATTTCTGTCCTCCATCCTTCGGGGGAAGCTGATGAATTGATCTATGGGCTCCTTTGATGAAGTGTGTTCTTTTATTTTGCCTCAGATCTCATCTTACTCAGAATAACCTGATCTATCAAAAATGATATCTGGAAGAGCAAACTTGCAGCAGCATAATTTATTAAGCTTGTTTTTGCCATTGGAACCCAGGAGATAGTGCAGCATTTTAAAGTGAGATAGTTATGATTTGTGACATTTCACATGGAAGAGATGAGACAGCAATGACTCTGAAGCCCTGAAGCCCGTCTTGACTAGCAAGATAATTAGAGGTTAAGGAAATCAAAGAGTTCAGCTACCTGGTGCTTCAAGATGGAAGATATCACAATGACATCTAGAGGAGATACTGCTTTATGGCTTATTCAACACTCATAAATTAAAGATCACTGGAAGATAACTATGTGTCAGAGATCATGAATGTAAATGTAATGAAAGCAGTGAGTTATCCCATAGCTGTGGGCATCTGTGAAAGAAGAAGATGGAAAGCAACATCTTTAAAACTATTCTGTTATTCCTATGCATAGAAAAAATGGACAGAAACTATATACATGCACAACATGGTGGTAGAGGGCAATTTAAGTTTTTTAAGATCTACTTAGTTTTTACCAGAAACATGAGCTTCACCAACCATAGCCTGGGACAACAGGTATTCATTAGAATCAAAGAATTCAGAACCCATGAAGCTGTTCTAAGTACCAGGAATTGATTGAGCACACAGTCCTTCCACACACAAAACCTGCTTCTGACTATCATTTCTCCTTCATTTCTCACCATAATTTATCAACATTGGATTGAGAGTCATTTTGTTATTGTGATTGTCAGACAATTGGAAATGAGAAACTCTTGCTGATCTACTTCAGATCATTAGACCCCAGTCTGTTTTCTAGGGAATCAAATCCTTGCTTGTCTGATGCTCACATGTAAGCATGAGAAACCGCAATATTTTTCTTCTTGCTTGTGAGATGGTATAACAGGCTCTGGCCCCATCTCCCACTCTTGCATAGGAGATGGGATCCTTGATTTCTGTCTATATGACACTACCCACTAATTTACATCAGATGACGCAATAACTCAGGTGTATTCCAGTCAGTGGAGGGGGAACCCTTTTAGAATCTGCAGGGAAACCCATGTGTCAAAATGGAATCATACAGCAGTCCATCCTTTTCAGAGGGAGGGGGAGCAAAAGTTGGGGAAAGTCCACAGCAGAAGCCTCCAGGGGCTGGTTTACATGGAAGGTTTTATTGCGTTAAGTTGCGCTGTAGTGCTTTCACGCATCAGTGGTGGGTAGTTTATACGGTAATTGTTTACACAGCTATATTTTGTGGCGTTCCCACAGCCAAATGTGGTGGGGGCATGGCCAAGCATTGGAGAGGGAAAGGAATGCCATAGAAATGCCTGCCCTGGCCCCAACTCCGTGCTGAACAGCTTAGAAAGTTTTATTCCTTGCTTGCTTGAAACAGCATTTCCTTCCAAATACAGGAAAGCCAGAGAGAGAGAGAGAGCGAGAGAGAGGGGGGGGGGAAGAGCAGTTCAGCTTGCTACAGCCCTTCGTGAAATCGTTTCTCTCCCTCCCCCATGCACAGGAAAAAAGTTTTACATACTTTTGAAACAGCAGAGAAGGTGAGAAGGAATGCTCCCTGAATGAAAATAGCTGGGAATCCTTTTTGTTTGAAAACTGGCTTGCAAAATAGCAGACAGGATTTTTGCAAGTTTCCTCTAAATGCTACAGTCTTTCCTTCTTCCCTGCCCCTCTTTTGAGCCCATCCCTGCATCATCAACCAATCACAATGCAGCTCTGCTTTAACCCTTAGCGGAATGGTAGTTTACACTGCAAATAAAGCGCTACATTGCAAATATACCGGCAAAAATAGCGACATGCCCTGCCACGCTATATTTGGGTGTTTTACCTTCCCCCCTTCTGAATGAGGCGATTCTGTGCTGCGATCCGTGGGAACTATGAGCTATCTTAGCGGTATATTTAGGGGAATATTTGCCCGTGTAAACCACCCCCTTGACTTTCTGAGTTTTTAAACCCCCCTGGTGAAAATGCACACCCTCTCTGGTTAAGACAACCGAATCGCATTGCATAGCATTGCTGAAGAGGTCGGACCTGCACAGGAGACAGAGCCTGCTAAGACAGCAGCTCATAGAACCGCTATGTTGGATTTTCGCGATTGTAATCGTGCACTGAGGCGATGAAACAGGCTTTCTTTCTTTCTCTTTTTCATTATTTAAGCAGAAGATTGCTCTTCTGCAATTGGAATTAGTGTTTTTTTTTTTTAAATTACTATTTGGTGGGGACAAGTTGGGGAGTAAAGAACAGGGAGTAGTTCACTCACACCCACCATCTTGATTCACTGGCATTTCAGTGTGAACAGCAAACATGGAGAGCTTTACAGTAATTGAGATGGATGATAGCTGCTGCAAATTGGCATTTCTGTGCACCAATTCACATTTTATTCCCTTGTCTAGACTGGCCCTCAGTGAGAAGTTAGTGAGGGGTTTAACTTGAACTTTTCCCCACCTCTGACTCTGCAGAAATTTTGCCTCCGCCTCCCTTGGGAGATGAAAATCCTAAACATACACATGTGCACTTACACCAAGCAAAGACACATGAAGAGATAGTGAAAAAGAAGAGATCTTTTAAAGAAAACCTTTATTCTAAGCAAGCAATCTTACAATAGCAAAAGTTTATCTTGTACAAGAAGGCACCTTCCTTCATGCTTAGCTTAGGAGTAGTTACAAAGTTACAAAACAGTCTAAGTCATATTCAGCCAAAGTTAGAAAGAAACATAAGCTCTCACATAACTAGATGAACATTCCTATTCTACTCATGATACAGATGGTGTTCTGGGTCTTTGGGTACTGTAGGACCCCCGTATCTGCTGATTAATTATTCACTGATTCAATTATCTGCAGTTTCAGTTTCAGCACAGTCTTCCTAGAAAATGTATCCTCTCTAGCCATTTTCTAGGTCCTCCAAGGCAAGTCTATGGAATTTTAAACCGAAAGTCCCATTATTTTCAATGTTGTATGTTATTATCCGCAGATTTCATCATCCACAGTGGGTCTCAGAACCAATCCCCCATTGATATGGGGGATCTATTGTGTTCTTGGGAAGCTAGGAGTCTGGACCTCTTTGCTCAGCCTATGACCAAGCTTCCCTAGGGATGGTGAGGAAGGCAGCACATTCCTTACCTCAGTCAGTCTCTCTTGTGCCTTGTGGCTTCCACACTTCTTTCCAAACTGGTCATCTTCATTGGACAATTGTCTCTTGTGATCTCTGTTCCTTCATAATGCTGATCCCAATAAATGTAACCTAACCCATCACACCATTAAACTAATTTGTTTACCTGGAAGAGAAAGTATAGCCCTCAGCTGTGTTGCCCAGATAACTGGAGAGCTAATTATCACAGATGGGCAAGATATTTTCTGTCAGTCTCAAGCACTTTTTTGCATTTGCAAGAATGTTTCCTGTGCAAATTGTATAAATTACATAAATTGAGAAAACGGCATAGGTAAACTCAATAGCAGCTGCCTTTTGACATGGATTTTTAGAAGCAATGGAGAGTTTTTTTTCTTTCTTTCTGACCCATCAGCTAGTCCTTCTGTGCTTTTTGTGTGTTTATACTTTGCTTCACAATGGGAAAAGACAGTAGGTTTTCACACACATTTTGTAAAAAGCATAGAAACCTAAATAAAAGCAAAGTGCTCATTATCTTGTGCTGGAGCCAACACAGCAGGTTGTCTTAACATGACAAGTTAGCCTCATTCCTTGCACTTTGACAAAAGATCATAATAGAAAACAATTTACCCCTGAATTCTACAGTTTCAGATTTAGAGATGAGAAGGGCAAAAATTAAAAACAGACAGACAGACAGACAGACAGACAGAAAGAAAGAAAGAGAGAAAGAAACGGCCCAAGTTGCTAAAATACAGTATAATGTATCATAGAAAATAGGAAGGACTGAACTAGTAGAGTTTCTATTTCAGGCATATCTCTCTGGCTTTTCTTCGCAAACGAAGATTCAGGAAGGACTCATCCCGTGCTTTCTACAAGCGCACTGATGACTAAAAAGGCCAATCCGAGATAAACAAGTCCGGTTGCAGAAAGCACAGCAGAAGGTCTCCTTGGGTGATGTTTCTGGGTTCTGATTCTTTCTGTGTTGTCGTTTCCCTTCAAGACTTGTCCAGTGTAAGTTCTCAAATAAGGCTGCAGCATTGTGGATAGTGCGTCTCCATGCCTCCCGATGTGAGGCCAGGGCGGACCATAGTTGGTGATCAATTTGGCTGAGCCTGAGATGTTATTTCAGGGAGTCCTTGTCTCACTTTTTTGGAGTGCCCCTCTTACGCTGACCCGTGGCGAGTTCACTGTAGAGTACTATTTTTGGGAGGCGATGGCCCTCCATCCTAGAAACGTGCCCTGCCCAGTGCAGCTGTGTTCTCAGTATCATGGCCTCAATGCTGGTGATCCCTGCTTGCTCAAGGACAGCAACATTCGTCACATAGTCAGTCCAGTGTATATTTAGGATTGTGCGTATACAGCGCTGATGAAAGCGTTCGAGGGGTCGTAGGTGGTGGCAATAGGTGACCTATGTTTCAGAACCATAAAGGAGAATAGACAGTACAATGGCTATATACTCACTGATTTTTTTACTTCGCCTCAGGTGTTTGTTACTCCAGACTCTTTTGTGAAGTCTTCCAAATGCGCTATATGCCTTTGCTAATCTGTGATCGATCTCTTTGTCAATCTTGGCATCTGAGGAGATGATACTTCCCAGGTAGGTGAACTGCTAAACAGACTTGAGCACAGATTTGCCAACGACAATGTGGGGATGGTGGTGCAGGCTGGTAAAGAACTTCCGTTTTCTTCAGGTTGACTTCCAGCCCAAACAGCTCTGCAGCTGTTGCAAAGCAGGATGTTAGGCGCTGCAGAGCTGCTTCTGTGTAGGCAACAAGGGCAGCATCATCAGCGAAGAGCAGCTCACGGACTAGATAGTTTAGAGTCGTAGTGTGAGCCCTCAGACGGCTTAAATTAAACAAGCTACCATCAGTACGGTAACGTATATAGATGCCGTTGTCTTCTTCAAGCTCTGCTGTAGCCCTTTGGAGCATCATGCTGAAGAAGATTGTAAATAAAGTTGGAACAAGAACACAACCTTGCTTCACTCCATTAGTTATTAGAAAGGTTCTGAAAGAGCATCGCCATATCCTACTTATCAGGTCCAAAGCTCCTTATACAGTACGGATGGTCAAAGATTAATTATTGATAAAGCCTCCATCCTGAATCAATGGGCTGAACATTTTCAAAGTCTCTTTAGTGCCAACCGAGTAGTCTAAGGCTCAGCTATCCAACATATGATACAAAAACTAATGAAAAATGAATTGGACATAGCTCCCACTTTGGAAGAGACCCTTAAGGCAATACAGCAGATGAAAAATGGCAAGGCAGCTGGGATTGATGGAATCCCACCTGAAGTTTGGAAACACGGAGGTCATGCACTCCATGATAAATTCCACGAGCTCCTTGTGAATTGCTGGGAAAAAGGGGAACTGCCATCAGATCTCCAAGATGCAGTCATCATCACCCTATACAAGAAAAAAGGAGCAAAATCCGATTGCTCAAACTATCGAGGCATAACACTGCTCTCCATTGCTGGAAATATCCTTGCAAGGATTCTCCTGAACAGATTAGTTCCTGCTATTGCAGAAGAACTTCTCCCTGAAAGCCAATGTGGCTTCAGAGCCAATAGGAGTACTACAATAATGGTATTTGCCCTTAGACAACTGCAAGAGAAATGTAGGGAGCAGAACAAGGGTCTCTATGTAACATTTGTCGACCTCACCAAAGCCTTTGACACTGTAAGTAGAAAAGGTCTGTGGCAGATCCTGGAAAAACTAGGATGTCCCCCCAAATTCCTTAAAATGATTATTTTGCTACACGAGGGCCAGCGCAGTCAAGTCAGATTTCAGGCATAAAGTAAAGTAAAATAGTACAAATTGACACTTCAGATGTGTAAACAGAAAGCATTTCCACTTTAGCTGAGGGAAGGGACAAAATATTCTCCTTGTGGAACTCCCTGACATATTGTACTACCCGGTGTCCCAACTAAGTTTGAGCTGAAGTTTTTAAAGTGGTTGTTGATTTAATTGTTAGGGGGAGGTTTCAAAACATACGTAAATAAAGAATACAGTAGTTGGTAGGGATGGAAAGGATATTTGAAAATATTGTAATAATGATTGAAAAGTGTGCTTCTCAAGTATTGAGTGAATTGAGGAGAACCCTGACTGACAAGAATCTTTATTCTGTGCAAAATTTGTAAGTGGCTTTTTTTGCAAAGAAAACAATAGTTTCATGCACAGAAAATGCTACTTTCTGTGCAAACGCACAAATTTTATGTAGAATAAGACCTTAACTGCAAACTTTCCTGCAGCAGGAAGAGAAATGCTAAAATTACTTGCTGATTCTTTTGAGAACAACATTAGCAAAGAAGCATATCTATCAATGAGCCGGTGTGGTGTAGTGGTTTGAGCATTGGACTAAAACTCTGGAGACTAGGGTTTGAATCCCCGCTCCACCATGAAAACCCACTGAGTGACCTTTGGCAAACCAGACTCTTATTCTCAGAGAAAAACAAAGGCAAATCCTCTCTGAACAAATCTTGCCAAGAAAATCCAATGATAGAGTTTCCTTAGAGTCACAAAAAGTCAGAAATCACTTGAAGGCACACATGATACAGTAGATGGTTGAGATCCCAGACTAGATGTTTTAAATTAAATATATTAGAAGACATTTTCCTCTAATGCTTCTCTTCTGTAACCTTTCATTGGCACACTAATATAAAGATCAGGCAGTACAGTTTCCATGCTAGAACAAAGCCAGAATCAGTGACTTCTTGCTGGGTATCTGCCCAGCACTACATGTTAATAGTTGTGTGCTGACCTTGTCTAATGGCACTCAATTTAGCACTCACAGAGACACATGAAAGTAATGATGAGACAACTTCTGATTCCCTGGAAGTTTCCCTTCTACGACATTTAAATGAAATTATGGTACCTGCAGTTTAGCCACAGGTATGATTAAGGGTCTCAATGAGTCACTTCTGTCAGCAGTTCTAGAATGTCCAAGTGATGTCATACTACCAAAGAACATGATAGTAAGATTAGTATATCAAGTTTCCTTTATCACTCTAATGCTTACAAATCCAGTGGGTACGAGACCAGTTCACATATTTTTGTTTACTTCTGTTGTTGTTATTGTTGTTGTTGTTGTTGTGTATAGTGTGTAAACTATTATTTTACATCTGGAAAATGTTTCCATTGCATTGCAAACCAATTTCATATTGGAAGCTGTTCAATGTGAAAAATATATAAAAGATACCAAGTCAGAGAAATGCTAATTTGCATACCTTCTCTGCAAGAAATTAAGATGACAACATTACTTCATATTTAGCCTTCTCAAAAATTTGAAGAAGAAAAAAGCCAACTCCAATCCAATAAATATGTTTAGAACTGAGGGGCTGTCTAGATGGTGAAAATACCCGTAATAGAATTGGAGGAGAATACCTTTTGTTCCTATGAGATCCCATGGTGATTTGCCTTATTCAGAAGAGGGAGGAGGGCAAAAAATCCAAAAATTATGTGAGAAAAGCCTTCACAGCTTTTCCCAATTAAAAAAATAATAATTAGTGGGAGTGTGCATTAGCTCTCATTAGGCCAACCAATTCACATCACCGTGAATTCTCAGAGAGGGTGGAACTAGAGAGCAGATTGGTTGGATATGTGCTGGGGGTGGGCTTGTTGGCAAGGAAGTGGCTGGAAGCCCCATTTTGGACTTCCACATTTAGCGATCGTGTGCTTTTTTTGCTGTGCTGAGATCCCCAAATAGTGTTTTTAAGCAGAAGGTTACACTTGTGTACCTTTGCTTTAAAGTTAAAAAAATACTGTGCAGCAGTGGCAACATGTGGAGAGTAATAACATGCTAATTTACTTAGCCGCCAGCTTGATTCATGGATGTGTGCAGTTCAAATGTGGATAGCTTCGTATACTATCATTTTTGCCAAAAGACCATGGAGACAAAAGAATGCTGCTGCAAATTTGCAATAATGCGCAGGAATCAGCATTATCTCCTCTTGTCTAGACAAGCCCTGAGTTTCTCCTTCGCTTGTTTATTTTTAAAATACAATTTAAAATGAAGGAGAGACATTATTGGTGACTTCTAGACTGGAAAAAATGTTCTCATTTATCATTGCGTGAAAAACAAAGTCTTTTTCTCTCTCTTTAATGCTGCTTTCTAAATGTTCACACATCACTTTCCCACAATACATCCTACACAACCTGTAAGCTGAGATGCACCCACTTTTAGCTTGGCTCTTCATTTTGGCCCTCATTAGAGTTACAGACTGTAGAAAATATTTCACACAGTGTGATCCACAACCTCTACAAAAACAATTCTCTGAACAACACAGTACAGTTGTCCCTTCATATCCACAGATTTGGTATCCACAGATTTAAGTATTCACAGCTTGAAAATATTCTTAAAAAAATAATAATCCAAAAAGCAAACCTTGATTTTGCCATCTTATATAAGGAACACCATTTTGCTATGCCATTGCATATAATGGGACTTGAGTATGCATGGATTTTGGTATCCACGGGGGCGGGGGGGGGGATCCTGGAACCAAACCCTAGCAAATATAAAGGGACAACTATATTTCCTATATACTTCTTCAAAAAATGATACAGATGTGAAAGTCAAGTCTAACAATGAGTAGCATTCAGCAACATATACTAATTAAAATTAGAACTGTCAGAGGATTTCCAGTACATATAAATGCAGTGATTGGCACTAAGCAAATACATTAGGAAACAGCAATAGAATCTTGAGTTTCAATTAGTTCATGAAGGATCATGAAATAATCCAGAGAAGAAAAAAATGCCACCTTGAAAAGAAGTATGCAGAGCAGCATACTCATTTCTGAGCTGTCTAATGATGGGGGGTGGGAAGAACATGGTTAGTTTCCAGGTTGAAAATGGGTTCCCTATCTTCAACTGTTTCTAGATTTAAAACAGTTAGAAAACCCTGTCAAGAACAGTATTAATAGAGCAATGCAATTTGGGGGGCAGTGTTCTTTCTGTATTCAATCATCCCGAAGTGTTGTAGTGGAATTATTGAGTGGTGATTGTCTTTTGTGCAAAAATAAACTTTCTGAGCAGAACATATGTTTTCTGTGCAAAACACTGTTTTTCTCTATGCAATAATTTCTACATAATATTTTGGGCACTGGTGCCATTAGGGGAGTATGGAAAGGCCAAAACACACCAGGTGACACCATCTGGGGGAGGGGTCACACCAGCCTTAGAGATGCCACAGGCTTCGGTATGTTCTAATAGAGGGACAATAAGGTGTGTGAACATATTCATTTTCTCCTTCAGCAGGGGAGAAATCTATAGTAATTATTCATTGTTTCATGCAAGGACAAAACTGATTGTGTATTGCTACAGGGCAGAGGGTTGGACTAGGTGGCCCTTGTGGTCTCTTCCAACTCTATGATTCTATGATTATAGTCAAGAATCTATACCTCTGCTGATGACCTCTTGGCTTTTGGCCAAACTACAATTTATGTATGATCACAAGTGGCATATATGGCTGACAGCCCTACTTTGTTTTGTTTCAGAAGACATTTTGGGAAGAATGAATTTAAAATAGAATACCCTCAGAAAGAAGGCCAATGAATTCTTAAGCAGATTGATGATTTCCCACTGATTTCTGATCAACCATACCATCCGGAAACCATCTATTTCCTCTAATATTGGCAGCTCAGTAGTTTTGGGGACCAAATGGGAGTACCAACAGGAAATGCCAGGGACCTCCACGCAGAGTTAAAAAAGAAACCTGCCTGAAACTCTGCAAAGCCACTGCCAGTCAATGTTGACTAGACTGGGTTAGACAGACCAGTGATTTGACTCCATATAACACAGCTTCATGCATTGCTATGTTATCACTCCAAATTGCTTCCAAAGTGAATTTTGATCCACAGGGTTCACAAACCCATGTCCAAATTCCTGAAAAGTCTTTTAAAAGGCTACTGGGGAACAGGACATTTGGAGCAGAAAATCAAGTGTTCCCACCCTTCACTTTTCCAGTCTTCATGATAGCATCCCAAATTAACTCCTAAAACAAACAAGCAAATAAGAGGTATCCAGCTATATTACTTGTATGTGCTTGTAACATGCACTGTTTCTTTACAATTTATCTACAGGCCTTGTAAAAATGGATTAGCACCTAGAAATAAATTCAAATGCTCTGGGAAACTATCTCCAACCTCAAGAAATCTTTCTGAAATTTAAAGACATGCATTATTTTACATATGATGCAAATATTTTCAGTACAAATATCTGTGAAATTTATTTATGTTATAGTTCTTTTTTCTTCAGACATACGCCTGAACAAGAAACATGAATTGTGGCACTCATGGCCATCCCATCCCCGTCCTTCCTACATTGAGCAGAAAACACTCCAGAGGACTCCCTGAATCAGAAACCCTTATAAAGCAGAGTTCCCAGTTGCAAAGCGCCTATCTATGTATTCAGCAAAATCTGCACAGACTGTATGATGTTTGGTAATGAAGGGAACAGGCCTGCAAGTACAAGGATGCTGGGGATGGGACCAGGGTCTGTACCTTGATGCTGCCTACATGAATTCCATTTTTCTGTTCTGGCATATCATCTGAAGAGTGCCCCAATGTACATTTCCTTAAAATGATTCTCTAGACTGTAAGTTGGAATTCACTTCTACAAGATGGTGACGGCCATGAGCCTGGAAAGCATTAAGAATGGATTAGATCAGCATTTCTCAACCAGGGTTCCACGGAACCCTAGGGTTCTGCGAGACATGGCTGGGGGTTCCACAGGAAATAGTAATGACACCTCTGATGGGCTTTAGGTCCCAGCTGTGTCCCAGCTGCCTCCTCGCTCCTGGCTCCTCTGAGCTCCGCTTCCCCTCCCTGCTGGTGAATTATTTTGTCACTGGCTCTTTTCTGCATGGGATGAGCCACAGCCTCTCTCAGTGGCACATTGGGCACCCACGAGGTGGCAGCCAGGATCTGGAAGTCCTGCCCAAATCCACCCACTCACCCACCCACCCCAGCAGCCACCCCTCAAAGTCCATCAACGAGGAGAAAGAGGAGGAGGAGGAGGAGGGCGGACAGAGAGCCCCACCAGGCTGGAGGGAGGGAGGGCTGGGCCAAGAGCCGCTGAAGGGAGGATCACCTGCAGGGCATTTTCTGAGTGGCCCTACAAACTGCCAGGCTGGCTACTAATGCGGGTGGCCACCACCGCTCTCTCCCGTTCATGGCTTTTCCTTCAGCAAGAAGAGTGCCCATCCCATTGAGGGAAAGGAGAGGCTGGTGAGGAGGAGGAGGAGGAAGAGGAGGAGGCACTGCTGGCACTGCCACTGCTGTCCCGGGCTTCCCCTCCCCTTCCCTGGTGGCTCCTCTGCCTGTGAGGAACGCCCTGTTGGGCCTGTCAAGAGGGGCAGGGAGGCAGGTGGATGGGTGGACATCCTCTTCCCCCCTCCGTGGACTAATCAGGCCTCTGCTGTGGGGCAGCCAAGTAGGTAAGTGAGAGGTCTTTGGGAAGAAGCCTGACAGCACTACCAATGCCACTTGTGGTGCAGCCAGAGGTAGACTCTCTTTGGACATGGAGGTTCCATTCCCCCCTCCTCCTTCCTTTTTTGATGGCATAAGGGTCGTGGGGGTGGGTCAGGCATCCTGAGCCACATTTCCCAACCAAACCAGACCCCTTTGCTAGGGGTTCCAGGAGACTGAGGTTGGAAAAAAAAACATTTGTGTTTTTGGGAGCTGTAGATATAATAATTTTTAGGGCAGAGGTTCCCTGAGATCTGGAAATTGTTTCAAGGGTTCCTCCAGGGTAAAATGGTTGAGAAAGGCTAGATTAAATAAATGGAAGATAAGGCTACTGATAGCTACAAGTCATGATGGCTACAGGCTACCCCGAACATTGAGGCAGCACATCTCTGAGCAGCAGTTGCTGAGAAACTAAGTCTAGCTCATAGGCTTCATGTGGCTACTTGCAGGAAATATTTACTGGATAAAAAAGGGGGGGATTTTTGGTCTAAAGGCTTACACTCTGATGTCCTGTACTGTAAGTTCATAAAGGCAGAGAAGAAATATTTAAAAGCATCAATTCAAAAGATTAAATCTTTTCCCAGAAATGCAACATTACACTCTGGTCTCACTGTGAACAATTAAACTGTACCTTGATCCTAAACATCTGCACTTGTTTCTCTGCCTGCAACCCAGACATCAGATTGTGTGAAGCTATATCAGCGCCTTCCATCTAATATTCATTTGCTGGATGAAGCTGCAAGTCTAATTGGTAAATTGTATGGGAGATCATGTAGGCAACCTAGGATGAATTCCAGCCCATCAGTAATGCTTTCAGACACGATTATCTTTGGTTAATTGGAAAAAGTAGGTAGGAAAAAGAACAGCAAAAACTAACACTCTGCTCTAAATTAGATTTGCATGCCACCTATAACTACAGCAGTGTAATTTGCCATCAGTTTTCAAGGAAAGGATCAAAGATGAAAGATAGCCTTTTATTTTATCTGTCTGGTCTCTTCCATTCCATGACCTCGTGCTTCTTTTTTAAAAAAATAAATCAGAACTGCTGAGGCCTGTAAAGCTTTAAGTGAACCAGCTGATTTTGTTGTGTCAGCAGAAAACTGTTAAAAAAAAACACCTCCCCACACAGTTCATGCAGTGTTCTTTCCTTTTGTAATGGCAGTTTTCATGGTCCATAGAGCACAAATGAAGAAAGGTGGGAAAGGTATTCCTGCCAAGAATGGTGCTACATGGAATGAAAAATGCAATGCTGGGCAAAATAAATTCCACTGTGGAACAATTTGTTCTTTTTTTAAAAAAGAGAGAAAGGAGGGAGGATGTATGGTTGGCTTTAAGCAGCCAGAGATAATTAGATTAAGCATTCAAAAGAAATACAAGTAAATACAAGATAACACTAATGAACTGACACTTAATTCTAGATTACTCCACTACCTTGGGGAATCTTTTCACATGATGATCTTAAGTGATACAGGGTTGTTCTCTCCCCCCCAGCAAGAAAGTTTTCAACTAAGGATACATAAAACGAGAGTTTCCCAAGATGCCAATTCAGAAATGTATCTGCAAAGGAAGCCTCCACCTTGTATTGCAGTCTTATTCAACACACTGCCATGCAATCTGTTTCATTTGACTGTGCCCATAGACCAGGGAGATTATCAGACATGGCAAAAACTGCATCAGAAGAATGTGATGATAACAGAAATGGGTAACATTATCAGACAACGTCATCCTTCAGTGTTCCAGGGGCATAGAGCAAACATGAATAAGGTATCCCTTTTTATTGATGGCTTAGCCCCATCAATTAAAAAGGGAAGCCTCGTCCACACCAGCACTATGCTCGGAGAATGGCTGAGGACGCTGGCATCTGAAATTGTTGCCCTTTCTGTTATCATTGCATTCTTCTGATGCAGTTTGGGATGCGGTTTTTTGCCATGTTTCCCCACATCTGAGAAAGTCCTAGCTGTAACTCCACTTGTAGGTTCCATTGCTATTTCACTAATAAAAAGAATGTGTTTGCAAAAGTCATGTGTTGGCATCTGGAGAAAACATTGTGAGATGTGAACTGGGCTTATTCTCCCATGCATCTTGCTTAGAGGCAAGGACAGGCAGAGATGTACATGAAAGAAGGATGTCCTGCCTTTGCACATGATTCTTCTCCCACCTTGTATTTGTCAAACATGAACATTTCTCCAAGAGATAGTGACAGCATTCTCTTGTTTTCCTTTTCCCCATGCCTAGCTCAGAAATGAAAGGGTAAAGGACTGTCATATTATCACCTGAGGAGGAAAATTTGGGATCCAAACTATCAGAGAGATGCCAAGAAAGACACAAGGTTTGGGAATCATAATGCACATTTTTTTTAAGTGAGCACTACAAGTCTCTTAAACTCTAAAGCCCCTATCAGCTATGCAGCCTTCAAAATGGCAGTTTTGCATAGCCATGAAAAGTCTCACCACAAACTTCCCTACAGATGGGAACAGGTTGTGGAGCTGAAAAACCATAAGATCCCCAACTGCACCACTTTCCTAAGCTAGGAGAGATTTGCATGTCCAGGAGAAAATTCCACCAGAACAAACTCAAATTGAATTTCTTTACCATTGTCCCCTTTCTTGTCAGGAGTTGGTGACTGAATCCTAAGTTTTAAAATGGCCAAACAACTGCAGAACCACGTTGCATGAACTACCAAGTCATGCCTAGTCATGCCCTGTAGATATATATACAAGAGCTCAGAACAGAGCTTCACTTCCTTCTTCCTGTGAATGCTGAGGCCTGGTGAAGCAGTTTCTCCTTAGATTATAAATATTTCATAGAATCATACAACCATAGAATTGTAGAGTTGGAAGAGACCACGAGGGCCATCCAGTCCAACCCTCTGCCATGCAGGAATACACAATCAAAGCATCCCTGACAGATGGCTATCCAGCCCCTGTTTAAAGACCTCCAAGAAAGGAGACCCCACCACACTCCGAGAGAGTGTGTTCCACAATACATTTGTATATATTACAATTGTTTGAGTTTGAAGATAAGAGTGCCTCCCGCTTATTTGGAAATCAAACACTCTGTGTATCAGTATTCTTGGGAAAGGGCTGCTACTGAGTCTACTGAGACAGTTTTTTGGCTTCTGCTGGGGATTGTGTGTCCTATCAGTCCCTGGCATTTCTGTCTTTGTGGTGATAATGCCCAAAGGGAAATGAAAATTAAGGGAAAGATGAGGGTATTTGTAAGAAAGTTTATGTAGGACAGGAGGGTGGGGAGTTGGAAGTAAAGTTTGGAAGAGCTGTTTTTTGGACTATGGCTCTCAAAATCCAGGAGTCCCTATCCCATTGACTAGTCTGGCTGGCACATTTATAAACATGTCTGCCTTAGTGAAGTAAACAGAACACAGGTTTAGGAGTTAAGCTTCTTTGCTCTCATCTTCTAGGTGCCAACAACCATAGCGAACAAGAATTGGGAACAGCATAGACAAATACTAAATAGATACCAATTAAACAGTACAGTCTGAGTGATGAAACCAGCTTTTCCAAACCTTCATATATACCTCCATCCTTTGTTAGACATGACATTGTTAACTACTGTGAGTGTTTCTAGACAGAGGATCCTAGCACTAACAATCAAAAAGGCATTGTGCATTGTGCAGCTTTTATGTCTTTTCCTTCTGAACTGATTTCTTTTAAAAAGCCATGGAAGAACATTACAAATGAAAGATAACATTATTTCAACTCCAAATTTGCTCCACAAAATTCCAGGCTTAATGAAGAGGGATAGAAGGAAAAAAGATTAATATGGAAGCACCGTAGTGCTACAGAAGCTGAGTGGGACGTATTCCTGAACTGAGGTATATAGGATTATGCCCTAAGTAACAAAAGGAATCAAGCCCTGTGTGATGGTACTTTTGTCACATGTTTTGACTTGGAGATAAATTATGAATGAAACACATGTAACATAATTACAGCATAGATATATAATTTTTCCTTAGAAATCTTGGGCAATCTGCTGGTCATTTTTTAGATTGTTACTATATTGCTCATCGGCACTAAATGACACAAAGAAAGATAAATCAATGGAGCTGGTTGTGTGTATTGACACCAATGTTTTGATTCACCACCACAGGTTACATTACGTCACCTGCCTTTGAAGAACTCTCATTTTCCAGATTGCTTCAGAAAAGCATGTGAAATGTTCACCTTTTCTTGCACTGCCTGCTGTCAAATACAAATTATAATTTAGGACTCTGCGTGAGTACACTTAGCTTCCATTATTAGGTCTGAAATCAACTCTTGCTCCATATGGCAAAGATGAGTCTTACAATGTTTTGTTTCACACTAAGGTCCTTGGACTAGAAAATAAGTCTGAATATACTAGTGTCAAAGAAAGATTACCTATCTCTGATAGCTGGGAAATTGTCATAAAATCCCAAGCTTAAGGTATGGATAAGTCCACAGAGACTTCATATTGTCTGGGAAGCTGCACGTACAAGATTTCATGTTAATGCTAGCAGAAGCCACCTAGACATGCTTCTATCCTGCTGTGATTTGAAACATGATCAATGAAGTAGTGACAGGATCCACATTCAAGTCACTTTCCCTCATAGCTTCATCATTTTAATGGAAGAATTCTATGATTTTCATAAATATCCTTCATAATACTCATCATGTTTTTTTTTTGTCCAGTATCCCATGTTTGCAAAATGCAGTTCAACCACTATTTCTAGATCAGTTGTACAATAGTATAACAACTATAATAGGTTAAAGTAATGTAAAATGTCCTCACCAATGATTGGTTACACCTCAGATTAATGAAAATATTTTACATGGTTAGTTCCTCCCCCATATCTCCTTTGTTAGCCACATGCAAAGTTTTCTTTGCAAAGAATTTCCTTTCTGAATACCCAAGTCTGAAAGATATCTTCATTAGAGGTCTTTGAAGGTTAAAATAAATAAATAAATGAGATTTTAGCTCAGGATTATTTACTTTCTGAAAACGAATGGTCACCTTTATTGGATCATCAATTAGTACTAGACAAACCCAACTGTATTTATAATAGTTTAACCTTGGCCACTAGAAAACTTGACCTAACAGGGCAATGCTACACTTCTCCTTTGAAGTGAGCCCCACTGAATTTAAAGTGGGTTACAGCAGAAACATGGATACAAAGTTGCCACCTTAATCAGTAAAACAGGGCTGACAGCTATTTCATCATTCTTATCAAAGATGTACAATGTGTCTAGCATTTCAGTCTGAAAAGGTGCCTTGTTGTTAGCAAACAGGTCATCTTTTGAAGTACATCTGACAGTTTTATCTTGAGCATCAGTATTCTCCTCTACATCATCTTTACAGAAAAGGCAACGTGGAAGAAGTATTTTCCTAAGGACAATCAAAAGGGTTAAGAAGCAATTACAAAGAAACTCAAATAAACACAAATAACAGAGTGGCTTTTCCCCCTTAAATATGTAGCTGCCAATAAAACATCCACTGAACCTCTATTTTAAAATAGTTTAATTATCTTTTAAAAGGTAGCCTTTTCTGAATATGAACTATGTGTTTTTTATCTGTTCTAAACCACCTTCAATCTGAAACTGGGAAAAAGGTGGTTTAGAAATAAATATAATTGCTAGAATCCTCCATGCAATATGTTGCTACATAACCATGGCAGTTACACATTGCATAGTAGTGAATCCCATCCCTATCCCCCCCAATCCCCGCTTACTGGTCAGCAGCCACTGTGGTGATCAACCTGAGTCTGTTCCCCTGTCACTCAGGAAGCAGCTGACAAATGTCCCTACCCCCTCACTGTTGCAATTCCCCCTTACAGATCACTCACAGGAGGGGAGGGGGGAATATCAGTCAGCCACATCATGAGTAACATGGAAATAAACGCCAATCAATTGCAATAGCTGCTGACTGGTAAGTGGGGATTGGGGGATTTTCATGGTCCCTGTGTGGGAAGCTTGCCTAAATGAGGTGATACGTAGGGATTATGAATACAAAGCAGTCAAACATGTATAACTCTTAGTTACACATGTGTATCTACCCAATAAGATTTTATCCAACAACAACAACAACATTCCATTTGGAGCGTGTCCAGAGAAGGGTGACTAAAATGGTGAAAGGTCTGGAAATGATGCCTTATGAGGAGAGACTTAGGGAGCTGGGTATGTTTAGCCTGGAAAAAAGGCGGTTAAGAGGCGATATGATAGCCCTGTTTAAGTATTTGAAGGGGTGTCACGTTGAGGATGGAGCAAGCTGTTTTCTGCTGCTCCAGAGATTGGAACACGGAGCAATGGATGCAAGCTCCAGGAACAGAGCTTCCACCTCAACATTAGGAGGAACTGTTTGACAGTAAGAGCTGTTCGGCAGTGGAACGCACTCCCTCGGAGCGTGGTGGGGTCTCCTTCCTTGGAGGTCTTTAAACAGAGGCTGGATGGCCATCTGCCGGGGATGCTTTGATCGTGATTTCCTGCATGGCAGGGGGTTGGACTGGATGGCCCTTGTGGTCTCTTCCAACTCTGCAATTCTATGATTCTATGATTTCTTCCCCTCCATCCCCATCCTAACTCCTCAGTTTTCCTCCTTTCATCTCAGGGGATAATGTAGTAGATATTACTCTAAAAGTTGCTCAGAATTCAGAAGCAGATTTTCAGGCAGCATTCAGAATAAGGATATAATGTTTGTGTACTGCACTAGCAGTTGTATTTTTCCCAGGGATGTGTAGGCAAAACCTTCTAGCTCTGAGCAGCCTATTTCTCCATTCCCTCCTTCCTTCACAACCACTGCACCAGCTGACTTTTTTCCCTCTCACCACAATCAGGTGTTCTGGTGCACTGATGGCAGTGCAGAGCACCAACAGATTCCAACTTCTATTTCCATTCCCTGCCATTTCTGAATGTATTCACTTTTAAGTCTGTTTTGTTTCCACATTAATCTGAGACTTTTTCATTAGGAGAAAAAGTTGGCAGACAAATTACATTTAAATGCATGGTTAGATATGCTCCACTAAGCTTATTTTCTCTCAAAGTGCACATTTCTAAAAATATCTCAATATGTTTGTGAGCCAAGAACTGAACTGGAGCATTTGAAAAGTGCCAAATAGCTAACCAGTGGATAGCAGAACTCCTGTATGCAGATAAGGTATTAATCAGTTCAGTTAAGAGCAGAATTCATGATGACATGCCTTATTCAAAACATGCCTTATTCAAAAGAATGCTGCCCTATGCCCAAGAAAGTTCTCCCCATTACCCTTGGGGATATACATGTTGGCTTGGCACAGGTTTCATTTCATTCAAGTGTAAGGCTCTGTGTCTTTCCTCCTTTAGGAAAGACTGCAATCTCATTGTTCAAGAAAAAGTTTCAGCAACAGACCAACCTACAAAGAAATTATCTATTTTCTAATCCTGAATAAATTGAAATGCTAAAGAGAGCACAAAGTTATTATCAGAGCTGGCCCCAGATATTTTGTGGCCTAGGTTGAAGGTAAAGATAACACACACCATTCATTCCATGTATTTATATATTTATGTATTTTAAAAAAGCAAATTGGCTAGGAATCTTGCTTTATTACTAGTGCAAAATTGTATTTTTGTGCAAACCATGATTTTTACACAAAACAAGCTTCATTTTTGTCTCAAAGTACACTTTTCTGCACAAAAAAATGTGCTTTTACTGAACTCTTCCTCTTTGTTTTTAAATTTAAAAAATTCAAGAAACAGATTAGGGTATTTTTGTGGAAATTTGGTGGTAGTTTTTGTTTGTTTGTTTGTTTGTTTTGTTCTTGGGTCCTCCCTCTTCCCCCCCCCCCCATGATTTGGCCATGAAGAAGAAAATTCTCATAATAAAATTGATGGGAAAAAAAACTAATGCAAAAGATTGTGTTCACACTAACAACTGGTGAATATATCAACTCCTTGCTCACCACACTCCACATAAAATTCTAATGAAAAGTGGCAAATGAAATGTGGCATGGAACTATATAGGCTATATATTTAAAATAACCCTGTGCATTGAGAAATCTAAAGCTGGATGTGCATTAGTGCTATTAAGAGCTTGTCTAAATGGTGAAAATACTCCTCATATGATTTGAGGAGAATACCTCTTATCCAAATGGGATTCCACAGTGGAGTCACCATTTTTGGAATGAGGGGGGCAAAAACACCATATACTGTGCAGGAAAAGCCTTTGTGGCTTTTCCTGAAGTTATAAAAACAATACAAGGAAAATACGCATTCCTGCTCACTGAGAGAAACAATTCAGATTGCAGCACATTCCCAATAAGAGCAGAAGTGGAAACCTGATTGGCCAGATGTGTGCGGGGGAGTGAACCTTGCTGACAACAAAGTGGCTGGAACCACCATGTTGGAGTTTTGTGGTAGCAATTGTGCACTGAGGCAACAAAACGGCTTTTTTTTAAAAAAAAAATAAAGCTTGTTCAAGCAGGTCACACTTCTGCACCTTATATTTACTGTTAAAAACAATACTGTTTGGCAGATGCAACTTGTGGAGAATAAAAACACAAGTAATTCACTCATGGCCACCATCTTGATTCGCAGGCATGCCCATGTGAACATCAAACACAGATAGCTTCACATGCCAGCAATCTTGCTTAAAAAAAAAAAAAAACAACCAAAACCTGTGGAGACAAATGAACACTTCTGTGAATTTTCAGTAATGCACAGAAATCAGGATTATATCACCTCATTTAGACAAGCCCTAAGACACTTTCTCTATATGTGTTTCTATGTGTGGAGTAAGGAGTAGAGGAGTGAGGCAGCTGTTCCTTTCACAGACATTGTGAAGTTCCTGTCTGCATACCTTAGCATCCTTGTATGACTGTCTCAAAAGAATCCCCAAGGGATAAATTCCCTGCTCCATCTCCCTAGCATGGAAAAATATATGAAGCAAATATCTGAAAGCAACTCTAGAAATAACCATAATTGAGATTCTCAACACAACTGGATTTCTCAGTACAATTTGATCAGCTCCATAACTCATCTTATTTTAGTGCATTTCCATAGTAATAGAAATTAGTCTTAAGCTAAGGGCAGTAAAATTCAAATAAAAACAAATATAAAGCAGCTTTAAAACACAATTAAAAACACATGAATAAACAGAAGTAGCATTCCCCCCCTTCTACTGTAACCTAGCTTAGATGCCAACTTCCTGACTGACAGAAAAGTCCAGATCAATCAACTGGACCTGGAATTATATAACAAAATAATAAGTATGTATATCATGGGGTCGATCAAGGACATGAAAAACCTCCACTATCATGTTGATTTTGCTATGAATTAATGTAGATCGGATCTTCAGGTACAGCTGTGTTGCATGTAGAATACAGAGACTGTTTCACACAAGGAGTTATTTGTATCTAATTTGGCTAATGCCTGCACAAGGCCTTCAGTGGTTTTTATATTATCAACACTCTCAGTTTAACACAGTTTAACATTGACCCATGCTGACCCAAAGAAAACAAAGAAACTTAAGAGTCAGACTGGCATGTCCTTACCTCACCCACTAAAATAATTTATTACTACTCAGTCATACCCTGTGGCAAGTGCATATGTTTCAGAACAGCACCTCATGACACTCCAGTAATAAGCATAAATTGTTGAGTTAAGAGCGCATCCAAACCTTGAGTAAGAGGATTGCCAAGAACAGTAGGTCACAACCATCCTCTAAGGATCTACAACATCCTCCTAAATGATTACAGTAATTTTATACAAATGGTTTACAATAGATATTTGAAAAGAAAGAGGGATAAAGAAACAGAGAACAGAATTAACTGGAAAGAGAAACGGAAAGCTGAAACTCAGGCAGACACACATACACACACACACGTCTTTGTATTTTCAGTTCTACAAGTGATACAAGACTGTGAGGTTGTAAATCCTGATGGACAGAATGTATGTCCTGGTTTCCTTAAGGGTCAAATTCAGAGATTAAATACCATATTTTTGGACTACAGTTCCCAGCATCCTACAGCTAGGGGATTTCAAAAAAACATTAAACAGCAACAACTACTGAAAGCTGAATCTGTGAAAATTGGCATTCAGAGGTAGTTTTGGCCCAGACTGGTTCAAGTTTTAGCTTTTACTTACAACATTTTTAACAAAGAGTTAATATGACAACCCAATGGTATAGACGCTAAAGGTGAAATTACGGGAAGGGAGAATAATCTGAAGTGCACCTATTTTGTCCCCGTTTTCAGTTTTAAGCCCACAACATTAGAGGATTTTTTTAAGAGAAAAAGAGAGACTGAGAATATTTGAGCTAGTGAGAAATACTATACAAGTAATGACTGGTTCATTCCTTTAACCATCCTAATGCTTATGTTTCCAGCTTCTCTAGAAGACACTATGAACAAACTATATATTTCTTTATGGTACAGCAGAGCATAGGAAAAACCAAGTAATGGCAAACTGGGAAGAAAGTAGCATAGATTGGGCAGTGTGTTGATGTGGAGCTCAGATGGACATGGGTAAACAATGCAAGTCCAGCCAAGGACCACTGGTCCAGGTGAAACAGGGACTTTGCACTAGTGTGCTACCAAACCTGTAGGGAACAAAGTTAGTGGCAAACTGGGATGGATGAGGAAGATCAATCTTAAAAACCTGAACAAACATTGCAATATTTGATCAAGACTGGGGGGGGGGGAGGAAAGGCTATTAATTATCCTACAGGAAATTCATAACGCTCATTTTGGTACTAAGAGGGTACATCAGAAAAAATGGATGTTAGATTATTGGACTGGATATTAGATGAGATTAGCATGGATCAGGCTGGATACTGAGAAATAATGTTGTCATCTCCATTGTTAATAATAATAATAATAATAATAATAATAATAAAATTTATTTATACCCCGCCCCTCTGTTAAAACAATCGGGGCGGCTTACAAAATTTAAAATACAATACAAATAAAATCCCTAAACACCCCCACTCCCACCCTCCCCCATAAAAAAAATTAAACAAATATAAATTTAAAAACAACTAATCTAAAATCACATTTAAAACTATAAATACAATAAAATATAATAAATGGCCAGCAGGCTAGAAGAAGCCAGGATCCCCTGAGGCCGGGATCTAATTAGGAAAGGCCTGCCGAAAGAGATCCGTCTTTAGTGCTTTTTTAAAGCCACTCAGGCTTGTTATCTGACGGATCTCATTCGGCAGGTCATTCCACAATTTGGAGGCGATTACCGAAAAGGCCCTCTGGGAGGTTGCAGACAGCCTAGATTTTTGTGGCTGAAGCAAATTCCTCCCAGAGGACCGGAGTGCGTGGGGAGGATTGTATGGGAGGAGGCGGTTCCGGAGATAAGTTGGACCCAAGCCATTTAGGGCTTTAAAGGTAATAACCAACACCTTATACTGGGCCCGGAAACTGATTGGCAGCCAGTGGAGAGATTTTAATACTGGAGTTATATGGTCTCTCCGAGATGTTCCCGAGACCACTCTGGCTGCCATATTTTGTACCAACTGAAGTTTCCGGACCAAGCATGAGGGCAGCCCCATGTACAGCGCATTGCAGAAATCTAGACGGGAGGTTACCAGCGCGTGCACCACAGTCTTGAGGTCCCTTACTTCCAGGAAATGGTGCAGCTGGCGTATCAGCTGAAGCTGATAACAGGCGCTCCTGACTGTTAAATTTCCCCCTCCCTCATTAATGAAATGTGCCCTGATAAAATCAAGTTGAACACAATGTTCAGTATAGCAGGGATGTGAGTGTATGGCCAATAGAATGCATGTGGCCCAGAGTGGGTGGGGGAGGTCCCATGTGGCTGTTATGGCTCCAGATGTCTCTGGGTCTCCTTATATCCCTAGTACCTCCTAAAAATTCCAGCTGAAAAAAACACAATTCTTCTGGGGCTATCTGTAGAGCGCTTTTGCTTGAAAATGGTGCTTTGGAGAGGCACTCTGAAACAGCAAAACATGTCTCACAAATGCCCCTAAATGTCAGTTCTGGTTACCCAAAATGAGAGCTGCAGGAGTAGGGATGAAAAGAATCTTCAAAAACATTTGGAAAATTCTCAAAAATATTACTGGCTTGACAAAAATCTTCATTTAGGACTTAATTCTGTGCAAAATTCACATGACTTTTTCTACACAGAATGCGTAATTTTATACAGGAAATAGAATTTTCTGCACAAAAATATATTTCATCTATTTTGCACGGAATAAGTCCCAACTACAACAACTTCTGCACAGAAAATAGCATAATATTTCTGTGCAGGGATAGTGTTTTCCATGTAGAAGATGCTGCTTCCCCCACACACACACAAATAATTGCTGCACAAAAATAGCATGAATTTTGCAAAGAATATGTCCTGAACTGTGAATAGTCTTCAAAAACTGCAGTATTCCAAGGCTTTCTTGCAGCATTAAGAAGAGTGCTAAAATTACTCATTGCTTCCTTTGAGAAATAAATTGGTAAAGAATAACATCCCTATGGGATAGTGCACTGCAGCATGCTGGGGTTTTGAAAGAATTCAAAATGGTTCTCTGAATTGAGCCTGCCCACTACTAAAGTAAAGGTTTATTTTTATCTCCTTGGTTATCACTCTTATAGTGTCCAAGTAAAATGTTCAAAAACTACCTAAATAATGTATTGAAGGCTGTTTACAGTCTATAAAATCTGTTAAACCAATTGTTCTGGGACTGGTGTTTATAACCTTCATCTGTTTTAGTATAACTAAAGATGTCATTATTCTAGAATCACCTGTAGATTTAGCTACTAGTATTAAGAATTCAAACAGTTTTTAATGTGATTTCTTTAAACTTGAATAATTAAACTTGTATGACATATTGCTTTGAAGAAATAGTCACCACGGTTAAAAAAAAAAAAGTCCATTAACAATAACACAAATTCTATACTTGTGTTTTCCACATACATTGAGTATTTCATAAATAAGAATGACTATTTAGTGTCAAAAATAAAATTAACATATAAACAGCATAATATATGTTCTCTCAAACTTTTGGAATTTTTGATTAATGTTTATTTTTTATATTTGATTACCTGTACTGATTATTTTGTTTTATTCTGAATTATCTGTATGTTTTTTCATCTCCTATTGTGTTTTAGTATTGTACTTTAGTATTTTATATTATTGGGAAAGTGATAATTGTTTTATTCTGTAACCTTTTGTAAAGCACTATGTACACATTGATGGTGCTATAAAATAAATGATGATGATAACAGCAACAACAACAGCAGCAACAATAACAACAACGGGAAGCTTTTCTTTATTGCATTTACAACATCAGATTAGCTCCATGTTCAGACCAATTGGAAGTATTAGTAGTTAAAATGATATGCTCTCATTTGTATCAGTGAAATCCAATATCATGAAGACACAAGTTCAAATTCTTGTTCCCTTGCTAGCCTTGAAAATTCATTTTTAGGGCCTCTTCTTTATGCAAACTGTGAATAATGATGATCTATGAGATTGCTATGTGATTCAATGTGATATGGAGGGTAAAGCACTCTCATGATTAAAATTGTCAGACATAAATAAGATTAACTGTGTTTCCCCCCCAAAAAATATTAGACTAGATGTCAAGCATCTTGTCTACTGAGACAATGTGTTTCCATGTTTTGGATAAATATGTCAGATACTGCTTTAAGGTCTAGCAGTTCTTAGAACACAGAATGTGCTGGTAATTCTATAGAATTTGACTTGAACAATGACAACAGAAATTTCTTGCAGGAAAATGCTAGGTGTTTGAAAGCAGCAGTTGATGTGCTGCTGTTGTTAAGCTGTCAATCAACAAGTCTATCAATTGGTTGTCAAAAAGTCATCGTGCTATTGATCTGACATGTTGCTGATGGCAAATCAAGGTTCTGAGAGATAGCTGGTGAGGCTGGAAAGTTAGATATAAATTGCACATTTGTTAGTCTAAACAAACACAAAAAGTAAAACAAAGAAATATGAACTCCTGCTGCCTTGACAGTTCGTTCCATTACACACATTTCCAACATCATTGGAATACTGTGTATTTGAAGACCAACCATGAAATAACAACACCAGACACAAGTAAATGGGTTGAATAAGGCCCACTTTATTGACCTATAACCTATTTAACTGAATTTGGCCTTGGGATAAGCAAAACAGAGGGAGAGCAACCTAATGTGGATCCAGCTGAGGCCCAAGCATCAACCTATGGCCAGCAGACCCAGCCTTCCCTTGGGCAAAACACCAGACCCTGGGGCAATCCAAAAATGATTGGTTGCTGCCAGGACAAGTTTTTACTGGAAGGCAAACCCAGGGGGCTCCCCCCAAGTCACAAAACTTTATAAGAGAAAATAAATCCCCAGGGTGGTCCTAAGGGCAGACTCCTTCTCCATTCCCCCAGGTCCCATGACCTGTAGAGGTGGTTCCAGAGCCCAACCCTTCAGCGAAAGGGTGCCAAGGTGTACACCAATCTAATGAATTCTCCCCTCTATAACCTGCCAAGCAAGAACCTATTAGACACCACCCATAGCCAATTCTCCAAGTCCCATCAGATACCAAGTATTGGGTGGGTGGGTGGGGGAAATAGGTAAAGGGAAAAAATTCCTACCCGGCCTAGAAGCAACCAGCTTAGCTCACACTGCACTGAGGGTGGGTGGGTGCATGGGTGGCAGCAAGAAGAGCAAAGAGGACACATGAAGGGGTGACAGGGCATTAAATAACCTCTGTATTCTTTTCTAACATGTGACGAGCACTTGGCATCACATGTCAAGTGCAGGGGATTTTGGCGTCTATTCATGGAGGCCATCAAACCACTACCCCTTGCAGTGTTGCTCACTGCACAGTCAGGGAAGTGGATTTTAGGGTACATTTTACATTTAATTTTCTCTTCATATCATTGTGGGTCCAAGTATTGGTAAAAATAACATCTACAGATTTAAATCCACCAAAAAAGCAGATCTACTGAATAAATAGGATTCAGCCAATTCCCAACTGCCAATGCACTGCCTTGGAGGGAGAGAAGAAAAGGCAGGCACAACTCCATCATGCCTAGACCCAGAAGCAGACGGAAGGCACTTCCTCCATCCCAAGTGCCCTGGTGTTGGAGGGAGAGAAGAAGCGGTAGTATCTGTTGGACTTAATCTCCTCTGTGACGTCAAAGGCTTACATGGCCAGCATCCAGAGGTTTTCCTTGGTTTTTTTCTAGGCTGTGAGCCCCAGAACACAGCCTCACAGCTCGGAAAAAAACCCCAAGGAAAACCTATTCATCCCCTCTCATCCTCTTTTCCTTTTGTGTCATGTCTCAATTAGACTGTAAGCCTGAGCGTAGGGAACTGTTTTGTTGGTCTTTTAATAGTAAAGCAACATGTACAGTGATGGTGCTATATAAATAAACGGGGGGGGGGAGAGGAGGAGGTAGTAGTAGTAGTAGTAGTGGTAGTAGTAGTTGAGAAGTTAACACTTAAGTTCCACTGCTACAATGGGTGCATCCTATTTTTCACTAACAAATGGATTTGGGTCTCACTATTTGAATAAAATTCTAGCTGACAACTCACTGCCTTCTTGAAAGTCCTCTACATCTCAATAATTCGTTCTAGTTCTGTACCTACTATTAAAGAATACAATCTATTTTAAGATGTAAAATGTTCTGTGTAATAGTCAAGCTGTGGATATCAAGTGAGCTATAGCTTATATAGATACTCAACAAAATGACCCCTTTTTGTCCAAAGATTTGGTGTCTTCTCCCCACCACTACTTTATTTAACATAGCAAATGTTTACTGATCTGTTCAATAGCAATTACTGACATTTCAACTATTGAAGCTAGGATGTGAAGTCGAAGGCTTTCATGGCCAGCATCCATAGGTTTTCCATGGTTTGTTTGTTTGTTTTTTTCAGGCTATGAGGCCATTTTCTGGAAGAATTTATTTCTGATGTTTCACCTGCATCTGTGGCTGGCATCTTCAAAGAACCAGCCACAGATGCAGGTGAAATGTCAGAAAAAAGCTCTTCCAGAACACGGCCTCAAAGCCCAGAAAAAACCATGGAAAACCTATGAAGCTAGGAGGTTTTAATCAGTATGGCAAGCAGATCACAGGACTTAAGACATCACACAGTACTTAAGTTCTTTGTTTACATTCTAGAGTGAGGTGGATAATATGCAACCTGTGGACTGCATGGGGCCCCCAACCCCACATTTTCATCTCCTAACATCCCCCTCAAGACCCCCAACAACCCATCTCCCAAATTAATTCTTCCTGTACTTTCAAGACATTTTTCACCTAAAAATGCCCTGAAGCCAACTGCCCATATTTACCTCTTCACACATCCCAGAAATCCACAATCCTCTGAAAACACACAGAAAACAGCTGAAATTGGCTGAAAACTGAGACCGGAAGTGGTATGGCATCACTTCCATTTATCCCAGATGCACTTGTGTGGTGTCAGAAGGCCCAAAATTCCTCACTCTGTTCTAGACCCTGTTCTAGTCACTGACTCTCTTGGGCATAAAGAACTATACAAGGCTTTCTTCTCTGACTAGAGTGGGGAAAGTACAAACCATATGCATCCCCTCTACCCCACTTTTGTGGACCTAAAAGGCACTTGCCTGTATCCCAAAGCCCCCACAAGCTTCAAAGTTTATTTATGATGTGGTTTGCAGACCAAAAAAAAAAAAAAGAGGCTTAATTGGCCCCAGAGCCCCTCAAATGTGTAAAACTATGCAAAACCCCATCCTCAGCCACCCAGCACCTTCCACTCCACAATACTTCCCTTTTTTATGCTTCTTCTCCAAATTGGTGACTGGAAGCGATGTGACACCATTTCCTTATTGGAAGGAAAACAGAGGGAAAAGGAGGTATCTTGATACACTGGGGGGGGGGGCTTTGCCAGCCCATGGAGTGGAGGTAAGGGATTAAATTAGCCTCTCACTCCCCAGATCAGTGTTTTTCAACCAGGGTTCCCTGGAACCCTAGGGTTCACCCCCAAGAGGTTGCTAGGGGGTCCTCAAGAGAGTGTGATTGGGGGGGGGGAAGCAATAGCAGTATATAGAATAATGTTTATTCAGGGGTTCCCTGAGACCTAAAAATTATTTGAAGGGTTCCTCCAGGATAAAAAGGTTGAGAAAGGCTGCCCCAGATGGTAGTTGCACAAGCTCAGTTTTGCCTGAGCAACAGCAAAGTCTTCCTCGCCTAGGTGCATTTCTGTATGTTGTTTAGGTCTGACTCCTGGTCTCTTTCTCATTTGGGTTTCTTCCTTGATTCCTGGCTTCAGCTCTCTGGCTCCAGGTTAATGCCTGCTGGGTTAAGACTACTGGATACAGCCCAATTCGAAGAAAGTTTGCAGGTGTAGAAAGCAAGCTTCTTTTTTTGGACTCAGTCCCATCTGTATTCTCCTAAAAATGGGCAGGAGCTTTCTACACAGAGGCAGGTTCACTTTTTCAATGTTTGAACACTAATCCCCAGCCTCTGTTACATGACTTGTTCTACTGGATTTATAATGCTGGAAATAGCATGACTTTTCAAGAAATTCTTAAATAGTTAAGTTAAAACCAGATTTCATAAATAGAATGTTAAGAAGAATACTTCAAATATGTAACATGATTCTGGATGATGATTTAGGGAACCATAATTATTATTTTCAATAACCACAAATGGCTGGACTATATATTATGCCCCACTCCTTTATTTTATTCATAGTATTTGTCACAAAACTGTGGCACAGGTGCTCTCAGTAATCTCTTTTCTTCCTTATAGGAGAATCACTTGCAAGGATTTCTGGTTAATTGCTTTGGGTGGGGGGAGCAGGAAGAAAAGCCTTAGGGCAGTGTTTCCCAAACGTTGGTCCTCCAGATGTTTTGGACTTCATCTCCCAGAATTCCTGACTGTTGACCAAGATGGCTAGGGCTTCTGGGAGATGAAGTGCAGAACACCAGGAAGACCAAAGTTTGAGAAACACTGCCTTAAGGTAAGGCAGAGCTTGGAAGAATTGTGCTTTAGTACTACAGCTCCCAGAATTACATGCCAGTGGGGATATTCTGGGAAGTATAGTCAAGACAACTTTTTTAAACTCTGGGTTATAAAGGCCTCAACAACAAAATGGCCACTCCTCTAGGATCAGAATCAGTTATTACTTTAAAACACATTTATTGGGTTCAGTCCAATGAAATTTCTTATGAGGCAAAAGAATGGTCCAGCATGATCCACTGGCATTATTATGTCTAGAGCCACAACTGCACATAAAACACTGTGTGTGTTGTGAAGACAAACTCATTAGCAAGTAAACTCAGAGAGGTAACTTTACTAACAGCTGGTGTGTTAATTCTTGTATTTTGTTCATGCCCTTAATTATACAAGTTGAGTATCATTTATCCAAAATGCTTGGGACCAGAAGTTTTACTTTTCAGATTTTTTTTCTATTTTGGAAAATATAAAATATTTTATTTTCTATTTTCTATTCTATATTTCAGATTTTTTTCTATTTTGGAATACAAGCATATAAATGAGTTATCTTGGAGACGGCACCCAAGTCTAAACACAAAATTAATTTATGTTTCATATATTCCTTATACACATAGCCCAAAGGTAATTTTATACACAATATTTTTAATAATTTCGTGCATGAAACAAATGTTGTGTACATTGAACCATCAGAAAGCAGAGGTGTCACTGCCTCAGCCACCCATGTGGACAATTTTGGATTTTGGAGTATTTCAGAGTTTGGAATTCCAGATACGGGATATTCAACCTATATTTATTTACACCGTTGGCTTTGAAGTACACAGTACTGTCTCATTTTTTTTCACTCTTTAAGCTATCATGTCTTTGTAAACAATTCAATGTGGGATTTTAAAATCAGAAAAGACCTTGGCATTCTAGTGTAATCATCAGTCACTCAAGCTTCACCTTTTGCTTTATGACACCAAGTCTTTTGGATGAAAAATAATTGATAGCAGCCTATTTCTGTCATCCAGATGGCCAAAAACCATAAGGATTAGCAAATGAGACCAATCGAGCTGTAGGAGTTGTTTTTCTGAGCCATCCTATTAAAATCAACTCAGCAGGATAACGAGTGTCAGAGAACAAAGTAAGTTTTCATTCACCTCCTCTAAATTCTTTATTTTACAGACAAATAAAAATTGCAAAACATTGAAAATGTTTTTAAAATACTAATGATCATAACAATAGCAATGACTATCCTAGCATTTTCCCAGTTTTTGCATAACCAAGTCCTATGCATTACTCCATGTAATAAGTTAATAATAAATTGCAGTGATCCACACAACTGTATAAGTTCATGATTGGCACCACTAAACCTGTATTGTAACAACACCTCAGATGTCACACAGTGGAAAAGCTGCAGACAGATCTGTTGTTGTTGTTGTTGTTGTTGTTATTGTTGTGTGCCTTCAAGTCATTTCCAATTTATTGCAAACCCAAGGCGAACCTATCACGGGGTTTCCTTGGTGAGATTTGTTCAGAGGGGGTTTGCCTCTCCCTCCCTCTGAGGCTGAGAGAGTGTGACTTGCTCAAGGTCATCCAGTGGGTTTCCACAGCTGAGCAGGAATTCAAATCCTGTCTCCCAGGGTCCTAGTCCAACATCCAAACCACTATACCACATTGACTCTCAGATCTATAGGACATGATAAAAAAATCAAGACCAGATATGCCAGTCAAAGCAAAGAAATGAGTGAAGACACTTCATGCAATGGGAATACAATTGCTGACCAACTGAGGGAAATAAAGAGACCATACACAGAAAATGTGGTGAAATAAAAAGGTATTCTTTGTTTAACCCTACCTATTTAATACCCTCTAAATCTTCAGTGGGAGGAGGCAACCTAGTGTGGGAGCAGCTGAGGCAGATAATCTATCCCAGACTGATACTCCTCAGCTTCCCTGGGTGAACACATGAGCCCTGGAGAGGACCCCCAATGAATGGGGTTGCTCCCCAGCTGGCCCACATCTGGAAGGTCAACCCAAAAGTCTCTCACCCAACCCACATGGATTAAGGTGAGGGATTACTTCAGGCCAATCCCAAGGTGGGTCTCCTTCACTTCCCTAAATCACACAACCTAAAGTAGTCCATTCCAGACACCCCCTCCCTTCACTGAAATTGGTGCCAAGGTGTACACCGAAATGGGCAGCAGGACCTTAAATAACCTCTGCCCCCACCCCCTTGTTTCCTGTCACCGGCATGAGCACCATGACACAGGCAGCTGGGTCTCTCCCCGCTTCACATCCAGCAAAATGTCTCCCTGTCTGCACAGCTGTGCCAGTCATTGGGGAGCTGGATAAACCACACAAAAGTAATCTTTATGCATTTCTATAAAACAATCCCATAAATCGGATCTGATCAATACACATACTAAATTTTGTAATGAAGGAGTGGAAAGAGATCCCAAGAAACTTAGCAATAAAAAACTGAGGCAAACATCTAGTGTTCCTGTCCTTGAATGTGTTTTACAAATTATTCTAGTGAAATCAGTATCCAGAAATGAAAGTTAAAGTCCCACACTTACCATTCGACTTAACTATTCTTCATTTCCTAAATAAAATCATGAATGGACTGATAAGTTTTCCTTAATTGATTTCTAATTATGACACAACCTGAAGGGGCAGGGCATTCCCCCTGCCCCTGCAGACACACTATTTTAAATGTGAATAAATGGAGTCCAGGGACTTTATCAGATGTGGGAAAACGTGGCAAAAAAAACACGTCCAAAATCATGTCATAAGGATGGGATGATATCCCAAAGGACAAAATTATCAGACGCCCATGTCCTCAACCATTCTTCTGGCATAGCGCTAGCATGGACAAGGTGTCACTTTTTTTTAATTGACGGGCTAAGCCTTCAATAAAAAGTAATGCCTTATTCAATCCTGCGCTACACCCCCAAAATGGCTGAACAACATCATCTGATAATTTAGCCCTTTTGTGTTATTGTGTCATTATGACACATTTTTTCACACATCTGATAAAGTCCCATGATTCCTGTTCTATAAATAGGGTGTCCCCCCCCCTTTACTGTTCAAGCACTAAACATGCTGAAGCCAGTATTTGACTGTGGTAAAGTTCAGCTACAGCACCTGGCATGGTGGGGCAAAAGTGGGGGCCCATAAATCTAGAGAAGCCACTTGGGTTGACACACTCATCCTTTCAAAAGAAAGCAAAATGTATCAATATTACTTTTTAGACAGTGGTTCCAACTTCATATCTCAGCTAAGGAGAAATTTCATGAGAGAAGCAGCTGAGCAGCAACTAACATCTTTGTGCTCTGGGACAATAATGACAGCAGTGGTTATACCAGTAATTTTGTCTATGTCTGTCTCTCCTCTGCTGAGCACCAGCCTGACCACAACCACTAGTCCATGTTCAACCTGGCAATGCTACTGAAGGTGGAAGCAGGCCACAACAGGAGGCAAGCAGTAGAGCTCAAACTGGTGCTCAGAGCAGCAGCAAGCAAAGCAACTGCAGCACAGTAATTCTCTCTATCTCTTGGGACTTGTCTGGGGAAGAAATAGAAGGTAGCTTGCCTGCCTCAGACCTGGCATCATCTCCAGTTATAGCCTATCATTTTACAGTTATGAGTCCTCAGAAGTTGTCAAGGAAGCACACGGGTTAGCTGGTTTGCTTAGCTGTTCTGTAGCCATGTTGGAATGAGGTTTGTGTGTTGGAAAGGGGAGGCAGGAGCAGACTCCAGTTCAAAGGGAACCAAGATCATCCAGCTGCTTGATACTGTATGGTGTAGGAAAGAATACATGGTCGAACCTTAGGGAGGGGGAGAATGGAGCTTTTAAAACTGAAACCTATGCTGTAGTTTTAGTTCTGGCAACACTTTGCACTGTGCTGGATCTGAATTCCAATAAAGCTTTCCTAGTTTATGTCATAAAGTTCCTTGTCTGAATTACATAGAGACAGGGGCATCACAGAAGGAACTGCACTATTTGAACTGTTTACAGCAAAGGGACAGAACCTGGAATTGGGAAAAGGGACAGAATCTGTTATTCGTACTGTATTCATTTCAGATTGGAGCCACATTATGGGAGAATCCAAACCAATACCAAATGAGCACTATTGTGTGCGCGTGTGTGTGTGCCTTCAAGCCACCTGTTGACTTAAGGCGACCCCATGAATTTCATAGGGTTTTCTTAGGCAAGGATTACTCAGAGGTGGTTTTGCCACATCCTTCCTCTGAAAGATAGCCTACAGCATTTGGTGTTCATTGGCAGTCTCCCATCCAAGTACTAACCTGGGCTGACCCTGCTTAGCTTCCAAGGTCAAATAGGATCTGGTGACTTTAGGGTATTTAGGCATCCAGCAAAATTTAGCAAAAGCAGTGGCAAGGAGATCTCAACACACAACCATGGTGACTATATCCAAATAGTGTCCACATACACTATTTAAAACATTCTATAAATGAAGTCTCCATACTTCATCATAATGTTTCTGAATGCAACCATAAGTGAAAGTAGCAGAGTCCAGGCATTTCATTTTGATAGAAGAGAGGAAAATTCTAGCCTCAGAAAATCCCTTTTCACAGTTAGATAATTCTCACTAATTCCTCCCTTTCTCATAACTGATCAAAGGCCCACCTCATACTCTCAAACATAACTTAATATATCATAGCGCTGAAAACTTCCATGTTGAAAAGCAGGGTGTAGAACTCATTAAAATAAATCCTTACAGTGCCTCAGCAATCAAAACTAGCAAAATGAATTTCAACAGGGAGAAATGCAGGATACTACACTTGGGCAGTAAAAATGAAATGTACAGATATAGGATGAGTTACACCTGGCTTAGTGGCAATACATGGGAAAGGATCTAGGAGTCTTAGTGGCTCACAAACTGCACATGAGTCTGCAGTGTGATGCAGCAGCTAAAAAAGGCAATGCGATTCTAGGCTGCATCAATAGGAGTATAGTGTCTAGATCAAAGGAAGTAACAGTGCCTCTCTGTTTTGGTCAGACCTCACCTGGAATACTGTGTCTACTTCTGGGCACCACAATTCAAGAAGGATATTGACAAGCTGGAATGTGTCCAGAGGAGGGCAACCAAAATGGTAAAAGGTCTGGAAGCTATGTCCTATAAGAAGCGGCTTATGGAGCTGGGTACGGTTAGCCTGGAGAAGAGACAGTTAAGAGCTGACATGTTTAATAGCCATGTTTAAATATTTGAAGGGATATCATACTGAGGAAGGAACAAGATTGTTTTCTGCTGCTCCAGAGACTAGGACATAGAGCAGTGGACTTAAATTACAAGAAATGAGATTTCACCTAAACATTAGGAAGAACTTTCTGATGGTAAGAGCTGTTCAACAGTGGAATGCACTGCCCCGGAGTGTGGTGGAGTTTCCTTTGGAGGTTTTTAAACAGAGACTGGATGGTCATCTGTTGGGAGTACTTTGACTGTGTATTCCTGAAGGGCAGGGTGTTGGACTGGATGACCCTTGTGGTCTCTTCCAACTCTATGATTTGATGCTTCTATAATTCTATGAATCAGATTTTGTTTGGGACATGTTTGTTTCTCTCAGTAGTGGTAGCAGTATTTATTTATTTACTTAGGATAATTCTATACAGTTGTCCCTTCACATTTACAGGGTTTAGGGGTGGAGCACCACTGTGAAAGTGAAAAAAAAATGTGAATAGGTTAAGCCCCACCTCCAACATTTGTACAACACTACAGCACTGTAGACTCCTCTCCTGCCAACAGGACTGCCAATACCTGCCACTGAGGTAGCAACACCTGACCCTGAGCACACAAACCATGCCCCTCGTCCACACTCGCCTCCCTGCTAGCCCTCCCTCCCTCTGCCCTGCCAACAACACAACTCGAACTTGCTTTCTTACCTTGCACCAAAACAGTGCTGCCCGTTTAAAACAGTAAAGTTGCTCCTTTCCCAAACCATAGCTAAAAGCTGCAACTGTAGCAACACCCACACCCCTCACCCACACTTGCCTCCCCCCAGCTCTCCCTCCTTCTGCCCTGTCAACAACACAACCTTACTGAGTGTTTTAAACAGGCAGTGCTGTTTTGGTGCTAGGTAAGAAAGCAAGCTGGAATATTTTGTTGCCAGGACAGGAGGAGGAGGAGGGTAGTGCCTCCGAGTTTGTGCTAGCTGAGCAGCAGCTACAAACCGTGAATACACAAAACTGCAAATGTAAAACACGTGAATGTGAAGGGACAACTATGTTGCTTTCCAGCCCACAAGGGCTCCCAAGGCAATTGACAAATGAAATTAATAAAAAGAATACAAAGATAGTAATGGTAATAGTACATCCTCTTTTAACGTATAGTTCAATGTGGATAAATTGTGGTTTTTTTAACAAAAAAATTCATTCACCTCATAAGATTTAGATCATAGCAATATTGTTAATGATTAATACCTCCATAAATCATTTCAGGTAATTACTTTATCTTTCATTATCTTTCCATCAGTCCTTTTGAAAATTATAATGGTACCATCAAATGTTATATGCAAGTCACCCATTCCATCACACAGTTGTCATACCTCACCAAATTTAAAAATAAACAATTTAATTCTAGTGCAGCTTCTCTTCAGGTTGAGTATCCCTTGTCCAAAATGCTTGGGATCAGAAGTGTTCCACAGAGGTGTCACTATTTCAGCCATCTATGTGGACAATTTTGGATTTTGGAGTATTTCAGAATTCCAGAAAAGGGATACTTAACCTCTACTAGAAAAATGCTGTGGTACTTTGTGTGTGGAGAAACAAGACAGGGTTTGTTGAAAGTGATCAGGTAACTGAAAAAGGCCTAATATTAGCTTATCCATCAATGTTTATTTCTTAGAGCTTGACTGTCTGACCTTCTGCCAAAATGTTGATTAACCTACTTTCTTCATAATCCTACACAGCTATCTCTGGTTGGTATAACCACTATTTTTCTTTCTTTCATCTTTTTCTCATACATGAACTGGAGTATTTAGTACTGAATTGAAAGGTACATAAACAGCAAATCATTTTAATTAAAAGTTATGAGCTAGGGCAAACTACATATGTACTAAACCTAAAATGCAACACTTGATATTATTGGAATAAGATTTAATTGAATGTTATAATTTCTTGAAATCTAATCATGATTTTCTAATAGTAAATATCTATTTTATACCCTACTTATCTTGAGTCCCAACATTAAATTACAATTTATAATGTGGTTTATCTGTATATTCAGATCAATTTCCTATAGCGACAGCACTCAGGTATTGCTGGAAAGAGTACCTGGCAGGGAAGACACCATGATCATGGAAAGATTACCATTTCACAATTTTATCATGACATCATTTCCTGAATGATTCCATCAGTCACCAGAAATCATTAGAACAATGGAAATAGAGAAGCTTACTAAGGGCAAGTATAGCAGACCAGAATGAGATAATATCTACTCCAAGATAAGGTATGCTTTCATTGAAGCAGCACAAAGGTTTCATTAGAAGCAACTGATCCCAGTAACCCATAAGAGAATGATCCTTGCAAAGATATGGTTAGACAAGGAAGCTGTGAAGAGTCATAGGCCATGTCACCTTGATTCCTTTCATGAAGTACAGTGTGTCAGATTAGAGACTAGAAGAGTTTGGGTCTCTAGAGCCATGTGTTTTCTTGGAGTAGAACTGATTTCATTGTGGCCTGCCATACTTGCTCTTAATAGCTTGTCTATTTCCCTTCTTCTAATAATTTCTGATGGCCACATGAATATTCCAAGAAATAACAAAATGATAAAGTTCAATTGGCTGCCACTTCATTTCTGGGCACAATTCAAAGTGCTGGTTTGGCCTATAAAGCCCTATCCAGATTATTTGAAAGACCATTTCTCCCCATATCAGCCCAGTATAGCTCCAAGATCATCTGGAGAATTCCTTCTCTCTGTCTCACCTCTTTCTTGGGCCTGTTTGGAGGGAACAAGGGAGAGGGCCTTCTCAGTAGCTGCTCTTAATCTTTGGAAGTCCCTCCTCAGAGAGCCCAGGATGGCCCTGTCCTTGCTCTCCTTCCAGCAGAAGGTTAAATATTTTTGGTGCCTCCGTTTTTTTTTTTTTTGTTTTGTTTTGTCTTGTTTTTAACAAACTAACAAGGGCTGGACTTCTAAGGCTGTGCAGTACTGTTTTTAAGATTTTTAAGGGTCTGTATAGAGGTTTTTAAATGCATTTTAATATTTTAATGTTCAATGTTTAAACTTATAAATTGCTTATTTTTTAATTTTATATTTATAGTGTTTTTTTTTTTAAAAAAATTGCATTGTTTTTAACTTGTATTGTTTTAAATATGCTGTAAGCCACCTTGAGTCCCATTCTCGGGAGAAAGGCAAGATAAAAATGAATGAATGAATGGATGGACTTTAATTCCCAGGAGCCCCAACCAGGCAGGAAATTGTGATAAAGGCCAGGTTGTGAAGGTTAAAGTCAAAACATGTAGAGGGCCAATGGTCCCCCAACCCTGGTCTTGGGAGAAGTAAGGTGGGAACCATACCCAAGTGTACCAGTGGCCAAAGCAAACCTGACTGGAGTAGAAGAGTTTTCGTCTGATACTAACTTGGAATTCTGATTTCCATCAACCTACATGGGCAGCAGCAGCATTCTAACACTCTTGAATATTTGGAGAAATAATTTGCTAGAAGCAATGCTCCGCATAGCATTAAAAAGCTTTTCCCCATTTTTTATATAACTGAATGCCCTTAGTCCTTGTACAAAAATGTAGCAAGAAGCTTAATGGAGGATTCTCATGTGGTATCAAAAATATATGAGTGAGTTCACAAACAAAGAAGTTAGTGTGGTGTACCTATACTGTAGCAAATTTGCATTGATTTTGCTCCACCCAAACAATGCAGACACAGAACATTTTCTCAGCCAATCAGATGGACAGTCAGAAGGGAAGAGGAAGGACACATGCAGCTTTCAATCAATCAATCTTTCAATCAATCACTTTATTTATATCCTGCCTTTTTTTCCCAAGAGAGGGACTCACACTTTCTATCCTATGCAATGGCTAAGCTGAACCTTTTTAAAAAGTAGACTTTTCAGCCCTGCTCATCCATGCATCCTTCTTATACGTATTCTTGCCTCTAGAAAGTTCAGAACAGAAGGGGAGTGTTATCATGCCCTACTACCCATCCCCACAAGATTCCATAACTGGATATATTGGACACTTTTTGCGGTCACGTTGGCTGTAAAATAAGCAGACTGGAGGTCAGTCAAAGGTCACAATGACCTGAGACATGTCTAGAAATATAGTGGTGAAAGCCGAAGTTAGGATTATGAGGAAAGCCCCCATAATGGCTTTATGCTAACTACCCAGTCATTAAGGGGCACATGCTTATAGTTTCTCATAGCCCTGGACATTTCAGACAATAATTCAATCATACAAACATTCCTCAATCCATACCCTATAAGAATCTCTCCTCATACCTCCTCCTGTACAACCATTCCTCAATTCATACCCTATAAGAATCTCTCCTCATACCTCCTCCTGTACAACCATTCCTCAATTCATACCCTATAAGAATCTCTCCTCATACATCCTCCTGTACAACCTAATGAGGTTGTTGCAAGCACATCAAAGTTATATCCCTCCACAATTAAAGCAATCAGTTGAGTTTCAGTTAATTTTATCTATCTTGGGGAGAAACCATCTAGGCTTTGTTATAACCAGCACACCCCATCCAAGGTATGGAATAGAGTATAAATATCATACCAACCATTGCAATGTGTGCCAAAGCGTACAGACCCAGCCACTCTCTTTCTTGATGTGCCACAGATCGGACCCTGCTGTGCCACCCTCGGACACCTCAGTATCTTCTCCTCAAGACTGGTAACTATCACCCTATTTTTCCAGACCTCCCTCCTTCCCTCTCTCTCTCCAACCTTTCTGCCTTACCCTTCTATAGCCTTGTATGGTCCATAAGAAGTTATATTGTATATGTTAGTTTTTGTTCTGTATTTTTCCAGTAAAGTACTTTATTTTACTTTAACTAGAGCCTCCTGTACAGTTAGTACTGGTATACATAGGTGAAAAGATTCATGAAGTTACCCTCCTCTTGCAGGCCTCCTATCTGAGCTAATAATTCCCCCAAATATTAAAGGTGATTTTGGCATCATGGGTGGGAGCCTAATGTACCCCCACCTCTTAGGGTAACAGGAGAAAGGGAAAGGGGAAAGATATATAAGCTATAGAAGCCTACTATATTTTAATGGAAATCTCTTCACTTATGTCTCCTGATGTAATAGAAACTTTTCAGTTTCCAAAATGAGGTTTCCCAGCCTCCCCAAACCTAGCAGCTTCCAATGCCTGTGCCAGCTAGGGATTATGGGAGTTGTAGCCCAGCACATCTGACAGGTACCAAGCATAAGGAAATCTCAGCCAACCTTCAGTAATGTCAATGGACTCTATATATCTCAGGACAAGTCTTAAAGTAATCTTCCCCCTCCCCTTTTCTAGTTATTCAACTATTCAACTCTGAGGAATTCTATTCTACCATTTATGATGTCAGTACAACTCCCAACTCCAGCTCAATATTCTTGCCTGGATGGGACAATCATTTGAGTTTTCAGAACATTTAAAACTGTAAATTGTTCCTGTTCCTCCTCTATCTCTCTCTCCCCATATATATATTTTTTAAAACTACATCCATCTCATACTAAATCCATTTGTACATTCAAATTCCTGACACAGCTCTCAACATAATAAATGAAATATACAATATGTAACTGGAGATGGAAGGCTGCAAGGCTTTTCATTTCATAAAGCAGCCTGCCAAAGATTCTCTGTGCTTATCTGGGAAAAGGAGCATAGTCCCCAGCACTCAGTAGGTAAAGCAAAGCCTGAGAATTAAATGATGCAGAGCTGCCTGGTGTGAGTCAACTCAGGGGTGGCTTCTGATAATTCATTTATTTATATCTGGGATTTCCTTTACACATGGTGGGTAGCAGCAAAAGCTATTTCATAATCTTATGAAGATAGCAAAATACAGGGCATGTGTAATGCCTCAACAATTAAGGGTGCAAGCATTTTTAAACATAATCTTTCTCATTTAGAGTACATAGGGCAAAATTAGTGTATTTTGTAGGAAATGGCCATGTTTGAAACAGACATATCTTCCTATAGTTAGTATGAGACAAGTTAAAGTGTGTGTGTATGTTTGTTTAAAAATTAGTGTGATAGCAGAGTGTAAAAAGTTCTTTTTAAAATTAAAAGAGGCATTCCCTGGAACAATTATCCTTGTATTTGGGGACAGAGGATGGTGGGTTGCCAGCCAGTGGGCATCAGACATGTTCTATAATGGACAATGGCTAAAACTGTGTTTTTTTTTTCAAAGGACCACCATAGTTCCAAAAATGGTAATTTCTGTATGGGATATGCATGACATATATATCTTGCTCAAGTGTTTTCAATAATCTATTTCCTTTTCTGAGTTGTTCCTTAGAATCTCTCTTGCACCATTTTAAGCCATACCTAATGATGGGATAATCTATCAGTTTTATTCTTGCTGAATTTCTCAATTACTCACTATCATTCTTATTCTGTTACCATTTCTGGGTCATGGGTTGCAAAACTCAGAAACAGTAACACAGTGAAAATGATAATGGGAATGATAGAATGATTCCATGCATGAAAACTTGTCTGCATTTTTATTATGCACATTTTTTATTGTGCACAATATTTTGTATGCTGTTGTTGCACTGACTATTGTTTTGTGTTCTCTCCCACCCCCACCAAGGTACGCATTTTCAAAAGTACATATCTTTCATGTACATGTTGTCCTGTGTGCATTTCCCCTTTTTCATATGCATAACAAGCCTAGAAAATGGACAGGTATCTGAAGTAAGATGAACTCTGTTCCACAGACATTCAAGGGATACAAAATGGGCTTCTTCACAGAACTGTGAATCCAATCCCATCCATGCCTCTAACTTGATAGTTATCCTGTGATTCCAAACTAAAAAAATTTCAGACCGCGTTTCAGCGTGCCTAGCGTGGGAGGAGCTTTCGGGAGAGGGACGGCGATCTTGCGCAGCAGGGGGATATTTTCGGACGCCGTTGTCCCTCTCCTGAAACCATCCGTGTCACTTCCGTGAAGCTTCGGAAGCCGCAGAGCCATATTTTAATCACGGAGGTTGCCCATGATTAAAATATGGCGCTGAGGCTTCCGAAGCTTCACGGAAGTGACACGGATGGTTTCGGGAGAGGGACAAGGGCATCCGAAAACACCCCCCTGCTGCGCAAGATCGCCGTCCCTCTCCTGAAAGTTCCTCCCGCGCTAGGCACGCTGAAACACGGTCTGAAAATCTCCTAAGATGTTAAGCTGTTGATAGAAACAGAGAAATCTATACATAGAATAACAAAGTCAGATCAGTACAATCTGAAATCTGTACGCCTTTCATAAGAAGAAAATTATGTCAAATAAAGGAAACTTTAGAATAGGAGAATTCAGAGTGAGAAAGCCTACCATTATCTTTCTTTAACACCAGTAGTGGTAGTGGTTCCTTAGCTAGTGGGGTGGTCAATCTGTTCCAGGTTCTAGGCCAAACTTTAAGGGAACTATTCAACTGGTGAGCCTATTTTGGGAGAGGGTTCAGTTACCTGGATAGCTCATTTAAAGTTGAGACTCAAACCCAAAGAAGTTTCATGGCCCTACTGCCATAATTTCTATCAGTCATCACTGTTTAACACTAGCTGGTCTGCAGTCAATCCTTGTTGCTCACCAAATGGGTAGCTGTCTATATCTAACAAATGATAAAGTAGATGCACAATAAAGTGGATGCACACCTAACAACAAAATATGCTCAGGATTTCCTCCCCTTGGACGCTTTTGCTTTCACTCGCTTCTATTTACATTGTTATTGTGTGCCTTCAAATCATTTCCAACTTATGGCAACCCTAAGGTGTAACCTATCACAGGGGTTTTCTGAGGTTGAGAGTGTGTGGCTTGTTCATCCAGTGGGTTTTCATAGCTGAGCGGGGACTTGAACCCTGGTCTCCAGAGTCGTAGTGCAACACTTAAACCACTATGCCACCACATACATACAAACCCTATATTGTACACATTCAGTCTTGGAACCTTTCCTTCCAGGCCGATTAAGTATTGCAATCTTGGTCCCTGACTGTCAGGCATGTAGGTTTAAGATGAGGGAAAGGGGTTGATTGATATAATGGCAGCTTCTGTCAACAAGGCACAGCTTTTGGATCAAAGCAGGCAAAAATAATATTCTTCCCTCTGTGGTTTGAAGGAAATAGGGAAACTCTCTCAAGTGAATAGTGATCTCCATTCAGAGTCTTTCTTCAAATGCCCCCCCCCTTTGCCACAAAGCCTTTGCCACAATGCTGTAGTCTGTATGCTGTAGAATCCTATTGTCATAAAGGGCTCATCTACATGAGTCAGGATACGCCGGCTCCCTACCAAGGTATCCTGGCCACACACCTAGCCTGTTCTGCCCCCATTACCTCAGCAAAACAGGACAAAGTCCAAACAGGAATGCTGGCCTTTTGCTACAGCTTCTGCTGTTGTCAGTTTATTTGCTGACTTGGAGGCAGGAAGGGGGCCCACAACATGTGACTGAAAGACCCTTGCATGTCACCACCCTTGGTCACATGCTGTGGGACTCCTGCCTGGCTTCTGGGAGAGCCATGGAGACGGCTGCCAGCAGGGTGGTGTGTGTGCTGGACAGGCTCCTCCAGACATGCAGGACCCAATTAAGGTTTTGGCCACCTATAATGGAGTAAACTGGGAATTATTCTATAATGCTTTATTGGGCCCTACCCTGCCTTCCCCCCATCTCAGCCCTCTATCTGCCGCAGGGGTGGTGAGGACTGCCAGAAGGCAAAATGTGGCAAATGCCCTGTGTCATATGGACTGCAGGGCTCTGAGACAGGGACAAGATGGGGGTATATAGCCCATGTAGACAAGCCCAAAACCAATGTATGTATAATTCTTATTAACACATATTCTTTCCTTATGCAGCTCTAATCCCCCTTCCCTAACCTTCCTCTCTTATTTCTAAAGACTTTTTCGGACGACAGTTTACAACGCTAGCAGCCTCTCCCCGTTGCGAGGCTGCAGCGCTGCAGAGCGTCCCTTTCAGATGACGCTCTGCCCTGCTGTCCCTCTTGTGGTACTGTTGCGTAACTGCGGGGACGCAGCAGCATTATATTTGGCATTTTTCTACTCACGATCAACTTTCGTGAGTAGAAAAATGCCAAATATAACGCTGCTGCGTCCCCGCGGTTACGCAACAGTACCGCAAGAGGGACAGCAGGGCAGAGCGTCATCCGAAAGGGACGCTCTGCAGCGCTGCAGCCTCGCAACGGGGATGAGGCTGCTAGCGTTGTAAACTGTTGTCCAAAAAAGTCCTAAGTGTTTGTATATTCTGTTAAGAGTCCTGGCCACTTACGGTCATATCCTGCTGCTACACTTAAAATGACTCAAGACTTAAGTTCCACTCATTTTAGTGGGATCTAAGTACATTTAGCACATACTGGACCCAATCCAGTATGTTTATCTTCTATTCTTTCAGCATTTACCTCTCCTTCCTGTGACAAAGCACTTCCAGAGATATCTGGCCAATGAAGAGACTTCCACAAGGTATGGATCATAAATATAGGCTTTTTGCATTCCTAAAGGGCCATCAATGATTTTTTCCCCTACAATCTTAAGATCCTTACCTACACTTTCTTGTGAAATGGTTATTTCCACAAGCAAATAACCATAAATGTGCTTCTGAGAGAAAGAAATTAAGCTGGCTTATTTAGAGAACACTATTAAGTTAACATTTTAAACTCCACAATATCATCCTGATTAGCTGTGAGATGGAGGTCCAGCAGGACATCAGCTCCAAATATGAGTTTGCAAGTCCCTGAGCAATAGGCAAAAGTGTACTGAAGGGCAGTTTGGTGATACTGACAAAACAAATATTCAAGATGATGTGCTTCAAACAGTTTCCAAGGTAACTGGCTGTAAGCCTAGAATCTATAAATAGGGGTACAAACTGGTTTGCAGCTCTGAGACAAGAAAGCAATCAATGCCATTAGACAGAGAAGCTAAAGCCAAAATAAAGGAATACAAATATGTATGTGTTTATATGTGTGCACACACACACAGGCAGACAAAATTATCTATATGCAAGAACACTCAGCTCAAGTACCAGGAAATCTAAAAGCAATAAAAGCAACTAGAAATAGATAGATTTGAAGGGGCGGGGGAGAGAATGGGGAAAGCAACACATATTTTTCAAAATAAACAAAATGACTATTTCTGACTCTGTTGTTGACAGAATTTAACCCATCAGCCACTACATGTGGGTACACGAATGGACAAATCATTATCAGTACAATCAGTAAGTAGCATGTGTTTAGATGCTACATGATGCAGGTTTATGTAACTTTCTCTTCATATCCCACCACAAAATGTAAAGGAAGCTTAGGAGGCTGCTGTTTTGAGTGTGGGCATTAGACATCTATAATACCTAGCAGGGTTTTCACAAGGTGAAAATGGTACTTCAGCCACAATGTTGTGAGTTCAATCCTACAGAACTCTAAGGTTCACTCAGCCTTCCATCCTTCTGTAGGTTGGTAAAATAAGTACCCAGCTTGTTGGGGGCAATTAGTTAACATGCTGTAAGTTGCCTAGGGAGTGCTTTGCACTGATAAGCAGTATAGAAATATAAATGCTATTGCTATAATGCTAATGCTAAGGTGGATTATTTTCTCCTGTAGAAAAACACAGTTTTGGGAAGTGATGAGCATTTGAACAGAAAAATAAATATCACCCTCATGATACATTCTTGCTTTAGATTATGGTTTCCCCATGATAAGAAATTTATATACTGATGCATGCAACAAACCTTGGGAAAAGTGGTTTAAAAAAAAAAAAAAAGCTCTCCCCAAATCTTCCAACTGCTATGCGCTGGCTGGGGAATTCTGCAAAATTCAGTTACAAAAGTAGTTTTTCCAAGCTTCGAATATAATGTCTAGTTTGGGATCAAGTCCTACTGTTATTTACTGGGATTAAAATATAATGAAGCAAAGTGTGGATTGTACCAGATTATATAGGTACAAACAATCAAATTATAAGTTTAGGGATGTCATCAAAGGAAACTTCCCACAGATAGTCAATGTGCATACTGTAGATTTCAGACTGTTAATTAATGCACAGCTTGTACCACACTGGCAATTTTCATGGTCCCATGCAAAACAGAAAGGTGGGGAAAATGTAACCAACCTCAAGGCCATTTTTGATTTCATCAGGCTCCCCAAAAATGATTTTTTTTTCAAAAAAAATATGGGGAGAAGTCCACAAATGGACCCCAAGGGAGCAATTTCACCATGTGTCCCAAGCCCACTCCCAACCATTTTAGGTCCAAGAGAGGCCTTTAAAAAATAGAAACCACATCTATTACATTTTGTGGTGGGATGTGAACACAGGGATATTTGGGACATTTTTTTTAAGAGAAAAAAAAATCTTTAAAAATCAAGCATAGAAAGGATGGTGGTGCTGTCCTTCAAGATCCCACAGATAGCTAACATAGCCTTCCAGAATTGGCAGTTTCCCACTCCAGTATAACAGAAGCAAGGGAATCCTGACAGCTGGCTCTACCATTAGGAAGAGTGATACAGATGCCTTGGGCAGCAAATTTGGTTTGTTATGAGGCAGCACCAAATGGTTGGTTTTATATATAGCATTCTCTCTCTCTCTCTCTCTCTCTCTCTCTCTCTCTCCCTCCCCCTGTCTGCCTGTTGAGTCTGCCAAAGAGGGGAAAAGGATAGGTAGGGTTTTCTGTCTCATGTAACAAAATAACTTTGATGGCTTTGGGTGCTACGCATCTTAGTACAGGGGAGGGGAGGGATAATGCACTTTTCACCCCAGGCAGAAAAATGTTTTGGAGTAGGCCTACAGTCTTTTTTTTTTTTTTAACTTGGTCATATAATGCATTCCCCTGCTGGTCGTAGAGCATCTCCATCCTTGGTTCAAATTTCCCTTTGATTTCTTGAACCTTGTGGAAGATATTTCTTGCTCTTCCTTTTTTTGTTGTCACTTTCTATTTCTCTGCATTGATTATTAGTGATGCTCAAAATATCTACAATAAAGGTCTTTACCATATATGGTGCAAGCAATGCCAGCTGTCCAATCTGGGTTCAGAAAAGGAAGAGGCACTAGGGATCATATTGCAAACATACATTGGATAATGGTGCACACCAAAGAATATTAAAAGATCAGCCTGTGATTTATAGATTATAGCAAATCCTTTGATTGTATAGATCATGAAAAACTATGGCTCACTCTTAAAGAAATAAGTGTGCCACAACATTTGATTGTTGCAATGCATATCCTGTATTCAGGACAAGAGGCTACTGTTGGGACAGAATACAGACAAACAGAATGGTTTCCACTTGGCAAAGGGGTCGGGCAAGGCTGCATTTTATCACCCTGTTTAACTTGTATGCTGAACATATAACATGTAAAGCAGCATTAGACATGAAGGAAGGAGGCGTGATAATTGGAGGAAGTTGATAGGAAGAAAATAATCTCCTTTGAAATATGGTGCTGGGGAAGAGTTCAGCTGATACTGTGGACTACTAAACAGACCAATAAATTGGTCCTACAGCAAATCAAGCATGAACTCTCCCTAGAAGCCAAGTCTACTAAATGGAGACTCTTGTATTTTGGCCACATCATGAGAAGACATGATTCACTAGAAAAGATACTAATGCTTGGAAAGGGAGAAGGAAGTTGGAAGACCACTTTCTTGATGGATACACTCAATCAAGGAAGCCACATCCCTGAGTCTACACGACCTGAGCAGGACTGTTGATGATACAGTGACTTGGAAGTCTCTCATTCATGGGGTTGCCATAAATCAATGTCAACTTGTCAGTGCTTAAAACAACAAGGTCTGCAGACTGAACATGATGATAATGAGCTGAATGGTAAGTACAGTATTTGGAGTTTGGTATTAGCCTCAGAGAGGATGTTTTTGGATGTACTTCCACAGTTACTACAGGATTACACCATGCCTAACTCTCACTAGAATCAATTGAACACACCAGTGCACAGCTGTGATGCTGAATTACAGCCACGGCTGTTATCAAGGAAACAATTCCTAGCAGGTGTACAAAAGACTGTCTATCCACATCTGGACTTTTTGCCCTTTCTAATTCATTGGCTCTCCCATCAATTAACTTTTATTGTTCATTAGCTGCTTTTATAGGCAATCTATTTTAGCAATATTACACCACAAGTTGTTAAAAAAGACCTATTAAATCACCTAAAAAAATCAAGATATTTGCTTGTATATGTGTCTATAAAACCATTCTGCTTTATTATGATAATTAATTAATTGTTAGTATGCTAGAGACCTTTGGTATATATTCCACTCATCCCCTTCTCTGTATATATGTTTTGCATATGTTTGTCAGGCACCCAGTTTAATTCAGTTTGTTAATTTTGCAAATGCATACTTTATTCATCATGAGCTGATAGACATCTGCATCTTGGATACAGTTTTGAAGAGAATGTACATTTTATAAAATGTGAATAGAGAGACCCAAGTTAATATAATCACACAATAAGTTAATATAAACATAATATACACAAACTGATTATGGAATGGCCTGCCGGATGAGATCTATCTTATTACCATCTTAGAAAGCTTCAAGACAGATCTTTTCCGGCAGGCGTTTCCCAAATAGCTATCCCGGCCCAAAGATCCCTTAAGCTGCCACTGGATTATACTATTTTTTTTTCTCTTCTTAATTGTTGTATGTTTTTAATCTTTTTAATTTAATATTGATTTAAGGGGGGGTGGGTGGGTTAGGGTACTTATGTAATTATGGGATTTCTATGCTGTAAGCCACCCCGATTGTGTTGCAGAGGGGCGGGATAGAAATAAATTTGATGGTGATGATGATACATTTCAAGTGAAGACACACTAATTCTTACACCATCTTTGTAAGGTAGTCTGACATTAACTATTTATTGTTGTTGATGAGTACAGAGATGGACAGAGATGAAATAAATGGGATTTAACTAAGGCTATCTGCTGAGTTCATGGCTAAAGTAGTTTCTTTAGAATCAGTGGAGGAAATTTTATGTCCATCTGATATATTGGTGGTTGGTAGCTTCAATGTCACACAGTCAGCCTGCTCAATGGTACTCAATCTATGAACCTGGAATGCATTGTTTGGTACACTGACATGCAAGCCAATAACTGCAACTGGACTAAAGCAGCTAGAATTAATCTCTCTGTATGTGTATGAATATGTTCACTGACATTCTCTATCAGCTACTTAGGACTTTATCAGACCACCACCCCTTAATGTTCCTTTGCTGGCATAAACTGTGTTGTTTTTATGCCGGCAAAAGAACCCCTCCACCAGACCTACCTTTTCCAGCATCAATGAGGCTTCCCCAGCAGTAACGGAGCACAAGTGGAGCTCTGTTTATTTCCGGGGTTGAAATCTCACCAATTCTTGCTAAAAGACACTAGCGCATGAAATTAAAAAATAAAAACAAAATAAAGACACAAAAAGTACAGCAAAGCACTTTAAAAGTCCCAAGTACATGGTGTGTGTGTGTGTGTGTGTGTGTGTCATAAAAAGAGTGCCCTCTCCCTGGCTGTCATGATCTCACCTGGAAGTGTTTTCCCATTGATGCTGCATTCACGTGAGCACAAGGATTCAAATGCTGGCAATGCCGGCAGAAAAGTGGAATGGGAGACCTATTGATGTCTTGGCCCATCAATAAAAAAGTACGCCTCATTTACAGTACATGATCGCAAAAGGACGACATTGTCTGGTACATACTATGTAAATTGAAGGAACATTTTAAATACTGCTTTTAGCCTGTTTTTATCCTGTGTTTTTACCTTTATTCTGTATCCCTTTTTACCTGTGCTGGTCTATGACTGTAATAAAGATTCTATTCTATTCAATTGTCTGGTATGTGTGCCCTTTCACAATCATTAGGCATCTTTCTAATGCCATCTTTGCCTGGTTTGATAAAGTCCTTCGTTACATGTGAGTACCTAAGTGATGTCTCTTAACCCAGCCCCATCCAGCTCACTTTAACAGCCAGAAGCCCATTCAGGAGGAGGTCTGTTCAGCTGCTGCTCTGAAGACAAAAAGGATGATGTTACCAAACTCCTCCTGCCAGAAACAGAGGCTGCAACAATCAAAAGCAGGACTGCTGTTGCAAGTCCTTGTCACAGCCTTGTTTCCTGGGGGAAGGGGATTTGGAACATCTACCTCCTTTGCCCAATCTGCCTGCTGCCTGTTAAGGTGGACTGAAGGGGGAATTTAAATAGTTTTGTCTTACTGAATACAGAGCATTTATGGATCTGTAAACTCAAGGTTATGGATCCATAACTGCAACACTGAATGCCAGCTATTCAGTTTTATAGGACTCGGGCAAATGTAATAGGGTTGCAGCAGAGGTTTTTTTCCCCCCTGCTACATATACATACATTGCTTCTCTCACTGACTCCACTTTCTGATGTGAAAAATCTCATTTGGAAAAGTTACATTATGATCTTTTCCCCCTGGGCTTTAACTGAAGTGTGGGAAGCCAGGACCCTGCTGCCTGCCAGAGGGATGACTGCAATTTAAGACAGGATGCTCACACACACTCCTCACCTACCTCATAAGTAAGATAATCACAAGAATCCTGAACCTTACTCATGAGAATTTCTCAGATCTTTTTCTCCTCCTTTGAACAGTTTTCCCCCAAATGCAATTTCTTTTCTAGCTAACTGAATGAGAAGGGCAGAAAAATGTAGAAGAAAATTTCAGCACAATGTGAAGTTGAAGGCTTTCATGGCTGACATCCATAGGTTTTCTGTGTTTTTTTCCCCCTGGGCTGTGAGGCCGTGTTCTGGAAGAGTTTATTTCTGATGTTTTGCCTGCATCTGTGGCTGACATCTTCAGAGAATGGTTGGGTAGGAGTGTGTGGGGGGGCTTATATACTGTGAGCCCCTGTTGGAGAGGATATGTAAATTTGTGTATTTGAAACTAGCCATTCAATTACACAAATTTACATATCCTCTCCAACAGGGGCTCACAGTATATAAACCCCACACATACTCCTACCAGAACATGGCCTCACAGCCTGGAAAAAACCCACAGAAAACATAATTTCAGCACAGCACTAGCACAGGTGAAAATTTTTAACTAAATACTTGTCACTTGTATATGTTGATACAGAAAACTGTCAACAGCCATCCTATATGTACAAGATATTACCATGAACTTGTCCTTGTGTTCCTTTGACTATGGATTTTATCAGATGCTCTAACATAAAATCCCTGGAGGTCGGGAGGAGTTCACCCTGTCCCACTTCCGGTGGTCCATACCGCACACCCCGTCCTCCTCCTGTCCTTCCTCCAGGCTTCTTCCAGGCTGGAGGGGCAAAAAAGGTCATTGCCCCTCCAGCCTGCCCCTCCATTGCCCCTCCAACTTTCATTGACGAAAGTTTCCATCAATAAAAAGTGGTGCCTTTTCTGGTGCTACAGACAGAGGGAGAATGAAGGATGGAAGGAAGATGGGGCGTGCAGTATCGACCACCGGAAGTGGGACAGTGGCGTCCTCCTCCCGACCTTTAGGTGGGGGGAGTTTAGAGCATCTGATAAAGTCCTAAATCTACACAATAAAGGGGAAAGCAACAGCTGATTGGTACCTCGGCAGTATTCTACTATAATGATCAAGCTTTTCAAGAAACTCATAAAGATGGGAAACTTGGAAAACATATTACTGAAAAAAATGTTTTCTATTGTAATAGGGGGGAAAATCCAGAAGAAACCAGCAGAGGTAGCAGCTTTTTAATATCATAGGTATTTTTTTCCTTATGTTTTAGCTTGTAATCCTTCCACTAGGTTTCACACGAAATAAAAGTTAATAATAAAAAGTCTAGCCTGTATTCATAAGCACCATGCATGATTCAATCATACAATTTACATTTTCAAGACCCTATCTTGCTGGAGTTAATATTGTCAATCACTCAGCCTGTCCTCCTGGGAAAATGTAGTGGGAAATTAAATTGCACAGAAGATCAGCCTGTAAGAGCAGAAGGATGAAAATTTTCTTTACACAGAAACAATGCTCTTTGATAACTGAGCATAGCCATGTATTTCACATTAGCCCACTCTTACACAGGGAGTTGCAAGCAATAGAAAGGGTTGGTGGGTATGATGGAACTGCTTGCCAGGTTGGCTTTGCAGTTCAGCACTTGGACTGGTATCACTCATCTTGCCCCTTTACCCTCAATATCCCTCCCTGGATTGGCTACTCAGCCTCAAGGTGACCACAATATTGGACAAGTGGCTATATTGATCAGTGGGTTCAATGTCGCAAAGTATGACCAGTTCGCCTTAAAAATTATTAAAATAAAGTAGAAAACAAGAGGTGCAGAAAATAAGAACAGTAAAGGTTTATTATATAACATATAAAATGAACATCTAGCCTTATGATGGTTACACACACACACACACACACACACATAGAGTAAACCTCCTGTTTTAAACCAACTAACACTTCTCCTTGAAATCTTTCCAAATTCTCAGCTCCTCAAAACCCAGTCCAGAACTTCCCCATTCCTGCCTCCTAACTAACCTCCACTCTCTTTACCCTACTGCTATTTGATCCTGATCTTACCTACCTCTTTAAAAGACAAGCCTCTGGTTTTTACATTTATTCCCCCAGCCCCCCTCCACTGCACTCCATGAACAGTGATTAGCTGCCTCTATATTGGCTTGCCCAGCTTCTCACTTAGGGTTCTGCTTATGACCTTGCCCTTGGCATCAGATAGGGTTTTTTTTAAAGCCATGCCATAGTGAGTGTTGATATCTGCAGAATGAGAGTCTACTGACAGAGAGTCCTACACATAGAAGTTTCTGTGATCATTGTAATCCCACTAGTGTTGGCTGCTGGCTTCCATGGCACTGGGAAGGTGAACCCACTCTGGATTTTAGCCTGAACTTTATCTTCCTTCTGTCTTGTTTCAAAGTAGGGAAGACCTGGTAGCAGACTCAAGCAGACCAAAGTCAGCATTGCTAAACCCTCATACAGACAACAGACAGATCAGGTAGGGAGAATCTGTCAAGAGTTAAGGTCAACACAAAATGAAGTCCTCCAAGACACTGAGTAAAGCCAAGTGTGAAAGATACAAAACCAACATCTGATAGCAGTCCAGATAACATTGAAGAAAAGGAACACACAACAGGTGTCAAGGATGTAAATATCAACACATTGCTCTCTGCAGTTTGGGTAGCCTCTACCTGATGCTTTTATGCAGGAACTGCATCTGTCACAGGCTTATAGCAAGAGCTCTCCATGTGAGAAATCTTTATGCCCAAAGAGTCCTTTGCTTCAACCAAGCATGTCTTCTAGACAGTACAGTTCTTTCCTGCCTCGTGAGATACTGGTGTCCTCAGGGATTTGGAGGTAACCCTGCCTCTGAATTTTCCTGACTTTCAGGAACTGGGTCTTCAGCCATCCTTTCTTAAGGCCCACATTCTTCTGGACCCCAGGCTCTTCTAGTTCCTCCAATGAACTGCTGTCGGGGGGATCTGGATTCTCATCCAAAGAGAAATCTTCCATCAAGGACATGGCACTTAGATGCATTCCTATGATATAATTTAAGGGACCACCTTAGCCCCACCCCAATATTCATGTTTTGGGTGATGACACTGCAGCAGGAAGTAGCAGATGGTAACTCACATATCAATGGGGCACTAAATCTGCTTTGGATTTTAGTCTGAAATGTAAAGGGGCTATCCAAGGGGCTAAACTCTACCTCTACAACAGGTGAATTACAGGATGAATGAAAACATTAAAGAAAAAAGCCAATAAGTTAAAACATTAAAGAGATGAATCCCATGATGGGAAAAAGGCAGGATATAAATCAAATAAAGAACGAAAGCAACTAAAACACTATTTTAAAAGCTTGCATATTAAAACCGAACAGTAAACTGGAATAACTTTAAAACAAAGACGTTTATAACAATAAACAGGAACATAATACAATCCCACCCCATGAAAAAAGATTTCTGCAGCAGCCAGTTAGTGACCCAAAGCCTGTTTGAATAAGAAAGACTTTGCCTCCTGGCAGAGGAAGAACAGAAATAGGGTTAGCATGGAAAGGAGTTCCACAGGAAGGAAGAAGTTTCAGAGAAGGCCCACTGTTAGAGGTGTAGCTATGGGTAGTGGGGGGGGGGAGATGAAGCCATTGCCCCCAAATAAGAATTTTGGTCCTCTGAGGAAATTTTCTTTCAGTCTCCAAATTCCTAGTAGAAATTTAAAACTTAAACCAGCATTTAAAAATACCATTTAGGTGTCTAAGAAAAGGGGCAGGCAAAGTTCCCAAGAAAATGCAAACACAGGAAAGATGAGTTCTAGGTGTGAAGGATTTTCAATGTCTCTGTCTCTGCAATGCTAGAAATTACAGAACTGAAGGAAAATGGCATCGTGTGTTAGGGGGAGGTCAGAATTCTTGTTCAGAGGCTATCCACTTATTTTGCCCCATAGGTACACCCCTCCTTTGAGAAAAGTCTACCCAAAGATCTCAGAATTCAGGTAGCCTCATATTGGAATATGCCATCTTTTAGATAGTCTGGATCAAAGCCATATGCCAGAGGGAAGGGCAATCCTGAATTTTGAACCCAAGGTTTTCAAGAGGAGTGCAGCCTCATCTAAACCAGGCTGCACTCTTCAATGAAAGCCAAGAGGACATGAAATACTAGATTGGTGCCTATGAGCTGTAATGGACTGGATGAGGTGAACAAAGTAACCTATAAACCATCCAAGACAGAAGTGTTCCTAGTTAATAGAACTGCCAGTCTGGAAACAAGAGTTCAGCCTCTTTGGTCATCACACTTCTGACTTGTAATCAAGGTACATGACATTCTAGATCTCTAGCTCTCTCCCAGAGGATTCATGAAAATGTGAAACACCATGGAATCCTAGAAGCTCCTCAGCAAATCCTTATGTGAGTACCCCTTCAGGGAAGACTGGAACAAGTTCCAAAAAGTGCCTCAAACATCCATCACAGAAAGGTAGTCATCTTCAATTATACTGCCCTCATCCTTGATCTGCTCAAATTAGTTTATTGTCAACGTGGACTACATGGTAGCACTGGAATCAAACTCTAAAGCCCACCATGTTTGGCCAGTTCCTACAAACAATAATGTTTCCCAAACCACACACTCAAATCCTCTGCAATGGTAGATATCCAGGTCTCTTACTAATTAGGAAGGTCAGTACACCAAAGGTAGCCTGTAGGCTGAAAGTTTTAAAAACAAAACTGTACATAAATATAAAGAATAATGGGAATGGGAATAATTTATAACTAATTTTGTTCTTGAAGGAAGCACTGCATAATTTTAGCTATTTTCTTCTTGCTCTGAGAAAGTCATTGAAAAATGCACAGTTTTTGAAGACTATTTACAGTCTGGGACTTATTTGGCACAAAAGCCATATGCAATATTTTTGTGCAGAATATATTTTCTGCACAAATTTTCTGCAGGTTCAGCTGCCTCAGAAAGTATACATTCTGGAAGCCACAGTCTTATTTCCATGGCTGTTTGTTCCTGTTTTTCACTTAGGGGCTTACCACACTCTGAAGAAAAGTGGCAAGGCAGCAGGAATGCTTTGTCTCCCATGTTGCCTTACCACATTGTGTTGTTGTTTTTTCTGCAGAACAATAGTATTTTCTGCAGAACACTTTTCTGTGCATAAATTTGTATTGTATTTTAAATTTTGTAAGCCGCCCCGATTGTTTTAACAGAGGGGCGGGGTATAAATAAATTTTATTATTTATTATTATTATTATTATTATTAAAATTCTGTAAGTGTGGACATCATGCACAAAATTGGTGTTTCTGTATGTGTAGAAAGCCTCCACATTTTGACCATTTTCTGGAATATTTTTGAATACTGTTTCTATCCCTAATAATGGAAGATCTGAGGAGAGATCAATCAACAAATCCTCAAAGAATCATAGGGTTTGAAGAGACCACAATGACCATCTAGCCCAACCATGCCATGCAGGCACACTTGTTAAAGAAAATCATCCAACCACTGTTTAAAGACCTCCAAAGAAGGAGAATAACATACAAGGCAATAAAATGTAGATTGGTGCACACTAACACCAATTTGCAGCAGCTTTCATTTGTCTCCACAGGTTTTTTTTCAAGACTGCAGGCATGCAAAGCCATACACATTTGATGTTCAAACAGACATGCCCGCAAATCAAGATGGTGGACATGAGTGAATTACTTGTGTTTTTATTCTCCTCTGTTGCTGTCATGGAACAGTATTTTTTTAAAAAAATCCAATGTGCAGAAGTGTGATCTTCTACTGAAATAAACAAGGGAAAAAAGGTTGTTTTGGTGTCTCAGTGCATGATCGTTATGGTGAAAATCCAACATGGCTGCCTTGCCGGTGTGTTCCGCCCCCTGCACACGTCTGTCCACTCAGCTTTTCACTTCTGCTATTATTGGGAAAGCACAGCAAAGCAAATCAGTTGTCCCAATGAGCAGGAATGCGCATTTCCTTTGGAGTTTTTTAAAAACGTCAGGAAAAGCAATGAAGGCTATTCCCACGGAGTTTTTGTCCCCCCACTTTTGAATATACCAAAATGATGCGGGATCCCATTGGGACAAAAGGTATTCTCCTCAAATTCTGTGAGGAGTATTTTCACCATCTAGACCACCCCATATTTTCTCTGAAGAGCACACTAAGCCAAGCTTCAAAGAGAGATACAAGCCAGGCACTCAGATATAGTCACGAGATGTTTCCCTTAAGCAAATGAATATGCTTTGCTCCATACAATGCAATTTGGACATTTAAGGAGAAGTCTGCACACTGGATTTGGCTGAAGCCTTATTGTCAAACTGGCTAACTGATTGCTAGAGTCCATCTCCCTGAGCTCCTGCCAGGAGATAATGGACAGCTGTGGTATGCATCAGTAAAAGGTGCTAGCAATAAGAAAGGCCAAAAACTATGTAGAAATGAAAGATGAACCAGAAAAATATGTGCAGCAATGCTTCAAAGACAAGGAAAATCCTTTCAGGCAGCTTTTCCCTACCTTGCCTTCCCTGGATGAAGATAAGACATAACAGGAGATATTTCCCCATTGTTTTTAAAAGACTAGGACTGACCCAAATTTTCTGCAGATTCAACTGTCTCAGAAAGTATACATTCTGGAAGCCACAGTCTTATCTCCGTGGCTGTTTGTTCCTGTTTTTCACTTAGGGGCTTACCACATTCTGAAGAAAAGTGGCAAGGCAGCAGGAATGCTTTGTCTCCCATGTTACCTTACCACATTGTGTTGTTGGTTTTTTTCATTCTGGTCCCATGAGGGACTGAGGTAAGACCGTTCCTTTTTGCTAACCAGAAAAACCTGTTAGCAAAAAGACATGTTTTAGCTTTGTCCCCCATGGGATCAGAATGAAAGAATGCCAGAAGAACAGTAATGTCATGTGGTAAGGCAGCAGGGAAGATGGAATGTTCTTGCTGCCTTGTCACTTTTCTTCAGAGTGGTAAGCCTTGGCTGCCATTTTTTCCTATTTCACTGATCCTTCACTGATAACATATTCAACAGTACAACATCATGCTGCTATGTAACCAATCATATGTTACTATAAGCTGATGTTGTTAAGAGCAAAGAAAGCCTGCTACCAGTCCTAACACCCCCTGTCCCCTATTGATATACTGTAATAATTGCCAATATTTAATAATTTGGCTAACTGTGTCCTTTTATGAGTATGGCCAGGAAACCCGGAACTCCCAAAACCCAGCACTGAAACTTAGGCAGGTATGCACAAAGGAGGGGGCATTTCAAATTCCAAAGAAAGGTAACCTACATGGCAACCACTTGCCTGAATATCTGGCAAATCCAATCAAACATAGCTGAGGTACTCAAAGTCTGTAAAGAGCTGCTTTGTCTCTACCTCCCCACAACCTAAGAGGGTTGCTTCCTCCAGTTTCAAAGTATTAACACATTAAGGGTTGTTAACGTTTTTGGACTGTACATTGTCTTAGCTTGAGCACCTCCAAGAAGCATTGTCTTTCACTCTAAATCCCATCCTCTGAATGGAAATTTGAGGTATAAAAACCCATTCAAAACAACACCAAATTGTCTACAGCTCCTCCTACCTGTGTGCTGCCAGTTTGCTGATAGACCTTCAGAGCACAATTCTGAGACTCAAATTGCTGCAGGTATTTCTGCTCTAAAGGACAAGTGTTGTATCTCCCAGAAATTTCCCTCACTCTATTCCTCTATCACAATACTTCCTACTTATTTCACTAGCCTTGTGTGAATGTTTGAAATCCAAATGTGTGTGTATATGTTGTCATTGTTATTTTCCAATAAAGACCATTTAACTGTACTATCTAGTGTGCTAGTCTCCTCTTGAGTATGGGTATACAGAGGTCTCAAGATTCTGCTTGTTACCCTGTCTTGCATTGCCAAGTCGAGTATATTAATTCCCCAAATTAATCTCGATAATTTAGAGGGTCTTAACAGACCCCTGTGTTTTGGGTAACAAGCCTACCTTATCAGAGGACATTCTAATAATAGAAGCCTTTTGTAGCCTTCTACAGTAATTTCCAAAAGGTCCTCCAAAGTCTCCAAAGCCATTCAGAGTGACCTTTACAAAGTATATCACTCCTAAATATCACTTTTAAAGATGCAAAAGAGATATGATATTTACTGAACATGCCAAAGTTACCTTTGTGGACTACAGCTTCCAGAATCCCACAGCCATAATAGAATAGTGGTTCTCAGATTTTGGTCCTGCAGTTGTTTGGGCCTTCAGCTTCCAGAACTCCTGACCACTGGCCCTGCTGTTTGGGATTTCTGTTAGTTAACTTCAAAACATCTGGAGGACCAAACTCTGTAACAGAACACTGTGAACATGATACATTAGCAATTAGCATTAGCATTGATATTTATATACTGCTTATCAGTGCTGAATCACTCCCTAAGCAATTTACAATGTTTTTAAGCTAATTGCCCCCAACAAGATGAGTACTCATTAGATATGCATTAGATATAGACTGCAGAAAAACTAAAGTAATGATTTTTTTTCCCCAAAAGGGAATCCTAAATATAAAAGGTGATTCACAAGCTATTGAAAAGCTACATTCATATAAATATTGGGGCTTATATTTACAGTCTAGATTATACAGGTACACTCACAGAAAATATTCATTTGCTGCAGCTAAGCTACACCCCAGTGCAGTTCTCTACTTCTCTTACACAAAAGGAATGAAAGCATGTTTCAGTGGCTATCCAAGTTTATCAAGCCAAATGCTTAGTAAATTCTAAAAGGGGCACTAATATGGTACACAGATTTTCTAGATTCATATCAGAAATTGCAGGCAGGTCTCCCAAGCAAGGGATGAACATTTCAAAGATATGCAGTAAGGAAAGTGCCAGTATTATGCACTGTATGAGGCACGAGGCTTTCCCACATTCTACAATTATAGCAATATTAACTGGCATGGTAACATCCTGCCAGAGAGCACTAGTGACCCGCCAAACTACAAACTCCAGAATTCCACATGATGGATTTATTTATTTATTTGCTTACTATCCCACCTTTCTCCCTATACAGGGTCTAGGGTAGAATCATAGAATCATAGAATTGTAGAGTTGGAAGAGACCACAAGGGCCATCCAGTCCAACCCCCTGCCACGCAGATGGCAATCCAGCCTCTGTTTAATGACCACCAAGGGAGGAAACCCCACCACACTCCGAGGGAGTGTGTTCCACTGCCAAACAGCTCTTGCTGTCAAAAAGTTCCTCCTAATGTTAGTTTACAATGGAACCATGGAGTGAAATCCCAGTACTATAACTGCATAGTGTGAAAGGGCCCTTGTAGTAGACCCTTTGTTACTGGTTGCTCTTAATCAAGTGGTCCTACTTGCACATTTGTTTACTTAAACTTGATGGATTCTGATGAATCCCACTGGAAAAACTACTGCTTTGTATTATTGAATGTGCTTGATTTCTCATTGCTTCCCCTACTCCTTTAATGTAGAATTTCACAAGCTAAATTAATTAAACAAAGAATCCAGGATATAGAAGATAAGAATCAGTTGGAATAAACAAATTGTGTCTGTTCACATTTGGCTCATCATTTAACATTTCTTTACATCCTGCAAAGTTCTAGCTATTAAGACAGTTAAATCATCTCAAAGTATCACAAAGTTTTTACACTAGCACAATTCAATCTTAGTTGGAGAAGGAATTCCCTTTGCACATAAACTCTACACCTGTGGTACTGGGGATATTGAAACATTGACACAAACACAGAGTTGCCAGAGGTAAAACTGGAGATGGGTCTTGAACATGTAATGGTTGTGTAGAAGAGGGAATTTCAGCAGGTGCTGCTTGTTACTTCATTGTGTGACAAACAACACCTGCCAAAATTCCCTCTTCTGCACAATCATTAAAGGATCAGGAGGTGTCTTCAGTTTTTAATGTGGCAATGCTAGGGTATACTATTTTACTGTAAATTTCATGAAGGGGATAGAGGAAAATTGACCTACCTGATTTTAGCATCCCTTGCAGGCCATTCTGATAAGTTCTTGCTCACCATATGTATGGAAGAACACAATATTAAAATGACCGAGAAGATAGCCATGTTTTTAAATGTGGTTTCAAAAATGAAGACAAGGATATTGGAAAATTGCTGCTTATATAACTTTGTCTTTCATGGTCATTATGACTTTATATTTCATGTGTTTTTTCCTCTTTCTCTGATTAGAAATCATTCTGTAGCTTCCTTCTACAATGTTGTTCCCCCCTTTTAAATGGTTAAGTGGTCTGTGGGCTAAATAAAGTGAATTCATGCATTCATTCAAACTTTTCCACCTTCTGTATTTTCCTTCAGAAATATTTTAGTAAATCCATAAGCCAGGGTTGTTTGTGATCTGAACGGATCCTGGCTTATTAGCCTAGTTGGTTAACCAACACTAATCCAGAAATATGGGGGGTGGGGTTATATAATGAAGAACTCTGGCTTAAAGCAAGTCAGGATCATTGTGTTGAAGATGAGATGAGATGTAGGGAAGTGTTCATGAACATAGCTTCATAAATCTTGATTTATTAATCTGAAGTAGCTGTTCTAAATCACATTCCAAAACCATTTGGGGACTGGAAATATCTGGAATAACTTCTATTTTAAGTAACAGAGTTCAGCCAAAAAGGTATTTTTAGTTAAAAGTGGGAGAATGTTTGGGGTATTTGGGGTGGAAAGGACCACAGTGAATCCCCAAAAGGTCACCATCCCTGTTCTGAATGCAGGCACTGAGAACTAAAGTCATTTCATCAATGGCCCCCAAACTGCACTGTAATGGGCAGCATCTAGAAAGAGGGCCTTCTCAGTAGTCACTGTTCATTTTAAATTGTTTTCCCCATAAAGTTTCTACTTTATAGCCTTTTTTTTTCATCCCAGGCAAAGATCTTTTTGTTTTGTTTTCAAGATATTTTTAGATACAGTCTACTCCTCCTAATCTTTTTATGATGCTAACCTTTTTATGATTTCTGGATTTAAGCTTATATTATATTATATTATATTTTAATTTTGATATTTATGTAAACCATCTTGGGAACATAATGAAAGGGTGGTATAAAAATACTCAAAAGTTAATTTTATTCCTAGTGTAAATTATGTATGGAACGTCTATACCCTGGCTTGCTGGAGAAGTGAGATTTAATTTTATACTCATCAACGTAGGATATTTACTGGTGCATTGGAAAGCTTAGGGATGTTTCAAGAATATAAATGGAGTCCATATTCTTGTCGTTAGAACCAAGAAAGGCACAGCTCACTGTGAGAAAGCTGTGTTCTTCATGCTTCTGCTCAGATCCCCCTCAGACATTCTCCCTGCTCCACACATCCAGATTTATATAGGCACATGGCAGAAATTAGACAAGGTCTGGGACAAAAACAACTAAATGCTAGTCCTACTTAAGAGTAGATGCACTAAAATTAATGGAACTGGCTAGTCAACACTAACTGAAGTCCCATTGATTTCAATGGGTCCCCTCTGAGTTGGACTAGAATTGGATTTAAGCTGCCTACATCAACATTGAGTTTGCACATGGAAAACATGGGCCCAGGTGAAGTGCTGGAGAGTCAGAGTGATCTTTGTCAGTTGGCAACGAGTAAGGAACTTGTGCAGTGAAAGCAGTAAGTGAAGCTTACCTATACACATTGCTTTTTTTTTCCAGTGGACACTTTCTCTTTCTACTGGGCTTGGTCTAATTCTTCAAAAGCAATCAACACCATCTCATCCCCTTCAACATTTCACAGATGACAACTGGGACACTTGTGGCCAAGCAAGTGTGGTCAAGATGGCAAAAGTAATTAACAAGGAAGAACACACAAATGGCAGTTCTCCCCTCTTCTTCTCTCCCCCTGCTGAATTAATTGAGTGAAAATGGCTTTTGCACTTTGAATTCAAATTGCAGCAACAAAAGTAAGATGAGAATGAAGGGGGAAAGCTAGAAGCGAGAGAAACTGGGGCTGATGCCACACTGGAGAAATAATGCAGTTTGACACCACTTTAACTGCCATAGGTTAATGCTATGGAATTCTGGGTTTTGTAGTTTTGTGAGCTATTTAGGCTTCTCTGTCTAAGAGCTCTAGTCCCACATCAAACTACAAATCCCAGTAGTTTTGTGAGCTATTTAGCCTTTTCTAAGAACTCTAGTGCCACAACAAACTACAAATCCCAGTAGTTTTGTCAGCCATTGAACCTTCTCAGTCTAAGAGCTCTAGTGCCACAACAAACTACAAATCCCAGGAATCCATAGCATTGAGCCATGACAGTTAAAGTGGTGTCAAACTGCATTATTTCTCCAGTGTGGGAGCACCCTGGGACATTTTAAAAGCAGCTGAAAAGATGAGAAAACAGAGGATTAATGGGGACTGCCCTGCCAAATCGGGATATTTGGAGGTTATGCCATCTGGGTCATTAACATGTGTATTCAGAAGGAAGTGAAATATCTTACTTTCCCCCTTCCCCCATCAGCTCCTTCCAGCCAAGACAATTGTAATAGGTAATGGTTGATTCCCAATCCCAGCAAGGATTAATTAAAGGCAACAGAAATGTCAGGCAGAAAGAAATTGAGGATAAAAATATGATGTTATTTTTATTCCTGTCTTACAGTCACTTTCCCTCCTTCCTTCTCACTCTTCTCCTCCCATCTCTCTCTCCCACAACTCTGATAAAAAAAACAACTGAGTGAAATATATCCATTTTGGCAGCTTTCGGGCTTTTACTTTTTATCAGGAGCTTAATGGGGTGAATGGCAATGAGCCTTAGGAGTGTCTTCAAGCTAGCTTTTAAATATTTTCTGCCACAGCACACTTTAAATCTCTGGGAAGCAGCTTGCTATAGTTCTGATATGAACCAAACTAGGAAAATGAAATTGACTGAGTAATTATGCACCCTTCAAAAAGCACACAGGTGCCTCTTCTCTCTACTTGTAGCCCTAAACTAGTTTTGCTCCTGAGATGTGAAACTGGAATAAAGCAACTGCATGATGTCATAATGCTTTTATGTAATGTTTCTTTTATAAATGTTGTTATCAGGGTGTTAGGAAGTGGTGATAGGAAGTAGGGGGACTCAGTGGGCTCAGTAATACAGGAATTAAAAGCATCATTTAAAAAAAGGAAGATGGTTACAGTGATGACTTCGGGATCTCTAAAAATCTCATCCAATTATCTCTCTCTACCCCCACTCCTTTTCTGGGCTTTTCCATTCTTTTCTGTACAACTATTATACTAAGAATTTTTATTTTTTTTTTAATATTGAAAGCTCACATTCTGTGCAGCCTGGGGAACAAAAGACAATAGGATCTTTGCTAAAGAGGCAAGCTGTGATATTCACAGTGGGATTACAACTATTTTAAATGTCTGGATCTCCCAAAATCAAACCATTTCCTTCCCCTGGCACCTTCATTTAGTGAAGGATACTTGAAATAACACAGAGAAAAGCATGAACAGTTTCGATTAAAGTAAGAGTGCTGTTGTTGCATTCAAAAGTATATTTGACATCTTTATCAGAGATGCATAATGTCTGTTTGCCATATAAGCAATAGATAAGGAGAACTCCCTAGTCTGGATATAAACTGATTTTGTTCTTTTCATGTGAAGGAACTTAACCAATTACAGGATAACTTGAAGTTGGCTGATAAATTTGATAAATGTGAGCACAATCAATATTGCCATCTTCCATTTTTAATCTATTATATTAATGACTAGTGTTACTGGACCTATAGAAAAGAAAGTCACATGCTTAGAAAGGCTGTTGGTTCTCACAGGTTAAATCTGGCATAAAATGGAAGAGATGGTTGGAGTACATTGTCTATGCATAGGTTCTCAATCAGGAACATGCCACTATTCCACTGAATATGGTGTGAGGAGAGAGAAAAAGTAAACCTGGCTAAACTCTATTGCCAAATACATCTTAGTATAGAACTGTAGTTTTCAGTGGCAGCTCTGGGTCACATCTTAGTTCCATTCCAGCAGTGTACAACTCTGACATTGCGGCAAGAGATTCCATCTAAACATTAGGAAGAACTTCCTAACAGTAAGAGCTGTTTGGCAATGGAATGCATTGCCTTGGAGTGTGGTGGAGTCTCCTTCTTTGGAGGTTTTTAAACAGAGGCTGGATGTCCATCTGTCGGGAATGATTTGGTTGTTTATTCCTGCATGGCAGGGGGTTGGACTGGATGACCCTTGTAGTCTCTTCCAACTCTATGATTCTATGATTCAAGATTGGGTTACATTGCGAAAATGTGAGACGATCCCCTTGAGCCTTTCTGATGTGTCTCAAAAGCATTTGATTTTTTAAAAAACACTCTATTTGAAGCAAAGTACAGATGAAGTGAGTGGATTGTCATGAGGTTCTTCTAGAACAGAGATCATTTAAAGCTTAAAGTGCTGAGAGGAAACCAGAATATGGGCAGAGATTACCACAAACTCGATGTTTTATACCTCAAGACAAAATTGCAGAATAGAGCCATGAGCTCAGTCTAGTATAGTTGTTTCCATAAAAAGATTATGCAAAAGAATTCCCATTAATGTTTACTATTCTGGGGTTTGTCACCCCTCTTCTACATAATCCAAACTTGCTGCAGAGGTTTAGGGAACCATCCAGAACAGATCGGGAACAGGAGTGCAAAGGGGGAATAAGTCTTGGAATCGTCACATGATTTTTAGTCAGAGCCTCAAGTTGTTCCCAAGATTTTTTTTGTGTGTGGCCCTCATCCATTCAGAGACACTCACTTTCTTTATCACATGTTTCTCCCCAAAACTGGGAGTTAAAATCGTTTTAAAATAGGTTACAGGAACTGTTGCCACTGTTTAATATTAAAAGGAAAGAAACCTGTTTTTCAAAACCATTCTGGACAATTTTGAATTTTTGTTTTGTCTTGTCATTTTTGCCAGTCCCTTGGGCAGAAAATTGGGTCCCTGGGCCCACTGCAATTGTTCATCCTTGCTTTAGATAGAATCCTATGAGCACACCCTTCTTCTCAGTATGATTAATTGTGGCAAAGCCATCACTGGCTGTGTAACAATTTTGATCATACTCTTGTGCTCTACCCTTTTATCAGCAAGGACAGTTTAAAACTATATGCTGGCATCCTGTTTTGCAGTTATGGATTTGTGACCTATAGTTACAGATCTGTAACTTCTCTGTATTCACCAATATTTTGTGTTAATGAACTTGACACTATTGCCACAATCATAAATGCCCCTCCCCCAACCTACCTTATCAGCCAGCAGCCACACTGAGCAATGAAGGTCTCTTCTGTTGGTGACTGGGGTGCAGGAGAATGATATTTCTATCTCTCTCAACCAGTGTGTGAGGATGAGATGGGGAACTGAAACAGGGATCCTGCTTCTGATTGTCACCCCACAGCTCACTGGTCAGGCAGGTCTGGAAATGTCATCCTGCTGCATCCCAATCTCCAGGAGAACAGGTCCCCCCTATTGCTCAGTGTAGATACTGCCTGTTAAGGTAGGTTCAGGGGGCCAGGCCAGGAGACATTGCGCCATTACACACCGGTAACTAAGTAGGATCTTGGCCATTGTTAATAAATAAATAAAAATCAATTGACATTCTAATTGCTTTTGAAGCAACACAGCAATGACAAACAGCTACTTGGAATTTTTGGAGGCAGCTTTCTTACACATCTGTAATCCCTCCATAAAATGACAGAAACAGTCATCCAGTTCAAGAGGCCAGTTGCCCTAGGCTTACGATTCCTCCCACATTCTGAAGTGGGCCCCCAGGCCAGGATCTTTGGCAAGCCCCCTACCTATTGCTAAGGTTAAGGACAGAGAAATGCTCTACAGGATTTAGGATAAAAATTAAAAGAAGTCAGTTTAAATGATGACACCAAAGTAATATTTATATAGGGTAGGGTCTCCCATGCCAGACAGGTCAAAACCGAAGGGTCTGACAAAGAGTGTCAAAGGGCAGGATGGGCTCTCTAGCCTTATGGCAACTATCATAGGAGAAGGAAAACTCTAATCCCAAACCCGGGCAGATGGTGCTCGTCCAACCCTGTAAGGTCAACCATCTAAGAGAAGGAAACTCTAATCAAACCTACAACCCGAGGACCTCGCTGCTACCGTCCGTGCTTGCAAGGCCACAGCAGATGAACCTTTGGTTTAAAGGGTGAGGCCAGTTCTGTGCATGCTGCACTCCACCAGAAAAATCCATTGCACGGGCTCAAAGGATAAATCCAATTCTGAAAAAGCCCTGTAGCGATAGGCGAGGGACGAAACGGCAGGTGTAAAGAATATATATATATATATAAAAACCTTAAATGGATTTACACAATACTTACACTAATTACTTACAATAATATCACCCCAGCCCCCCTCCTAATCCCAGGCCCCCAGGCTAGAGCCTTGTCACACCACCACCCCCTTTGTGGAGGCCATGAGGCTTACTATAGTCATATGTAGTTCAGTATGAAGGAACTGATAAAAAACACTCTCTCCACAGTATACACGTCAGTCATCCTGCAAACATTTTTAATAATCTCCTGCTCTCCTCAGTGGTTTTGTCTTCTCAATACATAGCTTTATTTCACTTATTCCCTCATAAAATATTGAAGCCTGGGCAATCTCAGTTTGACTGGACTGCTATAAAAGATGCTGGAAGTAACAGAAATATTCATATGATACAAAATATTGTTATTTGTTTTTATGCAGGATTTGATTCTAGTTGCTTCAAGAGGTGACAACACAATAGCAAGTGGTTTGTGGAAGTGAAAATACCTATAAGTATGGCTTCTTCACACAATTATGTTTGTAGGAGAAAGACAAACATAAGTTTTACTAAAGAGATCCATATGTTTGTGTCTTGCTTGTGTATTGCAATCATTATTGCACACTGTTCAACCTAGTGGAAATGAGTTCCACTCAGATGAACTGAACTGAGATATGTGACAGACTTTTTTTTTTCTAATATTTTTATGGCCCCAAAGCCTGCACATCCTTTTCAGTAAAATTTGAAGGTTCACAGCCATAACTTCTCAGTTAAATTTTACAGTGTTCAAGGATTGTGATATACAGTATTTTCTTCAAAGAAGCCAGGACTTCTCAGGTTAAAGAGCCCGTCCTCGCCTGATCAGTGTTGGCCTTAGCTGCTTCCCATCTTCTAAACTTGTTCTTGATGCTTTCTGTACAGAAATAATTGAATTGAATGAAATGGCAATATAATCAAATGTTCTGTTTCCATGCACTGTTAGTCATATGTTTCTGGAAGTGTGCAAGTACTTGGTGGTCTTTCCTGTTGATTGTCCTCATTGCCTTGTACTCAGAGATATACTGCCTCTGAATCTAAGCCTGGAAATATTACTCTTTTGTAATACAACTCCAAGATTCACCCAGGAATTATAGTACAAAAAAATGTTACTGTCCTTAGCTCTACTCTGTTCTGCACATGGAGAGCTGTGTTAGGCTGGTAGCAATAGATAGTCCTATCCTTCTGCTGTGGTTCCCTCCAGGAGAGGTTTAAGGAATTTTGAGGCTCCCTGCAATGCTTTATTTTGGGGGGCCCATATGTTTTTCTCAGGTCAATGTAACCTAACTCAACCTAAGCTATTCACAGTACAGGATATTCAGATTATTACTAATAATGTTTTTGCAGGAAGAGGATTACTATGGGGGCCCCCACAATAATGGGGTCCCCTGCGGATGCTGATGCCACTGGTACCTCAAACTTGCCCTGGTTCCCTCTCAGGTTCCCATTCAGCCTACACAAGAAATGTGTCCAGGCCACCAAATGGACAGTTCTTTCCATTTAAACAAGCAGCAGCCTAGAAGCTGAACCTAACAGAAACACTGGTCACTAATCACTTTCAACCATTGTGAGAACCAAATGCATCTGCTGTCTTACAGGAGACATATGTGATTAGAGGCAGGTGGGGACCAAGCTCACTATCTGCTTGAGTGGGAAGGAAAGTCATGCCTTCATACATATTCTACCCACTCCATATATTTCACCTGAAAGGAGTTCTGGAGTATCCCCATTGTGCTACTTTCTTCTGTTCCTGGCCCTAGGGAGCCTCTCCTGGCTCTGGCACATCTCTCCTTCCTGGCTTCCATGCTTCACAGGGTGCAAAGACAGCAAAAGAGGTTACCATGTAAAATTTCCCTGGATACAACAAGGAAGGTATTGTGGGGAAGTGAAAAACTTCTCTTGCCTACCTCTAACACTTCATCATGTGGCAATACGATAGCAATAGCATTGATATTTATATGCCACTTATAAGTGCCAAAGCACTCTCTAAAGTGGCTTATAATGTGTGTTAGCTAATTTCTCCCAACAAGCTGCATACTCATTTTACCAACCTACGTAAGGATGGAAGTCTGAGTCAACCTTGGAGCCCTCAGGGATTGAACTTATAGCGTTGCGGCTTGCAGTACTGGCATTTAACCACTGAGCCACCAGGGCTCTGGTGGTAGTAGTGGTAAAAAGGGGAAACACAGCATTTGCAACCCTCAGCACTCCACCATTGAGGTAGCTATCTCACCTACTCTCATAGACTGCCCTGACTGGAAGTTATGACATTTTCTATAGTCCTTCCCTCCACCAATCACAGCTACAATCAAATTTCTTTATATAGTACCCTAAAACCCCAGTGCTAGAAATGCAGCAATGAAGATGGACAGAAGTATAGATACAAAGTACAACTGAATTTACAAAAAAAAAAAAAAAGCCACCTAGAAACCAATTTGTCTGCTCTGTGGGATAATCCATATGCAATATATATTATCAAATTAAATGGCTTTAGCAGTAACAAGGAAGCACAGCTGCAGAGAAGCATTTTTAAAAAACCAGAAACCCAGCAGCCCACATTCACATGCAATTTTGGGAGATGTAGCTTTTATCTAATCAGGTATTGATTAGTTAACTGTGGGCAAACTCTGATGACAGAATGCTTTAATATCAAAGACACTGAGCAACAGCAGCAGTGGCAGCATCGTCAGCCAGAACAGCAGAAAGCTTCACAATGAAGATGCAGCACTCAACGGGGGCTACCCATTTTCCCAACTTCCTTCTGTCAGAGACTGCCAGATTGCTTAAAGGCTATGACACAGAGATAGTGGAGAGATAATAAGCTGAAAGAGAGCAATTTTCTAAAAGAAAAATGAGATGAGGGTGAACATCCAGCAGCTGCCAATCAGAATTAAATGATACTATGAAGGCGCTTACCTGACAGTCAATGAATGACAGGCTAACAGGGCTCTGAAATACTGCAATAAGCCCTTTCATATATAAAATGTCATTTTTTTAAAAAAAAAAGATATAAAATGGTAGAGACGTGTGTCCCTTTTCATAATGAACAAAACTAGATAATATACAAACACACACACGCGTCAGCTTTCCTGATTAAGTTCTGTCTTTTCTTCTCCCCTGCTGCCATCACCTTTACTATGGTGTGCCAATGATGCCTTACAGAACTATTTAAAAAAAATCCTCTGATGTAGTTGTTCTTGCTGACACCCTGTCAGGCTAATATTCTGATGTGACTAAGTGGAAGGCACACTTTTCCTCCTTTTAACCCATATTTCAGGAGTTCAGGCTGGGAGTGCAGGAGGCTTAGGCTTTGTGGAGTTAAATAATATTCTCTATTTATTTCAAACCCTCAAAGACAATAAGTTTGTGATCCATCTTCAAGAGCTCCTTCTCTTCCCTAATTCAGAAAGGGCACTGTTTTTTTCCTGAAAACTTTTCACATGCTTTGTGTGTATGTATGTGCCTTCAAGTTGCCTATCAACTTATGGAAACCCCATGAATTTCATAGGATTTTCTTAGGCAAGGAATACTCAAGAGTTGGTTTTGCCAGTTCCTTCCTCTGAAATATATCCTACAGCATCTGGAATGCATTGGTGGTCTCCCATCCAGGTAACTAACCAGGGCTGACCCAGCTCAGCTTCCAAGTTCATACCCATCCCATATCTACCAATTATGGGTGTCCAGACTTACCCGGGTTCCCCATGTGCACTCAGTACACACTGTGTGCAAAGCTAGGGGAAACAATGATGCCCTGTACTGGGCTGGTTTTTGTTTTTGTTTTTTTCCTAAGGAGTCTTTGTGGTTTTGTGGACCCCTGACAAATGGTACAGATGGACAGCCAAACTGGGCCAGAAACAACCAGTCACCCAGCACAGGAGTTAGCAGGCTGACCTGACTGACAAAGGCTTCAGTCAGGTCTGCCTCCTCCATATAAAACTGAATGGGAGACCAGCTCACTCATTTGACTTTTGAGCAGCTTCCCAACTCTCTCTCCCTCTAAGATTAATTTTTATTTATTTTAGGTATTTATATCCTACTCTTCAGCCACAAAGGCTCTCAGAGAGGCTTACAAATTGTTAAGCAATAGCAATTTACACATCTACACTACATTAAGCGGTTTCCAATGCATGTTAGCTAATTGTCTCCATAAGCCAGGTACTCATTTTACCAACTTATGAAAGGATGGAAGGCTGAGTGAACCTTGGAGCCCCTGGGATTGAACTTGCAACATTCTGGCGGCAGTACTGGCATTTAACCACCGTGCCATGGCTCCTTTTTACACTAGGATTCCAATGATCTGTTGGGATCTTAACACCTGGAAATTGGTGAGGTGGCAACTCTGATATAATTTTGTCACAACTTTGGCAGGTTAGGTATGGGGCCAGATAAAATGGTCCTGAATACTCGCCATTCATAATGGGGTCCCTCATAAGGAACCTTGGGTTGAGGCAATTGAGAACATGCCCAGCTTGTGGGGTATGATCTGCTTTCTATCCCAGGTGACACTGGAACCATGTGGTGGATTTTGCCCTGGTACGATCCTTGTTCTCTCATCCACATTACCTACAGCAATTGGCCTTGTAGGGAGGTACTTCTTTCAGCTGACAGTCAGGTTGCCCAATCCCAGGATCCAGGCCCCATGGCAAGCCAACCTTTCTTAGCTGTAATCAATAAAATGGTGGCCTGTGTTTTTCCCAGCTTGATGTACTAGTATCTTCCTTGATGTCCTCATTGATGAGCTTAGCTGTCTCTCACCCTTGAGGGCTGCAATTCCCCCAAAAGGAACCCATGTTTTTTCTGTTTTCATTCCCCCTTTACCCCTCAAGAATCTCACCAGCAGTAGCTGAGAGACCCTTTTCCCATTTCCCATATTTTGTTTATCCCCAGGTATCTTAGCAGCAGTGCCTTTACCTATTCCTGTTTTCCTGTCTTTTTTTCTGCCTCAGGAATCTTAGCAGCAATGAGAGCTCTATCTCCTCTTTCATACATGCTAACTTTTTAAAAAAAAACACTTCCTTCCTTTCTTCCTTCCTTCTGCTTCCAAGAAACTGCCCATTTGGGATTTTGACTTTCCAGTTTGAAACTGGGCACTGCAGCTTTGATGACAAACTAAAACCCTCTGTGTACCATGATTTCTTTATGAGTTATGGTTGCTCCTCCTGCTGAGTTTGCTTCCAATGAAATTGGAATTGGGATTGGAATATCAACTGGAATCTTGACACTACACCTTGGGCAATAATTGAAACCCCTTGTTAACGTTTGAATCATCTAGTATGATGTAGCCATAACCCATTGGTAAAGATAAAACAAAAAGGAAATTAAACTTCACCAATACCAATGAAAGAAAGCAACTGAGGTTACGGGTTCTGAAATAACAAACTGTGAAAAATCAAGAAACTTGTATTGTGTGTGTGTGTGTGTAAACTTAAAAAAACAAGTAATATGTCACATAAAATGAAATAATCCAGTCAATATATTATAATGTATACTGTAACAAATAAATAAAATATAACAAAGCTCTTGTGGGGAGACCTCCAGTACTTAAAAGTATAAAAGCCTTGTTTAAAGGCAGATGACTGCAATAAACCAGTTGATATCAAAGAATAAAGCCTGTTGGTCTCTATTGCTTGGCAGTCCACTGCTGTTAGCAGCCAGACCTGTTTCGACCTTGGGTCTTCATCAGTGGCTGAAGTTTTTATCAGAACTTCCTTATCAAAGATAACTCTATAGTATATAGGAAGAAATAATCCAACAGTTTTCTCCTACTAGCCCACAAACTGGCTCTTAACATGTAGAAACAAATGCTAGATGCTATCACAGCACACCGCTATTCTCTTTAATTATTAACAGGAGGGGGGAGTTCAGATGAAAGTAGTGCCTCAGTGACAAAGGTACTTATTTTCACTCTTCTAGTTTATATCACAAAATCCAGCATGGTGTAGCAGTTTGAGGGTTGGACTAGGACTCTGGGAGACCAGGGCTCAATCTCCACTCAGTAATGGAAACCAACTGGGTGGCCTTGAGCAAATCACACTCTTTATTTTATTTATTTATTTATTTATTTATTTATTTATTTATACCCCGCTTTTCAGCCACAAAGGCTATCAGAGTGGCTTACAAATGGACAATTTAACAGTTCCCTGCCCTCAGGCTTACAATTTCTGCCTCAAAGGAAGACAATGGGGTTGTCTAAATGGTGAAAATACTCCTCACAGAATGCAAGGAGAATCCTACCCATCTTAATGGCATTCCACATCATTTTGCCATATTGGAAAGGGGGGGGGCAAAACATCAAAAACCCTGCAGGAGAAGCCTTTGCGGCTTTGCCCAGAGTTTTTAAAAAACAGTGAGCGGAATATGCATTCCTTCTTGCTGAGACAAGTGATTTGATATGAATTGCTTTCCCATAGCACAAAGCTGATTGGCTGGGTGAGTGGGGGGGGGAGCTTGCTAACAAGGCAGGCGCCTGCTGCCACCTTGTTGGATTTCCACCTTAGCGAGCAACCGCTAAGGTGAGAAAACAGGGTTTGGGTTTTTTTTGCTTTTCTGTTAAATCAAAGAAATCACTCTATCGCACCTTGGACATCTTTTTTTTTTAAAGTTCAGCAGCAAATTGAGGTAAGTACAAACTTGAGTAAATCACTTGTGACCACCATCTTGCATGCAAAGCTTATGGGGCAAAAACACAATTAAGACAAGTCACAGCTGCTGCGAAATGCCATTACTGCAAGGTACTCCAATTTTTTTGCCTCGTATAGACAAGTCCAGTGATAAACCCCCCTCTGAACATTTTTTCCCAAGAAAACCCCATGAAAGAGTCACCTTGGGGGTGACAGTAGTCAGAAATTACTTGAAAGCACACAATAACCACCAAGTTTATATCACAACAATGCTATAGTCTATTTTAATAGAAGTCCTGTATTTCAGAAGATAGTGATAGATTTCAGTACTGGATAATAACACATTAGGACACAATAATGCCAGGAAATCAGTGCTTAGAAATGAAGAAGCAACTAACATTCACAGCCCTCCATTTTTCAACTTTCAATTATTCTACATCATTCTTCATAACTTTACCTTTGATATAAAACTATGGCCATATCTACATGGGGAGGGAGGATTGCTCCACAGCAATAGCAAGTTGCAGCAGCTTCGACCTGTCTTAATGGTTTTATAGCCCCCATAAACCCCGCATGCCTGTAGCTAAGATGGCAGCTGTGAGTGGATTACTCATGTTTTCAAACCTACCGCCTCTGACCTTTTTAAAAAATAAAATCTATTTCTATCGTGTGCACAAGTTCTGTCACCTTTCCCCAAAAAGAAAGAGAAAAAAGAAAGCACAAACCTCACCTTTATAGCCTTAGTGATCACTAGCTAAAGCAAAAATCCAACATGGTGGCAGTAGGTGCTTGCCCTGTAACCCAGCCCTGTCCCCTGAGCTCATCCAGCCAATCAGGTTTGCACTGTGTCCTGCATGGGAAGCAATTCGTGTCAAATCACTTAATTGCTTGTTTTAATGAGTGAAAATGTGCAAATGTGGAATTTTTTTAAAAAAAGTCGGGAAAAGCCGTGAAGGATTTTCTCACATAGTTTTCCCTCTTTTTTGCCCCCTCCTTCATAATACAATGAGACAATGTAGGGTTCCATTAAGAGAGCTTGTTTTCTGAGATAATTCTGTGAGGGGTATTTTCACCACAGTCTCTCATCCTGGATTTATACACACATTTAACCATTTTTATATTTTCACCCAAAGTCATAGGCAAAGCAGTCCTTTGCTTGTTTACTCAGAAAGTTGTATTAATGCTGCTATGGCCATAAAGTATGTTAATGTTTTGAATAATGTGATAAATTGCATCTAATGTAAAATGGCAATGAAAGTTTCTGGTCTTCTGCTTGCTGCCACACAAGGAGGAGAGTTGAGGGGAAGTAGGTGTGTTCAGATGGAGTGGCCAATTATATCTAAACATAGCCACTGACAGCCAGACCACTATAAGAAAGACAAACAGGCTCTGAGGTAGTGCAGACATGTCTTCCAGATTAAAAGTTCTATGAAGGAATAGTAGCAATAAAAATGGTAAGATCTAATATGGTCTGGATAGCATTGCTGCAGTACCATTAGATTATGAAACCAAATAGCAAGCTGAAGCTCATCAGTGCCAATGCAAATAAGTGCCAAATATTCCTCACCTTCATGACTCTAAAGCAGTATGTCCTCCTTTTCTCAGCTGCCTACATGCTTCTGTGTTCCTGCAACACTGTTCATGCCTTTTCTAGCAAACATCTACTAAGAAGTTCCAAAAAGGCAGCATGTTACCAGCTGCAGTGCCACATTCCTTGCAGTGTACTGAAAGTGAAAAAAGGTACTCTCTACAAAATGCCCAAATTGCGTAATTATAGAATAGTCTCTAGTGACATTTCAAAAGGTCCCAAACTAGTTTGTAAACAACATGTGCTTTAAGGGCTAATTACTCAACAATCTCTGATTATAGGCTATTTGGAAAGTGTGTAATTTGAGTGTCCTTTGTATTTTATCTGTAATATTGTGATCTAAAAGTATGTTACTGGTGTGTCTGTACTGTTGAAGGCAGTGGCAAAAAGTCATTCACCCATAGGAAAAGGCTGTGTGATGTGTGTGTGTGAATCTGATACTGGCAAGATGGCCATAGTTATGAAGGCTGGAAGAATAAAATATTTTCTGCACTACAAAGTTAGTCGGAGATAATCATCCAAGTCAAAACTTTTGAAAAAGATTATTTTAAGATGAATGAATGCTGAATTATTTTAAGATGAATTATTTTAATATGAATGTATACTGAAGTTATCCATTATTGAGCAACTGTAGGATAATTCTCTGTGGCACAGAGCATTATCCAACCACTGCTCAGTTATGGTTGCCTTAAGCATGTCTTTATATTAATTTATCTTAAACGTAATACTCTAAGTTCTGCTTTTAGGTATATGACTCTCAGATTATCACATGAGGTTTAACAGCGGGACTACAGCAGGATAATAGCATCTGTGGCTGTTCCTTATCTCTCAACATCATTTTTGTCATGTTGCCACTTTGCATTCAAACCATTGCTAGAGTGCACCTTTTCGTTGGAGATTATCAGATGTGGCAAAAATTGTATTATTATGTTGACACAAAACTGCAAAAGGGCTCCCCAACTGCATGGCATTATGACCCAGCATTCTGCTGCTGTTAAGATGTTCTTCTGTATTAGCGAGCAGAAGCCATCAATTCATATCCTATGGCATTGGTTTTTTTGTGGCATTGCTTGTGTGAGAAACCACACCCCATTCTGCTGGCGTGATTCCAGCATCAATGGGTAGCCCCCATCAGAACACCTCCAGGTGAAAAATGAAAACTAGGTATGGGATGCTCTTTTTATGAACCTCCCCATTTTGCTGGCAAGTTTTTAAGTGTGTCTCAGTGCCTGTGTGTTCATTTTGTTTGTTAATTTAGCTGTTTTTAGACTTTTAAGCATGCTTGTATCTTCTCATGAGACCAGCCAAACTCTTGTCCATGTAAAAATGCAGAAGTGAGCAGTGTGAGCAATCATGTTGCAATTATTGAGGGGCATCTATGTCTTGTGCTTATGGGGATGTGCAAAAACAAGTGTTATTATGCCAGGATATGTACACTGTAAAATGAAGTGCCAAAAGAACTTTAGATATCCATCTGATGATCTCCATTGATGGAGGAAACCTGTCATTGGCTCTCCATAGTGCTGTGCTTCCATTACTGCCTCTATGCAATAGGTCACTCCTGCAGCACTCCCAATACCAGCAGTCACATGGGGTGAGTGGACATGTTTCTCCTCTTTCCTCCTGCACTCTCTGTCCCCAAGCACTTCTATGTACAGTAGCACCTCGTATCAGTGGGGGATTAGTTCCAGGGGGAACTGCAGATACTGAAATCCATGGATAATAGTGAATGCCACCTGCCACCACCACACCGCTGCCACAGGAGCCCTCCTGGGGGAAGGGAGGCAAGCTCTCCTCCTCCTCTCCCTTCCCCTGCTGCCAGTGCTGCTGAGGGGGGTGGCAAAGTGGAGGAAGCAGGAGAGGCAGAGGGCTTTCACACAGGCTGAGCCATGCCACTGCTGCCACCACTGCTGCTGCTGGGCAATGGGTAAGGGAGAGGAACCACTCCTGCCGCTCCCACCACCACCACCACCACCGGAGCTCCCCCAGGGGGAGGGAGGGGAAGGCAATATCATCCCCCTCCATTCCCCCTTCGCCTCCACCATTGCCCCTGCCATGACTGGAGCTCTCCCAGAGGAAGGGAGGTGGGAGGTGAGATCCCTCCTCCCCCCTCCTTTCCCCCCACCATCACTTAACACAGATAATTGAATCAGCGTTTGGCAAATCAGTGGATACAGAGGTGCTACTGTATGCTGCTTCCTCCCTCTTCTCTTCCAGTCTCCAAGCAGTGTCTCTCCCCCTTCTCCACGGTCAGTGTCGTGTGTATGTATGTGTGTACAGTGTGTCTAGAGAGAGAGAATAGTGAACTCCCTACACTTGAGCAGGGGATGCTGGGAGGGGAGAGGGGTGTACTTTGACTTTTTTATTAACCCTTTCCTTCTCCCCCCCCCTTGCCATCTCTTTTACTCTGTTCCCCAGTATTTCTTTAAAAACTAATTTTGTTGTAATTGCACTGCCCTGGCAGATCACAATCATGCAATTATGGCAAACACAAATTAATAAAACTAAAAATACTAGGGAATGGAATAAAAGCTATGGAAAGGAGGAAAAAAAGGAGAAGGAAAGGGTTAATTTAAAAAAGGTAAAGCCTCTCTCTCACTTGCTTGCTCTCCCAACAGGCCCATGCAAGTGCAGGAAGATTGCTATCTTTTCCCTCTCTCTCTAAATGGAGTAGAAGCAATTATGGAATGTTTTTTTTAAAAAAAAAAATATACAGCACACATGTGCTATGTATGGCAAGCACATGAAGGAAGCAGGGCAGTGTAGAGTACAGATTGCAGGAATAAGCACCACCACAAGCCATTGAAGAGGAAGTGTGATGATGTTTGATTCAATACCAGTATATTTGTTTGTTTTCATAATGTGACTGCTCCAAGACAACAGCCTCATGTGATAAAGTCCTTAGAATGAAGGTAAAAAAGGAGAAAATAACAGCCATAACAGTTGAAGAGTTTGGTTTAGTTTCTGTTGCTTTTGACATTTAGATCAAAAATGTTGCCACTTTCATGTATTTAGGCTTCTCTCTGCTGTCTCCAATATGAGATTGCATAATTAAGTAGAGTAACACAGTTCTGTGCCATAGTTCCAAAGGTGTATTGATCATCACCTACATATAGCAGCTTAAAGAACATTTCCTGCACAATCTCTATTGCACAGGTTTCTTTATTTCAGCTGGGGTTTTCCAGTAAAGCATTCATTGTATTTATACAACCCAAAGTTAGTATTTGGGCAAGTTACATGACAACATAATGTTTCTATCTTCCCAAATCTTTTTCTGCAGCTATTGTTTCAATAGCACTGCCTGAAAATGAAGGTTGAAAGTCAATAGGCAGGTTTCATGGATGAAAAGGAGTATCACTTATGCTGTCTCTGTCCTCAGTGTTCCTGCCCATATCTTCTCCACCCCTGATCGTACAATGAGCAAGAAGATCTGAATTTAAAGTGCATTCAGCTGAGTACATGAATAATCCTCACAATCTCATGCAAGTTCAGTGTCCAAATAGTTCAATGTTCCATTGTTGCAAAGCTGTGCCTGTGACACTGATGGCAGAATATTAAGATTCCAGAGTTCAGGAATTTAACTATATGTTATTTTTTTAAAGATTTAATGCAGTGTAAAACTAAAGTTAATTTCAAAAAGTAATTTGTTCTACCCCAGAAATGTTACTGTTATAAATACTGTTGCAACTACTGTTATAAGAGTATGCTTTAGAACATACTTAACTTATTTAAAACCAAAATGTACAAGTGAGTGACCTCACCTGAGTCAACTAAAATTTTGAGAAATTGTTCAAACTTCTGCTTTCTCCAGACCTATTCATCAGACTACATCATACAAAAATGGTGAAGGAGAGGGGAAACAGGGAAATCTAAAATTCTGGCCAGATTTTGCAGCTGAGACTATCAAATTTGCGCAAATATTTGGGCTTTCCTGTTTAGTTTCCTATAGCAATTATTATGGACCACTTACTTTGATGAAAAGTTATGGAGGATTCAAAAGTATATAGAGTAGTTCCCCACCACCACCATATACAGTTTCACTTTCCACAGTTTCAGTTACCTGCGGTCAACCGCAGTCTGAAAATAAACAAATCATAAGTTTTAAATGGTGTTCTGTTCTGAGTAGCATGATGAAATCTCACACCATCCTTCTCTGTCTTATCTGACATGTGGATGTGCTGTATATGCTACCTGCCCATTAGTCACTTAGTAGCCATCTCAGTTATCAGACAGACCATCATGGTACTGCAGTGCTTGTGTTCAAGTAACTCTTATTTTACATAATAATAGATAATAATTTTACATAATAATAATGGCTCCAAAGTGCAAAAGTAGCAATGCTAGCAACTCAGATATACCAGAAAGAAGCCATAAAGTGCTTCACTTAAGTGAAAAGGTTTAAGTTCTCAACTTAATAAGAAAAGAAAAGAAAATATGCTGAGGTTGCTAATATCTACAGAAAAAACAAATCTTCTATCTGTGAAATTGTAAAGAAAGAAAAAAAATGTGTTAGTTTTGCTTTTCACCTCAAACTGCAAAAGGTCTGACCACAGTGCATAATAAGTGCTTAGTTAAGATGGAAAAGGTATTAAATTTGTGGGTGGAAGACATGAACAGAAAATGTGTTCTGGTTGATGCCAACATGTTTGCCAGAAAGCACTGAGCCTATACAAAGACTTCAGCAAGAGATTCCCTGAAACAAGTGACACCAAGCCATTTACTGCAAGTAAGGGATGATTACCCAGATTCATGAATTGGTTTGGAGTGAAAAATATAAAAATTACTGGAGAAGTTGTGTCTGCCAGTGAAGAAGCTGCTGCGACATTTCTGGCAGAGTTGAAGAATCTGAGTGAGGAAGAAGGATACCATCCAAAGCAAGTCTTCAGTTGTGATGAAAGATGCCCAGTAGAACCTAGATTTATAAAAGTGTAAAGGAGGCACCATGGCATAAAACATGGAAGGACAAATTAACTCTGGTACAATATGGCAACACTGCAGGGCATATGATAAAGCCCGGTGTAGTGTACAGAGCAAAGGACCAATATGTTCTCAAAAACAAAAAAACATTATCGGCGCATGTTATGGCAGCATAATTGGAGAGTGTGGGTGATGGCCATCTTGTTTATAGAATGGTTCCACCAATGCTTCACCCCAGATGTGAAAAAATACTTGGAAGAGGAAGCATTGGAATTTAAAGTCCTATTCATAATAGACAATTCACCTTGCCATCCTGAATCTGTTTGCTATAAAAATGAAAATGTTGATATTGTATTTTTACTTCCAAAGACAACCACATTGCTTCAGCCCCCTGATCAGAACATTATTTGGTTCGTCAAGGCCACAAGCCAAGGCCTGGTGTCTGATCACATTCTACAGTTGGCCCGCTGTATCCATGGATTTGGCATCCACGTATTCCACCATCCATGGCTTGAAAATATCCCCCCCCCCAAAAAAAAACCAGAAAGATAAATTCCAAGAAGCAAAGCTTGATTTTACCATTTTATATAAAGCATACCGTTTTACTATGCCATTGTATTTAATAGGACATGAGCATCTACAGATTTTGGTATCCACTGGGGATCCTAGAACCAAAGCCCAGCAGATACAAAGGACTCATTATATCAGCAATTGATGCAGACTCTAGTCTGGACGTAAGACATTGCTGGAAATCATTCACTATTGCTGATGCAATAACATTCTTCAAAATTTTAATGGATGAATTAAAACCAGAAACTAAATGCCTGCTGGAATAACTTAAGGAGTGAAGTTGTGAGTGATTTTAAAGGCTTTCCTGGGATTGTTGAAGCTAGAAAATAATTCACACAGCAAGACCAGCTGGTGGGGAAGGATTTGCTGACATGCTTCATGAAGAAGTGAAAGAACATACTGAAGGCCATTGAGAAGTGTTAACAAATGAAGAATTGGACGAACTTGTTGAGTCACGTACAGAGGAAGAAGATGATGATGAAGAAGAAACTGAAGCAGAATGAGCAATGTGGAATTACTGAAATTTGCTGAAGTGTTTCAATTTGCACAGACATTAAAGGATAAAATTATGGAATACATTAAAGGATAAAATTATGGAATATTGAATGGAACATAGCATTAGAGTCACCTGTATGATCAACGAAGAATTACAACCTTTGCAGCAACACTTTGATGAGCTAAAAAGAAAGACACAACAACTTCCGATTACAATGTTCTTCCAAAAGGTTTTGGGGGAAAAAAAAAAAACTTCAATGGGGGAGCCCCAATCATGGACATCATCTGCTTCTAACATCCAAACACCAACATCGTCATGGCTCAATGATCCAGGATCAACCAAAGCAGATGATTGAAGCTGACATATTGTCAGAACAGTAGCCTAACGCCATGTCACAGTGCCTAGGTCATTCACCTCACTTCATCTCATCACATAGGCATTGTACCATGATCACAAGAAGGGTGAGTGTAGTACCATAAGACATTTTGAGAGAGGGAGACAGAGAGAGAGGCCACATACACATAACTATATTACAGTATATTGTTATAACTGTTCTATTTTATTAGTAGTTATTGTTGCTAATATCTTACTGTGTCTAATTGAAAAATTAAACATATATATGTAGAGGACAAACCATAGTATACATAGGGTTCAGTACTATCTACAAAATGCATGAGTCAAGTAACTATGAACAACACAGCATTACCTAGCTAACATATTGCAATTAGAGAAAGCTATCCATTGCTAACAAATTCAGAATTTCTCACTAGAGCCATCAACAAACCTCCAGTTATAGCTTTTCACCAGCCACCACATCTAAGGAGATTGATGGTAAAAGCTGTCCTTAAGCAACACCAGTCAGCAATCCAGGAGCACACCCTTGTGATTCAAAACATTGTATCACCTGTAAATACCTTAAGTAGACTGTTACTTTTAGGAGCACAGTGACTTGCAGGACCTACTATGTTAAACAACTCATTACCTGTCAGTCCCGCAATCTTACTTATGTGATTGAATGCAGGCATGCAGGATGTCATCTGCAGTACGCAGGCAAAACAATCAGACCTGCATACATGCTTCAGGAACCATAAGTCTGTTATTTTAACAAGCTAGAGCAACAAGCTAGAACAAGTGGTCAGGCATTTCAACTTTGAACATCACAGCCTCTCTGATTTGTCTCTGTTTGGCACCGGGGTGCCACCCCCTTCAGACATTCTGGACAAAAGGGAGACTTTTTGGATATATAGGCTAAAATACTCTAACACCTCATGGCCAGCTAGTATACAGCCCAGTTTCACCTCTGGTAACTGAGGAAGGCAGAAGCTGGAACAATTTGCTCTTGATATGTGTTTTAAAGTTCTGTTTCTTAATCACACTCACTCTCTCTCTCTCACACACACACACACCCTTTTTGGATACAGGACAAAATAGGGAGAAGTGCTGTTGGTTTGCTTAATTATCTATGTGTCTATTTGCAAATGGAAATATCTGATTTTTTGTGCAAATGGATTTTTCACTCAAAAAAGTATCCAAATATAAAATAAAATCTTGCTGCAGTTGACTCTTTTCTCAAGGATGAGAAAATGTCTGAGTACTCTTTGCATTCCCATTGCCCTGACACTACAGATTCAAATTGCTTGTAGGCTATTCTGTTCTGAACTTCCATAGTACAGTATTTGTTCAACTAGTTTTAAAAGACACACCTGAGCTTATTTGTCTTGTAATTTAGTCAGGTATGGATCATGAATGTCTTCCTCTCTAACACCACATGCAAGAACCAGTTTATGTACTCTGCATTTATGAATTCAAAGGCATAGCTGTGTTAGTCTGGATTAGTATGCAAAGGGATCTTGTAGTACCTTTGAGACCAACTGAGAGAAAGAAGTTGGTAGCATACAGAAGTAGACTTAAGTCTACAAAAGCTTCTGCTACCAACTTCTTTCTCTCAGTTAGTCTCAAAGGTGCTACAAGTTCCCTCTGCATTAATGAGACAGAGAAAGGGCTCCCTCAGCTGCTTATGACTTGCAGAATACAGTGAGGAAAGGGAACTAGGTTACCAGGCCTCCTGGGAAACAGGTTTTGGAGAGAAACTAGCACATGCACCAAGATGTCTTATACAGAGCCTGAAGTGAAATGTAGCAAGTGATGAGCCCCCATATGTTACCAAGATCACTCCAGGCAGAGAAAACCAGGCTGTTGTATGACTATGTTTCTCTGCCATAAGAAGTAGTTGGGGGTGCAGGGAAGAGGAGAGAAGAGAGACATATTTTTCCCTTAGAGCATTTCCCACCATAATTACTTTTTAATTATCCCATCCATCTTCATTTATGGGATTTTATTTTCCACACACACACACACCCCAAATGTATGTTCTCCAATTTTAAAAAAATATTTTAAATAACAACATTCACACTACATTTTGTTTTTCCCAAAGAATTTCTTCATGCATAGCCATTGCTACTTTTACAGAATGCTGACTGCAAATGAAGAAAGACAAATGAGACCCATCATGAAATGCTTCATCTCCAACATTTATGAGGGATTTCCCCCTTCATCTCTTCCTCAGCTATGTGCATATGTTGTGTGTGGGGGGGGGATTCAGACAAGTCACAGGTGGGACTTTAGTTATTAAATCAATGGCTAAAATATCAGGGAATTGCTGTGGTTTTATGGGTCTCCAGGAGGAATGAGCAGAATCAGAGGAGTAGAATCAGAGGATGTTTGTGTGCAGTGGCTTTAACACCTGGCCACTCATCTGTACCCAAGCTCAGCTTTCTGGCTCAGTGTGAAAGTGTTTGAATCTATCTTGTATTCAGGCAATGCTGGTGTGTCGAAAACTAGGAATAAGAGGAATAGGAAGAGATGTGTTTGTGGCATTTGGACCAAGCCATGCAGTGGACTGCTAGCCTTGTGACTCGTGAGCCTTTTTGTTGTACAAACCTTGGAAACCTCAGTTCTAGGCTTGGGGGAAAATCCCCATGTTTTATGTAGCAAAATACAACGAAATCCACAAAGCAGCAATACTTTTACTGGGCCAACTCTAAAGCATAAAAGCTTGGCCAACACAGCTAGCCCTGAATATGTTTCCTGGATTTCAAGATACCCAATTAAGGAACCTTAAAACAAGAGGGAGCCAAATGACTGGGCCTTAACTCTTTGAGGTTTTGTACTTTCAACAAAGGTAAAACTCTTTCATTAGACTACAATTGGCAAGTTTTACCTATATAGCACCTAAACATTTTTCTAAATGTAAACCTACAGAGATGCCTTGAGAAATTCAATGTTCTCTGCCTAAGAAGGGGGCAGTTAACTTCACATAGCAGAAGGACAGTTGGATCTCAAGGGAAATTACTTTTCTGTTGCTAATGGAGTTGAAATGTTATTACCCTTTGTCCCTAGTCCTCATATGGCCAAGAAGGAGAATGGCCTACACTGAGATCCCTCAACACCATTTTAACAAACAGAGGAACATGAGACAAAATATAGGCGTGGGATTCTAACATCAGTTTTCTTCTACTGTATGAGTTTTTAACATCTTGGTCTGACGAAGAAGTCCTGAAGCTTTGAAAACTTGCATGATCCATTTTATGCCTTGGAGTTGGCCCAATAACAGTGTTTCTGCTTTGTGGATTTTAGCCTTTACATTCTATTTTGCTGCATAGTCAACACAGCTACCCCTGAATATGCTCCCATGTGTTATGTGTGATATATGTAAGACCACATGGGATGGCAGCACTAATTGTAATGAAGAAAATTGATGTAGCTACTAGGCTCATTTTTTGCCAGCCAAAAAATATTTTGTTTTTTATTCTGCTGGCCTTGGTTACTGTATTAGTTAGCAGGGTTTCACCCACGTTTGGGGCCTACTGCTCTCATGCCCATTTCCATAATGAATTTGTCTGGCCTACCTCCCAAAACTCACCTGCCATGTCATTATGATATTACAAGAATCCATGCACTATGACATAAAAAGGGCCTACTTTGTAACATTACAAGAACTCCCCTTCTTGGGTTCTGGACATGAAATCTCAAGAAATGGGTCACAGCTCATTTACCATCCTAGTCGGAATCCTCTTTCTTAGAATGTCCCATTCCAAGAAATGGGAATGGCAGCTGGTTTTTTCCTGCCATGGAAGTCTTGCTTTTTAACACAAATTAATCTCAGGACAAGCCTTCTGAGTCATCTAAAACGAGACAAAAAAACCCTGATAGATCAGCCCCAGGGCCACACTTTCCCATCCCAGTGTAGAAATACAATAGACCCAGCTAGCAAATGTTTACCTCCACTTTATAAAAGAAAATGGGGTACCCATCTTCTACCCCATTTTGCCTAAATGCACTGTTGAATTATTATACTTCCAGTAACATGGATTTCTACCTGAAGAGATTTTTTGGTTAATTTTAGATAAAATCTAGGGACATTCTGGAGACCTGCCCAGTCTACATGAGAAATTTAGCTTTTGAACCTCTTTTGACTCACCTTTAAATCCCTAGACATTTCACCTGAAGGGGGTAAAACTTTACAATTCATTTCAGATCTCACCTTATGTTAAACATCTGTACCACCTTTATACTCTTAACTTTAGTGATTATCATTTCTAATGTTTTCCTTTGGGAGGGAATTACTAATTCCATCATTAAATCACAGACTCATGAGTATTACTGGTCTAGTATTTTAGCATTGCTCCTGGGAATATTTTGCAATTTGCATGAATTCTTATTGAGGAAGAATATCATTTGTAAACAGATGCTATCTTGCCACCTTCCATTATTATTTTCTGTGGGAAGGTAATGAGTCTAAAAATAAAATTGTATTAAAAAATTCCAGGATCTAGTCCTTTTAAAAACAACAAGAATTATTTCCTTTAAAAAGAGTTAAAATCATTCATTCACTTTTGACTTCATGTTCATGCAAAGTGCGCTTAGGAATGCAGACTTGTAAGCTCAATTATCATTTAAAAGAAAAGTGTATTCAGAGGTCTGGGATTCCCCAGTTAAATTAGACTCATTACAAAACAAAGGAGTCAGTTTAAAATGCAAATCAAAGTTTACTGAAGGTATATCAATCTCAATCTACATACTAAAACAAACTTTAAAAAAAGGTTCCTAACTAAGAGTATAAAGGGTATGAAAAACTCACTTAGCCTACAGCTTAGGACTGGCTTCTGATGCATCAAGGCATGGTTTCGGATGGCAAAGATAGCAAAGATGGCTCAATGTGACTAAGATGGCTCCAGCCTCATGGAGACTCAAACTTAAAAGGGAACTTACACGGAGTAATAAAATTCAAATTAGGTCATGTGTTGAATGACCCAGCACTCCAGTTGGCTGAAAGTACCCAGTGAAATAAGAGAAAGCGAACTTGGGATAAACAAAGGCATGCAGGGAAAAACCCTAGACTTATCTTAGGATGTGAATGAGGTACACAAGATTGCTTTTACATTACAATGATTATTTCCCCACATACTACATTTTCATTAAGTGTCATGTGCATTTTAAGCCCTGTCAGAGTAATGATAAAAGTAACTCATCAGACTCTGATTACATCACATTTTTAATATTCTGATTAGGCAAATTTTAATTGAGGCTCATTTTCTTTCTATCAAAGAATTACTATTATTTCTATGGAAAAATAAAGATTGGGGAAACAGTTTTCTTTCCACAGTACCGTGTATTAATGGGATGTAGATAGAAGAGACCTACTACAGATGTTCTATGAGAATTACCCATTTAACATAAATATTTGAGCAATTACTGTGTTAAAACCCTACAGTCATGGACAAATTACAAATTAAAACTGTCTACAAATTAAAACTGTCTACAAATCAGCTTTTAACCAGTAGTTTCTATACTTTAAAATAAAATAAAAATTCCATGTTAAAAGTTTTGTGCTAACCCCACATGACTTGTTTCCCACTTAGGAGCTGGAACTGGAATCAGAAGAGAACAACACTTGTTTCATAAGAGCAAACACATAAATTACCTGAATGTTCATATAAACTGTGGTTGCATTTACACGGGCAAATATTCCCCTAAATATACCGCAAAGATAGCTCATTGTTCCCACGGATTGCACCACAGCATCACCTCATTCAGAAGGGGGGAAGGTAAAACACCCAAATATAGTGTGACAGGGGATGTCACTGTTTTTGCCGACTTATTTGGAAAGTAGCGCAACTTAGCGCATTATTGCTAGTGTAAACAACCATTTCGCTAAGGGCTGTGTGAATTACCAGCAATCTTCCGCTACAGTTGCAGCAGACCTGCACTGTGATTGGTTGTTATGATGAAGGGGTGGGCTTAACAGAGGTGAAATGAGGGAGGGAGATTCAGTAGCGATTAGGAAATTTTGAAAAGTCCATCCTCTCTGCTATTTTGCAAGTCTGTGAATCTTTGTTTACCAAGAAAAAGGATTCCAAGTCCTTTCAGTCAGGGAGGATCTATTCCCCCCCCATCAAGCCCCTCCTCCTTTTCCTCGGCTGTGAGCAGCTGGCTCTGCTTGGGGGGGGGGGAGAGAGAGAGAGATTGAGAGAGAAAAAGTTTTCTCTGATCTTTCCGCCTGCTATTTTGGCAGTCTGTGATTCTTTATTTGGCAAGAAAATGCAGGATTCCAAGTCCTTTCAGTCACAGAAGATCTATTCCCCCCCATCAAGCCCCTCCTCTGCTTGGTCACTGCTTGGGAGGCCACACACCCACACCTTTGCCCTCTCTGGACCATAAAGCAAAATAGTAAACAAAGCAATGGAATCCCCCAGTTTACATCGTGTAAACTGACCGGCACTGCTGCAAAAAAGCGCTAAAGCGCAATCTGCCGCAATAAAATCTGCCGTGTAAATGCAACCTGTGGATAGCGCAATAAGCAGAAACAAAAATGTTAAAACAATAGTTATAGGAGAAACTGTACGTGGTGTGCATTATAAAATACCTTGAAGCAATTATTTAAGATTCATGACTTACTTCATGTTTTAGATTAGATTATGCATTCTGTGCAGAATGATCATACAGTGGATGCTGTTTCAGTCCTTGTTATCAAGCAGAACAAGAGCTCTTGTTTAAAGGAGACTCTACTTTCTATAACTATAAGTTTCTATAACTTAAACTTTATAGAAGAACATACTCTCCAACTGTTCTGATATGGCAGACATATTCTCGATTAATCCTGCATTGTCCCACTGTTTTCAGCTACTTTTAAAAGTCTCATTTTCTCTACTATCCTCCCACTTTTTCCCTTTGTCCTCAGTTTACTTCAGTTGCTGAAAACTGAATTCTAAGATCAAACATAGGGTCCGTCTATACGATTTAAAAAATTGATTTGGGGGGTAAAAAATACGAATAGGCAGCCATTCGTATGCATACGATCTGCCTACACAATTTTTTACCCCCCTACACTCCGTATGACCTCCCCTTCCCCAGCTGGCTGGAGCGAGCAAGCCAAGTGGCTGTTTTAAATCTCCCTCTACTTTTTTTTTTTAATTTAAAAAGGTGCCTCCTTTGTGGAAATTCAGTTTTCCCTATTTACAAAGTAAAATAAAAATAAATATATATAAAATTCACGGACTTACCAGACACTCGCTTAGCCAGGAATCCAACATGGCGGCCGCTCCCAATTCCCCTCCTTGCTAGCCCCACCCCCTCTACTCAGCCAGCCAATCAGATTACACTGCCTGTTCATATGTGTGCAAACGGGGCGTAGAGACCACCAGACATTCGAATGGCTGTACGTATTTTATGCCGAGATCTGCTAATCCTCCTGAATGCCGAATCCATGTAGTTTATGGGGGATTTGCTAGCCCCCCTTCTGAATGACACGTATGAATCTGAACGGCTGTGTGTACGGAAGAGAGATCCTCCGAACGGCATATGTATTTTTTTTACCGTGTAGATGGGAACATAGTTTATAATTAGCTACAGGGGAGAAGGGGACAATGGGCAGAATCTTGTCCTTCTCGGAAGGCACAGGGAAAAGCAAACTGGTGCAATCTCTCCTAGCTTCTGTGTTCCTCCTCATAAATACTTTTTGCCTATGGAATCGTTAAGGCTGGTGTCGCCCCTCCCTTGACAGTGTCACTAACTCTCCCCTAGTACCATCACTGCTTTTTGCCATCTTGACCACATTCTGATGTTGCATGTCTTGGGTTTCATCTGTGAAATGTTAGAGGATATGGAAGAAGTAGAAAAGAAACAAATATTGACGAGGAACTTGAAATTCCGCCATGCCCAGACAAACTGGTCTCAGTTCAGAACTTCTTTCAAACTGAGACTGTCCCAAATTGGATCTCTCTTCCCTTCCATTATGCCCCCCCCCCCGTTCACATGGCCACCATTTTAAGTATAGGACATGACAATCCATGGTCATTCAAAATTGTGGATCAAGATCAGGAGAACCCACTGTACATATGTTTTGAGGGCAGCAATTCTACTCTTACCACCAGTCATAAAGTATTATCTCTTCCTCATCTAGTTTGTGGGTTGTGGCACCACCAACACCAAAGGTTTAGGCAGAGCTCAAAGATCCTACTTAGCCTGAGCCCATTATCTGGGCTTACCACATTTTGAAGTCAATGATGTAATATACATTGCAATGTAAAGAGCTGTTCCCTTCCCTAAGAACCTTATCTAGTGTCTTAAATTCCCTGACTGCACCATTGGCTGTGGGAGAGAATGATGCCTCGACAATTTAAAATAGTAAGGCAAGAATACACAGTACTCTGCTGTGTGTTAGGTGCCAAAAAGAGGTTATTGTCAAGTACCAAATTATCGAATGTTTCAGGATCACATAAGATATATCTATTTCTCTGATGACTGTGATACTGAAAAAACTAGGTTAAGACATTACTTAGTGCTCTTGGACACTACTTTCAAAATACAGAAATACCAGCATATAGCCTATTTTATGTAATCACATGTCAGATGCAAGGCACATATAAAACTATAATTAGGGAAACATTTTATCCTTCACTGCTTTTCTTCCAGACAATAACTAGCCAAGGTAGCAAAACCACATGGAAAAGGTATCATTAATTAAGCAGCCAGTACTTGGCTTTTATCAGTAATTAAAATACAACCAGAAACAGTGCTATTATTAGTCTTTTTTTAGTAGCTACTCTTTACTCTAAATCTTTATTCATGGTTTTAATACCTTATTCATTTTTTTAAAAAATGACCCAGAATGGATAGACTTAATAGGTCTAGTCTCAACTAATACTATTTTTCATTTTAACTATCTGAAAAGGTCAATCATACCTCACTGGTCTATTTTTAACTTTAATAAATGTTCTGTAATATGAAGCACATGCATGTCAGGCTTCACTTTTCACATATCTGTCTTTACAATGACATTAATGCAACCCCCTCCTTGCATTTTAAGTAGGTTTAATCCAGAACCATTGTATTCATAAACCTTCAGATCTTGTTGGACTGCCACTCCTATCAGTCCTAGTCAGCATAAACACTGGTGAAGGACCAGTGAAGGACCATGGGGGTGAAAACTGGTGAAGGACCATGGGGCCTGCAGTCCAACAATATTTGAAAGGCCACACATTTCTTATCTGTGGTTTAAGCACATGATAAACTAAATATTCCACCAGTTTTGGAGGGGGGTAGCTTTAGTTAACTGCAGGCCTTTCCCGAATAGCTATCCCAGCCTAAAGATTCGGCTGTCTTTTCACTTAAGCTGCCATGGAATTATTCCATTTTTTCCAGTTTTTAATTATTGTATTTTTTAATCTTTTAAATTTAATATTGTTTTAAGGGGTGGGTGGGTTAGGGTAGTAATGTAATTATAGAATTTTTACACTGTAATCCGGCTAATCCGCCCTGATTGCATTGCAGAGGGGCAGGATAGAAATAAATTTTAGTATTATTATTATTCTCTCTCTGGCTTTTCTTCGCAAATGAAGATTCAGGAAGGACTCATCCTGCACTTTCTGCAAGTGTGCTGATGACTAAAAAGGCCAATCCGAGATAAACAACTCCAGTTGCAGAAAGCACAGCAGAAGGTCTCCTTGGGTGATGTTTTTGGGTTGTGATTCTTTCTGCGTTGTCATTTCTCTTCAAGAGTTGTTCGGCGTGAGTTCTCAAATAAGGTTGCAGCATTGTGGATAGTCTGTCTCCATGCCTCCCGATGTGAGGCCAGGGCAAACCACTGTTGGTGATCAATTTGGCCAAGCCTGAGATGTTGTTTCAGGGAGTCTTTGTATCACTTTTTTGGAGCTCCCCTCTTACGCTGACCCGTGGCGAGTTCACCATAGAGTAGTATTTTGGGGAGGCGATGGTCCTCCATCCTAGAAACGTGCCCTGCCCAGCACAGCTGTGTTCTCAATATCATGGCCTCAATGCTGGTGATCCCTGCTTGCTCAAGGATAGCAACATTTGTCACATAGTCAGTCCAGTGTATATTTAGGATTGTGCGTAGACAACGCTGATGAAAGTGTTCGAGGAGTCGTAGATGGTGGCAATAGGTGACGCATGTTTTAGATCCATAAAGGAGGATAGACAGTACAATGGCTCTATACATACTGATTTTTGTGCTTTGCCTCAGGTGTTTATTGCTCCAGACTCTTTTGTGAAGTCTTCCAAATGCACTACATGCCTTTGCTGATCTGTGATCAATCTCTTTGTCAATCTCGGCATCTGAGGAGATGATGCTTCCCAGGTAGGTGAACTGCTGAACGGACTTGAGCACAGATTTGCCGACGGCAATGTGGGGATGGTGGTGTTCGTCCTGTGGTGCAGGCTGGTAAAGAACTTCTGTTTTCTTCAGGTTGACTTCCAGCCCAAACAGCTCTGCAGCTGTTGCAAAGCAGGATGTTAGGCGCTGCAGAGCTGCTTCTGTGTGGGCAACAAGGGCAGCATCATCAGCGAAGGGCAGCTCACGGACTAGATAGTTTAGAGTCTTAGTGTGAGCCCTCAGGCGGCTTAAGTTAAACAAGCTACCATCAGTATGGTAACGTATATCGATCCCAGAGTCTTCTTCAAGCTCTGCCATAGCCCTTTGGAGCATCATGCTAAAGAAGATTGTAAATAAAGTTGGTACAAGAACACAACCTTGCTTCACTCCATTAGTTATTAGAAAGGGCTCTGAAAGAGCATCGCCATATCTGACTTGACCACGCTGACCCTCGTGTAGCAAGATGATCATTTTAAGGAATTTGGTGGGACATCCTAGTCTTTCCAGGATCTGCCACAGACCTTTTTTACTCACAGTGTCGAAGGCTTTGGTGAGGTCGACAAATGCTACATAGAAGCCCTTGTTCTGCTCCCTACATTTTTCTTGCAGTTGTCTAAGGGCAAATACCATGTCTGTAGTACTCCTATTGGCTCTGAAGCCACATTGGCTTTCAGGGAGAAGTTCTTCTGCAATAGCAGGAACTAATCTGTTCAGGAGTATCCTTACAAGGATTTTTTCAGCAATAGAGAGCAGTGTTATGCCTCGATAGTTTAAGCAATCGGATTTTGCTCCTTTTTTCTTGTACAGGGTGATGATGACTGCATCTTGGAGATCTGATGGCAGTTCCCCTTTTTCCCAGCAATTCACAAGGAATTCATGGAATTTATCGTGGAGTGCATGACCTCCGTGTTTCCAAACATCAGGTGGGATTCCATCAATCCCAGCTGCCTTGCCATTTTTCATCTGCTATATGGCCTTAAAGGTCTCTTCCACAGTGGGAGCTATGTCCAATTCATTTTGCATCGGTTTTTGTATCATATGTTGGATAGCTGAGCCTTGGACTAACTAAATAAATTATTATTTAGGTCAATAATGGCTACTATATGACAGCACTCTACAGCTTCTTTTATCTAAGTCACTTTGTGGTGCCATCCAAAAGATTAAGATGACCAAAAGCATTACTGTCCAGTGCAATTTACACTGTTTCTGTTGAAGAATTTAGGTAAATAACTAGAGTCAGTTTAGAGATGTAATCCTTCACTAGGTATCTTCTCAAATGTAGCGACAAGTAATTTCTGTCAACTTCTCCCCACTGTAAGAAAGTCTTTGAAAACTACAAAGACGGGACTTATTGTGCGCAAAATTAGCATGTGGTTGTTTTGTGTAGAAAACAGCAAGTTTCGCACAGAAAACAACATATTCTCCATGGAAAAATAACATTTCAATGCAGAAACATGAATTCCAGCACCAAAATTACTGTTTTCTATGCAGAAAATGCTGTTTTCTATGTAAATCCACCATGTGTGAATTTTATGCAGAATAAATCCCCAATTGCAGCATTTTTTCTGCAGGAAACAACATTTTCTGTGTGGAAAATAATATTTCAATACAGAAATTTTAATTCCTGCCCAGAAAATGCTATTTTTCAGACAAAACAACCATGTGCAATTTTTACATAGAATAAATTCCCAATTACAGCATTTTCTTCACAGGAATTAATATTTCTGCATTTAAATATTATTTGCCATGCAGAAGATACAATTTTCCGCACAGAACATGCTGTTTTCTGAGTAATCACATGCACATTTTGTGCAGAATAAGTCCTGAACTTCAAAGTTTCTTGTCTTTCCAGGATTCTTCTCATCATGGTTTCTTAACAGAAACTAGAACATGAACCAATGGATATAAATTATAAGAAAAAGCACCCCTAATATTTTCCAAAGAAAACCTGAGGGACCCCATTACAATATTGAAGAGAAATGTAAAATCCATATTGGTATGCCAAAAAGAAATTGTGCCAGCACCTTAGCCTGGAATACCCTCAATGTAACAGGTAAAAATTGGCAACTCTATATAGAAGAAATGAGCTAGGGCTTGGCACTGTTAGATGCTGACTGGGTGACAGCTTTCCAGTGGAACACCCAGGCACCAGATAATTGAAAGTTGATTCCAAGGTACTTAAACCATACAACTTGTTCAATCTTGTGTCCATCTATGACCCAATTTGACAAGGATTGGCTCTTAGAAAAAACACATAAACTTAGTTTTACTATAGTTGGTAATTAAACACTTTCTGACACAGTAACCATTAAGGCTTTCATCATTCATTTCAAACCTATTTTGGTTAAGGAGAGGACATTGTCATCTGCATACAGAAGTGGCTGAGCCCAGTTTAGGAGATCTTTATTGGAGGTCTTTAAACAGCATTTTTCAGGAGCATTTTTCAGGATGAGCATTTTTTTTTCAGGATGAGCATTTTTCAGGAGTGCTTTAGTTGTATATCCCTACCTGGCATGGGGTTGGACTAAATGGTCCTTGAGGTAATTTCCTGCTCTATGATTCTATCATTCTTTGGACACAGCAACAGTATCCCAACTCTGTCACTGAGCATAGAGCTGTCTGCAGATTTCTTCCAAATCTGCCAGTACATTCAATTTAAAAACTGTAGATATATTTGCTCAAGAAACATTGCACCTAGTTGTCTTAAACTTGGCAGGTATCATTTCCACCAAAGGTTCCAGCATGCCTGAAAATTTCATCCAATGCTAACAAACACAAAACAATGGCACAGTGATTTTTGTATTTCCACTAATAATCAATAGTCAAGCCATTTTCTGATCTGACAAATTAGTACCTGAACTGAAATGTCAGTGTACAGCATTACTACATTACCACTTCCCTAATGCATTGCATATTTCAAATTACCAGGTGCCAATCTACAGTTAATGTAAATTGACAGAAGCTTTCCAACTTGAAAGAAATCCAAAGGATTGTTTACATTAAGCTTTCCAATGGCTTTGATTTTAAGCAACTTAACTCTTCCTGACTTTTATTCTCACAATGAATATCAGTAAATGAAAATCTAATATTCCCCATTGCTTTTTCTGAAAAATAAAATATGGATTAACACTAGCTAAGACTATGTCAGAAAAAAGGAAGAATAATAGTCTATTGGCAATAATTAGCTGTAATTTTAATATTTAATAATCAAGACACCTACTGTAATGGTAATCACATCTACTTGAACTTTACTTGCCATATATGCTTTTTCTTACATATTTTTTCCATATTAGCATCTAATATGTTAACAAACAGGGGCTTTATTCATATATTCTAAGAATATGCATAAATGTTTTTCTTTCTTCAAGACAAAAAATATGCTACAGTGTCTTTTTGATAAAACAGATGCAATAAGGAGACAAAGCATTTGCACAGATTTGTTATACATTTTAAATGTAATCCTGATTAAAGCAGCACATTTTATGCCACTTAAGCAGCTATCAGAGTGGCTACATAATATGCATCTTATTGCTTTTCCTCTCCTTATTTCATCCAAATTACACTACTCTGTATTTCACATTTCACTGAGCATGCATGCATGAGATATGTCCAGACACACTCTGTCAAACAATAGTTTCAGCAGAAGTCTCTATTCCGTAACACAGAGGTATTAACTAGCAAAGTTATATAAGGCCCAGAAAATAAACAAGAGTTTGTATATAGCACAGAAGTGTTTGGTTCCACACAATATGATAGTAACAGAAAAGGGAAACACATTGTGGTTTTGTTTTGGTGTGTGTGTGTGTTCTGCTATTCTTATCATAACACCAAGTTACCAAAATGCCTTTTCTATGCCATTTTGAAAGAACAGTGGAAAGCAGTAAATATTTAATGTTTCTGTATATAGTCAACTGAAATAGCTACTCTGCATAGGAAAACCCTGAGATATGTGCCTCCAAATGTTCAAAAATTACTTAGAAAATTTTGTAGGGAGGTGGAATGGGCTTTTAAATACTAGAGATGACACAGCGAGCTTTATGTTTAATGAAATGAGTTCCTCTTTCCAGTGCAACATGTACTTCCTGTGGAATCCAGAGGCTATAGAAGACAACATTTTTAAAAAATTGCCTCATGCTATAAAGCAGTGGTGGGAGTCTGGCCCACAAGTACCCTGCAGCCACTAGGGCTGTTTTTTTTTAATTGCCAGAGCTTCCGTTTTGAATTTTTTATTAAGCTAAAGCATAGTGATATCTGCTCTCTTCATAGTGTGGAAAATTTCTGCTGGACCTGTAAGATATACCCAACACAAGCCTCTCTCTTAGGCATTTTGCCCTTCCCTCTGACATTGGAAATCCCATCCCTACCAAAGGGGAGGATGCGCAGTGCAGCAAAACCTGCAGGAATGGGTGGTGGTGATGAGTGACTTCAGTCCACAACCGAAGGAAACAAATGGGAACAGATGTAACTGCTCCAAGTGAAATGAATAGTCAAGACTGTAGGCATGGAGATGCAGCCTTATTGGAGAATTTACGCCAAACAAGACTTGAAGAGAAACGACAATGCAGAAGAATCACAACCTGGAATCATCACCCAAGGAGACCTTCTGCTGTGCTTTCTGCAACCGGACTTGTTTATCTCATATTGGCCTTTTCAGTCATCAGTGCGCTTGCAGAAAGCACAAGATGAATCCTTCCTGAATCTTTGTTTGTGAAGAAAAGCCAGAGAGAGAGAGAGAGAGAGAGAGAGAGAGAGAGAGAGAGAGAGAGGGAGATGTTTATTGGAAACCATATTTTGGACTGGGATGAGTGGACTTTCTTCCAAAACTTATGTTAGGTGATTGCACCCCATATCTATGTTTCTCAATAGGTAGTCCTGGTAAACCCCTGTTTACCTCCTAGTGAACTCTAGCTAAAGCATAGGCTCAAGAGTTACAACACAAAATATACATAATGCTTTGGCCAATCTGGTGACATAAAATACCTCTTAACCACTCAAAAATTAAGAATATAGCTGCATACCATAATAATAATAATAATAATAGTTATTTTTACCCCTCCCCTCTGTTAAAAACAATCGGGGCGGTGGCTTACAACAATTTAAAATACAACAATACTGACTAAAATCCCTAAGCACCACCCACCCCCACCTTCCCCCATAAAAAGATATTAAACTAGTATCAAACTAAAAACCACTTAACTAAAATCACATAAATAAATACAAAAATCAATAGCCAGCAAGACTAAAAGAGGCCAGGAGACGCAGCTCCTGAGGCTGGGATCTAATCAGGAAAGGCCTGCCAAAAGAGATCCGTTGGTCACTCTAAGGTGGCTGCTAGGGGTTATCTAGCACTCTAAGGCAGCTGTCAGGGATTATGGGTCACTGTCATTGACTCCAATTCCACAACCTCACTGTAGTGACCCTTCACCGACCAAGCTATCTCTGGAAGACTTTTCACCTATCTGTACCAGGTTTTAATTTTTCCATAATGCAATGCCTATAATGTGATATTAGATATTGAGGGGTGTTGCATTTGGGGATATTTCAAATAATGTTGCCCAGGAGAAGCACTCTGACTCCACAGGGAAGTGGCATTGGCAGGAGAATGGGTACTGATAGTTACTAGTGCAATAGAGGTTTTGGAAGGGATATAAATGACATTGTGGTGGAGTTCCTTCAAGTTTGGGGCCAATTGGGAAATATCAGTTCAATAACAATATCCAGTAATATTTTAGCTGAAAGCTGTAAGAGTAATTCAGAACTGCATAACAAGAAATGCTACAAATGACACCCTGACTGCAATAATCACTAGAGGTTTAGAACAGGGATGGGCAGAGTGTGGCCTACAGTTCAATGCTCTCCCTTGACCCTACTTTTGTGCCCTATTAGCCCCCATCACACACACCCAAAACCCACTAAATTCCCTGCTAAAATCAGCATTGGGGGGGCTAATTTTTTTGCCTGAAATCTGTGCAGAAAATCCTCCAAATGTGTGAAAACATCCCACCCTCTCAACGTCCCAGAACTCCATCTATCTATGTTTACCTTTGTAGTCGTTTTCAAGGGGGGGGGGGGTTTGGAGGCCATGAGGAAGTCCAGGGGGAGAATTTAGCCCCAGTTCCCCACCCAGTTGCCCAACCCTTATATAGAATGTCAGATAAAAAAACATAAGGTAATCTTTGTTCTCCTGCCTTCCTCCATATCCTTCTGCCATCTCTGGCATGATAGACATTCTCCTCTCTCCCCACTGAATGGAGAAGGGTAACTATTGACAAAAGAGCTAAGAGGAAAGGAAAAAACAAAGAAGAATGAACATCTTGATGATAAGACTAATCACATCCATTTGAAATATAAAGAACTGGAGTCCAGAAACAAATTTGCACACAGAAGCAGCTCTGCAGCACCTAACATCCTGCTTCGCAACAGCTGCAGAGCTGTTTGGGCTGGAAGTCAACCTGAAGAAAACGGAAGTTCTTTACCAGCCTGCACCACAGGACTAACACCAACATCCCCACATTGCCGTCAGCAAATCTGTGCTTAAGTCCATCCAGCAGTTCACCTACCTGGGAAGCATCATCTCCTCAGATGCCAAGATTGACAAAGAGATCCATCACAGATTAGCAAAGGCATATAGCGCATTTGGAAGACTTTACAAAAGAGTCTGGAGTAATAAACACCTGAGGCAAAGCACAAAAATCAGTGTGTATAGAGCCATTGTACTGTCTATTCTCCTTTATGAGTCACCTATCACCACCACTTATGACTCCTCGAACGATTTCATCGGCACTGTATACGCACAATCCTAAATATACACTGGACTATGTGACAAATGTTGCTATCCTTGAGCAAGCAGGGATCACCAGCATTGATGCCATGATATTGAGAACACTGCTGTGCTAGGCAGGGCACATTCCTAGGATGGAGGACCGTTGCCTCCCAAAAATAGTACTCTATAGTGAACTTGCCATGAGTCAGTGTAAGAGGGGCGCTCCCAAAAAGTGATACAAGGACTCCTTGAAACAACATCTCAGACTCGGCCAAAATGATCTCCAACAATGGTCCGCCCTGGCCTCACATCAGGAGGCACTATCCACAATGCTGCAGCCTTATTTGAGAGCTCACGCCAAACAAGTCTTGAAGAGAAATGACAACGCAGAAAGAATCACAACCCAAAAACATCACCTAAGGAGACCTTCTGCTGTGCTTTCTGCAACTGGACTTGTTTATCTTTGATTGGTCTTTTTAGTCCTCAGCGTGCTTGCAGAAAGTGCGGGATGAGTCCTTCCTGAATCTTCGTTTGCAGAGAAAAGCCAGAGAGAGAGAGAGAGAGAGAGTATATATAGTACAGGTGCTTTTGTAATTCAGACACACATTTTGATTAATAAAAAATACACAGACACTCACTTTGACCTACGAGAGTGACAAAGCCTTGTAAAGATAACCTCAACAGCTATAGTTGCAGGGGGCACTGTTATAATGTTGTAAGCTGTGTTAAGTTGAGTCCTGCACTGGGGACAAAAATGGGAATCATAGAGTTGGAAGAGACCACAAGGGCCATCCAGTCCAAACCCCTACCATGCAGGAATAAGCAATCAAAGCACACCCGACAGATGGCCATCAAGCCTCTGCTTAAAAACCTCCAAAGGAGACTCCACTACAATCTGAGGCAGTGCATTCCACTGCCAAATAGCTCTTACTGTCAGGAAGTTCTTCCTAATGTTTAGATGGAATCTCTTTTCCTGTAGTTTGAGTCAATTGCTCCGTGTCCTTGCCTCTGGAGCCACAGAAACAAGCTTGCTCCTCCTTAATATGACATCCCTTCAAATATTTAAACATGGCTATCATGTTCCCTCTTAACCTTCTCTTCCACAGGATATTAAATGAGTATGTACATGCACAGGTGTTAACAAGAAAGGTTTGTTTCTTTCCTCCATTTGTTAGTAAACAATATTGGGTAACATCCCATTTAAATGGGCTCTAAGGAAATGTAAAAAATGATATGCTGGTTGCCAAAACTGACAAAACATTAAGAAATACTTGACAGAAACAATAATTGTGATGGATATTTTTACTCTAAATTCCATTCTGCAGACATTTAGGACTTTTTCGGCCAATGTAAAAATAACGCTAGCAGCGTCGCCAGGTTGCGACGCTGCAGCGCAAGAGCGTACGAAACTGACGCCCTCTTGCGCTGCAGCGTCGCAGCCTGGTGACGCTGCTAGCGTTATTTTTACATTGTCCGAAAAAGTCCTTAGTCTAGATTGCATGCTTTAAAACTTGTGTAATAATTTATTTAGTAAAGGAAAGTAGTTCTTGGGTACTTTTTTCCTTCTAATTTTCTGCCTAAAAAAACCAAAGGATTTATTTCAGTGTTGAGGCTCCCCCTCAAAATATCTAATGCAAAACTCTCTCCTACTAACAACAATTATCTATCAGAAGCTAATGTGCCCACTCAACAGCAGTTCATTAACTGACTTTTTAGGCTTTCCATTCCCTGTGGAGCAGTTTTATCTGTGTGTGATCACCCCTTTCATTGATACAATGAGATTCTGCAGTTCTTGGACCAAAACAGCCTAAAACAATGATATTTGAAAATCAGAAATCTTTACACATTAATGCTCTGGAGAGATGAAGCTATTGTGTCTTGAAGTCCTTCCTTCCCAGCCCAACATGGTTTCATTTCCTCCTTACAACTACCCCCAAAGTAACATTTAAGTTGTGGAGAATGCAATAGTCACAGAGGGATCAAATGCTTGGCCCTCACATGTCCAACTAGATCAATTTTATTTGACAATCAGAGAAGTTGCACTATTCCAGTTTAAATATACTGAAGCCCTAATCATCTATTGTAATTCCCTAAACAGAGGAAATTTCTAACTTTTTAACTGTTGGAACTACTTTGGCAGAGCTGGGGTAATAAACCCCATCATATTCTAATTTTCTGACAGCTTGATAGAACCAATGTTCTTAGTAGAGATAAAATGAAATGAAGCACTTTTTTCCCCACAGGAAAGTCTTTCACTCATATTCGTTGATGCCAACTAACCTTCACATCTGCTCTTTCCCCACAGGTCTCTAAAACTTGGCATGATAAGAGCCGGAGTGCCTGATGAGGCATTTCCATTATAGCATTCTACTTCCTTGCCCAAACAAAAAGACAACAGGGCATAATAAAATAGTTTGTGGACTATATCTTCAATAGAATGGCTGTGTGCACATTTCTGAGATGATTATGTGATCATCCCTGAAGTGCAAAAAAACAACATATGAGGAGAGAGAAGGGGGTTTAATTCCTTTGTGCTAACATAAAATTAAGGCTGCTTTTAATGCAGATTAGATATATGTTAATCAAATAAAGGATCACTCTATCTCTCAAGTGGGGGGAAATCGATAATGAAATGCATAGAGCTGTAGCTATTCACTTTACAAATGAACCTGAAACCCATCACTACTGACAACACATGTAATTCAGTAGCAAAACTATTATTAGATATTGTGCACTGGAAAGCCTCTATTAATGTACAGTAGTGAAGCCATATTTCCTAGCACATTTCCTTCCATATTTATCTTCCTCTCCCCTCGCCTCCGCTCTCTCTGTGTGTGTATGTATGTATGTGTGCGTGTGTGTGTTTGTGTGTGTGTGAAGGAAAGATGTAAAGTAGAATTTTATAGATCTGTGGTGTAGTGCCTAGAGTTTTGGATTAGGACTCTAGGAAGTTTGGGGTTCAAATTAACTGTGGAAACCTGCTGGGTGACCTTGGGCAAGTCATACTCTCTCAGTCTCAGAGGAAGGCAATGGCAAACCTCTGAAAAAGTCTTGCCAAAGAAACTATGACAGGAGTGCCATAGGTCAGAGCCAACCTTTGAGTACTAAACAGTTTGAGAACTTCTTTTATCAGGCAAAAGCAACAAAGAATTTCCAGCGAACTTCCAGGCCACAGAAAGTGGTTGCTATGTATTTGGGCTATGAAAGGTCTAAAGTGTCATAAATTCTGTTCTATCTACTTTCTATCTGCTAGAAATAAAAGTAAGAGCAAAACTATCATCATAGCACTATTAGATACCTTGCAGTTGAGAACTGGGTGGATGGTGGACTACTTTTCTGGAGCCACTTCTTCCTTTGTAGATATCAAGTCTTAATGTTACAGTCAAAATAATAACTGAAGGATTTTCCCAATGTATGACAACATCTCTGTGTCCTTGACCATCCGTGCTACAGCCTCCAGCTTTGTGAAATTCCTCTTGCCTGCCTGTTCTCTTTTTACCAATTGTGCAAACCATCACTCTTACTCCTGTTGCAAAATACATACCTATTCATGCTATGTTTATGTGGAATCCTTCAAATCAGATTTATGTTAGGAGGCCTATCATGTTCAAAAAGCTGTGTGGTGACAACCTTGGCCACATCCTCAATGTTCTCAAGTTCCTCATTGAGCCACCATCCATGTAATCATATGGGGCAGTGGCTCTTAACCTTTTCTTTACCAGGGACCTTCTTTAAATATCTTTTGTTGCCACGGACCCCCAAGACTACAATAATCATAATAAAACCTGATAATAATAATCATACAATTACACCATCCATTAAACCTTCCTCAGAGGCACTGAAGGGGAGGGAAGACGTTTCTCCTGCTTCTTCCAGCACATTTGTGGCTGGAGTGGATTGGATGGCACTGTGCAGGCCAAGCTAGTCTTCACCTTGGCTCCTATCACATGACTGCTCCACTGCAGGGAGGAAGTGGGCCAAGCAGCTTTTGTGGACCCACTGTCAGGACATTGATGCCCTCTGGGGGTCTGTGGGCCATAGGTTAAGAACCACTAATATAGGGTTCCAAAATCTGGAGAAGCCTCTGGATATAGATACGATCAACTAAGGGTTCCATGCTTTATATGACCATGAGAACATATGGATGGGAGACGGGGTAGAATGGCTAAAGCTCAAGCTCATGTCTATTTTTGGTATAGCCACAAGGAAAGTCAACCTAATCTCTTCTGGCACCAGCAAAGTCAACACTGATGCCAGTAGATGCTCAAGAAAACATCAAAGTCATAAATGCTTTCAACTTCAAGGATAAAAGTATCGGCAATAATATGCCTCTTTCCCACTTTTTCATCCATTTTCAATTCATGTTAACATGAACTTTTAAAAAGGAAGTGCTGCAATAAACAATAAAATAGCTCATATACACCAACATTTAAAATTAGAAGGTTGCTTTTATTTCACAGTGGTAGGACAGAGACTGTTTGAGTGCCATGGAGGTATCTGTTCTAATGTCACAGAGAGGCTCAGCAGCCAGACGTTGCAGTCTCCATGGCTTGCATCCCAATTAATCTAATAATTAACATTTTCAGTTTATTTATACTTGTATTGTTAGTATATCCTACTCCCCCTCCCCACAATATCTAATAATTGGAAATATTGGACACTTTGGGGGGCCAGGTTGGCTGGGGCAAACCAAAGGTCAGTTGGAGGTCACAATGACCTGGGATGTGTCTGGAGATAAAATGGCAAGAAAGCCATTGGGATTATGCAGAAAACCCCTTGAAAAACACAGTAATTAAGGAGATATGTGCTAATCCTTTCTTCCAGCCCTGCATGTCTCAGCAGTGACTCAATCTAGTAATTAAGTGACCATTCCTTAATCTATTCCTATGAAATCTCTCCTATACCCCCCCCATCCAAACTATACCCTCCCATCCACCAGGGAGCCCTGGTGACACAGGGGTTAACTGGCAGTACTGCAAGCCACCACGTTGCAAATTTGATCTCAGAGGGCTCCAAGGTTCACTCAGGCTTCCATCCTTTTGTAGGTTGGTAAAATGAGTACCCAGCTTGTGGGGAAAATTAGCTAGCACACATTGGAAACCGCTTAATGTGTTAGAATCATAGAATTGCAGAGTTGGGAGATACCACGAGGGCCATCTAGTCCAACCCCCTGCCATGCAGGAAATCATGATCAAAGCATCCCCGACAGATGGCCATCCAGCCTCTGTTTAAAGACCTCCAAGGAAGGAGACCCCACCATCCGAGGGAGTGTGTTCCACTGCCAAACAGCTCTTACGGTCAGAAAGATGTATAAATTGCTATAGCTTAAAAAATTTGTAAGCTGCTCTGGGACATTTTGTGGCTGGAGAGCAGGGTATAAATACCTAAATAAATAAATACCTTGCAATGTTGTTGCAAACCCATCAATTTCTATCTTCCAGCAATTAGAACAACCAGTTGTGTTTTGGTTCCCTTTGTCTATCCCATGGGAAAGCCTTCCAGGCTTTGTAATAACCATAGTACCCCTTTAGGATATGAAATAGGGTATAAATATCAGTCTCTCAACAATACTGGATGCACCCAGTCACTCTCTTTCTTGGCGTGCCCTAGATTGGAACCTGCTGTCCCACCCTCAGCTGCCTGTCTGAGTATCTTTGCTGCACAAAACTCTTCTCTCTTCAAGACTGGTAACTATCACCCTATATTCCTGAATCTCTCTGTTTAGTTAACCTTTATGTCTTACTCTGCTATAGCCCTGTGTGGTTCTTAAGCACATGTGCTGTGTGTGAGTTCACTTTGTGTTATTTTCAATAAAAAATTATTTATTTCACTTTAACTGGAGTGCTCTCTACAGGTAATACTGGTATACACAGATGAAAAGATCCCCAAAGTTACCCTTCTCTCACAGGCTTTTGTTTGAGCTAGTAATCCCCCCCGATAAAATAGAGATTTTGCCATCACGGGTGGGGGTAACAATATATAGTTAGAAATAAGTACCACTGAACTCAGTGGAGTAGGAAGATACATGATGGAAGTCCAAATTTTAATTCTAAGGAGATTTTCAGACTACACTGTTATAGTGTTACTATTCTACTTTATTTGCTATGGCTGCCTCCTCTTGAATCCTGGGATTTGCAGTTTAGGAAGGGGCATTTACAACTCTCAGCCAGAGAACTCTTAGGCCTCACTAAACTACAAACCCCAGAGTTCCAAAGGAGGAAGCCAGAGCAGTTAAAGTGGAATAGTAACACTATAACAGTGTAGTCTGAAAATCTCCTAAGAATGATCAGGCTGGAATGCTATGCATATGTATCTGGGAATGAGTGCAAATAAAGTGAAACTAAATTCAAGTAAACACAGTGAAACTGAGTTGCAAGCAAACATTAATTGAGTTGCAGTATAATCTGTATCACACAAAGATCAAATAACAAATTCAGAGCCATGACATGAACAGCCTTAAACCCTGGATAAAAACCTTGCATATGCCCCAATGGATTTATATTTTCTTTGACAGAAGTTCCAAAATTTAAAATTGAAATTGTAGAATAAATATAAATTCAGAAAGGTGAATTATAAAGTAATATATATGAACTGATTTATAATTTAGTTTTTTTTTTTCCAGGTAACCAGGTAAAATAGATATCTGGGCATTTTGAAAAGGAAAATTAGCAGTTTCAAAACTGAATATCTCTACAAATTCTAATCAGGATGTAATACTAGATTTTATTATTATCATTATTATTTAGAAGATTTATACAATAAATTATTTAAGCAGTGTACAAACATAAAAAGATTAAAATAGAAAAATCAAAAGAATCAAATATTCAAATTGTCAACAATTCTAAAAATATTTTAAAAGAAATATTAAACCCAGAAAAATTGTTTCACATGTAGCAACAAAAATCCAATCAACATCAAATACACACACAATAATACCAAAAGACTTATTAATATTACAATATGAATACATTACAATATCTAAAGGAATAATACTGCTTTAAAAAGTAGTAGAAGATAGGGCTAGGAATGTAATTCTTCAGAAACTTCATTCTCAAAGGAAGCTGTGAGTAATTGTAGCAATTTTCTTCCCACTGTAACAAGTATTTTAAAACTGCAGTTTTCGAAGACTATTTGCAGCATGGGACTTTTTCTGTGCAAAATTATTATGGGGGAAAAGGTTTTCTAGGCAGAGAGCAGCATTCTGTAACTGAGGGCATATTTTGCCAAACATTTGGATTTATTTTTATATGTGTTCAGACATATAAGAATTACTTTTCTTTTTCTTTTCTTTTATTGGTATGGAAGGTGAGGTATGTTGTGCAAGTGAACATTCGGTTATGCACTCAGAGGTACATTTGTTGTGCATTCCAGTGCATAATGTTGCCATTCAACACAACAGTTGTATGGCACAATCAATGCACATCTCTTCATGTGGATATTTATGCTAGCCAACCATGATGTACAATCTCAGCCAATGAGTTCTACATTTTTATGGATTGGATCCACACTTAGGATGCACATAGGGTGGACCTACTGAAACTGATCAGACTTGATTTTGTTTTTTGTTTTTTAAGATTTATACTGCCTGATATCCACAAGATGACTGTCAAAGTGATATACAAATTTACTAAAATTGTTTTAACATGGCTCCACCTACTCAAGCAGGCTCCTTCTAGCAGAATTTATGACTACTACAACTTCCCATAATTTAACCATTACACACTAAACATGGATCCAAACAAAGTCTATTCCAGAGAGACTCACCTTTCTGCCATTTGGCTCAGTTCATGAGTTTGCTCAGATGTGCCTCTCTCACCCCCAGTGTTTATAAGTAGCTTTCTAAGCATGGCATCCCATAAATAAGTAGAAAACATTTTTAATCAAATTGCAAGTCATCTATTAAAGAACATTGCCTCTTTCTATGATGAAATTATCTTTTCCATATTTTATAGATGCTCAATGAACAAAGAAGCACAATCAGAATACAATCTGAATTAGCAAACTATTCACAATAGAGAAAATCACAATATCCATATCACAAGTGTTTTTATTACTAACTACTTATTGATCTCCCCAACACATATTTTTATATTAGAAGCAAACACAAGCCATTCATATCCTGTCCCTATCGACAAACACTGGATGTCAACAAACCAAAGAAAACCATGCTATTGTAGGGGAGAAACCAGCACTATAGCAATGTAAGGAATAATTTTCTCTTCAATGCTCATGGCATTCACATCAGGGAAAGTGGCATCTTGTACTTATGAGAATAATATATGCTTCTTCCATTAAGATCCCTTAAAAGAAAACATGGGGTTGACAACTAACATATTCTCTTTCATACAATTATGTATCTCCCATGAGACTCTTTTCAAAATTTATTTTTAAAAGGAGGCATTAAAATCTAGTTCAGTACAACACAATATATAAAACGAGTTGCTAAAACAGCACCAAAACAGCAACATTAATATGCTGCTGAAGTATTCATCCAAAGGAAGTAATCACCTTTGTGCTATTAATTTATGAGTGCACATTTGTTCAAGTTAGATGATACCATTGTGATCATATTAACATCTCCTTCTCCACATTAAATGGCAGTATAAAACTCTTACAAGTCCAGGGGGCTGTCTTAATGGTCAAAATAATCTTCATAGAATTCACTTGTTCTAATGACATTCCACATCAGATCACAGTATTCAGAAGGAGGGGAGCCTTCATGGCTTTTCCCATATATATATATATATATATATATATATATTTAAAAAGCTCCTTAGAGAATGCACATTTCTGCTCGTTTGGACAATCGGATTCACATTCATTTGCATTTGCTATAAAAGCAGAAGTAGAAGCTGATTGGTTGGATGTGGGTAGGGGACAGAGCTTGCTAACAAAGCAAGCACTCAGAACCACCATCTTGGATTTTTGCTTTAGCGAGCAAGCGATCATGCAGTGAAATAGTCTTTTTCTTTTCTTTTTCTTTTATTTATTTAGGTGGAATATCACACTTTCACACCATAGATATACTTTTTATCTTTAAAAAATACTGTTTGGTGGTGGCAACTGGCTACAATAAAAGCATGATCTTGATTCACAGGAATGCCTGTTGGGACAGCAAAAGTGAATAGCTTCGCACGCCTATGATTTTACCAGAAAACTGTTAAGATAAATAGAAGCTGCTTCGAATTTGTGTTAGTGTGCATCAATCCACATTCCCCCCTCATATAGACAGGCCCATACTCTTATTATATAGTACTCCTAGGTATATACTAGGATTTCCAAAATGAATTCCATGGATTGAGAAAAGTATTTTTGATAGTGTTGGCTTGCTGAATTACTACAGTGCATATCTCTTAGAAAGGTGAGTAGCAATGCGAGACAAGCAGGGCCAGCCCTAACATTAGGCAGAGTGAAGTCTTGGACAATTTGAATGCCATAAAAAAATGATTTTATTTTACTGCATTAGAGAGAAAGTGGGACTTCTTAGATGTTCTGCTTGTGAGATTTTACCTGGCCTCAGGTACTGTGTGCTTTGATTTTGGGTGCTACCTGGTGTTCTACCTCCAGGGCTGAGGAGAGATTGAAGGAGGGGATCCATAGGGCCCAGACTTCTAGAGCCCTGGTTAGTGGTGGGGGGGAAAGCACAATACATTACAAGGGGCCTGTTTATACAAGGGGGAAAAATTGAATTGATGCGTACTCACACAAATTTGAAGCAAGATCAACTTGTCCTAATGCTCTTTGGCAAAATCGTAGGCATGTGAGGCTATCCATTTCTGCTGTCCCAACAGGCATGCCTGCGATTCAAGATGCTGGGCATGACTCACATTTTTATTTGTGTTAGTTGCAGCTGTCAATTTTTTAAAAAAAGGCAAATCTAAGGTGTGAAAGTGTGGTAGTGTGATAGTCCACCTAGATAAACATTTTTTTTTAAAAAAAAAGGCTGTTTCATTGCCTCAGCACACGATTGCTAAGGTGAAAATCCAATATGGTGGTTCCTGGGTGCTTGCCTTCTTAGCAAGCCCCACCCTTGCTCCCCATCTAGCCAATCAGCTTTCCACTTCCGCTTTTCTGGGGCTATGCAAATAAATTCGATCATCTGTCCTAATGATCATGCACACTCCCCACCGAGTTTTTTAAAAAACATTGAGGAAAGCCCCAAAGGCTGATTCCTCAGGGTTTATGGTGGATTCAGACCCCCTCCTTCTGAATATGGCAGAATTATGCAGGATTGCATTAGGGCAGGTAAGATTTCAGCAAATTCTAAGAGGATTGTTTTCACCGTTCAGAGAGGCCCCTTAATGTTGGTACCTCAATAGACTAGAGAGTGGGCATAATGTCTATTGCTAAACCTTAACATTTCTATGCCTTTTATAAACACCAATATTTAACACACTAAATTTTATTTATTCCACACCCCAAGTTAAATCCAAATCACTGAAAAACTTGTTTAACAAAACTAGTAACATTTGGTTTGTAGGATGGCTTAAATAGGAGATGCCAATCATGCATCTTGCCTTGGACCCAGTGCCAGCTCTCAGTGCCCCTGTCTACCTCTTGCCACTCCTGCTGAGCAGCATTCTATTCAAAATAGTAGGAGGAACGCTTTACCTACATTATTAAACACAACATGGTATTCAAGACAGTGTTAATTCTGAGCACCACCTCACTTCTCCACCATACATTAACTCCATCATCAACTTTTTAACAGACACAGAAAACAGGTAAAAAAAACAACTAGAAACTGTTAGAATATATGAAATCTCTCAAGATTCTTCATTAGGCTAAAGTTCAGGCTAAGGCTCTGAAGGATGATTCTCTAACAGACTACTTAAAAATCCATTTCTTCCAAAGAACAAACTACCAACAACTACTTCGTACTCTATGGCTGCATGAACCATTCAGTTTTGCCAGGAAGAGATATTTTAGTAAACATGACATAAAAACAGTTTCATCAAACATGCATACACTAAGCATATGTTAACTTAGGGCCTTAATATTCCAGCACTCAGTTCTTTATTTTCACAACTTCATCAATATGAAGGAACTGTGAAATAAACATTTTATAGCACAGACAAGACCCACAACATGGTGATTCTACATCACATGCACACATGCATTGTCTAACCCTAGCCATCCCAGTATGTACACAATCAACGGATTGATGTATCAGGTGTTGTCTTACATTTTACTTAGGACTTTTTCAAATGGGGGGGACCCGCCAAAGTCGGGAGGAGGACAGCACTGTCTCACTTACAGTGCTCCATTTCGGATGACTTTGTCCTCCTCCAGACCTTCCCCCATGCTTACTCTATGCTGGGAGAACGAGAAATGTACCACTTTTTATTGATGAGGGTTCTCAATGAATAAAAGTGGTGTGATTCTCATGCCTGCAGCATGGAGGAAGCATGGGGGAAGGTCAGGAGGAGGATGGTGTTGTTCAAAACAGAGCACTGTAAGTGAGGCAGTGCTGTCCTCCTCCTGACCTCAGTGGGGTTGTTTTTCACTGTTCGAAAAAGTCCTTAGATTCAGTTCAGTTGCCACTATTCATAGCTTCTATGAAGAACAAATCAAAGAGCTGATGTGAAAAAGCAATAAACATATATGATATAGAGATAGATAGATAGATAGATAGATAGATAGTATCAGACATGGAGAAACATGGTAAAAAAACATATCCCAAATCACGGAAGAATAACAGGACAATAAAAAAAGGGCGACATTATCAGACACCAGTGACCTTGTCTATTCCTGGGGCATAGCACTGGTGCAGATGAGGCATCACTTTTTTATTGACGGGCTAAGCCATCAATAAAAAGGGATGCCTTATTAACGCCCACACTATACCCCCGGACCAGCTAAAGGATGTTGTCATCTGATAATGTCACCTGTTTTGTTTATTGTGTTCTTCTGACATGGTTTTTGCTGCATGTGATAAAGTTTATAGAATCAGGTATTTTATTGGATGAACATTTTTGTTGTTTGACTGGTTTATTAAGGAAAGGGGCATTTGTATGTTGAAACATGAGGAGAGAAAACACACTCCAGATCATTAACCCAAAAAAGATATGTCATAATTTACACACTTGCAGGTAGCCTTTTTAAAAACAGACTTATTGGAATGAAAGGCAATAATTCCTTAATACCTCATAATTTCATTTTTCTGTTTGTGGTTCTTGGCTAATAGCCAAAATGGAAGAAATCCTCTTTTTTCACCATTTTCTGTGCAACTTTTACTAGGTAAATTATGACAGAAGTAGAATGCATCCTGCATATGATATTTACTTTAGACTCAAAAATGATGATGGAAATGAATATTTGGATGTCTCACATTTGTTTCCACCTATAGGATAATGTGGCTCTGAAAACTATGGAATTATTTTTACATCTGATAAAGGTAGTATAAAATTAAATGACAGACATTTTTTAAAGGGAAAAAAACTATCTATCTCGAACAAGTATGTGGGGGAACTTTTTCAGAAATGAACACAAAGACTTCTTACTATTTGAAAATACATTATTTTACTTGTGCAATGAATGTATTAAACAAAATCAAAGCAGCATGATAAGATGGACAAACTGAACAGTAGGAAGAACATACCCTTACTGGGTGTGACTAATTTAGAATGACAACCTAGTATCTTTTCAGCTGTTTGTTTCGCTTGCCAGCCAAAAGGAGAGCAGGCATGCAGGCAAAGTTCATGTACTTCCTGCTGTTTCTCCTGAATACTACAAGCTTCCCATTCCCATTCAAGCCACTAAGCAGATAGTAAAACATTTCCATTCTTCCTCACCTACCCTCACTGTCTTATGGCTATACTATGAATCTAAATATAACATCACCTGTCATTAGAAGTACAGGTATGTGTATTACATTAACTGGACACTTCCCAAGCAGCAGGGGAATGATAAATTGTAGGAAGCCATGATTATGTACAAACATATTAGGATGTAACAAGAAAAGAACTTGGACACTCATCAAGCTTCTGATTTTATTCCAATTAAATACTGGTGTGCATACATATCTTTTCAATGATTCAGATATTTAGCATGCATACTTACACTCTCTTGCATTTAGGGAGCGCCTGCTTAGACAATTTTACTCTGATTTTTTCTGAAGCTTAACCACAATATACTAAGGACTGTAACTGGTGCATTTTATTCTCCCCTTGCTAATTTAATATAAGTTTAAAGTGCATGTTGAGCACCTGTACTAATAATACATAATGAACTATACACTTAATGATAAAAAACACAAAGACTAAGACTGAAATGAAACAAACACTTAAATCACTTGTACACTAAACAATTATATTTAAATGACACTATAAAATCAGTAAAAAGACCATGAGGTACTCTTCTAAAAAGCAAGCCCTGGCGTACTCTGCTGGAAATCAGGTCCAAAAGAATGGTGCTGTCTTGCTTGTTCTATTGTTGTATGTAGTCTTCCATTTCCTCTCCTCATGTTTCATTTTATTTCAAAGTAAAATCCCAGGTCAAATCAAAGGATGCTCATAGAACTTGTGCCTTCATTTTGTGTTTAGTTTAACACACAAAGAAATTGAAAATTTCCTTTCATGTGGAGTGTACCTGGTTACTATATGTTTGTTACACTGTTATATATGGATCTGCTGCTGCTGACTTGTACAGGTGTTTTTTGTTTTTTTTTGTTTTTTTTGTGGTTCTGTCAGTTTTTTTTACTGTGTTTTATATCTATATTGCAAAATGCTCTGATAACATGAGTGTAGAGTTGGGGGGGGGGAATCATCATGACAAACACAAGATATATATTATACTCAAAATTCAAAAAGATGGTTCACAAACTGCAGGCCAACTGTGTATCTTTCATAGACACATCTAGTAACTAGCAAAGGTGCTAGCAAAATTCACAACCATGAAATAACAAAAGCACTCTTAAGTTTAAAGTGAAATAGGGCAAAGATCTCTTTCAGTATCTCTCTGCATTAAATGAACTATTCTGTTATCTCTGGAAAATATGGAATAAAACTAATATGATAAGGCTTAAAGTCTTTCACCCAGGATGGGGAAATTATTTCACTCACTATGAAAAGTTCTCACACCCTTTATTCAGAGAAAGAGCAGTGCCAGTCTTTCTTATGGTAAAGTTAACAGACACCCCCCCTGATCTTAAAGAATGGTAGATCCGGGGGAGGTGTTTTAATGATGGGCATGGAGACGAGCACAGGGGTTGGCCAGGGCGTGGCTACGCCCTGGCTAGGAGGAGACAGGGGTGGGCCTGAGGCTAGGACTATTTTACCCTTTGCAGCCCCTGGCCTCCTCCTCTTTTACACTGGACTGAAAAGGAGTAACATCTTTGAGTTGGAATCCCGAGGGAGAGCTAAGTTGGCTGGGATGTGCTTTGTTTTACGTTTTTTATGTATTCTGTGTTTTCTTATTGAAGCATACTTGATGTCTGACTTTTGAGGGACTCTTTTTTATTTTTATTTACATTGATCTGTTGGCTTGGTTCCCTTTTTCTTTGTTCCTTTGTTCTCCCTCATCCACGTGGTCCCTCACCCTCTTTCCCCTCTTCCCCCCTCTCCCTCAAGGGTCATTTGCTTGCGTTAATTGATTGTGGTTTCAATGATTCTGGTTTCATTGATAGCGAATTAATTTTAGCTTTAACCTTTGTGGTTAATTTGTAATTGAGTTGTCTGCCGCCCCCCCCCCTTGCGCTCTGCTTGGCTGCTTGTGTCCGCTTGTGCCTTGTGTCCGCTTGTGCCTTGTTTACCTTGTGCCTTGTGCCCTCTTGTGCCTTGTGCCTTCTCCCCAGCCCCCAGTCTTGTGCCCTCTGTGCCTTGTGCCTTCTCCCCAGCCCCCAGCCTTGTGCCCCCATGTGCCTTGTGCCTTCTCCCCAGCTCTCAGCCGCCCCAGCGCTTGTCGAGACCATTGCTGTTGATGTCCTGCAGCAATTTCCTACCAATATTAACAAATAAATTTACTACCTCACCTTCTTCCATGTGGTACCTGTTTTACTTTTTCCTTCTTCTTTCCTTATATCACCTCTTCACTGATTGTTAAAACCAAAATTTCTAGACTCTTCTCTTCCCTCTTACACTACCCAGGCAAGGACATTGACAACTCTTCAGTTAGAATTCAGAAACGTTTCACTTCTTTCTTTACCCTCCCCATAGGATGCTTCTGCTATGTTTGTAGTTGCTGCAGCTTATGCTGCTGTCCTAATCATCTGGTATTTAAAAGCTGATGGAAGGCAGTGTTTGTGTGTATGGGTGTTGGATAATAAGATACCCAATTGCTTCCACATGTTACCTCTCCTTCCTCAGCTGTACTCTTTTTGCCAAAGCTCAGAGTGGAGGTAGGTACCAACTCTGCTTAAGTCCCCACAAAATCATTTGCGTAGAGATTAAAAACCCTTTGGCTTTTACTCTTAAATACAGCAAAATATCTGTCAGCTATATCAGATGGTAAGCTACAAAACTCCACCCCAACTAGATATTAAGGGAGATCTTCAGATTCTAACTGGGGCAAATCAGTTTCTAGATTAGTACTGGAACCTATGGAATTCCAAGGGCCCTTTCACACTATACAACTATAGTGCTATATTCTACTATAACTGCCATGGAAAAATCCTGTGGTGATACAGGTTATTTGTTCATTGGTTGTAGGTTGCAAACTTTGAGATCCTGAAATGTAAATAGAGTGTTTATAAAGTATACAATATAATGCAGAAAGCTCTGTATGTGTGTCACTGAGAAAGCCTAGTTCCAGGGATAACACCAACATTAACTATCAACACTGATAAGAAAACAGAACAGTGAACTGACCTATCCTGAACTTTAGACAGGTGCCACATTATAGAGTACCAGTTGATGTAATCAAATAGCTGATATAATCTGATGGAAGGCAGTCAGAAGCCAACAAGCCTTTGTGCATTATGTTACCTCTAAGAAGGAGACTAATTGTTTAAATAAACAGGAGCCTGTGAGCTCTGGTATCTTATTGGATACAGTCTGTCAACTGATTAGGCTAGCAGAGATATAAAACAGGCTGAGAGCAGACAGCCTGGAGGTGATTAAGCATCAGTCTCCTCCACAGATGTGGCTGTTAGGTAGCCCAATCCAATAGTGGTGTTCCTAGTTGATAAAGACCAACTGTGCTGGTAAATAAGAGAATCTCTGCTCTCAACTAGGCTGTGACAAATAGATATATTTCCCATTCTGCTATATGTAATAATCGATGCTACTACTGAAATACCCAGGGATATTAATCCCCTGGAACTTTGTGGGTCCACACATGCCTGTTTAGAGCTGTATAGTTTCCCAACAGATAATATGGTACTCCTTAGTGGATAAATGGCTGAATTATATTAAGATGGTAATGTTCCTCTTTGTGTTAGCTATAGAGTAGCCTGCTAAAGAAATACAGAAGATATAAGGGTTCAGTCTTCATAAAATGATAACACCTTACCTGCCATACATGATGTAATGGAATGTATGATGTCTTACAAGCAATGTAATGTAATTAAAGCAATGTGTCTAGACATGAACAAGTCTATGTTCCTCCCTAAAGGTAGTGTGTATGTTTGTGTTGTTGCTGCTGCCTAATAATTATAAATAGGCTATAATAAGCAGCCTAAAAGACTAACAGAGAGCCTGTTCTTTCTCCCATACAAATATCAGGAGATTTCAATACTTAAGAAGGCTTAAGTGGAGAGTTGATATTAAGTCTGCCTGTCCCAATTTTACAGTTAGTCACAAGTTGGATTCCTAGATGACCAGAGGATGATAAAAGACACTCCAGACAAATATGGTTTATCTGACAAATGACAAAGAACATTCAGACACTCAGTATAAAGAGATAGGAATGTGGTTTGAGACCTGTTTCAATGGAATACTGAGATCTGAAGTTTAGGAAGAAGTATTTATATTTCTCAGCCAGAAAAGTTCTCCACTGCCTCTGATCAAACTATAAACCCCAGGATTCCACAGGGTTCAGCCATGGCAGTTAAGGTGGAATCATAGTACTACTATAACTATGTTGTGTTAAGAGGCTCCAAATCTGTTCTGCAAATATATTGCAAACTGACACCCACAGTAGTATAGGAATACCATGAGATCACATATTATGAGGCCTGCTAAACCGTATAGGGCTGGTAAACATCCTAGACTTGTCTTGTCATTTGCAGAATGGTCTGAGTCAAACATTATATATTCTGGCAGTACAGCAATTTTCTGGAGAGCTCTGACAAATTCAGGATACTTGGCAACCTTAGTGATCCTGTCCCAAGAAACAGATACATAAATTCATTATAATGGAGGTTTCACACAAAGCAATGAATAGTTATTCTAAAATATATGTGAAATTCAGCCACATTTTCCTTTTCTTCTCAGCCACATCTTGTCTCTATTCCCAATCTTTCCTCATATCCTCAAGCTTCCATTTCCTTCATCTCACCTTTTTCATGGTCCACTTTATACATTTCAGAAACTTTCCTTTTGGGCTCCCTACCAGCTCACCTCTCTCCTGAGAAGCCTTTCTAGGCCACAGAACTATTGTTCTCTTCCGATTTTAAACTCAAATTGAGTTTTCCATTTTTAACAAAAGATAGACTACAAATATTCTGATGGCTCAGTTTCTGGAGCAGCTAGGATATTCCATGCCAGCAGACCAACTCAGCTATTGTCAGAGGGACTGCTGCCAAAAGCACAGTATGTTTTAGATTCTGATCAGCTCTCCAGCTGCTGTTTAGAATGCTGCGATCAGAAATGGGGCTTTAATAGCTCTGGATAATAGCAAAAGCAAGAAAGAAGGACGGAAATGAGAATTCGAATGATTAAAATAGTGGATAAATGATGCAGACCTTGTAAAAATCAATTAGGTTTTTTTTTAATAAAAAATTACTACACTTTTATACGAACCTTTATGATATTTTAACAAACCATTTTTAAATGCACCTCTTACCAGTTATTTATGTGACTGGCTTATTTCAAGGATGGCTTACACTTTGGCAAAAGATAAACTGTCAGTTTAGAAGCCCACTCATTCACCTTTCTTGCAAACACACACAAACTCAGGTGCTGAAGTCATTACCTTTCAAGAAGGAAATGATGTATTCCAGAATAATGTTCATGCTTTTGAAATCCAGTAGGGATCATGAATTTTCCATTTCTGTTTTAGATTTCTCTTGAACAAAAGTTTGCCCATCCAAAATCTTGGCTACATTTCAAAGACAACTCTGATAAACATTCACACTTTGATGCTCTGATTCAGCTTTGGTATATCAAAAATTATGGTCAATCACCAGAGTAGCTCTTGTGCTTTCTTCATACACACACAATACCTATATGGCACATTCTACCTGGGATTGCATAGGGTTATTTCAATGATATCATTTATTGACTATCTGTAATATTATTATATAACTATATATAATATTATATATATATATATATATATATATATATATAATATTGAAAAATATGATAAAATATAAAACACACACACACTTTCTATATAGAGACATATTTTGAGAAATCCTTTAACAGAGATTGTTACATTTTATTCACTACTATTCAGTACTAGTAACATGTTAAAATATGTTAAAGTGGGTTGTGTCTGCAGCATCATCCAGAGTTTCTTGGGTTGTGTTTTTTTTTCCAGTATGACAGTCAGCTTTATAACAGTAATTCAAAGCTGTATCGTTCCCTGCAGCCTTTTGTATGAATATTTAATTTGCTTACCCACCAGAAATGAAGACAAAAGACTTTTTCAGATGGGGTAAAAAAAATCCCGCGGAGGTTGGAGGAGAATGGCGCTGTCCCGCTTCAAGCACTCAGTTTTGGACAATGCCATCCTCCTCCTGTCCTTCATTTGTTCTCCCTCCATCTTTTCTTCGCTTTGTCTCCGCCACTTTTTATTAATGGAAACTTCCATTAATAAAAAGCGGCAGAGGCAAAATGAAAGAAGGATGGAGGGAGAACAAATAAAGGTTGGGAGGAGGATGGCATTGTTTGAAACCAAGCGCTGGAAATGGAACAGTGCCATCCTCCTCCAGACCTTTGTGGGTTTTTTTTTTAAACCCCATCTGAAGAAGTCCAAAGAGTGTGGAAAATTGGTTATAAATGGGCACATTTATGATAAAAAAACTGCAGTGAGGAGTGTTAGCAGGGCTAACATCAGTGCAGACAGCCTGTTCTACAGGTGTTTGAAGAGATAGGTTGTGGATTCAGCCTGTAAGAGGGATAAAAGTGCCTTGACTCAAAGGTGAAATTGCCTCAGTTCATATTATTGTATCAAGCCTCTTGGCAGGTATGCTGAGGCTTGACATGACTGTTCAGCCCCTAGATGCACTTTGGCTGTCAAAACACAAGCATAGTAGCCTGCTTGTAAAGCTAAAGTAGTAGTAAAAGAGATGGACTGCATTACAGGTGGACTGACTCAATCAAGAAAGCCACAGCATTGAGTTTGCAAGACTTGAGCAGGGCTCATAATAAGGTTCTGTTGGAGTCTCTCATTCATATGGTCACTATACAGTATATCCAAAACAACCTGACAGCACATAAGAACAACAACCAACATCCCTCTTAGGACTTTATCAGATGCGGCAAATATGGCATCATAAGGATGCCTAATGATCGCAAAAGAGCATACATACCAGATTATGTCACCCTTTCACAATCATGTACTGTGAAAAACCCATTCTTTTTCTTTGACGGCCCAAGCTGTTAATTGATCTCCTGTGGTGATTTGTTGCCAACATTGCCATCGTTTTAATCCTCACACCATTGTATTCATGTGAATACAGCACCAATGGGCAAATACTTCCGGGTGAGATCATGACAGTCAGGTAGGGGATGCTCTTTTTATGACCCTCCTCCCCTCCCCATGTATTTGGGACTTTAAGAGTGTGTTTTAGTGGTTTGCTGTACTTTTGGTGTCTTTATTTTGTTTTTATTTATAAATTTCCCATGCTTGCGTTTTCTTGAAAGAATCAGTGAGATTTCAACCCCAGAAGTAAACAGAGCTCTGTTTGTGCTCTGTTACTGCTGGGGAAGCCTCAATGACACTGCTCAAGATAAGTCTGGTTGGGTGGTTTCTTTTGCCAGCATAAAAATGACACAATTTAGGCTGGTAAAAGAACGTCAAGGGTGGTGCGGTGGTCTGATAAAGTCCTTAGTGGTTGGCTGTGAGGAAAGCAATAATTGAGCCAAAACTTCATCCAGTGATGTCTCAAGGTATTTACCAATCAGCCTTAAACCATTGTTCTTCCTAGTCCACACAATGGGGTCAATTAATAAATGCTGAAACAAAGCAAGAGGAACATTTCTTCTCCCTGTCCCCTCCTAAGTGAAGCATGAGAAGGGGTGTTATCTTTGTGCCCCCCCCTTACTAAGCCACACGAAACAGTCTCTAAATGAACCTCTACTGTCACAAAGGGGGTTGAGGTGGGTGGATTGCTCTTGAAGAACGCTCTGGTTTGCTACAGATGGAACAGCCAAGTACATGTGTCAAGTGGTGCTGGCTGGTGGCTTCAAGTGTCACAAAGGCAATAAGCCCACTCTGGACCTGTACCCAAACTTTAAAGCAAATATCCAAGGTGCAGGATCCGATCCTCAAAATAGGCTCAATATCTTGGGCAGCTATTTTAAAGTCTGGACTAAAATTCAGAGTGGACTCACTGTTCCACAAATGTGGGAGCCATGAGCCACCACTGATGCAGGGAGACACATGACCTCAAATGGGCTGTAAAGTGTTAAACCACAGATGGGCAACCATGGGACTAACAAACCTTTATTATTTATTTAATGGATTTTTATCATGTCTTTCCCCCATTAATGAGAGTCAAAGTGGAGCATGGTAATATTAAAAAAGAGAGAAGAGTGCAGTTCAAACATGGCTAACTATTAAACTATAATAAAACAACTGAAAAGAGATAAACACACAATTTAAAAAAATGGTAGGAAGAAAAATATAGCACTCAATGGTAAGCTGAAAGGAACCCTTCCTTTAACAGAGTTTCTTTTCCCATTAAGGTTCACCCCAAGCCCTGAGACCTAAGGACAGCCCCAGTGATGCCATTAAGCATTCTGCATTAAATATCAACCACAACTGCTCACAGCTTGTCATTCAAATAGATGAGGGGCTTATTTTCTTGTTTGGAAGTTAAGATGGAAATTTTAAAGTGAAATGAGGGGATTGCTCTTTCTCACCTACTAATGGAGGTGGGTTAAGGAACATTTAATTTAGTCTACTTGTTTCTAGCAAGAAGAGCAGAGTGGAGGGTGAGCCCTAGCTCCACAAGGACTGGGAGGGAAGGAAGAAATACATAGACATCCTGGATAATCTATTGCAGCAAGGAATCGATTAAGTCTTCTAAAATTGTTGCAAAATTCTGCTCTGCAAGTTGAACTGAAGATTTGCACACAGTCCTTTCCTCTTGCCTGGAGCTGAGTCCACTGAAACTGGTGAATTTGCACCCTCTTCTCTCACCTGGAGATGACCCATAAAAACTGGAGACTCAGGGCCAGGCTCTGAGAACTGGCACACCTATCCCCCAATGTACTTCTGGTAAAGTACCCAAGAGAAGGAAGGTCCATGTATGCAGATCTCAAAGACTCATATGGGAGAATAAGTTCTTTCAGATAGCCTTGATTTCAGATACCTGAACTGAAGTCAGGGGGTTATCCTGTTTGGCAACAGACCAGTAACCAGTGACACTGTTGCATGAAGAAGTTGTGTGCTGCCTTTAACTAGACCAAGTCAAAAGTGCAGCCACAATATTTTGAATCAGCTGAGGTTTATGGGTTTATGAAGTTTATGCCCCATAGACTGACTGCATGTTGCAGTAACCCCAACAGGATGTTGTTGGACTGCAATCTGTCAGCCAAGTACAACACAGCCAATCATGGGGTTGTACTCTAACAACATCTGGTGGGCCACTGTTGTTGTTCCTGATGTTAAACACAAAGAGTCACATTGTTACTTGAATCTGATTATACTGTATTTTGAGAAGGCCACATAGCCTCAAGCATATGAAGAATGCTGTAGAGCTTTGAAGCAAGGAGTGGAGTGTAGGTTCTTTGTTTCTGTTCTGAGAATCGGATTGCCTAAGGCAGCAGGAGGCATACAACATTTTAAGGGATCACAATGTATGTGTATGAATATGAGGTGATATTTCATTCTGGAAACTTAACTCTACTGTTAACATATTCAAACCTCTGAACGTTTTTGGGTGTTTTTTTGTTTTAATCACAAAACTGTGCAGGCATAAATCTCTGATAAGCTTATACATTTGTAAATTAAAGATAGCTTATTCATTTTCATGTATTCTGGGGCCTGTAGATATAGCAACAGCTCTCTCCCATTCCTTCTGGAATCATGGACTTTGAGAAGGGGTTGTTTGCAGGGAGCAAAACAAAAGGATTTGCTCCATCTACAGGTGTGTGTATGTATACTCATGAGTGTGTGCACATGCATGCACACACATATGCAAAGACACATGGATGTTGCAACTTCTTTTTAGAGAAAAGTGAAACTTTCTTCCTTTACTTTTTGGAGTACATGAAGTAATATATAAAGCTTTGCACGACCTACTCTCTGGGTGCAATGGAAAGATATTCTTTTAAATGCCCATGAATACACATTTTGTTCCAGGCAATATTAAAAGAAAAGACTTGGCTGGTGTGCCAAGAGAAGGTGTGTATGAAAAAGAGAGAATGCAGGGGAAAGAGCAAGAGACTCTTAATTTGACACAATGCATCAGAGAGGGAGAGGAGAAAAACAAAGATTAAAAACATCTATTGACCTATAAGGGGAGTGGACTAATTATTTGACAGAACAGGTTATTAAACTTTCATCCCTCTGGGCCCTGCTAAGAGAGTTTAATACGAAGGAGGTCCACCCACCACAAAATGGTACTGCAGTGGCAGAACCAGTCACAAAATGGCAGCAGATAGAAGTTTGGAATTATCAGATTACAATTAGTCATTTAAAACCTATTTTTGCTTTGCAAATTACCAGACTCTTTGCTGCAAAGGTTTCCTTGTAGCAGGGAGTTCCATAATTCTTAACCATCCTCAAGTAAAGAAAAGGCATCAAGTCTGGAGAGAACATGCTTGGATGTGGAGGTATTCAAATTCTAGTAATGCTGATTTTTTTTTAAAAAAAAAAAAACCTAGTGCATTACTGAACTTTTCTTAAGAACAGACATATATATTATTTTAGCTGTAAAAAATGTAGACAACCCAGCGTTTCAAAAGTAACATTTGCCCTTTACTTTCAAGATATTTTTCCTTCCATGGTGTGTGGAAAGTGTTTTCACATTTCTCCTGAAATCTTTTGCCTCTGAGGTAGACTAGACTGGGCTGCCTCCTCCCATCTCTCTAGTAATACTCATACTCCCATTTAAACACATTGTGACTACATGAGGTTCACTAGATAGGCAAAACAGCTAGGTGCATGCAGGAAAGAGGTTAAGATGTCCATAGGATAAAATGTTTGGAAAAAGTCATTTTTACAAAAACTGCAAACATCCTGCTATGGATGCACTAAAAATACTAGATCTTCTTGACCTAAAACAGTGAACTGTCTCCCAAAAGATGCAGTAGAATTTGAGAAACTGTTGGGCAAATCTAACCCTAGCAAAGTCTTTGAAGAAGTAAACAGACAATAGCAGTCAAACTGCTGGAGGACACTTATCCAATTTTAAATTCCTATAAATAAGCCATTTCTCAGCCTTTTTATCTTGAAATTGGCACAGATCAACCACAAACTGACCTTTCCTACACTGTCATGTCTCAAATCAATACACTCAAGCTTTTTTCTGTGTAAAAGTCATAGAACCCACTGCCCCAATTTTTAGTTATAAAACGGTGGAATGTGATTCATTGAACAAACCAGGGCCATGACTGGGGCCCTGTTATACTGCCTGTATGACACACAGAAGTACCAATTAAGCCTGGATGCTCAAGACAACAGAACAGCAGGGTTCTTTTCCCTCCAGATACACATAGTTACCAAATCTCTTTTTCAAAGTTCTATGGGGGAAGAGACTGCATGACACATGATAAACCTTTTAAACCACCATATTCAGTTGAAATGATAATAAAAATTGTAGCAAATACGGAAGATGCTGCTTTAGACTTAAAAGAGAATATATCTCATGACTGGACAGTTTATGATTATTTTTTTTTAACAAAAAGACTACACTAGTTATTTCTCTGTTTATTGGCTCTGTTAGAGAGCTACAAATTCAAATGTCTTAATGCAAGAATAGGGGCATGATTTCCAGCCTGTTTCATATTCAGGAACAGGGCATTTTGAGTTAGATCATTACACAGTGTTTTAATCAAGAAATGAAAATCTAAGTAGAAATGGGGTGGCATTTATAGTGAGGAGAGGGGTAGCAAAAGCAGTCGAAGGATATAGTGTAAAGTCTGATGGAAACACGTCAGTAAGACTTCAGGAAAAGTGCATCAATATAAACTAAATCCAAGTTTATGCTCCAACTAGAGAGGCAGAAGATGGGAGCGGGATTCTGTGGTGGAGTGCAGGAAGAAATTGATCACACACCAAAACATGATTTCTTTTTAATCATAGGCAATTGGAATCCAAAAATAGAAAACAGAGTAAAATCATAGATTGTAGGAAAATTTGGCCCAACATCAAGAAATGAAGCAGGAGACCGACTGACTGAATTTTGTGAGACCAACAGGTTGTTCATCACAAACAGATGCTTCAAGCAACTCAAGAAGCAATTATATACATGGACATCACCTGATGGCCAATATAGAAATCACGTAGACCACATAATTGGAAGCAGAAGGTGGAGAATCTCCATTATTTTGGCAAAAAGAAGACCATAAGCAGATGGTAGCACAGACCATGAACTACTAGTATCAAAAATTAGAGTAAAACTATAGAAGAGCACTAAACCAACCACTGTGCCAAAATACAACCTGAAGAACATTCCCATAGAATGTAAAGATGATGTAGAATAGATTTGTACGATTAAGTTTAATTGACTGGGAGCCAGGAGAACTCTTGAATGAGGGCAGGGACGTTCTCATAGAGGAATGCAAAAAGACTTTTTCCGCAGCCAAAAAGAAAGAGAAGCCTCAATGAATGACCAATTAAACTCTTCAAGCAGTTAAGGACAGATGAGAAGCAAAAGTAAAAGGGGACAGAAAGAGACAGAAACCTAAATGGAACTGTTCAATGACTTCTGCACAAGGGCAAGGAAAACTACAGTCGTCCCTCCACATTTGCAGGGGTTAGGGGCGCAAGACCCCCACGAATGTGAAAAAAACATGAATAAAAATTTGCCTCCCCTGCCTGCCTGAACCCCTCCCTCACCCTTCCAAAGTGGCAATGGGGCTTTTTGAGCCACATTGCCACTGTGGGAAGCACAGAGGATGTCTGACAAGCCTCCCGGCCACCTGGCCGCCACCCCCCGGCCCCTCCTGAAGTGGCAATGGGGCTCCCATACCTGCTTCTGGAAGGGCTGTGGGTGGCAGCTGTGTGGGAGGCTTTTCAGCCACCCCTTGGCCCTTCCCAACATGGTGATGGGGCTCAAGATCCCCATAGCTGCTTTGGGAAGGGCTGGGGGGACGGCAGCCAGGTGGCTTTTCAGCTGCCCCTTGGCCCTTCCCAAATTGACAATGGGGCTTGAAAGCCCCATCACCGCTTCAGGAAGGGCCGAGGGGTGGCGATCGGGCGGGCAGGAGGCTTTTCAGCCACCCCTGCATTTCCCAAAGTGGTTATGTGGCTCGAGAGCCCCATAGCTGCTTCAGGAAGGGCTGGGGTGGTGGTGGGTGTGTGGGTGGGTGGGAGGCTTGTCGGCCACCCCTCGGTCCTTCCCAAAGCAGCAATGGGCCTCGAGAACCCCATAGCCACTTCAGGAAGGGCCAGGGGGTGGAGGGCAGGTGGGCGGGAGGCTTCTCAGCCATGCCTCAGCCCTTCCCAGAGGGGCAATGAGGCTTGAGAGCCCCATAGCCACTTCGGGAAGGGCCAAGGGTGATGGCCAGGTGGGTGGGAGGCTTTTCAGCCACCCCTTAGCCCTTCCCAAAGTGGCAACAGGGCTTGAGAGCCCCATAGCCACTTCGGAAAGGGCTGGGGTGTGGTGGCTTTGCAGGTGGGATGATTGTCAGCAACCCCCCATGCTTCCCAAAGCAGCAATGGGGCTCAAGAGCTCCATAGCCACTTCGGGAAGTGCCAGGGGCGGACGGCGCGGGAGGCTTGTCAGCTACCACCACCACCCGCATTTCTTAAAGTGGTGATAGGACTTGAGAATCCCCATAGCTGCTTTGGGAAGGGCAGGGGTGGAGGAAGGACGGCCAAGAGCCTTTTCAGCCACCACCCCCAAACCCTCCCAAAGCCACAAGAAGGCTTGAAAAGCCCCATTGCCGCTTTAGGAAGAGTGGGCAGGGGCTGAAAAGTGTTTTTGCTGCAAATTCTCCACTCTCCCGGGGTTTGGCTGTCCACCCCAAAGGGAGCCAAGCCCCATGACAGCGGGGAGTTGGGCATGTGGTTTGTTTCGGGAGTGCTCCATTTAAATCAGTCATCACTTCAAAGTAGATGGTGAAGACATTGAAATACTTCAAGATTTTCCATATCCTGGCTCAGTCATTAATCAGAATGGAGATTGCAGTCAAGAAATCAGAAGACTAGAACTGGAAAGGGCAGCTGTAAAAGAACTAGACAAGATCCTGAAGTATCAAGATATATCATTGAATAATAACATTAGAATTGTCCGTGTTACTGTATTTCCCATGTCTATGTATGCTTGTGAAAGCTGGACAGTGAAGAAAACTGATAGGAAGAAAATCAATTCCTTTGAAATGTGGTGCTGAAGATGAGTCCTACAGATACCATGGTCTGCTAAAAAGACCATTAAATGGATCCTAGAGGAAATCAAGCCTGAACTCTCCGTAGAAGCCAAGACGACTAAACTGAGACTTTTATAATTTGGCCATATCATCAGAAGACATGACTCACTAGAAAAGACAATAATGTTTGGTAAGACATAAGGCAGTAGGAAAAGAGAAAGACCCTGTTCCAGATGTATAGATTCAATCAAGGAAGTCATGTCCCTGAGTCTGCAAAATCTAAGTAGGGCTGTTGATGATAGGGTGAATTGGAAGTCGCTCATTCTTTGGGTCACCATAAGATGAAGTCAAATTTATGGCAGTTAACAACAATTTCATATTGCCAAACTTGATGATATGAAACTATTAAGTGCCTGGTATTTTCTTGTTGAAACAGCAGCCTTAACAAGAGAGCGCAGTAACAGTGTGCAGGAAGTGTGGGTTCATTCTTTCTGCCATTGTGCACCCCAACATAGTCCTGGCAAAAATTGTCTCCTTGATTCTGAAGATCTGGGCACAAAAGACTGTTGCTTGTATTGTGAACCTGGCAGACTGAAGAAGCACAAGAACATGGTTGATAGGCCATATTACAAGGAAAATAAATGAAATGGTATTAAAAGCATTTCCTCTAAATCATTGGAAAGACGAGTGTGCAGGGATGTGGGAATCTATCAGTTTCATTCTTACTGAGGTTCTCAATTTCTGATCTGAATTCTAGTTCCATCCTGTTTACACATCAGATCGTGAGGTTTCTACCCACTGACCACATGGAAATATGTACATATCTTGGTGGGCCTTTTTGTATGCATCTTCTCTAATGTGCATATTCTTGTGTGTATTTCTGCATTGACTCAAATGTGACTGAGCAGTTTTAGTTATGCACATTTTTGAAATGTGTGTAGTTTTGTGCATATGTTATCCCTGGAAAATATACCACAAGCCTCACAAATACATGGATTTTAGAGAAGCAGCATTCTGTTGTCAGCCTGCAGAAGTGAGAAATGGGCATCTTCATTCAGAACAGAATACCCAGTGTATGATTTTCTCTATCAGTGGGGTGGAAGGATGTCCATTCAATAACTATACAGAATGTGGTTGTCCATTTCTGCTCTTGGGTACTTCTCTTATAACTGAACTCCTAACTGTTAAAACAATGAGTTGTGCATTATGGTCTGATAAGTACATTCCCTATTGTTAAGGGCAGGTGGTCAAGTTTTATAACATAAAATTGGTTGGCTCAAATAAAAGAAAAAGAAAACACAGTTCCCTCACTTTTACAATCCAATATGTTCAATCCAATCTTGAACATATTATGACCTATGAAGCTGAATCCATGCAACCACATTTTAAAGATAAAGTTCAAATGGAAGCAGCCATGATAAAACTCGCTACCTAGATATTTTCAAATGTAACTATTGTTAAAACATGTATCTCTGGCATGTATAGTTCAGCAAAGAAAGTAGAATTACTTTCTGCTTGAATATGGTATAAACAGAAAAAAAGCCAAAGTTTAAAGATACTGGGGAAGTACCTGGAGTCATTGAATCAGAATTACTTTGGCAAGCTGTAATGTGAAGTCTCTAGAAAAGGTCTGTGCAGATCTGATAAGAGGTGCTAAGGAGAAGAACTTAAAAGACCAGTTCGCATGCCCACCAAAAGTCTGTGAATCCACTAAAAGAATAAACACCCCAGGTTACAAAACCTGGGATCATTTCCAGATGCATATTCACAAACATCTCATTGATTTGCACAGTCTTTCAGAGATTGTTAAGCAGATAACTTCTATCAGTACTAAACCTGGTATACAAGCTGAAGTTGCTATTCCTGATGCTTAAAGGATTCTCATCTACTTCAATAAATATTGAGAATAACTTTAAAAAAAAAGCCAAAGATCAAATTAAAGACCCATTTAGTCCCAGAATATGGTACTTTACTCGCTTTTTAGGAAGAAGTCTGGTGTTTCTTCCATTTCCTAGATATATAGCAGCACAGGTTTATTCTATTGAAACATGAATCCTATTTTCCATAAAGAATTACCATTTTGAGTACAAGACAGAATTTAATCACGAGAAGTACAAACACAAGAAAACATCCTCTGTTTCTCTGAATAATAAAAGTCAACAAAGATGGGCAGCCTGACTCATTTTGACTCAACAGTAAATGCGAAAAATTTCCAGTAAAGTGGACATAGCTGGTCAGATTTAGAAAGCAATCTTACATAAGTTTATTTAAACATACGTCCTGCTGTATTAAGTGTGGCTTACCTCCTATTACACATATCTCAGACAAGTTTTAAAGTGGTGCTTTATATCAAGCAAGCTGCCTTCAAAAGGAATGCTGATCATTTTCCAATGAATTTTTATGCATAAATAGGACATCTTAAGTTTTGCAAACCTACTGAAAATGTGATGTTCATAATACTGTACAACAAAGTGATTTCCCCACCTTTTAATCTGCTACGAAGGTATAGCAAGTAGTCTCTCCCACCCCACCTCCAATTGACAAGAAAGGGCTTACCTTAAAAAAAGTCATAGTTGCTCCATCTTCAACTGCTCCATATTCTATTTTTGTCTGTTTTGCTAAATCGTCCGCTGAATCAATGGGGGATTCCATGCGCTCGACTGTCAGAAAGGCGGCTAGATTAGCAGTGTACGAGGAAATGATGATAAGTGTGAAAAACCACCAAATGCCTCCCACTATCCTGGTGGAGAGGGCTTTGGGCATGAGCTCGGAACCTAATGAAAATCAGGGGGAAAAGATGAATCCAGCGCATAAGCAACATCGCTCATTATTAGAATTCAGTTATTTTTGTCACTGGGTGAGAATGGAATCACTCAGCAGAATAAGCAAAGATATAAATGAAGCTATAAGCTCACAGACTGCTTATACAGATATACAACTGGCATGAAAAATAAAAACAAATGATATTCACAGGATTTTTACTAAAGAAAATCACAAATTTGTGGGACCCAAAATATAGCAATGGGAAATCTAATCCACGTTTGGCTATGATTCTAGTGTAAAACCTGATGTTTTCAGTGTTTTTTAAAGTAAAGTGACAAACAAAATGAGAAACAGAAAACATTTGAGCTGTTAAAGAGAAGCTCTATACTGAAAACAAACAGCAATCCTAAACCTTCCAGTTAAAACTTATAGCAACATTTCAAGGTCTTTATGAACTGTTATCTCAACAGCTCACCAGATGTGTCAACTTCCATAACATACAAGCTCTTTGCCCCAAATGTTGGTAATACAAGTATGTATCAGGAAACCTCTGATACAAGGATAGATATAAGAAACCTGGAAATGTGCTATATCTACACACACACACGTACACACACACATACATATGCATATACATATACACACATATATGTATATGGAAAAGTTACTTTTTGGACTACAACCTCCAGAATCCACAGCCAGCATGCCCCCCTGACCATGCAGTTTGGGGAATTCTGGGAATTGTCATCCCCAAAAGTACCTTTTGCAGGGTCTGCAGTAAAACTGTATGTAGAAAGGCAATGGTAATATTAAACATCTCCCATCTCTGTACTGAGAGGTGTAGTTTAAACAGCAGCGGCCAAGCCACACAGGTCCTTTATTTGAACAGCAATGAAAATATTACTTTTATGCTTAAACTAGACCAAGACAGACTACAAGTGTTTTGCTGGAGTTGCCTGCTCATGGCCTAAAAATGGAAGGGGCTTAAGATGTTAACACTGCTAATGGATGTAATTATTAATGCTGATTCAGAGCCTAATGATACTAGCAGTGGCATATAATCACCCTCTGTGCTTCTTTCTTAAAAGCAATAACAGTTCTCTTAATTTGAAAAAAATATAAATGTATGTGGACATGCATGAGATTCTCAGAAATGAAAAAACTGAATAATTTAATCAACTAATAGCAGAAAGGCAAAGATATACATTTTTTTTCAAAATGAACAAGAGAATGTTGCAGGCATATACACGCAACAAGGTGTTTTAAAAGACATCTATCTACGTAGCATTATGGTAAAATATTAGATATTTTAGTCAATTAACCAGGGATTCCCCCCCTTTTTAATTTTACTTGGGTAAAATGGAATGAAGGCAAGATGGACTATTTTATTCCTGATTAATTATGCTGTTTATATTGCATCCATTAAGGAACTGGTCCAGCAAGGTAACACATCTTCCTGTGAATGGAGCTTATGCCAAACTCAACATCAATTACAGAACAGAAAACTGAAAACAAAAGAACTAAAAGAACAGAAAAAAAGAAGTGGTATCATAACTGGACTATCCGATCCAAAACAGCCCATCTTACCCTGCAGTTCATCTTACCCTGGCTGTTTCAAACAAAAAAAGCTGACAGACTTGGACATGACAGCCAACTCCAGCGCCAGACTTTGCCTAGAATTCTGCAAGGAAAAAAGTAGAAAAGTACCTTTCTGATGTAGCCGCTCCTAGGCCCTGTCAGTCAGACACTTAAGACACTATAAACACTAATACCACCAAATACGCCCAACAACTATCACTGTTTTCTTCAAAAATCAAAACTTAGGAAAGTCAAACAAGACTTGGAAGAAAAGAACAGTAGAAACGTTTGCCAAAGTTGCCCCAATTACCACAAGTTCATAGCTTACCCAAGGATTTAAAGAGTGTGTCACCAAAGCCTGTAAAACAGAGCCTGGTTAGGGGCTGACTGTCATGTACCCAAGGTAACGTCATGTCCAGCACTATATCCCACAATTTCCTGGGAGCAAAGGGACTCGGGCAAGAAATGTATGAGTTTCCTCTATCATGTAGCCTCCAGCATTCAAGGAAATGTATTGAGGTAAATTATGGAAATGATAAACTGTTAGTGTGGATTAGTCATTATTATAACTTTTGTGGGATTATTTTTAAAATAACTTATATTATCTCCTGAACTTTTCCTACATTAGGACCTTCAAGATCCAAGTATCATGTTCATCTCAATATGCTGTATCATTGTTCCTTAAGGAATGTTTCCTCCCCGCCTCAAAAAAAAAAAAAAAAAAAAAAGATGTCCAGATGTAGGCCAGGTGATTTTTTAAAAAGATCAACAAAAGTGAAATTTCTGAATGTGTTTTAAATTTTATCGTAAGTTGGGTAGGATCGAAAATGCATCCATGTGTGCCCAAGAAGATGGGGTTGGGGGAGAGTTTCTGATTTTCAGAAGGGACCCTGCACCTCAATGCCCTACAGGTTCCAAGGTGATGAGGGGCATCTTTCTTCATATAGAACCTCATATCCCAATTATACATGGTAAAGGTGTTTTAATACTGTGGAGAGTTTAAAAAACAGTTTGTGACTGATACAACACAGGTTCTGTCATTGTAATCCAAAAACCTATTAAGGCAAGGTTAAAGATGCTATTTAAGTCCAGTATTTAGACCTTTACAGTTTTCATTACAGGGTGCTTAGAATGAAAAGCACTACCTGTTGTTGTGATAAAACACTGTGACCATTCTATTAAACTTAACTTAAAGGCAAGTTATAGTGACAAAAGCCTTAGAAAATGGGATAAAAACTCCTATCTCTTTTAATATAAAAGCTAAAATGGACTGTTTATACACACTGGTTTGGTATCACACATAGTATTAAAACATGGGTTGGTGTGACAGAAAGGAAGTCCCTGTTCATACCCTCCTTTTGTTTGAACTAGGTTGCAATCCTTGTTTGCAAACAGAATATGCTTTGTGCATGCCATAGTTTATCCATTTTGAATGTAACTGACATACTTTATTGTACCACTAAATGGTAAGTGATGTATGAAATCAGAACATATGATGGGAGTGGAGGAGGTGGAGAGAGAGAAGATGTATAAGCATAGGGTTTCAGTAACGTAGCACCACATCATGGTTTAGTGTTACATCTAAAAGGAGAAAGTTGTCTATTTGTGTGAAGTGAGTATTAACTTAGAAGAGAGAAAACATCACAGTCTCCTGGAACTGGAGGAATGGATAATGTGGATGTTTTCTATTTCAGGATTTGTTCAGTCTCTCAGTTCACATTTTATCCACTCTTTGGCATAAAACTTTTTTCATTTTCTATCTCCATAGTAAAAAATGACTGATCAATATGTTTAGATGGAATAGAATTACATTTCAAGATGAAAATAGCATAGAATTAGATATATACTGGGCTCCTTTACACTATGTTCATATCTAGAAATATGATTTCCAGATAATCCTGTATTAACTATTCTAAAATTATTTTACTTAGATTCATTTATAAAAGCATGACATGAGATTTCAAACTATGTAATAAATTTGGCTTAGTAATCTGTTGGGAAGTTATTTGAATAACAAACTGATTATTTCTTCCACTGGGGTTCCACTTACTGCTGCATGCTTTCTGAATAGGGTACCAATGTATTTCCCACTGGAAATTAAAGAATTTTAAGAAAGCACTTTGAAAGCAATACTGATACAGCCAAAGATAGGCATTTTTAAGTGATTATTTGAATGGATAAATTAAGGATATGTTTAGTTCTTTCCCATTTTAACAAAAGAGACTTGAAAGCACTAGATCATGCCCACAATTTATGTTATTTTGAGTATCTATGTAGTGATGACTTTAAAGACACTAAGAATTCAAAGACATTCAATAATTGTTTTAATGATTTATTAAATTGCTCTAAATTCCTTATCTGGGAAAGTTATGTCAATATGCTCAAATTCTTGTATTCTTCAATTTTCTTTGTCAAGAATATTAATTCCGTGTACTTTTTTTATTTTTTTAAAAAAAACATTTTTTCCCAGAGGACACTCAAAGTCACATGTCCTGCTTCTACGCTGTTGGTTGATGGAAATAAATGCTGCTGTGTATGTGTATATATGTAGATATGTCACTTTCTCTTAGAATCTGTGATGGAAATATGATCAAAAATGTTCCTTGGGTGAAATTTAACACATAAGCACAGCAGTGGCCATATGAACTTTTCACTAATTTTCTTGTTAAAGGAAGCAACAAATAATTTTAGCAATTTTTTTTTCCTGCTCCAAAAATGTCTTCAAAACCCATGTACTTGTTGAAGCCATTTCACAATTCACAGTTTGAGACTTATCTTGTGCAAAATTTGTGCATGGTTGTTTTGCACAGAAAACAGCTTTCTTACACATGAAATAGTTTATATGTAGAAATATGATTTTCTGCACAGAAAATGCTGACTGGCATCCTACATTGCAGTTACAGAGCAGTAACCTAGAGTTATAGAGTCGTAGCTGCTCTGTATTCAGCTCTGCTACATATTCATGATTATGGCATTATTGCCATGATCACAATTGGGACATATAAACCACCTTAAACTCCAGGGGGGCATTCCAAGCTATACAGGTCTCTGGCATTGTTGAGTGGGGCACTTCAGGATGATGCAGGCAGTCTCCTCCTGTCACAAGACATACTACAACAAGGAGAAGTGATGCCTCTTCTTGTCACACCATAGCTAGATGCTGGGAAGAGGCTGGCTGCATCATCTAGAACCTCCCCATTTAACCATACCACAGACTTCTGCCATTCACAGTAGAGCCTGGAGTTTAAGCTGAGTTTCAGAAGACTGGTTTCTTAAGTCATTCATAGCTGTAGTTACAATGCAGGATCTCAGTCACTCTTTCCTGCACAAAACAACCATGTGCAATTTTTTTGCAAAATAAGACCCAAACTATGAAGATTATCATCAATCCAGGATTCTTGTCAGGATTTCTCAACACTCAAAAAACCCCGTATTTTCCAAGCTTTTTTAAAAAAATATTTTCTTATATCTTTTCCATCCCTAACTGAGAGGAAGTCGAGATGGTGAAATAAATCCTCATAGAAACCAGGGGGGATGCTATGTGTCCAAATGGGATCCCACAGCATTTCATCATTTTCAGAGGAAGGAGAGCAACATTTGGGAAAACTATGGGGGGAAAGCCTTTGGGGCTTCTCCTGAGTTTTTAAAAAACTGTGGGGGAAATGCACACTCCTGTTCATTAGAACAACCAAACTGCATCACGGTGCATTACCGAAGAGGATAGCTGATTGATGGGATGTGCGCAGGGGTGGAGCTTGCTAAGAAGGCAGCACCTAGAACTGCCATGTTGGAGTGTTGCCATACTGATTGTGCACTGAGGCAACAAAATAGCCTATCGGTTTTTCTTTTTTTCTCTGTTCTTTAAGTGGAAGATCACTCTTCTGCACCTTGGATTTAGGGGTTTTTTTAATAGTGTTTGGTGGGGGCAAGTTGTGGAGAGCAGAACAATGAGTAATTCACTCGGGCCTGCCATCTTGATTCACTGGCATGCCTCCATGTGAACAGCAAACATGGATAGCTTTGCCCATCAGCAACCTTGCAAAAAAAATATCATTGAGACAGATGAAAGCTGCTTGGCATAGGTTGGTTCACACCAATCCACATTTTATTCCCTTGTCTAGACCAGCCCTAAGAATAATGACTTGTTAAATAATTGGCTGCAAAACTAAGTGCACTTCCTTGAAAGTAAGTTTCATTAAATTCATTAAGGCTAACTTTTGAGTGGGCATGCATAGAATTGTGCCCAAATAAAAGACCAACATATTATACTGCAAAAACAAAACCCTGTTTACCACATACTGCACTGCTTAAGGTTGCTGCTTACATTGACCATCTTGGAAAACATATTAGGTGATATGAGAATAATAGATGAAAGAGGTGTACACTGTATACTTTCAAGAAATCCTTCTTTAAAAAAATATTGATGATGGACTAATTAGCATGGCTATGATTTTATCAACATTTTTTAAAAAAATAATTTTGGAATTCACAATTTTCTTTGCATGCACAATGTAGCATGCACTTCATCCACAGTAGTTGTCCTGCTTGGTGCAGATGGTCACTGAGTAATCCTAATTTTAAGGAATCTCAGAAACAGCTTGCAACAATCAATGCAAACTGGTGGGATAGCATTTATTAACCATGCAATAAATGACATTTTTGTTCCAGTACTAAGTACAAAAGATGGAAGTCTACATCACATGTAGACAAGAATAGAGAGAGGACATGGTCATGCTTTCAATTCTTACTTCACAGAGACACTACCGTTTGGAAATTGACTGACTAATTGACTAATTGACTGAGGTGGCATGTATTTCGGGTTCAGACTGAAGTGTTTAGAAATATTGATATATGGATTTATATTGATTTCCTGGGTACTCTTTTGGGAAAGTGAGATTCAAGAATGCCTAGATGTATTAATGTTAACAGAAAAAGCTGGTTTATGGTTACATGCACAGAGGCACCCATGCAAGCAGTCTGTGCCAGAGAAAGAGAGAGAACTGTTACCCCCAGCAAAAAGTGGGACATGGCACCCAAGAGAAAGAGCAGGCTGATTCGTATACCTTGCTGCATGAGAGCTCCAACTCCAAACCAGAAACTATTTAGCAAGGTAAAATTGTTTTCCACCACTTCTGAGTCGGGGTTGCAAGGGTGTGGATTATACCACTCATAGGGACTAAACCTGTGGTAATTGACAGAAAAAAAAGAACATATTTAACAAGCAGTGAGCAGAAAGGCTGTCCAGCAAATTTGCTGCAAAAGAAACAGAAAGAAGAAGAAAAAGTTAAATAAGAAACAGAGGACGAAAGTGTTCACAGTGCAACTGCATTATATACATGACAGGAAGCATTGCAAGAAAAAAAGATCAGTAATAAAGTCCTTGGCATTCATTAATGAATCCACACAATGTATATAGACAGGAATGACACGGTGCCAACAGGCACAGTCAAAAACTCACAGTAAGAGATTCAATGTCACTCAGACCCCACAATAAATATAACATCATGTGTCCCTTAGGCATGTTGATACACACATAAAGAAAAGAAGGCTATTAAAATAGGATAATCAACAAGAAAGTAATTGCACTTTAAAATTAATTAACACTCTCCACAAAGGCTTTTAGATAACGATCATGGAAGGAAAACTGTTAAAACATAAATCTGATAATTCAGTTGCATGAATCTAATAAAACAGCAGCTCCAAGTCTAATAGAATTCCATATTAAAGGGAACCTTAAATGCATGCAAAGGTTTAACTTCTAGATCAGAAAGGCTTCACCTACAGAAACTGAAAGCACTCAGTGCTCTGTAGGATTGTGTTTAGGCTGGCCACAACACTATGTTCCACATAGAGTCTTAACATCTTCTGCCTCTATTACATTTCTGGCTTCAGAAAACTCTTAGCCAATAAATGGACAATTTTTAGTCTACATGCATTTCCAAAACATAATCTAAGGAGCAATAAATTGATCTTCTTGAACAAATGGTTTCTTTTTCAGAGTAACAAAACACAAACAAATAATCATTACCCACCTCACTAGATTGGTGGAGAAAGTCTGAAATCATACAAGATGCAATTCAATGGTTCTTGCATCTTACGTTGACAGTATAAGGTGTGATATTTGCATCGCCAATGGCTTCCCATCTGAAACTTTTGTCAAATTATGGCTAAAATATGCAAACATGTCTACTCAATTTTATTTATTGTTGTCTTCATATAGAAACACACTTAAAAGGAACGACCTCTCAAAATAAGATGGGAATTTAAAATGACTTTGATATAACGGTTTGGTGTACATGCTTCTCTGGGCTATTTCTTTGTACTATATTTTGACATTTTGAAACATAGCCACATTATCATTTGTGCTTTGTTATTAACAAAACACGCACGCGCACACACATGCACACACAAACCCTCCATCCCAAGGCACACAGTTGGATGTTAGGAGATTAAGTTTTTTTGAAATAACGTCTTTCAAAATTTTGTATCATTTGAAAATATCATGCTTAAATACCCATAGCACAGTAGAAAAAGAAAATAGCCAGCACAGTACACAAAAGTACTGTATCCATCACAGTAATTAAAAACTCATGGGAATTTTAGTGCTAAATGCATGATAATATATTTTTAATAATTTCTCAAATCTTTAAAGCCACTCTGTTACAAGCTCAAATTGGAATATGCACCCATTATTAATGTGCTAAGAAAAAAATCTATCATGTAATTAATGCTATCTGAATAATGTTTCTTTCACTTCAGAGAATGCAATTTTCATTCCAATAATCTTTTCAACACATTAAAATTCAGAAGATCAAACAATCCATTTTTATCCTCTTAATACAATGCTAGAACACCTCCTGTCTTAAAAGCCTGTGCTTGAAAAACAAAGAAATGTTTCATTTGCTTCTCAAAAGTGAAACTGACATGCTGTTCAAAAAAGGTTGATTGGGTTATAATTAAACATTCTGACCTTATTTCTCACTCAGCCTTCCAAGAAATCTAGAGTTATTTTATGTCTTTTGTTGTGTATTGTTATAACAAGATTCTTTGAAAATTCATTTGGTGTTTGGTTCACTATATTATTGGCAAGTTAAAATTTCAGCATATGCCTAGTATTGTTATATCAATTTCTAAGAGCGAGTTGTAAATTTTGCACAGTTACTCCCCTCTGTTTTAATTTATTTTGTAGAAAAGATCAGCCCTATGATATTTGAAGAAGCTCAGTATCAAAAGAAGCCGTTTTCTATATTTTACTTCTTCTACCTAAACTGCAGAGAGTTCTTATGGCATAATGGTGAACTGCTTTACTATACGATTTGATCAGCTGACTATAATTCAAGGGAGGGGTAATAATACTTATCTTCTCCTTTTATGAAAAACTGTTGAAATATACATGAATAAGGCAGCTTAGATATACAAGAATCCAGAATATATTCAAATACATGACTATATAGTCTGAAACACTGGAATTTGAAACATAACATCTTTTTCATGAAAAGAGCTGACAAGTATTCCAGGGAGAATCATATGTTGTATATATCTTTCTTGAGGAAAGACCACAAGTAAATGATTCCAAAGAGCTGGCATGTTGAAAGTAAACTCAAGGGGGTTGTCTATATGAGACTGTAAAATGTGGATTCATGTACACTAATCAGGCTGCCAGACTCACCCAGCGGCTGTTTGCGGTCCCATGTTCCCATGTGTCCCTCTTCCCATGTTCCCATGTGTCCCTCTTCCCATGTTCCCATGTGTCCCTCTTCCTCCTGGCAGGCATCACGACAGGCTGGGGGGATGATGGGCTGGAGCCAATCAGAGCACAGCCTGCTTAACACTGATTAGCTGGAATGTCCCCTTGGCAGCCAATTAGAAGCAAGTGTCTAGCTCAAATCTATCTGGCTGGGGGAAAAGGGGAAGCTGCCTCTTTCACTATGCTTCCCTCTGGTCTGGTGACCAGGTATATATTCCCGGTCACCTCACTAGGCTAGCCAGTCTCTCTCTGTGGGCTGACCCACCCACCCACTCTCCAGGCAGGGATTGATTTCATGTGTTACAGATTTCCTAATTGTCACAACTTTGGGGGTGGTTGGCATGGGTCTTGGATCCAAGGTCATCGGTCATGGGGGTCTCCATCACTGGGAGATCACAGAGATTCCCTCCGGGGGTACGGGGGGCATTGGATGGGAGGATATGCCAGCTTGGGCCATGCATCTTCCAGGTATCCCCCTTCTTTGGGGGGAGGAGGTTGGACAGCAGGCATGGGGCCTGCGGGGACTCCTCCCCTTACTGGGTTTCACTTGTTGGAATGTGAGCTGACAATGGGCTCACCAACCAACAGGTGGGTTGGTCAATGCCTGGATCCAGACCCATCTCTGGATAGTTGGTCTATTCCCATAAGAAACTTCACACTTCCAACTTGGAATTCAAAACTATAATAAACATGCTAGTTGGCTGAGGCAGGAATCCTAATTTCTAATACAAAATCTGTGGTTTGAATGATGGTTGGGTGGAGCAAGTATGGGATATCCAAATCTGAACAGGGTATTAAATGTAAAATCAGAAATTGCAAAAAGCTCGAGCTGAGTATTTTTCCTAAAATGGGATGCTGTATGCCTTTGCAAGGGAACAAACATGGGTGGTCAGATTTCCCACCAACACTTTTCAAAACCTTTCTAGCTGCTGCTTATAAATCATAATTACCATATCCAAGCTTTTTACTTAACATTTTTCCTAGATTGAAAAAAAAACCCACACTCTGTTCAATGTGTGTAGACACACAAGTACAAACATACAGAGAGTATATAATCAGTATAATATGACAAAGCACATGACTATTGTAATTCTATAAAATTATCTGCTGAAAAAGCCTCAGAATTGTGATCTAAATTCAGTAGATTAGTCCCAACTAGAATCAATGGGTCTTTGCATAATATATGATTTACTAAATTCCCACTGATTCAATAGGTCTACTCTAGTTGGAGCTAATAGTGGGATTTAGGCCTATCTCACTGGAATATCTATTAGATGTTTCACAAGATAACATCTGCCTTCAAAAAATTGGAAAGTTACCTTGCATCTTGTATTCAGTGAGTCTGCAACTCATTCTATATCCTCTGATGTGTCAGAAGGTATATTCTCAGCAGTTATGTATTGTAAGCCACCACAAAAAAAGTACCCTCAGATATATATTTAAAAATGGCATAAAAGTAGATTTCATTTCACAGTACTATGCTGCTATAGCCTGTAGAGTACTCAACATTCTTTTTTTATTTTCAATAGTGCTCATTTATTCACTTTTCTCACTATTCCCATGTCAACTCAGAAAGCCAATGGGGTCAGGGTTTTTTTTAAAACTAGCTTGCAGCTTATAAAGCCCAATCTCTAAATTATCTATAGTGGATTTTTAACTTTATTATTATTATTTGGCTGGCACTGAAAAATTAGAACCTCCTTTGTTCTCCACTTGCTAATATCTCCCCAATATAAGATCATCTTCAAAAGGTTTTAAGACTGTATACAGAAAAGTAAAGTATTAAACATGGGCCCATTTTAATATGAAAGCCAGGAAGAAACTGAACTGGAAAGCTTGCAAAAAATAGAAAATGGGAATTTAAAACAGAAACAAGTATCTTTTGATGCTTGTTTTCAAAAAAGGATTCTTGTCTTTTCCCAGGAAGAGATGGGGGGTCACAGGCTTATATTAGGGTTGTAGGAAGAGCCTGGGAGTAACAGTTACATATAATTAGTTAGTTTTATCAATAAATAAAACACAATTAATATATTAATGGCAAACAACCTATGATAATGGACAACTTACAGGCCCTCGTGACTGGGGGAGTATGACCTGACTACTTAAGTCTGTAGCATTCTGGCATGCTTCTACAGTAATTGAAACTATCAATTCTAGTTATTTTTTTTAAAAAAATGCATCAAAAATGTGAGAAAGCAAACACTTAAGGTTTTTTCTCTCTCTAGAAGGCAAATCCAAATTTGAACCACATTTGATCCAAATTTATCCAAACTTGATATTTAAATGTAGGTCAACATCCTGAACTTAGTACAATCAAAAGGAACAGTACGATTTGGAACCTGATAACTATTTGTGCAAGCTTGAGATTTATCAGCAAACTTCAGTTTTTTGGTAGCAGGGGATTAGTCTTTTTCAGGGGTCAATTTTGTTGGAAGTTGATGTGAAATTAATATTAATGATTGTAGGTGGTACCACTCAAATGTTGTGTCTTTTAAATCTGGAGATGGAAATAATAGTTGGAAATGTTCAAAAATGGCTGAAAATCATGCTTTTCAAGCATCAAGAAACTCTAATGAGAAAAATCCTAGACTAACAAGATTCTTTGTAGTTTGTGACTTATGCTGTGCAAAATTTTCTTCACAGCAACATTTTCTGTGTATAAAATGATACAGGTAGAGTCTCCCTTATCTGAAATGCTTGCGACCAGAAGTATTTCAAATTTTGGATATTTCAGATTTTGGAATACTTGCATATACATTATGAAAAATCTTGGAGATGGGAGCCAAGCCTAGACACATTTATGTTTATGTTTCATATAACCTTCATACACATAGCCTGAAAGTAATTTTATACACAATATTTTTAATAATTTTGTGCATGAAACAACATGAGTACAGTTGGCCCTCTGCATCCATGGATTGCTCTTTTCGACTGGCCACCACCGATGACATGGGATGAGTGTGCACGAAGACAGTGAAAAAGCCTGCCCGGGTCATCATTGAAAAATATTATACCCGCCTTGGGAATGACTTCCACACAAACAAGCGAGTGTGCAAGGAGATCACCATCATCCCTAGCAAAAAAATGTGCAACAAGTTTGCAGGGTATATCATCCATCTAATGAAGCGCCTTCAAAGAGGGCCAGTCAGAGGCAGGAATTGCAGGAATTGCATCAATTGCAGGAAGAGGAAAGAGAAAGAAGAGATGACTATGTCCCTGAGGTTTCTGCCCTGGATCAGGAAATAATTGAAGTGGACCCTGATACCAAGGAGATGTTGAAGCTGCTGGATTTTGGCAGCTTGTCCAACCTACAGGTTACACAGCCCACTGTAGGGATGAACCTCAAAACTCCAAAAGGAGCCATCTGAAGCCATTTCTATACTGTCAATTTTACAACAAATATATAGAAGCATCCATGGATTCAATCATCCATGGCTTGAAAAACCTTAATTTTGCAATTTGATATAAGGGACACCATTTTGCTATCTTATTGTATATAATGGGACTTGAACATCCATGGATTTTGGTATCCATGGGATTTCCTGGAACGAAACCCCAGTGGATACCAAGGGCTCAGTTTACATTGAACCATCAGAAAGCAAAACTATCTCAGCCACTGATAGACAAGTTTTGATTTTGGAATATTTCAGATTTGGGCATTTTGGATAAGAGACTCAGCCTGTATTTCTAAGAAAAATATTAGTTACTGTGTAGAAAAAGCTGTTTTCTCCATAGAAAATGCTGTACTTGTCAACTTACTCTTCACCAAATTCACACATGGGTGATTTGCATAGAAAACATGTTCTGCACAGAAAATAACACTTCTGTTCATTATTATATTTAATATTATTTTCTACACAGAAAAATGCCATTTTTCTGTGCAAAACAACCACATGAAAATTTTGCAAAGAATAGGTTCTGAATTACAAATAGTCTTTGAAAACTGTGTGGCTTTTGAAGACATTCTTGCAGCAGGAAAAAATTGGTAAAATTACTCATTGCTTCCTTCGAGAAGAAACTTAGTGAGAAATTTACAACCCTGTGTAATTGAAATAATCAATATCCACTTGGGCAATAATGCATAGATTTACTATAGATAGATAGATGGACATATTTCTGAAAGGTAAATAAAATGATGTAGACTAGGTACAATTCAATGCTCCACAGTTCTCCATAGCATAAAAAAGGATCACTGTAAACTCAATATATAGGCTGCTTTCCCCCCAAGCTCTGTGTATACAAGATGAAACGCCTATTTTTCACACTGAACACTCTATAATTTATAGAATAATTGAAAAAAAAATATATAATAATACCAGCAACACTTTTACAAAGGCAGCTATACACCTTTCAGATATTGTACACTGTGGTGGTAATTCAAATCCAAATAATGGATAAATATATACTGTATATATATTTACCTCTAATCTGCCATTTAGAAAAAGAAGAAATTAAAGAGTCCTCTAAGAATTATTATATACACCCAATGTTTGGCTAGATTTGCTCTAAAATGTGTAATATTAAGTACTTTACTGCAGGTATAAAATAATTGCTTTGGAACACTGAACAAATACAAATGAAAAACACAGATAACTGTCAATTTTTGCTTCCATTTCTCTGAAAAAGAAATGAAAGTGAACAAGTAATCTGACTCTATAAAGAACAACTACATTGTTAGTACCACAAGGCAAGGAAGAATTATGCTGACATCCCCAAACTGAAGTTTACTGTGACACAGCCCCATTTTTTTTATTTATTTGAGAGTTTTGCAGCAAGTCATATAAAAAAAAATGCAAGGTAGCTCTCTATTATCCTTTCCTGGAAAGGATAAAACTGATTTTGGGTAAATATTCCATAGTTTCTTATCAAGTTTTTTAAGAAAGAAAGACAGGAGTAAAAAACAGAAAAGGAGAAAACCAGTTTCTTTTTTTAAGGAGCTGAATGCTCACTTGATGCGGTGGGGGGGGGGGAAGCTGGATGGAAACACTGATAAATCAGTACTTACACTCAGAAACTGCTGGAATACTTAACTGAAATTTACTGTAGGAAGAAGGTGACTGCAATAGAATAAGCATATCTGAAGCCTGCAGAAAGAGACAGAGCACTCTAAAGCACTTCAAAGAAAGAAACATACCATCCATAAATCTTGGGAATGTTAGAGCTTGTTTTATAGTGGTACGAGATTCACTGCTCCTCTAGATAACAGGTGTGTTCAGAGAATGGCAGTGAAACCAACGAGATAATCTGAAGGCTTATCACATGCTGCAGCCAAGAGTGAATGCTTTTCATGACTATGTTTTTACTGTGTGATAAAATTTTTGTCAATTATCATATGGCAAAACCAAAGCTCCAAAGCTCCCCCACTAGGAGAAGTTATAGTTGTAGTTCTGGAAATTGTAGTCTATAAAGGGTTCCCCCCCCCCAAGTTCTGAGCAATTAAGTTTTGAACAAAAATAGACTATATGGGGAAAGTGACATATATGGCAACAAGGAATGTAAAACCTTGCTTGTCTATTATTATAAGAAATTTCAAAATCTTTCTCCTTGTCAGCAAAATAGTGAGAATTTTTTCTGTATTCTATGTTCATGGTAAGAGACCATTTATACTTGTGAGAATTGCTGCCACATAGGAAAAAGGTCAATAAGCAGCCTCAGTGCCTGCACCATGGTAAGGAGAGTGGAGGATGGGATCAGGGGCTATTTAAGGCCCTGCTGTCCTCCGCCTCCTCTTTTTCATCAATAATTGGCCCACCTTTCCATCACTGAAACAGTGCAACATAGTTGGTCAGTTTGGGGCCAGGTAGAAAATTTTACCCCCTTCTCCAGGGGTTTTTCCCCTACCCCATACTGTTGATGCAGGCTGGATAATTGGCTTAGGGTGGTGTTTTAAATAAGTATTCACTTGACAAGGAGAGGGGGAAATTTGGTAGATTGGTGAGCACCTTTGGCATCTCCCCATTTTGGAGGTGAAGGGAGGGATTAGGAACTGCTCCTTTAGGTCCTGCAAATTGAGGGGTGGGGAAAGTGACCTCCTTTGGGGCTGGCTTGAGGGATAAATCCTCTCTTAAAGTCCTGTGACTTAGGGGAGGGACTTTTGGGTCAGCCTTCCAGATGTGGGCTGACTGGAGAGCAGTTCAGTTTATGGGTTCTCCCTGTGGTTCAGGTATTTTCGGCCAAGGGAAGTTTGGGAGGGGGTTATGGAGCTGACCTCCTGCACCAACAATTCACACACTAGGTGGTTCCCCCATTGCAAATCTCTTGGGAAATGTTTAAATAAATCATACTTAAATAAAGTGTAGGTGGGAAATTTTGTGGGGTTTCTGATTTCTCAGCAGTGTGTCAGTATATTCAGACACTGTGTCACATCAAGAAAGTAACAGTTTTAATTACTAATCTAACCCAGTGTCTGGTTATTTCCTAATTAAGAAGGGAAGGGACACGGGAGAGGGAAACCTGTTCTTCCATGGGAAAGGAACAGTATGAGAAGGGAGGAAAGTAAGATGGCTCCTTTTTCTTGCCCATTTCTTTATCATTGGTAGCAACAGCTGCTGGTGTGCTGTTAGAGGGACTGAACCATCTGCCTTTCCATCATGCCAAAATTCCTTGTCTTCCTGCCTTGATGATGCAGGTAATATTCATGAACATGATTTTACTATTTACCCACTTCTTCACATTGGCACTTCTTCCCCTGTATATCAGTAAGCCAGTGAGGCGTAGTGGTTTAAGCATTGGACTATGACTGGAAACCAGGATTCAAATCCCTGCTCAGTCATGGATCTTGGGCAAGTTACACACTCTCAGCCTCAGAAACCCCATAAGAGGGTCACCTTAGGGTTGTCGTAAGTAAAAAAAAATGACTTGAAGGCACACAACAATAACATATCAAGGTAAGAGGTAATCTGAAATGGTTGCTACTATTTTGATGTCCATCACAATATGATGATTCACATATTATAAATAATAATATACCCAGCTAAAGAATAATTTTGTTGCACTAATTCTTCAATTTTTTAAGGTTTTTATACTTATATCCACAACTTCAATATGCTTCAATCTGTGACTTATAAACTATACACAGTGTTAGTGCATGCATCATGCAAGGCACATGCAAGTTTCACTAGCTGACATTGAATAAATTTGCCAACATTCTGTGAAAATATTTTCCTTAAAATTATATCAGTGGCAAGAGGGATGTATGAAAGCATTTGAAAATATCTGAAATATCATAGAATCATAGAGTTAGAAGAGACCTCAAGGGCCATCTGGTCCAACCCTCTGCCATGCAGGAATAAAATCAAATCATTCCTGACAGATGGCCATCCAGACTCTGTTTAAAAACCTTCAAAGAAGGTGACTCCACCACACTATGAGGCAGTATATTCCACTTCCGAACAGCTCTTACTGTCAGGAAGTTCTTCTTAATGATTAGGTGGAATCTCTTTTCCTGTAGTTTGAACCCATTGTTCTGTGTCCTAGTCTCTGAAGCAGCAGAAAACAAGCTTGCTCCATCCTTAGTATGACATTTCTTCAAGTGTTTAAACATGGCTATCATGTCACCTCTCAACCTTCTCTTCTCCAGACTAAGCATGCCCAGCTCCCTAAGCCGCTCCTCATAGGGCATGGCTTCCAGACCTCCCACCATCCTAGTCACCCTCCTCTGGACATGTTCCAGCTTCTCAATATCCTTCCTGAATGGTGGTGCCCAGAACTGGACACAGTATTCCAGATGAGGCCTGACCAAAGCAGAGTAGAGTGGCACCATTAATTCCCTTGATCTGGATTCTATACTCCTATTAATGCAGCCTAGAATTGCATTGGTTTTTTAGCTGCTGTATCACATTGCTTTTTGTCTATGTGTGTTGTAGAGCCTTGTCCACATATACACAGTAGCAATGTATGATGCTAACAGTTCTAGTGGTGAATTATTCCACCTATGGGCTTATCATACATGGGAAGGAGGCGGCAGTACAGTCCAATAATAGCATGTCCTGCCTTGCCTTATCACACAATGTTGCCGTTTTTCAGCTGTTCTCCCATTCTGGTCCCTTGGGAGACAGTGGTAGACACAAATCTTTTTGCTAACTATAAAAAATCTATTGGCAAAAAGACCCACCTTTATCATAATCTTCCATGGGATCGGAATGGGAGAACAGCTGAAAATGCCAATGTCTTACAATAAGCAAGGTGGGGCACACTACTCTCGGGCTTCAGTTCAGCTTCCCTTCCCTTGTGCGATAAGCTCCCTAAATGTGGTAGACTCTGATTTCAAAACAGTTGAATCTCTAAACCTGTGCATATTTGTGATGGTGTTACTCAGAACACAACAGGGCCCAGAGGTTTCCAGAGTCTTGCTCCCCTCTTGACCTGAATGGGGCAATCCATAAATTGAGGAACAATGAGGCTTTGAGGACCAAAAGAAAAAGAAGAAAGGTCAGTGTGGTTTCAGTTTGGTTTTATAGTGCAGAATCTTGTGTGTTATCAAATACTCAAACCAACAGTTCTTAGTCACATTTTCTAAAATAAATGTTGGCATTAATGAATAATCCATCTGCCAAACACAGCCCTGTCCTATGGAACCGAAAGAGAAGAAAATCAGGCAGAACTGTGAAAAATAGCAGACATTTTTTGTTCAGTAATGACTGAAGAATTACCTGGTGATTAGAGCAGCCTGCCACTCCATGACACCAACATATCTTCTTGTTTAGAGGAAGGGGGGGGAACACTCCTGCTGGGACTCAAGCTACAGGGTACTGTAAACTAATTACAACACATCTATCATATGCATGCACAGCTGCAAGGGAGCAACTTCTCATCCAGATTACCTACAGTAGGGAATGGTACAAATGACACTGTTTACCATTGATTTGCCTATTGATTTGGCTGAGATTGTTATAAGCAATGAAATTCATAAGATATGGGCATGGAAACTAAAACAGGAGTCATGCTTGTCATAATGACAGAATTAGATAGTAGCTATTTTATGACTATGTAAAGGTTGCAATCGGCAATCCAGCCATTCCGAGGGACACAGCTAGGGACTGCTTCAGTGTAACTAGACTGTGGATGATGCTCTGTGATCATTGATAAACTCTCAGGCAATGGTTGCCCCTCTCCTTTTTTGCACTGTTAACACTTCAGTATGATTGAATTAAGATATACAGTACTGTTCAGGATATCTAGTTGTGCAGAGAGGTGAGCCACTGAGCTTCTTCCTTACAGTCTCCAGGGCCAAGCAACAGGGAGAGTGATGGAAACGTAACCTCAGGTACCTCTTGAGACCCATACCATTTTAGGAGACCCACTGTAAACCCTAGAGTCTTCTGGCTCTGCTGTTTATATCAGTTAGTCCTGGACACAGTGTACTGCATGGTGTTAAATACTCACAAAGTGTGTACCATTGCCACCTATGGGTAGATGAAGTTCTGGAAAAGGATGACATGGAAATGGAGAGGAACAATGTGCTAAGCTGCCAGAGCACCATCTCTAGGCATCCATCTACTTCATGAAACCAGGTTTTACATTTTCCACCCAAGACACAGAGAATTTTGCATTTGCTGACCAACCCAGGAAAATAAAAAGACCAGACACAAAAAATGGGATGAATAAATGGAAATCTAACCTAGACCTTCTCCCCAGCTTCCCCAGCATGAAACACCTGAGCCCCAGTGAGAAACCCCCAAAGCTGGGGTTGCTCACCAGTCAGCCTGCATCTGGAAGGCCAACCCAAAAGTCCCTCCCCCAAGTCACATGACTTAAGGTGAGGGCTCATCCTTCAGGCCAGCCCCAAGGTAAGTTTCTTTCACCACCCCCTAGTTACAGGATCTAAAGGGGCAGTTACAGAGACCCCCCTTCAGCAGAAATTGGTGCCATAGCTGCTCAACAAACTCTACACCTCCCACTTCCTCCATCATAAAATGGGAAATTGACCTACTGATTTAGATGGCACCCTAGCCAATCGTTCAATTCAGCCTGCCATAGCATGGGATAGGTAGAGGGGAAAAAACTTTTCAAGGGGTAAAAAAAAAAATGCCTACCTGGCCCCAAAGCAACCAAAATCACACTATGTCAGTGGCGGGAGGGTGGGTCAATTCTCCAAAAAGAGAAGGAGGTGAAGGGCGCAAGGGCTTTAAATTGCCTCTGGCCCTGCCCCTTGCTCTCCTGTATGTGTGGTGCAGGTACCACCACACCATCAGCCCTGGCCTCTTCCTGGGCCAGCAAAATGCACTGCCCCACCCGCATGGCTACGCCAGCCAGGGAGAAGCTGAATTGTCTTAATGGCTATCATCTAACATCCATTGTATCTAATTTGAGTAGGTATTCCTATTATATTTAGATGTGTACAGATGAATGTAGTTGCAAGTTATTACTTTCTTTATATAAGAAAAAAACTTTGCAGACATCATGAACTTGTGGACAGGACTGAGACAAGCAACTGATAGTAATGTTAGGGTACTATAAATATGTTTTGTATTGCTTTCTTTCTTTCAAGCACATCCATGGATTTGGATTGTGCTCACCAGTCATGTATAGGGAGCTTGAAACCTTCCTTCACCTGTTAGCTCTTGTTCATTTAACAAACAAAGAAACCAACCAACAATGTATATGTGTTGAAAAGAAAAAACAAAGGGGAAAAAAACTGGTGCCAAAGGAGAGATTTAAAAAAAAACTCCACACACATCAAAAACCTGAAACCAAAAAGTTTAAACCTCCTCTACCAAACACATGGGCCCAATTCAGAGTGTGTTTCCTTGTACTTTTTCAAAGAAAGAAGTCTTCCCTGCCCATTATGTACTATACATCATCTCTAGATTAATTCCAAACATCCATTTGACCCAGTCCTCACAAGAATTGACACAACCATTGGGTTGTGCATCTACACAACATAAAGGGATTCCTAATAGCATATGTTTAGGCTACAATGACACTATGGCAGAAAATGATATTAATCATTGTTAAAAAAAATTCCATCTGGATTTCTCTCTAGATTATGAGGGTCCAGGATTCCTCTTAGTGATATGGAACTAGTTGAACTATTTGTTTGAAAATGTTTTGGTGCTCACAAATTCTTCCTTTGCCATATTTAACTCTGGATTGTGGAGTTATTTATTACCATAAAATGCTTATTCGAACCACATTTTCAATGCATGCTGTTCTTCCAGGGCTGTATTTCACAGATAGACACATTTTAAAAAGCACTAAAATAACACACACACACACACACACACACACACACACATAAAGAGAGAGAGACAGAGAGTTTTCTTGTTTGAAGGGGTTTCTTATTTCTTTTATATTTCAGTGTTGTGCATGACTGCTAGTGCATTAGTGTAGAAAGGAGGAAAAAACTTTAAGATTTAAATTTTAAAATCCCAGCTGTACTGCTTTACTTGCAAAGGGGTTTAAGTTTCTTGTCATTTTTAAAAAATGCAGAAAGTATAGATAAATGTTTCATTGCCAAAGCACTTCCTTCTGAAAGGGTTTAATCTGTTAACAACATTATCAAATTGTCCTTCATTGCCAAAAGCCAACTGAGAGCAGAACCCAAGGCATAATTCAACTACTGGTGGAGGGGGAGAGTGAACAGAATCTGCTCATCTGCAATAATTCCTTTCAAGTCCCAATGGAGAGGAGATTGAAGCTTATGTTTAACTTGCCCACTGAGATTAGTGCAACATGGAAGTTGTCAAACCCTGATTGGAGCAGCACCCACAGTACTGCACTCAGAAAGATGGCATCCAGCAACGTGGTAGGACAGGGGAAAATGTGTATGTAGGTGTCTTGGTGAGGGTAATGATTTGCCATCTTTTTTGCCTGGAATATTATCATGTCAATATCCAAATGAATTACCAAGAAGATTTTTATAATCTGATGTGGGATGAAATCCAGTGGAGTCTGTCTATGAACAAAGAGTGGACTAAAAGTCTCCTATTCTACATTTAAATGTCCTGCCGTCAAAATCTGCTCTACAGGTTTTGTAGACCTTGTGTAACAGATTTGAGAGAAGGCATACAGTTAAGGGACAAAGAGAGGAATGAAGGGGAAATCCTGTTATATGTGTAAAGCTGGGGTGGACAACTCAAAATAACTGACAATGGAATATTTAAATCGGGATGCACCAAAGAAATGTGACCTACATATGGCTTTTCTGTTTCTGTCTTCCCTTGAAAAAGTAAAGAAATCTGTTGTCAAAATCTCCTTTCCACAAAGCCTGCCTCACTGGGGAAGGGCAAAATTTCATCTCTCTGGGAATCCAAAGTCAGCAAGATCAGAGCAGTGTTTGTTTACAAAGAAAATTGATTAATGTATTCCACATACATGTTTAGATGTTCACTACAACAGTTCCAGCATAAACTACTGTTTAAACAGTGACTATGTTTACAAAATCTAACTGTAGTGACATATGTAAAACGCAGAACTTTTATTGGTGATGTAAGGAAGAAATTACTTTTTTTAATTCACAAAATAAGTATGATTTAGCTTTTGATTTCTCGGCATAGATGGGGAATGGGGGTTCTCAGAAGTGGCATTCATAACTGTTTCCCATACCATTGTTAGGTACAAGAATTTTTCACAGGGCTACTTCTATGTAGGGTTGCCAGAGTGAAAAATGGAGATGTGTCCTATATCTTTAACGGTTGTGTAGAACAGAGAATTTTGGTTAGGATTTTCTGGTTGACTGACAAGGAACCCTCTCCAGTTTTCACTCTGGCAATCTTGTGATTTACAAAATGGGCAAAGCCCAAAATATGGAATGCTCAGCTCTAGCATTGTTCCAAACGTTTCTAAACCAGCCAAGTTTTCTCTATGCTTCCATTATTGATCTTTGACAAATTAGCACTTTATTTTCTTGATATTTCTGCTATCCTGGAAATATATCAAGGGACAAAGGATATTTTTATTCTACATTTCTATTGCTACGGAATGTTTTCCCTATGAATACCTATAAGTATGCATCAGATTTGGGCCATTGCTACATAGAGCAAATCTGGACAGATTTGGGGTTTATCCAAAGTCAACCTCAAGGTATTCTGAACTGATGCCTAACAAATAATGAGCTATTCAGAGATTTTGAGAGAAGCAGTCTGTCTCCCCAACCTGAGATATCTTTCTGCAAGCTTTCCATATGCAGAAAATATCAGGGTGACAAAATGTGAGATGGACATGAAGCTGCAGCCTTATTTGAGAACTCACACTGAACAAGTCTTGAAGAGAAACGACAATGCAGAAAGAATCACAATGTGGAAACATCTCCCAAGGAGACCTTCTGCTGTGCTTTCTGCAGTCAGACTTGTTTATCTCAGACTGGCCTTTTTAGTCATCAGCGCACTTGCAGAAAGCACGGGATGAGTCCTTCCTGAATCTTCGTTTGCGAAGAAAAGCCAGAGAGATATTATTGATAGGTCAACCTTCCTATAAGGCAATAGCATTGCCCAATATTTCCTGTTTACCTGCAGTCAGAGTGCTTTTGGAGGGATGCAGATGAAACTTACCAGAGGCTGCCTCTTGTCTTTTCACTATATTTTGTGACTGTCTGTATGCCATGAGAGGCAGCAGTTGTGCTGAGGTCTGCCACAAATGGCTGGCAAGCCAGCTCTAATTGGAAGACTCCTGTATTCTCTGCTGCCTGTTCAGTGGTTGGATGACCATTGCTCCCAACAATTCTCCAAAGAACTATGTGGAACTTTACTGAGTTCCCACAGTCTGAGGCTCGCCACGCTGCAGAAATAATGCAGTTTGACCACTTCAACTGCCATGGCTCAATGCTATGGAATTCTGGAATCTGTAGTTTTGGTACATATTTACCCTTCTTTGTCAGAGAGCTCTGGCAAATTCCAGAATTCCATAGCACTGAGCCATGGCAGTTAAAGCAGTGTCAAACTGCACTATTTCTGCAGTGTGGCAGCAGCATGAGTCAAGCTTCCTCAGCACTTTCCTTTTTGCTTCTGGTACAGAGCAACTGGGGTACAACCTTCTTGTTTTAAAAAAGTGCTTCCAAGGAATTATACTAGAAGATCATGCAGAAACATCAGATTGCCAGGAAGAGTAGCTGTGGGGAGAAGGAATGAACTGGTCTTGGCATCTCTGTCACTTCCTTTGTCAGTGTATAACCAAGTAGAAGATGGGGTTCTTCTCTCACAGAAAGAATGGGAAGAGTTCTCTTTTCCTGGAAGAATATATAGGGAAGGTTGTTCTGCAAGCTTTGAGAGCATGTTGCTTTCTTATGGTTGCTCAAAGCAGTACTCTAACCCAGTAGGAGGGGCCACATTCATACAACAAAGGACATGACAAATTGACCACAGAATTGGGGAAGAATGCTTTTTTAAAAAAATAAAAAAAACCCTTCAAATTTCAATGGCTCTCCATTAACTCTGTGGTTTATACAAGCTCTACAGTGTACACTTTCATATATTTCTCAATGGAGCATCATGTAGTCATACACTCCATCAAGGATCCACTCAATCAAATATATAAAGGAATCCTGTAGCACTTTAGAGACTGAGAAAAAGAAATGTCTAGCATAAGCTTTAATGGATCCCCATTTCTGTGATTCTGGTGCTGTCAACTGAGCAAAGAAACCCATACACACACACCTCTATTTTTTTCATTCATTGTATCTGCCTAATTCATGCACCTGTCTTTCTTAAATCTCAGTCACTTTTTGGAGAATTGGATAACAGACACCCACAAAAAACAGAGGGGAGGGAAACAAATCCCCCTTTTGGCCTCAAACCCAATCAATAACAGCAACAAAAAGTAGCTCTGGGCTAACCTCCAAAAATTTTCAAGGTTTCTTCCCTGTGGTTTCTGCTATTTTCATACAATTACTGCCCCCAAAGGGGCAGACTAATTAATTTTTTAATCCTGGACTGACAAGACTGCTCTTACATGAAACTCCATGCATCTGTCTGAAATCTGGTGTGCTTTACCCACTAGAAGATCAACTTTGCCTACAATTTCATCCAGAGAAAGAAGGAAGGAAACACAAAGAAAAGGAAAGGAAAGGAAAGGAAAGGAAAGGAAAGGAAAGGAAATAAGAAAAGGAAAAGACGGGTAATTTTATTTAGAGTGATAGTCAATGAGTGTTAAATTCTTTATCTCCAGTGATAGTCAATGGGAAGGTAAAAAGGTTTAAATTTTCAAAATGTATTTTGATTAATCCTGAAGTTGTTGAAACCAAATTGGACTGTTTCTCAAAATACCAAGACTGAGCTGAATTTTGTGGTTGGTGTGCAACACTGGTAAAGTTTAGATGTCTGAACAGTGTTACATGGAATCACTACATTTTTCTGCTAGAAACATTACAAGGCTTAAAAGCATTTAGAAGGCATGCTGGGCAGCCAATATGTGCTATTGTGTTGTAGCTATTGACAAAATTTTAAAATGCTGTATATGTAACACTTGTGTGTGTTTCTCCTGCTATATACCCACTGCATTTTTTTCTGAATTATTTGCAACAACAAAGCTTGCACAATTTATTAAACTGTTTGGCAGTATGTCATTCCCAAATGTTTTCAGCTCACAACATATTTTATATTGAATGGGCTAAGACCTTCACTGTAACACTCCCCATTAGTTTTCATTGAGGAAGTCTGAAGAGTGCTGGAAGGCTGTAAACAAAATATTAAAATGCATGAATGCCTAACATTGTAGACCATATAATCTTGTGATAATTGCATCCATTAAAGATGAGGCATCAAAACTGCCACCTGCTCACCTGTTAAAGACAAGCAAATCAGAACCATCCATGAAACTAAAAACAGAGACTTGTCCAGATGATGGATATTTTCAAAATACACCATGGCTAATATTAAAACTTATTTTTTTGAAGCTATGCTTCATTCACAGCATTCCCTAATGGAAGAAGCAGGAATACAAAGAATTGTGAGGAATACGTGAATACAAAGAATATTTTCAAATATTCGCATTCTGAATAGAAAGGTGTATCTTGATATGTCTCACCATGTTATGAGAAGTTTTGATGTTTTTGAGGAATTTTTAAAACATATTTTGGGAAACACTATTTTGTACAAACATTTTTTCAAAAAAATAAATAAATCCTGAAATGTGAAAGGCCACTGAAAAAATTTAATACAACTCCTAATTTTATGCACAGGGGAGGAAACTTTTTATGTTTATTATTCTCATGTGCAAGGAAAAAAGCAAGCAAATATTTAGGCCTACATTCAATTCCAACTCATCTAGAATAGAGCCACCAAATAATCTGATTATTGTAAATCAACACTTACTTAAATCACATTGGTTTACTTTATTTGAGGACTAGCAATTGGATTTAGGTCTGAATATGGAATACTTATTATCTTATGCTATATGCTTAAGAAAGCAAGTATTTTTATTGCCATATACAGCAGTAAGAGTATTGATCAGACTAATATTCAAATTATTTTGAATTATTTTGTAGATTAACTGCAAAATAATCTCAACTCGCCCTTAAAAAATATTTACTCTGGCATCCTATCTATCTATCTATCTATCTATCTTAAGCAGACATTAAAACTGCATTAGGGAACTGGAAAGAATTACAAATTCAAGTCCATTACAAAACATTTATTATTATTTTTAAATGCAAGAAGCCATCAGTGTGTAATCAATCTGCATAGATGCTTTTCAAGTGGGTCTGCTAAATATGTAGAGCTCACCTAATGTGGACCAGATATGTCTTAAACAGATTTGGGAGACTACCAGGGGGAAAAGTACCTTATGTTACCTATGGCCTATTTGTTCAGAGTGAGAGAACTACTGACTGACCTTGGACAAGATGCTCTGTCTTCATTAAGTCTATCACCTGCATTATGTCTGCCATCACCACTATGAAGTTGGCTTCACAGCCTGCTATCCACTTTTCCTCTCATTTCCTAACCAGTTGTCATCAGCAGTAACCTCTGATTTCCTGATATGAAGAGCTCCTGTCAGATAATATAGTGTTATTTGCAGACTGCTTTTGATCTGGCCAGTGTTGCTTTCCAAGTTGAAAAATGACAATGCCTTTGGGAAGACCTGTCATGAAGGGTGTCTGCCAGAAAGGGAATGAGGTTAAGGGTTAAAGTGACAGCCAGAATCTAACCACAGCTCAGCATGGCATACTAGCTAATAAAAATGTAATAATCACAAGTGACTGGGTTCATTTGCAGAAGCTTTGCTGGAATCTTTGCAAGTCCTGTGCTTTTATTTGGATGTATGCCTATTCAGGTGTTAAATGGTCAATTTTATGCTTTTCCAACTACTACAGAGTGACAGTATATTTTGTCTCTGACTGGTATCATGTGAATATGATATTCACATATGAACAGATGTAGTAGCAGCTTAGGTATTCTACATATTTCTATAAATATAATTATGTGTGGCTTTTCTTGCTTCTACAGTTACTGGAATAGTAAAAACCAGCATTTCAAGTTTCATTCTTACAGTTCTTACAGTTTTCTTAGCTAATATCATCCAATGCAATTGCCACATATTTGGAAGCAGAACCACTAAAGATCAGACAACAATCTGCTTGCACCTGAGGGTACCCGTTTTCACCTTGGCTGATGATGAAACCCACATGCTTTCAAAGCAGTTAATCTATTGGAAGCCAGTCTCTCATATATATATACACACACACACACACACACCACATTTGCTCTGCACCAAAAGATGTTTAAAATGGTGGGGAGGGGCACAAGTCTATATCATCAATCCTAAGTCTTATGACATAGGTCAAAGTATGTCAACAGGATTATAGCAAGGTTCTAAAATTATACCTTTCTAACTGTTATTTTCTATTATTTGCAATCTTGCTGAATTTCATATCAGAAAAAAAAATAAGGTAAGTGTGCATCTTGAATTCAACTGACATGAAGTCAGTGATCTATACCAAATGAATTTTAAGTTGAATAAAGTTGGTCTCAGGAAGCCAGTGAATAGTACCTGAGAGATACCTGCCTTACTATCTCCTCACCTTAAGAGGAATCTAGAGACCTTTGGTCCAGCTTTTTAACATTCTGTGGAACACAGAAATATGAAAACATGTATTCACAGCATGTAGCAGGAGGTGAATTTTGTGTATGCCTTACTCTGTCACTAATCTCCATTCCACATAGTAGTTAATAAGTCAGAAAGAGGATGAAGCTGCTAAATAGTCATATGAGGCAATTCAATTCTAAATTTAATTCAGGACACTATCAGTGTACATATGTAGGGGCCATATTTGAGCCACCTTAAATTTTTCAAGCTTTGTTCCTACAACATGGTGTCACTCACTTTGGTTCTATCTAATATAAGACTGCTGAGACAGGCCAGATTGTCTGCCAGTTCTGAGGAAAGGTGTATAAGTGAGAAGCCCTGTAATTAACTGCAGCATTAGGTGCTACAAGAACAATCAATATACTGCTATTGTCTTTCACTGCTGCTCCCTTTTACATACACAGTGAGTCTCCTGAGGAAACCTAAGAAGGAAGCTGGCAATCTGAGAAGACCTAAATCTGACATATTCTCAATAAATTGTTGATACTATCTGAAAGAAATGGCTAGAAACTAACCTAAGTGTATTATAAATACAAATAGGGAAAAATAGGAACAAATTAACACAACCACTTTTTCTTGGGGTTAATTTAATGTGCAAAACTGTTTCTTGTTATTGTTTTCTTTTCAATGTAGATTGAGAACTGGTATGACAAATAAGTCAGCACAAGGGACAGCAACAAACAATGGGCTGAAACAGTTACAGTAGAACAAGAAAGGACCCATATAGTCATTTTTTGAAACAAAAGTAATATTATAGTTTTAATTTACTAAGCAACAGATATGTTAATTTGTTGTATGAATCGGCCATAAATTAAATAACAAAAAAGAAGCTTACCCAGCAAAAGGGTTGCAGTGGCACTAATCTGTGCCCCAAAACAGGGAAAGAACTTGTGGGTGTTTAGTAAATCAGTGTATAGAGCTTTAAACTCTGCCAGTATCTAATAGGATATAAGCCAAAACCCAAATATAATATCAGCCAAACTTTCAAACCATTGAAAATTATGGCTTGTGGTGTGTGTTTTTTAAAGCTCGTCATATTTTTAGTATTGTCAAAAATTTTGGTGATCTTAATTTAGATCTTAATTTATTGTCTTGGAAATCCAAACAAATGAAATTTTCCACTTTTTGTGGCAAAAGGAATTTGGAATTAAATGTGGAAATTAAGCAGAGTTGAGAAAATTACCAAATATAATTGAGAATGAAAATGAAATTTATCCAAATTCACAGGACGTAGTCTGGAATGAATAATACCCTGCATAAATTTATGCCAATCCATTAATGGGGAGTCCTATGCCTCTTCATACATAATTAACTGAGTTCAGTGACTTTTCCAGCATACGTGACATTATACCCTCACAGTAAAAATGTCTTCAGGAAAAGTCTCAGTGATTTTGATACTGAGATTTATGAAAGCAATGATGCTCATGGAAGGAGACCTTTTTTTTTTTTTTTTTTTTTTTTTGGCTGTTCCTCCTTTTGTTGCACTCCTAAACCCTCTTTCCAATATCTCCATCCACAATATTTTTGGTCTGTTTGGTTTATTCTTCCTTCCCACTGCACATCCTCATATTCCACCCCACTCTTTTTGAGAGACTCCCAATATTCTGAAGAGGCTCTTTGTGAGTATGTGGGGAGAAAAATGGAACAGATTAGAATAGCTTTTACATGGACTTCAATCTATGCAGGTGGCTCATGATCCAAGACAATGTGCCCAATCCTTTAGACAATATGCTGTTTAGTCTTGTTAACAACTGGAACCTGGTAATGCCCCAGACAGGCCTTATTGCAGCACAGACTGATTGTAAATTATGGATCCTTTCTTTATGCCAAATTCCCTCATCCCATCATTTGGATATGATAAGATGATATAGCTTCAACCAAACATTTGCTTCAAATTAAAAAAAAATGTATTTTCTCTATCATTTATACAGCCTTAATATACTGTATAATGTTATGTCAAAGCACTTTATTTTATTGCTTTAGAACCAAATACGTGTTACATTGAAAACTCATAGGGCTAAATCTAACACAATAGCAATACTATTAGGATTTTTAGCTCCTCCCTGAAGCCCTCTATGGTATCAAAAACATGTTAAGGAGTGGTTATAGCCCTATGGTGCAGATGCTGGGGACATAGGGCTAGCCACAGAAGGGAGAAAAGATTCCCCTCTCACTCTCATGTTCACATTCACACACCCACACCCTCTTATGCTGGATTCTGTTCTTGAATAGGTGGAAGTAAAAAAAAATGGTCATGGTAAATGGATCAATTAACTCCTTCTTACCAGTACTGTTTTTCTCACAGATAACTGCTCTGGTTGCCATTTATCCAAATAATCTATTGATTTGCCAGACAGGAGAAATAGCAGCTAGAGATCATTTTCAGCAAGGTAAAAGTGCAAGAACAAAAGTGGGGTTAAATTTCCTGTAACACTGTTGTCCTGTTCTGGATCAAGGATGCACATATATATATATATATATATATATATATATAAACTAATACAAAAAAGGGGAAGTATACATTGCTATATAATTTGATCTTTTGTTTTGTGAGATATTTAGCCTTTTCTGTCAGACCACTCTGGTGCCCCGCAAACTACAAATCCCAGGATTCTATAGCATTGAGCCAGGCAGTTAAAGTGGTATCAAACTGGATTATTTCTGTAGTGCAGATTTAGCCTTAGATAGAAGAATAAGAATTCATTAGACAAGCAAATATAAGCAAACAAAGACATGGCTAAGCACTATATAACAAATCAAATATTATAATCCAAAATATGGATAGATGTTAATATATGTTGTTAAAAACTTCTGATACTATGTTAGGTTTCAGAAAGAAACCACATTCTGATAGGATGTACTAATATTGCTTTAAATGTAAAATATATGAAGCAAAAAGCATGCAAAGTTTCCCAGCCCTGCCCCATAGTCTCAAGTACAGTATTTAATATGAATTGGCTGCATTCCACCATAGAAAGCTATCATAATTAAGGCAAACCTAATTTGATTTTTAAATTATACAGTACTGTACTTTAAAAATTACAACTTTTTGAAAGTTTTGAAAACTACAGTGTGCCGCAAAATAGTCATGTACATTTAGATTAGTGTTAGCCCATCCTAAACCAAACTGCTTAAAATATTCACATAATATAATGTCAAAACTGGATAACGTTAACTTTAATAACCTTATCACTTTGGATGCAAACCCAGCTCACTGTAGAAGAGTCTTTCACTGAAGCTTTTATATTTAGTTTTTGGCAGAGTGGCTTTAAAGAGTCTAAATAAATAAATAAACAAAATTCTATTTCCTCCTCTCTTAAAAGCACAACTGCATTTACAAGAGCACTAAAAGCACAAGTGCCAATTCCCAATGCATTCATTTTTTTAAAAAAAATTACACCAGGATTTAAACTATCAATTTTCATGTCATGTCAGATATGTTGGAAATACTGAGCAGAAACTACACAAAGCACTTCTGCTTTGCAAGTCCTATTGAAATGAATGAAAGCTGTCCCAAAGCAACTCAAAATATATCCTGGCTCATTTTAGAGATCAGCGTGCACAAGCCTGGCTGATCGTGGCCAAGAGAGATTCAGAGGCTAATCATTTACACATGCAAACTGGATTTTTGATCAATGCTAAAAGTGTGTCACTAATACAACAATTTCAGTAAACAGGTTTGCAGTTCTACCATTATTGACTTGCAGCAATGTAAAACCACACCGAATACCATCAAGTTCATTACATCTAACACTGCTTTGAATAATTAGAATTTTAAACTTCTTTCATCATCAAGCTTTTTGAGACCTACATATGATATGTTTAGCTGGGGCACCTGAATATAAAGAAAATAGCCCTTTTAAATTCATGTATGGCTGAGTGCATACACAGTAATGGCAAACAGGTATAGAGATTCTTTAGGATATATCTACTGAATATATTTCATCTTCAATAGGAAAATGTATTCAAAGACATAGCTGTGAGTTTGGATCAGCATGCAAGGGGATCTTGTAGCATGTTTGAGACTAACTGAAAGAAGTTGGTAGCTTTCATTCCTTTAAATCTACTTCATCAGCTGCATGGAGTGAAATGCCTTGGAAGAGACCTTTATGAGCAGGCTGTATGTGTGAATTGCTATTTCTATTGCTATTCACACATACAGCCTGCTCATAAAGGTCTGTTCCTAGGTATTTGACTCCATGCATCTGATGAAATAAGACTTAAGTCTAGGAAATCTTATGCTACCAACTTCTTTCTCTCAGGAGTCTCAAACATGCTACAAGATCCTTCTGCATGAAAATGCACTGAAATTCATAATATCAAACAGTTGTAAGCCCTTGCTTACATAAACATCTACAAAAGAAAATAAATAAAAATATTAGAATAAGCTATGTTTTATTTCAATTTTTTAAATATTTTCTGAGATTATTCTTTAAAATAATAATTCATATTACTTGGTGGAATACACAAACACCCTTTGGATGGCAAGGTAAGAAGTTTTAGGTCGCTGTCCTGCAAATTTTGACTAAACAATCCTTTCTATCTTGTAACAAATGACTATTTCACCATGACTAACACATCAGAAATTCCATGCAACAAACCAACATTTGATTGACTCATCATTCCCCACAAGACAGAATGCTTACCTGTTTACCATTCTGTAATTTACAGTCACACACATTTTTAAAAAAAGTGAAAGCTTTCAAGCTGATTGCATGCTGTATAGCCTTGCCGAGTAGACAGATGTATAAGGAATTATAGAGAGGGGAAAGCAGGGGGAAACTTACCTAAATTTTTCATTTACATATATTAAAATAAATATTCAGGTGCATATTCTGAACCAACTTAGATGACAGTTGCAGCCCGGGATTGGGAATGGTCATAATGCCAGTAACATTCAAAAAGGCCAGTAGAAAAGGCCATTTCTCAACCCACTGTTTCAAATACTAACACAGAAAACTTAACAGAATATCTTGTTACTCATAAATGCATCCACTTGGCTAGTTTTATCTGGAATTAGTAGCAGCTTTCTTCTACAACGATTTAGTAAACTGCATATAAATACTGAAATATTACTGACCCTGAGTCAAAAAGGACAGACTCAATTAGAAATTTGGAACAAAAATTAACATGTTCATCATAAGTTCTACAATTCTGCACAGTATGTACATAATGTAATTTTTAAAATACTGAAGAGGAAAAAGTATTAAAACAGATTTAACTGGTGGAAGAGTACTCTTGGCAGAAATTCCATAGTGGACCAGATTAAATAGTATACTGTATGCATTCTATACTTTGTCTCACTTATCAGCGATAGAAAACAATGATTACATCTCAGTTGCTCATGAGAAGTCCCATTTCTTACAGTGATCAGCATAGGTGCATTGCACAGACTTGCATTTAGAATGACAATTAAAGAGGCTGGTGCACTCCTTTTCATTTCTCCCATCTTTTTGTCATAACCCTTTACTGCTATGGTCACCAAAAAATCCCCTGTCTTTATGACTCCTCTGAAATTAATACTGGATCTAAATATTCAGACCAATTTTCTTTCCTTTCTGTAACATGCAGAAGGGGGATAAAACTCTCTCCCCTCTGAATATGTTTGTGATATTTGAGAGCTAGAAGAAATTCTCAGGCAGAGTGGAACACTCACAATGACAGTTCTCACTGCCTAACCTGAATGCATAGTCCAGGGATGGCTAACCTTCAGACCTCCAGATGTTGTTGAACTACAGCTCCTACCTGTCCTAAGCAGTAATTAGTGATTGTGGGAGCTCCAGTCAAAAACACGGGCCATGAGTTACATAATCTTGGCATACTAAATGCATCATGGATGGGTAGATATATGCTATATTATTTATTTTTTGCTTTATTTTTATGTCTTTACTTTCTTTGTATACCACCATTTTCCTGACACAGGGAATCATGTCCATCCTTAGTCTGTCCCCAGCTTAGTTGACACAGCTCACCAAGTCTGGCTTTGCAGTTAGTGCATCTGTGGATCCTTACCTAAATAGATATGGTTATTGGTCACATAGCCAGAGTCACGGAGTCTTGGGTGAGTGAATCAAGGAGGCCACCTTCAACACTTGAATAAGTCTCATTATATAGAGAATAGTAACTGTAGTTATGTACTACCTCCAACTCAGGATTACATATGGCTTGCACTATTAAAGAGAGAGATGAGCCTGAAGTTACTAGGGGCCTGCACACTTTCAAATTTGTTACAGATCTGCTTTTGTTGATTAAAGTTATTGCCCCAGGCCAGACTAGCTGGCCAACCAAACATACCCTTCACTTGAAAATGTTCTTTTTTTATTTGAGCAAGGGGAAAGAAATTGGCAGGGGAGGGATTTCCCCCCCCCCCACTTCGATTAGCAAGGAACATAGCTTTTGAGCTACTTCACCTCACCTTCCATTTAGAACTCAGGTTATAAATATAGCTTTCACAACTTCCAATGGGCACTGCATAGATTACATGGGATGCCTGGCCATTTTCTTCTAGCTTAGGAAACAGGTTAGTATTTCTTCTCAGTAAGCTTCAGTGTTTTTATTGTCTTGTATTGAACTAATATTTATTTGGCTACAAAGGAATTACATAGCACAGAGGTCTCCATCAGTCCTGCTGAGGACTACCTTGGAATGTCTTCCTTGTGGATTGCAACTTATGCATTATTGCCCCTTTTCTTCCACCGTATTAGATTGGGCATGTTCTTCTACAGAACAGGGGCAAAGGGTCATAAATCATCAGCCTCTTGCTTTTTCATTTGGTCCTCAAAATATGGTGGGGGGAGGTATACATGAATGACAGAGTGCATTACTATATGGACCTTCTGTGACCTTTAAACACTCTCTTCATAAAATGAATCACATGGCTGTGACAATGAAATGCTTGTGCTTCTGTATCTACTGTTTCCACAGACTAAAACAATTAGCTTCTGTGATTTACTTAGCCAGGCCCCGTAGTGCTTCTAAATTGAAACAAATCGGCAGGAGCTGAGTGCATTTCCCAGAAGCTAGTCTACCGAAAATATTTATTGAGCTGACACATTGTCTAAGACTATAACCAGTCTTTGCACCCCAAGGAGTCCAGAGATTTGGGGGGGGGGAGATAGCAACTAGACAGACACTGGGCAGAAGAAAACAAGCATTTTATATTTTTCTCGTTGTAATGCAATAAACATAAGACAACTACGTCACCTCAGGTATTTACAACCATTACTTATACCGATATGAGATTTCATAGCACAATAACTATCTCTCTATGCAAGTCTGATGTTATCCAACTTGCATTTTAAGGAACCAAGGCAATATCTAAGGCAATAATAATACTGATTGTCTCATCAACTACAATTAAGGTATAGGCTGACTATGGGTTTGTTACCTTGAATCAGATACTTGAGGGATCTTCAGATGCCTCTTGCCACGCAAGCAGCCTCCGGAGCAGTAACGAGGGCTGCTGGGCGAAATCTGCAGGGCCAAATCTGGATTATAACAGGGCCAAATCTGGATTATAACAAAGGTTTCAGTTGTTGATATTTCCGTTTAGCTGATAGAGGTAGTTTAAACTGCTCTTATAAAATTGAAAAGGGCAAAAACTCATCATCAACACCAAGGAGATTTTCAGATGCCTCTTGCCGTGCAAGCAGCCTCTGGAGCAGTAACGAGGCTGCTGCGTGGCAAGGGGTCCATTTTGGACTACGCCGTTTCTCTCTCGGCATTGTCCATGACTGTTGCGGCTAGCATTGGAGGCGGCCGCGCTGTTTTTCACTCGCGGAAGTTGTCCGTGAGTAAAAACCAGCACAGCCGCCTCCAATGCTAGCCACAACAGTCATGGACGACGCCAAGAGAGAAATGGCGTCATCCAAAATGGACCCCTTGCTGCGCAGCAGCCTCGTTACTGCTCCGGAGGCTGCTTGCGCGGCAAGAGGCGTCTGAAAATCTCCTTGGTGTTGATGATGAGTTTTTGCCCTTTTCAATTTTACAAAAGCAGTTTACACTACCTCTATCAGCTAAATGGAAATATCAACAACTGAAACCTTTGTTAGAATCCAGATTTGGCCCTGCAGCTTTAAGTGTATCTGAGGTTCCCTTAACATTAAAGACATTAATTGAGGCCAACCAAGTATTCAAACCAACCTTTTATACATATATAAATTTCTGTTATCTATAAATATATATGACATGCAAAATTTACAGCAAGAATGGGATAGAGAATTTGAATATCCAATTCTGATCGAGCATTACTTATTGTACTACACTGTTATAGTACTATTATTCCACTTTAACTGGTATGGCTGCCTCCTATGGAATTCTGGAGTTTGTAGTTTAGTGAGGTCTAAGAACTCTCTGGCTGAGAATGCTAAATGCCCCTCCCTAAACTGCAAATCCCAGGATTCCACAGGAGGTAGCCAGAGCAGTTAAAGTGGAATAATAGTGCTATAGCAGTGTAGTGCAACAAGGCCCTGAAAATGGCCATTGGTTTTAACATCTTTAACTAACTATAGATTTCAGACTATGTCTTATATCACAGAAATTGTTCTTTTAGGTATATTGGTTGCCACTGTGTCTATTTAAGAAAGGGCTTTCTAAATGAGCTAATTGTTGGAGGTGTGTTGCTGCTAATGCTCCCTTAATGCATATGTTTTGGAGTTTTCCCATAGTAGCTACATTTTGGAAGGAAGTAATCACATGAATAAATTTGGTCTTGCAAAGTTCATTGATATTCAGGAACATTCATGTTTTTTTTTTCTTGGAAATTAACAAAATGCCCTTTTGACTGATGTAAGATTGATACTTCATTACTGGAAAGATAACATCTCTCTGCCTGAGATCCAATGGATAGATCTAATAGTGCTTGGCACATTTGAAAGAATGATGTACAGTTGTCCCATCATATTCGCTGGGGTTTAGTTCCAGGAACCCCCGTGGATACCAAAATCCATGAATACTCAAGTCCCATTATATGCAATGACATAGCAAAATGGTGTCCCTTATATAAGATGACAAAAATCAAGGTTTGCTTTTTGGATTATTATTTTTTTAAGAATATTTTAAGCCATGAATACTTAAATCCGTGGATACAGAGGGACAACTGTATCAGTGAAATTTACAACTGGACTTATGTTTGGACAGTTGGTCATCTTTTGTAGAAAGTTATGAGTAATGTGGTTATTTTTCCTCCTTTTGGGGTTTTTATTTTCCTGATTTTGTTACACTGGAACATTATAGTATGTAACAGAGATCCATTTTAAACACACACACATATTAAAAAACTATTTCTATTAGAACACATAACAATGATATTTCACCATAGCTGTTAAGCTTACAGCAATGAAAGTATTTTTCCTTGGAGATAGATTGTATATTTCTTAAAGATAAGTTAAATATACTATACTAAATTAACCTGAATTAAAAAAAGGAAAGCAAAAACATTATTTGAGCCTGAAACTTATGATTACTAGTATTTTCACCTGTCTTTAAAACTAAGATTAAAGAAGTCATACATAGTAGTGTAGCTGATACACTTTTCAGATGGAGGGAATATGAAACAGATCAAAAGCATGCCACATAGGGAGGGAAGTTTATTTGTGCTTCAGGTACAATTTGCAAATGTTACTTTTTACTGCAATGCCCAGAATTTTCTGACTGGGGCTTATGGAAATTGTAGTCAGAAAAGTCATTTTCCCAAACACTAGTTTCAGACTATGTAAGATTATAAGTTTATAGTGACTTCACATTCCACACAAACACAGAGAGTTTGAAATAACTCTCTGGTGGTGAGTGCACCACATCAAAGCTTCAGTGTCTAGAGTGGTTTTCCATTTTCAATGTAGGGATGGAAAGAATACTTGAAAATATTTTTTTAATGGCTGAAAAATATGGTCAGAGTTCTCTTTTGTCCCCTAAACTAGAGAATATGTATGGATCACATATTTGAACCAGACACAATGCATAACTCTAGATTACAAACTCATAACTGCCTTAATATGAATTCCAGCCCATGTTTTTGAGTGTGAAGAAACCCCGATGAGAAGAAACCTAGAATCATAATATTCCTAACAGTTCAGGACTTACTCCGTACAAAATTTGCATATGGTTGCTTTGTGCAGAAAACAGCATTTCTGGATTGAAGCCAATATTTTGAGAATATTTCTATGGAGAAATATTATTTTCTGCACAGAAAATGTTGTTTTCTATGCAAATCAAGCACATGCAAATTTTGCTCCATCACCAATTACAGGCTTTTCTGTGCAGAATATAATATTGCTGTTTCCTGTGCAGAAAATCCTATTTTCTGCACAAAACAACCACATACAAATTTTGCATAGAATAAGTCTCAAACTGTGAATAGGCTTTGGAAATTGCAGCTTTCAAGGACTCTCTTGCAACAGGAAGAAAGTTACTAATTTACTCATTGCTCCCATTGATAAGAAAATTAGTGGGGAATTACATCTCTAGTTCAAAGCCACCAAATATGCCAACTCCATCTTACCCTACGCTACTGCTACTTTGTGTTTGTCTAAATGGCAAAAATACACCTCACAAAATGTGAGGAGAAGACAACCAGTTCTAATGGCAATCCAAGTTGTTTTGCCGTATTGTGAAGTGGGGGGGGGCAAAAGTTGGCAAAAACTCTGCAGGAAAAGCCTTTACAGCTTTTCCTGGAGTTTTAAAAAAACAGTGAGGGAAATGCACATTCCCGCTTGTTGGGACAAGCAGTTCAATATGAATCACTTTCCCATACAACAGAAAGCACAAATCTGATTTTCTGGATTAGCATGGGGTGGGGGACTGCTAACAGGGCAAGTGTCCGGAGCTGCCATGTTGGACTTTTACCTTAACGAGTGATGGCTAGGGCAATAAAATGTGTGTTGTTGTTCTCTCTCTCTTCCCCCCCCCCCACCAAGATGAAATATCGCTTATGCACACCATGGAAATAGGGTGTTTTTTTAAAAAAATGTTTGGCAGCAGCAGATTTTAAAATGTGAATAATTCACTCGTGGCCACCATCTTGAATAGAGAGCATGCAAAGTTTATGCAGGATGTAAGACCATTAACACAAGTTGAAGCTGCTGTGACTTATCTTTACTGAAGGTCACACTGTTTTTGGGAGGCTCATATAGACAGGCCCTAGGAGTTTTGATTCAAAAGTTGTCCATGGGAGGGTACTAATCAGTGTTGTCAAATATTCTATATGCTACTTAGCCCTCACCACACAGAGACTGTTTCAAATTAGCATATACATGGTAAGTATGATCATAAGTTATTCCTTTCAATCCTGAAACAAATTTGATGGGCACTCGCTTTTGACAGGGGCTGGGGGAGAAGATAGGTATTGTATATAACTGAGGGCTAAAACAATATTGCTCCTGTTCAGCTCCAAATATTCTGGTGGATAAAGTTTGTAACTACACTTCAGTACATCATTACAGACAGTGAATTAATATTCAAATTTAATATAAATATGAAACTGTACTTGTAGGTGTACAGTTCTGAGAATTCAAGTTGGAGTAATTCCATCTCAGATCATCCTTTTCAATGTGACATCAGCAGTCTTGACAGTAGATTAGCTTAACACTGAACAGCCCAGCAAAACAGTTATTCATTTCAGACTGCATAATAATTCATTGTTGTCCTTCACCGTACATTAAATGTCACCCATCATACTGACAGGAATGTAAAAATTATTGCACTACAGCCAGAAACCAGACATGAGCTGTTAATGTAGGCACTTTGAACATGATCTTTATAACCTGGCTAAATCATCATCCCAAAAAGGACAGGGAGGGGAAAGAACCACATTTGAAAACAAGGGGGTGTTTATGGGAGAGCTTCTACAAGGATGAAAGCCAGATGCCCTTCAAGCAAATTAAAGAACTAAAACTGAAGAATCTGCTAAAGAATCTGCCAAAGCAGCCATTGTAGGCTGTTTTTATATACCTAGTTATATCAGAAGTGTGAATCATGTGGCCCTCCAGATCTTGTTCTGAAATTCCCAGCAGCCCTAGCCAGCATAGCTAATGGTAAAGGCTGCTGGGAGATGCAGTTCAACAAAACCGGGGCATTGCATGATTCCCACCAAAATTTATATCTATAAATATCAATTGTTTGACACACACACACACACACATTAAATAGCTGTGGTATATCCCCACATTAATTCCTCTGTTTTTAAAAGACTATGTAGTAGTCATGGGAATTACACATTAAAATTTCCTCATCTGTTTTATACCCAATAACAATATAGGAGATGGAAGGTGAATCTGAGACCCATAGCAATCTTTGGAATTGATAGAATTTGCATATTTGCTTTTGATACATTGGATGGATGTTGACCTTAAATATCAAAGTTAATCTATACATTCATCTCTCTTTTTTAAAATATCTATATATGCAGAAGAACATATAACAGCTTTTCCTGACTTCTATCAACTCTTGCTGCTGGTGTAGGAATATCATGTTTCACCATGGGAAAAACAAGTAACATTTAGAAACCTAGCATGGCAGAAGAAGGGCTCTTCTCTCCAAACGCTTCTCTCCAAGTGGTTAGCTGTTTTTAAAGCAAAGAGGTTGATAGGTGGGGGGAACATTCACATTTGCCATAGCCCTCTGGCAATTTGAAGTTTTAATGAGAAATTCTATATCACATGCATACAGCCTCATTTTTCTTCATTTTAAAAACTGGTTGTCTTACACACAAAAGGCATATTCATTGCCTCATCCTTTACATACTAACATGGAAGTAGACCCCTGGATTTAATTGAGATTTACATCAGATCAGTACTATGATTTCTGGAATTTTAAGGCTTTCTTCCTAAACCAAATATGCTTACAGAATTCCCAGGCCTTGTTTTGAACACTGTTTGAAGTCACATTGGGCCCATCTACATGAGGGGGGGAAATCCCAAATACCTCATAGTATTGGCATCTCGCAGCAGTAGCGACATGTCCAAATGGTTTTTCTGGCCTCGGAAGCCCCCATAAGCCTCGCATTCTTGATGGCAGTCATGAGTGATTTACTCGAGTTAGTTCTTCACCACCACCATTTTTTATGACATCCCAAGGTGCACTGGTGTGATAAAGCGATTCTCCAAAGCAAAATAGAAAATATTGATCCTTTTTATTGCCTTAGTGAGTGATCACTAACACAAAAATCCAACATGGCAGCAGCAGGCACTTGCCCTCCTAGCAATCCCTGCACCCGCTCTTGCCTGGCCAATCACCTTTGTGCTTCCCTTCAAGTTTTTTTTATTGTTCTATAGTCCAACTGAGCAAAAATGTGCACCCACCTCACAGTTTGTGAAAAAGTACAGGGAAATCTGTGAAGGCATTTACCCTGTTGTTTTTGCTGTTTTGGGCCCTCTCCTTCCAAATAGTGTGGATTGGAACTGGATCCTGTTTAGACAGGTAGGATTCCCAGTGAATTCCATGAGGAGTATTTTCACCATTTAGACGGGCCCATTGTTTTTCCTTACTAGGTACCTTAAAATACTGTTGGCTTGTAGTCCAAGTGGATGTGGGGATATATGTCTGCTCCAACTCACCATCCTCCTTTTCAGACCACAGGACATTGATGACCTTATATATAAATTGATGTACATGTTCAAGAATATGAGACTTAGAGCTTCTCCAGAAACACCCACCACCAAAAACTCATTCTCTGAAAGTCTCAGGTTTTGTTCCTGTACAAACTAATTTTTATTTTTGCAATCTATCTGATTTTCCCCATTCCAAAGTATTGCCATGGAACTCCCGGAACTACCAAGGACTTTTCAATCTCACTCCCCACTTTGGTTTAAATTAACCCAGTATTTTCCAAAATGAAATGTACCTCTACATGGTTATCAATTCATTTTATACTTGAACTAGCTAAGATGGTTGTCATCAGGAAACAGAGCAATTGTTTCCAGGACCTAGATTCAACAGAGGTCAAAGTGAGGAAAGAAAGAATGCTAGCTATAAAAGAAAATGATCCTGATACTTTAGTAGTTGAATATTGCTAAAACACTTTTATAGATTGAATATAACTCCTGAATAATAATTAAAAAGGGCTCAGTGGAAATTGGTGAAAGTGAATTTCTGATCAACGGGAGGAGGAAGAAGAAGGACACAAGGGAGCAAGAGTGAGGGAATTTCAGGATATTTCAAGAAAGATTTTGGATTCAAAACCATAAATATGCAGGTAAAATCAAAACAAAAGAACTATAAAGTCTGGATATGTCCAGCTACAGTACGATCCCCATATTCATGTGGGATACATTCCCAGACTTACCATGAATATGGGAAACTGCAGATAATATCAAACCCTATTAAAATGATTGACTTATGGCCCAAGCATACCATAGAGTTGCACTGGAGGACCTAGAAGATGCCTAGAGAGAACACCTCTCCAGGCATCTTCTAGGTCCTCCAGCATGATCCTATGGACAGCTTCCAGCAGAGGCACACCATAGTCACACTGGAGGACCTAGAAGATGCCTAGAGAGACCATATTTTTTAGCTGTGGGTAAGTGAATCCACAGATATAGGTCCTATGGTACAGGAGTCATACTTGTACTCCCCCCCCTTTTCTGGGTAAGCCCTCACAGAAAACAAGAAAAATCCAAAATCCATATTAAAGTAACATCCTTATTAGGTCGATCAGATGAGGCCACGTTTTTGTGTTTCTTTGATTAGTCTAACAAATGTATTATCCAATGTAGACATGAGGCCCAGGAGGCTCAGCTTCTGTTCTTCATTTATATTCCATACTTGACTATGGTTTCCTTCTTCTCCACCCACTCTTGGGAGCAGTGAGCAGAAAAACAAATAAACAGATCCCTGTCTTGAAGAGTAAATTCCACATACATGATTTTGCATTTCGATGTTACAACAAAAAACAAAGAAGAACCATAAGAAACAAGCTTCAGAGAAGTTGGAATAGTAATAGTGGGGAAAGGCAGGATAGACTCCTTTTTCCCACATGGAGGACTTTGATATCTACATTTACAGCCTTCATTTAATTAAAGTTGCATTTGAAACAAGGTGAAAATTATTTCCATTAACAGTAAATGAAGGGCAGCATGACCAGCATTTTGACATGATTAACTACCATCACCTCTGTACTAACTGTCTTTTCAGAACAAAACAGAAGGAAAGAAAGACAGAAAGGAAAGTACTAGGTGGAGGACAAATATGACTAATTAAAAACTTTTTTTAGAAGGGTCCCCCCCCCATATGATGGCTTGATATTATCTTTGCCATGCTCTATAAGCACAATAATCTAATGCAATATAGAAAATCCTCTTAACTACTTCCATTTTTCTTCTGGACAGGTCTCATTGCTTAACTTTTGTCAGGATTACAACCAGAGTTTTCAGAGCTTTGGGTAAAATTTCATTACTAGGAACTTTCCAAAACCAGATCATTTAGACAAGAAGATTTCTCCTTCACATTTTTCTTAAAAAAATGTTCCACTAGAAAGTAATAAGGCTCTCATCAAAGAAATTGCGGCAGTCTCTGCTGGCTTGAAATTGTCTTGCTACATGCTGATGATGGCACTATGCTTGAAGAATGCTATTAAGATACCTGCAAAGTGTCTGCATGGGGAGGGAGGCAATCTGAGAGTAGATAAAGATCTTATAGTGACACAATGCCGAAGCTGTTTATTGTGGAAAAGAACAATAATAAAGAAAAAACTGAAAGAACTGAGCTCCATACTCTATCCACACCATACTGCTGGAAATGAAATAGTTCTGACCCTTGGTGAGAAAAACAGAACTGTTACTTATATAGTAGTAAATAAATAAATACCAGAGTACACCCAGTTTCGCCCATCAGGCAATCACACCTCCAACAAGAAAAATAATAATAATTTTAAAACCTTTCCTCTACCTATCTCATCATGTGGGGACTATTCTGAAAATCTATTTTAAGGCAGTAGCCACCTTGTGAGACTGGTGTATTTTCTCATTGCAGAGTGCTCTTAAATTTAGAGTTCTTGCCCATACAGTCCTAGAGTTTGCTGATCTGCCATTCTGTATATGGGCAAACAAGAACTATGTATGCTGACAGCAGTACTGCACACAGTCTCCAGTAATGGAGGAAAATACAACCACCACCAAGTAGATTCAGCACAAGAGTACAAAGCACTAAAAAGTAATATTAATCTTGGAAGTGACTGTGTGGCAGTTTGTTGCTAAGGTGTACATCTGATTGTTACAAGGAATGTATCCATTTGTTGAAACTTGCAAGCCAGTACACATCTAGCCTCTGTCATCCCATCAACAACACTGCTACTCAAAATGGTGATCCAGGACCTGTCCTGATCCATGAGCTATTATCTGCTGCCTACAGTGAGTTTCCAGAACTAAAAGGTGTAGTCAATGGGAACAAATATGGTGCCAGCATGTTACATCACTAAGGCTGGTGTCCCCTCTCCCTCCCCATGGTGTCACCTACAGTGGTTCATGTCAGGATAATATCCCTTTAAGTGCAAAAGGAAAAATGTTGGAGCAACAAACCAAGATTGTTAAGTAGGAGAGTGTCTAAATCTAGCATGCATGATTGAATAGCACTAAAGAGAGTACTACGATATCTAAAAGGTTTATGTGAACTGTGCCTAAAAATTGCAAAGAAAACCCCAGAACTAGAGAACTATGTTGAATGCTATGCAGATAGTTCATTTGCAGAAGAACAGGATAAGAAGTCTGTAAGTTGTATGGTCATAAAACATGTAGGAAATGTAATTGCATGGAAATCCAGAAAGCAGACGAATGTAGCTCTCTCAACTGCAGAAGCAGATTTTGCAACTCTATCAGAGCTAGTAGATGAAATACTATGGTTCAGATAATTGTTAAAAGATCTTAAGAGAAAAGTGTGAGGGACCAATAAAAGTCAATAAAAATTCTCAAACATCCATTGCAATGGCAGAGACCGAAAACCTAAAGAGTAGGACTAAATATATAAGAGTCCGCTATATGAATGTTAGCTGGTACAAGAAGGTATCAAAAAGTTGCATTATTGTATGTCTGAACTGAATATTGCTGATATCTTCACAAAAGCATTAACGTCAGAAACACCAATAAATTGTGATGATGCTTGGTTTAGTAGCATGTACCAAAGATGGTGTAAACTATGTAACATGTATGTGATGTAACTATGGAATTTTTCGGATGGGGTTTTGTAACAGAATCAGCCTCATCCCCGTCGCGAGGCTGCTGTGTGGCAGGGGGTCCATTTCGGATGACGCTCTCCCCTGCCGATACTGTTGCGGAAGTGTTGGGAGGCTGCAGCACCATATTTGGCGATTTTCTAATCACAAAAGTTGATCGTGATTAGAAAATCGCCAAATATGGCGCTGCAGCCTCCCAGCACTTCCACAACAGTATCGGCGTGGGCACTGCGTCATCCAAAAGGAACCCCCTGCCGCGCAGCAGCCTCGCAACGGGGACGAGGCTGCTTCCGTTACAAAACCCTGTCCAAAAAAGTCCTGTGTAATGTATGTAATGTAAATGGTCAGTTGCAACATATTTGGAAGGGATTGTCAAGATAATATCCCTTTAAGTGCAAAAGGACGTTGGAGCAACAGACCACTCACTAGCACAGCTGAAGTGGGTGTGTGCACAGCTGTGGCTAGGTAGAAGGTGACTAGCCAAACACTCCCATAAAGATACATTCTGTGTGAATTACTATTGTGGGCTGGTGTTGAGGAGTGTTTGGAGAACTAGTGTTGGATTTGTTATCAAGGTTTGATGTATATATTCTGTGTTTGTTTTGTACTAGAACTGAAGATAAAGCCTCCAGAAGGACCTTGCTACTTGTAAGTCTTCTTATTGTGGGTGTAAGTGGGTCAGAACAGTGATAAAGCCTGCTAGCTGAAGCCTCTGTTTATCAAGCCCTATTCTGCTGCATACTTTATCCGCTGTTTGGCTACTCTTGAGTCTAGTTCGTCCCCAGGCTGTTCCAGTCACCTCTCAGTGAGCCTATACTGAGTGGACAGTTCAGCCACTCCCCACACCCCTAATGCTGCCACTGATGCCAGCCCCTGACACATAGGAGAGAAACACCTACTGTTCCCCCCCACTCCATAGCTTCAGGAATACTGATTTATAAAATAGACTGTGCAGAGCAAGGACAAGCATGGCAGGTACAGTTTTCCTAGGAATCAGTACATTGAGCCTCTTTGTCATTGTTCCCCTCCCAACAAGTGCCCCAAAATGGGGGTGCAATTTTTCAGATAAGAAATCCTGTTTTTGCCTTAAGGAAAGGATCTCATGGTGTGAAAATTAACTCTAAATCAGCAATCATAAACATAATCATAATTTATATCCCTCCCCTCTGTTAAAAACAATTGGGGCGGCTTACAAAAATTAAAATACAAATACAGATTAAAATCCCTAAACACCACCCACCCCACCCTCCCCCATAAAAAGATATTAAACCAATATAAATTAAGAACAACTAATCTAAAATCACATTTAAAAAATAATAAATAGCCAGCAGACTAAAAGAGGCCAGAAGCTCCTGAGACCGTGATCTAATTAGGAAAGGCCTGCTGAAAGAGATCTGTCTTTAGTGCTTTTTTAAAGCTACTCAGGCTCGTCATCTGACGGAACTCATTTGGCAGGCCATTCCATAATTTGGGGGCGATTACCAAAAAGGCCCTCTGAGAGGTTGCAGACAGCCTAGATTTTTGTGGCTGAATCAAATTCCTCCCAGAGGACCGGAGTGTGCGGGGAGGATTGTATGGGTGGAGGCGGTTCCGAAGATAAGTTGGACCCAAGCCATTAAGGGCTTTAAAGGTAACAACCAACACCTTATACTGGGCCCGGAAACTGATAGGCAGCCAGTGGAGAGATTTTAATACTGGAGTTATATGGTCTCTCCGAGATGTTCCCAAGACCACTCTGGCTGCCATATTTTGCACCAACTGAAGTTTCTAGACCAAGCATGAGGGTAGCCCCATGTAGAGCGCATTGCAGAAATCTAGATGAGAGGTAACCAGCGTGTGCACCACTTACCCAAGTGTGACTTGCCCAAGGTCACCCAGTGGGTTTGCATGGCTGAGTGGGGATTCAAACCCTAGTGTCCAGCATCCTAGTCCAACACCCAAACCACTACATCACACTGGCTCTGTTATTTTGATACTGCTACTTATGTTGATTGGTTCATTTGAACTCTGGAGGAGATGGGCAAACAGACAGACACCCTTGCTCATGCACTTGGGAGACATTTGGAACATGATTACAGAAGACAGTTTGCTTGAAGATCCCCAATAAGTGATTTTATTAATAGCAGACAAAAAGCTAAAGGCTTTCTTGTCATTACTCCATAAAACATTCCAGTCTGATCTAAATGGCATCATAGGCACACACAGGATTTTGAGATCATTGAGAATGGCTGCATTCTATAGAGAGACAAATGAGCAAGCTTAAAAAGCAGAAAACAAGTTCTCCATGTAAAAATTCCTGTTACAATAATATATGTGTGGCATTTGCACAGAACTGCCTAGATGATTGTGCACGAGGGCTACAGCTGCAAAATCTAAAGGGCAGGATCTTCCTGTGGTGTTAAAAGATTCACCACCAAATTTAAAAGGATTTCTTAAGTCCACACACAGTGGTTTGAATTTAGTGTTAAGCGCCCATAAGAATGCTAGAATTAGCTGATTTTCTTTGCCATTTTCCACACAGAAGATCCCCAAAGTCATCCAAAGCCATCAGGGGTAGGGAAACTGCTGAAAGGGGTGGAATGTGGCATTGGAAGCTGGAGAAAAGTGACTGGACTTATGGTAACCCATAAGTCTCCAGAAAGCCCCATATCCCACTGCCCCAAGCCTTGTTAGAGCATTTCCATCAAGGTTTCCTGAGGTCCAGGAAGTTGTTGTGGGGAGGACAGGACAGAGAATCCAATTTCCATCCATTTTATTCCATGTATTTAAATTAGAATCCAGACCAGTAACTAAATTTAATCTTTGGGGGTGTATATGTTCTTATGTTCAAGGTAGTTACCAAAAAGGGAAAGAAATAATAATAGCAATAGCATTGATATTTCTATACCACTTATCAGTGCCAAAGCACTCCCTAAGCGGTTTACAATGATTTTTAGCTAATTGCCCCCAACAAGCTGGGTACTCATTTTACCAACCTACGGAAGGATGGAAGCCTGAGTCAACCTTGGAGCCCTCTGGGATCGAACTCATAACCTTGTGGCTTGCAGTACTGGCATTTCACCACTGTGCCACAAAAGCAATAAAATGATGAAGGAATTCAAATATGATGGAAACACTCCAAATAAATGCAATATCATAATTAATTATTATCCTTTCTTTGTAGGGTGGGGGTGTCTTTTAAAAAGATACCATGCTTGGAAGAATTACGATCTATTAGCATGGTGCGTCCAATGTTTAAGACAATAAGTAAAGTGGAGCAAATGGGAATGGTCAAATGCTTTGTATTTGACAGGGCATAATTTATTCAGATATGCTTTTGGCAACATATTGCTTTTTATAGTTGCATATGCTTAGCTTGGCATACTGATGAATTAGGTTGCTCCTGCTGCTCTTACTAGGGCAGAGACAGAGTGTCATAATAGATATGTAATGAGGGGTTTGACCACAAGAAAATGAAAGAAGCTTTCATTGAAGCTGTTAAGGTGTAAGCACACAAAAGACCATCATGGTGAGAATGAAAAGGGTTTTTTGTGTGAACACTCACCCTGTGCCCCCCCCCGAACATATTCACAAGCAATGCTCTGACAATGTTCTGAATAGATGAAATAGTCATGATGTGATATGCATGTGGAACTCATTACTGGGAAAACGTGCACGGAGTCCAAAACAACCAATGTCTACAAGGCACTGAAAAAGAGTGGGCTTGTGAGATGTTGATCTAAGCCACTCAATTTGCCTCTTACTGTGAACTGTGGTCCCATGTATAGCAAGACGCCTGGTTATTTCTCAAAATATGCTCCCATCTATTCATACAAACAGGAGACTTGTGGCTATACATTACTTCTATACTAAGGATAACCAAAAATCTTTACAGAAAGCAAAGTAGCTTCCATTTACCTAGTGCATCAACTAAAACCAACCTTTGCTGATCTACGGACTGCCATGTTGCTCTGTGTCTCTGCTCTAAGCTAACTCAGTAAATGGTGAGCTTCAAAACAACCAATGAACAGTTGTTCTCTTAGACAGTCCCTTAGACAGAAATAGAAGAAAAACCAAGAAATGCATCTTACTGCACATTTCAGCAAGCTTAAAACCTTTTTTCTTCATTTAGCCATAGTCTCTCTTTTGCAGCTATAGAGGCACCCAATGGCCAGCCTTCCAGGCCAGATTTTTGGACTTTCTGTGTCTTCTCTTATCCCCTAATTTTGTATCATCTTATTTGATTAAGAGTTCTGGAGAATTCAAAACTTGCACAATTTATGCACCATTTTTGTAATATTTTAGTGATCCTCTTACTCTCCATCTTGGGTTTGTCAATGCTGTCTCTCCAAATAGAGCCAGTGTGGTGGTCTCAGCATTGGACTAGGACTCCAGGAGACCAGGGGGCCGGTTCCATGACAGGAAAAAGTTCACAAGATTCCGGATTACCGTTCTTTCGCATCAGGAGCACATAAGTCACACGAATTCTGGCTTATTTGGAAGATGCAGCATGATGCAGCCAGTTTCGGTTTTTCTTATTTTACACAGGCAAAGGTGGGGGGGGATCGCCTCCAGATGATTAAAGCCAGGCAGGAGGCTGGGAGGGAGCAAGGAGGGGGTCATGGAGACCATAAATAATGAGTGGAGGAAGATCACAAACAAACAAAAGATCGAAAAAAAAAAAGATCTGTCAACTCCAACCAATCAGGATTCAGCTCTGCTCACAGTAATTCGAAAAGGTCGATGCCAGTTTACACAATGGTTAGTTCCCATGACCAATTATGTGCATTTTCGCAAACTTAATCAAAAAAGTCTGGAAAACTAGCGAAAGCTGATACTGCACGACTTATGGGTTTTTTTGCACCCCCTCCTTCTGAAAAGGGTGCTGTTGCTTCGAAATGCGTGGGAACTATCAGGCTTCTTGTCGCATTCTTTGAGGATTTATTTTGCCGTGTAAATGACCCCCAGGGCTCAATTTACCCCTCAGCCATGGAACTCCACTGGATGACCTTGATTGGGTCACAGTCTCTCAGTCTCAGAGGAAGACAGTGGGAAACGTCCTCTGAATCAGTTATACCAGTGGCTCTTTTCTTACCAGGAACTCCTTTAAATAACTTTTTTTGCTGCAGACCCCCAAGATTTAACTCAAGATTTAAAATAATAATAATAATAATAATAATAACTGATAAAATGAATAATAATACAATTACACCATCCATGAGGGGGAGGGAAGCCTTTTCTCCTGCTTTTTCTTGCAAGTTTGTGGCTGGAGTGGAATGAATGGCAATGTGCAGGCCAAGCCATCCAGCCTTTGCCTTGGCTCCTGCCATGTGGCCACTCCACTGCAGGGAGGAGGTGGGCCACACAACTTTCAAGCCTTTGCAGACTCCCTGTGAGAACATTGTGCCCCCCTGGACCCCAGGTTCAGAATAACTAAGTTATACCAAGAAAATCCTAGAATAGGGTTACCATAAGTCAGAGTCAACTTGAAGACACATAACAACAACAAATATATAGACACTTCAGTTCTTCTCCTTTGATTGCTAAAAATGTCAAGAATAGGTTCTGGTTCTTGTCAATTAAGTCCTAAATGGTTTGAGATTCAAATATCTGAAATATTGCTTTGATCTTTATGAACCTGCCCATAGTTTAAGGCCCGACACAGAGCCCCTACTCTTTGTTCTGTCATCAAGAGAGGCTAAATTGGTGGGGAAATAAGACAGGGCCTTTTCTGTGACTACACCCTGACTGTGGGTCACAAGATGGTATTTGTTTCACAAATCGTTGTAGCCTATTAAAGCCTATTTGCTTCTCAAACCTTTTGAATGTTGTTAAATATAATTTAATTCCACGGTCTGGTTTAAAATATTTTCCCTTCTGTGATATTGATTGAAAGTTTTGACATTGAGAGCTACCTCAGGACCCTTTCAGAGATGAATGACAACTCATAATTTTTTAAAAAATATAAAAGAAATAACTAAAACTAATTGAAGTTTTCTGAAGTTGGGAGACCACAGCTAAGACTTTCTCAGAAGAGCTGTCCTTTTTCTCCCCACCCCGCCCATGCCAGCACACACTCACCTAATATTTGGTAAGTGGTGATGGATGGTGACAGAACATGGAGGAGTGGAAAATTCAATCAGTGGCTTTAGAAAAGAAGATGAAATATTGGTATGAGTGGGAGGAGGAGAACTTTGACATGGCAGTTCCTATTAACTGCCCTGGCCAAAGACCAGATACAAAAGCTATTAATCAGTTCAATAAAAGCTATGAACCTGCAATACTGAGATTGATTATGTGTGTGCATTGCATGGAAACATACACACACAAAGAAATTATATCATACTGTTATTTTGTTTTTAATTTGCAAATAGAGAACTGTAATAACAAACAATCTGAATACTGCATAAGATTATTCTTAAACCTAGCCTTGAAAATGACAAAAACAAAAGAACAATTCATTTAATATACTCAAATGAAGTGGGGGGAAACACTCTGTAATATCCTGTCAGGTGGGTCAGTAGACAGGTAGGATGGGATAAATGAAAAGCTAGTTTGTGAACCTATCACAATTCCTGGACATATGTATAATAACAGCAATGAACATTAAATAAATGGCCAAACTACGGTACTGTGCTAATGTCTATACTATAGACTCTGTGTTATGCCGAGTATTTTTTTCCCTTTAATTGGGACAGGTAAGAAATCATACATTCAAGAAAAAAAGAGAAAAAGAACTGTTCAACCAAGGTAATGGATCAAATAGATTGCAGAGTCTAGAGAAAAATCCAGAGATAGTACCTCTGCTCTCAAGAGAATCTCAAGAGCACTCACCCCTATCATAGACTATCCACTATGATATAAAATTAGGAACTAAGAAGAGATGAAACATGGTGATGCCCAACAGAAAAATAATGTACAGAAAAAACTATCCCATATTTCAGGGCTAAAAAAATCCAAACATACTACAAAGAACAGGCTCCTATGAATGGTAAAACAGGCCCTAAGCATCTCACAAAAACAACAACCCTTGCAACTACTAACTGAAAAAAGTAGACAGCCCATATATACAGTAAGTCATATATATAAGCTGATACCAATAATATAATGATATGCCAAGTACTCCATGTAACTTTTACCAGATTATATGTATGACTTGCTGTATATATTAGCTAACACACATTGGAAACTGTTTAATGCAGTGTAGATGTGTAAATAGCTATTGCTTAAAACAATTTGTAAGCCGCTCTGATAGCCTTGTGGCTGAAGAGCAGGGTATAAATAAATAAATAAATAAATAAAATAAATGGGCTGTCTGATGCAATTCAGTTGATTGAAGTATATATGATATGTCATTATATGTGAGTTTAGAACACTCCTGCTCATCAGTTTCACACTGAGCATCACAGAGTGTTTGCAGGACCTAGTCCTACTTTTTTTCCATTAATAGCCTATGGGGGCCGCATGGTTAAAAATGGAGTGCCCTCATAGTGTCGACATCTAACCCAAATGACAAATGCTTCTACATGAAATTAGCTCTCTTCTCCTGAGAAGATATCAACTTCTTTCAAAGTGAAGGTAAAGAGCTTGAAAGTGAACCTCTTTGACTGATTACCCAACATCAGAAGTTCCAGAAAAAGATGCCTTTTCTTTTACTCTTCTTTCCCTTTTGTTGTGTGAATATTACAATATAGTATTCTACTATTCAGTACCCGCAGTGGCTGGGGACTCCAATGCCAGTGGGCAAGTGAATCCCTTCTGGGTTTCAGTCTAATTTAAAAGAGTTATCCAAGGTGCTGGACCTATTAGGGGGTGTAGGGCTCAGCACCACAAATAGCACCTTTAAAGTTCAAACTGAAACCTGAAACATATTCGTGAGTCTACACAGATAGGTGCCACCATTCCCCACTAATAAGCACCCCTGAAAATATTAGTCAAGAACCCCAGGTTGTATAAGGAAGGTGAGTATACAATGTATTACTATTTCCCAATGGCCAAAGAAACAAGGGTGATTGCAGCATTCAGATCATGCTTACATAGAGAATGAGAATGGTTCATGTATTCTTGTTCTGAAAAGTAAGTGTTCAGAATAGGAAAGACCAATGCAGGAGGGCCAATAGTGAATGTGATCATCATTGTCAAATAGTGGCCAAGGGAGGGGATGACACCGCTGTCTACTTAACATCTGCACACCAGCATCATACAAGCACAGCTACCACTTCCACTAAATGAAGCCTGCAAAGGCACTAATTCTCCCCTTTGGTTGCTGCTGTAAGCTTCCTACCTCACAGTGTCAAAGGTAACACCTCTGAAGCCACCCTGAAAGAATAGTCATCTCAGCGGCTTCCTAGCCAGTTTCTCAATCTGTCGAACATGGTGGGGGCCCTCCATATTTGCTGGACTGCACTCTCAGCATAGCCAATAGAGAGGAATGCTGGTAGCTACCATCCAACAACACATGGAGAGCCTCATTATTGCCAGCTTTGCTATTGGATATCAAGGTCTGTAAATAGCTATGAAAATGCTATCTATCAATAATAGGGTAGGTTTAAATAGGATATAGTGATTGTGGAACAAATTAATGTCACTTAGTAAGTACATATGTTACCAGACATGTCTAACATGATCAAATGTCACATTGATCTTTACAGAAAAAGAATTTTAGAACTGTTTCATGTACTTTTTTTTATAAATAAACCCATATAAATGAAAAAAGAACAATTAAATCTATCTCTGAAGAAGATAAAACAGGCCCCAACTTACTTTAACCCTAGACAACTTGCATTGAATCATGTTCCTCTAATCCTCATGTAAATGTCAGTAGGTTTAGAACTGAACAAACAGTGGTATTAACTATTGGCAGATTACAAGAAAAAGTAGCTTCTACATATACTGAATATGATAAAATTTAGAATACAGCTGGTCTGTACAGTTCAGAGATCAGGAGTCTTCAGACTTTTCACACTTCAGATCAGAGATCTGCAGATTGAGGGTCTTCAAAAGTCAGGATACTGTTTTGAATATCCAAATTTACCCACATATGATCATTTATATTGTGATCATAGGTGTGTTAACTATTGGTTTAAATCCATGAGCATACTACAGTATTGTTGAAGAAATGTGTTATTTGGATGATGTTATTCAGAGTTCACAGAGGGCTTAAACTTAGAACGTATAATGTATTCACAGACATGTATTCTCTTTGATGTAGTCCATTCCCTGATTTAATTTGTGAAGTACAAACCAAGTTTGGCATATAATTTATTCAATTTTTTCTAGATTTCAACTAATGTCATTTATCATTTCAGAGGTTAGATTATGTAAGAAGCTAAATTGTGTGATATTTCAATATGTACCAGGAAAAAATAACATATAGGTTGGCTCCCGTATCTCTAGTACTATGGAATTGGTTAATCTGAGAGTTTTCTTCACTATTTGATTGTCCATTGATAAAGAATATAAAAGAAAAATATATTGTTGGCTTGCTAAAGTCATGTGTTAAACCTCCATTCTGTGCAGATCACCTGGCTTTCATGTCTAGGATAATGAAAATGTTGCCACTTAGTTTACTGGAGTTCTTGAAGACCTAAGAGGGATTTATTAAACCAAATGTAATAAATCTTCTGATGTATTAACTGTTTTTATATCTTTTACTTTGTTTTAAAATTATTCTCTGGGATTTTGTAATGGGTAATTGCTAAACAGTGAACCTTGAGCTGGAATTATACCTATGGAATGCCTTCCTTTCTGGAGATTACCTCATTGTTTGAGATGGATTCATGAACATATGAAGTGTGTTAACTCCATATGTAATTCTAGTGTTATGACATTGTAGGGGAAACTTGTCCCCTTTCCTACTTGGGTTCAAGTATGGAGGCATCAGTAAAATGAAGACAGAAGTCTATTTAATGATACAGTGCCAGTCCAGATGTCTTTTTCAACTATCTAGCCCCTACAATAGGAGGCCCCTACAACATCTGGCCCCTACAACAGTATTTTATTTATTGGCATTACTGAATGGTTGATCTTTGTTTTGTTACTTACCTTAGGGCCTGAGACAGTGCTGGCATGAGTGGTTGCAAGCTATGGTATAATGCCCTTAATTGCATTGTTTTTATTTATTTATTTATTTTTAATTTATAAGCATGTAGTTTCAGGAACCATAGTATATTTTATTTATTTATATCCTCTTTGTTGCACATGCCTGATATGAGGAACAAACATTTTTTTCTAAATTGGCCAAGGATATGTGCTCTTATTTTTCCCATAAACTTCACCTATTTCTTTCCTGGAAACTTGCTAGGGACCCGTACCCAATGGTTCAGGGACAGGCACCAGTTCAGGGACCACCACTCTGAGTAACAATGGCATATAGGAATGTGTTTTTATATACATGGTTGACATTAAGCAGCCTGTTCCTCCTTTATATCTAAATGCAATCTCATCAGAAGGTTTAATTATGAAGGCTAATCCATTAACAACTAAATATGGGAAACCTTAATTTGTTGTAGTGTTCAATTTTGTATTACCATCAAGTCCACCTACCTTTTAACTCCGGTGATTCCAGTACGCATTTCACTTTGTGAGAGTAATAACTCAAAAGGTCTTATACTGACATCCAATGCCCAAAGTTAGCTTCCATCCCGATATATAGGATGGCCAATAGACTATACGATTAAAGATTCATTCCATATGACTCCTAATGTGAACAACAAACCTATGACTGCATTCTAGGATTTCCAACAAGACAGACTTGAAGATAAGACAGAAATGTACACTGCACACTTTAAAAATATGTGCATCTATAAATAATGGAATTCAGCATTCTAAATATTACAAGAAGCCACTGCTCACAATGGGAATGAAAGACATCTGATACTAACTCAGATCTCTATTTATTATTTCATACTGAAACAATAGTCATATTAATTATTCTTAATTTAAGTGGAGCGAAAATTGCCAGCTTTGGTCCTTATTTGAGTAATTGGTTTAGAAATTAAGATTCTTCACTAGCCAAATCATATAAGCATCTTACCAATTCATTCCCAGCCAAAATGCAATAGAATTAATTACTTGGAAGCTGATAATTTACAGGTAGCCTTAAGTACTATAGAACTGAATGCAGGCACATTCACAGCTAGAAATATTAACTTACCCAAAGCTAAGGCAGGGTAGAAATTGGTCATTCAGAGCATTGTATTTTATACTAAAGTTGCACATTTTCTCATAAAAAACAAAAACTGTTCTCTTAATATAAAACCTTCCATTTGTGAGAAGCAACATCAACAAAGAAAATTTCTTTTCCAAAACTCTCTTTAGTCTGCAGTACAACAGCAGAGGTCAAGGAATAATGTCAAGGTCCTGTTGACTGGTATACAGAGGAACAAAAATGTCAAGCACACCAGGGCCCTATTTCATGTAGTAGAAAACTGATCAGAAGGAAAAAAACAGGTCTGTCTCACTTTGCTCTGACCTTCCTTTGGCTAAAAGTAGCTTAAGTGATTTAGGGCCCATCATAAGAAGCATAGAGGAGCTTAAGGAAGTAATCAGTGGGTCTGAAGAACACAAAGGTGGCAAGAAACCCAGGCTCTGTGTCTCCTTATGTGAAAATAAGATTTAGCAGGGGAGAATTCGGGGTAAGTTAGATCAGCTGGTTCTAACTGAACTTTTAAAACTACATTGTTATACTAACTTGTAATAGATTAGTTCTGTCAACCAAATTAAATGATCTTGAGCTGCTTTCCTTTTTAGCCTTTGAGATAAATAGACAACTTAATATTGATAGTATTAAAAAACCTTTCCAATTCAGCGTATTGATTTCCCTCCCCCCTCCACCACTACCAAAGGTAATCTATTTTTTCTAGGGACTTTTGTGACACTATGCGTAAACTGTCATGATAGCTGAATTTTCCAAGGTAGTGGTAGGAACAAAAAAAATTGAAAAGTTAAATAACATTTTTAAAAGTGTTCATTTTGGTTCAGTACCCTAGTATTTCTTTCTTTCTTTCTTTCTTTTTTAAAGCTTCTCAGTTTAGTCACATAGATAGTTATGTGAATTGATGTCTTTCTTCTTTCTCGTCTGGCTAATACAGAAAATACAAATAAAAGAAAAAAATGTTTGAAGGAGATATTAATTTCCAATAATGAAAAAATACCCTTCTGTTTTATTGATATTTAAGCTGCAATCTTATACTCATCTACCTGGGAATAAGCATTTTTGAGTTCGATGGCAATCACTTCCAAGTAGACACATGTAGGACTGCAGTTTTAGAGAGCAGACATATGCTTCCTAGGAGACGCTGAGGAGATGCTCAGTTCTACAGTGGGAGATCTCCCACCAATGTCAGTGTCTTACCAGTGACAGTGCTCAAAATGTAATAACTTGGGGCACATGTTTGAAGACCTATCCCTTTGAATACATTTAGTGAATTATTCCCATCAATGTTTCTGGAGATGTTGTGATCTAAATCCAATAGTTAGTCCAACTAGAGTAGGCCCACTGAATAAAACTCTTTGGTGTTGACTTACCAACCTTGCAAAGATAGATGACTTCTTCATACTAAGGCTGTGCACAGGTCCTCTGATCTAAAGAGTCCCATTCCACTCAGGGTCAATCCAGTCCAGAATTCAGAATTCTAGGTCACAGTTCAGGATCTGAACTATCCTGCTTCTCTAGTGAGAAATCTAATACATCTCTAACTTATTTTCTTCACACAACTGCATGAAACTTGGAGGAAGAGGGGAATCCAACAAATTACATAGAACATTATTACATAAAGGCTTGTGTGTTCTGCAGCTTAGAAGTACTGGGGTTTTTTACCCTTTCTCAAAGAAAGAAACTACTACTGTTGTTAATCAGTCTTGCAAAACATGATCTGTGTACCTCGTTTTTTAACTTATTCCTCAACCAAACAACACATACACACACACAATTTTCTTCACTAAAAGCCCAGAAACACAACACATGTTTTCCCATCAATTCTGGGGTATATTCACTAAAAATGGAGGAATAAATCAAGGGCAATGGTAATAGAAATAGCAACCTTCTCTTCTGTGATTATGTAATACCAAATATAAACTTGTTTGTATGAGTGTGTATGTGAAATCAAACTATATACTATTAGCATGCCATTGAGATGGCTGTACTGTTTTCTAACAAAAATGAGAAAAATGAAATTTACACACACACAGAGGGAGCCCTAATGTAGGGTAGTGGTGGAATGAATTGCATCTTCCTCACAATTGACACATGCAGATCTGTCTTGAATCAATGTAGTCTGCATATTTCTAGTCTAGTCCTGAACAAAGCAAACCATCAAATACAGGAGACAAGGAACTGCACAGCATGAATGAGTGACACATGACACAACCCTCTCTTGCTGTGACACTGCATTTGGAACCCACTCGGGAACCTCATGCCATGGACTGGATGCTATGGCTTTTGCTCAAGTTCACCCCAACTCCTCCCTTTTACATTACATCAACTAATATGAATGAGATGGAGGAGGATAAGAATATTTATAGGCATTTTTCCCCACACAGCAAAATGTCCATTAATCCAAAGTGATCTGGAAACCTCTCAATTGCTTAAGATATACACCATCCAATCTGGTAGCAAATCTGATCTAGGAGCAGTCCGAATTGGGCTGAACTTAGACTGTAAAGCAAATCCATTTGCTTTGGGGTTCAATTTTCAGCTGAAGAATGTACACAGCCCTAATTTATACACGAGATAGACTAGGGGCCCTTTCCCACTACACAATTATAATACTATGATTGTACTTTGACTACCATGATTCTGTCCTATGGAATCCTGGGATTGGGAGTTTAGGGAGAGCCTTTTAGTATTCTCATCCAGAAAGGTCTAGTACCTCATCAAGCTACAAGTGTCAAAATTCTATAGGATGCAGCCACAGCAGTTAACATGGAACCATAGCACTATAATTCTGTAGTGAGAAAAGCCCTGGATGGAGTGGCTAGGACAGTATTATCACTCAGACACAACATTTTTAAATACAGGTGATTTCAAATTGAGAGTGCCACACTATACATGTTTACTTGCTAGCAAGTCTCTTTGAGTTCAGTGAGCCAGCTACTGCAAGTCCAGTAGGTATGAGATTGCTGCCTTCAGGCACTTACTTAACACAATTAATGGAAAATGCATCAATTGTCTTTGGAAAGGATGCAGACTGGACACAATTTGGTACTAAAAAAGCAACACTAATTTTATATATTTTGCTGAGTATTTTGTTTGATCTTGAAAGCTAAGCCAGCTCAGTCCTGGTTAGTATTTGGATGGGAGACTGCCAATGAATACCAGGCCATATTTCTGAGAAAGGAACTGGCAAAACCACCTCTGACTAGTCTTTGCCTAAGAAAATTCTATGAAATTCATGGGGTTGCCATAAGTCAACAGGTGACTTGAAGAAACATATATATACTAGCTGGACCCGGCATACCATATGCCATTAAAAAAACTCTGCCCCCCACCCCTTCTGCTTGTTCTTCCCCCTGCCACCCCTGCTCTGCTTGTTCTGCCCCCTGCCACCCCTCTGCTTGTTCTGCCCCCTGCCACCCCCCTCTGCTTGTACTGCCCCCTGCCACCCTCCTCCACTTGTTCTGCACCCCCTCTACTCGTTCTGCCCCTTGGCCCCCACCATCTGCACTCCAGCACACACCACATCCACCCCCATGTTACTCCCTCTCCAGGGGCCATGTTTGGAATCTACATGGTTCCTCCCCCCAGTGTGCTGATTGGCTGCCCAACAGACCTGTGATTGGTTGGTCAGGTCCCTAAGCATCCAATCAGCACACTGGGAACAGCAACATACCCAAGAGAATTATATAGAGAGATATACACACAAAATTATCTGCTATGTTACACTGCAGAATACAACTACAGTGTATGAATTAACTGGATGCAAGAAGCACTGGAAGCAAAAATAAAAACCCTCATTAATTTTTCATTAACATGCTCAGTTTTCATAGTATAAATGTTAGCTGACAGTGGTTATATCATAAGATCAAACACACATTCTGAACATAGAATGTACTAATCTCCTAATACTTTACCTACTGGATGTACAATTCTTTTCTAATGTGTGGCTGTCTACAAGATCTGTGAGTTATCGTTATCTTAAATGTTTAATAAAAGGGCAAAACTGACAGTGAAATGTAGTACAAAGAAAAATAGTTATAACCAAATATGTAGATACACAAGTCTAAATCTAATTCCTAGTACCATCTAGAATAGGTACATTCATCAATGGAACTTCAAAAGTATTAACTTACTAAGTTCCCATTGATTGTGTGGGTCTACACTAGTTTGCCATAGAAATTGGATTTAAGCCACCCAGTATACTACAAAATGTTTCACAGGTACATATAAGTGTTTTGTTGTGAGGAAAACAAAATGTGTTACCAAATTTGCTGACAATCAGAGATATACTAGTTTGTGATTACAATAATACAAAACCATCTTGAAACTGTAGCTAAAGGAAAATGAGGAGTTTGGAAGCTGGGGGGGAATCTTACATTCATGTCATATGACATCTAAATCCACTGTAATGAACACTGCATCAGCATGAAACTTGTCAGCAGTCCACTACTATGCTTTAAAGTTAAATCTTCTGTCTAGCCAAAGTTTCAAGAAGAATCCTTGGCAGGACATTTTACATTCACAGTATTCACCTTCAATTGGGTTACTGAAATTCTATCCATGAAAACTGGTATTAATTGGTTGATCATATTAGTAGAGACTGAAATTTAACTAAGCACCATCTCTCATTACAAAGAAGGCATATGCTCTGTTTTGGCATAAATTGTTTTAATCCAGTTCTTCTTATAGAAAGAAAAGTTAACTATGTGCTTGCTGGTATTTGTTTAGAATATCAGTACAATGCTTTCAACATCTGATAGCATGGGGAAAGACTTTAAATAGGAAACATTCAACCATGACCTTTTAAAATATGGTGCCTCTCTATGCTCAGTGTCTCTCCATACGAGTGAACAAGAACAAGTGAATATTCCTGTGTAAAGAAGGGTAGTGAGAGGGATGAAACACAGAGTGCTTGAATGAGCTAGTTTGGAATCATTTTTTTTTTAAATGTATCATCATGCAAGGAAATATCCTATATGGGGAAAGTGATAATGGAGATTTTACTACTTCAGGTAGTGTCCAAGGTATGTGTATATAATATAGCTTGCATTGTCATATCACTTTCTAGTGCAATTCTCTACCTATGTGCACATGCATACACAGATGTACATACATTCATATACAATGTCAGAAATATGCTTCCATAAATTCAAAAATTCTTTGAAATCTACATTAACTTTTAAGAAATATTCACAATAAAAAGTTTTGGTTCTTTATACAAATCTAGATCTTCTTCTGCAAACAGATTCTTTAGACAGATCTATAGCATATTTCTGATGGCAGAACAGATGCATTTTTTCCCCAGTTCCTTTCTGAAATCCCCCATTTTCCCTCCCACAAAACAAAAAGTCTGCTTTGAAAGGTCAGGGGATCCTCCAAAACTTTGAAGGAAGGGTTTACAACTGCAGGGGGAGGGGAACACTGAGAAAATAAAAAAAGAAATAAAGTGTCCTGAATTGTCTCCTCTGCATCCAGTAGTCCCACTGGTGGGAGTAAAGTCTGGATCCAACCCAGTGTGTTGGATTCAAAGGAGCTTCATCCAACAATGGACAATGCTGAGCCTTTCTATATAAGCAGAAGCACCTCTGGATCAAATGACTTTTGAAAAGATCTTTCTCTCAGGGCTTATCTACACTAATCAGGTTACACTGGCTCCTTGTTGGTGTATCCTGGCTCCAGATCTGGTCTGTTCTGCCCTCGTTACCTAGAGAAAATGGGCCAGCGTCCAAAAAGAGCGCTGGCCCATCGCTGCAGCCACCATTTTCCCTGCTGATGCAGAAGCCAGGAAGGAGGCTTGCAACATGTTACTGCAGGTCCCCTGCACATGATCACCCTTGATCACATGCTGAGGGACCCCTGCTTGGCTTCCAGGAGAGTCAGGGAGCTGGCAGTGGAAGCAAGGTACTCCTGTGGACAAGTGGGGCCCGATCTGAGCACTGGAAATTGAGTAAAATGGGTATTTTATTAAGATGCTGTATCTGACCCTACCCCGGCTTGCCCCCATCTGATCCCCATTTCTGCCCCAGGGGTGGTGAGGACTGCACAGGGGCAGATCAGGCAAAAGCCCTATCTCATCTGGACTGCAGGGCTCCAGAACAGGGGCAAGCCAGGGTATTTGTCCCTCAGTTCCACCAGCATCACAGCTTCACTTGGTGAGGACAAGAGTGAGAGTCTTTTCAATGGCTGCTCCCACCCTCTGGAATTCCATTCCAGGGGAGGCTAGGCTAGCCCCCTCCCTGGTCTCCTTTCAGCAGCTGGCAAAGACATTTTTGTTTAAGTAGGCTTTTCATATGTAATCAGTTGCAGGGAGGCTTCTTTTTTGGGGAGGGGGTGCTTTACTTCATTTGTTATACTTTGTTTTTAAAATAATTTTATACTGTTCTAATGTGAGGATTTAAAATTTTTATTGTCAGATTTAAACTGATTCCTTTTGTGAGTGCCTTGGGGAGAAAGGCAGCATAGAAATGAAATAAATAAACAAATACATAAACATGGGATTTTTTTTTCTTACAACCAAATGTAGATTATGCACTGCTTTCATGAATTCATCTGACTTAACAGTGAAACGCTGGCCTCTACAGTGAAACACTGGCCTCAAAATTTTACTCACTATAAATTCGAGCAAAGCATAAACTCACATCCTCTAAAGACCACAACAGGAAGGTATCAATTACACTTGTAGATCCTAGGATCACATTAAAGAGGAGATGATGCAACTGCAAGAAACTCTAGGCCCTGCAAGATAAAATGTGTTGTCATATTTCCTCTCACAAGTGCAGGGAGATCCTATGTTCACGTAAAATCAGGAACTTCTGGTTCATATTTATCATCTCTCCACAGTAAGGGGTTCTGGGCATAAGGGGAAAGCATGTGCACACACAAAAAGTCCATTTTCGTTTTAACTCAGAAAGCATCCAAAGTCTCCACTCAGTCTTGTCTCTCTCCAGGTATTCAGTTAACCTAATAAGAGACATGAACTCACATGCGACCTCACTTCCTCCCCCCCCCTACATTTTAAATCTTCTCCCAGCTAGCCCGTCCTATGACTAGTTCTTTTGTTCATCATAATTTTACTTGCAAGCTTTTGCAACTTCATCAGTGCCCCCACAATTTTAGATATGGGGTGACTGAAACTGTACATGATGTTTTTCATTTACTGGGATGAACCATGTGACATAGTAACACTATTAAGTTTATCATCCTTTTCCTATGCCTATAATAACTATTTTTTCTTTTCCTTCTCTTCACAAAATAATTTCTACTTATGATCTCACTGTCTCCTTTCCATAATTACAACAATTTGTAAAACTTATTAGTGTATTCTTGCTCCTAAATTAACTCTTGTGGGTCATTTGGCTGTCTAGATATGCTTCTTGAAACTCTTTCATTTGTTTATAGGATTTTACCATTCTGAGGCCTAAATGCCACATTATCTGGCTTTTATCTTCTGTGTCCCACAAAATCTGCTTTGGAGAGTTCCACAGCCATCTGGAGCAGGAATTGAAGGGGCGTGATGGGCTTCAGTGGGTAAGAGTAACAGCCCCTTCTAGTTTCTGCAGATAAAAACAGTTCTACCCATAGAACATCCCCACTGATCCTCTTCTGAATCTTTATTCTATCTGAAAATTTGTGCTACCCATTTTTTACCATAGCTCAGGAAATTTATGAGTAAATTATATAGAACTACTGCTAGCAGACTTCATGGGGCACTTCATTCTCACTTATCTTCATTGGGTGAATACTATCTGCCCTTGGCCTACTAACTTGTAACTAGTGATTAATCCTCAAGAAGGCTTTTCCTCTTAATCACATGACTGCAGAGTTTATTTAGAAGCTTGTTGACAGACTTAGTGAAAAGCTTTCTGGAAATCCAATTACACTGTGTCCATAAGACATCTGTATCTACATGCTTGTCGACACCCCCAAGGAATTGTAAAAAGTCATGGCCATATTTTGCATCAGGCGATTCTACTTCTCAATAAATTAAGCATTTCATAAAATGGAGGAAGCAGTGTCAAGGAAATAATGCTGAACTCTGACATCAATTGTAATAGAAGAGGTGTGAATTATTGGTAGAATTCACTGTGAAGAGAGAGATGAATAGAACAGGAAAGGTTGTCAGAGCATGTGCCAGGAAAGAGAAAAAAGCAGACTTCTAATGTAGATATATCTAAAGATAAGCTCAGGCAGCAGAAATGTGAGGAAGGCAACTCTGGTAATTATACAAACAGCAGTGGGGGAATTTCAATTCATAAGTGGAATTTGAACTCAGCTTAACAATTAAAAATATACTTATGTTGTTTATGTTTTATATTCTGGCTTCTTAATCTGTGATCAAAATCAGCCTCCCTTATGCAGAGTTGTATTTTTGTCCTGGTACAATGTCCTCTCGGCCATTGGCAGAGAGTAAGTACATAAAAGGGATATAGAAGGAAAAAGAGGCACCATAAACACGAATGGACTTCAAAATGTTTAGGAAAATGTCTTAAAGAATCAACAAGATATCAAGAGGTAGCAACAAGATGGTTGCTCCATTCAGAAACAGTCAAATCCAAACAGACACAATCGTAGAATTGGAAGGGACCACAATGGTCATCTAGTCCAACACTCTTCCATGCAGGAATACACAATACCATATTGTGAGTGAGCATATAGGTGTCAGTCCTGCACTGACTGGACAATACTTGTGTGATGATACTGGTTACAGGCTGAACTTTCTTAGTCTACTGCTGAACCATGTTCAGTGGCCCAATGCCATCATCTTAAACAACATGACTTTGTATACAACAGGAGCCTCTGTTTCCAGTCCAAAGACCTAATGTGTATACATGTATTTGAAATAAATGGGACAGTTGTTGCTCACATAGTAACTCCATGTATTTGTTGCATATGGACTACAGTGCCTGCCTCTGGATTCAGTAAACACATGTGTATACAGTGATCATGGAAAGTACAAGGGAGGAGGTCAGACCTCCTCTGTGAGCTGATTCAAGCATTTACCATATATTCCTGCATATAAGACTGTTTTTTTAACACTTGAAAATATCCTCAAAAGTGGGGGGTCATCTTATATGCCCAGCAGATCTTTTTCCCTGCTGTGAGAATGACTGCCTTGTCTTTGAAGTGGTAAATTCCCTGGGCAGTTTCCCCAGCAGATCCTTCCCCCTGCTGTGAGAATGACTGCTTTGCCTTTGAAGTGTTAATTGCCCTCCATTTAAGGATTGTATTTTGGTAAACTTGCCAGGAAGATTTCCATTTGCATCGTTTTGGGGATTTCCTCTCCAGAAGTTTGCAAGTCTGCCAATGTGGCTCTAAAATCATTAATGTGCTCATTCAAAAAATTGGGATTTGATAGCTTCATATTAACCAACTTCATTATTAATGAAACCTTACTTTCCAAAGATTGAACACCACAGAGATTTTTCAAAGTATCCCATGCCTTTTTAGCTGTTCTCAGTCCTTTAATTTCACAGACTATTCCATCATCTACAGCCACTGAGCTGGCTGGCTGGTGGGGGGCAGGCTTTCCAGCCAGGTGACTGGTTGGATGGGGGGGGCAAACTTAACTTATTTTAACTTAAAAATTGGGGGGGTTGTCTTATGCGCCCAGTCATCTTATATGCCAGAATATACTTCGGGCAGTCATTTGCTTAATTTAGATATATATTTAAAATTGTTGAAATAATGATTGTGTGCCTCAACCATTTGCTGGACTGAGCCTAGTTTTAAAAGGTTTACCACCAATGCCCTTTCAATGAACAGGAATAGCACTAAAGGGAGAGAAACCTTTTAAAGTACAGTCATCCCTCCACATTTGTCCGGATTAGGGGTATAGGACCCCTGCAAAAGTGGAAAAAACATGAATATCTCTAGGCCCCCAAACCATAGTTAACAAACACACAAAAGTACAAATCACAGATTCAACCCACCATGGATTCAAATGTGCATTACACAAATGTGCAATGCATAATAAATGCCAGTTGCCTGTTTTTCCCTTCAAGGTGGCGGGGTTCCTTCATAAGGCAGAAGTGGGTAGCTGGCGAAGCTTGCCGCCTCCAATGCTGCCCTATGCCGTTGTTAATAGATAATTACAAGCCCCGCTGTATGTTCAGTCTATCTCATTCTCACAAGATTTGCAGAGAGACTGAAAATGTGAGGCTAGGCTTATAAGTCCTTATTAAAACTGGTGTAGGGCAGCAGTGGAGGCGGCAGCAAATAATCAGTGAATAATCAAATCCATGAAAGTTAAACCCACAAATGTGGAGGGACAACTGTACAGATATATAAATGTAGCTATGAAGGTCTAGAATCTTAAAATCTGGTTAAGCATGGTTTCATAACCTAATGCTTTTGTAAAGTTGATTGGCAGTTTTAAAATACTTCAGGTATTCTAGTCAAACAGTGGGCTTCATGGAGAGCAGGGCTGGCCTGCTAGTGACACTTGCTCCTCCCTGGCCACATATAGACATCTTCTATGATTTAGAACAGGGTGAGCAAGGGTGGCCAATTTTCTCCCTTAAGCGCATCCAGAGGCTATACAAACTACCAAAAATGCTTCTCCCCCAGCCCCCCCCCCAAAACCCCTCAGAACAAAATTTGTAGTGATAGGAAGTCCACTTCTAGTTATGAAAAACTGGCATTTTTTATGTGAGACAGTGCTGGCATAAGTGGCCACAAAGTATGTTAAAGTTAAATTGACACCACTGAGGGCTTTCCCATTGGACAAGTCACCCTTTGTACGGCAGGAAAAGAGAAATCTTAGAGGAACCGAGGGCTACAAAAATAGCCTTGGATGGCCACATGCCAACCCCAAGGCCATCCTTTGACCACTCCTATTTCAGAACACTGTCTGATCAAGACCACAAATCACTGGTGAGCCTATATGAACCAGCTCCCTTCTTCAGAGTTTTCCTCAACCCAAGTATGGTAGATAGAGCAGAGCCAGTAGGAGACACGATCAAATGCTCTAAGCTACTAGGTACATTCTTCCTCTCCTGCTCCACACAGTATTAATCATGTTAAAGGGCTCATAATGTTCATATTTTTGTATCTGTATTAAGAATTCCTATCTGCCTAAGCAGAATCGCTGTTTTAATGTTTTGCCAAATATTTCCATGATAGCATTTTTAAAATAATGTGTTTCAGAACAGAAAAATGTAAGAATGCAGGCGCAGGAGAGAAGAGCAACTCCTGACAACCCTCTAAAATGCTTGTTTACTATTAACAGATGCATTTTTCAAAAACAAAACAAAAAACCCAAAACCAGCCTATTAAAGGTTAGGGATATAACCAGTGCAGTGAAGATTGTATAAATGCTAGTATAGGGTACTGCAATTAACTATGAGAGCTCTCTGAAAGACTGACTTTGCCTGTGCACTCTGCAGATTAGTGAATAAAAAGAAAAAAATACAAGGAAGAATTTGTGACTTTTGACAATTATTCTTAAGGGGGTGGGGGAACGTAACAATTGCCAAAAAAATCACAAAAGGTTTGACATGTTACCTGGCTATGACAAAGAGCACACAACTGACACCCAAGTAAGCCAGCAGAATATACATCCAGATATCAGGGGAGAGAGGATTCAGGAAGGAGAAGACGCCCGGGTTTGTACCATTGGGTTTTCGGTACAAAATACTTATTCCGAGAGTCATAAATGGCTTGGAAAAGTCGATGACGGTCTCTCGAACATATGTAATAGCCAATGGTGCAACTGCAAGGTCAGCTTTCTGTTTGCAAGAAAAGAGAGAGAAAGAGATTGGCCATAAGTCAAAAGCAGCAGACAGGAGCAGGCAATCAAATTAAGCAAAACACAGACTTTACACTTGGAGAGAGCCCTGTCTTGGTACCAATTAAGCTGAAATTTAAAGCTCTGCTGCTTGCTTCTCATCCTCCAGTAGAGAAGCTGATATATGGCAGCAGTTCCCAAAAGACCAGGAGTTTTGAACACTGTGATGTTTACTAATAATGCAGGCAAAAATAAAAGGAAATGATCATTTGTAGAATTCTTTTTAATATCTCACTTCTAAATGCATACTTGGTTTAAACACTGAGGTTTTGTTTCTCTTTCTCTTCATGTTGGGAAAAGTCCCAGAGGCAAAATATAACAGATTTTAAGTGTGAAAGCTTATTCCCCATTTTATCACACCTGTCCTGATTGACACAATTAGAGAATTAGGCTTGCATTGGAAGACTTGTGTTGCAATCAATACGGTGAACCATACATTGAGTGGTGGCTGTTGGCTTCTATGTCACTGGGGCAGTAAATTTGCTCTTTCCATGTCATTCCTTGTCAGTGGAAATATAATAAAATAGCTAGCTGAGATGCTGAACCACATATCCAAAATAGTTCCTTTAAAATTCAGACAAATCTCTGAGAAATTCATCACCTACTGACATGGAAACCACCAGATGATACTGAACTGATATAGAAGTTTACTAATTTGTGGGACATCTTACCTTTTTACTGTAGCAACAACAGCAAAAACAACAACAACAGCAACAACAACATTCATATGACATTCCAAGGCATTTCAAAAGCAGTTTGGAAAGCTAGGTGAAAAACAACTGTTGTTCTCTTTATCCCTCTCGGTGTTCACAGATGCCTTCATATACAGTGTGTCTCTGGGTGACAACCCTGAAGATTGATGCTTAAATTCAACTTTCATAAGCAGTTTAGATCCCCCCCTTCTCTCTCTCTCTCTCTCTCTGTAGAAATATAAATTAGATTAAATTCTGTAAACTGTATTGGAGACAACTGTTCTTCTGCTCTTTCCCAAACCCTCTTGCACGCCCCCCTCCAGAGCTGCAATATCATGACTTGGTGCACTAGAAGTGACTTAACTGATTGCCATTTTGGCTGTTTTTCAGCCTTTTTCATTATAAGGAGTTCTTGGAAGGATTATGGCTTTTGGGGAGATCTGTAAGCCTGCCATATTTAAGGCTAGTTGGGAAGCTTTTGGCTGGTGTTTGGGTTAACCCCCCCCCCAAATTGGCACATACATGTTTTTTTTTTTTTTTTTTTAAATGGGGAGCAGGGGATTTTAGTGGCCACAACAGTGCGGTTGGGGTGCATATGTCCTATGGGCCATACTTTTCCCAGTCCTGATTTATACAGATATTTACAGAATGCCCTCTGGTGTACAATCAAGATGCACACATTTATAATTACATTGAATTATATTCAATTTGGTTATGCATTAAAGGCTTTCCATGTTCATTCAAGCTCCAAAAATGCTGGGATATTAGAAGTTTTAAGAGCCACTTCCTTAAAAAATGTTATTCTGAAAACATGTTTACAGTGCTGGGATTAGTTCCAGTTTCACCAGCACCTTGGAGCTGCAAGGCTGTCAGTGGCAGCATGATAGATTTAAACCTGGGGCCTAAATCCAAGGTAGGTCCATCCAGTTCTTTGTGGAGATCTTGGTTGCCAAGTTTAGTACCTATAAATTGAAATGGTGGCTGGGTACAACCTGCCACCCTATAAATACATATGTCAATGACTCACATTAAATTATATAAAATTACAACAAGAACATTAAGTTGTTCACCAGTTTTCCCCTGACGTGTGATATTTAATAATTTATAAAAGGTCTTTATGGGTTTTTCGTGGATTCTTAGAAAAGTAACATAAATTACAATGTTCTGAGTGTTCCACAATACATAGGGATACACCTGCAATGGAAGGTTACATTTTCCACTAGACACTGAATTAATTTAAACGGCATCCTGACTGACATTTTGCTTTTGACTTATGTTAGCATGCATAACACTCTGGCAGGTTAAAATGTTTGCAGCCTCTCTCTCTCTCTCTCTCTCTCTCTCTATATATATATATATATATATATATATCTTTGTGTTCAGGCTTTAAACATTCTCTTTTCTATGATGTTAATCATTTTTTTTGTGTGTACCTTCAATTCACCTATCAGCTTATGGCTGGGGCCCCCATTCTTCGACCCTCCACATGGTCGTGAGGGGCAGCATGGCTGCCACCATGCTTGTCCATCTTCTTCCTAGCTGTGGGAAGGGCTGTGAGGAAGATGGAGCACTGGCCAATCAGGGCAAAGCTAATTTCACCCTGATTGGTTGGTTCAAACCCTTCCCAGCCAATCAGATACAGCCACTGGCATTTAAATGTGATTGGCTGGGAAAGTGGGAAAAGGCTGCTTTTGCAGCAGTTTTCATTCTGGTCCGGCATCTGGGTATGAATTCCCAACTGCCACACCAGACGACGCAGTGGCTCTTCAGGAGCTGACCTGCCAACCCACCCTCATCATTTATTTTCTAGGTATGAATTTGCATGTATGTATATTTACTCACTGTCACAACTTTTGGGGTGGTTGGCATGGGTTCTGATCAAAGGTTAGTGGTAACAGGGTCTCTGTCAAGTTCATGGTCAAGGTCAAGGTCACAGAGACCCCCGGGGTATGGGGGCAATGGATGGTGGAGCAAGGCAGTTTGGGGCATGTGATTACAAGTGCCCCCCTTTTGTGTTGCTCCTCTTGCTTCTTAGTGGTGGGAAGGAGAGAATGAGGAATTGGCAGGCATCCAGGGGCCTGCCAAGACTCCTCACCCTTTCCTGGATGGTACTTGTCAGCAGGCGGGCCAACAGCGGTTCCATAGACCAGCAGACGGGTTGGTCAATGACTGAATCCAAACCCATGAGTTTGAGCCAACCAACTGCAGCTGTCATCAATAAAGTTGTGGCCATTATTACCAAGATATTCTTCTACCATATATATATATATAGTTCTCTGCTCTCTCTCTCTCTCTTTCTCTCTCTCTCTCTCTCTATATATATATATATATGTTAGTATGAATATATATATATATATATATATATATATATTCATTCTAACATATATATATATATATATATATATATATATGGCTTTTCTTCTCAAACGAAGATTCAGTAAGGACTCATCCCGCGTTCACCGTAGAGTAGTATTTTTGGGAGGCGATGGTCCTCCATCCTAGAAATGTTCCCTGCCCAGCGTAGCTGTGTTCTCAATATCATGGCCTCAATGCTGGTGATCCCTGCTTGCTCAAGGACAGCAACATTCGTCACATAATCAGTCCAGTGTATATTTAGGATTGTGCGTAAACAGCGCTGATGGAAGCGTTCAAGTAGTCGTAAGTGGTGGCGATAGGTGACCCATGTTTCAGACCCATAAAGGAGAATAGACAGTACAATATATATATTCATACTAACTATATTGTGTTTGTCTTTCTTTCAGAGTGGGGGAGAGGGGGAACTTCCTGCCTGGACACACAAGTAGTCATGCCAGTTCCTTCCTCTGAAATATAGCTTACAGCTCCTGGTATTCATTGTCAATCTCCCATCCATGTACTAACCAGAGCTGACCATGCTTAGCTTCTAAGATCAGGCAGGATCTGGTGTCTTTAAGGGTATTTAGATCCCATCAGTTTCATATATTTAAATTCCTTGTTTGGTATGCGTAGCCCCTCACAAGTGTACAGTGCTAAACTTTGTTCTCCTTTCTTTTGGGGGAGAGGAGAGGATTTATACAGTAATATATGATCGATTTCATATATCAGGGCAGAAAGCTTCCCCCTAGCCCCAAAAGAAAGAAAAGAAAGGTCAAGTTTAATAACATAAACACTGTCCACTTGTGAAGGGCTAGCCATACCAGGAGAGGAGTTTAAACTGTTTCTTTTAAGTCCAGGTGTTACTTCTAACAGCCTTTGTTTTGTGAAATGCAAGCAGGGGTCTGCTTATAATTTCAACAGGCATACACCTAGGGTTCAATCACTGTCATTGTTTTTAACTGGAAGGTAAAGTATATCTTAGTAACACAATCCACAGTTTATGTACTGTGCTGTGCAGTGGGGGAGAAATGCTCGATGGATTCTGTTTACACTATATTTGTTATGTTTCTTTGATACAAATGTAACTTATTCTAGTCCTTAAATTATCTGCAGAGACATAAAATAGGCCCATCTTGTTCATATCACTTTCTATTTGAGTCTGAATTTAGAGGAAGAAGTGAGCACTGTTAACCTCTCCATTTAGGAAAATGTAAGGCAGAAGACCAAACTCATATAACAGCCACCAATCTGCATAAGAGCTGAATGTACTTGGACAGCTAGAGATGAATAATTGGTGATGAAGGAAGGAAGGAGATTTTATTGTGGGTCTTGCCACCCTCAGGGCACATAGTTGTGTTTTGGGATGCACCTCCCTGCTTGGGCTGCTGCAGCCCAAGCTTATGAGCAATCACTGGAATTCACTATTGCAGTTACAGAGGTGAAACTCAAGTTAAGGATCCATAACTGATGAACGCATATTCATAAATGCTACATAGTCATGATTGTGGCCTTACTGCCACGCTTATGAATCTACTCTACCAAGCAGCCACTGGATTGGGCAGAGGACGTCTGATCAGAGTACACAGCAAGACAAATCTAAGGGCTTTTAAATAAATGGATCTTTCAATATGCATATGTGTTTAATTTATTGTGCTAATATTTTCACTTTCTTTCTAGCTAACAATATGTACATGCCACAAATCTGCAATGAAGCCACTGGCAAGAATTTCATTATATCCCATGCTACTTTTCCTGTATTGAAGTTCACTGTACAAATAGACAAACATATTCCTATGCTTGGATCTTATTTTTTAAATAAAATTTAATAAAGCACTTATCTCTGTTGTAGGCAAAGTACAAATATTAAAAGCATACAAATGAGTAAAAAAGGAATGAAATGCAAATGCAAAGGAATACATCCCAGAAGCAATTTATCTGGATTTAGACAAGGATACTCAGCCAGGTCACAATATTGTAAGCTGGAAAAATGCCTGTCATTGTGATAGACACGGTACAATTATAGGAGAGACAGTTATTTTATAAAGATCTCCTCTGGGGTGCAGTGCATCTGTGCAAGCTATACACTGTATATTCTGTACTGACCATTCAAAACTATGTTTGGTTTCCAAGAAAAGCAAAAGAATCCGTAACTGACTGTGACAACCACTGTTTTCTACAATCTGCTAATATAAATAAATTAAAAAATCATTTTAGGATTTGATTTAAAAACAACAACTTAGCAGCTTAGACAAGTGGGGTTTCTGGTAGCATGTCATGCTATTCTGGAGAGTCCCCAGTGTCTTGGAGCAGAGAACTAAGCTTCAGTAGTACAGGAAGAATTTGCCTTATTCCCCAAATGCGTCTTATTCCCTGAATTTCAAATGTATCTTCTTGGGATACCTGAATACCAAATGTGCCATAGTCCCTGAATGTATTGCATTCCTTGCATTCCATATGTGGCTCATTCCCTGAAGGTATCATATTCACTGACTTCCAAAGTACGGTACCTTATTCTCTGAATTTGTTTTATTTCCTGTCAAATATAGTTCATATGAGTCACTGACTTGTGTACAGCAATCTGAACTGAGTTTTCAAAACATCTCTGTAAACTAGTTTAAAAAAAATATCTGGTTTTACTAAGTAAAAAGTGGGAATGGTATAGCTTTCCATAAGGTGTATTTCCCAGCAGCCCTAGCCAGGACAGACAACAGTGAAGGGAGCAGGGAACAGCTGTCCAACAACATTTGGAGTGCCATGCATACCACAACTCTATGCTCAAAGACATGTCAGAAAGAGAAGAATTTATTCTTCTCCATGAATCAGTTAAAGAAATAAATTACCAAGAGTTTGCAAAATGCCTGTATGAGAAGGACATCCAATAGATGTTGTATTATCTAGTTGTTCAAGCTGACTTGAATTATTCAAGCAAGCAATACAGATTTGTTATCTTTGGCTTGCAACATCTTTAGCAAGAATTGCTTTGTACAACATTTTATGCCATAAATCTACTATAGCTTAACTGAACATCAGTGCATGAAATAAAAAAAAAGAAGTGATAGTCGTGCATTTCAGCAAAATGCATTCTAAGTAGTTTTCTTTCCCATTTTGCTATGCCATTTTCTGTACAGAAATAAATTGCAGCCTTGCAGTTTCTATGTCTGCTTTGCATAAAGACGAAAGCAGAAAAATGGGTTTCCACCAGCTGAATGAGATTATCTAGATTTTGCTGCCAGAACGGTGGCATAAGAGGGCAGCTTCACATATGAAATATGTGAAGAAATGTAAGCCAATCATTTAGGTATGACTTCAGATAGATGCAACAGGGACAAAAAGAGGCTCATTTCCTTGCTGACATGACTTTGAGCTCACTTTATGCTAAGTCCTGAAAAGTAATATAAAAATGTCAAATTATGCCCATCTTAACTTACTGAGAAATGCTGAGAGTATAAGGACACATCCATTTTGTTTATCCATTGAACTAGGGACATTTCAACAAAAGTCCCTTTTGAACAAATACATGTATGGTAATATTACCTAGAATGATAGGCTCTGTATGTTCATTAATCAAAGGCAAGAATATCTTGATTCATGGGCATCAGCTACAAAGCAGTATCTGCACACCAGGGACTGTCCCTACTGACAGATGCTTCCACATGATCATATGAGACTACTACTAAGAAGTAGACTCCACACATAGGTATCAGTTTGATCTGTATTACAAGAAAAGACACAGCTGCAATCATAAAAATGGCTTATGACTTCCTGCATATAAAGCCTAGCACTTCTCCATAAAACCATATAGTAGTGTAGACATAAAATACCCTGGAGGCATATGACAGCATGAACTAGTGTCATGGTATATATTAACCAGGCAGCAGAGGGAGTGCAGCAGAAGTCCACTGAACTGGAAACACATTTATACCTTTAAGCAATCTGCAACTTCACAATCCATTTGGGAATTATTCTAAAACCAAAGTAAGATCACAATCACTTTGTCAATCTTCTCACCTGTTTGTAACTTCACTATCATGAAGCTCTTAATATTCTACAGAAAACAGAGAGAAAGACCATGCTCTGTACAATTTATGTTCCAGATCATAAGATGAAATCTCCCAGCCATTTATTTCCATTTCTCCACATTAAGTTTATCATGCTGTCCCAAAAGAAGCAGTTTGGCAATTGCAACCTTAAAACCCGTTAGCCAAATGCAACCATATTCTTGGAAAGGTGCTGGGCTCCTTCAGTAAACCAGAAGAGGAAGAGAAGGAAGGCTGGCAGTTGGTGGCTCCCATTTCGGTGGGTCAGTGAATGCACTCTTGAGTTTTAGTTTAAAGGAGCCATCCAAGGTGCTGAATTTATATGGGGGACAAGGTGTTACAACTTATATATCTCCTGTAAAAGTGAAACTAAAACCTGGAGTTGATACACTGACAACATCACTACCACTGCCACTCCACTGGAGAGGAGGAGGCAAGCACTCTATGGACCATCTTTACAAGTTCCATTAATAAAATGTTATTGTTTATGGCTGACATTTTGTATATGCTAAACTAAGTAACTTCTCCAGCCCGAACACCCCACAAACCTGATGGAAATGTCATTCAACGATCCCTTAATTACCGGCAGAGTGGACCTCCTTCTCCTCATGCAGCCAATACGTAGTAAACTAGGTTGGGGGGATTACAATTGTGGCAATAGTGTCATAATCATGACTGAGAACTTTATCAGACCGCCTCCCTAAACCCCGTTTCCTTGCTAGCATAACTTGGCTGTTTTTATGCTGGAAAAAGAATTCCCCATGCCATGCTTACCTTCTGTCTCCTCAAAAGTCTTCCCCAGCAATGACAGAAGAATGAATGGAGATCCATACACTTTCTCTTTTGAAATCCCACAAATTCTCACGAGAATACATAGTGTGGGAAATTCAAAAAACAAAAATAACACGCCAAAAGTTTTTAAAACACACAAAAACACACTTAAAAACTGAAAAGTAAACCGGGGACGGTCATAAAAAGTGTGTCACATACCTGGATGTCACAATCTCACCTGGAAGTGTTCTGGCGGGACCAACCATTGACACTGCATTCACAACATTACAATGGTGCATGGATTGAAATGCCAGCAATGCTGGCACAAAACTGCTAGGTGAGATCTATTGACAGCTTAAGCCATCAATAAAATAGGACAGGTTTCTGACAAGACATAAACACGAAAAGGAGATGTTGTCTGGTATACACACCCTTTTGTGTTTATGTGGCATCGTTACGATACTGTATTTGATGTTTCTGATAACATCCTAAGTATAAAGTGTGAATACAAAACAATTACCTAGATTTATTCATCCACAGCTGTTCCATACTCATGATTTGCTGCTTAGTCACAATTCTGACATTATTGCCATGATCACAGTCCCCCAACCTACTTTTCCAGACATCAGCTGCATAGGAAGAAGGAGGTCTATTCTGCTGGTGATCCAAGGATGTCAGATTTGGAGAGGGTGGGTCAGGTCTGGATAAGTTACTTAGTTAAGTATAGAGTCGTCCCTCCACATTCACGGGGGTTAGGGTCTTGAGACCCCTGTGAATGTGGAAAAAATGCAAATAAAAAATGCTGCTCCCACAACCCCCCCCTCAGACGGAGGGAAGCGGTGGGAGGGTGTCTGGCCAGCCTGGTCGGCCTCTCCCTGGCCTTCCTGAGCAGACTCCGGGGCTTAGAAGCCCCAGAGCCCGCTTGGGAAGGCCGGGGAAGGCAACGGGTAGGTGGGGAGGAGGCTGCGCTTCCTCTCCCCGGCCTTCTTGAGCGGAGTTCGGGGCTTTGAAGCCCTGGAGCCCACTTAGGAAGGCCAGGGAAGGCAGGAGGCGGGTGGGCGGGCTTGTGTGGAGGAGACTTCCCTGCCTCTCCCCAGCCTACTTGAGTGGAGTTTGGGGCTTTGAAGCACCGAGCCCGCTTAGAAAGGCCGGGGAAGGCAGCGGGCGGGTGGGGAGGAGGCTGCCCTGCCTCTCCCCGGCCTTCTTGAGTGGAGTTCGGGGCTTTGAAGCCCTGGAGCCCACTTAAGAAAGCCAGGGAAGACAGCAGGTGGGCGGGCGGGAGGCCGCCCTGCCTCTCCCTGGTCTTCCTGAGTGGACTCCGGGCCTTAGAAGCCCCAGAGCCCGCTTAGGAAGGCTGGGGAAGGCAGCTGGTGGGCGGGGAGGAGGCTGCCCTGCCTCTCCCGGCCTTCTTGAGTGGACTTTGGGGCTTAGAAACCTCGGAGCCCTCTCAGGAAGGCTGGGGAAGGCAGAGGGAGGGAGGGAGGGAGGGAGGGAGGGAGGGAGCCTGCCCACCCCCCTGCCTTCCTGAGTGGACTCTGGGGCTTTGAAGCCCCAGAGCCACCTCTGGAAGGCTGGGGAAGGCACAGTCAGGAGGTTGCCCCACCTCTTGGCAGCCTTCCCGATGGGGCTCGGAGCTAAACCGTGAATAATCAAAACCGTGAGTGTGAAAGCCGCGAATGTTGAGGGGCAACTTTACTTATATAAGTAGCTGATAAAGAATTCTAGCCATAAATATTCACAACTATTGATTTATAACCTCTACTAGATGTTTTTCATCACAAACAACTAAAATAACTATGATTAGTATTCATATAATTAACATTAACATATAATGTAAACATGCAAAAGCACAGAATGAACCACATGTGTGAGTCACAGAGACGATAAAGAAGTTACAAAAGTTTTCTGGGATTTTTTTATGGGCAGGAGGATGTTTAAGTCATTAGAAAGGAATCAACCAAAAAAAAATAAATCTTAAATTTCTCCAATCTATAAAGAAAATATTTTTTTTTCCAAACTATTTCAAAAATAGTTTTTTCCAAGTGTTAGAAAATCTAACAAGTAGAATTCCAGACTGACAAGAATCTTTGCAGTTCAGGACTTACCCTGCATTTAATTTGCATATTTTTGTTTGAAAATACTGTTTCGTATGAAAAAATGCTGCTCTATGTGCAAAAAGAGCACATACAAATTTTACACAGAATAAATCCTGAATAGCAAATAGTTTTTGAAAACTGCACAGTTTTAGAAGGCTTTTTGCAGCAAAAAGAACATTGCACAGGCTACTTGGATGAAACATTCATACCATTCAAATTTCTAATGTTGCACTCTTAAATTCATTTACCAGGGAGCAAATTTTACTAGAAACATTTAATTTGGCCTAGAAACATTTAATTTGGCAGAAACATAAAATAAGATCCAATTGTTATTTTAAGGACTCTGCAATGCTTCCCTCCTTTCCCAACTCTCAAATTGTTTATTTCTTGACCGGAATCATTTAGTAAATTGGTTAAGAACACTTGTTACATTAGCACAAGAGGTCTCTAGTGTTTTAAATTAAAGTTTTCAACATTTATTAATCTGTCTTGTAGAATTATAAGCATTTAATGACTTTTTCTCAGTTTGCTCAGTTGTCATTGATAGTGTGATACAAATGATACAGCTACTACAAATACACATTAAAAAAAGTCAGCATGTATTTCTCTATACTATTCAGTCACTGTAAGTGATAAGTTAATAATATGTTACATGAAAAATAACATCACCTGAAAAGGGCACTCTTCCCCATGTAAGGTATGATCTTTCTAAATAACCAAGGGGAGCACTTTAACAGTGGAATTATGAAGAAAAAGTCTAAAAGCGAAACCTCTAAAGTGGATTTTATGGCTATAAACAAGCAAGGTTTTAATTAAGGTTTGCGAAGAAAAGAAAAAAAGAAAGAAAAGCCAGAGAAGTAGCTATCACTCACAATTAGTCATATTGATGACACTCTCCCAGGTCAAGTAACCTAGATAGCCTTGGTTATAGTTCCTCTGGCTTGTAACTGCTACTTGTTGAATACCAGATTGGCAAATGGAAAAACAATAGCTATCTGGGATCTGATTCTGGATGAGAATGCTGACCTGGCCGGAAACCTAGTGGATAAGGGAGGACTGGTTAAGCTCTCTCAGCTTTGCCCACCAGGTTCCTCTGTGTAGCAGTAGACAAGGGCTGGGGGTTAAGTTGTAGTGGTTTATTGTCCTGACCAGGTGCCCTGTCCCACAGACTGCAGGTTTTGAGTGTATAGAATCAAAGGTAGGTAGCAAGAATCCTGCTACGTAACAATCTCCCTTCCTGAGGTAGCTGGATGGTCTCACAATTGAAATTGGAGTCCCTTAACTTGTGGTGGTGAGGAATGCAACTTCAATGCCGAAAATGCCCTGGCCCTTGTTTTCTGTGCTGGATGGGGTGACATAGGAACTTTCTATAGTTTTGCTGGACAAATCACTACCTGGTCAGGTTTAGATTCACTGAGACTCAGAAACTCTGCAGGAGTGGGGAACAGTTTAGGTTGACCTCTGGAATGGAGAAATGACCAGTATGTTGGACATAATCACTCCTGGTTCCAGGGATCTGACAGTGATGAAGCAAGTGAGATGAAAACTACAGTGGTGTTGGCAGTAGACTAAGAGTGAGTCTTACAAAATACAGGCTAGAATCTCCTTGAAGGTGTACTCAGTGGCAGTGTGGGCAGCAAAGAAATTATTCTTTTCTACCACCATTGCATCTGCAAGAATCCATCCAGCAGAGCTGTTTCAAGTGGCCAGAGGGATGTTACATTCTGGCCCCCAAGAGGATCACACAGACCACTCAACAGCCTGCTGATTCTCTAGAATCTCTCAGTCATTAATTCACAGGAATTCACTAGGGATTTGTGACTGGTTTGTATTCACTGTTCCTACATATTCACTGCTTTAGGGAATATGTAGTCCCAAATCCCAGTAACCGGGCAGCAGCTGCTGGGACTGACAAGGGTTTATTCCCCTGTTGATCAGGAAGCAGCTGACTGACATCCTCCCCCTCATGTGAGTGATCTACTGTGCAAGGGGGGATTGCAACAGGGACCCTGCTTCTTCCTTTCACAATGAAGATCACTCATGGGAGGGGGTGGGAACATCAGTCATCTCCTTCTTGATCAGCAGACGAATAGATTCCCCATTGATCACAGTGGCTGCTTCCTGGTAAGTGAGAATTTGGGGGAAGGGGTCAGAACAGGAGACACTACATGGCTATGCAACTACGGTGGTTACACAGCTATGTAGCTGATAAGAGAATTCTGTCCATTGTCTGTAGCATCAGTTGTGATTTCCTTCTGGATATGCTGGGTTGAGAAATGAGAGCATTGTATTTCAGTAGTTGTGCTCCTGCTTCGATGGCCGGTTCCAGAATACAATCCTGGAGAATTCTTTTTCCTTGGCAATTGTTCTATATGGTTCCATGGGGCTCCATTTTTCTTCTATGATTTTTTACCATCTGCATAAAACTACTGGGAGAGTTTTTCCATGGATATGGGCTGAACTGCAGGTAACCAATACTGCAGATAACACACAGTTCAGTTCTATTTTTCACCTAAGACAATTGATGATTTGAACAGTGCTTGGGCATGGTAATGGACTGGTTGAAGACCAAATAAACTGAGAGTCAATTGGTTTGTGGGTGATTCATTCGTCCAGTCAAGTAAGGTCCAGACTGTTCTGCAAGGGTCCACGTGCCTGCTGAAGGATCAGGCTTGTATTTTGGGAGATGGTCCTAGATCCTTCATTCTCATTAAAGCCACTGATGATGTTGATGGATCAGAGCACTTTCTATCAACTTAGGATGGTGTATTAGCACCCTCAGGATTCTAAATCTTCCAGCATTTGATGACTCAGAGATTTTTTTTAAAATGTGTTGGTTTAACAAGAGAATTTAACATTACTTTACATGTGTCCTTCTTCTGCAAATTGGATTTACAAATATAGGTTTAGGTATCAGCTATTCCTGTGCTTCTGAAGAATTTCTTCATCAATACTCTAAAAATAGCACTAGAGCAATCTGCCAATTCCCTTAACACAATGGGTAAAGCTCATTCACCATCAGCATGTCACATGCAAATACCGTGGTCCCTTCATATTTGCTGATGTTTCGTTCCAGGAATCCCCATGGATACCAAAATCCGTGAATACTCAAGTCCCATTATATGCAGTGGCATAGCAAAATAGTGTCCCTTATATAAGATGGCAAAATCAAGGTTTGCTTTTTGGATTATTATTCTTTTAAGAATATTTTCAAGCCACGAATACTTAAATCTGTGGATACCAAATCCATAGATATGGAGGGACAACTGTATGTTTCGAAACAAACATCACACACACACAAGGGCAGGTGACTGGCAATGATCTCAAGGGTAAGGCTGAACAAATATCTGAAGAATTAGTCATCAGGAGGGTGAACAGCTCATTCTTTGAGGCTATAATATTAAGAACACAGCTGTGCTGGGCAGGGCATGTTTCTAGGATGGAGGACACCCTCCCTCTCTGGCTTTTCTTCGCAAACCAAGATTCAGGAAGGACTCATCCTGTGCTTTCTGCAAGCACACTTATGACTAAAAAGACCAATCCGAGATAAACAAGTCCGGTTGCAAAAAGCACAGCAGGTCTCCTTGGGTGATGTTTCCGGCTTGTGATTCTTTCTGCATTGTCATTTCTCTTCAAGACTTGTTCGGCGTGAGTTCTCAAATAAGGCTGCAGCATTGTGAATAGTGCGTCTCCATGCCTCCCGATGTGAGCCCAAGGCGGACCACTGTTGGTGATCAATTTGGCCGAGCCTGAGATGTTGTTTCAGGGAGTCTTTGTATCGCTTTTTTGGAGCGCACCACTCTACGGTGAACTCACCAAGGGGCAGCGTAAGAGGGGCGCTCCAAAAAAGCGATACAAGGATTCCCTGAAACAACATCTCAGGCTTGGCCAAATTGATCACCAACAATGGTCCGCCCTGGCTTCACATCAGGAGGCATGGAGACGCACTATCCACAATGCTGCAGCCTTATTTGAGAACTCACGCTGAACAAGTCTTGAAGAGAAACCACAATGCAGAAAGAATCACAACCTGGAAACATCACCCAAGGAGACCTTCTGCTGTGCTTTCTGCAACCGGACTTGTTTATCTCGGATTGGCCTTTTCAGTCATCAGTGCACTTGCAGAAAGTGCAAGATGAGTCCTTCCTGAGAGAGAACAGCTCATTCTAAGATCAGGAAAGGGAGGCAAACTTTAGGTGAGGGGAAGTACTTTAGCAGCAGAGAACAGGGCACTATTATTTTATAAGCTGCTCAGGAGGTATTTATCCTTTTCTTTTTTAATGTTAAAGAAAGTTGTGCAGCTACCTGCAGCAATGTTGTCTCATGGGGATGCAACATGTTTTTCAATGATGTCATTAAATAAATAAATAAATAAATAAATAAATAAATAACGATGGGAGCCTGATAAAGTGAATATCCCACCCCACAGAAAAGTGTTGCAAACTCTGCAAAACCTGAGTCCACATCTATTCAAGAATTCCGTATTTTCCAGTGTTTGACCACTCAGTTATATTTTATATTTTGAGGAGATTAGTAAAATCAGAGGCTAGCTTAATTGTTTAACACAATTGCCCTTTAAGCAAGAAAACAGCAGCTTCAGAGTTTCCATGAAATCTGTGCATGTGTGTAACTGTCTGATATATTTGTCAGAATGATGTGACACCATCTGTCTTTTACTGCACCAGTTAAAGATAGTGAGAGACAGAGATTAAGAGAGAGAAGTAATAAAATGCAGCAGATTTCAATAAGTGTTAAGGTATAGATTATTTGTTGTTGTTGTTGTTGTTGTTGTTGTGTGCCTTCAATTTGTGTCTGATTTACGGTGACCATAAGGCAAACCAATTACAGGGTTTTCTTGGCAAGATTTGTTTGGTGGGGTGGGGGGGGGTTGCCTTTGTCATTGCCATCCTCTGAGGCTCAGGGACTGTAAGTTGCCTAAGGTCACCCAGTGAGTTTTTATGGCTGAGAGAGGATTTGAACACTGGTCTCCAGAGTCATAGTCCAACATTCAAACCACTACACCATGCTGGGTCTCACTGTATAGACTATAGGAAGTATCAAATTTGATTCCATTTAGAGGTGTGGTTAAATGATTCAGGCATCCCCCTAAATATGCAGAGGACTACATTGATGGCAGGGATGTGGGCATGCATGTAAGATCCACCCCTGGACACACCCCCCCCAGAACAATCACAAACTTTTTCACATTTAGCACAAAGGTCTAAAGAAGCCATTCTAACCACTTTCAGCTTGTTGTAGTTAGAGAGCTCCTATGACTGGTTGCCCACAAAAATCAGGGCTCCTCACCATGGGAGATCCATAGCTGTGTTCCACAAAGTATGGTTGCAAAGCCTTCTTTAGAACTTTGTGTTCAACAGACAAAGGTTTCACTTACTTCCACATGGCCAGGGATGTTTGGGATGGAACTTGCATGCACAGTCACGTTCTTATGCATAGTTTTAGCACTTCATATGTTTAGGGAAATCCCAGCAGATAACTTTTTAAAAGAATAAGTCTTCATTTCAAGTCTTCCTTTCTTCAGCATCTGCACCTCCCCACCTTCCAGAAGCACACACAAAGTCCCTTGCATTAGCATTGTTGGGGCTTTGCTGGACTAATAAATGGCTGTTGTGCTCCTAGGCCCAGAAGAGGAAGCAATCCTTACCTTAGAAAAGTTGAATGATAATGCATGCAGGTATACATTATGTTCATCAGTGCTAGGCTGAAGCCATGTTTCTCCTTTTCGTTTTTGACTATACATATATAATTACGGGAAAAAAACAGATTGTATAGACAATTCATGTAATCACAGAGGAATAACAGAAAGGAGAAAAGCATTGTATGTGCTCTAAAAGATGTAAGGAATAAAATTAAAATAACTGGTACTCAACATAAAGTGATGCTCACTGAGTTGTACTGAGTACAATAGAACTGAGAAGTAGATGAAAGAAGGGGTGAATGAACAGCATTTATAGATGAGAATCAAACAGTTATTAGCACTAGCAAAGTAAGTGATGTTCACTAAAAATTTCCTTGGGCAGGAGTGAACCCACCCGCCACATGGATATTTTGTAGCACAGCTTATACTATTATCTTTAATTGGCTATGAAGAATGTGGCTTATGGGAGTTGCAATCCAGTAACATCATAATGGCGAAAGTTCCCTATCTCTTTCCTGGACTATACTTGGTTCCCTCAAACAACAGAACACAGGAATGTTTAGGGATAATCCTCTTGGCTAATGGTGACACAATGGGTAGCAACATTCCCAAAAAGTGATAATCCTGAAGCATCACAAACAGGATAGGTTGCTCCTCAATGTTAACACTGAAAGTGTCGTGTGCTTCTAGCTGATGCTTCAGTCTCAGTAAAATGAAACATAGGAGTTGATTCTCCCATGGCTATAGTGGCAGGTGTAGCCCTACCATCAGGTCCTCAGGTAGCTAATTTGCAGTACGTGGAAAGGGCTATTTACATTAGTACAGTATTTTTATTTGCAAGATGTGACACTTCTGGGACTTTATGTCTCAGTATTAATAACTTGATTGTACCTCAGCTTGGGTCAGGGTGTATCATTTTCTATTCTTCCTCAAACAGAAAATGGTCTTTGATCACCCTGAGTGGTAGTGTGATCAGCATTAGCATCTGACATCTGATCATTTGTAGGTCACTTTCAGCACTGAAGAGCAGAACTAACATTCAAAGGTAAAAATAAATTATATACTTTTGTCCAGTATTACATTAATTCTGGGATTTTTTTTTCTGATAGGAAGCTTGCAAAGTACTAAAGTAAAGTGTTTTAGCAAAGTGTCAAAGAATAAGATGGATTCAATTTGTCAGAGGCAAAGCTAGGGGTACAAGAGCAAAACAAAGAAGTCATGCTTGATGTGCTCATTTAGGTCACAAAAAATAGCAATGGAAACAAAAAGGTCAGAATACTTAATGTAGAGTCTCCTGGGCTTAGCAATTAGACCATACAGTATAAAAGTCATGATGATCTTTACTGGCTTATTACAAATTTTCACAATAAGTGATCTGCTGGGTGATGAGAAGCAGGAGATAAAACCAGAAGAGGAATAAAATGTTGGAATAATTTGAAGGCAGAGACGATGTGGAAATCTAATAATCAGAGAGTACTAGATATTTGTGGATTTCCAGGGAAAATGTCATACACATAAGATAAAGTAATGTAGATGCTGATGCTAAATTGTTCCGCAATGAACATGAACAAAAGTTGGGAAAGGGGGGATGAATTAGATGCCCCTAATTTAATTAGTGAAAATCTGTATGTCTGGCTTCAGAAAAAGGCTAATTCTGGAGGTATGCCGAAGAAGCTTAATCAAATATAATTGATAATGATTAACAGAAATTACTTTAAGTGCAGAGAAATGGTTGAGCCATGAAACAATAATACTTAATCTACATGCTAAATAAATGTATGCCACAAAATAAAAATGCAGTTTGAACAGATGGCCTTCAAAGGGCTAATTACATAAATCAGGAAAGTACTAAATTAGAACAATGTGATGATGTTTAAAAAGAAAAACAAAACCAATGAGTAGACATAAGAACATAAAAGTACCAATCTAAGAACAATGAAATTAAAGAACTCAGAAATGCTTTTTAGATCTGATCATGTTGTTGTTCTGTGCCTTCAAGTGGACTCCAACTTCTAGCAATCCTATCCTAGGGTTTTCTTGGTAAGCTTTATTCAGAGAAGGTTTGCCATAGCTCTCCTCTAAGGCAGAAGTATGTGACTTGTCCAAAGACACCAAGTAGTTTGCATGGCTAAACAAGCATTCAGACTCTGGTCTCCTCAAGTCATAGTCCGGCATTCAAAGAACTACACTATGCTGGCTTTGGCTATCATCTAGCTATTGACCCCCCGCAACATGTAACTTATATGTTGGATAACCTTCATCATAATTTCATACTATATCTACCTCTTGACTCCATTTTGGATTAACCTTTTATATTGTTAACAGTAACAGCAATAGCAATAGCAGCAGCAACATGCTTCAAGGTCTTTTAGAGAGCTCATATAAGGAGTATCCTCCAGTCTGCAGAAGAATCCCTCGGGTTCTCCCACAAGAAAAATCAAGACTTGTTTGATGAAAACAACCAAGAGATCTAGAAGCTGTTGGCAAAGAAGAGAACTGCTCACCAGGCATACCTTGCCCAGCCAACCTGCCATGTAAGAAAAGCAGCTTTCCGTCTCACATGTAGTAAACTACAACAAAAACTCTGAGACATGCAGAACAAGTGGTAGATCAATATAGCACAAAAGACACAATGCTGTGCAGATCTGGGTGATCATAGAGGATTTTATGAAGCTCTTAAAGCAGTGTTTGGACCTACTTATCAGGTCCAAAGCTCCTTATACAGTACAGATGGTCAAACATTAATTACTGATAAAGCCTCCACCATGAATCGATGGGCTGAACATTTTCAAAGTCTCTTTAGCGCCAACCGAGTAGTCCAAGGCTCAGCTATCCAACATATGATACAAAAACCAATGAAAAATGAATTGGACATAGCTCCCACTTTGGAAGAGACCCTTAAGGCCATACAGCAGATGAAAAACGGCAAGGCAGCTGGGATTGATGGAATCCCACCTGAAGTTTGGAAACACGGAGGTCATGCACTCCACGAAAAATTCCACGAATTCCTTGTGAATTGCTGGAAAAAAGGGGAACTGCCATCAGACCTCCGAGATGCAGTCATCATCACCCTGTACCAGAAAAAAGGAGCAAAATCTGACTGCTCAAACTATCGAGGCATAACACTGCTCTCTATTGCTGAAAAATCCTTGCAAGGATACTCCTGAACAGATTAGTTCCTGCTATTGCAGAAGAACTTCTCCCTGAAAGCCAATGTGGCTTCAGAGCCAATAGGAGTACTACAGACATGGTATTTGCCCTTAGACAACTGCAAGAAAAATGTAGGGAGCAGAACAAGGGTCTCTATGTAACATTTGTCGACCTCACCAAAGCCTTCAACACTGTAAGTAGTAAAGGTCTGTGGCAGATCCTGGAAAGACTAGAATGTCCCACCAAATTCCTTAAAATGATTATCTTGCTACACGAGGGCCAGCGTGGTCAAATCAGATATGGTGATGCTCTTTCAGAGCCCTTTCTAATAACTAATGGAGTGAAGCAAGGTTGTGTTCTTTCACCAACTTTATTTACAATCTTCTTTAGCATGATGCTCCAAAGGGCTATGGCAGAGCTTGAAGAAGACGACGGCATCTATATATGTTACTGTACTGATGGTAGCTTGTTTAACTTAAGCCAGCTGAGGGCTCACACTAAGACTCTAAACTATCTATTCCATGAGCTGCTCTTCGACGATGCTGCTGCCCTTGTTTCCCACACAGAAGTAGCTCTGCAGCGCATAACATCCTGCTTTGGAACAGCTGCAGAGCTGTTGAGGCTGGAAGTCAACCTGAAGAAATCAGAAGTTCTTTTCCAGCCTGCACCACAGGACAAACACCACCATCCCCACATTGCCGTCGGCAAATCTGTGCTCATGTCCGTTCAGCAGTTCAACTACCTGGGAAGCATCATCTCCCCAGACACCAAGATTGACAAAGAGAACGATCACAGATTAGCAAAGGCATATAGTGCATTTGGAAGACTTCACAAAAGAGTCTGGAGCAATAAACACCTGAGGCAAAGCACAAAAATCAGTGTGTATAGAGCCATTGTACTGTCTCTCCTCCTTTACGAGTCTGAAACATGGGTCACCTATCACCACCACCTATGACTCCTCGAGCGCTTTCATCAGTGCTGTCTACGCACAATCCTAAATATACACTGGACTGACTATGTGACGAATGTTGCTGTCCTTGAGCAAGCAGGGATCACCAGTATTGAGGCCATGATATGGAGAACGCAGCTGCGCTGGGCAGAGCACATTTCTAGGATGGAGGACCATCGCCTCCCCAAAATACTACTCTACGGTGAACTCGCCACGGGTCAGCGTAAGAGGGGCGCTCCAAAAAAGCGATACAAAGACTCCCTGAAACAACATCTCAGGCTCGGCCAAATTGATCACCAACAGTGGTCCGCCCTGGCCTCACATCGGGAGGCATGGAGATGCACTATCCACAATGCTGCAGCCTTATTTGAGAACTCACGCCGAACAAGTCTTGAAGAGAAACAACAACGCAGAAATAATCACAACCCAAAAACATCACCCAAGGAGACCTTCTGCTGTGCTTTTTGCAACCGGGCTTGTTTATCTCGGATTGGCCTTTTTAGTCATCAGCGCGCTTGCAGAAAGCGTGGGATGTGTCCTTCCTGAATCTTCGTTTGCGAAGAAAAGCCAGAGAGAGAGAGAGAGAGAAGGAGACCTGAATTGAGTTAGATACCGGGCCCAACTCTCCCCTGAAGAAAAGTGAGCAGGCATCTGATTTGGGATGTCACAAAAGGGAAGCAAATTATTCATTATACTATTATACCAGCTCTACAATAAGGACACAAAACAATGGCCTGGGCTACTGTCACACATGATTCTCTCAATATAGCATTAAGTCCTTCCACTTCCTGAGGCTACTGCCAAGCAATGCTTTAGCTGTTTTTAAAGGCTGAAGTGGCTATGAGGTGAGACAGCAAATTTGGGGTGTCATGTGACGGCAGCAAATTTTAGTTTCTTTACTAGAATATAAATATCAATAAATAAATAAATCTTCTTAATTGGAGGTTATTTTATTTTTACTAACAGGGATTAGAAGATATGTTTCCTAAATTGCGTGGGGTTCATGAGGAACCCACAAGTGTCCAAATTTAATATGGGGAATTTTTAATTAGCTCAGTATGGCAGCAAGAGGCCAGTAAAAGTGGGATCTTTTGACCTATGTATACTGGTAGTAACTGATGAGACTCCAAGACAGGGGGAAAAAATAAACTGTTTTTTATTGAAAAAATAATCAGGGGAACACACAGACACATACACTCAGGCTCCAACCATTCAAACAAGGCAAGTAGGAAGCAAACCTCTATTGTTTTAGAACAGGTGAGATGAAGAACCAGTTTTACAAGGCAATGAGTGTTCAGGTACCTTGATTGAAAGACTGAATGTCTTTTATCTATGTCTTGGAGAATTAGCCAATTTCCTCCCTAAATTATCAGTTCAAGCGGGGGTGCTTATTCCTTACCTGGGTATGTCTTTTAGCAATTTAAGCAGGCTACTTCCTTAGGGTTTCTGAGAAAATCTTGATTCCTTGTACTTAGGAGTCCCTGGTCTACTACCAAACCACATGGAATGCCAATAATAAACCAATTTATGAAATAAAGCCAATTGCTGAATCGAGGAAAGAGTGGGGTGGTTTCATGGCAGGTAACAGAGGTGCCTCTGGAATTTTCTGCCTTATGCATGAAAATGATTTGCTTAGCTCTGAGTATTATACACATTGATATGGGTCACGGGTGAACATGGAACAGAATCTGCAGCCCTACCTCAGGCAGTGAAACATCTTGAGTGGTGCTGTCCAAAATGAGAATATGGAAAAAGATCCCCCCCCAAAAAAACACCCCAAAACCACCAAGGTTCCTCAATTCAAGAGAACAGTTCTTCTAATTAAGGGTTCATCCAGACCAGGCAGGTGTAAGATATGGCAAAAGCTGTAGCTGTACTTATCAGACTTTTTTTCTTTTTTCTTTCTAATATCCATGCAACGTTCTTCCTGTCCCATTTTTTTCTTCCTGAAGTTCTTGTGAGAGTTGGTACTAGCTGAAACTTTTTATACTCACTATAGTGCGTGTATTTGTTGCTGTTGCAGGAGTTTCAGACACAGGCAAGGTCAAAGCATACATAACATACCTTCACCCATTGTTTTGGTTCCTCCCACTATATTTTTGGGTGGTCCCATTGATGGCATTTGAATGGGGGTATGACCTTCATCATGGAGGTTTCCAGCTGACCTGCTTTTCCTCTTTAGATTTCCAGTTACCAGACAAAATGTTTCTTCCCTCCTTTTTAGAGTTATAGTGATAAATAGGAATAGCTTTATATCACTTTAGCACTACGGCTGCTGCCACACTGCAGAAAGAATGCAGTTTGACACTGCTTTAACTATCATGGCTCCATCCTATGGAATCCTAGGATTTGTAGCTTGTTGGGGCACCAGAGCTCTCTGACAGAGGAGGCTAAATATCTCACAAATCTACAAATCCCAGAACCCCATAGCATTAAGCCATGACATGACATGACATTAACCAAGATTTTGCTTGGGTTTTTTCTGGGCTGTGAGGCCGTGTTCTGGAATAGTTTCTTTCTGACGTTTCGCCTGCATCTGTGGCTGGCATCTTCACAGAATGGTTCGGTAGGAGTGTATGTGGAGTTTATATGCTGTGAACCCCTGTTGGGGAGTATATGTAAATTTATGTAATTGAATGGTTAGTTTCTGGGTATATTATTCCATTATTCCAGGAGATAATGGCCTATCAACCAACCATTAGCCAAACAGACACTAACGAGCCTTGCATTTCTATACCATGAAACTTGGTGTGGCTTAGGTGCCATTTGACTACCCCCCCTCCAACCGGGGCTTGTCAGAGAAACCAAGAAAGCAAAATTTTGCTCACTGCTGCCCCCATCCCCCCTTCTTATCAGTACGCGGATGACACCCAGATCTCTTTCTCCTTGTCCCGATCGTCGGTCTCAAATTCTGATGGCGTCTCTCCTCTTAATGATTGTCTTAAAGCAGTAATGGGCTGGATAAGGAAAAACAGAAAAAATGGAGGTGCTCATGGTAGCGGCCCCAAAAGCAGGAGTTGGGTTGCAACCTCCAGTCCTGGATGGGGTCACGCTCTCCGTTAAGGACTATGTTCGCAGTTTGGGGGTGCTCCTTGATTCATTGCTACAGATGACTAGTCAGGTGAATGAGACGATCAGGAGTGCCTGTTATCAGCTTCGGCTGATACGCCAGCTGCGCCCTTTCCTGGAAGTAAAGGACCTCGAGACTGTGGTGCATGCGCTGGTTACCTCTCGTCTAGATTTCTGCAATGCGCTCTACATGGGGCTACCCTCGTGCTTGGTCCGGAAACTTCAGTTGGTACAAAATATGGCAGCCAGAGTGGTCTCAGGAACATCTTGGAGAGACCATATAACTCCAGTATTAAAATCTCTCCACTGGCTGCCTATCAGTTTCCGGGCCCAGTATAAGGTGTTGGTTATTACCTTTAAAGCCCTAAATGGCTTGGGTCTAACTTATCTCCGGAACCGCCTCCTCCCATATAATCCTCCTCGCGCAATCCGGTCCTCTGGGAGGAATTTGCTTCAGCCACAAAAATCTAGGCTGTCTGCAACCTCCCAGAGGGCCTTTTCAGTAATTGCCCCCAAATTGTGGAATGACCTGCTGAACGAGATCCGTCAGATGACAAGCCTGAGTAGCTTTAAAAAAGCACTAATGATGGATCTCTTTTGGCAGGCCTTTCCTAATTAGATCCCAGCCTCAGGGGCTCCTGGCCTCTTTTAGTCTGCTGGATATTTATTGTATTTATTGGTTTTAAATGTGATTTTAGATAGTTGCTTTTAATTTATATTTGTTTAATATCCTTTTATGGGGGTGGGTGGGGGTGGGTGGTGTTTTGGGATTTTTATCTGTATTGTATTTTAATTATTGTAAGCCACCCTGATTGTTTTAACAGAAGGGCGGGGTATAAATAAATATTATTATTATTATTATTATTATTATTATTATTATTATTTTCCAGCCAGAGGGTTCTGGAGTCTGTCTGTCTGGAGTCCTTTTCCAGTTCTGGAGTCTCTCTCTCTCTCTCTCTCTCTCTTTTTTTTTTTTTTTGTTCCCCATACTCTCCCCTCCTCCCCCCCCCTCTCTCACACACATCCCATCTGGAAAAGTAGGTGGAATAGTCTTATAGTTGAAAATTTTAAAATTAAAATTAAAAAATGATCCCTGTATTCTGCCTCATCTTGTTACTTCCAGCTTCAGTCCACCTTGAATCTCATCTTGGGAGAAAGGCGGGATATAAATCCAATAAATAAATAAATCCTTGAATAAGGAAATAAGTTTAGGAGGAGGACAGAGGAGGACTGCGTCATCTGAAAAGGGGCTCTGTAAGCGCAACAGCCCCATTCTTATCCCAACCTCCTTGGTTTTTTTCCCCCTCCATTTGAAAAAGTCCTCTGTGTGTGTGTGTGTGTGTGTGTGTGTGTATGTGCATGTGTAGAATACTGAAACAGGAATTCTGCAGCAGTGGCTGCACAAAGGGGTGCTGATAAGGACAGGTTCATGTGAGTTTCTGTAGCTTATATTAAAAAGAGAAAAGATTTTAATCAGGGAGTAGGGAAGTGAGGGCAACCTTCAGGGAAATGGCCAAATGAAGCCAAACTAGGAAAAGGGGCAGGTATCATGTCTTGGAGGAGGTCCTGAATGGGCAAACCCAAATCTTGTGTCTGATGAGGTTTTAGCATAAATGAAGCTTTCAATCCTAGAAAGGTTCCCAAGGTGTGAAAGGAAAGAGAGGCATCCCAGTTGCATGGAGTTATTAGAAACAATGCTTCTTTAGTGGTAGAAGAGCCTGGTGTCAGAAACTGCTCTGTGAATGGAATGTTTGATTTGCCACTAAGAGGGCTTTCTGCCTGTGATCCTAGAAGAGATATATTTGTCAAACCTGAAGATGATTATTTCATTGGACAAGCTTGGGGGTAATATCCTTAGAGAACATCTTACTACCACACTACCTAAGAGAGTGTGCAGTCAGCAATGACATATTGGTTAGCCCATATGAAACACAGCTCAGAGGCGTCACACAGTCTGCAGATATGAGAGACCCAAAGTAACACATGCTGTGTTTGAATGTGAGGACAATAGAACAGAAGAAGCTAGAGAGATTATTAGCCTTATTCAAGTTAACCAGGTGAAACATCCCCAGAAGCAAGTGTCCCAGATGAATAATACTGTACTGTTTTACAAAGAAAAGTAAAGGAGTCAGGTTTATGAGATAAAAACTTCCTCATATGGATTTATCCCAACAACTTTTAAAAATTGCCTATTTATTCATTCTGTTTGTTTTTAGATATTCCTCAATATTTGTGATAACATACATTTTTCTCTAAATTATCCAGGAGGTGAAATGCTATTTTTATATTATGGGATTCCCGGCAAAAGACACTGAACTCTTGTCTCATTCCACTTCTGAAGAACTTGACCTGACTATTGTAAAAGAGCCTCCCTTGAAAAAGAGGGGACAGTGTCAAAAAGCACAGTGAGTTATTTTGAATCAGGAATGGAATGGAATAGTGCAATCTGCTATTTTGAATATGAAATCATGCACAAACATGCATTGCATGTTCAGCAAAGAATACAACCATCCCGAAACAGAATTTTTAAAAGAGATCACACTGCAATAATCATATCTGTGTTTTCAAAAAATAGTGTTCACAAAATGGGATGAAACTGTTCTTCAAGACAGAAATATGCTTAAAAATATATAGGAATATTTTCCATGTCTCTGTTTTGGAGGCAGATTCTAGTTCCCAGAATCACTAACCGAACCACTTTGAACATTAGTGAGCCATGCAGTATTTCCACATTTTTAAAAAGCTGTATCATAATAGTTGTTAAAATGGCAATAAGGGATGGTAACTACAGGAAGCTCCTGCCTTTCAACAGCTCGTTATCTGACAACACATTTTTTCAATGCTTGCAAATTAAGGGCAAATTCCATTCATTTGATGAGGAATCCACTTTTTTGACAGTTCTTGCCTATGGAGGCTTTCTTGGGACTGACCACGCAGGTGCACACTGCTTGCAAAGAAAGCTTGGGTTGGGGGAGTCACTAAGCTGACTGAGAGACTTTGCAAACAGTGCATGTGCAGGCAGGCACAGCTCCCTATGGGAGCATGCAGGCAATTCCAAGTGAGCCACTGTAATTCCCTCATCTTCCCTACATGGGTTCTGCTTTTTGACCAAATCTGGTTTCTGACACTGCTGCAGTCCCTACCCTGTTGGATAAGCAGGGGCTTCCTGTATGCAGATTTCAACAGACAACAAAATAAAATAATCACTAATAGCTGAAATACAAATTCATCAGGCAAACCTCCATACTTCATAACATTTACCTAATTTCTGTTTGATTGTCTATTTAAGAGGAATATTGCTATATTACTATATTGCTATAGTTTCTAGACAGTAAGGATTCTTTTGTTAAATTCACACTCAGAAGAAGCAATAGTTAATAAGTAAGTTGCCTGGGAATTTTAATACGACATGATAACCTGGGGTGGAAGATAAAAAATAAAAGCAGAAATGGTGACAAAATAAAAAGAGATTGTTGGTAGCTAGATAGAGACTCAGAAAGCTGTAGTGCTGAACATCTTCATTAATCAATCCCTTGACGTAAAGCAACCACTTTCGGGCTAGATATAAATCTATTGGATTACTTGTGTAAGTGCTCACCAACGTGAGAAATTGGTTGCACACTCTAGCCCTTCCAGCTAGGGGAGATGGATATATATATATATATATATATATATATATATATATCTTTTAACTAAAGAGAGGTCCATGTTAGGCAACTGAAATTTTCATCACTCTGGTTGTATGAAAGATAGAAAAATAAACTATGTGGAAGGAAGTGAGTCAAAAAGGAGACATAAGAAATGTGCAAAGCAGACTTATTACACTGCCCTAGTTCTTCCCCTTTTCATTTCAGGATTGTTGTTGTTTTCAATGTAGTTTAAATATCAAGACTTTCACTTTGGAGTATTTCTGCCCATTATCAGTCAGGGAAAATAATGACAGGATGTGCTTGGCAGCAGACTCTAGCCTGGAGCCTTGAGATTGCCCTGTGGAAGGGACACTGACTAGAACAGGCAAAAAGAGGGAATGGTCTAGTTGCAAGCAAACAGAACGTGTCATTCTGCTTAGGCCACAAGTAAAAGGTATGGAGTCTGGGATGTGATGGGGTCAAGTGCTATTTTGTTGCCTTCATAAAGAGTAATTCCATGACAAGAAGGGATATTTAAATCTATGGGAAAAAAATTCTGAAATTCTAAAAGAAGTCTTCAAACCCGCTTGAGAGACTACTCAGTAGGGCCTGGGGAAATCCCCTTGGGCAAGTGGGCAAACATTTGTGGACTCTTATGAGAAGAGCTTTCAGGATCCAGTCCCAGGTGCAGCATGTCAGCCGAGCGTTAAGTGCTTCTCCAGATTGGTGTAAAAAAAGCAACAACTCTCAAAACCTATGTAGTTGTCACCCAGTGGGTTTCCATGATTGAGCACACATTTGAACTCTGGTCTCCAGAGTCATCACACTACACTGTGGATCCGTCTATATGGTAAAAAAATAAATACGTACGGTGTTTGGAAGATCGATCATCTGTACATACAACTGTTCGGATGCATACGTGTCATTTGGAAGAGGAGCTAGTGAATCCCCTGTAAACTCCGTGGATTCGGAATTTGGGAAGATTAGCAAATCTCGACCTAAAATCCGTACAGCTGTTTGTATTGTCAATAGTCCGTACACCCCATTCGCACACATATGAACAGGCAGTGTAATCTGATTGGCTGGCTGAGCACAGGGGGCGGGGCTAGCAAAGAGGGGAATTGGGAGTGGCCACCATGTTGGACTCCCGGCTAAGCAAGCATCTGGTAAGTCCATGAATTTTACATTTATTCTTTTTTATTTTATTTTATTTTATTTTATTTTGTAAATATGGAAAACTGTCCACATAACAGGCACCTTTTTTAATTTTTAAAAAAAACACGGTAGGAGATTTAAAACTTCTGCTTCCGTCGCTCGCTCCAAAGGGGGGGGGATTATACAGAGTTTAGGGGGGATTAAAAATCATGTAGGTGGATCATACACAAACAGCTGCCTTTTTGGATTTTTTACCCCTCAAACCGATTTTTTTTAATCATGTAGACGGGGCCTGTTATAGCGCTATTATTCCACTTTAACTGCTAAGGCTGCCACCTGTGGAATTCTGAGGTTTGTAGTTTAGTGAGGCCCAAGAGCTCTCTGGCTGAGAGTTCTAAATGCCCCTCCCTAAACTGCAAATCCCAGGATTCCACAGAAGGCAGCCATAGCAACCAAAGTGAAATAATAGCACTATAACAGTGTAGTATGATAATATTCAACCACTTATACCCTACTAGCTCTCACCTCGCAACATAGCTGCCTGATTTTTGCCAGATACTGCTGGTTGTTGCCACTCCACACCTATTCATTCCTACTCATTTTGCACGGTGTGACAGGAAACTAGGGACTTCTCATTTCTAGGGTATTACAGCAAGTCCCATGCAGAAAGCTGGGTGAGGCTACTGCTCTAGCTGTTAAACTGGTATGGAAAGGGAGAGGGAGGAGGAAGGTAGTTACCACTCTCTCCGTCCCATGCACTTTACAAGAGCAAAGAAATGACAATGTCAATTCAGTAGGGGAACATCCCTCCTACCAGCCACCTTTCTCCCTCCCCTCTTCCCACTATAGCAGCAACCCTGGAATTTGGCCTCTCCTGATGTCCAAAAAAGGATGGTGGTTTGTTCTGCTTACTGATCAAGTGTAAAGAATGAGGGAGGGTGGTCAGTAAACATACTGGCTTAGAAGAACTGCCTTCTTGTATATTTCTCCACCCTAGCTACAAGGGAAAACCTTGTAGGAAGAAGACATCCAGAACCAAGAAGCCAAGTATGAACCAGAACTATAGATTCACGCAGGCTCCTTGGAACTTTTTTGTTGTGATATACCTGAGAATTTATTCCCCAGAGTGGGAATAAAAAGGTGCAACTGGTACTGGGAGTCATTAACAAATAGACCAGAAAAATAGAAATGTTGACTGGTTCATAGAATCATAGAATCATAGAATTGTAGCATTGGAAGAGACCACAAGGGCCATCCAGTCCAACCCCCTGCTACGCAGGAAATCACGATCAAAGCATCCCTGACAGATGGCCATCCAGTCTCTCTTTAAAGACCTCCAAGGAAGGTGACCCCACCACGCTCCGAGGGAGTGTGTTCCACTGCCGAACAGCTCTTACTGTCAAAAAGTTCCTCTTAATGTTGAGGTGGAATCTCTGTTCCTGGAGCTTGCATCCATTGCTCCATGTTCCAGTCTCTGGAGCAGCAGAAAACAAGCCTGCTCCATCCTCAACGTGACATCCCTTCAAATACTTAAACAGGGCTATCATATCGCCTCTTAACCATCTTTTTTCCAGGCTAAACATACCCAGCTCCCTAAGTCTCTCCACATAAGGCATGGTTTCCAGACCTTTCAACATTTTAGTCACCCTTCTTTACACACGCTCCAATTTGTCCATATCATTTTTGAATTGTGGTGCCCAGAACTGGACACAGTATTCTAGGTGAGGTCTGACCAAGGCAGAATAGAACGGCACTATTACTTCCCTTGATGTGGACACTATATTTCTATTGATGCAGCCCAAAATCGCATTGGCCTTTTTAGCTGCCGCATCACACTGTTGACTCATGTTCAACTTGTGGTCTACTAGGACTCCTAGATCCCTTTTGCACGTAGTCTCATTCAGCCAGGTCTCTCCCATCCTATATCTATGCATTTCATTTTTCCGCCCTAAGTGCAGTACCTTACATTTCTCTGTGTTGAATTTGGCCCAGCTCTCCAGTCTATCCAGGTCATTCTGAATTTTGATCCTGTCCTCTAGGGTATTAGCTACTCCTCCTAATTTGGTGTCATCTGCAAATTTGATAAGTATGCCCCTAATTCCCTCATCCAAGTCATTGATAAAGATGTTGAATAGCACTGGACCCAGGACCGAACCTTGTGCCACCCCACTGGTCACATCTTTCCAAGATGAAGAGGAGCCACTGTTGAGCACCCTTGGGTTTGGCCGGTCAGCCAATTACAAATCCATTGAACAGTTAACTTGTCTAGCCCACATTTTACAAGCTTGTTTGCAAGAATGTCATGGGGAACCTTGTCAAAGGCCTTACTGAAATCAAGGTATGCAATGTCCACAGCGTTCCCTTCATCTACCCAGCTGGTAATTTTATCAAAAAAAAGAGATCAGATTAGTCTGGCATGACTTGTTTCTCTGAAACCCATGTTGACTTTTTGTGATTATGGCATTGCCTTCTAAATGTTCACAGACTCTCTGTTTAATGATTTGCTCTAGAATCTTCCCTGGTATTGATGTCAGACTAACTGGATGATAATTACTGGACAATGGTTATTTTAAAAACAAACAAGTACTACAACTACAAACTTCCAGCAACATTTGTTCCACATGAATGAACCCTAAGTGCAGAGACATGAGTGAACCGTAAGTGCAGAGACATAAACTTTATTCTAAAAACTTGTCAAAACCAAATTATTAGCAACATAGTAGCTGGACAAAATGTGGGCATGTGACTCTGTGTGGCTCTACAGGTTCAGCACTCCAAGACAGTTTGTAAAATATTATTATTTTACATTTCTCTAATGCACAGTCTGTGGGGTTTTTTTAAAAAAAATGTATGAATATGAACACTACTTGGGATTTTAAGCTACACATAACTGTGCTTTCGTGATTGTTGAACATGCACCCTGCAGTGATTTATTAGACAACAAACAGGAAATGTCTTTAATCACCCCTCCTCCCCAAAAATATTCTACACTGCCTGGATACTAAGTATGGAAATGAACTTCCTCAACAAGTTTTTTTTTTTAAAACCCACCTAGTTTAATGTAATTTGTTTTAGGACATTATCAGATGCTTGAAAAAAGCCCCAAAGGAGCTCACAAGAACAATGTCACTGTACTAGAAATGCATCCTGGTTCTGCATTTGTTGTCATCCCGGCGTGCTTGCTCTGTCCTCCCTCCATTCTGATGTCATGAAACAGGTGTCACTTTTCATTAGCGGGAGTTTCTGCTAATGAAAAGTGGCACATTTTTTGTTGTGTCAGCACAGAGTGAGGACGGAGCAAGCATGCCAGGAGGACGACATTGTGAGATGCCAGGAGCTGTTCCCAGTGCAGTGATGTCATTCTCATAAGTTCCTTTGGGGATTTTTCAAGAGTCTGATAATCTTATAAGATTAAAAAAACAGTAACAGTGGAACAGCACCTTTATTTTGCTGAATTTCACAGTTGGGCAAAAGCCAACCAACTGTGTAATGCTGGTCCATCTCACCCAGGACATTATCTATCTTAGGGTCAGTTCTGGTCACATTCTCACTGTTAGGGTCCTACTGTTTCCCTAAATGTGGGGGATGCTTTAGAGCCCCACCAGTGATGCCATAATCTCTATTATTATTTGGGGAAATTATTAGCTTAAATGGCTGGCCTTCAGGAGGAGGGTAACTTCAGGGATCTTTTCACCTATGTATACCAATAAACTAAAGTATTTTCTTATAAAAACATAGACTAACACACAGCAATCTACACTCTTATGAACCCCATGAGGCCATCAGAAAAGGAAGTAGGAATGGCAGGAGATAGATGTCCAAGTGAGAGGGAAATGATTACCGGTCTTGAGAGAAGAAAGTTCCATGTAGCAAAGGAACTCTGACATTTGAGAGTGTCACAGTGGAGCCCCAATCCTTGAAACATCGAGAAAGAAAGTGGCCAGGTCTCTCTGCAACACACTTTACTATAGTGGGGGCTATAATATTTATAATTCATTTCATGCCTTGAAGGCATGTTCTGGCTTTAACAATGGCTAGATAGCTCTTCCAAGGGAAAGACAAAGGAAATAAAAAATCAACTGATTGCTTTACCCTCACAAGGCTGGATAGGAGGGAGTATAGGAAAGATTTCCATAGGAATAGATTTGGGAATGGTCACTTAATTGTTTGATTGATTGAATGAATCATTGCCAAGGTGCCCAGGGCTGGAAGAAAGGATTAGCACATACCTCTTTAATGACTGTGTTTACTAAGGGGCTGCCATGTAATCCTAATATGGGCTTTCTTGCCATAATATTTCTAAAACACATCCCAGGACATTGTGACCTCCAACTGACCTTTTAGTTTGCCCAAGCCAACCTGACCCCGAAAAGTGTCCAATATCTCCAATAATGAGATATTGTGGGGAGGGGATAGCAGGGCATACTAACACTATGGATGCAACATTCAATGATGCTTAGCATGTTGGTCTAAGAAAGGACAAGGCAGAGAGAGGTACAATGGGCTGCCTGTCTCATTATGAAACTGATATAAAGCTGTTAATTTGGGGGGGGGTGTAGCCCTCTTTCAACTGTTTTAATGTTTACTGAATATTGCAATGGATTAAATGGTACTGTTTTAAGTTGCTTTCATTTTGTTTGTAAAGCCGTGCTGAGTGCTATTTTGCAGTGGTGGTGGTGGAAAGGCATGCTGAAAATGCAACAAATAAGTAAAATAGAGAAATAAGGAAGATATTGCAACAGAGATCAGGAAGGTAGGTGAACAAATAGCTTGCCATTCTACCATGAACATAGGCTTCTTTTATTTAAGATACTCCATTCTTACCAATGTAGAATTGCAAACTTGAATGACAGTAAAATCATTTTGTTTGCTTGTTTGTTTCATCACACCACAGAAGCCCTCAGAATACTTGTTTTATTATGAGTGGCTTTGATCAGATGTCTTTCTATTGAGTGGTTTGCCAAAATAAATGCAAATTTGACAAAATACAAAGAAGCCAGAGACAATTGCATAATTTTCAAAGAGACTAAACTCTATTTCCAGGAGACCAAATTCAATTGGCACCACCTACTGAGAGAGTATGTTTTAAAAGCTATAAAGTGAAGGGATGCCTGACTTACTCAATTATAAACAATTGGCTATAATGATATCTGTTTTGACTCACATTGAATTACCCTGCTGTTTTAGCATTCATTGATATTTCCGTCTTACTAAAACTTCTTAGCCAATATTTAAAATGGAGCAGGCAGATCTCTTCTCAGTATATGCTAATGGAAAGTAATACCACATATTTTAAGGGTGGCATATGGATTTCTTTAGGAAACAAAAATGAAGCCTAGTTTCAGAGGTGGCTCTTGATCGCTCTTGAACTTCTGTATAGATTCATTGTTCATGCTAGCTGTATTCAACCACTTTGATTTGATAATAAGCCATATAGCTTTAAAAATGAGATGAGATGCAGACAATGGGCTTATCTACATAGATCTGCCCTGCCCTGCCCTGCCCTTGTTAGCTATAGAAAATGTGACAGCATCCAAACAGAACACTGGCCCATTGCTGCAGCCACCACCATTTTCCCTGCTGCCAATGGAAGCCAGGAAGGGGGTCTGCAACATGTGACTGCAGGCCCCTACGTGTCACATTCCAAGGGAACTGTCTGGCTCCCCGGACAGCCAAGGAGCTGGTAGCAGCATTGAGGGATAGGGTGCTGGGACAGGCTCCTGCAGACACATGGAGTCAGATCTGGCAGGAACAGATTAAACTGGGTATTTTCATATAATGGTTTATTGGGCCCTATTCCAGCTTGCCCACGTTCCAGCCCCATATATGCCCCAGGGGTGGTGACTGTCTGGGGGGAGATCAGGGTAAATGCCCTGCATCATCTGGACTGCAAGGCTCTGGAATGAGGAAAAGCCAGGGTATTAGGCCCATGTAGATAAGCCCTAAAATCAATTGTTAATCACTACTACTAGGGTAGACGCAACTGAATCAACAGAAACTTCATAAATTAACATTTATGTGAGTTCCCCTGACTTAAGGGGGTCATTTCTTGTTGAGACTAATAACTGATTTACATCTTAATTTGTATCTTTTAATATAGAATATTTCCAGTCTTCGCAAAGGAAGATTCCAAGACTGGAAATATTCTATATTAAAAGATACAAATCTTCATTTGAGAATATTTCCAGTCTTCAATTCTCAGACCATCTTCCAGAAATAAATAAAAATCAAGAAAATCACAAAACAAAGCAAATTCAATTTAGTAACAATGCAGACAATAATACTGACACAAATTGATAGATAGAAAAGGCCTGGAAAGATTTAAAAACTTTTTACTTGCTGTCAGGAAGATATCATACTTGGGCACTAGGTAAACCTCCTTGATGAGTCAGTATCAGAGGTGGGATATTACCTTTGATAATTCTCTCATATCTTTAGCCAGTACCAACAGTGGGAGGACCCAAGATTATTTTATAAGATTGGCATGTTTGTGTAGAAGTAGACAGTCTCAGGGTTTCAAGCCATTTAGGACTTTGAACCAGCATTGAGAACTGTATTCAGTTCAAAATGCCTTTGCTAGTAAACTAAAGAATACTGCTAGAAAACGGAGGGATCAACCTATTTTGCATTCCCTGGTTATATGCTGTTGCGTAGTTTTCACTGTTGTTGTTGCTGCTGTTCTTGTGAAATAATGCCTTTCCCCCAATGCTGGGGCTCAATGTGACTTTAAAAAATAAAGACAAATGCAGTTAAAAGCACTTAAAAATACACAACAAGTCACACTCTCTGAGCCTTAGAAGAAGATAATGGTAAACTTCCTCAGAATAAGTCTTGCCAAGAAAACCCTAGGAGAGGGCTGCCATAAAACAGAGGAGATTATCAGATGTGTCAAAAATGATGTTACAAGATTACAAAAGGACTTAATTATTAGATGACAACGTCCCCCATCAACTCCCAAGCGTTCCGCTGTCATTCCAAGGACATTCTTTTCTTTTTTATTGATGGGGAGAAGATGGCAATTGATCTCCTGTTCCATTTCTGTTCCTGATTTGCCTGTGTGTGACAAAGTGCCCCATTTTGCTGGTGAGATTCCAGTGTCAATGGGAGGTCCTGCCAGAACACTTCCAAGTGAGAGTGGGACATCCAGGTAAGCTACCCTCTTTTTGTAACCTCCCCTAGTTATTTGGGACATTTAAAGTGTGTTTAGATTATTTGTGCAACTTTAAATGTCTTTATTTTGTTTTTATTTTTAAATTTCCCATGCAATGATGTCTCACGGGATTTTGAGTGAGGAAGTGAAAGGGACTTCATTGATGGGAAGCCTTTGCTGGGAGAGGAAGTGTGCAGGAGGGAGTGTTCTTTTCCCGGCATAAAAATGGTTTATTTTATGCCAACAAAAAAATGTTTTAAAATAGGTCGTCTGATAATCTCCAGAGTCAACTTGAAAATACTTAACAGCAAAAAAAAATATTTCTATACGACAATACATACATAACATAACCCACAAAGTCTATAATAACATATAGGGCGCAAACAAATGAAAAGTTAAAATGCAATGAAACTATCCATAGAAATAGAAAATCAGCAAAAACAGCACACTGTTAAAAGTCTTTGCAGTCAGTTCTTAAAAGCCTGTTGGAACAGATATTTTCCACTTGCTGAAGGAAGGACAGCAATGATTCTGCTCCATCTGGCAAGCTGCTTGTGTACAGTTACTCCTCAGTAGTGCCCGGCCAACCATTAAAGGAAGTGAGGCAGCTACTATAAGCAGCAGGTCTTAGGTGCTGTGAAAGGGCAGCAAATTGCTATTTAATTTGTTAGTATTTTGTTTTGACTGCTAGAGATGAGGAGATGTGCTTGATGGATTTTCTGCCTCCTATGCCAAAATAATTTGGCAGGCTTTGAGTACTGTAGCTGGTATCCTATGAGTGTACTACCCTAGTGACTGCACTTTTTGCAGGGACACACAGCAGAGTTGAGGAAAGGCAAACAAAACCTACTAGCTCCAACCTGCCTGTGTATTCAATGCTTTACACTTTGCATGACCACTATGCCCAAACCCTTTTATCTCCTGCCACCACTACCTCTGGTTCAGAAGAATAACACAGAAGTGAGAAAATTATCTAGTTTTGCCTAGTTTTCACACACCCTGAAGGATTTCAAGAGATTATTCTGTGCAGAAGTACACATGGGGTTTTTTTGCACTAAATTATTTGCACAGAAAAATGCAAATTTCATGCACAGAAAACCCACATGCACCTGTTTCTGGAAATAGGTTTCTTTGAATGAAAATGTGTTTGTTGTGCAAAACAAAAACAAAACACATTTTTTGCATACCCACTGTGCATTTTTGCATAGATTAATCTCCCAAGTGAGTTTGGAATGTGTATGTCCCAAATGAAAATTGCACAGTAACACTCATTTTCTCCCAAATTAAGGAGAAAACTACAGGAATCATTTGTCCTTGATTTATATTCCTAAAATCTGGGCTAGTGTAGTTATAGCACTTGATGTAGCGCAGCAAGCACAGGTATCTTAACTTTATTGGGAGGCATTATTTGTTCTTCTACTTTAGGCAGCAAAATGTCTTGAGACAGCTCTGTTCATGAGAACATCTCCTTGATGACCTTTTACACAGAACTGATTCACACCACAAAGAAGAACCTTCCCACTTCTTCAGTTCAGTTCAGTTCAGTTCTTCTTGTCAGGCCAAGCACACTGTTTGAATGCAATTGCATTTAACTGATGGAACTAAGACCTAATCTATGCAAACTGAAGGCCATTTGGTGAAGCTGCTAAGCATCCTATAAGGGCAAAAGCAAGTACCCCAATACCTGATCATTCCTCCTGCATATAGAAACATAAATGTCATAGGGATACCTAGCATAATTTTCTTGACGAAAAAGTTTGTTGAACCAAACATACCACCATCATTCACATTTTCTCTCTCTCTCTCTCTCTCTTTCCTCATGCACGTTCCTGACATTTGAAGTCATTAACTCCAGAAGAAGTGTTACTAAGTGGTATTTCCATTTAGATATATATTAGCTTACTTCTAGGTGAATTTTCTTGACATGACAGCAAAGGAAATACTAGGCCAAAAGAATCTACCAATGAAACCAATAGTCAGACAGGTGTTTGAAATTAGGTTCCTTGCCAATTGTATGACTATTGCTAACGGTATCCATAACAGAACATGAAACAGCAATTAGCACTAGTAAGTACAGTACAGTAGGACTCCTGTATCCAGGGGGGTTGGTTCCAGGCCCCCACCACAGATAATGAAATCCACAGATAATAGTGAATGCCTCCATCGCTATTCCTGCCATGGGAGCGATTCCAGGGGAGTGATCCCGGGGGTGAAGGGAGAAGGGAAGTGAGATCTTCCTCCCCTATCTTCACCCCCCATGGCAATTCCCATAACAGGAGCAATCCTGGGGGGTGATCCCAGGGGTGAAGGGAGACAATATCTCCTCCTCCCCTCCCTTCACCCCCATCGCCATTCCTGCCACAGGAGAGATCCCGGGGGTGAAGGCAAGGGAGAAGGGAGGCGAGATCTCCTCCTCCCTCCCTTCGCCCCCCTTACTATTCCCACCATGGGAACAATCCTGGGGGGGTGATTCCAGGGGCAAAGGGGGAAGGGAGGCGAGATCTCCTCCTACCCTCCCTTCACCCCCATCACAATTCCCACCACAGGAATGATCCCAAGGGGTGATCCCAGGGATGAAGGGAGGTGAGATCTCCTATCCTCCCCTCCTTCCCCCATCCACCCCCCACTGTTGCCATTTGTGGACAATTGAACCAGCAGATGGTGATTCAGTAGATACGGGGGTGCTACTGTACATCTTTTTTTCTTTCAGGGGAACTTGTACAAGTGTGTTGTTGAAGGTCTACTGAGATAAATAAGAATATTTAGTTTCCAAAGATGATACTCAAAAAACAGACTTACATGGTCAATTAATTCACGAACCATGCCATTCCATTGTCCGCTGGAATCATCTCGGGCTCCGTATTTTCCATCTTCAACTAGCTTGATTTCGTAGGTAAATCCAAGGAAGGTTGATAATTCCCTGAGAAGATCGATGCAATATCCCTCAAATCTATCATTCCCATACAAAGGTTTATCAGACTTCTTGAACATCACATATGGCTCTTCCTGGAAAAATTGTCAAAAGAGAGAAAGAGAAGTGGGGTGTGTGTTTCAGTTGTGCATCTTAAATGATCTACTACAAATATATTTCCATAGCATAATGTGTATGCAGACTGGTTTATTTGATAATGTTGCACTGAATGCTATCATTTCTAAGGGAGAACTTATTTTGAATTTACTCAGTTATTTTTAACTGAATATCACTGCTGTTAGTTTTGTACTAGCTGCATGGTAATAGTGGGAATTATTATTATTATTATTATTATTAATAATAATAATAATATCCCGTCTTTCCCCAAGGCAGCAACTATAAATACAACTGTATGGTTTGACAGGTATTATAAACTAATTAAAGATGACGGCAATTTAACATTGTTACTGCTTTGAAATTGAAAGATTTGTTTATTTCAAAATCCTAATTAACAATCAGCAAACAAATGAAAATCAATGATTTAGTGGGTGGTAAATAAATCCACATAAATGTTACTGAATTATTGAGTGGTTACGATCCTACAAAAAGTGATCATCATGACTTAGGTTCCCTTCACTTGCATTTAAATTAGATTTAGGTATGACTAGATTATGCTTAGGATACTTTATTCTATATTTCACATGGGAAGGGTTGTAGTTCAGTGGTAGGGCATATGCTTTGCACAACAAACACTCAAGATTAATTCGCTAACACCTGCAGACAGTGCTCTGGAAGCCTCAATAGCTGTTGAGAGTCACTGTAGATCAGGAATGGGCAACTGTATGGGGAGCTGAGGCCAATTCCCCTTGACCCCATTGTAGGGTACAGCCCCAACACATAACAAGCCCAAATGTATCCTTTTTCTTCTACCCTCTTAAAATGGTAACAGGAAATGACATCCCATCTCTTTTGAACACCATTTTGAGAGGGACTTCAGAGGAAAACAGAGGGATGTGTGAGGCAATGAAGGATTTGGGAGGTCTTCTAGGGGTGAGTATATTTTTGCATGTTTTGCTGAATTTGGGGGATTTTCTGTGTGATTTGGGGGGTAGGAAATTGCTTGAAAATCATGACATTATTTTAAAAATTGAGAACACTGTGAGACTGGTGGACAGCTTCATAGGCCACAAAAGTTCGGATCGCATGTGACACATCGGCCATACTCTATACATGCCTGCTATAGCTGATGGGTGGGAAACATTTTGCTCTTGAAGCTCAAGGCATGTTGTTTGGTTGTTGGCTTTCAGACCCTGTAGACTCCTTCAGCTGCCCTTTTTCTGACCCAAATAAAAATGGTGAACTGTCTTCACAGAAATCTGTAAGGGCTTGCCTACACTAGCCAAATGCCCTGGCTTGCCCCTTTTTAAAGCCCGGTAGTCCAAATGATGCAGGGCATTTATCCTGATCTTCCTCTGGGAAGTCCAAATTACCCCTGGGGCAGATATGGGGCTGAAAAAGTGGCAAGCCAGATAGGGCCCTTTACCACGTTTTAAGATAACACCCAATGTAATTATTTTTCACCAGATTGAGCCCCACGTGTCCGCAGGAGCCCATCCAACACGCCACACCTCCCTGTTGCTGCCAGCTCCCTGGCTCTTCTGAAAGTCAGGCAGGGGGCCTGCAGCATGTGACTGAGGCTGGTCACATGCAGGGGGCCTGCAGCCACATGCTGCAGCAGGACCCAAGTCTGGCTTCCACATTAGTGAGAACATGGCAGTGGCAATAGTAGTTTCAATGATGGGTCAGCATCCTGTTTGGACTCCAGCCTGTCTTCCGCAGGTAATGGGGAGGGGGAGGGCAACCAGGATATGGTGGTGGGGAACTTTATCTTTATCTAAAACCTTTATCTAAAACAAACACAAAATTTCTCTGATCTTCTAAATTCAGTGTTCGGAATTACTGATTCCAGTAGAATATAGACCAGGGATCATTTGAAACTACACAATTATAGCACTGTGATTCCACTTTAATTGCCATGGTTCCATGGATTATGGGATGGGTATTTAGAATTCTCAGCCAGAGTGCTCCAGTGCCTCAGGAAACTACAAATACAAGGATTCCACAGACATTGCCATAGCAGTTAAAGTGGAATTATAGTCAGTGGCAACACTGGGGAGGATAAGGAGAGACCAACCCACATCAGATGACCTGTCAGAGGTAAGAGTGACACCAGCCTTAGTGACGCCACAGATTATTGAGCTATAAGTTGTGTAGTTGGAAAAGGCCTCTGGTCAGATACTAGTTTATGAACACTTTAGAAAACATAACGGGCCAACATACCCATTCTTCAGTATCTTTCTGGCTGTATAGGTATAGGGATAGATAGGCTGAATAGAATTCTGTTTCTTTCTTCCCCAGCCCAACAAACAGCAGCACCCGGAATAGGGCCTGCTGCACTGACTAGGAGCGCCATGTGTATATTTCTCTGATACATAACCAGCCATTCGTCTTCTCCCCATGGGCCCAGTTTGCAAATTACTTAAGTTCAGACCTCATACAACATTTGAAAAGTTACTTTTGAAATGAATGAATACAGTGGCATGCTGAAGTCATCCATAACTAAGCATCCCAGAGCATCATTTTACCACTTCTCAGTTATAGGTGGCTTCACCATGTCATTATATGCACTTTTCTTAAAAGTAACTTTCCACACTCTGGCTTTTTAAAATTACAATTTATTGACTATCTCATTCTCTTTTTCTTGCTTCCCTTGCCAACATTGCTGAATGCTCTTGCCCACTGGCTAAAACACTGAATTCTACTATTTTCTTTTTGTATAGATATAAGGCATGAAATTAAAAAAAAAAAGATAGGGAAAGAGTTCACAGGGAGCAGAACCTTCCTTCACTACAAAAATTCACAATTCTTAAAAGATGGCATATTGCCTGATACAGTATAAAACATGGTGCTCTGAGGCAAGGATGAGATGCTTAGAAAGCCAGTAATATACCTAGCCAGAAATGCTTTATACACAAACACCCTCCAGTGCTGGAGCAAAGATAAATTATTTAGAGCTCCTAGTCATGTAAGCCCATATTGACTTTGTATCCCAGTGGAGCTGCACAGAAACCAGAAGCAATCCAAGTTCAGCTCACTTGCAAGAATATATTTGACCAGGTTTCTTGAAAAAGCAATAAAACACAGAATCTACCCCAGAATAGTATCCAAAATCTTCAAGCCATCAGGTATATCTGTTGCCACAAGGTTTAAACACTGAACATCTCCCATAGTATGATGTACAGCATTGTCTGCCTTACAATAATTAAGAAGCAAGGGAATACATATGCAATAATTTGATCATTTTCAATAGTTTTATTTATCATTTTATCAACTTTTTAAATAAAAGCAAGCACTAAGGAGAGTTCATTTTCTGTGAGTGTGAGTTATTCTTAGTCCTGTTCAACAAATGCAATGGTGTAGATTTTCCTTGTTTTTTTTCCAGGCTGTGAGACTATGTTCTGGAATAGTTTCTTTCCCGGAAAAAAACGAAGGAAAATCTATGGATGCCGGCCGTGAAAGCCTTTGACTTCACAATGCAATAGTGTGCTTTAATGTGGCTCAATTATGGTTGTTTTATTAAAATAACAAGCATCTAGCCAAAAAATTGCAAAATTAACACTATCCCCATATTAATCCAATCAAATTGAATGTTAAAGGCACTGCAGATTTGTTCTTTCTACACTTCAGGTTTCTCAAACATAAGGTTTTCTCTTCTTCTTAGCTGAGTACATTTTCCTCTTTCCAACTTGTCTGTAGCTATGTCTGTACTTTTTTCTCTTTCTGCCTGCATACATAGTATAGGATAACTGCTTTCCTCTGGAAAAATGGGAGACATTTATTCTATAGTAGGCTCTTCAGCAGTGACCAGGACAAGGATACAATATTCAGTTTTAAACCCCCTTCCCCAGACACCTTACTCTGCACCATCAGAAAAGTTTACAGTTCACATGTAAAGGATCTGCTGGCATGGTCTTTGCTGCTCCATGGTGTTCTAGCGCATCAATCCAGATTAATTGGGTCTTTCGTGATTCTAGACTTGATTTATTACTGCCACAAAATCCACTTTCTCATCTGAGTAATGTATCATTAACTATATAGCCACTCTAACCTAGTGGTGCTCTTGCCTTCTGGAACTACAAAAATTCTGACTGTCCTGCTCTAGGTTTGTTGTTAGGTGCATTGGGCATCTGTGGGGAAAGGTGGTCCTGACACTGACAATGAAATAGTCTCTCTGTGTGTGTACACTCCAATAGGCCTCAACTTTCAAATGACTGAGGAAATTTGTAGTATGCGCTTCCCTGACTGCGTGGCGAATTGTACTGCGGGGGGGGGGGGGTTTGATGGCCTCCATGAAGAGTGGGCAGAATGCCTTGCATTTGGCACCTGGAGCCAAATGCAGGTCACATGAAGGGGAGTAAGCAGAAGATATTTAAGGTCCTGCAGTCCCTTAACATGCACCCTCTTTGTTTGCTTAATGCAATCCACCCACCTTTGGTACAGTGTTAATGATGCTGGGCACTTAGAGGCTAGGCAGGAATTTTTCCCCTTTACCTTTTTTTTTTTTCCTACTCCACACTGCATCTGATGGGAATCGGAGAACTGGCTTTAAGAGGTGTCTTAAATAGGCTCGGCAGATAATGGGGTAGAATTTAAGAGATTGGTGTATACCTTGGCACCCTTTTGGTGAAGGATAGGGCTCTGGAACTGCCTCCATGGGCTCTGGGACCCAGTGGGATGGAGAAGGAGTCTACCCTTTGGGCTGACCTATGGGGTTACTTTCTCTGGTAAAGCTCTGGGGCTTGAGGAAGAGCCCCCTGGGTTTGCCTATCAGGAAATTAAGGTCCAGGTAGCAACCAATAGTTTTTGGATTGTGCTCGTGGTCTGGTGTTTAGCCCAAGGGAAGGCTGGAGAGGCTGGTCACAGGCTGATGCCTGGGCCTCAGCTGGACTCATATCAAGTTGCCCTTAGGTTCATCTCCAGGTCCAAAGTTCAGTTAAACAGGCTATAGATCAACAAAGTGGCCCTTATTTACCCCACTATCTGTGTCTGATCTTGTTATTTCATGGTTGGTCACCAATAGATTTATGAGATCATGCAAATGAAAAATAACAATAGCAAGAGAAAAAAGTTATCACTGTTTCTAGTTGCCTAATGTACAATAGTAGAGCAGGAGACAGAAAATAGTAATACATCACATTTATATTGGTATTTTAGAGAGGTTATGAATCACTAGTGTCTTGTGATATGTACAATAATTACGGTCTTCTTTTGTTCAGATATAGCAAATGAAGGAGAAAAGAAGCTAGGCCAAAGATACACTAACTAGGCTGGACTACAGAAGAAGGAGAGAGAGGAAGCAGAACAGCACGATTGGCTCAGCTAAGATACCTGCAATCTTGTTTTTCAACTGTTTCTATTCCACCTGAGCATGGTAATAAGACCAATAACTCCCAACTGCATGACAGTAAAGATGCATTGCAGTAGGTCATTATAAGAAAATTTCTTTTAAGAACTGGAACTTTCTTGTTTTTCTTTCTCTTTCCAATTTGTGTTGTATATTATATTATTGTTATTGCCATTAGCATAATCTTGTCTTTTTCCCAGTTCAGGACTCAATGTGGCTTACAACAGTTAAGAGATAGTTTTAGAATTCACAGCATATAAAAGTTACAAAGTAACTTAACTATCAAAAAATTAAAACCAGTCAAAACATAACCATTACATAAATAAATAAATAAATAAATAAATATTAAAGTCCAGCACATTGTACAAGATCTATTTACCACAAATAAATAAATAAATAAATAAATAAATAAATACATAAATATCAATTTTCAAAGGCCTGCCAGAATAAAAAGGTCTTTACCTGCCTATGGAAATATGTCATTCACCTGCCTACCCTGACATCATTTTGTGCAAGCTAAATTCTCCCACAAAAAACTGCCAATGTTCTGTATATTACTCTTTTGCTGCTGCTTATTCCATTCATTGTTTTCCACTAGTCCAGTAAGTGTCTCTCAGGCTATCTGATGTGGAGGACCAGCAATTATTGTTTTCCAGTGTTCCAGAAACTGATATGATATTTCTTCCTACTAGCTACACTTGTTTCTTTCTTTTCTGGAAACATGCCAAGTATCAACACTGGTCCAGGGACTACATAATAGTGCACTAGTCTTTAAACTATATTTATACTATATTTAAATATTTAAACATTTATTAGTTTAAAGTATTTAATATTGTGATTATACAGATCTACCCCCATATCTACGGGGGATACATTTCAAGACTGCCACCCAATAGATGCTTGAAACCATGGGTAATAGGGAACCTTATTATTTTCAATGAGACAAACACCAGAAGTTGACCATAGAATCACATTGGAAGACCTAGAAATGCCTAGAGAGAACATATTTTTTTCAGATGTGGATATCAAATCCATGGATACAGGGGTCAACCTGTATAGTTTTTATACAGTTTTCAATGTGGACCACTTGGAGACTTCACAATGTATAGTAGCATATGGTTTTTACAAAACAAAGAATGAATGAAATTATTTCATATTGTGGTGTTTTATATTCTGGTATTTGTTTCTGATATTTTTAACTTTGTGCAAGACAACCTGAAAAGCTGTTGAGGGGTGAAAAATAAATCAGTTCAAAAGAACCAGGTGCTTCATCCAAATCTGTATATGTGCATAGTATATATATATATATATATATATATATAATATTTTAACTGGTTTTGAAATGGTCTTCTTTTAATTTATTGAATTGTTTAGCATAATTTTAGTCTGTTTAAATTATTTTTATCATTTTAAATTGATTGTAATGGTGTTATTGTACAGAACACTTAGATTTCATCATATAGGGTGGGATATAAATATTTTAATTTTAAACCCATTACAGTGAGCCCTTGGGGTTTGGTTTCAGGACCCCCTATGGGGTCCCATGGATACTCAAGTCCCATTATATATAATGGTATAGTAAAATGGTGTCCCTTGTATAAAATGGCAAAATCAAGGTTTGCTTTTTGGATTTTTTTTATATATATTTTCAAGCTGTGGATAGTTGAATCTGTGAATACAGAATCCATGGATACAGAGGGAAGACTGTACCATAAATTAAAAATTAAGTAATTAAAAAAATCTCTGCTCCATTGTACTGATCTGTGCAGTATCTAACAAAGAAACTGATATAGCATACACTAAAGAGATGATCCCCATGCCTATGCATTTGGCATGCCAGCAGTTCCATATGATTCTCCTCATCCCCAGTTGGCAGTTATTCCACTGATGCCATGCTGTCCTTCAGAGGACATACTGTATTCCTGCATGAGAGCACCTCAGTCAAATTAGCTAAAACAGCCGAAGCACACAAAAATAAAAACTCTTCAGTCCCTGGGAAATAGAAGGAAGGAGTCTTGGGGCTGCTTTAAGACCAACCACTTTCTTTCGGTGTTAGCTTTCGTTTCATACCGGTTACTTCTAAGGAATCATCAAGGCACATTGGAAGAAATCTAACTGTAACAATAGAGACTATTTTCTCACAGACCTTTCCTCCCCTCCCCTCCTCCACTCTCTCATCCTTAAGATTTTGTATTCTATACAGGCAGAGTACAGTATTGAGCTCCATAGCTAACACATTTCTGAAATAGAGAGGACTGTGAAATGAAAAATGAGGAGGTGTTCCATGACGCCTTGTGTGCTGCTCAGTGAAGATAATCGAAGCAAAGCCATCAGTTGTTAAACAACAATTGAAAGCCATTATCCAGAGGTAGAATGATGCCATATCAGGGACTCAGAGTTTTTCATCAAAGGAACCTCCACTTTGCCAAACTACTTTAGTGAAAGACAGAAAAAGTGAAAAAGAATAAGAAAGCGGGGGAGAGTCAAGGATCTCATAAAGAGCTAACATGAATAAATTTGGGGGAATGTGTGGTAGATTTTGGAATGTGTGAAAGCATATGCTGCAATAACTTTTCTTACAGCTTTGCAAACCAGATCCCAAACATGCATACTTGGAAGTAAATCCCATTGATTTAAGTGGCTTTTTTAATTAATAAAGATTGCTGAAGCCTTAATTTAAAACAAGTGTTGGGCTGCCAACACTAATACCTGTTTGCTGGTTACCAAGGATCCCTCTTTGTAACTTGCAGGCATAAAACTAGGTTCATGGATCATATCTATGCCACTACCAGTGCCCTCTTCCTTCTCCTCTTTCTGGTGGCATCTATACAATCACATGGACCACCAAGTGCCCCCTAGTTCTAGCCAACTGGATGGCTTGGCCAGGTTTGCAGGTGGGACCAAGGCAATGAGCCCAGAAAGTGATGTCTGCTGTCTGGGCATATCTGCTGGCCTTAGCCTCATTCCATTGTGAAACTTTCCTGTTCACCTTCTCACAGTTAGATGTGACTGAATTTTAATACCTTGCTATGGCATCTAATAGCTGCCACCTGATGGGGCTGGGGGGACTAAATACTATATACTAACGATTCTCATCAGCCATGGCATTTTCATTTCCTCCATGGCAGAAAAATATGGTATTTTGTTAAATTGTTAATGGATATATGACATTGTCACACTTTATCTTTGTGATCAGACCAAATAGGGGATCCCACCTCTTTACAGGTGATGCCTTTAAAGGACCTTGAGGTGAGGCCCATAGGCAATGGCCCAGCTCAGAAGCTGGCATGCCCAGACTTATTTCTAGGTAGTGGTGAGGGGGCACACACAACAGACCACAGTGCAATGGAAATCATTATCCCAGAATTCCCCTTTGCCTTCCCTGCAGGCAGATTGTGCATTAGTTGGCAGGGCAGGCCAACAGATGAATTGGACCAGTGTCCCCATGCAGTTCAAAAATTCTGCTGAAGTTGTATCCAATAAAGATGTGGTCTCTTCATCCAACCTAATCCTCTGTCCTTCCCTGGCCCTTTTGCTGACATGCCTTTCACTACTGGGCACAAATAACTAATATTAATCTGGCCTCTAACTAATTTAGAAATGAAACCATTGAGAAAGCTGTTGTTATTGCTATGTGCCTTCAAGTCAACTCCAATTTATCACAGGGCTTTCCTGGCAATATTTATTCAGAGGAGGTTTGCCATTGCCTTCCTCTAAATCTGAGAGAGTATGATTTACCCTAGGTCTCCAAATGGGTTTCCATTGATGAGCTGAGATTGGAAGCCTGGTCGAACCCTGGTCTTCCAGAGTCCTAGTCCAACACTCATACCACTACACCACGCTGGCTCTCTTTAATGGTATGAAAGCCACTGAATCATTAAATTCTAGCGCAAATTGTTAACAGTTTCAATGATATCTGTTTAGATAGAACAACAGAATTGCTAATTTCAGAATTTTTATTAAAATATTTTACAAAATGTCATATTGGTAGTGGTAATAATAGTAATAGTCATTACATCAAATTATTATTAATACAAATTAATAATAATAATGACTGAAAATATATTAAATAGCTATTCCTGAACATTTCAGAGATAAGCCATGTCTTCTTTTTTTTAAAAATCAACAAATAACAGTTTTAAGGGAAAACACACCAGTAAAAACACACACAAAAGGAAACAATGTTACATAGCAAATATTATATCGGTTGAATTCTACAAAGTTTAATTATTCAAATATTGGTACAGGAAGGAATTTTCACAGCTATATCTCTGCAAATAATAATGTGGTGATCTGGGGAGTATGCTAGGAACCTATGTGCACACAACAAGAACACACACACACACACTTGGAAGTGTCTGATGTTTCTAACAGCAGTTCCAAAAAGCAGTGAATATTTTTTTTAAAAAATGGAGATCATGTAATAACTGAAAATGCCAAATTGGTTAAACTGTTAGCTTGCAAGCAGAGAGGTCTGCTTGCTGTTTCTAACATTGCAGAAAAAAAAAACACCAAGTATCATTTAGTCTAAAGAAGTGCCCTGTGCTTTTGCAGCCAAATTAGCTGCCTTGAAAATCTCCCATTCTGCCCCACTATCCTGCCCAGACAAAGGGCTGTGGAGCCACCCATTTCACTCTTTCCCCCCATCACTCTGTATGTGTGTTTCTTCTCCAATCTAACAATGTTGCTTTCTGCCTATCTTTTTTTTAAAGGAAGGAATCATAAGAACGCTAAAAGATTAGTCAACTGAGATTATAGCACTGAAATTAAACACTGTAGACAAGAATAAAACCCCATAGTTAAATTAACTTTTGAGATCATTTGTTATACAGTAAGTGCTTGAAAAAAAAACCCACTTCCTTACTAGCCATTACAATTGTAAGCATTATGGCTTTTCTTCACAATTTTCATGTACAACTGAATTTCTGCAAAGCAATTGCACATTTAATCACTTACCAAGATGGATGATTACTTACCAAGATGGTGGTTACAGTTAAAGAGCGGTTAGACAGGGAGTCAGTAATGTTTGCTGGTTTTCCTTTCTGATTCTCAGTCATGTTAAGGCCACTTGCAGGATCCCAAGTTCCAATCTATAAAACAGCATAGGCACTTACATATTGTCCATGAGTTCTTTTTAGGCCTCTAGGACAGAACAGTGTAAGGAAAAGTTAAGTCTCCTAACATTTTTGATTCACCTCTGGTAAGATTTCTGCTATAATTCTTTTAAAAGCAGCTTGCTTAAAATATGATTCACTGCATTTCAAAATGCGTCTACTGAAGTGTGACATTCAGGGATGAAACTGATGCACAGAGTTCTGAGTGCTTAATTTTTCATCTAAACTTACATCTTCCCAAGGGGGGAAAACACACACAGCTGATGCTTGATCACTTAATCAAAATATATTTTCTGCGCATCTGCTGTCCTCCACTGTAAATTGACCCATCCTTCCCTCTTCTTCTTAATTTTATGAAACTCCCATTGCTGCATCTATGTATATGTTAGCCACGCCCTGCATTCTGCAAGAATAGATATAATTTCTTGATGCCTATGAAGACATTATTTCCCTCAATATCCCCCTTCTCAAGTCATAAAAGTTTGTTGGTATGCCAGCTCCTGCATCATTATATACTGTCCCAGTTTACAGATTCCTCTCCAGCAAAGATACATTCCTGGCTGCCACTTCAAATCCTCCATCACTAGGGTACCCAGGTCTCAGGGCTGGGTCTTGATTCTCCAGTACTCAGAGCAGGAAATCTCAAGGTGAGAACACTGCCTAGAAAAGAAAGGTGTTTGTTTGCCTGGTTTTGCTGGAACCTGCCACTGTAGGCTACTTAAACTCTCCAGGGAGTCTCCCCTGACACCTCCTTCCCTCTCTCCTCCCTCTTTTAAAGTTTCACACAACATAGTTGGGTCCAGGTCCCAATGGGAGGAAGTAGTTGATGTGGGGAAATGGTGAACTGCCTTGGCTTTGCTACCTCAGGAGACTTTAATACAGTACTATGTGATTCTGGTTTGTGGTGTTTCCTATTTTATTATTTGCCCAGTTCTGTCACCATCATTCTCATCCTACTCTGAATAGTTAAATTAGCAGTACAATTCCCTTTCTTGGTTTTTGTTGCACCACTGTTGACAAAAAGTGTGCTGAAAAGGATTTCTTCTTCAGCTATGCACTGGTACTTGAATCCGTTCTCTTTTAATTCTAGATTTTACACCTCTCTTTCTTTCTCTTTCTTGTCTTCATTCTCCTCGCCCCATAATCTTTGATTAAATATATTCTCATTCTCTTTTCTTCTCTCCCTAGTATCCTTTTACCTTCTTCCCTCACCCTGCACTCTTGCCTGCCTACACTCACCTTTTCCCTCGTTCCCTCCAGGTCTTTCTTTAGGCCCTCATTCCTTTGTTTCTTCTTATCGCTTTCCTCAGCTCCTGGCTAAACATCTTCTACCCACATGATCATTGTCCTTCTCTCCCTCTCCCCCCACAAATGCCTTGTAGAATGTATAACCTAAATTATTGTTATTGTTACCCTACATTTTCTACAAAACTAGGACTCAGTTGTCTGTCTCTCTCTTTCTCCACCCCCCATCTCCTAGAGTAGTTGTAGTTGTCCTGTCTTTCTACCGTAGTCCTATCTTTTTATTTTTACTCTCATTCTCTTTCTGCTTCTATCCCATACTTTGCCTAGCTACACAGATAAAGTTCCTTCTCCTTCCTGCTCTCTCAGTTTTCCAAATTACTACTCTGTCTGGACCTTCAAAAGAAAATAATGAAACCATAACAGGATGATAATAATTTTGATAGGGTTTGCTTAGAAATAGACATCTATAGACAGAACTGTCATTATCATCACTGTCATCACCTTGGCTCCCCAAAATATTTAGTGATTATTAGTAGCATTATTATGAGTTATTTTGGAGGTCATGGAGAGTTCTATACAGAGAAGAGAAGAGAAGGCTAGTGAGAGGTAGGGACATAATTTTTCATTAAGTTTCTTTTTGAAGGAAGCAGTGAATAACGTTAGCAATTGTCTTCCCACTATGAAAAAAACTTTGAAAACCACACAGTTTTGCAAATTCAGGACAATAATACTTCTATGTGGAAAACTTTTGGAAGCTGCCTTGGGTCCCACTTTGGGAGAAAAATGGCATATAAATGAAATGAATAGATAGATAGATATTCTTTTATGTGCAGAAAAAAACATATCATGTACAGAAGGGGGAAAAAAACCAGTTTTCAGTGCAAATCAACCATATGTGAATTTTGCATAGAATGTACTCAACTGGAGCATCTTCTGCAAAAGAAACATGCCCCCCCCAAAAAAGTGCTGTTTCCTGTACTATACAACCTGTGCTATACAACCACATATACATTTTGCCCAGACTAAGTTCCAAACTAGAAAAATTCTCACTAGTGCATGATTTTTCTCATCAGGGTTTCTTGATGCTCGTGGGGGGGGGCACCATGCTGTTCAATCATATTTTGAATATTTTGGAATAATCTTTCCATCCTTAGTGAGAGGCACTAGTTAATGAGAGCAATTAATTAAAAGCAGAATCTGGAAGACTTTCTTTTGATGTTGCTGTTGGAAAGGTTGCTTTAGAAAGGTTAGACTAGAAACTTCCCTGAGTGAAATCAGTGTTTGCAAAAGTAGTAAAAATGACAGGAAATGTTGAGGGGGTGCATTCTGTTCAGTGAAGAGCTGGAAAAACTTAATAGGCAGGAATCCTGTTTGTTAGTTCCACCCAATATAGACTGATTGAATCAATTGGTAAATGGTGAGTCAACATATAGGAAAACTCCACTGATTCAATGTGTCTACTCTTGTCAGAAGTAACAAGAAAATTTAGTCTATTGTTTGGAAGCAACTGAATATAATTCAAACATTTTCCTCTACTTTTTATCTAGATATGTTTAACTTTTTGTAGCCATCTATGTTTGCCTAGAGATAAAGAATACCCAGACCTTGGAAATGATGTGCTACAAATAACAAGTTACATATAATTAATTCCTTTTTGTAGATAACTAAAGTACAATTGCATGACATTACTTCAGTGTGTTTATTCACAGAAGAGTAGGATTCTGAATTTGTAACATTCTGATTTTTAAAATGTAACATAACCTAACTATTTTAATTTCTTTTGAACAATGAGAAAGAAAAATTATATAGGACATAAATACTTTAATTTTAAAAATAACTAGTTTCAATGCCTTGGAAATGTAACAAAACTATTTTTTAAATAACTATTCAAACTGAGGCCTTAATGCCACTCAGTGCTGAATCTGAAGAAGTGGGTTTATATCCATGAAAGCCCATGCTAACCAGTTAGTCTTGGAGGTGCTGCCACATTTTTTTGCCGCTCCCCCTCCCGTCCTCCTTTTTATGCTGCAAGAGGTTAACATGGCTACTTCTTTGTAATCTTCAAACTCTCTTATCTAGTTTTGGCATTCACTATGATGAATCTAAAATCAATTGAAATAAAGATGTCCATTTTCATTAAATGGGTTCATCAGTATGTCATATCTGACTTTTAAAACAGTATAAATGAGGACATTATTTCACAAAAAAAGGAATATATATTTGTTTGGCACATGTGTTGTTTAACACTTAATCTGCTTAGGTGCTAGCAGAGGAATGAGCATAGATAGCTTTGCCACATTATGCCATGGATCTTACTGCACAACTATTGTTAACCAGCAAAGTAGCACAATAACGTTCCACTAAAAGCTATTTTTTTCCAGGAAAGTTTAACCTTGGCACTAAATCTTTTGCAGTCAATTTGTTCAGCACAAATATTTTAATTCTAAAGCCACATTAAGGGAATAAAATAGTCTGATAGTATGTGCCTAACTGGAAGCTAGAAGAAAATTTCTTCTAGCTAAAATATAGGCTGCATTCAAATCTATTCTTTTATCATATATGCAAATCTGAGATTCATAGCTACCTATATTTCATATATAAAAAACAGGAATTTCACTGCAGATGGATTTGTAAAGAAAGGATAATGGTAATATCATAGCTAATGGACAAGGGTGGCGTGAAATCAATCCAGGCTTAAATTTTTCAGAAGTGAGAACTAGAAACAAAAAATACATGTAAACAGATGTCATCTCCAGATGATAAAACTATTAAGGTAAACTATGTGGCAGGACAAATGCATAAAATCCACATATATGCACTCAAAAGACATGGTACCACTTCAGAGCTCAGGACAAGTAAGTATAGTAATAAATGACCAGAGCAGGGAATTCTTTGGCAATGATTTTAAGCAGACAACTGTTAAGTAACAATAGAGAGTAGCTCTGACTATATGCAGCACACACTCAGAAGTAAGACACAAGGTTTACAGAATGATGATGCATCCCTTTAGAAATGAAGCACAACTGGAAAAAAATATTCCTTCCCATATAACAATCCACTCTTCATTTTCCATCCTTCATGATGCAACTTCTTTACAAAACACAAAACACACACATGTGTTATCTCCCACACTCCACAGTATTTTGTTATAGACTTGTTAAAAATGGGCCTCTCTGTGCCTCTCCAACTTAATTTGTGCAAAGATCTCACCACAAGATCTTGGTGCCAAAGAGTTCTGTCCTGGGCCCAGTGCTATTCAACATCTTTAACAATGACTTGGATGAGGGCATAGAGGGCATTCTTATCAATTTTGCAGATGGCAAATTGATCAGCTAATACCCCAGAGGATAGGATCAGAATTCAAAATGACCTTAACTGATTAGAAAGCTGGGTCAAAATGAACAAAACGAATTTCAACAAGGAGAAATGTAGGATACTACACTTGGGCAGTAAAAATGAAATACACAAATATAGGGTGACACCTGGCTTGATGGCAGTACATGAGAAAGGGATCTAGGAGTCATAGGAGATTTTCACACGCCTAAAATACCCCCCCGAAGAAATCGGGACAGAAATATTTCTGTCCCGGAAGCAGCGCCACGGTTCGCACGCCCAGTCCCTCTCCCGATATGCCGTCGTCGTCACGCTGGGTTATTTCTTCCCTCTTCCGGAATATTTTACTAATGGGAGTTTGCCGTTAATAAAATATTCTGGAAGAGGGAAGAAATAACCCAGCGTGACGACGACGGCATATCGGGAGAGGGGACTGGGCGTGCGAACCGCGGCGCTGCTTCCGGGACAGAAATATTTCTGTCCCGGATAATCCCGATTTCTTCAGGGGGTATTTTACACATGTGAAAATCTCCTTAGTGGACCACAAGCTGAACATGAATCAGCAGTGTGATGCAGTAGCTAAAAAAAATCAATGTGATTCTAGGCTGCATAAAAAAAGTATAGTGTCTAGATCAAGAGAAGTAATAGTGCACTCTATTCTGCTTTCATCAGGCCTCACCTGGAATACTGTGTCCAGTTCTGGGCACCAAAATTAAAGAAGGATATTGAAAAGCTGGAACATGTCCAGAAGAGGAGAACCAAAATGGAGGGAGATCTATGAGGAACGACTTTGGGAACTGGGTATGCTTAGCCTGGAGAAGAGAAGGTTAAGAGGTGACATGATAGCCCTGTTTAAATATTTAACGGGATGTCATATTGAGGATGCAGCAAGCTTGTTTTCTGCTGCTCCAGAGACTAGGACCCAATGCAATGCACTCAAACTAAAGGAAAAGAGATTCCACCTAAACAGAACTTCCTGACAGTAAGAACTGTTTGGCAGTAGAATGCACTGCTTTGGACTGTGACGGAGTCTCCTTCTTTGGGTTTTTTTAAACCAAGGCTGGGTGGCCCTCTGTCAGGAATGCTTTGATTGTGTATTCCTGCAGGGCAGGGGGTTGGACTAGATGGCCCTTGTGGTCTCTTCCAACTCTATGATTTTATGATTCTATGATTCCACGACAGCCAAGGGGGTAATACTTTTTTTCCTTATAGCATAACTGTGCCTGGAATATGGGACTCCAGCTACAAGCCAATGGCCAGAGAATTTCCCTCATTACTAAACAACTGTAGTTTCCTGTTTTATCACACATTGAGCTTTCAGGAATGGTTTGAATCTAAGTACATGCTTAATACAATTTGGAATATAAAGGCTGAGTCTATCATCTACGAAAAATACACCAACAGTTCCTAGTTTTCCCATGCTTTCTTATCTGAGGTAAACTTCTACTTCTTTTTCCTTCCCTTCCTTCTTCTTTCTTCTCAACAAACTACCAAGGCAGTTTTCATTTTCCAGTAATCAAATGGATAAATTACCAATAAGGAAAAGAACAAGGTTGAAGCTTAAAAGCACCTAATTTGGGCGAACTGCCCTTTCCAGCAAATCTTTCTCCTTGGGAAGCAGAGTGGGGCTTTTTGTACAGAAAACAATATTGTCTGTGCAGGAAACAGCATTTTCTATATTTAAGATACACAGAAGATGCTGTTTTCTGTGGGGGCAAAAACAAAAACCCATGTGAATTTTGTGCAGAGTAAGTCTCAAACTGCAAAAATTATCAGTGTAGTGGTACTGAATTCTGCAGTGTAACTATCCCCTGTGTGAATAAATACATAACCTGAATCTCTAACCATTCATGTTTAATAGACAAAGCTAGGTTCTCGCATTATAAGAGGGGAAGACAAAACTTTTCCCTATCCAGTTCCCCCCAACTTGCTTAATAATCCATTGATCCATTTGTCTCCCCTTATTCATCTTTTTCTTAAAAAGGTGGGCAACTTTAGAGTGTCTGAAAAACACAGCCCTGGGGGGCATGTGATGAACTCACATGCCCCCCAGACTCCTGAGAATTTGCTCCTACACCTTGTCCATCTCAACAACATCCTTTTTCTGGTGCAGTGCTTAAAACTGTAAACAGTATTACAAGTGGGGTTGTACCACACTTTTGTAGAAGGGCAGTATGATATTGGCCATTTTATAACCAACATAGAATTTGCCTTTTCAACAGAACCTACACTGGGTTGAAATTTTCATCCATCTATCCAGTACAATAGTAACACTTTTTTCTTTGCTAGTTTCCACTACGTACTTCAAATCCCATCAATGTATATGTGAACTTATAGATTTTTGCCTCAGTATGTATCACTTTACTTTTGCTTACAGTTAACACTTGACATTTTAGTGCCTACATGGAAAGATAATTCTTGAGCTTTCTGCAATCTAGTTTTGTTTTAACTCACTGTGTGTGAGAGAGAGTGTGTGTGCATGTGCGTGCACGTGCAAACCTTCAAGTTGCCTGTTGACTTATGGCCATGAATTTCATGGGGCTTTCTTAGGCAAGGAATACTGAGAGGTGTTTTTGGCAGTACCTTCCTCTGAAATATAGCCTACAGCATCAGGTATTCATTGACAGTCTCCCATCCAAGAACTATTTTTATTTTTTATTTTTATTTATTTATTTATACCCCGCTCTTCAGCCACAAGGCTATCAGAGCGGCTTACAAATTGTTTTTAAGCAATAGCTATTTACACATCTAACTGCATTAAACAGCTTCCAATGTGTGTTAGCTAATTGCCCCCACAAGCTGGGTACTCAATTTACCGACCTACGAAAGGATGGAAGGCTGAGTGAACCTTGGAGCCTGCTGGAATCGAACTTGCAACTTGCAAGGTGGTGACTTGCAGTACTGGCATTTAACCACTGCGCCACCAGGGCTCTGTACTAACCAGGACTGACCCTGCTTAGCTTCCAAAATCAGCTAGGATCTGGTGCCTTTAGGGCATTTAGGCATCTCTGTTTTAAGTATCATAAATAATTTCAGATTGTTCATAAACACGGCCACCTCATTTCAGATTTATTTTATCTCAAATTGCAAGTAGTTTTATATTTATTATATAACCATTTTACCCAACTCCCAATATATTAATGTTAATTAAGTGAATTTGAGCATTTTTTTTCATTTTCTAAATCAATACAGATGCTAAACACAGGATCATTCTATCTACATCATCTGCCCCATATATTCATAATCTACAATTTCCATTACATTTAGTAAATGGATTTCTAGACAATTTTCCATCTACATGACAGTTTTCCTATTGAAACCAATTTGCATGACATTTTCCAGGTAAGCATTTATGAAACATGATTTAAATGGTTTACTGAAACTCATATATTACATCTTGTTGTATTTCCTTTCCTTCATTTATTTTAAACCCTATTGATCGAGTTGGTTTACAGGTTCTTTTAAACATCCATCTTATCTTGGAAATCTCTAGAAGACGTGCTCTTTTATTTCCTGTTTCTTCTACAAATATTCACTGAGATCTCCATTACATAGTTGTTATTTGGCTTAGTTTTATTTATTTATTTATTTATTATTTATGTTATCAGGACCCCTGGTGACACAGTGGTTAAATGCCAGTACTGCTAGTCATCACGTTGCAAGTTCGATTCCAGCGGGCTCCAAGGTTCACTCAGCCTTCCATCCTTTCGTAGGTCGGTAAATTGAGTAACCAGCTTGTGGGGGGCAATTAGCTAACACACATTGGAAACTGTTTAATGCAGTGTAGATATGTAAATAGCTATTGCTTAAAACAATTTGTAAGCCGCTCTGATAGCCTTGTGGCTGAAGAGCGGGGTATAAATAAATAAATAAAATCAACCAGAGAGCTGTGCTGTAGGAAAGGATCTTCAACTTTCATAGTGTAGCCTCTCCCCCTTCAGCTCCCCAAATTGCCTAAGACATTTTTCTGCGGAAGTACAAGATGGCAGCCCTACCAGATCTGATCAGATTGGCAGCTGAGCCAATTCCAACATAACACCATCTTATCTGGGGGTACCACACTAGTTTAGGGAGCAGAGGACAGGCTGTGTGAGATATACAGTTTTGGCCACTATTACTTCAGTTCTGCTCTGTTTTCTAGAATCTTCTTCCTAAAAGGGCAGCCTCATATTATCTAGCAGTAGGGCAGACCTGACCTTCACACCAGCCTTCACCTTCATCTGCCCCTTCACCTTCATTTGTACTAGGTACAATACCATACAACCTGTCATTCTATATATTGTGCCTCACATGAAAGCCTTTCCTCTTCAAGCCCCTCATATACAACCTTTCAGCTAGAAAGAATTTTACAGTATGGTTTTGCAATGTAATAAACTGCTATAAAATTATATGCAAATCTCAGCAGAACCCTGCATTTTCCATTAATGGTTGGGCATACTGCATTCATTTCAGGCCAGTGGCTGTTCATGTGTGTAACAACCAGTGAGGAGGAGATTTAACATTGATCCCTTCTCATTTCCACAGGAAGAGCAAGAGCAAGATTTTTTTAAAAAATAAAATCCTTAAAAGTATAGGCAAAATATTGTAATTTCCCTCTCTAAAAAATACCAAATTACAAGATTTAAATTATCAGTTATAATTGTACACGCCCCTTCATTTCTGCTTAGACTTGAATTTGGTAAGTTCATCCAATGTGGAAAGTTTTGCAGCCCTTCTAGAAAAAGGCCTATGTTTGGCTCTTTACAAGCCTTTTACAGGTCAAGAAAGTCATAGTTGTGACCATAATGAGGTCACAAAGTACAGCTCTTCTATAGATTTACTGTAGGAGATTATTACACTACACTGCTATAGCGCTATTATTCCATTTTAACTGCTCTGAATAAATCCTGTAGAGTCCCGGGATTTGCAGTTTACGGAAGGGCATTTAGAACTCTCAGCCAGAGAGCTCATAGGCCTCACTAAACTATAAACCTCAGAATTCCACAGGAGGCAGCCAGAGCAGTTAAAGTGGAATAATAGCACTATAACAGTGCAGTGTGATAAAGTCCAAAGTCTTTTTACATCCACCTAGCCCCTACTTTCCTCTCCATCCACTGTCTAGCTGGAAAGCTGTTGCTTTTTTAGCAGCATTGGCATTGGGAGGATGGTGAAGGAGGGCTGGAGAAATAAATAAGTATCCAGACATGAAATAGTTGAACTTTTTGTGAAAATGCACAAGTTGTTGTACAGCGTAATGTGAGAATAAATGGTTTGTAGAAGTGAAAGTGGAATAATAGCACTACAGCAGTGTAGTGTGATAACGTCCCTATACCCTGCAGCTTTGTGAACAAATGTGAATGTTCTCAACCAACCTTGGATGAGTCACAGGAAAGAAGCCATTTTGTGGCTAAGTAGAGACCAAGCCATTCCTGCACATATAATATTATCCACATTTGACTGTGCATTGACTTTGATATATCTTACACTTTGGTTTATCATTATATGTATACAAAAACAGTAAATACCTGATAATATTAATTAAAGTTTCTTCTTGAACTTGAGAGTTATAAGATTAACGTTCAGATCCTACTAAGAATGTGGAATTATCAGATTCACACGACTGTACAGCCTCCAGTATAAATAAAGTACAATATTTAGGGAGATTAGAAGAATGACCATAACTTATCTCTTTCTCTATAGATAAAGCTTTGGGAAAGCTATAGGTAACTGGCCATTATTGTTTTGTCCTCATAATATACCTTTTTATAAAACAAAAGTGTTAAATCTTTCAGCATTAGATCTAATTATCTGCATTTTCCTCTGGATTCTTGGCAAAAGTATTTCCTTGGGTACAACAATTACAAAATTATTTCTGCACCATTAAAATGGCCCATACAGTCAGTGTTTTACTCCAAAAGAAAATATATAGGTAGGTTGTTGGATTTTGTTTTGTTTTGTAATAAGCACTACACAGGGGTTTCCTTATACTACTAGGGAGTGTGCAGTATGAGTCATATTCATTCATTCTCCAACCATGGTGAAAAGACACTATGTAAAAGCCACTCAAGTAGTCTCTAAGATGGTTGTGGGCAAATCCAGCCAGCTGGTAGACACTTTCCAGAGGGCCAAATGCTTATGTTACTTTTAAAAAAACTTTATTAAATGTATTAATATAATTCAATACATTTACCTCATGATTAAACTTAATTATAGTATATTAATTGTAAATTAATTCTAAATCAGAGTAATGGCAACAGAAGACTTCACAATTAGTTCTTTGATTATTTTATTAATTAAGTTTTTAATACAGCTATTAAGATTATATGATAACCTGAGGCAGCAAACTCAGTGACAGTGAGCACACAAAGTAGCTGGACTATGAGGTTTTTGATGCTTGTTGAGCAGATGCTGCCTTCACCATAGAGACCTAGAAGTGGCTAACTAGGACGTTCCAGGAAGATTAGCCAGGAAGCAGCTGGAGAAGGGACTCTAGACACTTTCTAACTTGAAGAGAGACTTGTGTAGGCCAAAGAAAACCCTCAGGAGACCTCAAATGGGGGGGGGGGGGAAAGACCTCTCAGACATGTCAAAATGTGGTGAAATAATCGACAACAATCCCATGGGATTCCAAGCAGACGAAAGCACCTCTTCTCTTCCACCCCATTTCTCTCCCCACCCACCCTGGGCTCCTCCTCGCCTGCTGTGCCAGCAAACCAGGGCCCTCCTTCCCAGCCAGCCAAAGACAAGCAACCGCTCAGCTTGCTCACTGCTCCACACTGGGTCTCCAGCAACATCTCCACACCCACCCACCTGGGAGATAAGTGACTCCTTTCTTCCTTCCTTCTTTCCATTTTCTCCAGAGCATCTTCAGGAGGTGATGTTCAATGGAGTGAGAGAGGAACCAGCTCATACAGCTCAAACAGCAAGAAGCAGAAGAGGTGGCCTTAGGTGGTACCTGTGTCCACTTGGAGGAGCGGGAGGAACAGCGGCTTGTTTAGTTGCCGCCTGCATGCCTGCCAGCTTTGGAATTAGGTTCCAAGGGAGTAAAGGAGAGGCAAGTACAAGGGAGGAAGGGAGCTGGTGTGGCCCTAGGAGGTGGTGGCAGTGTGGCTCAGTCCAATGGGGTGGTGGAGGCAGGCTCTGAAGGCGGTGGCAGTGGGCTGGCTTCTTGGGCTGGCATTACCATGGTGCTGGTGCTGGGCCAGAGTTAACCCCCCTGTGGCTGCCAGACCCCATTCCTCCTCATCCTCATCCCCAGGGGGCTTTTCCTCAGTGGTGGCAGGAGTGCCAAAAGAGCAGTGGAGGCGCCAACTGTCTTCCTGCTTGTTGCAGGTGGGAGAGAGGGAGGCAGGGACGGGGGTAACAGGAGGTGCTCTCTCTCTCTCTCCATGTGCCCGGCCCCCTTCCTGGTCATCATCCTCTCCGCCGCTAGCACCACTGCTGCTGCCTCCTCTCTGAGAAGAGAAGGAGAAGCCACAGCAGTAGGGAGGGGTTGAGGAATGCACTAATGGAAGCGGTGAGGGGGGCTCCTTTGGAGTTGGCAAACAGTCCACTTGAAATGCATGTGAGGGGTACCAATCAACGGTAAGGTGAGGAGGAAGGAATGTGCAGGGCCCCCCGGGGAGTGGGGCTGGGGGAGACAGCGAGGAGAGGAGGGGGCATGTGAACCTGCCAGACTGAACTCATGGAAAAGACATGCGTCTGGCAATGGTGGAGGTGGTTGTTTTTTTGCATACATTTTTATTTGTATTTTTAAAAACTTTCATGGTGGTGCTCTGCCCCTAACTCCCACAAATAGGAAGGGACAACTGTATTTTATTCATATTTCTTACATTCATATTTCAACTTTCTTCCAATGATCTCAAGGTAAATTCACTGCCATTTTATTCTCACCACAACCTTATGAGGTAGGTCAAGATGACAGAGTGTCTGTGTGACTGGCCCCAAACCACTGGAATCTCCCAACTCTCAGTCGAGTCCCTGCACCACCAACATCTAGAGGGCCATAGGTAACCTATTCCAACTATGCATTATGTGTTAACTCCAAAAGAAAGAATATACCTTTGCCCAGGAATATGTATGACTCCAGTGGAATTATTTTAAAACTATTGCTTTGAACAGTAGCCTCTATGCTTCACCACAGACTATATTGAAACTGTTCATACCTATAAAAGTGGTTTGCCATCTACCTGGCTGGACTATTTCTTAAGCAACACCATTTTTTTTCTGAATCACTCATGGAAGTATGAAGCAGTTTAAAAAACTTAAATTAATGAATGTTTTCTTGAGTGTGAGGAGCCATTATAGTATTTCCTGGATCCAGGCCTTTAATAGGTCAATAATAATAAAGGGCAATAGAAAGCATATTAAAATGATGCAATTATTAACAGAATTTACAAATTAATATAAGAGCCAACTTTAAATCTCTAGATGTGAAATATGAATCAATGTTGATCTCTATAATGATTTTATCACAATTTCTATCATGAAATGATCTTGATCTGTCTAATTATTAAATTCTCAGCCCAATTTTCTCTAATATATATTATGCTGCGGTATTATTGCATGTACAGTATTGGTTCTACTATTTAGGACAAATGGATAAGATTACAATTTTTTAAAAAAATTTGTATAACAGTGGTGAGTAAACAGGCTGAAGTATCTCAAATACCTTTTCAAGACCTTCTTCCTTAAGGCTAATCACATCTAAGTCAAAATCTGTCCTTAAGCCATTGGTTTTGTTGAAAGTTATCCTGCCAGTGAGGCCTTCCCAGTGAGCCTATGAAAACAGACAAAAAATTACTCTCATATGTAAACAGAGAGAGAGAGAGAGAGAGAGAGAGAGAGAGAGAGAGAGAGAATGAATAAATTAATGTCCACCAAAATGGAAATATTAATTATTCATTATATTTAAATCATTTTTCTTTCCTTGTGGCCAATTTTATAAAATCTTATTCACTTCTTGAATTCTCAGCATTCTCTTCATAATTAAACCAGCTTTCCCTTAATCTCTGCATACAATTTCTTAATAGCTTTCTACTTGTGTGTGTGCGCGCACATACGCATGTATGCACACATAGAAAATATATCTTGCTTAGGCTAATAAAAGTCTGACTTTTGAAATGTCCACATTTTTTCCCATTTAGGGGCTCCGGTTTTTCTTTCTCTTTGCCCTATCTTACAGTGGCATTGCCAGTTCTATGACACATTTAGTTCTTTATGTGCTACTGTGGCAACACTTGCTAATGGATTATGCAATCATGAGCATTTTCACTCTGGGTATCCCTATCTTTTTGTATAATCACATTGTTAAGGAATGAAAGTATACGTTAACATGCTGCAGCATCCTACATTGAAAACTCAAAATGAGTTATTTTGAACATATTTGCTCTGTTCACCCAGGGACAGGGGGATTTCCAGTAGACAATGGACCATTAGCCAAACAGGCACTAATCCTCCTTGCATATCTCCCCCCAGGAACTAGCCATTCAAATACACAAATTTACATATCCTCTCCAACAGGGACTCACAGTATATAAACCCCACACACCCCTACCCAACAATTATCTGAAGATGCCAGCCACAGATGCAGGCAAAATGTCAGGAATAAACTCTTCCAGAACACAACCTCACAGCCCAGAAAAAAACCACAGAAAACCTAAAGCTTGGAACATTTCTTTCTAAAAATTAATTTGTTCCAATTAATCATCACAGTGATTGAAAGGTAACTGTTGCTGCTACATATTGTGACACTGAGAAAGTACATTACATTACATTATTTGTTGTGGTGCTCATTCCACTGTTTTTCTGTTACTTTCTGTTACATTTTAAGAGATAAATAATCATAAGGTTGATATGAAATTAACGATTGAAAGTGACTGGAAACCATTTTTCATTATATCTGTAGAGTAAATTTACTCTTACTTGTTACATTGCTTCTGATACATAACTTTGGTACACCCTTCTTACCCCACAAAACTAACTAGGCACTACGTTGCTTGTAGTTTATTCCTTCCAAGCTCTGCTTTGGTATCCATCAGTTTCTCTAAGTCTGGTAATGACTATGATATAGCTGTAGCTTATTGTTTTGGCATGGAAAGACCATTGCCCCACCCCATGTTAAAATAAGTTTTTATGTATCAGTTATTATTTGAAAAGGCTGCTATTTGGACATTGAGGCAAAAGGTATAAAGGAGATGCCACCATCTATTTTAACACTATGGAGCTTACTATTTACAATGAGAAGGATTTTTTTTCCCCCAAAGTCATTATCACTGCTATACAAACCCTGAACTTTTGTTTAATTGCACCTTCAGAGAAATAAGCATAGTTTTATATTTGCTGTTTGTTTGTTTGCTTGCTTATTATTCCAGCAGTACCTTCTGCCCTTTGTAATAGTCACTTTTTGACAATGAGGACATGATTGCCATTTGAAAGCTGAGAACTTTGATCTGGTCTACATACCAATGATCTCCTTTGAGGCCCAAAACAAAATTTGAACTGAACCCCACATTTTAAAATCAAACTACTTAACTAGCAAAATCTCAATGCTTACAAGAACAGAAAATGCAGCAATGCCTAGCAGTTGCATAAGACTAGGTATTAAGCAATCAACAGTCTTTACCTTCACATTATTCAATTATGTTCATTTTTAGACATTAAATTGTAAAACTACAGGCTTATGTTAAGCATAATTTGAGGGAAAAGTAATCAAGCTCTTAAAATGTGGATGCTATTAAAGCACAGGAAATGGGGGGGTGTATGGAGACATTTGAGAAAGTAAAAGGGATATTGCAAAATTTAGCATAAAAAATTGTAAGCAGGAACATCCTGTTGTGCTTCTATTTTATACTGTTATGATGAGCCGAGATGATATTGCCTAGCATAGCAAAATGGCATTCCCTGTTTATTATACAACCTCTTATGGCTTTTGTGCCTTATTGTTCCACTTTGACACTTTGCTGCAAGTTTTATGCAAATGGACATATTTATCTTGACTACAAACCTCACAGCAAAAAGGGCTGCAGATCTGAGTTTCTACAGACGGACAACAAAGAAAGATCAAGCTGAGCAATTTTGTTAGTGATGTACCTCTTTAATGAGATTCATGAAGCGGGTTCCAAAGCGCCATGGTTTGTGCCGATTACACTGTAACGAACTGACAGTCATCTGTGGGAACTGCTGGACAGCCACTGACACCACATGAACAGCATCATACATTAGAGCTGCGTCCGTCTGAAATGAGAATGCAAGCAATGCTGTGAAAATGATCAACTGAAAGTATGTGGCACACAGAAGAGAAAGACATGTCCTTCATGCCTCTGTTCAACATAGAGGAAATGAATTAATTGGCTTATTAAACAAAACCATTGCTGCTGTGGGTCAAAGTACACATTACTTTAAAAGATGTCATTACCAGCTATGTCTTTTTCTTACCCTACTGCACAAGAAAAGCATGGGAGATCAGATCTGAATTGGAAACGCAGTGTGGTGAAATTAGCAGGTTTGGAGGATTTAGCCCTTTATCCCCATCTGCAACAATTCTAAACTACATTGATGTCTCTATGCTGGAAAGTAGTATTGCTCCCCAAAGAAGATACATTGCACCATATGGATCCTTTCAGCAGCAAAGCAAATTGCAGATATAGATGGCTACAATATGGATCAAGACTACAGTAGGGAAGGAGAGCATTGAATTCTATCTCTCTACCACTAGAGTTCTAAGCCAAACTAGGTGCCTCGTATTTTTTTTTATAAAAAAGGAAAATAAAATGAACCTGCTAGCTATTTCTTTAAAGCAGGAGTGAAGAACATGTGGCTTTCCAGATGTTGGACTGCAACTACCATCAGTTCTAACCAGCCCAGACAAAAGTAAGAGATGATGCAAGTTGTAGACAACATCTGGTGGTCAGACATTTTCTATTTTTGATTTATATTTACAAAGACTTGGATCCAAATAATGTATCTACGATAGTTGTAACAGTTTCCTTGCAGTTTAACTGTACGGATCCTGAGATTTGTACTTTGGTGTGGTCCTTAGAATTCTGTTCTAGTCCAGGGGAGTGGAGTAGAGCTCTCTAATAGACATCATATAAAAGTAAATCACCAAACTGCAAATCCCAGGATTCCATTGGTCAGAGCTATGGCAGTCAAAGTGGGATCAGACAGCTGTACCTGTGTAGTGTACAGTAGATATACTCTGACTCTGGATACATATTACATTCATTAAAATTCTGAAGGCTTGTCAACAAGCAAGGAAAGCTGAGAAGTACAGGAATTAGAATCAGAAGGGGAAAGATTTGTTAGCTGCTTTCTTTCTTATTTCTTTCTTCATAGAAATTGGGAAGAAGAAGGGCGTGTCTACACTTGCCAGATTACCCCATCTACTGGCTGGAATATTCTAACCCTGGAGCTGGCCTGGAAACCCCCCCCCCCATTACTGCGATGAAATAGGCAGAAGTCCACACACACGCCAGCCAGTATCAGTGTGTGCCTTCGCTGCTATTGTGTGTCACACTCACTGAAGTTGGGAGGAAGGCCCTCAGCATGTGATCAAGGCAGGCGAGGGGGCCTTGATCACATGCTGGGGGTCTCCTTCCTAGCTTCAGAGTGACACCAGTGGAGGCAGCAGAGGTGTCTGGCGATACAGCCCTGTTTGCAGGTATGAACTCCTGCATTCATGTGCCAGACTGATCCAGGTTTCCTGCATGATGCAGGTTTTCCTGGGGGTTATTTTGAAATGTTTTGAAAGGATTTACCAATATTACCAATATTTTGAGGCTTTTATCTTTGGTTTCAGTGTAAACAACCAAACTATACACACAACAAACCTCATCATCTTAACAGCAATATCTCCAACACACTGCTCTACAACACCAACCCACACACTGTGCATCTTGCGGTTCAACTATATAGGAGTCTTTGCCTGTCAGCCCTCTGTTTAGCCACAGCTGTGACGAAATCCATTTCAGCTGTGCTAGTATGTGTTCTGTTGCTTCAATATTTTCCTTTGTCCTTAAAGCAATAGTACCTTGACAGGTCCTGCCATAACACTTCCTGGTGAGATCACGAGAACCAGGTAGGCTCCCCCACCGCAGCTTCGCCTCTGACATCATCAGGACTGTTCAGGGGTGGGTCAGGGCAAGAGCCTTGTGTCATTTGGACAGCAGGGCTCCAACATGGGGCGAAGTTGGAGTAAATTGCCCATCTAGACAAGTCCAAGGACATATAACCTTTCAGTTTATTGCTAAGAGGAAAAATATAAGAGATAAGTTCCCTGTATATGATTTCTGTACTCTTCTCCAGCTTTCTCTGCTTTTTGTGAGTATGGAAATAACATTTGAAAGTATTTGAAAAGTGATTAAAGACATGTTTACCAAGTGTCAGAAAACTATGAAAAAGAGAATCCTGGTTTGCAAAAAAATCTTTACATTTCAGAACTTATTCTACACAAAATTCACACTTTTTGCACAGCAAACAGCATTTTCTGCACAGAAAATAGTATCCCTGTACAGGTATGCTCTTTCCTACAAAGAAAAAAAATCTGTTTTCTGTGGGGAAAAAATGTGATTTTTGCACAGAATTGTAAATTTTTAACAAAAACTGCACAGCTGGAGGACAGTTGCTAACATTACCGGTCACTTCCTTTGAGAACAAAATTAGCAAAGAAGTGCATCCCTAGGGAAAACCTTGAGAATTTTCAGCCAGTATATCTTTCTCACAATAGGAGATGGCTCTCATATAGTGAAAATAATGTGTAGTCTGGCTCTATATCATGTATCTCACCAACTCTGTTTTAAGATGAGTCTTGTTTTGTTGCTGTTTTATGAGCATGGCTCCTTGGACAGAGTGTATGTTGTTCAAATGTCACAATAAACCATGTCTGTGGGTGCTGTGGTTTGTTTAGCTACTCAGATCCCATTTGGAGAAAGAACCAAGGAGTAAGTGGGCAGGATGCATATGAATGTCCTGATCATTCCTGTTAGTTCTTATTCTGACAGGAAAACTGTCCCAATCACATGCAGATGTGTATGATGTATGTGTTTATGTGTGTGGGATCCCTGAGGCAGGGATTAAGCCCATGATACGTATAATATACATTCCCTCACCTTTGTCTAGAACTGAGAAGTCTAGAACCTTCATAGACAAGGCAAGTGTATATGAACTCTGTAAGGCAACATGGCTTATGCAAACAGGACCTGTTGCTGCTGCTCATTGACAAAATTAGTAATCTGTGAAATGAGTTCGTTAATGATAGGAAGCCTGAAGATTACTGGGTTTGTCATAACACAACATAATACAGAATGCATTTCTATCCTTTCTTTCATGCAAATGAATCTCAACTCACTTTACAATAAAACAAAACATAAAAATGCAAAAGTGTTCTCTAATGTTATAGAGCATAAGTTGATGTTAAAAGAGAAAACATAAGTTAAGATGTAAATGAGGCTCCTGTGGTGCCATTTCAAAACCAAAAAGGGGATAAATCTTAGGTTGGAAATAGCTTGTAGAACTGCATCACATAATTCCTGAAGCAGCTAGTGCTGCACTCAGACTTTTACTTCTGTCAAAACATCAGTTGTCCCAAATTGCTCACTGACTTATAACTCAAAGTGCTTTTAAGGCTAATTTGATACCTTTGTAGGAACCAATATATCTCCTGAAACCTGGCATGACATGTTGAGTCTGTTTTGTGTAAGTTGAGAATCTGGAGGCAGCATTTCATTCACATTAAAGCCAAGGCAGCACTCTTTCCTCGAAGAAGCCATAAAACAAAAGCACAACTTCCTTGTCTAGCTCAGAGGCACAGAAGAAATGTTGCTGAATGATCTCATAAATCTGTATCATTATCCTATTTGTAACCATTTGCCCAGCCAAACTTGTACATATTAATAATTCCAGAAATCCAACAGCACCCTAAACCCAAGTCTATGTGTTAAAATAAGAATCTGGCAGCAATTCTATCCAAATGTACCAACCTAGATGCACAGAAATGTGGTGACATAAATCATGAGAACTGGAAGTGAGCATAGCCCCACTCCTCTATCACACACATAATTTGGCTCTCTGGCTCGGGTCCTTCCACACAGTACAGAGATCACAGGAGAAGCCTCAGTACGATCCTCTCCAAGCTAACATGTTCCCACTGCCACTTTGTTGCATATAAGGAATTCTGTAGTAAGAAAAGCTGGGCTCTTAAATTTAAAAAATGCCAGGTGAGCACAGTGATACCCCTGACCCCTTCAGGTCCACCTCACCTTACCCAAACCTGGAGGGAAGAGCTAAACATTTTTTTTCTCTCCAAATAGTAAAACTTCTCAAACATCTAAAGAGCACACTACAGGTCATTTTACAACACTTTTAGCATTTTGCATGTCCCTCTCACTTTTATCTCCTTTTCTTTTTTATGTGCCTTCAAGTACTTTCTGGTTTATGGTAACTCTAAGGTGAACCTATCATAGGGTTTCTCATCAAGATTTGTTCACTGAGGCTTTGTCATTGCCTTCCTGAGAGCCTGAGTGTAATTTCCCCCAGGTCACCCAGTGGGTTTCCATGGTCAAGTGTGGATTTGAACACTGGTCTCCCAGAGTCCTAGGAGATTATCAGATGTGGCTAATGTAGCACCAGAATAATGGCAATGGAACACAAAAGGATGCCAATATCACATCACGTCGTTCTTTTGCATTCCACTGTCATTATTCTGCCATGTCTTTTTATTGGCAGGGCAGAGTTCTAAATGGATCACCCATCCATTTTGATGCTGGCATTGCCAGCATCTAAAACCTCGCACCATTTTTTACTTGTGATTCCAACATCAATATGCAGTACTGTCCACTCACTTGTGGCACACTGAGAGATGCCTGGCACAGCCTGGGGATGAACTAACCCAGGTGTAGCCAAACAGCAGTACTGCACAGCAGAATGGGCAAAAAGGATAACTCAGGAATAAAGGCTTCAGCTAGCAGCCATTTCACTGCACTGATCCACTTTAACACACAAACAAAAGCCTTCAGTCTGTGAGGTTCATCCAAAGATATTTGGAGGCCTTTATCTTTGGTTTCAGTGTAAACAACCAAAGTATATATACAACAAACCTCATCATCTTAACAGCAATATCTCCAACACACTGCTCTACAACACCAACCCACACACGGTGCATCTTGCGGTTCAACTATATAGAAGTCTTTGCCTGTCAGCCCTCTGCTTAGCCACAGTTGTGACCAAATCCACTTCAGTTGTGCTAGTATGTGTTCTGTTGCTTCAATATTTTCCTTTGTTGTTAAAGCAATAGTACCTTGACAGGTCTTGCCAGAACACTTCCTGTTGAGATCACAAGAACCAGGTAGGCTACCCTCTTTTCTGTACCCTCCCTAGGTTACTTGATATTTTTAGTGTGTGTATGTGCTTGTGTAAACTTTTTTGTGTGTAGTTTTCTTTTTCTTTTTGAATTACACACGCTCATGTCTTCTCATGAGAATGGGTGGGATTTTGATCCAAGAAGTGAACGGAGCTCTGTTAGAGCTCCATTCATGCCTGGGCTGCCTTTCGACAGAAGATAAAGTAAATCTGATGCGGAGGGCTATTGTGCCAGGATAGGGACAGAACTGGAGATTGTGGGACAGGAACAATTTTTGCTTTCCTCTCTGATAATCTCCCTAGTCCAAGACTTAAACTACTACACCATGCTTGTGTTCTTTTTCTGTCCTTTAGAGACCTTTACTCAAACAAGGAAATGGTCTTGGTGGGCTGCATGCAGGCCACAATCAAACTTTGTCCACCCTGATGTAATGAAAAACATTTTGTATATTTTGATTACTTTGTCTAATTTAATCTGCTGATGCAAGTCAATGAAAGGGGGAAGGATGTAGATGGGATACTGAGGTTTTACGACCTCACAAGTGGAGATGTTATCTTCATGAAGTCCTTCAACATCTTTTCATTTCAATTTTCATAGCCATGATTCTTAGATAACTTAAATCAGTACTCAGTTCTGCATTCTATACTTATGAAAGTACAGAATGTAAACAGCCCTACAAAGTGTCCAAAATAAGAACTATAGTATTAGTTCTTATTTTAGACACTTTATCTCTAAAATGTCTAAACTACTGACAAAGTCTCCTTTCATTCTCATAAATCTTTTCCTAAATCACTTCTTGATCTTCCTTTCACTGCCTTTGTCAAAAAGTTATCATTTTGAAATGATTGTGTCCATGTCCCATGACTTCACCTGGCTTGTGTTCACCAAGAATCTACTGCACATGTCTACTGTCTACATCTAAGTGTAAAAATAGTTTGCACTCAATTAGGTTGGCAAGGAGGAGGAGGAGAGGAAGTGTGGAACCTTGCCCTTCCCATAGGCTAAGCCAAAAGCAAACTGCTTCATTCTCTCCTGGCTTGTGTGTTCTCTCTTGTTCATAACTTCTACCATGTGACTACACGCTGATGTTGCTTGGCCATATGTGCACACTTTTAGTCTGTGAAATATTGAAGGGTATGCAATTACATAAGACTTTTAGAAAGACCTTTGGTTTTAAATCACATTGGAACAGCTGCAGAGCTGTTTGGGCTGGAAGTCAACCTTAAGAAAACGGAAGTTCTTTACCAGCCTGCATCACAGGACGAACACCACCATCCCCACATTGCCATAGGCAAATCTGTGCTTAAGTTCATTCAGCAGTTCACCTATTTGGGAAGCATAATCTCCTCCGATGCCAAGATTGACAGAGATTGATCACAGATTAGCAAAGGCATATAGTGCATTTGGAAGACTTTACAAAAGAGTCTGCAGTAATAAACACCTGAGGCAAAGCACAAAAATCAGTGTGTATAGAGCCATTGTACTGTCTCTTCTCCTTTATGTGTCTGAAACAGGGGTCACCTATCGCCACCACTTACGACTCCTTGAATGCTTTCATAAGCGCTGTATACGCACAATCCTAAATATACACTGGACTGACTATGTGACGAATGTTGCTGTCCTTAAGCAACCAGGGATCACCAGCATTGAGGCCATGATATTGAGAACACAGCTGCACTGGGCAGGGCACGTTTCTAGGATGGAGGACCATTGCCTCCCCAAAATAGTACTCTATGGTGAACTCGCCATGGGTCAGCGTAAGAGGGGCACTCAAAAAAAGCGATACAAGGACTCCGTGAAGCAACATCTCAGGCTCAGCCAAATTGATTGTCAACAATGGTCCACTCTGGCCTCACATCAGGCGGCATGGAGACACACTATCCACAATGCTGCAGCCTTAATTGAGAACTCACGCCGAACAAGTCTTGAAGAGAAACGACAACGCAGAAAGAATGACAACCCAGAAACATCATCCAAGGAGACCTTCTGCATTGCTTTCTGCAACCGAACTTGTTTATTTCGGATTGGCCTTTTTAGTCAGCAGTGTGCTTGCAGAAAGTGCGGAATGAGTCCTTCCTGAATCTTCATTTGCGAAGAAAAGCCAGAGAGAGTGCACAAGGAGGCCTTTCTTTAACATCTTCCCTTAGCACAGCTGGCCCTCATCTTGCCCTCATGTAGTCCTGTGAACCAATAATGTCTGAAGAGGGTTTAAGTAGTCCATGAACCTACACAGGGCTATATTTAATGGTCAGCCAGAATGGGAAGTTACGTGGCTGGGGGCTGGAGTGACCGCTTCAAAACAATTGGGGGGGGGAGTTCCAAACATTAAAAATACGGGGGGGAAAGTTGTATTAAGTTAGGTGATGTATCAGCACTGTGAGCAAAATTCTACATATGTTTAAGATATTTCTCCTATTCCTCCTCCTCCTCCTCCTCCTCCTCCTCCTCCAAGGTGTATTGAATATCTGGTAGAAGGAAAACTGATTGCTCTGAGATGTGATGTATAATATAGTAAGAAGGTATACATATATGAGACATATCTGTGGATGGTATGCCTGGTAATATGTTATGTCATGGTAGTATACTTTGTGTGATTATTGTAACAACACACCATTGGGTATTTTTAAACTTTCCTGATTAAAAAAAAAAACCCTGTTATCTCAGACTCCACCCCCAGTCTGGTTGAACATTCAGACAGTTCAATGAACAGAGCACAGGTAGGTGAGAAGAAACTACACAAAGCTTCTTCTCACATACCATTGTCATTTCTTCAGACAAAGGAGCTAGAACTTCTAAGCAAAGTTACTGTTCCACTGTCATCTGTCAGCACTGCAGAGCTTCCTGGTGGTTTACAAAGACAAGAATAAAGCCTTAAAATAACATACAGTAGCAGTGTGTTAAAAACAGGAATACACACACACACACACAACACCAGTTAGATCTCCAGCAGAGAGCTCACACAAATACAGCTACAGTTTATGTTAAAGGACCCTCCACAGATATTCTACTGAATTCATGTTTGTTGTGGGGAGCGAGGAGAAGCTTGTCACTAGAATGACATCCTCCCACTTATATGAGTTCACTATCCCCATACTAAAAGAAAATAGCTCATTATAAGCATGTGAGCTGTTGAAATTATTTATTTAGTTGAACCTGTGTATTTTGAATCATTACAGTGCATGTATAGATTATGGATAGGGAACATTTTCCTAGGATGGAATGTCAATCAGGGAAGAGTCTTGGGGTTCACATTCCAGCACTGAATAGTTCTAAGGTCACAAGACATGGAGTGGGGCTAAGGCCAGAATAAGTGGGGCCAAAGCAAAATAGGCAGGGACAGATGTAATTCTTACCAGTTTTGATATCAAGCACAGCAGGTCCTAATGTAACAGCTTTCCTGTCTCCTCATTTCATTACAGCACCTTCCCACCTGAAAACACTGTTCCGTCCTATGCTTCTTTTTAGGAAGTACAACTCCGGTCAGAAAAGCTGATACACCAGACTCAAGAGCCACCAGCCTCTAGTGTACATTGGTATTGTTAAGATTCAACTCCAATTTATTGGTCCTAGCCATTACTGAGTCCAGACAGCTGTTAAGTACTTCCACAGCCTTAACTGAATCTGATGTCTGTTCTCAATAATAATGGAGAAGACAGAAAGAAGCAAAGGTGTCCACAATCCTAGCCATTTCACTATTCAATAGTTAGACCAAGGCTACGTCACATGGAAAATCACCACATGTATTCAAAAATCCATCAAACTCCATTAAGTATGTGGAGGCAGACCAACATAAAGGGCACCCTGAACACATCATTAATATAAATATGATTAGGAAATGGTCTTACACTGAAAATGAGGGTACAGAAATTGAAACTATTAGGTCAAGAAGTGTATATTCCGTAACTTGGGCTGGACACATGAGAACACTGAAACATCCCCATGCAGCCATGAAATTCCACTCAGGCTCTTTTATGATAACCCCAAAGTAGATACTTTCCCTCTCCTAAATCATGTGGTCCACCTCAGAGAAGGAAATTGATGGGCAGTGGCATGGCTCCCCATACCCACCCTGAAGAATCCCTGACACGCCTCTTTGGTCCATTACCAGGTACAAGCATTCAGACCTAGAACATGATGGAACATGTTTCCTTAGGAACCTTATAAATTATAGTGATACCCCTTTCTGAGACCTGTCGCCAAAGCTAGTGCTGCACTGCATACCCAGATGAGAAAAGCTGGGAAACAGCCACTCCTCCCAATTCATCTACACAAGTTTCTGTTATACATGCTAAATCACCTCCTTCAGCCATGATGAAATAATGGCTAATAGACACATCATTAAAAATCATCCTGACATTCAAGATAGCAGCACAAGGCTAGAATGCAAGATGACACACAGCAACCTAAAATCCCTGGCTGAGTAAAATGCTAAAAGAAGAGACAACTCTTTGACATCTCAAAAAACTTATCCAACACCCTGCCTCATTTCCATTTATTGGGTATGGGGTTTCTAATTTGAATTGTAATAATAGCAAATACATTAGTGACAATAACTGAGCCTAGGGGGCCGTTTACACGATGAAAATGTCCTGGGAAGAATTCGTGTCGATCCCTGGCAGTTTACACGTACATCGGGTCGGGTACGTGATTTTCGGAAGGGGGGCCACCTTTTATCCCTCAACCTGCGGGACTTCCAGTCCCGCAGGTTGTGCCGGTTTTTTAAAAAGTCACTGGAGGATTCGGAAAATCGGAAATGTAAACAGCGTGGGACAAAAAGTCTCGGTACTGGGATGACCGGAAATGGTGACTGGGGGCGGGCTTAGAGCTCAGGGACCAGAAAAGGAGGGGTCAGTCACCCGTTCAACAGATCCAGCCTCACCAGCCGAAAACAAAGGCATCCCTTCCAGCTGCATGAAGGTTGATGTGTGTGTGCGCGCGTGCGAATGTACTCAATCACCTTTTTAAATGGATTTCTACACTGCATGCTACAGAGAGATCGTGGTGGGCAGATCCTTCCTGGTTCTGAACAGAGAGATTGTGGTGGACGGGCACAGTAAAATATTCCAGCCTCTGAGCGAATGAACATCCCTTAAATTCCCCCTCTCTGTGTCTGTGTGTTTCAAAACAGCCTGTTTGTAGCTGGTTTGAAGCATGAACTCTGCAGCTAATCTGTGTTGTAAGGGCAACATTTTACAGAGGCAAGGGGAATACGTTGCCTCCCCTCCCCTCCCCTCCCCCTCACTCGGCTTTATTTCAAATGGAAAGCACTCTTTCGTTCCTGCGTCTGAACGAAAGATCTCAGTCTGGATCTTTAAAAATGCTTTCTGCCTCTTCTGAAGGGGTTAAAATGTTCAAGAAGCAAAGGGGGAATAACAAACCTCTGCCCCCCTCTCTCTCCCCACCCCCAGCCAGCCAATAGCATCGCTCGTGGCATGGAACTCTAAAGGAAGTGCGTCACCGAGGTTGTGAAAACACGAGTAATCGCATCTTTGATTGATAGCCAAAAAAAAAAAAAAAATTAAAACCTAAACAAAACCGGAACTATGGACGTGTAAATATCAGTCACGGGACCACATGGGATATCCAGATCAGAGACATAAATCGTATAAACAGCAAGGGACGGATTCGTGATCACTTTGTCACGGTAGGCAACGCGACAATTTTTGTCGTGTAACTGGCACCTAGGTAGGCTGTTTTAAAATAAACCCCTCCTTTCAGCAAGATTCTCAAAAGATTTGCACAGATGATCAGACCATCTCTAGGTATCCTCTCATCTTTGGACAGCCTTTTGGGGTGGAGTGGGGATGGAGTTTTCCTCCTATCAAATGCCACTGTTGGCCCAGAACAGGAAACATGTTTTCATAAAAAGTGTGTGTGCTAATTTATATACAGACATACTAAATTATAAATAATTGCTATCTTTCAACTGGAAATTTTAAAAAAACAAGACCCTTTCACCATAGCACAAAAGACTTCCATCTCTGTAAATACTAAGCATGCTGAGCCTGTGGTAGTTATTGATATACAACTTTTCCTTACCATGATTACTTATCCTGAAACTGAACATGGAAAGAACAAACCTTCTAATAGAGAACTGTCCTCTAAAAGTCTTTCAAATAGAGGACTTGAAACACTGATGTGGAATTCTTCTCTCCTTGATCTCTTCTGCACAAATCTACCATTCCTTCTGTACATTTCCACTTAGATGAAGTGTTACCATTTTAAGATGCAGAAAACATAAACTGCATTTTGAGATTTCTACTGAAAATGCCACAAAACCGTGCATGACATTAATTTAGGATGGATGCTTCTTTCAGGATAATACCCTTTCTTCCTTTAATACTTCAAAAGAAATGCGTACTCCTCAGAGACAAGATCCTACTTTAGCTCTCACCATCACAAATCCTAGATTCTTTCAAACCTTAATCTATAAATGCTATGTGTTCTTGTATTTCTCAGTGTAGAAGATCAGTTCATGGCTCAAGAAAGAGACAATTAAGAAATACACTAGAATGCGGGTTATTAAACCCACCGCTTTTCAATTAAAATGTTAATAGGCAAATGTGATTATTTTCGTTAACTAATATCTTCACTAATTAAAGCCTCCTGAGATATATAGACATGAGTACAAAAGATAGTCCCAAGGATTAATTATAATAATCAGGATGGTATTTTAATGGGAGTTTATGGTTAAACTCCTCTTCTAATAAGGCACATGTCTTTATTTAATAATTTAGAGTACCTTCAGTATTTATTTTTTATTGATTTCACTTTCGATTCTTTATTCTCAAGAATGAATCTACATCTGCACACATTTATCACCGGAACTGAAGCACCAGAAGTCTATAGATTTTTGATACCCTTGGTAACCAAGCTCAAATTTGTGGTCAGTGTGACCCTATTCCTTCCTTTCTAATGTAAGATTATATGTCCCTATGTGAGCAGGCCCAAGTTTTGTGAACTTCAAGGGAAGTCTTTCTTTTAGCCCCGACATCCTTGCAGGCACATTTGGTGGGTACATGAGAGAGGAACTGCTCACTGGTTGTTTCCAGACTAGGGAACTCCTTTCCATGGCCAGCTAAGGTGCCACCCCTTGATTTCTTCCCACCAACCTAAGAAGACCTTTGTATTATGAAGACAAGATTTTGGTCATTTAGTGAGTATTTTAATGGGGTCTGTTGTCCCCCTTTCCCCTTTCTTGATGTTTTTAAATGTATTAAAGATGTTTCAGTCCTTATTTTTCACTATCTGAGTTCAATCTGACAGTTTAATTAATTGCTTTTTAATTGTTCTCTGTTATATCCCATTGGTTTTATCTGAATTTTGTTTTAACCCGTAATGAGGGAAATGCAAGCTATAAATAAAATAAAAACAAACATCACACTCCATTTTTATTTTATTTTTTTTTGCTAAAAATGGCACTTAAATCTCCTAGGGACATGGAAGCAATTTCACCACAGTCCTCCCTCCCCTCAGACTCTATTATGCCAAAGACATTTTCTAACTAGCTGTTTGTTCATACTACACAGTTATAACACTTTGATCCCACTTAAATTGTCATGGTTTTATCCTATAGAACAGTGGCTCTTAACCTTTTCTTTACCCACAGTCCCACTCAACCTCTGACCAACACTGCCAGGCCCGCTTTCTGCTGATGCCACAGCCCAGGTCCCGCTCCCGCTCAGGAGGTGGTTCCCCATGTCAATACCCGTTGAAGGTGGTACCTGACAAACCACGGATACCATTGCCGAGGCTATTCTCCAGATCACTGGTACCAAGGCAGTCCTCCTCTGACTCCAGGTCTCCTTTGCCTCGCCCACATCCTTCTCGCTCAGAGTCTTGCAGTTCACACAGCACACAGAATATGACTCCCCCAGGTCCGAAGACAACTGGTCCTGGGACAGATACGAGCAGTACCGCTATGAGTTTCTGCCATTTAGAGGGTTTCACTCTGATCGCTACTATTGGGAGTCAGACCCTTGGTACCGCTACTTTGATGACCCATCGCTGAGACCACATGGAAGATGGTACCGCCACAACCTCTCACCACACTACCCCTGGGATGGACAGCATGGAAGGCGATACCATAGGTCCCCTGATGAGCCTCAATACCGGCACCCTAGACTGCGCCAACCAGATTGCGCAGACTTGCCTACCCAAGTACACGATGGACAACAGAGGGTCAGATCCCCAGTGAAACTGGCTCCATGTCGACCCTCTCTGTGGTCCCCGCAGATGCCTCACTGGACATCTCGGTCACCTCATCAGCCGACTTCACTGAAGCTCAATGATCCTCATAAGGCGGCTACTCCGGACAAATCTGGGCAGCCTAGACCACTTATACCACCATCGCTTCCTGAGACCCTGAATCGTGGGTCAGATGACTCACATTCTGAGACACCATCTCCGAAGCCATCTCCTCACTGCAAAGCTACTAAGGCTGATCCCCCATCTCCTACGGATGATGTTTGTGCATTTGCAGATGTGGTGAACTGCATGGCAGCATTCCTGGGCTTCACGATCACCCAGCCTGATGTCCACATGGATGAACCCATCTTCCATGATCTCCAGAGGCAGGCTCCTACATTGCCCCACATCTTGCCCTTTTCAACTCAGATTGTCAAGGCAGCTTGGGCTACTCCGTCTTCTGCCCCCCCTACATCCAAGAGATTGGAACATCTTTATCAGGTGTCTTAGGATGCGGCTCCATGGCTAGGCCTCACACCCGAAGCTGAACTCTATAACTGTTGATGCGGCCCAGATGTGCACATCGCATAGGGTCCACTCTTCTCCCCTGGATCATGAAGGTAAAAAAATGGATGCCATTAGCCGTACGTTCTACTCCTCAGCTTGCCTACTTACCAAGATTGTGAACTACAGCACTTGTATGGGAGCATATCAGAGGCACCTTTGGGACGCTGTCTTCCCATTCCTAGACAAAGTTCCACAGCAGGATCTAGATCTGGTGAACAACATGAGAGATGATGGTCTTGCCCTAGCCAATTACCAATGGCAATCAGCCAAACACGAGGCGGAGTGTGCCGGGAAAGTTCTTGCAAGTGCTATTGCAGTCCGTAGTCATGTGTGGCTGCGTTCGTCTGGCCTCTCCTCTACAGCTTGGTCAGTGATTGAACATCTTCCCTTTGACAAGGCTGGCCTCTGCCATGCAGAAACCAACACAAAGTTGGAGCATACTCATAAGATGAGAACAACTGCAAAATGTTTTGGCATACCGCCACCTACCGAAGCCTCCTGATAGCTCTTCTACACCAAACAGTTCCCTCTGACTTTCTGTAGTCCTTCGGTAGCGCCAATAGTGCCAGATAACATCAGATTCCTGGGTCCTCAGTATTATCCTCAAAGGTTACTTTATAGAATTCCAAAGCCTCCCCCCTACGGGGGTATTCAAGACTATGCTCCCCTCCATACATCACAGAGAAGTGGTTAATACTTTACTCAGAAAAGGGGCTAAAGAGACGATCACCCAGCGCCAAGGAAGTGACTCTTTCTTCTCCCGCTACTTTTTTGTCAGCAAGAAAGATGGTGTGCTACACCCTATTCTAGACCTTTGAGGCATAAACAGCTATATTATACCCAAGTAGTTCAGAATGGTCACCCTTTCTTCCATCCTCCCATTCCTCCAGGTGGGAGACTAGTTTGCGACAATCGACCTTTGCGACACATACTTCCACATCGCAATAGCTCAACCGCACAGACGATTCCAGGTGTTTGCAGTCTGCTCCACTATGTACCGCTTCACAGACCTCCCATTCGGCCTTTGTACAACTCTGAGAGTGTTCACCAAATGCATGGCGCAGTAGTGGCTCACCTGCACATGAAAGGGGTGGTGATCTTTCTGTACATGGATGACTGGCTGATAACAGGACCATCCATGGAGAAAGTCATCAAAGACATCACGTTGACAATTTGTCTGCTAGAGGCTCTAGGTCTGGTAGTCAACCTAGACAAATCTCATCTGGAGCCATCTCAGCTTGCAACGTTCATTGGGGCTCAACTGAACTCTATTCAGGACAGGGCCTTCCTTCCGGAAGACAGATTCAATGTTCTACAGAGCATGGTGCACTGTTGTATTACCTGGAGGAGAGTAATGGCCTATTTCATTCAGTGTATCTGGGACACATGGTATCCACCACAGCTGTGACCCTGCCTACCAGACTACGGAGTTGACCGCTGCAGACATGGTTTCTACGGGCATTCAGCCCGATCAGAGATGACCCATTCAAACTTCTGTCCATTCCTCGCCCCATACTCGTAATGCTGGATTGGTGGATTCAACCAGGAAACATGCAACAGGGTCTGCCCTTTGTGACTCCGCATCCCTCCAGGACCCTGACAACAGATGCATCTACATCTGGGTGGGGTGCACACTCCCATGGTTTGAGTGTCCACAGCCTCTGGTTATTGAAGGAGAGCAAGCTTCACATTAATGCCCTGGAGCTTCTAGTGGTGTTCAAAGATCTGAAAGCATTTGAATCATCACTTAAGGGAAGAGTGGTTCAGGTCATATCAGACAATACCACCAAAGTCTTCTACATCAACAAACAAGGAGGGACCAAGTCTCAGATGTTCCTGGATCTCACAAGGCAGATTTGGAATTGGTGTGTGCCCAGGTGGATTATCTCTCATGGCTATACACATGGCAGGGAGCCAGAATGAGATCACAGATTCATTGAGCAGAGCAAAGGACAACTGCCACAAGTGGTCCATGGCAGTAGATGTCCTGATGACCCTTTTCATGGAGTGTGGTACACCGACAATAGACCTCTTTGCGACACAGCAGAACACCAAATGCCACCTGTACTGCTTGAGACAACCCTCATTGCAGAGGAACCTGGGAGACGCCTTCCTGTCCAAATGTTCAGGAACCCTGTTCTATGCCATCCCTCCCTCTCCAGTTCTCTCCAGGGTCATAGCAAAGATGAAGTGCAACAAGTCAAAATGCATACTGATAACGCCTTGGTAGCCCAGACAATCTTGGTTCTCCCCACTTCTTCTCTCCCAAGGGTGGCGATTCCACCATCTTCCTCTATGGTGGGATATACTGTCTCTACAGAATGGCCATGTTTTCCACCCCAACCTTGATATGATAAACCCAACAGCATGGCTCATCAGCCTGTAATCCTCTTATTGGATTCAGCGAAGTCCATCATACTGGTGGCCCAATGCTCTTTCACTCAGAAGGCCTACCAATATAAGTAGCAGAAGTTCTGCAACTTTCTCCACAACAAGGGCATTTCCCCTAGCATGGCATCGGTTCCACTCCTCCTTGACTTCTTGGCATCTCTGTCAGTGAAAGGCCTTTCCCTCTCTTCAGTAAGGACCTATGTAGTGGCTGCGTCCTCGAACTTCCAACAGCTAGGGATACAGTTTTGCTTTTTGGACCCTCTTGTCCATCGTTTCCTGCAAGGTTACAAAAATCTGCATCCACCAGTGGCTGGACCTGTAGCCTCGTGGGACCTCCAAATAGTCCTCCAAGCACTGTTGAGCTCCCCCGTTGAGCTTATGGACTCAGTAGATTTGCACCTTCTGTCCTTTAAGACTGCGTTCCTGGTTGTCACTAGACAAGCAAGTGAACTGTGCACACTCAGGGAGGATGCCCCTTACACCCAGTTCCATAGGGATAAGGTCATACTTCAGCCAGATGTGGTGCTTTTGCCTAAGGTGGTCTCGTCCTTTCATCTTAACCCGGATATAGTTCTGCCATCCTTTGATGCCTTACCCATGACAAACAGCACCACCACTCACCACCCGCTCGACGTCCAGGTGGTGATGGAGCTTTACCTGGCTAGAACTGTGGCATTCTACCTCTAACAAATTTCTCTGAAGATGCCAGCCACAGATGCAGGTGAAACGTCAGAAAAAAACTATTCCAGAACACGGCCTCACAGCCCGGAAAAAAAACAAGGAAAATCTCCAACAAACCTGAGTCCGCCCTCAGGGGTAGCAAAAGCAGGTGACATAGCAAAAGAGAACAGTCACAGGATTGGATGTAATGTGGAAAATGAGAGTACAACCTGTATCATGGTGAGCGGTTGTGGATAGGATTGCGAGTATTGAGGAGATCTGTGCTGGTAGGCTGCGTGGCATGGAAATAGTAGTACTAGGAGTCAAAGGTAGGGGATCTCAAGTTCCAGGAGTGAGAATGATGGTCCTGGCAGTTGTACTCCTGGTATGTGTAGTATCAAGTACCAGGCTATACTGAATGGTGAGGTCTGGACAGAAGTCGCTTTGAGCTGCCTGGATTGACTGGAAAGAAAAAGATTGAGCCTGGTGGTAGGACTCACAAAAGTGGGGACAGTGAGAAGAAAAAGGACGGTGTTAAGGATAGTCAGGATTGGGTTGCCAGTGAGGGAGAGTGGTGGAGAGCAGAGGTTGTGTGCATGAATCAAGCTTGTTTATTGTACAACTCACCCTCCAATATTGAGGCTAGTATTCAGATTCCAGGTGACCCTGACTGTTGGGAGACAGCTTCAGGACACAGTATCAGTGAAGATTGTTCTGCCTGATTCTCTGAAAAGGAATGTCTTTTCAGCAGCCTTTTTTGTCTCTTCTTCTTAGGGTATGAGGTATTCCTATGGGGCTGCTTAATCTTGAGAGATTTCTCCTGAGGTAAGGTTGAATTGGAGTTAAAGGTATTGAGATCCATCAGTGCTGGTACTGCAGGCAAAGTAGATGGCACAGTACCATGGTTGGCATGGTCCTGTTCACCAAGGGGAATGGTAAGGGCTCTGAAGATCTGCAAACCAACACTGCTGCCATTGGCATGGTGGGGACTGCCTGTATGCTTGCTCAAGGAGGAAGAACTTGAGTCTAGCTACTCTATTCCAACATGCCTGTACAGTAAAAATGTGACAGATTTTGCAAGTTTGATTATTGTGAGCCTTGCCAAGGCACAGAGGCAATTGTCATGGTCATTAGAGAGGACGGCTTTCCAGTGGCAAATGACGCAGCTGTTAAAAAGTGGCTGAGGGGACCAGAGGCCTCCCAGAAGGAAGTGAAGTGAGAAGAAAACAAAGAAGATGAATGTAGGGATTCTTCAGCAAGATTCTGCCATAAGGCAGATGCTGAAAAACTGAGGAAATCGTGTCTTCTAGGGATGCTTATAAGGAGAGGTGGGGTTGCTGTCAAAACTAAGCTATCTAGATGGTTCTGACTAGCTGCTTTGTACAGGCATGGCCACCATATGTGTGATGCAGAGAGACCATGATGAAAAACCAGATCTTTACTGGACCAGACATGCAACTCTACTTTTCCCCTTAGTTTTAAGGGCTGAAAACAACATAGTGTGCTTGATCAAACTTCTTCAGACTTTGGGTTGGTTCTGAGTATCAGCAAATGTGTGTCATGGAGAGCCTAACAAGCTCAAGCAACAGTGCTGTATTCAACCCAAATGCACTGAGTATTATGATACGAGAGGAGAGGGATAGCTGTACTACTGTTTTCTTCTTTAAAAATGAAATTAGGGAACAGCTCAGTTTAATATTGGAAAGGGATTGGGAAGAGAACTACTTGAAGAATGAACTGCATCAGAGTGTTTAAAATGCTCAAATTCAAAGTGTTTGAATCCATCAAATATGATGTACAGGACATGTTTAAAATATTTCAATTACAAAATAACCAGATTAACTGTGCTTGCTCTCAAGTGAATGTATTTATGGGGCTTGTCTACATGGGATGTATACACACATACACACATATATACATATAAACATACATACATCCTATACTGACAGCACAGCTGAAACACAATGTTTTCAACAATGCACATTTTTACTGGGGTTTCTGCAGGAAACTCTGGATCTGTAAGATTTGTGGTTTGCTCTACATTTGAGAGGAAAACCTGGAAATTGAGCAGTGAGACAGCTGAGGACTGGCTTCAAAGAAAAGCCAGAGTTGGACTTCTGGTGGGCAGGACTTGGTTCTGACACTTAATATTTTATTTTTCAGTTGTGCGTGTATCTGGATAAGCATGTCTCCACTTACCCAGCAATACAGGACTCCAGGACCAAGTATATTCACTTATTTGCATGCATGAGCAATTGTTGGGGGGGGGAGCAGCCCCAGTCATATGGCTGGAAATAATATGACATATAGGACATGTGATCAGCGTAGGCGGCCCTTTTACTCCAGTGCAGACTGACTACAGTACAGTAGCTCGGTACATGTGGCATTTACAGGGCTGCTGTGGATCAAACAAATCCACTGTGTCTACAAGGTAAGTGTGGAGTTTCTTGCCAGTGTAGACAAGTGCCTAGTGTATATGTGTTTGTGCCTTCAAGTCACCTATTGGCTTACGGCAATCCCATTAATTTCATAGGGTTTTCTTAGCCAAGGAACAGGTGGCTTTGCCAGTTCCTTCCTCTGACATGTAGCCTATAGCACCTGGAATTTGTTGGCAGTAGGGGATCTAGGACTGAAGTCCAAAATTAAAAGAGGCAATTTTCATACAATTAGCAGTTCATACAGGTGGCTTTTAAAAAGTAAACAGCAGGTACTGCCATGCCAAACTAAATAAAGATTCTGTCAATCCAGTGGAAATAGCAGGGATAAGGGTCCCAATAAAAACCAAGGTAGGGAACAATTGATTTAAGCCCTCAACCAAGATTCCCAACCAGATGTATACCCTCCAACATTTCACAGATGAAAACTGCGACATGTAGCCCAACAAAATCAGAGTATAGTTAAGATGGCAAACATTATTAATAAGAAAGAACAAAAGTGATGAGCAGCTATAACAGTTTGCTTTTTTCTCAACTTATAGGGGAAGGCAAAATTCTGCCTCCTCTTCTCCTCTCCTCAGTGCCAACCTAAATGAATGTAAACTACTTTCATACTTTGAACTCAGCAATGCCACTAAGCTAGCTGAGGACAAAGGGGAAAGGCCAAAGGAGGAGAGAGAAATTTGGACATTTTAAAAGCAGCTGAAAAAGTGGGATGACAGAGAATTAATTGGCACTGTTCCTACCAAATTAGGACAGTTGAAGGTTATGCAGATTGGGGCGGGGGGCTCCTATTTATTTTGCAAAAACCATTTATGTTGTTGCTAATTGGGTCAGTTACTTTGCCTTGTTTGGCCTACATGACCCTTGAAATCAATCTGTTTTAAAATAGTGCCTGAATGAAATGTAAATATACACACCCATACATACACACACACACACACACACACATATATATATACACACACACAGTGCAATCTTATGTATGTCTGCTGTGAAGAAAGTATCAGTAAATTCAGTGGGACTAACTTATTTTCAGGTAAGTGCACAAAGGAGTTGCAAACTAGCATTACACTCATTTTGTTTTGTGTTTTATTGCAAATTTTCTTACACTTTTAGGTTGTCCAATAACAGGAGTTCTCTGTGCAGTGTACAGGTATATTTTAAAAATACATAACAGTGAAATTCACAAGACAGTTAAAACTGAACCTGTAGCCTCTATAAAGCCTCAGATCAATAGCCTGTTTTTCTACAATCATCCCCAGCCTGATGCCACCCAGATATATTGGATTACAACTGCCACCAACCTTATCCAGGAGCATCTGTAGGGCACCAGGCTAGTCAAGGCTGACATAAAAGAACAAACATGGAACAAAAATGAAGGCTTACAGGCTGTTCGTTATATTTGTAACATAAAATAACATACAATTTTATTTTTGTTAGACTGTCAAGTCCAACAGCATGAAAATGTATTTCTGTGTTATTGTTTTGTCCAGTAACCACCACCTTTTGCTTTTGGAAAGTCCTGGTTATAATTATCTCCTCAGTAGTTTCTATAACTCAAAATGCATATTCTGTATAACCAAAAAAATTGGACCAATCTTCTAGTTAATGTAAAAAACTCAGTTTAGATATAAGTAGATACTTTATTATAACAATTAGTTAATATGCATACTCTCTGTATGTGTATATAGCGTGCACGCACATGCACGCACGCACACGTGCACACACACACATATACAATGTATATATCCAGTACTTCATGTCTTCTCCTCCCTTTAAATAAAAGATACATGAATGTTTCTATACCAAGAAACCAGGCAATGGGGTACTAGTTACCTTATAAAGCATTATAAAATAGACTGAATATTAATAAAGATTTTTTTTAAAAAATAAATTGTGCTGGCCACTTTTCATTTCACCGATAGGAGGTATCTGCTAGCTTCATAACCATGTTGTAGACATTCAAAATACCTACAGCTATATTATCAAGAGGAAAGAATCACACTTGCCAATGAAGAAATAGTGTGTTTCCAGACATTGCCAGACACTGCCACAGTTGACAAAGTGGCAATAGAAGGAACTGGGTCATTGGCTACAGAAGCACTGAAGGAAGCTTCTCTTTCTTTCTGTTCTATAGTCTAAAACAGAGGTGGGAATCATGTGGCCCTGCAGATGTTGTAGGACTACACTTAATAGCATTCCTCTCCATTAGTTCTGCTGGCTAGAACTGCTGGGAGCTGTAGTTGATTCCCACACCTAATCTAAAACCTTGGTGAAGTTGAAGAAGGTACCCACTGGGGCTGCCAGACACATCTTATACTCTCTCCTGCCCACCTTCTCCCCGTTAATGTTTAACTTTTTAGTCTTTAAAATAGTTTTAATCTTTCTTCAGTCATAAAACATGTTTATTTTCCTGTACCATATGCTTGAGACTAAAGTCATATGGTTCACAGGTGTAGACCCAATTGTTGTCCCCACTTATGTTCAGTGGGACTATCATATGGGAACATCATAAGTCAACAGTTATTCAATTTCATTTATTCAGTTAATCTGCTTTAGTCAAAACAATCAATTGGATTTTAGCGAACTATGCCTAGGGCCATACCACCGTGAACATGCCTGATCTCATCTGACCTTGAAAGAAAAGCAGGGTCAGGCCTGGTTAGTACATGGAAGGGACACTGCGTGAGAATACTAGGTGCTGTAGACTTTTGAAAGTCAGTAGTTTGAGTGCTGACTATGACTCTGGAGACCAGGGTTCAAATCCCCACTCAGTCATGGAAACCCACTGGGTGACCTTGGGCAAGTTGCACTCTCTCAGCTTCAGAGGAAGGCAATGGCAAATCCTCTCTGAACAAATCTTGCTAAGAAAACTCTGTGATAGGTTTGCTTTAGGGTTGCCATAAGTCAGAAACAACTTGCTAGGGATAGGGAAAACAACAACAAAATGCTAGGGGTAGAGAAAGTGCAGCCTGTGTGACCCCCAACTTCTTTTCTATGGCTTTGAAGCCAGCTCACAACAGCCCCAAAGCCCATAGACCTCAGTCCAATTTATGGGGGGAGGAGCAGGAGAAAAATTAGCTGAAAATTACCCCATCCACACTCGGAGTGGTGATATACACTAAAAGCAACCATCTCTCCTAATATTCCTCAGAAAAGAAAGAAAAACTGCCTAAGCTAGCTGCCTGTTGTGTTGTAAAAATCTGACCACTTCCTGACTACCTAGCTGTGGGGTCTTCACAGCAGCCTCTGTAGGTGGACAGGGAGGAGGAGGAGGCAAGTGAGTAAGCAAGTGAGTAAAAAAAAATGGGGTTGGGTCATGGCAATGGTGCAACCCTCCAATGTCCCCACAGAGAGGCAATGATTGTTAACAGACTTGAACATCAGTAGGCAGGAAGCTATATCAGGAATAAGTAATTAAATAAGAATAGAGGTCAACGCCTCCCCCCCCATATCTGCAGTGGATACCTGAAACCATGGATAATAGGAAGCCCTATTAATTTCAATGGAACAAACACCAGAAGTTGACCATAGAATCACATTGGAGGACCTAGAAATGTCTAGAGAGAACATCTGTTTTTGGACATGTGTAATAATAATAATAATAATAATAATAACTTTTTTTGGTACCCCTATTTTTGCCTATTAGGCAATCAAGGCGGCTCACAACAATTGGATATAGAGCAAACAAATCCATAGCGACAGTAATAACTTCAAACAGTTTACCTAACTTAAAATTATATATAATAATATATATATTTAAAAATAATTGGTGAATTCACCAATAATATAAATTTAAAATTTA